>OX387914.1:12002884-13408796 GCA_947578465.1 Thera obeliscata
AGAGCGCGGAACGAGCGACAAAGAGGCACAATCGGCCTCCACGTTCGGCAGCGTTCGACATCTGTGTAATAACTTATGACGTTGTCACGTTCAACTATCGTCATTAAACCGACTTTACAGACAACCGATTTTTTTGACAAAAGGAGGCACTTCTAATGTAAATAAAAAGCCTTTGTATGGAAGTAGTTTCCATGATGGCTGAAGCGAGTACCCATTACGGTAGACGTCGCTGGTAATGTAACTTTTTGAATCACATTTAAATGTGCCAGAGCACGCCGAGAACTGTATCAATTTGCCGATACTTTATGCAAGACGCCATAAAATTCTAGACAGTCTTAAAAGTCATAACTTTTTACACTTTTTTATATGAGTTATTGTTTTTCAATTATGTTTGATGACGATTTATAGTCATCAGTATGACATTACTAAGAAGACGCGTCAATGACAAAACAATAAGTTCAGTTACCTTGGTAATTTTGTAGGCTTTAGGGGGTCATGTGATGGTGTAGTATCTGGAACAAGAAATAGTAATATTAGCGCTCCTTAATAAATAGATCTTAATAATTGAAAAAAGATTGAAAGCGAAGATCGCCGTCATGTCGTATAAGGAGGTCAAAGAACTTGCCCTCAAAAAAAATACCTGGAGAAAAATGCATACATTACACAAGAGCATTGCTCATAAATCAGTCTGCTGAAAGTCGTTGCCGAGGACATGTACTCATCTTTTATGAGACACTGGTTGGCGGTGCTTGGGCCGATCTCTCGCTTAGTGTCTAAGTAATTGTGTATGTGTGTACCTATACCTATTGTTTATTACTAACATAGTTTCTAAGTTATTTTGTCGTGTTACTAACCACTATGGATCAAGGTCTGAAATAAAAAGTTTTTATTTTATTTTATAAATAAGAAGAAGAATAATAAATAGACGTTGTGGACAATCCACACATTATTATTCAAAAACTTGCAACAATCGTGACAAACCTCATCAAAAGAATAACACCCTATCATGAAGACTATTACAAAATCCACGATTTCCTAAACAGGTCCATTAAAATCTAGCCAACTGTCATATCATTAGGGCATTACAGACAGAAAGGACGCCAAATATGGCTGTTCACTTTATTAGAATCCAAAACGTGACCTATACAATTGATAACATCAATACGCCATCATGAAATGTGTTTAAATGTCTGCAAATGCTTCAAATTAATGATAATTTAAGACACAGACAAGTGTATACGGTTTCGCTTAATTCAATAAAGTCATGGAGCTACATGTAGCTTACAATCGGTATATTAGATTTCTCTTATAAGTACAAGGACTAAGCCTGTTGATTCCCTTTAAACATTTGACATAGGTAAGCACATACATACACAAACTTACAGATTAAATACTGTTATTCAGCTAAAAGAGCTTAATTCAGTTCTTTGCTACCACAAACAAAACTGTGACGTTCCGTCTTAACCTTTGCGCACATCTAGATTACCTACAATGGCAATCAGTGTATTATTGTCAAATATCGCACTGTTGAAGTTCGAGACAGCAGTGTGTGTGTAGGGCAAAATCCTTATGCTAAAATTGATCATCATCACCATCGCCATTGCAGATCGCCTGTATGTGTGCAAGGTTTTACTCAACCTAGATACTTGTAAATAAATAATACTTATTGTCACTTCAGTCCTTCAAAACATGCTTACTATGTTAAGATTTTTGTTAGCATCATAAATAGCTAACATCGCTGCCATACACCATACATACCACAAACAAGGATAAAAGTGCTCAAATATCACACAAACATCCAATTCAATTACCACGTCATTGTAATCTTAAAACCGCCTTTGAGAGAGTGTCCATCGCCGAGTAACCGAATGATCAGCCCTAATATTTGAGCCGCAATTTGTTTACGCTACCCATTGAGAAGCAGGCGCCCAGCAGTGTAACATTCACGGGTCCAAAACCTGAGATATCTTGAGAAATCCGTAAGGACACCGTGAGAACCTCCCGGGCTACCGCAGGGGTCAATATTGGCTCTCGTATTGTTGCTACAACTTAGGAGCTAGTTTTTCGGAGCTATCATCAAACAGATACACTGACCGCCCCTCGCTTTTACACCTACGTCAGGTTAATGTTTAAGTTTGTAATTAGTTGGTTTGTCACTGGCGATACCTAATGGTAAATAATGCATTGTTGCGGCTTATTTTTATGACTGGAAGTTTGGAATTCGTCATGGGTGGCTTATGGCAGACAAATCTTTGTTTTACGCTTTAACTATGAGAGTTTTTCATATATTACTTTATAGATCGACTATTGCTCCACTCCGAATTAGTTCCAGATTTTTCTAACTTTCATAGAGATTGATAAGTAACGCGTTATTAATCACCAAAAGAAACAATATATTTAGTATATTATTAAAAATGTTGAGAAAAACATTTAAATATAATAAAATAATAATCCTAAAATTTATATAAAAAATATATATAAAAGACTTTACAAAACTCAGAATTGTACAATTCTGAGTTTTGTAATACGACGAATATCTTAGTTTAACTTTTGTTAGCCTGTGAAATGCTGTCAGACGAAAAAATAAAGCCCATGGAAAGAAATAAGCCGAATCTCGGAGCTTATACCAGCAAATAGCTGAGGTGGATAATGGACAAATTAATTAGCTAATTAATAAACCAAGCATTGTAGGATACGCGAATTGTAAAGGACCAGGAGTAAAAGGTCTAAAGAACCTACTTGTGACTAGTTTCATAGGCTACTAAACTGGCGACTTTAATACATTGTCGCTTCTCTTAATATTCATAATTTGCCCACTATTTGGTACGTTCATTGGATTATTGCTATTTGGTGCCTAGTGCTTAGATTCTGCTCGTATCTTAAATAATAATTGTAGACCACCTTATTTTCCATTATCAATATTATCGTTATTTTATCAACGCATACGCTAATATAAATATAATATTATATGCCATAGAATATCAAGATTTTATAAGTGTTTAATATTTCAACAAATATATTTCTTATTACAAAAAAGAAACACACAATTGCATAATTGAACACTAGCTTAATTTTAGTACGTTAATTGTTTACCTGAATAACGAAATGTACAATTTTGACAAAGGTTAAGTACCTAACCTCAACTATCAGGTTCAGTTAGTGGGTCACTGCGAAAGATTAAGATTAGCCAAAGGTTCAAAAGAAAAGATTTAGCAAACTTCATAATTTATTGCTGATTTAATGGCCACTGTAAAGTAGCCGTCAGGATTTTCAATTTACCTGTCTACTAGTTACACGCCATTTGCGATATTAATCGATATTATGATTGCGAAGTACTTTTAATTAGAAGGAATCCATTAGTTTTGGGATGTCGGAAAATGATTCTAGACGATTTATCATTGGTGAGGAAATGTAATACGACTGGCTGCTAATCTTCACCACGGGAAAGTAATCAAGAACTTCTCAAATGTAGTAAGTGTAATAATACATTTTACACACTTTTAAACGAATATATCCGTCGTAAAAAAAAATGGAAAAATGTTTGGACATCTTCTACGACATGACAGCTACATAAAGAACATCATTGAAGGAAAGGTTGAAAGAAAACGGGGAAGAGGAAAGTTAAGAATAAGTTACATGAGCCAGATAAAAGAAAAAGTCGCTGTCATGTCATGTATAAAGAAGTCAAGGAGGCCGCATTCGAAAGACAACTGCATCAAAATAAAGACAAGAGCTAAGCTCTTAAATTTAGAAGAAGAAAGTAAATTGGATTCTACACAGCCTACCATGTCTACAAACTGATGAAGTAGATAGTGCATTAGGCATCAGAAAATAAGAAATAATACAAAAAGAAACAAACAGAAGAATACCACTAAATGACTATGACTGTGATGCTGTGAATCTATGAACCGAAGTATCTCAATTATCTAGTGAATTGTTTTAAAAATAGAATTGGGCCTTATGTCGCCCTGGGATAACTTCCCAACGATAAAATCATTTTTCAATTCGGTCCAGTAGTTTTGGAGCCTAATCAATACAAACAAGCAAACAATATATTAATGTTTCACTATAATATTTTAAGTGTAGATGACAGAGCGTTTGTTTGAAAATGTATCAAAAGATCGACTGCTGATCAATTTATGTGATTTCACACGTCTATCTGTCTAGGCTAAACAGTCTAGTCAATCGTTGTGAACCTTTTGACTGAGAATATGTTCGTAATGTTTACGTTAATGCAAACGAAGACGTGGGAAGCACAGACTTAGTTGTGACTTTAGTTAAGTCCCTCTTAAGAGGCACTTTATGTGACGACTGACGGTTGAAGTTCCTGAAGATATTACTTCATAGTTTGTACACAAACAGAAGTGGGATTAGACATAATTTATTTTTACAATAGATCTTATTTTATATAGATGATGCTGTGTCTAGCTTGCTTGGTCATTTCCCGCCTTACACAAACGTTTTTTTTAAAGATAATCTGTGCATAAGCAACTCTTACCACTAGGTGCCAGGCACCTATAGTAATGCTTGGAAGTAAGGCCATTCTAGTTTAACTAAGTAGAGCTTAAGGTTTAAGCAAATTAAGCAATCAAATAGATGGCCGCTAGCTTAACAGTAAGAAGTAAGTAAGGCATAGACACAATAGACAGGCATTTATTTACTACTTGTATTGAGCACACATAATACAAGCACATTAGGAAATTATTGCATTAGGAAAAAATAAAGAAAGACATCACAATATTAACAAAATCATACAAAAATAAAATACAAGAAAGATAAATGAAAACATATAAGAAACAACAAAAAGAGATTAATATTGTGTGTTACTGCAGCAAATACAAAACAATAGCTTTCTGGAGTAGTCTTTACATAAGCAGCTGCCGGTTAGATCAAACACATCCCACAGAACTCGGAGTTTCCCAAAAAGCATAGATCACACGCACCTCAGCCAACCACGCTCATCACAAACTGGTTAAGCATTAGAGTTATAATTTTAACTGTGGTTATGCATATGAACAAGGTTAGCATTGTGCATTGTTATTTTTATGTAAATTTACCAAATAATTATGCATGCAGTCCTTATTATAATTTGCAGTGTGCCGAACAAGGTATCTACTTTAAGTTTGAAGATTGCAACAGTAGAATTAATGTCCATAACTAAACAAACCTTATTAGGTTTCACGATGTTCTTTAAATTGCAGGCATATTTCAAGTCTTCAATAGCCTTGCGCATATCTAGATCATCTGCAATAGCGATCAGTGTATTGTTGTCAAATATCGCATTGTCAAAGTTCACGGCAGTGTGTGAGGGTTAATGCAAAGCCCTATGCTGAAACTGATCGCCATTGCCATCGTAAATCGTCTAGATGTGCGCAAGGTTTTTAGTAATCAGTTGATCAACAGTCAAAAAATCGAAGAACGTAAGGTTAAACCAACAAGGTTATCCGGGTCTCAAATTGTATCTCTTAGATTTGTATCAATAAAACACGTCATTTTTCGGCTCATTACGTCATTTCACACTCTTCCAGAGGATGGGAGATAATTACTCAAGTTCTCATAGAACCGTGAGTGTTAAATAGGTTATTGGGGTGTGGACAATCCATAAATCAGAAAAAATACTTAGCAATGACTTGAATGAGTTAGATGTTGTTTATTTTTCACGCCGACTTTAAAATAATTCCGATGTGTTTATACTCTTTACTAGCGTCTTACTTAATATAAAGACAAATGCAAGCAGTCGTAGTGATTCAAATATAATTAGTACAGGTTTGATCTAAGTCAGCTAAACCTAAAGACCTACATATTCAGTTCCAAGTGATTCCAATTCATCAAGTCTTACCAACACGAGATTTTCGAAGTAATGTAGTGATTCGTTTAGTTACTAAACGAATCACAACATCTTTAGTACATTTGTGTACGCTGTTGATTTATACCTTACTAACCTACTTACCTAAAAAACAAACCAACTCAGCAGGGAGTCAAACCCTTGATATTATTCTCACACTTTCCCCACAAGACCACATTAAATTCCTCTGATTACACGCATTGTAAAGTTACAATTTTACTACAAACAAACAATCTTCAAAGGATCTGAGGCAATAAAGCGATTAATGTAAGCAATCATCAAACCAACAACCACTCTGTATGATGAAAGACAGTCGCTCCCGTTAGTTGCGTAAGCCTAAATGAAAATCCATTTTGTAAGTTTCCTTGTGTAGTTTCAATGCAATCGAAAGATCGAATCTGAATTCACCAACTTCTGGGTATAAGTTCTCTGTTTGATCTTGTACTAGTCTCACCCATTTAGAGGTCATGACTTTGACTCGCCGCAAGATTCTAGCTTCCTGGCCACCATTCGGTGGTTTTACTTCATTTGTTTACTACGTCTTACTAGTCTTTGCAACGTGTGTCTTCAGTTTGATCTCGTACTAGTCTCATCTATGTATTTAAAACAGCTTGGCAAAGACCACCATTCGTTTGATTCGGCTGTGGTCTTACTCCGTCCATCATCGCCATTCCTTGCAATGTGTCTACTCAGATTCATGAGCTATGTTATTTGATCTTCTATTTCTCCGATACATGGCTAGTTCAGGAGACTTTGTATAGAATGCTGATGACTGTGATTGTACCTAGAATAATATTTGTGATTGTGTTTAAGCTGTGAGATGTTATTATGTACTCCGATGCCTCATGTTCTGTTCTTGAAATCTTGGCACGGGTTTAAAATAATCTCAAGACCAGGCAACGGGACTAAGGTATTATTCCAGGGATCCTTTTTACAACCATTTACACTATTTATAGACGTTTTTACGATCACAAATCACAGGATCCTGATGAGTGATTAAGATGTGTGAGCAATTTGTTTTATCGTTGTAATTATGCACCGGCGCCTGTGATCCTTTAATATAATTTATGTAGGTCAGGGTTCTGGGGAATATAGCGGGACTTTTACTTACCCTCTACTTACAAGCATTTCATAGAATATTGCTCAAGTATTTGCTTGCATCATTTGAAATAAACAACTGTATAATTATATTGGAATGGTCAATTACCAATCCGTGAAACCAGCCTTTATGGAATATTTTTTTTTATACATGTAGCTGTTGGGACAAGCATATGGCCCACAGGATGTTAAATGGTTACCATCACTAATGAATTGCCTCGTAGGTCACGTAAGTCAAGAACGTGCCCTACGATGCACTGCACTGCGTCCATCAACTTGAGGCACACAGATGTTCAGCCTCACGTGCTAGTCATTTCACCGGCACCCACACCCTTCAAACCAAAACACAGCGATGCTGTCTCACGGCAGAATTAGGCATGGTGGTAGTACTTCCCCGGATAAGCTCTCCACAAAGAGCTCTACCACTAACTGGGGTAAAGGTAATAAGTATTTAAGCCGCTCTGCATATAACATGAAATATAAATACCTACACGTATTATTTGAATTGGTACGGCACAGATCTCGAACATAAATGGTAATCAGATTAAATTTTAGTGCAATTTGATCGCACTCTAAGGATTTGAATTACTAACATGCTCGTGTCCAATCCTGCATTAATTTTAAGCGGAACTATTAAATGATCATGGTAAACGTTCACCTATACTGTAACCAACCGTTTAAGCCTTTGAAATACTAGATTTCTAGACCCAGATGACTGCAAGTAGAGGTAAGAGAGCATAGTGATGCGTGCCACAGCCCCTGATAAAGATAATTCATAAGATACACGACGACCACGACCACTCTGACAAGAGTGAAGTGACTGAAAAGAGAGGCTAATAACCTAGTAATAATTGTATTTGACTGCCTCTCAGCTCAGTTGGTAGTAGCTCTGGTTACGCTGTAGGTCATGGGTTCCATCCACACAGAGAACAAATACTTGTGGTGTGAACACAGATGTTTGTTCTGTGTCTGGGTTATATTGTATTCTGCGTTTGTCTTTACATAATAAAAATGCATATGACTATTGTATCAGCGATCTGGTTCCTATAGTACAAGCTCTGCTTAATTTGGAACTAGATTGTGTTGTATGGATTGAACACAATGTTTATTAAATTTATTAATTCTTCAAAAAATGTGTTCGCGTACAATCTCAGTCTCTATTTACAAATTATAATGATTAAACTTTGAATGAAAATCAATTTTACATAGTAAGTAAATTCTCGCGACAATAGAGCTAGAAGTCAATAAAATCTCGATAAACTAACACAACTTTATCAAACGATTACAAAGATGGTGATATAACAAGATTATTTTAATTTATTCAGCTGTCGGGACAATCTGTCATGTTGAGAATTATAGGCAATAAATACACTTAGATTGAATGGTGGCAAAACAGTCAAGTGGGAGTAGTCTTCTGAGATAAAGATCAAATATTCGATCGTAAGTTTAGAATGGAAGAAAGAAAATCACGTCTTTACTTTTATTATCAGGCATAGAAAAAAAATAGGAATCTTTGGTACAAGGAAAACCAATGATTGTCAAAGATAAGATTTCGAAAGGACACAAGAGACTCAAGGTTTTTTGACAATGTTTATGTGTATTGTATAATAAATAGTGTACATAATCCACACAACACCAAATTAAGCCTAGCTTGATGTAAGAAGATGACAAACGGGTAGGAGCTAGGACAAAAAAACGAATCCGTCAGAGAAGAAGAATGCTAGTACAGCGGTAATTAAAACGGGCTGGTAGGGTCTATTGGTCTAGTCTCTGAGACCTCTATCAGATAAATACGTTGCCATCTCTTTTTGCTGACTTATTAAATGACAGTGACAAGAGTATTTCATTTAGCTCCTTAAAGTACTTCCCAAACTACTTTTTTTTTTTCAATCAAATATTGAATCCCCTAGCTTTATCAGAAATATTATCGAAGGAAAGGTAGAAGGAAAGAGAGGAAGAGGAAGACCAAGGATAAGCTACATGAGCCAAATAAAAGCAAAGATCGCCGTAATGTCGTATAAGGAGGTCAAGGAGGTTGCCCTCAAAAGAAATACCTGGAAAAAAATGCATACATTACACCGACAAGAGCGTTGCTCTTAAATAAGAAGAAGAAGATTGAATCCCCTAGGGATTCAATATTTGATATCCTAGAATCTAGGATATCAAACCTTTAATCCTGGATAGAGCGATCATCAATTCAAATGTGGACTATGTTAATAGGTGCTTAAACCTGCATGGATTTTATTAACCAGTGGGTGGCAGTGTTTCTAGGTTTTATTACATAATAATGCCCTTTAAAACGCACTGGCTTCCTTTGGAGGTATGAGAAATGAGCAAAAAACACTCCAGTTGCCGTAGCACTCACTCTTTTGCTCATTATTTGAAATCTTTAAATTTTATTTTAATATTCTGTAAATACGCATCTTTATTTTTAATTCACTCTGTGAACGCATCTACAAAAACCAGAAGGTACTCGTAGTATGATTTCTGGCTTGGCAATAGAAATAAGACAGTAGTTGGCACTTCTCGAGTCCTCTACAACAAGTATCGGTCTGAGCTGTTTCTTACATACGAGTAATTTTATGAGGTTTAATAAAAAAAATGCTCTAATTATTCAAAAACGGAGCTTGAAATCTCCTCCATTTTTTTTATAGGGATATCTAAGCATTTTGCTGCCATCACACCTGATGGAAAGTGAGGATGCAGCCTAAGATGGAGCATGCTTAGCCATAATCCACCTGTTCACTCAAATTGTAGCGTTCCGGAAATACTGACGGTGGAAGAGAGTTCCACTCCTTGGCAGTTCGTACTTTAAAAGTGGAGTCATATCGCTTTGTTCGAGAATGTGGAATATCTACCATGAAAGAGTGGCACTTGTCCGTCCATTAAAGACCAATTAGCTCATACAAACTTACTACAGTACCGATAGGTAGGTAAATAATAGGTAAACTAGACTTATTCCAGGTCAATATATAAAAGGTATTCCAGACGGAAAACAACAACAAAATAGTTATAACGTGGTTAATACCTATGTGGGTAGATTTCTGTAATAAATAACATTGTTATGACAAAGTGGTTGAATCATTCGAGGTGTCTAGACCGATGCCAATTATTCTATGTTATAAAATAAATAATACATTCTTGTTAATACTGGAGCTGTTTATTCATTTAGTAGGTGATAAATAAGAAAATCACAACCATTTGTTCTCGAAGAAAGAACAGAAAGTGAAGACTTTGCTACCGTGCCAAGAATAGCCGTGCATGAAATCAGATGAAACTAGTTTTTGTGAAAACGGCGCCTGAAGTTTGGTATTTTTTTTCCGTTAACGTTTACAGAATTCACTGAATTCAATGTGAATGTACTGTTCAAAGTAACTGTATGTTAACTTTTTTTGACTATTCAACTAACACACACACACGTATAATGCACTGATGAGCACTCACACAGACTCAAAACCAGAGCCAGAGACAGAGCCAGACAGAGCTCATGGTAGGCCTACAGAATTTTTGCGTTGCATAGGAGAGATTTCACTGTTTTTGATGTCTGTCTGATTTTATTCTTTTTTTTGAAGTGAAAACTTCTTTAGCGGCGTTGAGCACTTTCTGTAATGGGTATAAAATCTTAAACTCGCGTCAGGATCACGTGACCTGATCGAAAAAGCGTAAGACGGATGGGGAGGACGTTGCCGTTCCGCTCGACTGACCGCGCCGTACCCGGTGTGCGACGTTGCCACTTCGCTCGCCGGCCGGCACTGTTGCTACGATGGGGGCGGGGCGGCGCGTGCGGTTCGTGCATCTATTAATGATAAAAGTGATGAAGAAATAGCGAAAGAAAATGAGTGAGTACTTTATAAATATACTAGATGAAAATTTAATAAGTTTTAATACGAGCGGCAAGTTTTCACTTCTGCCGGCACTCCCGGAGTGCAACCCGTCTTTTTTTTTTTTTTTTTTAATAATAGATAGCTAAGCATTTGGCTGCCATCACACCTGATGGAAAGTGAGGATGCAGCCTAAGATGGAGCATGCTTCTTACATTTTACCAGATTTTATAATGATACCAACTCATCTGTTTAGTTCCTTTAGTGCTTCTACATAACCAGGTTTCTTAACCAGCTATGTAGAAGGATTTTTTCTTAGTTCATAAACAAATTAATAAAAAAAGTTATGCCTACAGGCCTGCGCATATCATAGGCGATGGCGATGGTGATATCAGCGGAAACACTGTCAAATATGACAACAATATTTGTAGCGTTTCAGCTGATCGCCATCGCAATCGCCTTGCGTGCGCAGACCTTTACAATTCTAAGCCAAGAGATCTAATGATGTCATTCTATTAGCTTCACTGACAGTGTATGATGTTGGCGCCTTTCTCGTCGTAAGAAATACTGGAGGCACCATTTCTGACAGACTATTATTCAAAGGCTGTAATTTTCTTTTGTTCGTATTATTTATTGCAAATTAAGTTGGTTTACGTGACATTATAATCTGTAGGTATGGCGGAATGCATTGTTGCCATTGCTTGCTTGATTTATAGCATAACAATTTAAAGTACTGAATTTATTTACACAAATATTTACTAAATTTACAAAATACACAAGAACCAGTTGAGTTATCTGCAGATCGTCACAAACGATCTAGAGATAGCTCAACTGATCCAAATCAGTGCCAGACGGAAGCGTCCCCAAGACGCTGGCGGCATTGTCACGCTGAATAGCAATGCTTATACAATTTAAATGTTTTGCGACGTTCTTGACGATTCTGAATAGCTCCATAATGAGGCAAAGGATAAAGACATTATGGAAAAACCTAGATAACCCTTAAATCTTGTAAAACTCCTAAAACTAGCCAAATAAATAAAATAATGCAGAGGAAAACCTAGACATATAAACCCAGGATTTTGTCCCTGAGAGTACAAGGAATAAAATAAAGGAAATGCATAAATAGCGAAATTTTAAAAATATAATGTAAGTATGAATAAACATAACGTTGTCTCTTAAATTGTAAGTAGGTATGTATGTATTATATCAGCTATCTAGTTCCCATAGTACAAGCTCTGCTTAGTTTGGGGCTAGATAGTGTTGTGTGGATTGTCTACAATATTCATTTGTAAAATAAGAAGCATTCGAATTTATTTACAACAGAATATACATTATTTACAAAAACTATTATTAATTAAAATAAAATTTTAAAAAAATATAAAAATTACATATTATAAGAAACTAGTAAATTTATTATTTATTTAATTTCTAGTAGAATACACCAGCCATTTCCAAAGCTGTGACAGCCCCAAGCTTATAATAGTGCGCAAACGCACTGTAATATAGCGCATTTAAATGCAAATATCCGATGAGAACAAGAGTTACAGACTGCAACTGATTAACATTACATAAGATGTCAGTCTTTAGACCGTAGTTCACCAACACATTAACCCGTCGTTAAGCCCGTTTGTTTCCAGAAGTTCGGTTAAACAGTTCTATAGACCGAACTACTGGTTTTTTTTCTTACTAGTTCTGTTACGAAAAAGCACACCCTACCACAGAACTATTGGGTTTTTTCCCACAAGTTCTGTGACTAAAAATAACACCGTTCATAGAACTACTGGGATGCCTACCAATAGCCACTATAACTAATTATTGAATGTGGTCACACATCAAAACGAACAAACCCTTTGTAACCATAGTTATAGACCCAAAATAAAATGCTTGTCTTTTACACCTAGGCACACACAAATAAAAATGCAGCCAAGTGCGAGTCGGACTCGCTTATGAAGGGTTCCGTAGCATCAAGTAACATAATATAAAGGTTCTTGTAGTTCGTCGAAGGGTAAATTGCGGTTTACGATTTATGACGTATAAAAAAAAACTACTGACTAGATCTCGTTCAAACCAAAAATCGTTGAAAGTTTGCTTATTAATGTACATCATATATTTTTTCTAGTTTTATCATTCTCTTATTTTAGAAGTTAGAGGGGGGACGACCAACTCTTTTCCACTTTGGAAGTGTCTCTCGCGCAAACTATTCAGTTTAGAAAAAAAGCAGCCAAGTGCGAGTCGGACTCGCCCATGAAGGGTTCCGTAGCATCAAGTAACATAATATACAGAAAATAAACAGGAAACAGGTTCTTGTAGTTCGTCGAAAGGTAAATTGTGGTTTACGATTTATGACGTATAAAAAAAAAACTACTGGCTAGATCTCGTTCAAACCAAATATCGTTGAAAGTTTGCATAGTAATGTACAACATATATTTTTTTTAGTTTTATCATTCCCTTATTTAGAAGTTAGAGGGGGGGGGACCAACTTTTTTCAACTTTGGAAGTGTCTCTCGCGCAAACTATTCAGTTTAGAAAAAAACTATATTAGAAACCTCAACATCATTTTTGAAGACCTATTCATAAATACCCCACACGTATGGGTTCTAATAAAAATTTTTTTTTGAGTTGCAGTTTGAAGTATGGGGACCCCCAAAATTTATAGTTTTTTTTCTATTTTTGTGTAAAAATCTTAATGCGGTTTACAGAATACATCTACTCGCCAAGTTTCTTCAGTGTAGCTCTTATGGTTTCGGAGAAAAATGGCTGTGACACGGTCGGACAGACAGACAGACAGACAGACAGACATGACGAATCTATAAGGGTTCCGTTTTTGCCATTTGGCTACGGAACCCTAAAAAACGATATTAGAAACCTCAACATCATTTTTGAAGACCTCACACATATGGGTTCGATGAAAAAAAAATTTTTGAGTTTCAGTTTCAAGTATGGGGACCCCCAAAATGTATAGATTTTTTTCTATTTTTGTGTAAAAATCATAATTAGGTTTACAGAATACATCTACTCGCCAAGTTTCATCAGTCTAGCTCTTACGGTTTCGGAGAAAAATGGCTGTGACATACGGACGGACAGACAGACAGACAGACAGACAAACAGACAGACAGACAGACATGACGAATCTATAAGGGTTCCGTTTTTGCCATTTGGCTACGGAACCCTAAAAATAAAGACCAAAAAAGAAGGAATTGGCACTGGAAGAGATATGCAAAATCATTGTGTGCTACAGCAACAAACTAAGCCTTTTTAGGGTTCCGTAGCCAAATAGCAAAAACGGAACCCTTATAGATTCGTCATGTCTGTCTGTATGTCTGTCTGTCTGTCTGTCTGTCCGTCCGTATGTCACAGCCATTTTTCTCCGAAACCGTAAGAGCTAGACTGATGGAACTTGGCGAGTAGATGTATTCTGTAAACCGCATTAAGTTTTTTACATAAAAATAAAAAAAAAACTATAAATTTCGGGGGTCCCCATACTTGAAACTGAAACTCAAAAATTTTTTTTTCATCGAACCCATACGTGTGGGGTATCTATGAATAGGTCTTCAAAAATGATGTTGAGGTTTCTAATATAGTTTTTTTCTAAACTGAATAGTTTGCGCGAGAGACACTTCCAAAGTGGAAAAAGTTGGTCCCCCCCCTCTAACTTCTAAAGTAAGAGAATATTAAAACTAAAAAAAATATATGTTGTACATTACTATGCAAACTTCCAACGATATTTAGTTTGAACGAAATCTAGTCAGTAGTTTTTTTTTTATACGTCATAAACCGTAAACCGCAATTTACCTTTCGACGAACTACAAGAACCTTATTATGTTACATCAAGTAACATAATATAAAGGTTTTTGTAGTTCGTCGTGCTACGGAACCCTTCATGGGCGAGTCCGACTCGCACTTGGCTGCTTTTTTATGTTTGGTAAATACCCCAAATACAAGGGAAACCTATTTCAAGTATTAAGAGATTAATGATGCTAATCATGTTGATTTTGACAACAAAAGAGCCACGACTCAGCAAAAACCCTATTATTTTTGCAAGTGTCTATAACGGTAACTACTTTCCATTAGGTCACCAGTCTGTTTTCTGTCTCTGAGGGCATCTTTCTGTCAGTTTTGACACGGAAATATTTTTGATGTGAAAACGTCTTATAAATTGATGGAGCCGGCTGCACGCACGAAAAAACATGACTCATGCGTCGTAACCGTCGCTCGTTCCGTCGAGCCCGAGCCCCGGGTCCGGGTAAGGGTAAGGGTAAGGGTAAGGGTAAGGGTAAGGGTAAGGGTAAGGGTAAGGGTAAGGGTAAGGGTAAGGGTAAGGGTAAGGGTAAGGGTAAGGGTAAGGGTAAGGGTAAGGGTAAGGGTAAGGGTAAGGGTAAGGGTAAGGGTAAGGGTAAGGGTAAGGGTAAGGGTAAGGGTAAGGGTAAGGGTAAGGGTCCGAGTCCGAGTCCGAGTCCGAGTCCGAGTCCGAGTCCGAGTCCGAGTCTGAGTCCGAGTCCGAGTCCGAGTCCTACTATTTTATTATGACGTTGTCACGTTCAACTATCGTCAGTAAACCGGCTTTACAGAAAACCATTTTTTTATCTGAAAGATAGCTTTACACAGAGACAACTGCATGTGGTGAACTGCGTCTAGTGCCACCGAGTGTACGGTTGAAATAATAATGGAACAAGTCTTAACGGGTTATTGCGTATTTAGTTATTTAAACACTGTTTGGTTCCTGTCTGTTTTTGTGAGCTTCAATATTAGGTAAAGTTGTTGAGAATAACTAGCACAATTTGACCCACTTACTATGTATTCATTCCTTTCCTATCCATGTCGTCTTTCATAGCCTCTTAGCTCAGCTGGTGGTAGCTCTGGTTTCTGCGTCGTAGATCGTGGGTTCGATCCCCTCCGAGAATAATTTAGATGTATGTTTTCTTTTTGGGTTTTATATTGTATTGTAATTGTGTATTTACAAAAAATATTTTTATGCACGCACATTTTTTTTTAAATGCATAGGTACTTAATAGTACATTGTTACCCGAGTGTTGAAAGTCACGTTTTTTGAGTCCCGAGACGGGTTTGGCGCCAGAGCGTTAGCGAGGGCGCCAATGGAGCTTGAGGGACTTAAAAGACTTTCACCCGAGGTAAACACTGTGCTTTTCATTACGAATACAAGGAAAGTAAAAATAAAAACATGAATGAAAAATTTGTGAAAATGAAGATTGAATTGCCGCCTTCCCAGTTTTTTTTTTCTTTTTCTCTGGCGGGCCTTCGGCTACGGCTCGCCAGCATTATTCAGCCATTATTTTCATTTTCATAATTTAAAAAATGGTAAATTGTTTGCTCAAATCTATGTTATTTTAAATAAATAGTTGAAGTTATATATTAATCAAGTAATTTAGAAGATATATTATTTATTTAATACTATCTTTATGTTATTTAAATTTTACATTGCGCTCTAATTAGAGTTTTTAAACTTCTTACCGTTGTAATGGGTTTCCAACCTACTTGCTGAATAAAAAGTTGGAATTTGGTTCAACCTCCTTGCAGTTTAGAAAGTTGGGATATGGTTGAATAAAATAGAACTTGTTTTTTTTTATAATTTGACAGCTGTCGGTAGAAAGCGATTCTCCCTAGGGTTGAAAGTATTACTTTCAATTAGGCCCCTCAGGCAACTTCAGACCTACTTTCAGAGTATGAGCAATGAAAAATACAATAAATATGTACATCCAAACAGAGAACAAAATATCTATGTTCACCAAACAAATATTTCCTCTCGATGGGGATTGAACCCACGCTCTCCAGCGCAGAAGACAGAGCTACCTACTACCAACTGAGTTATGAGGGCTGCTAAGTTGACTTTTTGTTCAGAGTCGTGACCACACCGGGATGGCTATGTCAACATTGGCTTAGGCGCTAACGTGGGAACTTACTGTTTTTTGCTCTTATTAAGACGTTGGTATTCCGCGTGGAAAAGAGGCTTTGTAAAACCCACCCATACTTTGTAACTACCAGAAATATGTTGTGCCTACCCCACATAAAATGGGATAGGGACAGGAAGAAGAAGAAGAAAAGTCTTTGTAAGTAGCTACCACAAAATAAAATCAGTAGAGGCTACTGATGATAATAGCAACATCAGAACATTTTAATCCCCATCTGCCACAAAGTTATCAAAGTTTGTTTTTAGCCAAAAACGGGATGATAGAAAAAAAATCGGTGGACTGTAAAGTCGGTTTACTGACGATAGTCATAAGTCATAAGTCATTTATTGATAATAATTATTATAAGTAATACAGGAAGAAACAACACAACAGAAGTAATACAGGACATACAGGAAGAAGCACCCTGGTGCATGCTGTTCGCCGACGACATCGTTCTTGTTGGTGAAGATGCGCTTGAGGTCCATAGCAGGCTGGCAAAATGGCAGGAGAAATTGGAGAGTGTCGGACTGAAGAGCAGCAGCACAAAAACTGAGCACTTGTTCTGCGACTTTGGTGGTCCATCCAATTTCACCTCTATTGCCTTAGACGGTGTATCCCTGCCAGTCTGCTCCGATTTTCGGTACCTCGGCTCATCTATTCAAAACGACGGCAATATCGACCGAGATGTGAAAAATAGGATAAATGCAGGATGGATGAAATGGCGACAGGTCTCAGGAACAACATGTGATCCACGAATGCCCCTTAAACTTAACGGGAAAGTATACAAAACGATCATAAGACCTGTCGTACTGTATGGATCTGAGTGTTGGGCAACGAAAGGGACGGATGAGAGAAGAGTGCACGCTGCTGAAATGCGAATGTTGCGATGGATGTGTGGAGTGACAAGGATGGATAAAATAAGGAATGAGTATATTCGAGGAAGTCTGAAAGTGGCGCCGGTAACGGACAAGATGAGGAGTAATAGGTTAGCATGGTATGGGCATGTCATGCGGAGGGATGAGAGTCATATTACGAGAAAAGTGTTAGGAATGGATGTGGATGGTGGTTATAGAAGAAGAGGTAGACCAAAGAAAAGATGGATGGAATGCGTCAGGGATGACATGAGCAGGAAAGAAGTGAGCACTGAGATGACGAATGATAGAGGTGAGTGGAAGAAGAAAACCTGTTGTGCCGACCCCACTTAGCGTGGGATAAGGGCAGGAAGATGATGAATTATTATAAGTAATAGTTGAACGTGACAACGTCATACAGCTGTCCACGCGGACGCATCGCTCACTCAGGTAGGAGAGAGACAGATGTCGAACGCTGCCGAACGCGGAGGCCGATTGTGCCTCTTTGTCGCTCGTTCCGCGCTCTCGCTTGCACTTCAAGCCTTAAATGGAACACCTCAGCACGAGGTAAAGCCGCATGAGTCATGTTTTTTCGTGCTTGCAGCCGGCTCCTTCGAATTATAAGACGTTGTCACGTCAAAAATGTTTCAGTAATAATTCCCATCTACGACGAAGTTATCGACTTTAGTTGTTTTTAGCCAAAAACGGGATTAATTATAAAAAAATAACTTGATTTTTAAACAAAAACGTATGATTAAAGAAAGTAATATTCCTGATGTTTCAATTTAAAAAGCAAGCATTTCAATTTGAAACAGTTTGTTTTTTTCGTAGTGGCCTTGGCATGCCAATGGCCAAGACCTAGTACTCACAGTCAAGAATTTAGTGCTACTTAGTTAGTAACAGTCCATTAAAATACCATTCAACTGTTTTCGGTAATATTAAACAACCCAGTCGCAACTTATAAATAGGTTCAAATGTTCTTGATTCTAGGCAAGCTAAACACTTATCTCATAATAATGATTAAGACCTTATAAATTGTACATTTTATAGTTTATTAATAACTGGTAAATTTTATTATATTATACAACCTAAAAGTGATAATTTTAACATTTAGAAGTTAGTAGTCTGACTGAACCAGATACGCACAATGATTGTAAGCACGATGTTATTGGTCTATCGCAGAGGTTCCCAACCTTTTTAGGGTTCCGTAGGCAAATGGCAAAAACGGAACCCTTATAGATTCGTCATGTCTGTCTGTCTGTCTGTCTGTCCGACCGTGTCACAGCCCTTTTTCTCCGAAACCATAAAAGCTAGACTGATGAAACTTGGTGAGTAGATGTATTCTGTGAACCGCATTAAGGTTTTTACATAAAAATAGAAAAAAAACTATAAATTTTGGGGGTCCCCGTACTTGAAACTGAAACTCAAAAATTTTTTTTTCATCGAACCCATACGTGTGGGGTATCTATGGATAGGTCTTTAAAAATGATGTTGAGGTTTTTAATATCGTTTTTTTCTAAACTGAATAGTTTGCGCGAGAGACACTTCCAAAGTGGAAAAAAGTTGGTCCCCCCCCTCTAACTTCTAAAATAAGAGAATGATAAATCCAAAAAAAATATATGTTGTACATTACTATGCAAACTTCCAACGATATTTGGTTTGAACGAGATCTAGTCAGTAGTTTTTTTTTTATACGTCATAAATCGTAAACCGCAAATTTTTTTTTCATCGAACCCATACGTGTGGGGTATCTATGGATAGGTCTTTAAAAATGATGTTGAGGTTTCTAATATCGTTTTTTTCTAAACTGAACAGTTTGCGCGAGAGACACTTCCAAAGTGGAAAAAAGTTGGTCCCCCCCCCTCTAACTTCTAAAATAAGAAAATGATAAATCCAAAAAAAATATATGTTGTACATTACTAGGCAAACTTTCAACGATATTTGGTTTGAACGAGATCTAGTCAGTAGTTTTTTTTTTATACGTCATAAATCGTAAACCGCAATTTACCTTTCGACGAACTACAAAAACCTTTATATTATGTTAATTGATGCTACGGAACCCTTCATGGGCGAGTCCGACTCGCACTTGGCTGCTTTTTTTACTCATAGACCACACCTATCAATCAATCAATCAAAATTTCTTAATTAAGTTAAATTACAAGAATCACTTTGAAACGTCTTATAGCTAGATGAGCCTAGGGCCAGTTCCACGCGACCATGCCTAGAAAAACAGGCAACAAACTACGGCTCGGTTCCTACCGTTTTTTTAATATGATCCTTTTACAAATCTAAATGTATAATTTTACTGGTTCCTGTCCTGCAGCTATATTTTTACTATATTCCCAGTCGACAAAAATATGGAGATTAGATTTAACTATGAGTGTTTGCGTTGCGGCTAAGTTCCTACTACGCATTAACAGTTTAGGAAAAAGTTTTTACAAGTCACAGCCACTTAACTTCTTTAAATATTATCTGCCTCCATCGAAAGGTCAAGCCAACATTAAAATTTTAGTTCTTCATTATCGAAACCAGATAAACTTTCGTGGACCCCCAATCCCCCATTATTTTGTCACGCCATTGTAGACCCCCGTCGAGTCTACCGTGGACCCCTGGGGGTCCACCTGGACAACGTTGGGAATCAATGGTCTACCGGGTGGTGTACCGTCTTACGCAAGGTTCGTTGTTGCTAGTCGAAATAGCTATTGCACTGCAAGAGAGAAGCATTGCTGTGCTTCGGTTTGAAGGGTGTGGTGCCCGTGAATTTACTGGCACGCGAGGCTGAACATCTGTATGCCTCAAGTTGATCGACGTGTGTGTTAAAACTCCTTTTTACTTTAATACCTATAAAGATAAAAAAAAAAAATGACGGGTTGCACTCCGGGAGTGCCGGCAGAAGTGAAAACTTGCCGCTCGTATTAAAACTTATTAAATTTTCATCTAGTATATTTATAAAGTACTCACTCATTTTCTTTCGCTATTTCTTCATCACTTTTATCATTAATAGATGCACGAACCGCACGCGCCGCCCCGCCCCCATCGTAGCAACAGTGCCGGCCGGCGAGCGAAGCGGCAACGTCGCACACCGGGTACGGCGTGGTCAGTCGAGCGGAACGGCAACGTCCTCTCCATCCGTCTTACGCTTTTTCGATCAGGTCACGTGATCCTGACGCGAGTCAGGTCACGTGATCCTGACGCGAGTAGTCACGTGATCCTGACGCGAGTTTAAGATTTTATACCCATTACAGAAAGTGCTCAACGCCGCTAAAGAAGTTTTCACTTCAAAAATCAGAAAAATCTTAATTATTTCACTGCATGTCAAGATACAACATTTTCCTAGTTAACAATTTGTTTCGGAATAAAGGCCTGCGCACACCTAGGCCGCTGGCGAACGCGATCAGTGAAACGCTGTCAAATATCGCTGTCAGATTTGAGATTTGACAGCGATATTTGACAGCGTTTCACTGATCGCTACCGCCAGCGAACTAGGTGTGCGCAGGCCTTAAAACCTTGCAAGCGTTCTGCGGTCAGTGAAACCCTATCAAATATGACATCTATATTTGACAGTGTTTCACTAATTGCCTTCAATATCTTTATTGCTTCATTGGCATCTCGTTTTTAAGGTAACACGATCAAAATGGTTTTTATCTATCTAAATCGTCTTTTCTTATATCGATAAGAAAAAACGCGGGCGGCTGCTAGTTTAACATACTTGACTCCGTTCTAAGTAGAACAGGTAGGTTGCCACATTTTATTGCACGAAATTCCTCGAAGCTCCCGCGGCCTATTAGCAAGGGTATGCAAAGTACCACGGTTCGGTTCTCAGTGCTATAGGAACAGATGTAGAGCGAAGGTTATGATTGAATCATTAAGTTGCGTGTGGGTGGTATCAGATCATTTTTAACCGACTTCCAATCAAAAAGGAGGAGGTTCTCAATTCGGTTGTATTTTTTTTTGTTTTTTTTTTTATTTATATTTTTAAATGTTTGTTACCGCATAACTTTATCATTTGTGCGCCGATTTGAAAAAATGTTTTTTTATCTGAAAGATACTGCTTCCAGATTGGTCCCATTTTAATTTTATTAAAATCGGTGTTGCCATTTTTTTAAAATATTTTTATTAATGTTTGTAACTGCATGCCTCCGTCATTTTATGAACCGATTGTGAAAATTATTTTTTTATTTAGAAGGTTATTTTTATGTCCACATTGTCCTAAACAAATTTCATTAAAATCTTTTGGCAATGAAGTTGGTTTTTCTAGTTTTTTAAACTTATAATTATTACTGTCTCTTATGGGAGTTGCACTGGCATCTTTTGCTTGCCCATGCTCCAAAGAATATTTATTCCTTTAATATTTATTCCAAGTTGGATATTTGAACAAACGGGGTTTTTTTTATGTAGTAACTATTTGATAGAACAAGCATATGGACCACCTGATGTTAAGTGGTAACCATCGCATATAACAAAACACCGCCTCGTAGGTCACGCACGTTAGGAACGTCCCCAAGATGCACTGCCCTGCGTCCATCAACCTGAGGCAAACAGATGTTCAGGCCCACGGGCCAGTAATTACACCATTACCCACGCCCTTCAACCCGAAACACAGCAATGCAAGCAGCATTGCCGCAGCCAGACAGCCAAAATGCCTACAAAATGCTACTAAACTAGTCTTGTAACCCTATACACTGAGGTTACTATTTCGTGACCATTCAGTCTAACTATAAGGTGTTATGTTTGTTATAGCGGACCAAGAGGACCGAAATAGTTCCAGGAATTCAAGGAAGTCGTTTCGATTCTAGATTTGTTTAGACTTATGGTCTTGAATTGTTTGTTCGGCAAGAGTGGAACCAGGTTCATGGTAGGCACCGACTGTTCTTGCTAAGGCTCAAAATTCTTTCACTACATTGGCTTGAAAGAGCTAGCAAAAAGAAGGGGGTCCAAAAGATAAAACCTACTCAACGCTTTTCCGAAAAACATAACCATTTATTGACGTGACTACGTCTTATATTTCGTTGGAGCCGGCTGCACGAAAAAACATGACTCATGCGGCGTTACCTCGCTCTGAGGCGTTCCATTTAAGGCTTGAAGTTCAAGCGAGAGCGCGGAACTAGCGACAAAGAGGCACAATCTGTCTCCACGTTAGGCAGCGTTCGACATCTGTCTCTCTCCTACTTGAGTGAGCGATGCGTCCGCGTGGGCAGCTGTATGACGTTGTCACGTTCAACTATCGTCAGTAAACCGACTTTACAGACAACCGATTTTTTTTCAAAATGAAACGCGATTTAAATGTTTGTCGATGCTGCTGTTTTTTTAGGGTTCCGTAGCCAAATGGCAAAAACGGAACCCTTATAGATTCGTCATATCTGTCTGTCTGTCTGTCCGTCCGTATGTCACAGCCATTTTTCTCCGAAACCGTAAAAGCTAGACTGATGAAACTTGGCGAGTAGATGTATTCTGTGAACCGCATTAAGATTTTGACACAAAAATAGAAAATAAAACTATAAATTTTGGGGGTCCCCATACTTGAAACTGAAACTCAAAATTTTTTTTCCATCGGACCCATACTTGTGGAGTATCTATGAATAGGTCTTCAAAAATGGTGTTGAGGTTTCTGATATAGTTTTTTTCTAAACTGAATTGTTTGCGCGAGAGACACTTCCAAAGTGGAAAAAAATTGGTCCCCCCCTCTAACTTATAAAATAAGAGAATGATAAAACTAAAAAAAAAAAAATACGGGTTGCACTCCGGGAGTGCCGGCAGAAGTGAAAACTTGATTATTAACGTTGAGCATGTTTGATATTTTGGAATGGTTAGGGGGGGCTTGTTTGTTATTTGGCACGCTGTAACATACACGAACATTCGCGCAAGCGCCCTGCGCTGCCTAAACGAAACAGTCGGCCCAGGCATACATTTTCGCCGCGCCGTAGAGAGGGGATAGCTGTCTACTCTCCATCCGTCTTACGCTTTTTCGATCAGGTCACGTGTCCTGACGCGCTGACGCAAGTTTAAGATTTTATACCCATTACAGAAAAAGTGCTCAACGCCGCTAAAGAAGTTTTCACTTCAAAAATATGTTGTACATTACTATGCAAACTTTCAACGATATTTGGTTTGAACGAGATCTAGTCAGTAGTTTTTTTTTATACGTCATAAATCGTAAGCTGCAATTTACCTTTCGACGAACTACAAAAACCTTTATATTATGTAACTTGATGCTACGGAACCCTTCATGGGCGAGTCCGACTCGCACTTGGCTGTTTTTTTTTGTTGCATGACCTGGATGAACGTCCAGGATTGGCTTCGAATAAAGGAACTCTTCAACGGTCAGCAGCACAATAAAATGTGTATTGTTCCTTCTGTATTTCTTCTGTTCCTGGTTCCATAATGAAACCAGTGGGATTTGAACAGGTTAATAGGGCCAGTGTGACGAAATTACCACAATGAATTCTACTTACAATCACAATACCATTCTTAGCCGCACATTTCCATTATTGCTCTTAATTGCCTTGCTATAATTTAATTTCAGACTCACTTCCTCCATAGATAGTGCTAGGACATGTAATAGAGATTGCACTATTGATAATGTCGATATTTCTCAAGAGAACGCGTTACTGCTATCGAGGATCGATAACCTTTCGGGATTTCCGCAATAAGACTAGCGAAAGTGACCTTATTGGGGTAAACAGAATAGGTATCAAGTTTTAACTCGATCCTTTCCAAGGATTCCAAATGATAATAAACTTGTTTAATAACTTTACAATGATCACGTTATTAGGTTACTTCCATGATAATTACAATTATTTCGTACACACGTGCGCTCGCTTGACAGCTCCCGTCAGAATATCCGACCGTTTAATGGTTGACAGCCAATTAGTTCTATGTCATCTAGTACTTATATTTGAGAACGCCAACAATAGTAAACCGAAAAGGATCTGTAGGCCCACCGCATGTTCTGTCTGGCTCTGTCTCTGGCTTCGGTTTTGAGTCTGTGTGAGTGCTCTCAGTGTGTTATACTGTGTGTATGAGGTTTTAACGTAGGATTTACTTAGTCAACACTCACATAGACTTTCGTAGTGAATTGAAGTTTCTCAATGAAAAAGTAAGAAGTAACTACTGATGATGACGGATGATAGAGGAGTACAAGAAAAACGAGTGAGAGACAATAGCCATCAGTACCAGGTACCAGCCAAGTGTAATGACTACCTGTTCTGGCTGCTGATGATGATGATATCTTTAAGAGTAAACTTGGCTATACCTTATAGAAACCTAAGATAATCTTTGCCTTGGTCCAGTGCCTAAGAGTGTAGTGGTGTGCAGAAGATGGTGAATATATTAAAGAAAATCGGGTATTTTACTAGCCAAAGCCAAAGCTTTCTAAGGAATCGATATATCCTTGTAAAGGCTATGACTAGAAAAGAACTACATACGGCTGATGCTGATAAAGAATCTTATAAAAAACACGAAAATGAAAACTAGAAATCTTTGTCAAGTTCAAATCTAGGTCAAGTTCCTTTTGTTTACTTCTAGCACAATGCAAATGGTAATGACCATCATTTTGAAGTGTCACCGCGCTAAGCTGCAAAATAATCTCTACATCCACGCTTTGATAAACATCATTGAATTGAACCCAATCATTTATCTTGTACAATGAAATCATGACTCGGTTCTCAGTTTCATTGGAAGTTATATGCAAAACTGTAAAGGTGGAAAGCTGGTTTTCGGCGCCGAGATACACGCGCCGCTTCCATGGATGACTTTTCGTGGTAGCTCGTAGAGTTTTAGTTACTCCGTTTTTGGAAAATCAGAGCTCCATTGATAACGATGGTCGACAGAGAAGGTCTAGTAAAAGTAGCCGAGAACTGTATAATCAAGATTATCAACATCATCATCATCATTAACCTGAAGACACACATTTCCAGGAAGAACGATTCTGAGCTCTTTCCATCCACCGACTTCCTGCAATCGGTCCATCTGGTATAATCAAGATGCTGAACTCCATTTGTTTTTTAGAGGAACCACTAACGAAGTTTGCTGATCTAAAGGTGCAGGCTGCTTGATTGAGACTCTACAGAGAATCTTGCTTGAAGGACTCTGTTTCCTATACAGTATACAGTATACTAAATAAATATGTCCCAGTGAGATATAAACAAAGTTTTATCAGAACTAGACAAATGACCGCCCTTGCGGTGTGACAAAAGGTCTGATCGATTGCAGTATTTTACACGAACGTTATCTTACACCAGTTCACTTGTAAGGTGTGTCGCTGAGAAGGCACTGCGACGAAGTCGAGGTGGCTCGGTATGCTAAACTACAGCCACTGGATCAACAAATAGCAGCCAGCAAGGGTATGCACTTGTGGAATTTTTATGTCATAAAACTTATTAATCCGACGTCGTACAAAAGTTTACGACGTCGGAGACAGGGCGGTAAATCTCAAGTGGAGTTGGGCAGGACACCTTGCTAGACGTGGTGATGGTCGGTAGAGTAAGGCCTTGACCGAATGGTGGCCGAAGTCGGGCCGAAGAAATCTTGGACGTCCGAAAGCGCGATGGGTCGATGACATCGTGAAGGTCGCAGGAAACACCTAGACAAGAGACGCGCAGGACAGGGGAGGCTGGCAAAATATGAAGGAGGCCTATACCCAGCAGTGGGTGATACCGGGCTGAAATGATGATGATGAAAACTTATTAAGATTGCAGGAAGTCAGTGGATGGAAAGGGCTCAGAATCGTTCTTCCTGGACATGTGTAGGGGTGGCCTATGTCCAGCAGTGGACTTCTTCAGGCTGATAATAATGATGATGAAAACTTATTATAAGGCCCACGAGAACACTGCCTTGACTTCGTATGTATCTAGCTCTCTCTCTCTCTCTTGTCGTGTTCTAGAAAAACAACCATCCTTGATCTAACTTGGGTTAGCCTTAGCAAATCTTCAACGTTACTTTCTACATTGAGGGTTCTTTTCTTGATGTTGCAAAATGATCTGCCAGTGCAACTGTTTTTCTTAAAGTGAGAGAGACGAGAGAGACTTTCAAAAGAGTGTGTAATAATGCTAGTAAAAGAAAAATCTGATGGACAGCCTGCCCCATATATTTCCAGGAAGAAAGATTTTTAAGCCTGATAAGGTACGTTGATTTTTGCAATAGCAACGTCTGTAAGTAATTTGAGACGCATGCCTGTTAACAGCAAACCTATGGATTCCCTAGGCAAATCTATAAATGCCTGACTCTGGACTATAGGTACAGCAATTTGACTAATAGATCGATAGCACCTTCGCTTAAGGCTGCCGTTGACAAACAATTATAGACTTAATAGTAATGATTCATGATCTAGAAACGGACATAGAATAGGTTATAGATTATGCTGTTTGTTTCACTTGAGAGGCAGTGCTCCAATGTTCTTTGCTATATTCCAATACAGACTATCGTTGGTCTTCTATTTTCTCTCACTGGTATTATCTGCCATAAGTGATCACCGATGACTGGTAAATATTGCGGGAGGTCGATGGATGAAGAGGGCTGGGAATCGTTTAACCAAGAAACGTATGAGCCTAAGCCTCGTTCAATATCCGAAGTTTGATGACGATGATCTAGTTAGTTTATCACTTCAAGCATAGCTCTTAGAATAAGTAAGTTGAAATGGCAATGCGCAGGTCATATAGCTCGAAGAACTGACAACCGTTGGGGAATAAAGGTTCTCGAATGGCGACCACGAACCGGAAGACGAAAAGTAGGGCGCCCACCCACCAGATGGACCAGCGCCATTGTTAAGATCGCAGGAAGTCGGTGGATGGAAAGGGCACAGAATCGTTCTTCCTGGAAATGTGTAGGGAAGGCCTATGTCCAGCAGTGGACTTCTTCAGGCTGATGATGATGATGAATACTTTAAGTTCACCTTCTTCTTCCGGTCATTGGTTTTTCTGCCGGTATAGTGAGCTGGTCTGTCATGGTATTATTAGTTTTTCTGTGGTAGGTACTAGGTTGGGCCATTCCATTCTGCCACCCCGATCTATCGCCAATCAATTTGGTAATGAGGTCGTTCCAATTAGTTATTATATTAGGTTCCTAACAGAATTATAGGTAAAACAACTATACATCAAAAGAATCATTAAAATGTAGAAAATCTATCAAAACCATTTAAATTCAATTCTTACACTTTTTAATGTGACGTGTGTAATAACAAATGATGGAACACACTAGGATGATTTCCGTAGTCACCACACTTGGCAGATGGATTGATCAAAATCAAAAACACAATGGAGTCATAAGGATCACTTTAATACCGCAGTGTTGGTGATATGTTATTCAGGAGATGCTGCTACCTTTCGGCGGTGGGTTCAATTTGCCATATAACCAAACAAATTATCTACTATTACGACATCTACGATGCTGGAGGGGTTATTTGATGCCTAGACCACCACAGTCAGATCGAAAGCCATTTCAATACCATAAAACGTTCTATAAACTCGTGTCGCTACCAAACAGCAGCCAAAATAATGCATAATCTGACAACCAAACCAATAAACACTTTATGTGTCCAATTTGGAACGATAAAAGCTGTTTAGCGGCTCAGTATAGCACCTTTATAGCGCGAACACAAAGGGAACAACTGTATAGTTCAAGCACACAAAAACTTTACCATGGGCAGTAAGGTCTCGGTCTCCGAAGAAACGACCATCATAATATAGTTATTATAGCAGATACATTCTGATTTCTAAGTTTATGTCTAAGTCCATAACCTTCATTTTGATATGCTGTTCCGCAATTCATTATTAAAGTCGTTTTAATAATAACGGACACCGTTTTAAGCTTTGCGCACATCTAAGCGTTCTGCGGTGGCGATCAGTGAAGCGCAGTCAAAATATAATAACGCTGTTTGACAGCGTTGGCAGGATGTGCGCTGACTTTAGGGCTGATTCTTACATCACCGGAATAATGATATTCGTCGAATAAAAGCTATTTTTGACAAGTCTAAAAAAGAAATGGTGATATTTTGATTTATGGATATAACGGATAAAGATTTATAAATAAAATCCTAAGATTAAATAAGAAATATAGTAATAGTTGAAATAATAGTAAATTGTCTTTTATTCATTTTACATAAAATATTATATTGATACATATTTAACATTCCTTTTTCTTCCGTTTTTATAAGTCTGCCTTGTGTGAAGTATTTTTTTATAGGTTATAAAAAAAATAGGTATCAGGTTTATTTTATAATTAAGTCAATATTTATTTTCTACAGAATATTATCTAAGGCAAATGTACCAACTTTATCAAAGTCGTTATTTTACAATTAGTACAAATGTTGTCCTTACTGATTTACTACATACTAAATTAGTAATCAATAGCAGACTAGATACTACTTGACTTATTCAGTGGCGTCAGTCATTAACCGAGTATGGGCAGGTTGCTTTAAATTTGCATAGGCTGCAATAATACTCTACAATAGAGTATACCATAACCTATATTAATAGATCTATTTATAAATATAATAAATAAATATCTTGCACCATCCACACAACGCTATCCTAAGCCCTAAACTAAGAAGAGCTGGGTGTTTTAATACAATATAACACCCAGACAGAGAACAAAAATCTGTCTTCAAAACGTCTTCTGCCACACAAATATTTGTTCTCAGTAGGGATCGAACCCACGAGCTACCGCAGAAGGTAGAACTACTACCAACTGAGCTGAAAGACCAGTCAAAAATATAGTAGTAGGAGTAGTGTAGTAGTATGAATATAGAAATAATACTAAATTTCGTAATTGTAAACAAGCTTCAAGCCGACAAATACACTTTTCAAAGTGATCCTTGTGATTCAAGTGACTTATGATTTTTGACGTTTGACGTCTCGATGTGATGTTGCAAAATAGTCAAACATTGGCCGACGTTTCCATTTAATATCTCGTAGATGCAAAATACTATAATCTCAGCATAATCGTAACTACAAACGTTAATTGTGCAATTAATATTCTAGTTTTGCTCGGCTGGGTTATCGCACGTTAGCCTTTTAAGGACAATTATCTTAAATAGAATGTCTTTAACGAGTCTCTTCGCTGTATTTAGCAGCTTTTGCAATCAGTGTTTCGTTCTCCACTGTCATCAGCCTGAATGAGTCCACTGATGGAGCATACGCCTTCTCTATGTTTTGAGGGTTAGCCGTAGTCAAGGCACCCTACTTGGCAGTCAAATTTATAGATATATATATTACTTTTTATTTGGCTCAAAAACAACAGAAAAAGAAGCACAACAAATACAGGCACGGCTACACAAGAAATCAAAAAATAAATAGAAAAAAACATTGAACATTTATAGAAACGCAGAAACGAGTAGGTACACACAACAATCTTATGTTCTAATGTTAAAATGGGTGCCGACAGTAACCGCAATTATGGATATGTAGGTATTATTGAGCCAAAATGGGCCCCACTCGCCTTGATGCTGCTTTGCCTCCACCAAGGGGACGAGGCAGCGCTGGTTTTCAGTGTGGATGCAGTGGAGGTAGATGCTACTGCTTATTCCCATCCTCTGATGCGTTCCATTAGTTGTTTGTTTGTCTTGCAAAAATATTGTTGCGCTCTAAATTGTTCTATTTTTGAATTAGCAGAGGTCTTGTAGTGAGTAGAGTGAATGAGTGTGAGAATGAGTAGACTTCACTCACAACAAGATCTAATAACAGAGACGAGAGGTCTGAAATTAGCACAGATACTCTCTGAAGGTTGTAGATGCTCACGATAAGAAACGATTGCACTCCAAATTGAAATAGCTTCTTTCAAACAAAATTTCTCAGGATTCCACTAGTTGGAAACATTTGAGTAACTATTGACTAGTCCGGTTATAAAAAATTCAAAGTCTCCTGGGCCAGCTACTTCAAATAACTTGTCAGCAGAAATTGATACACAGTCAGAACTGTGTTTTTCTTGTCAAGCTACTTGGCAACATTTCTCGCTATTTCAAGAACTTTCAAGAGCCGTCTCAAGGACTGTTGGTGGCGCCACCAAACCTTAGGAATCATTGCATCTGCTACTCTACTGATATAACAGCTCTTCATGCAAGGTAATAAAGCTTAGTTTCATAGTATGATAACTGCTCATATGCGTACAGAATGATCATTTTAGTTACAAGCTTAGCTTGGTCTATTTCAATATTTCTTTCAATGTTGTTGATAGGGTCATAAGGTTCAAAATCGTCTGGAGATTTTGCAAGATTAATTCATGCATTAACTGCTTTGTTGGTGAGTACTTTATTGCGAATGGTTGGCGCTTGATGACGTTCTGAAGTGTTTGTATTTATTGTCTTTAGAATGTGGCTGTTATCGTTTTAAGTGTTTTCACTGTCAACATGCAAGATATAAGTTCCATTGTCATGACCATTGAAGGATGTAGAAAATAATTTGTGTTATTATGTAACCATGATTAGTTTGGGTAGTCGTTGGTCCATCTCAAAAACGACCCCTAGGAGCTGAACCCCGGTGGTCGTTGGTTCTACGATATGAACTGCCTATTGCCATAATATTTTATTGATTTTTATAGTGTTTACTACACTTAAGGGAATCACAAAGGTTTTTACAATGTCCCGAAAGTGGCCAGCATAGCCCCGTACCAAGGTAGGAAGGTTGCGGGTTCAAATCCCGCTCGGCTCTTAACTTTTGGGATATTATAAAAAAAATTGTGATTGCCTATTGCCAGTTCATTTTGCTAAATCTGATTCTGATTTTGCCTTAAGGTTGTTCGATTCCGATACAAACTGAATTTGCACAACTATGGGCAAACAAAGTATAAATGTACACTGAAATGGCTGTAATAGAATTTTACAGTGGTCTTTATTGCCGGCCAGTTATATAAAGTTGGAGAAAACTGTAGGATAACAGAAATATTAATAAAAAACCAAAAAAGTAATTTTTTCGTCATTCTTTTTCTGAAGCCCCGACTGCCATGACCAACGGCTGACACTCCAACTTTATATAACTGGCCGGTAATAAGGACCACTGAAAAGCCTATTACAGCTATTTCAGTGTACATTAATACTTTATTCGCCCATAGTTGTGTAAATTAAGTTTGTATGGAAATCGTACCCCCTATGTTCAAAACTTTGACAGTTGAGTAACGATTCCACTAAGTGACAAAACGTTACACATGTCAACGCAAATGAACAGCGTGTGTTCTCTTTGACTTAAAGTAATTACTTACACTAAAAACTGAATCATTTAAATGGCGGTCTACTTTGACTCTTCAATTACAGCGAAGACAGATTACAAACTCAATTGCTGTCAAACTGTCGTCAAACGACGAAAAAGCACTTAATTTTTAAGTGAAAAGGTAGCTACAAGGATGCTTTTAAGCAAGGCTTTTCAAGAATGGGTATCAACATCACACATGGTTGTTTTTGATAACCTAAATACCTATCTATAAGTATTATATTGTAAGGCTTTAGAAAAAAAAACAAAGTTCCATAGATTATGTTCATTTTATCGCAATATTTTTTATCTACAGATCCATGGAGCCTGAAAAGAAGAAGAAGAAAGATGATATCATTAAAACTGATGGTTTGATAAAAGACGAATGACAGCCAAGAAAATTTTACGCTCTTTTTTTGGGACAACATAAAAGTATGTTGTCCCAAAAGTTATGGGCCGAGTAGGATTTGAACCCACGATCTTCCTCTTGATACGTGACATTCCGTTAAAAGTTCCTATGAGTTAATAGTCGAGTGTGGTTAGGATCCGATGGCGATTACTTTTAAGACAACATTTAATCTTTGTGGTTTTAAAATTTTGTAAATCTAGAAAAAAAAATGTTTCAATAGTTACGTGCCAAAGCTTAAGTAACTCTGCCTATATATATTAGGGGCTATCTCATCCCTTCTTTTTTTAGTAAATATTGATATACCTACACCAAAAATAAAAAAATCGGTTCTCTGTAAAGTCGGTTTACTGACGACAGTTGAACGTGACAACGTCATAAGAAAATACACAGATGTCGAACGATGCCGAACGCGGAGGCTGATTGTGCCTCTTTGTCGCTCGTTCCGCGCTCTCGCTTGCACTTCAAGCCTTAAATGGAACGCCTCAGAGCGAGGTAACGCCGCATGAGTTATGTTTTTTTGTGCGTGCAGTCGGCTCCATCGAATTAAAAGACGTTGTCACGTCAAAAACCGTTGGGTACCACTATGCCAGTAAGATTGACAAATTACAAAGGTATGTGACAGATTGGGAACGCACTTGAAGCACAAAAGAAGCAAAATGTTGTTCTTTGTATGAATTGTACTAAGAACACTCGAGTCGAGATCAACGTAAGTAAACAATTAGCGAAGAGCCGAAGATGGTGTTTAAATTCCAATTGAACTGTGTGTTTGCAGTTGAATACTACCTATATTAGGCAATCAATGTAAGTGGGGCAGACAGAAATGCCGGTAAATTAGGTACCTGACAAACTGGAAGATTTTGAGATTGTCATAATCTCGAAAAGCCTAACAGATGAGAAACCGAAAGAACAAACTCAAAAATCAGGCTATGGCGGTCCTTAAAATAAGAACCTTCTCATTCCACGGATGCCGTAAGAGGCCACTAAACACACCAGAACATCGGCAACAACATTCTGAGTCCATAACCCCAACACTGTTGTCTTTAATCCGCTTGACAAGTGTAGTGACTTCTGCAAACCGGCAGCTAATAGTCGGGGCAGCATTTTCATTGCTGAAGATAGCAATGGTAAAAATGAAAATTATAGATAGATAGATAACTCCTTATTGATTACACACTGGGTAAGAAGGATATAGTTTTCAGCCTAAAAATAAATAGTTACAGTAATACAATAGGTATTGATGATGATTCACATCCATCACACACACTTTCACAGACACTTTCCCTTTCAAAAACCTTAAACGTTCAGTTACGTATTGTTAATTTGTTACCCATCATATAAATAAATAATAAATAAATAAATATTGTGGACAATTCACACAGCACTACCCAGCCCCAAACTAAGCAGAGCTTGTACTATGGGAACCAGATAGCTGATATAATACTTGAATACATTTTTTTTTTGTAAATACATACTTAGAATACAATATAACACCCAGACAGAGAACAAACATTTATGTTCACCACACAAATATTTGTTCTCGGTGGGGATCGAACCCACGACCTACGGCGCAGAAGGCAGAGCTACTACCAACTGCGCTAGAGGCCAGTCTCATAAGTATTAAGTATATTTTTATTTACTTCTAAGTTATTTTGTTTCTTTGTATTTCATTGAACCATATAGATTGTGGAACATTTATTCTTTCGTTCGTTACGGAGGAGAGCGCTGGCACTGCTACTTAGTTTTTAACTTTTGCAGTGTCAACGTTTTCATTTATTCTAAACCCCTTGTTTTTGTTCCAAATAAAATATTTTTTTTTTATTGATATTGAACTTAGCATACTGCAAAGCGTCTTCAACAAGGAAAAACGATCTTTCTCTATCCATCATCTTTATAAATTTGCAACTCACTACTTTATTAGTATGGAATGAAAAAGTAACCACTGCGTAGGTATATAACATGTAGGGTTCTAATCTGGTAACAATGCAAAAAATCTACATATCCACAAGTCATACGGGTTAGGTTCCCTGATTTCATGACTCAGGAGTTTTCTCGCCAATTTTGCAGCTGTCACCAAATTGTGTCACTTTGATCACAACATCTGTCAGTGTCATGTTACTGTCATTTAATAAAAAACAGTAATGTTGAACTGTCTCTTGAACTTTTAAACGATTTGCTTTGTTCTTTGTCCACACGGTGATGAGACTCGCAAATATTTAAAAGAGGTGTTATGTGGTGGTCGTATGGTGAGAGATAGCTATAATTTGAGACCCGCTATGATTATAACAATAGAAGCATAAAATCTCTTGCTTCAAATCAAGTCTGAATGTCAGACAGTGGAAATAAAACCCCTAGAGTTTTTCTACAAGATCTTTTAAAGTGTAGCACCCTTGAGAAACACCAGATGTGGGCTTGTTGAAAGGGTGTTCGATAGCTCTAGAGACGCAATAGGGTATTGTGTCACTTCAAGTGGCGCCAGAGATCCTGGGCTAGCCCCACAACAAATAAAAAAACCGGCCAAGTGCGAGTCGGGCTCTCCCATGAAGGGTTCCGTAGCAACAAGTAACATAATATTAAGGTTCTTTGTAGTTCGTCGAAAGGTCAAACCAAATACCTATCGTTGAAAGTTTGCATAGTAATGTACATCATGGTATTTTTTTTAGTTTTATCATTCTCTTATTTTAGAAGTTAGAGGAGGGGACACACACATTTTACCACTTTGGAAGTGTCTCTCGTGCAAACTATTCAGTTTAGAAAAAACTATACCAAAAAACTCAACATCATTTTTAAAGACCTATTCATAGATACCCCACAAGTATGGGTTTGATGAAAAAAAAATTTGAGTTTCAGTTTCAAGTATGGGGACCCCCCAATTTTTTTTTTTTTCTCTTTTTGTGTAAAAATCTTAATACGGTTTACAGAATACATCGACTCGCCTCAGTTTCATCAGTCTAGCTCTTATAGTTTCGGAGAAAAATGGTTGTGACATACGGACGGACAGACAGACAGACAGACATGACGAATCTATAAGGGTTCCGTTTTTGCCATTTGGCTACGGAACCCTAAAAAGAAGAGGATTTTTTCATAATGATTTACAAAGCGTGATTGTGATCAACTTACGATCGATCCCAATAATCAATAGATTTAAAATTGGGAACAGCCGTTAATGTAAAAGCTTCCTCATATCTAAATTACTTTGCTTAAATTAGCCCGGACGTTGTCTGTCATTCTAATAGATTTTTTAAGCAAAGATCGATACGTTAAAAAATTATTCATAGAATCCAAAATAACCAGAAAAAACATTTTGTAAGCCGACATTAGATTTTCTCACAGTTTTATCAACTGCTGATGATTATTAGGAATGAGATTAAGATACTAGTATCCGCTCATCACCATGAAGCAAATGAATAGGAACTTCTTCTTCTTCATCTCCCTAATGAATGGCATATGTTTGATTTGTTTTCAAAGCCATCAGAAAGAAACCTTTTCGATCAAATCAAAATATCACATATTAAGTACACTTTCATTCCAACTGCTGACCTCAAGTAATGTTGGTTGAAATACCACCAAAATTACACAGCAAAACTCAAAATAACACCAGAAAAACAATTAAAATCAAAAAGCTATATTCCTTCCCGAAATGACAGAAAACGAATCCGAATAGGAACTTAAACGGAGACTGCATTTAGGCAAGCGTAGTGTCACCTTCTGTCACTCCTTGACAATCGAACTGAAAATCTTAGCAAACATTGAATGAGAAGAGTCGAAGACCGAGCTCAGTGGACAATATTTAGGGTGAACCGATGACGTCCAGGAGTGAACTAACATAGGTTGATGATGAGTATCCCTTACTGGGTAACCAAACGGCGCGGCGGTGGAAATTTTTACACTGATGAGTGACAGTAACCGTTAAAAAGCGTCAGCCGTTTCTTAAGAAATTAAGGTTTCCAAACTTTCGCATCTAAATTATTATGAAAATAAAGCGCATGCGTATAAACAGCTAATACATATAAATGATCTTTCACTGTTTTAGATTCTATGAAAATTTAAGCCATTTTCCACCGTAACTTGTATAAGATAAGTCTGAATTTCGTGTAAAGGAAGTTTATGTGATCTGTAAATCTACGACTGCGTGTGCGGTCGTGAATTACAATTAGTTATTATAAGTATTGCACGATTTGTCTGTCCATCTGTCATTGAATTAAATTGGATTTTCATAAGCGAGAGTTAGTTTGTAATGAAATTGTTGATTAATATTTTTTTCAATACGCTAGTGGTCCTACAATGCTGAGAAGAGATGTAGCGTAGAGAAATAGGTACAACTACGATGGTAGTATTTTTGTAGGAATATTTAAATAATGTTTTGTTGGGCGGCCCCGGGACTGCCACCCGTCAGGGACCCAAAGTGTGATGGTCGCCCACCTATCGGGATGCATCCGGTTGACATGCCCTGCCCAATCCCACTTCAGCCGGGCAGCCTTAGCCCCTACATCGGCAATGCCCGTCAGTGAACGCAGCATGGTGTTCCTTACTCGGTCAACGCGCTTAAACCCGAGTATGCTGCGTTCCATGGCTCTCTGGCAAATCTTGAGCTTGGACTCCTGCAACTCGGTCAGTGTCCATGTCTGTGCAGCGTAGGTTAGGACGGGCAGAATACACATTGGCGTTGGCGGGACGATATCGACACCTTTGAGAGGAGATGGTGGGAGGAGGCTTGAGAGAGAGATAAGTGGAAGTCTTTGGGGGAGACCTTTGCCCAGCAGTGGAACAAAATAAGTTAATAAAAAATAACGACTTAACATTCTGTCTGCCTCTAGTTGATGGACGCAGGGTAGTGCATCGTAGGGCACGTTCTTACCGTGCGTGATCTACGAGACAATGCTTTGTTAATGAAGTGAAGTGAAGTGTTGTGCATGAAGGGTTCCGTAGCATCAATTAACATAATATAAAGGTTTTTGTAGTTCGTCGAAAGGTAAATTGCGGTTTACGATTTATGACGTATAAAAAAAAAACTAATGACTAGATCTCGTTCAAACCAAATATCGTTGGAAGTTTGCATAGTAATGTACAACATATATTTTTTTTGGATTTATCATTCTCTTATTTTAGAAGTTAGAGGGGGGGGATCAACTTTTTTCCACTTTGGAAGTGTCTCTCGCGCAAACTATTCAGTTTAGAAAAAATCGATACTAGAAATTTCAACATAATTTTTGAAGACCTATCCATAGATACCCCACACGTATGGGTTCAATGAAAAAAAAATTTTTGAGTTTCAGTTTCAAGTATGGGGACCCCCAAAATTTATAGGTTTTTTTCTATTTTTGTGTAAAAACCTTAATGCGGTTCACAGAATACATCTACTCACCAAGTTTCATCAGTCTAGCTCTTATGGTTTCGGAGAAAAATGGCTGTGACACGGCCGGACAGACAGACAGACAGACAGACAGACATGACGAATCTATAAGGGTTCCGTTTTTGCCATTTGGCTACGGAACCCTAAACACATGCATCTTGAAAGAAAACAATTAAGAAAAATGTAATATGCAAAAACTAAACCGGTGTTTTTTCTTACAATAGTTACAAAGGTACGTTTATATTCAAAGCCTTTACTTTCAAAGTCATTCACTGCTCTAAGGGAAGAAGTAAGAAGGAAATAAGTAATTCTAGTAAGTACAGTAATTTTACTATCGTATTGATTTCAAATCGACACTTTGATGAAGATAAACTTACTTGTAATCTAACCCAAATAATGTAAAATTAACGCCTATAAATCGCGTTCAATTACCATTATCCAATATTGGCGTCAAATAAATACTGTAGATACAATCGTAGACTTGGTTTGCTATCTAAGTAGGTTTCTATAGAAATGACGAATTTGTATAGAAAGCAGGTAGCCTCAGTACGTCAGGGTACGGCTCAGAAGGCAGAGCTACTCGTACTACCAACTAAATTATAAAACTAAAAATTTTTTTCATTGAACCCATACGTGTGGGGTATCTATGAATAGGTCTTCAAAAATGATGTTGAGGTTTCTTATATCGTTTTTTTCTAAACTGAATAGTTTGCACGAGAGACACTTCCAAAGTGGTAAAAAGTTGGTCCCCCCCCCTCTAACTTCTAAAATAAGAGAATGATAAAACTAAAAAAATATATGTTATACATTACTATGCAAACTTTCAACGATATTTTGTTTGAACGAGATCTAGCCAGTAGTTTTTTTTTATACGTCATAAATCGTAAACCGCAATTTACCTTTCGACGAACTACAAGAACCTTTATATTATGTTACTTGATGCTACAGAACCCTTCATGGGCGAGTCCGACTCGCACTTGGCTGCTTCTTATTTTTATTTTTAGTTATTAATTATTATGAGATCTTTGTATTAACTAGGTAGACTTAAAAGTTTCCACCTCTCAGTGAGAAGCTTGTAAGTGCCTGCTCACCAGTACCGGCTACCTGTTTCCTGTGTAACTGTGGAATTGTATTCCCCAGAAGTAAAATAACTGATCAGGTTTGTAAAGTGTAGTAAATCAATGTTAACAAAATGCAGGTGACATTGGAATGGGTACAAGAGTTTGGGAGGGGCAGAAAGTACAATTATTGGGTTTGTCAACTTTGCTACCGTTACTCTATACTAGACAGCCTTCATAGCTTATTTGGTAGTAGTTCTGTCTTTTGCGCCGGAGGAGTTGGATTCGATACCCACCGTGAAGTTTTTTTTCTCTGTGAGGATGGATGGTGCTGGGCAAGCCTTCTATTTAAAACCCTGTACCAGGAATTTGTGAAGAAAACTTTACCCCAACGCTGTATAAATTTATTTTATTTTATTTATTTAGAACCATTCCCGCCCTATCTTTACAGGAATACCCTAATACGAAAGCACAGCCTTTCACATAGTCAGAATTTAAGATTTTATAATTAAACAAATCGTCTACAATAGACCGCCCATTGTACATTAGTGTGTGTTTAATTATTGTTACTTGTTTTTCCATTGTTAGTTTTAAGGTGTGCAATAAAGAATTTTCTATTCTATTCTATTCTATGCACAGTCGTTTTAACAAAACTAAACAGCCTAAAAGTAAAAAAATTTAAAGTTTTATCTAAACTCATTAGCCGTCACTTTACGTAGAAAGTACTGGGTAATTTTGATCTCTTCTTTCTTAAAGGTTTTCCTATATTTCAATTTGTTCTCCAAAGTGCTGTAATTATCCTTATCTCAAAAGTAATATGCTTGTTTGTTTTGATTTAGAATCACTTTATACTTTCTCTAATTTGTGTCGAGTTATTTTAACTTAAACTTGGGAACCCATCTTTCTTCTCTATTTGAACAGCTCTGGAAGATTACCAGAAGTACAGTTAACGATAAAAGTTTCTGATTTATAGTTTAAATATTTCTCAAACCAACTTCTTTTTGATGAAAGTTTAAAACGTCATTTCAAAATCCATCTTATAACATTTGCAAGCTGAAGCAAAAATGATTATAATTTTTTATTAATTTTATAGTGTTTACTACACTTAAGGAAATCACAAAGATTTTTATAATGTCCCAAAAGTTAAGAGCCGAGCGGGATTTGAACCCGCGACCTTCCCCTCATAAAATGATTATACTCGTATTTGCATGGCTGAAGTTACATACAAATTGGATTCACGTGTTTTACTGAATAAATTGACCACTATGTTTATTTGGGTCAAACGATCCAATTAGGTAGAGCCAACTTCGACAAAGAGGTCAGCCGACGAATCCAACTCGGATGGGCAGCGTTCGGGAAACTGCGTCACATCTTCTCGTCGCAGATACCACAAAGCCTCAAGACAAAAGTCTATAATCAGTGCGTGTTGCCAGTGATGACTTATGGAACTGAGACGTGGTCGCTAACTATAGGCCTCGTGCACAAGCTCAAAGTCGCGCAACGAGCTATGGAGAGAGCTATGCTGGGAGTTTCACTACGTGATAGAATCAGAAATGAGGATATCCGTAGAAGAACCAAGGTCACCGACATAGCTCGTAGAGTTAGTAAGTTGAAGTGGCAATGGGCAGGCCATATAGCTCGAAGAACCGACAACCGTTGGGGAATAAAGGTTCTCGAATGGCGACCACGAACCGGAAGACGAAGCGTTGGGCGCCCACCCACCAGATGGACCGACGACATTGTTAAGATCGCGGGAAGTCGATGGATGGAAAGAGCTCAGAATCGTTCTTCCTGGAAACGAGTAGGGGAGGCCTATGTCCAGCAGTGGACTTCTTCAGGCTGATAATGATGATGATGATGATGACTGAATAAATTAACTTTGGAATTTGACTTCAAAACTTACCATAAATAGAGGTAGCAAAATACAAATGAAAGAACGGTCATAAAGACCGTAATTTTAAATCCCGGTAACCCCCGCTTAAAACTTGCCCAACCATTTCTTTTCAAACAATTGTAGTGGTTATTCAAAAGACTCCATTGTCGGTCACACACGTGATTCTACGAAGAGATGAACGCCGTCATAACATGCATTCTTTCTTGGAAGGTTTCATTCTTTGTTGCTATTAGCGATGGCTGGTGAATCGATGGCAAGCTATTGTCCATCGTGGTTGAGAAAAAAGTGTGAGGCGCCCTTCAAATTAGCCCGGAACCGCTCGGTATAACTGCTGGGTACTTGAAGAGGAGAGAGCGTAGCAAGCGAATATAACAAACGAGACGATAAGTAGATCATGCTTCCCAGTTCACTGAGTTCTTATAACTTATTCTTTATTTTACACATAGGAAAATACATTTAGAAAACTTAAAATTAAAACGCGTACATAGGCGAGCTTAACCCTAATAACTTATAGTTTTGAAGCACGATCAAAACTTAAAATTAGGTTCTGAAAATAATCCGTAGATAAAGATGGATGTTAGTAACAGATGCCGTAGATTCGTGGTCAAAGAAACAGGCATTACGAAATCTACATGAAATGGTAGCTAATTATGGAATTACTAAACTGCTTGTAGCTGGTAGGTGGTGGTGGCTGGTAGCCACGATCGATGTTTTCAACGTACCCTTTGAATCACAGACAAAGATGCCCACAGCCGTCACCAAACCAAATAGTAACTGCACTGAGGGCTTATTCTGAGTTTTAACATCATTTTCTTGATAGCCGCAAAATGACTTATCTTTCATTTCATTTCATTTAGCGTATAGTCGTTAGCCCCGATTTTGTATGGAGATGAGCGAACCTAGCAGATTACGTGAACTAACGTTTTTACTTAGCGTTTCTAATTAATAATTGCGGGATTGCGTGAACTAATATAGTTACGTAGCGTTTGTAAGCAATAACATTAGTTCTCGCAATCTTGTGACGGAGGCTCATCGTTTTTCCATTCAAAATCGGGGCTAACGACAACGCTAACGATAAGCCATTTTGCGTTAAGCTATTTACAAAATGGTGTTAAGACTCAGAATGAGCCTACTGAACACTGCTGTTAGGATTGATTAAAGTCTTGCACACACCTAAGCGATCTGCGATGGCGATCAATGAAACGCTATCAAATATGACAGATATATTTTACAGCATTTCACTGATCGCCATTGCCATCGCCTAGGTGTGCGCAGGCCTGTAGTGAGCCACATAATATCTTAGAAATTAGAAAACCACTAAATGTGTAAGATAATTTAATAGGTATAAAATATGGCTAGGTACTGAATAATTTCTTGGTAGAGACTTCCGATGTTTCGTAAGATAACATTTATTTGAATATAAATGTGTTAACTAGTTGACCAATGACACGAAAATAAAGAAACAGCCTAACAACTTTTTAATTATTTTAATTAGGAACGTGAGAAGTGACAAATATTTAACGAAACATCTAGTTTTGTTATTATTTTACAAAACAGCAAAAAGTACTTTGTGGAATAACCCGAGGCACTGCTAAGACGTGTTTATTCTATGACACTATTTTTCATTTAGTAAAATAATAAGGAACACCTCGTAATACAATGTGGTAAGATAGGTTACGTTCTTAATGTGGACGGGTGTCCACTTGTGGTGTATTAATAGATAGGTACAATTAATTATCAGTCGTTAAATCGAAAGCGTAATAAGTGTATTTTAGTTGTTTAAAATCGAAGTTAACACTAGCATGGTAATAACACTAGTATAATTCACGATGCCGTAGTAACATCCGCAAACTATAATGTAGGTGTATTAAAACTTCAAATTAAAAAGAAAACATCAGAAGCATGTAAATATAAAAGAATGGGACCTTACACCGGACCCTGGGGCATGCCAGTTCTGTTACTAAGTAAACAATGCAAGAAACCGAGTAAAAACAAAAAACTTATTTATTGTCCCGGCTAAAGGTTGAAGGTAAACTTATATTTTTTCAACTGCAGTCTTGGGAATGGGAGACTCCTGTTTTTTTTCTCAGTCAACAGCGTCAAACGCTTCACGCTGTTCCAAAAAAGCTGCATAAATCAATTTTGTAGGAACTTATTGTTTTACGTGTGCCTTGTTTTGTATTGAAGGGTTTTTCTGTAGGAGTTACTCAGGGCTCCGAATTTAGCTAAAAGATTGAATAGAGAGAATTGAAAGCTTTTGCTTGAAATAGGTATGTAATACTTACATTATAATAATAATGTTATTTTCTATACCAGTTTTATTATTCGACTACGGTCATCAGATTTTATTGCATACCTACTTTTTTACAAATTAGAGAGAAAAACAGAGGCATAGTTGATAGAATTTAAATAAAATGCTCAGTAGGTACACTCAATGAATTCCAGATGTTATTAGTTTATAACACCTGTTCACCTTTAACTATCTTAAAAGTGTAGTTTAGCTTCAAACGCCTGTAAACTAATGCAATGATATCAAACAATTACGGCAGAGCAATAAGACTGTAATAATTTAGTTATGTCTTCGGTGCACTTTCATTTAAGTTTCTTTGCCAAGTAAATCTTTCCATGTGACATTTAGGATTTGATTTCTTGCCTCCTTGCTCGCAACTGGGATCATAAAGATGTTAATGAACTTGTACCTACTTCCTCAAAACCAAAATAGTTACTAACTCAGTTTTCAGAACTCGTAATACTAAATAATGTAACTGTTAGAGCAGCTACTGCGGTGATTGATATAACTATTATTTGTCGCATACTCTCAAGCGTAGGTATTGAAAAGGCACAAGTAAAGGCAAATAACTACAAAAGTTAATAATTCATGTTCGGGTAATTTATAGGAAAGTATATAGTTAGATATTTGCAACACATAATGCACTTCAATAATCAAGTCAGTCTTATACTTACCACGGTAAATAAATTATCTTGTTTCTTTAAGCTAACACGTAAAAATATTAGTGATATTTTGTTTTGCATGTTGAATAAATTTTATCAGGATATCACATAAGAAAAATTTACCATTATTCCAACTGTGAGTACACTTTGGGCTAAAACTTAAAATAAAGTTCGTTAGCACAACACTACAAACTTATGATAATCAAAAAATACTTTCAAAGTTGTCAGAAAACGAGATCCTCATAGTTTTACTTTCAATTTTCCAATGTATCAGCCAAACATTCCATACTACTCGTGCAGCATTCTTCAAAACTCGTCACATCGAAAGTCAATCAAAGAGACTTGTGACATCAGTTTACGGTAAACCATCCGTAAAATGTGACATCACCGGTAAATTAATTGCCACTTCTTCCGTTATTACAGACATTATCATAGCGAGAGGCAGCGCAGTGTGAAAAGCAGATTCGTTAGTTTTATGTATTTGGATGTTCAGAGATACTAAACGACACTGTCTGCTCTACCTTTGATGTCAGATTCTCTTGTATTACAAGTGAAGTTTAAAACTCGACTTCAATATAGGTAAATAACCCTACCGACCAGATTTTGATGAAGTTTCTATGGGACTGATCTAGAAGTCCTTTCAGATAAAAAATATGTTTTCTAATCTGCTCATAAACGATGAAGTTATACGATATCAAACAATCAAAAAAGCACAACCGAGTTGATAACATCCTCCATTTAAAGTCGCATAAAAATTTCGGTTTTTGTTTTTGACAAGCCTAAAAAAAGAGATGGATGTACTTTTATTTGACATATAAAATTTAAAAACATATTTTATCTGTACACAAGAGACAAGTTAATAAAAGGTGGCATAAGTAAGAAAGGAGTGAGCACTAAAATCATGAATGATAGAAATTATTTGTAGCAGAAAATACTTACTATCAGACATTGCGGTCAAGATTGTGGTTACATTGTAAAACAGTACAAAAAAAATATTCTGTTGTATCACAAGAATAAGTACAGAATCAGGACAGGAAAATGATGAATATTGGTAAGTAAAGTAAAGTGAGAACAGTTAAAAAGCATGATGTTATGTTTGCATCTAGAAAACTGTTCCGCCGCGAAGCTTTTTATTATGACTACTCTAGCGCCATGTTCAAACCTCTATTAGGTTTACTCTACTTACTTACTCGTACCTGCATCAGTTAATCAACTTTTCGTTTCTTTTTTCTTTGTCGCATTATCTTTAGTTCTAATAATAGAGACTGTGTAAGCAAAAGTGTATTTGTGTATTTCTTTGTGTACAATAAAGAGTTAATCTATCTATCAAAAGCATTGTAATGTATTGTTAAATAAATAAAAAAAAATAAAAAATTGTGGACCATTCACGCCACACTATCGCAAAACTTGTGCTATGGGAACCAGAGAGCCAGATAGCTGCTAAAAACTTATACACTTTTTTTGTTACATACAATAGAACACCCAGACAAAGAACAAACATCTGCGTTCACCACACAAATATTTGTTCTCGGTGGGACTCGAACCCACGACCTACGGCGCAGAAGGCAGAGTTACTACCAACTGAGCTGCGAGGCCGGTCAATTGTTGTAGTGGTATAGCCTCTGGTGGCCCTTAGAACCATCTACGCGTTTCTAATTAGATATTTCATTGTCCCACGTTGTGTTTCTCAATTACTGAATATAAACTGCACAATTTGATGGCATTACTATTATTTTCCCTGTTTCTTCATAGTTAGAAACTTAGAAATTCATTGCACATTTGGAAAATCGAGGAGTGTACTGTTCACATCTTCTCTATTATTTATACTCGGTTATGCTGGGTATTAACAGTAAGGTAAAACATCGATTTTGTGAGTCTAATTTGTGCTTTTTAGGGTTCCGTAGCCAAATGGCAAAAACGGAACCCTTATAGATTCGTCATGTCTGTCTGTCTGTCTGTCTGTCTGTCTGTCTGTCCGGCCGTGTCACAGCCATTTTTCTCCGAAACCATAAGAGCTAGACTGATGAAAGTTGGTGAGTAGATGTATTCTGTGAACCGCATTAAGGTTTTTACACAAAAATAGAAAAAAAACTACAAATTTTGGGGGTCCCCATACTTGAAACTGAAACTCAAAAATTTTTTTTTCATCGAACCCATACGTGTGGGGTATCTATGAATAGGTCTTCAAAAATGATGTTAAGGTTTCTAATATAGTTTTTTTCTAAACTGAATAGTTTGCGCGAGAGACACTTCCAAAGTGGAAAAAAGTTGGTCCCCCCCCTCTAACATCTAAAGTAAGAGAATGATAATACTAAAAAAAATATATGTTGTACATTACTATGTAAACTTTCAACGATATTTGGTTTGAACGAGATCTAGTCAGTAGTTTTTTTTTTATACGTCATAAACGGAAACTCAAAAAATTTTTTTTCATCGAACCCATACGTGTGGGGTATCTATGAATAGGTCTTCAAAAATGATGTTGAGGTTTCTAATATAGTTTTTTTCTAAATTGAATAGTTTGCGCGAGAGACACTTCCAAAGTGGAAAAAAGTTGGTCCCCCCTAACTTCTAAAGTAAGAGAATGATAATACTAAAAAAAAGCAGCCAAGTGCGAGTCGGACTCGCCCATGAAGGGTTCCGTAGCATCAATTAACATAATATAAAGGTTTTTGTAGTTCGTCGAAAGGTAAATTGCGGTTTACGATTTATGACGTATAAAAAAAAAACTACCGACTAGATCTCGTTAAAACTAAATATCGTTGGAAGTTTACATAGTATTGTACAACATATATTTTTTTTGGATTTATTATTCTCTTATTTTAGAAGTTAGAGGGGGGGGGACCAACTTTTTTCTACTTTGGAAGTGTCTCTCGCGCAAACTATTCAGTTTAGAAAAAAACGATATTAGAAACCTAAACATTATTTTTGAAGACCTATCCATAGATACCCCACACGTATGGGTTTGATGAAAAATATTTTTTTGAGTTTCAGTTTCAAGTATGGGGACCCCCAAAGTTTATAGATTTTTTTCTATTTTTGTGTAAAAACCTTAATGCGGTTCACAGAATACATCTACTCACCAAGTTTCATCAGTCTAGCTTTTATGGTTTCGGAGAAAAATGGCTGTGACACGGCCGGACAGACAGACAGACAGACAGACAGACAGACAGACAGACATGACGAATCTATAAGGGTTCCGTTTTTGCCATTTGGCTACGGAACCCTAAAAATATATGTTGTACATTACTATGTAAACTTTCAACGATATTTGGTTTGAACGAGATCTAGTCAGTAGTTTTTTTTTTATACGTCATAAACCGTAAACCGCAATTTACCTTTCAACGAACTACAGGAACCTTATTATGTTACATCAAGTAACATATATAAAGGTTCTTGTAGTTCGTCGTGCTACGGAACCCTTCATGGGCGAGTCCGACTCGCACTTGGCTGCTTTTTTTTTATGTTTATTGTCCTTTCATTTGGTTTTTTATTTTACTATTAAATTTACTTAAACTTTGGCCAAAATGATTTTTTTTTTCTATTTTATTTTATATATATTATTATCTTTAACTATTGTAAATGATGTTAGCAGTTTTATTAGAAGCAAATCAATAAATACAAAATCATATGTACACAGTCAATAGAGCAGCTTTTGCATCCATATAGCTCCAAGGATAAACTGATCATAAATATTTCATAAAACATGTTAGACACAAATCAGAACATGTTCTAATTTCCACGTTGCTGCTGCCTACTGCACCTTTGCCATACTTTCCTAGTCAGCCTTATCCACAGGAAAGGCTTGGTCTACGTCTTTTTTGTATCTATTGCCTTTTTGGAAAGACTTTCCATTTTCCAGCGCAAATACAGGACAGGATGTGTTGTGTTCATGTTCAAGAATACACAACTTTCACTGAATTTCGTCCGAAAAACATTGTTCAAATGTTTAGTTGCAATATTCGTGTTCGTCTCGTGGTTGATGTTTATCATCATCATTTCATTTCATTTCATTTATTGATTGCTCACATGTACATAAAATAAATAGCATTTGTTCTAAAAGTAGCTTAGGTCAGTACATGCACCCTGTTGGGCACTGCAATGTCATAGCAGGTTTATAATACAATTAGCGGTTAACAAACTATAGATAGGATAGGTCAATCATTCATTATACATTAGTCAAAACAATGTCAAGACAGTTAGGAATTTTATCAGCCTGTGCAGTCCACTGCTAGACATAAAACCTCTCACATACATCTTCATGAAAAACTATTTTGAGCCTTCAGCCAGTAAAGCATTTGTTTGTATGGGAGTGTTTTGTAATAGTTTACTTTGTCAAAGATAGTAAAACTTTTACCATGATTTGTTGGTTCAAGTTGTAAGATACCCGTTTTTAGGGTTCCGTAGCCAAATGGCAAAAACGGAACCCTTATAGATTCGTCATGTCTGTCTGTCTGTCTGTCTGTCTGTCTGTCTGTCTGTCTGTCCGGCCGTGTCACAGCCATTTTTCTCCGAAACCATAAAAGATAGACTGATGAAACTTGGTGAGTAGATGTGTTCTGTGAACCGCATTAAGGTTTGTACACAAAAATAGAAAAAAAACTATAAATTTTGGGGGTCCCCATACTTGAAACTGAAACTCAAATTTTTTTTTTCATCGAACCCATACGTGTAGGGTATCTATGGATAGGTCTTCAAAAATGATGTTGAGGTTTCTAATATCGTTTTTTTCTAAACTGAACAGTTTGCGCGAGAGACACTTCCAAAGTGGAAAAAAGTTGGTCCCCCCCCCTCTAACTTCTTAAATAAGAGAATGATAAAACTAAAAAAAATATATGTTGTACATTACTATGCAAACTTCCAACGATATTTGGTTTGAACGAGATCTAGTCAGCAGTTTTTTTTTATACGTCATAAATCGTAAACCGCAATTTACCTTTCGACGAACTACAAAAACCTTTATATTATGTTATTTGATGCTACGGAACCCTTCATGGGCGAGTCTGACTCGCACTTGGCTGCTTTTTTTTAAGTTACTACACGCTACATATTGACATTATTCATCCCCTAGCTTTGACCTAATAGGTATTGGATATTCTTTGTATTCCTAATTTTGCTAATTTTATATTATTATTGTACTGTGTACAAAAATTTATACCACAATATGTTCAAACGCTCTAATTTTCACTACATCTATTCTTTTTTTCATATTTTTTTCTGCAATTCCTAACTTATTTTGCAGTATTCTGCTGGCTCTAACTTGTAAGGTCCTTGTTAATTGTCTACAAACTAGGAGATCCTTAAGTCAGTCTTTTTGCAAAAAATTACGGGCTTTTCGCACTGGTGGCTTAGTGGTAGCAACCCCGGCTTCTGATCCTAAGGTTGTGGGTTAAAATCCGGTGTACTACTGAGTTTTTCTTTTCAATTGTGCACTGTGCCAGTATTTTCAAACGGAAAACATCGTGAGGAAACCTAGAAACTTTGAAAACATGTATCTAGTGTACGAAAAAATCCTCAGTGAGGCGCACTTAAAATCCTTTCACCACTTTTTTTTCCACAAAAAGAAGTCTGGCTCTTCTAAAAACTTTTTTTTCTAATTTTAACTAGCGTCAAGTTTCATTTTGGTTACTGTAATATCTTGTCACTTGCGCCACCAGCTTGGATCATCAACACGTCATCACGCCTGTGGTTGTGCACCTCTGCTTGATTTACTCACCCCTGCTCTTGATTTCGTCTATCTCAGCTAAGATTGTTCGCCAGATATAAATACTTCGTAGTGAAAGAAATATAATCATTACTTTTTCGGATTTGTATCTCGCTATACTGAGCATACGAAGACCCTTTATTTCACTACATTAGAGATGGAGTGGTTTCATATTACTTTAAGCATGGTTTCATAATATTGGCGGAATAAATAGAAGATTGTTTTACAGAGAGCTAAAATGTCCCATTATAGTTACGAGGAAGTAAATATATAAAGAGTTATAATAAACTCTACTTACACTTTACTTTTCACTAGGTACGATACGAGACGATTGCGAAAAAATAAAATAAAGAAAACTACTAAAGATTTCGCGCAAACATCTTTTTTTTATTTTTTCTGTAGCCGCAACGCATTGTTTGTATTCTACCAAAGAGATCGCCGATTATAGATCCATTTTCAAAAATTAAATGTTGTTCTTTTTGGTGATTATTCACATAGGACTAAATACTTTTTCGTATTTGTTAGCTCATTGCTATTTTTGTCATAAAAGATGAAATACTATTTTTATATAGAACTAAATATTTTCTTCGCTCTGATACGCCGTAATGACGGAATTTTTAAACCCAAATATTACATTGCTTATCTTGTGCTTACATTTTGCAGAATTAGTGTTCCATTCATTCGAAGGCATGTTTTTATGTGTATTGAAGTAGGTATTTTGTTTACATTTTACAACTGTCAAGATTCAAGATTCAAGATTCAATAAGCGTTTATTCAATACGATACAAGAATCACTTTGAAACGTCTTAAAGCTAGGTGAGTCTAGGTGCCAGTTCCACGCGACCAAGCGTAGAAGAACAGGCAACAAACTACGTCTCGGTTCCTACCGTTTTTTTATATGATCCTTTTACAAATCAAAAATAGTCTAAAATAATAGCAGTGAAGTTCCAGTGTGGTGCCACTTCACTTAGTCAGACGTATGCAATGTAATTATACAAAAGCAAAAGTTTCAAAGACAGCACACGCTACGCTTCAAAGTTATAATAAAGTATCTACACAGATATAAAAATAAGATATTAAATAGTAGGTACAGACATTGCAAATTGACATGCTAGCTTCCTATGGGTAGAGTGACCGGGACATCGGGCCACGCAGTTTTATCATTCATATAGCTATCTAGAGTATAGTACGCTTTCTTTATCAAATTACTCTTAATATAGGCTTTAAACTTCCGAATTGGAAGCTTAGTTGCATTTTCCGGAAGTTTATTGTAGAAACGTACAGTGTTCCCCATAAAAGACCCATTTACCTTCTGTTAACGAAATTTGGGAATATAAAGTTTATTTTTATTTCTAGTGTTAATATTATGTGAATCACAATTTTTCTGAAAGCTACAGATGTGTTTGTGAGTGTACAGTAAGTTTTCATATATATATTGTGAAATTACTGTGAGGATATTAATTTCCTTAAATCGCTCCCTCAATGAGTCTCGTGATTTCATTTTATAGATGGCACGTATGGCCCTTTTTTGTAAAACGAATATAGTTTGAATATCAGTTGCTTTCCCCCAGAGAAGGATACCGTAAGACATAACACTATGGAAGTAGCTGAAGTAAACTAGCCTAGCTGTAGCTTCATCAGTGAGCCATCTTATAGTCCGAACTGCATATGCAGCCGAACTTAGTCTGGCAGCAAGTGCTTTGATTTGCGGTCCCCACTGCAATTTTTTGTCAAGATTAAGTCCTAAGAAGATAGTAGAATCTACAAGGTTAAGTGACTCTCCATTAAGTATAATATTAGTTGGCCGGAGAGTTACATTTGGTAAGGTAAACTTAATACACTTGGTTTTCTTAGCATTAAGTAAAAGATTATTAACGTTAAACCAGTTAAGTATTTGCGACAGAGATGCGTTAACGTCATCGTAATTAGCCTTCAATCTATCAACTTTAAAAATTAATGAGGTATCGTCAGCAAATAGTACTATTTCACATAGTTTTTTAACAAAAAAAGGGAGGTCATTTACGTACTGTTTTTATAAGTGTTTATAGTCATGACATGATAACTGTAGATGTGTAATCCATAATAACAAATCATCCACATCACCACATCCAATGTTTTGATACCGGATCGAAAGATACTCAAACAAACTCAAGCAAATCACCTGGATCCAAGCAACATGGATTGATAGAGTTGTGTTCTTATTTTGAAATGTTTGAAAAGTCCGAGAGAGCTTTTAAACCATACTCTAGTTTTAGTAGCACAGACTATAATCATCATTGTTTTTGTACTGTGGAAGTAATAACTCTTTGTGATCGAACTGATCGTATTTCTGTCGTTGAGCAATCGCTTGCAATACTGTTCTTATTTGAAAAGTCTTTTACACCCATAAGCCCATGCGCATACCAAAATATAGCGAGATAGAAGCGATCTGTTCTGTCAAATATCGCATTGTCAAAGTTCGCAGCAGTGTGTGCGGATATATGCAAAACTCGTTTTTCTAGTTTTCCTAGTCTAGTTTTAACACTGTTCATAATATTTATTACTGTTTTTATAAGTGTTTATAGTGTTAGACATATTTAGACCACGGAATAAAGATTTTTGAAGTGAAAACTTCTTTAGCGGCGTTGAGCACTTTCTGAATGGGGATAAAATCTTAAACTCGCGTCAGGATCACGTGACCCTGATCGAAAAAGCGTAGGACGGATTTTTTGCAGAAATGTACCCTAAGACTACAACGTAGAGTTCATAATAAAAATCGAAAAAAAGCGTAAGACGCTACAGATACGCTAGTAGTTACTATGACACGGTAACGTCACAGAATAGATAATAGTTAGTAGCAAGCATACCAAGGCGTTTTTCGTGACTGTAGTAGGTATAGGTACATACCTATTATAGATTTTATGAACTAGCGGCCGCCCGCGGCAGGTAGTAGTGGTCATTGGTACATGATTTTATAGATCTACTGTATTTATTTTTCGAGTGGAGCATTGCGGCGAGCGAAGCGAGCCGCCACGTGACCACGGGGAACAGCGCGGCGAGCGAAGCGAGCCGTGCTGTGACCCCCCCTAAGCCCCCCAGAACCCCCTCCTCCGAAACCCGGGGGGAGCGTCGCGGCGAGCGAAGCGAGCCGCCACGCGATCACGGGGAACAGCGTGGCGAGTGAAGCGAGCCGTGCTGTTACCCCCCTAAGCCCCCCAGAACCCCCTCTTCCTGAACCCGGGGGGAGCGTCGCGGCGAGCGAAGCGAGCCGCCACGCGACCACGGGGAACAGCGCGGTGAGCGAAGCGAGCCGTGCTGTGACCCCCCTTAGCCCCCCAGAACCCCCTCCTCCTATGTCTGCCGTTTTACTTCATTTAGGACCTACTTGTAGGTCGCGCGACAAGGTCCCTTCTAGCGGTTCCGACCCGTTGAGGATTTGGCTTTACGTAAAATTTAGGGTTCCGTATAGGGTTTTGATTGGGGTTATACTATATTGAGGAATTTGATTAAATGGTCGACTTTTAGGGTTCCTTAGGACTTTGATTGGAGTTTCAACTACACTTAGAAGCTTGATAATGTTAAAATTTTTAGGGTTCCTTAGGACTTTGATTGGGGTTTTACTACATTGAGGAATTTGATTAAGTGGTCAACTTTTAGGGTTCCTTAGGACTTTGATTGGAGTTGCAACTACACTTAGGAGCTTGATAATGTTAACATTTTTAGGGTTCCTTAGGACTTTGATTGGAATTTCAATTACACTTAGGAGCTTGATAATGCTAAAATTTTTAGGGTTCCTTAGGACTTTGATTGGGGTTTTACTACATTGAGGAACTTGATAAAATAAACAACTTTTAGGGTTCCTACGTTAATAATCAAGTTTTCACTTCTGCCGGCACTCCCGGAGTGCAACCCGTATTTTTTTTATCTTATCTTCATCTTATGTATGCAACACTCAATATTGAATCTGATCGCCATCGCCATCGCTATCGTAGATCGCCTAGATCGCAAGCTTTAAGTTGCTAAGTTATGGAAGCGAAATGCATTTTTTTTAACAAATATTGAGTTATTTAACGGCTATTACAATTTCTTACCATTATTATTTTTACTATTCGTACGGGAATTAGTTTTATAGGCAGAGGTAGCCATCACTCAGCATTAAAAAGACCGTTAGTACTAAGGATTCATAGCACTTTTTAAATTAACTCGATCGTCATAATGACCAGGAATTGATGTCGTCACATTTTTCATAAATATTACTTTTTTTTATTTCTTATGAAAGCATTTAATATTACCTACATTCTAATTGGTAATTTAAAAAAACAACTATAGAAAATCAAAAAAATTACGCAGAGTAAAGTTTTTTTTTTTGCGTCGCATGGTAAAGTTATTGATGTCTATTCTTCTTGTTCACTCATGCGGTCTGCCATTTCAAAGGGAAATATTGCCAGTACTAAAATTTAAAAAATATCCAACTTGTTATAATACCTAAGTATCTGTTTCTAGATGCAAGCTAATTATATTTTTCATCTATCAGTTTTGCTATGAAAATGTATGAAACAGATTAGCTTTCGCGTTTATTAGTACGGATGCAATCAACGTCTGCAGCTCTATTTTAACTTAATAACACCGACCATAAAATTGATTGGACATTGCTTTGGTTAAGTTATTTCGAGAATTAGATTAAAATAAGATATACTATTGACTGAAGGTTTTCTGAAATAGGTTGTTAATAGGCATCATAGCTCAATTTGTAGGTAGATTTCCATAATGCACTGTAAATTGTGGCTTCGTTTTTTTCTATGCCTAAATGGTTAAGTTTTTGCATTTTCTTTGTATTTACAAAAAAAAACACTTATTTGGCTTTAGTGCAACAGCCTTTTGCTTTGGCTTAGCTCGGAGCTAGGCAGAGCTGTGTTTAAACTTCCATCAATATTTAATTATTTAAGCTCTCGTACAAGTTATAAGCTCTTAACTTTTTCAGGATTCAGTGTTTTTTTAGACCAGCTGACAGCTGAGGTATAGAAATAAATGAACAATGCTAGATATTTTTTTTGAAATTTAAACCTCACAAAACAGTTTTTTTTGAAGGTGCATCAAAATAAATAATATAAAAAATCCAGTATTTGATGGTTTGAATTTAGTTGTATTTAAATTTGTATAAGTACGTCAATTTATTGAATGTTATCAAGTTTTATTTTTATCTCTTGATCTTGTTCTAATTTTTGATCACATGCCTAGAAAAAATTATACAATCATTATTTAATATTTCACATGACTGATTAAATATTAAATTATGGACTTACAGTTAAATATTATTCCAAGTTACCACATTTAACCATAATTTTCACTGCAACACTCCATTCCAATTTCACACAAAAATCACCACCTTCCACAAAAATACACTTTCAATATAAATCTAATTCACTGCCAAAAAGTTTGAAACAAAAAAAATAAAGACATTCGAATTTTGAATGAAATAAAATACCTGGCAATCACGTTTAATTTTTATGTTCGATTTTCAAATTGTCATAGTGCGGGGACAGTGTCGATAAATCAATGGTTAGTTTATGCGTGTTCGCTTGCCGCGCGTTTGTCGATCACTGGCGCGGTTCCGGTGCGCGTGAGTTCGCTTGAACTTGGCAAAGCTTCGCATTTCGCACAGCCTGAACTTGGGCGACAATGGAAAATCTATGAGTTCATTTCGCTTTTACTGGTCGAAAATATAATGACTGAAAAACTTACATCTACCTCAGAAATTATTGGGTCGTGAGGCTGAACATCTGTATGCCTCAAGTTTATGGACGCAGGGCAGTGCATCATAGGGCATGTTCCTGAAGTGCCACAGGTCACCTTCGAGGGAATGCTTTGATAGAGACGATATTTGACAGTTTTTCAAGGCATTATAAATTTATAATAGAGATGGTAGAAGCTAAAATTAACAAAATAATTATGTCGTTGCGTGCGTGCTATGAGAAAATCAGTAACACTTCATCCATGTTCGAATAATGTATGATGTATTTCTAACGCTTAACTATGAGTCATAGCTTAAGGTCTAAGATGCACTCGGTGCAATATCGTGAATGTCACTCAAACTTTATTGTTTACAATCCTTCAATACGCAAGCTTTAGAGGTAGAGTATGAGTCAAAGAAATTAAACCTACGAGTAGGCTTTTCCGATACTCTAAGCAAAAATCATTAACTTTTGATCGATTTTTCGATTAGCCTATCAAACAATTTTAAAAAATACTAAGCTGGTAGCTGGTAGCTGGTAGGAGTATTTACTCCTAGTTCTTAAAAAAAATAGAATTCTTTGAACTAGTCCAATTCGAATGCTTTACTTTTCAACATAAAATATAGCCCCAGGAACGATACATATTTAAAATTATTATCCTATTTGATGTTTTAGTACTATAACTCTTTAGACTTTACTATAATACTATCTCTAGAGTGATCAAGGATATTTGTTACATCACAGGCTTTAGAATTTAGAATATTCGAGGATTTATCAATTTATTCCGTACGAATTTTTCCTTATTAGTTCTATTTGGAACCTATTTGAAAAAAATGAATAAAAGCCCGTACAGTGGAACTTTGAAGTACAAAATCTCACTAACAGTCGAGACACATTGTTTTGAGTGCCAGTAGGTAAAGTACCTGTAAAAGGACTTTATTATTGTTATCTCGAGTCTCTTCACAGGTTTTGGTGCAAAATACACCTTATTTTAATAGTTTAGAGACGATATTTGAGTGATGGCTTGAAGTGTTTACAGGTAAATTGTTTGCAAGTTAATATTGGTCATTCACAGCTTATAATAAAAAGCCGAGACACTTTCTTTATTGGCACAGAAACTAATTTACATGTGAAATAAGATTAATGTAGTATGCGTACAAGAGCGCTTAGCTAAACAAAAAATTGTTTTTTTTTTAATTAAATAGTAGCAAATGAGAAGAACGAAATAAAGAGGTGATAATAATATGATGGTTAGTAGGTATATCCTTAAAAACTAAAAACAACAACCTAAAATAATTATATGGAAACGTCGGGAAATAATAAAGGGAATCGCGATAAATACCCGTTTTTTTCCATATAACTATGCTTAACGATCGCGTTAATTTAAAAAGTGCTAACAACCTAATGCTAACAACATAATTTGGCAACACTAATGCGGGAAACAACGGATTGATCTGTATGTTCCTATTGTCTTTATTGGTCGTATATAAAAGTACACACGTATTCTAAATATCGGGTATTCATCGCGTACCTAAATTACCCGACGTATTAAACAAACTATTACACGGGTATTTATCGCGTATATGCCCGCAACCACGGCTATTGCAACATATCCAAAACGTCGGGAATTAAATAAAATAAGGTAATATACGTGATAAATACCCGTGTAATAGTTTAAATATTATGTATTATGATCGCGAAAGTTTAAACAGCACTAAAATAAATAAAATAAGGTAATTTATGCAATAAATACCCCTATAATTCGATTCATGTGTTATGATCGCGAAAGTTAAAAAATACGCACGTGTTGCTTGATCCTAAGTTGGTCACTAGGAAATGATCCTGCTGTTTTGTATAAGCTACGATCATGTTTTGCTTTTCTTTCCCTGTCACAGTCCGCAGTCGTTCAAAATGGTTTAATATTTATATTGTTACGAGTTGTACTGAACGAGTTGCATAAATTATATAATTTACTTAAACTCTGATTTCAAACACTAACGCTATTCAATTGGCAATAACTGGTTATTTTGAAACGCACGAAGTCTTTACACAGTACCTACTTCTATTTCATTCCCCACACAAAAGACACTTTTTTACTCCTTATTGTTCGTACACAATTTTTAAGTCTTGTTCTTCTTCTTCCTGCTCTTATCCCACTTGATGTGAGGTCGGTTGTATTTCTCTTATATTCCTCCTGTCATGTTTTATAAATAGTATAAAATAAATGAATAAATATTGAGAGCATTCTACACAACACTATCTAGCCCCAAATTAAGCAAAGCTTGTACTATGGAAATCAGATAGCTGATATATTACTTGTGTAATTTTTTTTGTAAATAAATACCTACTTAGAATACGATATAACACTCAGACAGATAATTCATATGAGGCCTTTGTCAAGCAATAAATAAATAAATAAATAAAAATACGGGTTGCACTCCGGGAGTGCCGGCAGAAGTGAAAACTTGATTATTAACGTTGAGCATGTTTGATATTTTGGAATGGTTAGGGGGGGCTTGTTTGTTATTTGGCACGCTGTAACATACACGAACATTCGCGCAAGCGCCCTGCGCTGCCTAAACGAAACAGTAGGCCCAGGCATACATTTTCGCCGCGCCGTAGAGAGGGGATAGCTGTCTACTCTCCATCCGTCTTACGCTTTTTCGATCAGGTCACGTGTCCTGACGCGCTGACGCGAGTTTAAGATTTTATACCCATTACAGAAAAAGTGCTCAACGCCGCTAAAGAAGTTTTCACTTCAATAAATATTGTGGACAATTCACACAACACTACCCAGCCTCAAAATAAGCAGAGCTTGTAATATGGGAACCAGATAGCTGACATAATACTTGAATACATTTTTTTTGTAAATACATACTTAGAATACAATATAACACCCAGACAGAGAACAAACATTTATGTTCACCACACAAATATTTGTTCTCGGTGGGGATCGAACCCACGACCTACGGCGCAGAAGGCAGAGCTACTACCAACTGAGCTAGAGGCCAGAGAGAGCAATGGTTGGATTAAAACAAAAAATCTACATATAATTCAGTAAATGAATATTATGTACCTTGACTTTGACTTTGATGGACTTCTTCAGGCTGATGATGCCGCACCTACCACCAACCAAAGCACTCTCTTTCCCACAGAATATGAATTGTGAAAACATTATAAAGTCACTGTCACTTTGAAACAAATGTTGCTATTCAGTGATAAATAACGTCTAATAGATGTGCGCCTGTCAATAACGTGACGAATTTATCGTGTTGACATAAAAACTGAGCCATTTGGGCGGTCCGGGTCCAATTGGAACTGTAGCGCGATTTGATGGGTTAACTTTTTAATCGGTAATTATTTTTCTATTTATTATCGTATTTATTTTTGTTTTTTTTAGCCTATACTGTCCCACTGCAGGGCAAAGGTCTCTACGAAGATTTTTCCCTCGTCTCGATCCTCGGCTCACTCGACCCAAACTCAACCCTCGGTGTTTAAGGAGTCTAGGTCATTTCTTGGGCGGCCACGACTAAATCCGTATAGGGTCCGTTTTTCCTTTAGTGCTTAAACGTATCCGGATTTCGTAACAAGCTACAGAGAAGGATTTTTTTAAAGTTTTAAGCCGATGTATCAACTAATTAAAAAGTTATGTCTTACAGTTTTTATTTGGTAACCGGGTTATGACGCAAGACTAGAATTATGTGTATCTACCTCTATAGCCCCTTCCCACCGGTGCGTGATATCGCGCACTAGCCTGCACCAGCTCGCACGACACACCATGGGAACGGTCTCGTGCGCCGAGGTGCGCGGTAGCACAGGAGCCTTTTCTGTGTGCGTTGCCGTGCGTAGTCGTGTGCGGTGCGTGATGATCTGCAGAACCACGCACCGTAGGAAGGCAGCATAGACTTACGTATAGTCGTCCGTTGCGGATAAATAGATATCTTATAAGTGTATAACTTGGACCACGAACCCGCTACATTTAGTAAGCTCACATCGACGCAGGTTGGTGTCGATTCGCTAGGGAACTTGGTAGCTTTCGGTTTTAACACATGTTTATTAGATGCTTTATCGACGAGTTTGTTACATCATCATCAAAATAGTATTATTATGACAATTTAAAAAGGTTTTATGAAGTAACTAGTTAGTTAAGTAGTAGTATAGCTCTTTGTGAAGGGCTCGTCCGGGAAGTACTACCACCATGCCTATTTCTGCCGTGAAGCAGCATTGCTGTGTTTCGGTTTGAAGGGTGGGGGTGCCGGTGAATTACTGGCACGTGAGGCTGAATATCTAACAACAGAAATCTAATGAATACATAACAAAGCATTGCCTCGTACGTCACGCACGCCAGGAAACTGCCTTACGATGCAGTGCTCTGCGTCCATCAACTTGAGGCATACAGATGTTCAGCCTCACGTGCCAGTCATTTCACCGGCACCCACACCCTTCAAACCGAAACAGCAATGCTGCTTCACGGCAGAAATAGGCATGGTGGTAGTACTTCCCCGGACGAGCCACACAAAGAGCTCTACTACTAACTAAAACATTGTTTAGCATGTCATTTAGCATGTGCTGTCTTTGAAACTTTTGCTTTTGTATAATTACATTGCATACGTCTGACTAAGTGAAGTGGCACCACACTGGAACTTCACTGCTATTATTTTAGACTATTTTTGATTTGTAAAAGGATCATATAAAAAAACGGTAGGAACCGAGACGTAGTTTGTTGCCTGTTCTTCTACGCTTGGTCGCGTGGAACTGGCACCTAGACTCACCTAGCTTTAAGACGTTTCAAAGTGATTCTTGTATCGTATTGAATAAACGCTTATTGAATTTGAATTTGAATTTGAATTGAATTTGAATTTGTTTAAAGATTCATTTCGCGTAAAACCACTGGTCACATAACTTATTACATACATAAAGAAGTTTCGAGAAATTGATTGATATGTAAAATATTGCATGGTTTTACGATAACAATAAATACTGAAGTTTATTTGATGGGAAAGTTGCGAAAATTAATGTGGACTACTTCTGAGAAACTTTGTGTGAAACCTCCTCCTTTTTGCTCCAATCAAAAAGGAGGAGGTTCTCAATTCGGTTGTATTTTTTTTTTAAATGTTTGTTACCGCATAACTTCGTCATTTGTGAGCCGATTTGAAAAAATATTTTTTTATTTGGAAGGTTATTTTTACGTCCAGATTGTTCCAAACAAATTTCATTAACATCGGTTTAGCCGTTTGGCAATGAAGTCGGTTTCTCTAGTTTTTTAAACTTATAATCATTTTTATATTGAGGACAATCCACACAACAGTCATCATCATTGTCCTGTCCATAATCCACACTAAGTGGGGTCGGCACATCAGATTTCTTCCTCCACTCACCTCTATCTTTCGTCATCTCAGTGCTCACTCTTTTCTTGCTCATTTCATCTTTGACACAGTTCATCCATCTTTTCTTTGGTCTACCGCTTGTATAACCACTATCCACATTCATATCTAACTCTCCCAACACTATCTAGCCCCAAATTAGGCAGACCTAGTACTATAGAAACCTGATGATGGCCATGAATGGGAGATAGCTGATATAATGATTTTTTTAATAATTATTATTTTTTTGTATAATTAGGCGCTTTAAACAGAGCTGACCAACTATAAACCAACTAGCTGAGAGACTCATTTGAAAGGTTTGATTCCTGTTAGTTATAAAATTTACGAACATGAAGCTTTTGGTTGTCAGCGTCTTAAGAAATTGGTTCAAGTTCAAGTTCAATAAAATTTATTCCATTTTGATACATTTTGTACACTCGATAAAGTCACATTATACAAATTCAGAAAACTTTCAAATAAAAATAAACAAAATATCAAGTACACATAAAAAATAATAATAATAATAAATAAGGAAATTCACATACGTTGGCTATTAACCAAACAAGCTAAGCTTTCGACCACTTCGTAATGTAGTAGAAACCGTGTGCTTACGTATCCGTGCTGACATTATTTTGTGTAAGCGTCAAGCAGACGGACAGACATGCGTAGGCGCCGCACGTCTGCGTCTATACAATTTGTATTTACAAAAACGCTTAAACATGTCAATCAGTTAAGTTATTTTTATGACGCGAGTTGTAAAGAAACGTTTATAGTAATAGCTATGGAAAGTGCAAAAATGGATTTCTTTGAATGTTCTTTTTTAAAAGTACAAAGGCCTTTTGTGGTGCAATTTGCGACTAAGCAATTGGGAAGGAAAAGGTGCGGGTTCAATTTGGGCAAATGTTTGTCAAAGGCCCAAGTATTCGAAAAATGTTAGGATTAAGTGTGGGTACAGTTCAAAAAATTGATAAATGGATGGAGGAAATTAGTTAGATGCGAATATCGTCAAAAAGCGATTAATTGCATAGAAATTTCCTAAAGTCGGCACTCCGCTATTACCTGTATTGAATACTGAAAAAGTCGGCATAGTGCGAAACTCGGCACTCCGCTCCTAAACCGAAAAAACTTACATACGGAAAGGTCTTCGAACGAGTAAAGGAGAAAAGGGAATTAATTATGGTCTGAGTTATTTGCAAAAATAACATGGAATATTCAAATATTACAATTTTAGTATTCGAATATTCGAACTGATTTACTTTTCGAATTATACTAATATTGGAATGCAAGCCCTTGTTCTGCTTGATTAATCAGCAGCATCAACAAATGTTTTACTCAACATTAGGTGGGCCATCGGTTTGGCCCGTCACTTGTTCGCATACAAATAAATATAAAAATTTTGCTGTGAATAAAAATAGCTCGTTGCATTGTAGTGTTGCCACCCAGCTATTGTAAAATAATGAGTTAATACAGAATGTTATTGTTTGCGGATGGTTTTAGAGTGAAACCGGGTGATTTGGCCGAGAACAATTTAAACAATTAATATTTGTTTTCATAACACTGGCACTGAGGTCAATGACATGGTCATGTTTTAAATAAAATAAAGACAGGGGTTGTGCACCTTTTATTTTATGATTTATAATTAATGATTATCATTTCATTTAGGGCTGATTTATTCCAGCTACGGAATAGCGTTATTCCGAATAAAAAAATCTGTCACTACCACTGTTTTTTGACGTGATAATGTCTTATAAATCGATGGAGCCGGCTGCACGCACGAAAAAACATGACTCATGCGTCGTTACGTCGTTTCGTCGTTCCATTTACCTGAGCCCGAGCCCGGGTCGGGTAATGGGTAAGGGTAAATGAGGGAAATGGTAAATGAGGGTAAGGGTAAGGGTTCAGTCTGGGTCCGGGTCCGGGTCCGGATTTTCATTCAGTTTCATTCAGTTCCATTCAGTTTCATTCAGTATCATTCAGTTTCATTCAAATTCAATTCAATTCAGTAAAACTAAAATTTTCTTTTGAAAAATGCAACCATTCCATCAGTATTTTCTTATGACGTTATCACGTTCAACTATCGTCAGTAAACCGACTTTACAGACAACCGATTTTTTAAGTAAATACATAAGCAAATAACCATATAGGTACAGCAACTGAAGTCTTATTGTAGAGCTTTAATAAAACGTATGCAGCTTCTTTATGTTTACTGGGCCAATATCCAAACCCAAGTTTTGATAACCTCAAATTCATTCACAAATTGTTCAACTACTCAATTCAAAATGTTGCCAAATGGCGAATAAAATAAACAGTCCAAAGGTTGAGCCCCTGGCTCCTTCATACTGAGCTTATAGAATCAGAAATAAATAGGTACATGCAAAAGCTTAAGAATATTCCGCGTTGGCTACTCTTAGAGCTGGTGGAAACTTTCTTCCCTCACTGGGTGATGTAAGTTTTATACGGGGAACCAAAAAACGGAAAAAAACAGTATTTTTATAATTATCTGATGGAAAGTGGCTCAAAAGTATTGGGAGAAAACATTTCCTCCTATTTTATTTTTGTTTGTTTATTTCTTAGAGGTCTAAAACATAATAGTTAAAATAAATATGAGCTTATACTTTTTAGCACAAGTATGCTGCTTGAGTTGAATTTTTGGCAGCTTTTAAAAGTTTTTTCATTTTTGTATTTATTTTACACAAGAACTTCTTTTATATACTGGCTCCAAGGATATTTTTTAAAAATCCTTGACTGGCTCCTACTCTACAATATTTGTAGATGTTTAGATTTGGCTAAAGTCAACTTTGAAGGTTTCAATACTTTGTTGCTGACATTAGAGAATTTACCGAAAGTGTTGTGCTATTTTTGTACGTTAATATTTTATCAAGTTTAAATAAATACAAAATATTATGGACAATCCACACATTACTACCTAGCATTGAAAACCCGCTATGGACCATCCCAAATCGACAGAAAATGAACATGTTGTGATGAGCTACTCCATTTAAATCCTGTTTCAAGCAATATTTATTCCTCTAAGGGCATGGGGCAAAAGCTGGCCCCTGACGCTGCTTAAATCACTACTGCGATGTTTGTTTATTTCTCAATTTACAGTAATTCTAAGCCATAAGTTACTTAAGTGCTAAAATGCATGGAATTCTTACAACTTGTCATGAATATTGGGCAAATGAATAGGCCAGATTTCGTTGGAATTTAACAGCGACAATAATATTGTAGGTTTAGGTAGAGCAAAACTAGAGCCAACATAATTTGGCGAGACGCAAATCTACGTGTCAAGTTTTGCTTTAGACTCATATTGATCAGACTGGCCTCTCAGCTCAGTTGGTAGTAGCTCTGCCTTCTGAGCCGTAGGTCGTGGGTTCGATCCCCACCGAGAACAAAATATTTGTGTGGTGAACACAGATGTTTGTTCTCTGTCTGGGTGTTATATTGTATTCTAAGTATGTATTTACAAAAAAAAAAATTATATATGTATCAGCTATATGGTTCCCATAGTACAAGCTCTGCTTAGTTTGGGGCTAGATAGTGTTGTGTGGATTGTCTATAATATATATAATAATATATAATATTCCTTTTACCTGTTCTTCTATTAGGCTTGGTTGCGTGTGTTGTGTATTAGCGGGTAACCCCGCGCAAGTAGTCTCAAATAAACCATTGAATGGGCGCACGTCTTTTATTCTGCAGTGGCGAACGAGGATAAAAAAAAATAGTTATTTTTGGTGCTGGAGAACTTTAATAGTCGTCATAATGTCGGTCGGGAAAATGAAGGAGTTTTTGGTCAAAACAGGAAATTGGTCGGGATATGTGGAAAGAATTGAAATGTACTTTTTAGTGAACAAAGTGACGAGTGAACTAAAACTACCTACATTAATTTCTGTAATGGGTGAAGAAGCGTACGAGTTACTTTCAACATTGGCCAGCCCGGCAAAACCAAAGTCATTAACCTATGAAGAAGCAGTGGAACTTTTGGCGGCACATCTACAACCAAAACCATCAGTCCTGGCAGAACGATACAAGTTCCGGCAACGTCGTCAGCTCAACGAATCTATAGCAGAATACGTATCCGAGTTGAAAAAACTGTGAGTTTGGATCGGCGTTAGATGAGAACATTCGAGATCAGCTGGTGTGTGGTTTGAAGAGTGAAATTATTCGCCAACGACTGTTTTCCGAGGAGAAGTTGGAGTACCAGCGCGCCGTCACGTTGGCGCTGTCGATAGAAGCTGCTGAGCGGGACGCGAGCGCAGTCGAGGGGAGCAGCGCAATGGTACCGGCGGCAGAGGGCGTACACAGATTTAATGTTGGGGAATGTACAAGATGTGGAGACAAGAGACATCAGGCTACGACTTGTTTATTCAAAGACTACGTGTGCAGTTGGTGTAGTGAAATTGGTCACTTGAGACGGATGTGCCCTAAAAAGGATTTTAAGGGTCCTGGATACAATCAACCAAAACGGTCAGAGAGGGCGGAAGCTGCCGATTATTATGGAACCAGAACCGGGCGCGGGCGCGGGTTCAGCCGCGGCGCGGGCGGCGGCGGTGGCGGCCGAGGCAGGCGCACGGCGCGCGGCCAGCACGGTGCGGGACGAGGGGGCCAGGACCGGGCTCCTTTGCACTTGATGGACGAGGAGGACGGAGAGTATTGGAATGATAGTTCTAATTTTATGGACAATGAGGATGAAAATGGAGTCGACGGTGATGATGAACCTATGTATCAGATGTCTTTAGCAAATTACAAACCGGTGTGTATAACAGTTAATGTACAAAATTGTTTTTTAAAAATGGAAGTGGACACGGGGTCTGCCTTGTCGTGTATAAGTAGATCTGTATATGATAAATGTTTTAGCATCGTTAAATTGAACCCGTGTCACATCAACTTAAGGTTTTATGATGGTACAATTATACAACCACTAGGGTTCATCGAAACGGTTGTTGTCTACAATGGAATCAGTAAAATTTTAGACTTGTATGTTATCGATCGGGGAACAACCAATCTGTTGGGTCGGCAATGGTTAGCTGAGCTGAACATACCTATAAGAATATCAAAATATAACTTGCAAACCAACCATGTTGCCCATAGTGAAGTGAACGTTAGTAAAATAATAAATGAAATTGTTTCCAGGCATGAATCTCTGTTTGACGGCACACTGGGTAGATACGGGGGTGGTACGGCGGAGCTGCACGTACGCGAGGGCGCGGCGCCGACGTTCTGCCGCGCGCGGCCGCTGCCGTATGCGCTGCAGGAGCGCGTCGACGCTGAGCTCGACACCATGCTGCGCGCAGGCGTCATCGAGCCGGTCGACCACTCCGACTGGGCCACGCCGCTGGTCGTGGTGCGCAAAGCCGACGGAGGTTTGAGAATTTGTGCCGACTATAAGGTAACCCTGAATAAAGTCTTAGCGATCGATAGGTTTCCGGTTCCGAAAATGGAGGATCTATTCAGTAATCTTAGTGGGAATATGTTCTTTACGAAACTTGACTTATCCCAGGCGTACAATCAAATAGTGCTATCGGAGAATTCGAGGGACTACACCGTCATCAATACTCATCGCGGGTTATTTAAATACTCTCGGCTCGTATATGGCTTAGCTTCAAGCCCTGGTATTTTTCAAAAAATAATGGTAAACCTGTTCAAAAATGTGCCAGAGGTTGTGGTTTTCTATGATGATATTTTAATAAAGAACCGAGATTTTGAAAGTCATGTTAAGTCCATAAAAGAAGTGTTAGGTATTTTGGAAAAGAATGGATTAAAAATAAAAAAAAGCAAATGTGAATTCTTCAGTAAAAAAGTTAAGTACTTAGGGTTTATAATTGATAGGAATGGGGTCCGGGTGGATCCAGATAAAGTTAAGGCGATAGTGACCATGCCCCATCCAAATAACACAACGGAATTAAAATCTTTTATCGGCATGGTTAATTTTTATGGAAAATTTATAAGGAATTTAAGCTCCTATCTGTCACCACTCTATAAGCTTTTAAAGAAAGGTAGACATTGGACGTGGGGTAATGAACAGAACTTTGCTTTCAATCAAGTTAAAAGTTTTATGTGTAGCACAAAGGCACTAGTTCATTTTGACATGGAGTGCGAATCAATATTAACGGTGGACGCGAGCTCGCGCGGGCTCGGCGCTGTGCTGGCGCAGCGGGCGCGCGGGGCCACGGGGGGCGAGGCCGCGGGGGCGGGGGGCGCCGAGCGCGTCGTCGCCTACGCCTCGCGCTCGCTTACAGCGGCCGAGGGTCATTACAGTCAGATTCACAAGGAGGCATTGGCTATTGTTTTTGCTATTGAAAAATTCCATCAGTATCTGTATGGTCGGAAGTTTATATTACGTACTGATCATAAACCTCTAGTAAGCATTTTTGGACCCAATATCGGTATACCTACTGCGGCAGCCAGTCGGCTTCAACGGTGGGCGATAAAAGTAGCAGCCTACGACTTTGAAATAGAATATGTTAAAACGGATAAAAATACCGCCGACGTTCTTTCGCGTTTGATCGCGTCACAAAAAAACGAGGCCGTATCTGAGGAGGTAGACTTGCCGGAGCAAACGTATTTACATTTTTCCACGGAAGCTTTGCTCTTAGATTACAATGTGCTTAAAAAGGAGACTAGAGGTGACCCAATACTGAGTCGCGTTTTGAGCTATCTCGCGGATGGGTGGCCAACGGAGATAGATATTAAAGAGTTAAGTCCTTATTTTAATAGGAAAAACGAATTATATTGTGAACTAGGATGTATCATGTGGGGGCATCGCGTTGTAATTCCAATCTCGTGTAGGAAAAAGGTGATAGCTGAGCTACATGACTCGCATATGGGAATCGTGAAAACGAAGTCATTGGCTCGTAGCTACGTGTGGTGGCCGGGCATCGACGAGGCTGTAGAGGCGGAGTGCCGCGCGTGCGGCGTCTGCGCCGCAGTGGCCGACGCGCCGCCGCACCACGCGCCGCGCTCATGGCCGTGGCCGTCGCGGCCCTGGTCTCGCATACATTTGGACTTTTTGGGCCCCATACGGGGGTTAACGTACCTGGTTGTGGTGGATTCATGCTCTAAGTGGATCGAAGCTATCAAAATGCAACGAACCACGGCACAGGCAGTTATAGCAGCGCTTCGAGACTTGTGGGCAAAATTTGGTCTTCCTAAACAAACGGTTAGTGATAATGGACCTCCCTTCTCTAGTTCAGAATTTCAAACCTTCCTTAAACATAACGGGGTAGAACATATTTTCTCAGCCCCGTACCACCCAGCCTCCAACGGGGCCGCTGAAAATTCGGTGAAAATATGTAAACGCGTGATCAAAAAAGCATTTAAACAAAACCTAGAGGTAGATACGGCGTTATGTAGATTTTTACTAGCCTACAGAAACACCGAACATTCTACTACCGGTGATAGCCCCGCAAATATATTGCAGGGTCGTAATCTTCGCATGAGGTTAGATAACCTCAAGCCGGAACGGGAGTCTCGAGTGGGGGCGCGCTAGGCGCGCAGTGAGCAGGACGCGGGGGGCTCGCAGCGTGAACTCGCCCCAGGCTCGCTTGTCTGGTATCGTGACTATCGAGGCTCTGATAAATGGTTGGCTGGTACGATTGGCAAGAAATTAGGAGGTAGCGATTACTGCTTATTCTCTAATTCCGGAACCGAAATTCACAGGCATATTGATCAGCTAAGACAAAAGACCACCAAAATGGTTGAAAAAATTATAGCCGAAAGGGTAGGCACAGATATGTGGAACTAGAACGGGGACCAGATGTTTTGAGGAGAGATGAGCCAGGTTGTAGTACCTCTCCTAAAAATATCTCACCTGTTTCAAAGGATGGTGTCGCAGCGGTACCTCTGCGTACCTCCCCGGCGGGATCTAGTGTGTCAGCGAACAGAGAGACGATAGCGAGTGGTAACGGTAATACTGTAGGTATTGACGCTAAAAGAGACCGTAAGCCCCCAGTGCGATTTGGTTTCGAGGAAATAGATTAAGTGTTTTTTTGTTACTGTGTACTTTGAACATCATGTTTTTCTTTGTAGTATAAGTACCTACCTGCTAGTTTAGAATAGTTTAGTTTAAATAGTAATGTTAATAAGGGTGGAGGTGTTGTGTATTAGCGGGTAACCCCGCGCAAGTAGTCTCAAATAAACCATTGAATGGGCGCACGTCTTTTATTCTGCAGCGTGGAACCAAGACACACCTAGCTTTAAGACGTTTCAAAGCGATTTTTGTTATTGAACTGAATAAAGATAATTTTGATTTAGATTTTTTGATTTTGAGTCCTACAATTTAACAAATCTGTATAACTTTATAAACTAAGCTCGAATGTGGTTGAATTTTATCGGTAGTTAAAAATCTATCCGAGCTTAGATGTTTTTACAGTTTAAATTACCTATGCAAAGCTTTTGACCGCAATCTCTTGATGATAATATTGATGAGGAAAATGTCTTTTAAGTTTTTGTATGTTGCTGAAGAGATGAACATTCTGACGATTCATACATTCATAAAATTGTAGAAAAAAACAGAGGGGCCTTTGCATCTACTGTAGATAATTTACAATAGCGTCAGGGGCTACTGGTGATACTCAAGCCCTACTTGCGGGACGCCATAGTACTGTACCTACAATAAATAGCGTCCCGCAAGTATGGCTTGGGTGCATTCTTCTAGTCTAGGCTAGGTCGTGTAGAACTGGCACCGAGACTAACCTAGTTTTAAGATGATACGAAATGATCCTTATGATACTACTTTGTTATTTTATTTATTTATTTCAGACTAAAAAGTGTGTTAGTATTATTCATTTTGGTTATTAGACACCCGCTTTAGTCATCACATTCTCAAGTTTTGACCATGTTTTGATAAGATTCTTGACAAGCCTATTCCATCTATATAATCCCAGGCACTAAAGCGACGTCTTATAGAGGCATGGATGAAAAAAAATGCCCTTGAGCTGTATAAATCTCTTATAGGCAAAGCTTTGTTTCATAATTATCGTACATTCCGAATTCCCCAAACCAATAGTATTGATATTACAAAGACGCCGACATTCAAATCAGGACTGGAAACACAAAAACATTCTCTTTTCGATCTATTCGACGATTTGTCACAAAACACATATATTGCTCAATAGCTACTGAGTACAGTCGGATACATTATAAAGATCGTGGGAAGTCGGTGGTTAAAAGCCTTAGAATTTCTATACCAGGAAATGTATGGGAGGCTTAGGTCCAGACATTTTGGTTTGGACATCAGGTTGGTCATCGTTTTATAGTGTAAAGTCCCTTTAGCGAAGACAGGTATTACTAATATTCCATAGATTCCACCGTTATTAGGTAAATACCAACAAATATTGAAGGAATCTTTATCGTGCCACGCTGGTGGCCTAGTGGTAGCGGCCCCGCCTTCTGATCCTAAAGTCGTGGGTTCAAATCCAGTCGTACCAATGAGGTTTTCTGCCCAAAAGTGTATGAACACTATGCCAGTGCTCTCAAACGGTGAAGAAAAACATCGTGAGGAAACCGGCATGTCGTAGAACCTACAATGTTCAGAAATATGAATCAAAAAGAACCTTGAGGCGCACTTAAAATCCTTTCACCACACTTGGTTCGAAAGAACCAGTGACACGATAAGAAGAATAAGACTAAATATCGTGCCTAGGAATAACTGTTATGGTCATATAATTTTTTTGACGTGCAAACGTCTTATAGTTCGATGGAGCTGGCTGCACGCATGAAAAAACATGAATTATGCGGCGTTACCTCACTCTGAGGCGTTCCATTTAAGGCTTGAAGTAAGTGTAAGCAAGCAAGAGCGCGGAACGAGCGACAAAGAGGCACAATCAGCCTCCGCGTTCGGCAGCGTTCGACATCTGTCTCTCTCCTACTTGAGTGAGCGATGCGTCTGCGTGGACGGCTATATGACGTTGTCACGTTCAACTATCGTCAGTAAACCGAATTTACAGACAACCGATTTTTTTTCATTTTAGGAATGTCCACTTTTGTAGCTGTCTGTACCCTGATACCTGATTTATCTGGCCACCGTGCCAGATCAAAGAAACCGAACACATTATCAAAAGGTTTTTCGAATGTAAGTAAAAATAGATTTGTACGTACTACGTGCCGTCGTGCGTGTATGCAGCTTAATTTGTACGTGATTGTGAGACGCCAGACGATTAGTTGTATAAATCGCTTTTAGAATAACTTCTTGTGTAGTTATTTTTTTACCGACGTCCATGTGGATGTCGTAAGAGGTAACAGGGAATGCACCAGGGGGATAGTCAGCAGTATCTTGTGACAAAACTTTCATGGTGTGAGATTTTCATGTGAAAGAAAGAAGATATATTTATTGACCCTAAAATAAAAAAAAATAAAAAAAAGGTATGGGAAAAAATAAAAATAGGTATGTGAACCTTTTTAAGAAGTTCTTCTTTTAAAAAATGTGCAACATTAGATTTTCAACTTTCAATTGTTTTTATTCAGCTTAAAAGTGAAAGATGGATTGGATAGGTACTTCGAAAATCAGAGTTATTTTTAATATGATTTCCGATGCGGAGCTAATGCAGCAGAAACGGCTCGCAATATCAACGTTGCGTTTGGAGGGGAGACTGCTAATGCACGCACCGTGCGTTTTTGGTTTCAAATGTCGGATTTTCATTATTAAACTAATAATAAATCATCACTTAACAGCAGGTAAGATTGCAATCAAACGCAAGCCTATTTAAGATTGAAAAAAAAAACTTTTATTTATTTATTTATTTATTAGGACATCCAACAAAGGAAACACTTGAATAACAAATAATATTAAACAAAACGTCTTAAAACTATGTGTCCCTCCAGTTATAGGATGCCACAGCATGCACAAAATTATCAACTCAACTAAACTAAACAGACAATAAGTAGGTACTAGGCAAGTATGTTACATAGAAATTTAAATATAGAAATAAATACAAACATACAAACTAAAAACAAGCTCAATTACAAAACACAAACTTTGAAAAAAAAATCTTTCACTCCACTCTGCAGGTTTTCGCACATTATGACCAACGTCCCAAACTTGGGGTAGACTTACTTGCAGATGGACTGGTTCAAGCTATAGTAAAGGACCTGAATATCGTACAATGACATTCAAAAAAGCGAAAGGTGTAACTGTTGGAACGATTTTGCAAATGATGCCAATTTGGATCATTTAGCCGAAAATTGATACGTACGGACAACACGCGATGTTCGCGATCACACCACTAGGGGTAGGGCTCGAGTGAGAGCGATTATTGAATTTCTGGCTGTGTTTCTTATAGATTTGGCATGATTTACTTTGAAATGCTCAGAGTTAAAGTGGAAATGCATTTAGTTAACTCAATAAAGGTTTTTTTGAAACCTGTGTCTTGAAACTTGTCAAATGTATTTAAATTCTGCAACGGTCAGTGTTCAAATTCAGTGGTCAAAAAACGTGGATTGCTGTTTCCAAACTGACTATAACATATAAAAAGCTATAATTTAGTTGCGATTGCAATCAATTAAAAAGTTTGAGTTAGTTTGATCCCCAAATTGTATAGCTATAGGGGGGTTACCCCTATAGCTGCAACGTGTTAGCGAAATATTGATAACCGACTTCAAACCAAATAGGAGGAAGATATCGATTCAATTTTTTCTTATGTTTTCTATCGCATAACCTCGTCATCTATGAGCCGATTTGGACATTTTTTTTTATCTGAAAGCTAGTTCCATCATCGGTTCATCAAATGTATAAATAAATGCCTATCTCTCTAAATGTATAATTGACTATATTCTATCAGTTTGAATATGAAGTCTATTTTAAAAATTAAACTTTAATACAAACTTTAATATTTATAAACTCGCTTGCACGCTAGCCCAACCCAAGAGTCAGACGACTCGTAATGATTGACATAATAGTGGACGTATCGTCTAAACGCGTTAAACCCCAGTATTTATTCACACTCTAGTTTTTATGCGAGTTTTTCAAATCTTTCTGCATTATAAGATTTTGTATTATCTTGTTATGATACCCTGTGACTGTTTTGTGAGCTGTTTCAGACATTTATTAAGCATTACTGAATATAATTTGGTCGTTACTTTTCAGTTAAATCACATAAAATTCAGTGTTTTATTATGTTTTGATAACTCTGTTACTAGCCAGAGCTCGGTGAAAATATTTCTTGAATTTGTAGGTACGTGAAATTGATTAAAAAAATCATAGATCATTCAAAATATATGCAGGGTGGAATTTTGTAATGCCACCTGGAGGGAAAGTAGGTACTCTTAATACTGCAGATAGAAAATTTTACTCAAAGGAAACATTCCTTTATTTTTGAATAGAAAGCAAACTGCATTCAAAGATTTTCGAAAATTCTCTTCTCCCACACCCGGGAATCAAACCGGCTAAAATCTGAATAAATTATACCCTGTACTTTTATTACATCGATCGTTAGGGTCAATTATAAGGATGAAATCTCTCTAACAAACATGATAATTTAAATGAAAGGAAAACCAGGAAATCTTAAATTAATTTAATTATTTACAAAAAATGGTTAACTAACTAATTAGTTGCTTGAAATGGGCTCTTGGATACACAAATTTATTCTTTTGACAAATTCATTTCCTATAAAAAAAAAATTGGGATTGCTAATCGTCCGTTAAAGTATTTGACAGTTGTTTATCTCAAATTTTGCAAGCAAATGTTTGAATAATCGATTAAAGTATTCGAGGCACGCTTAAAATCTTTTCACCACAATGGTTTAAAAAACCAGTTACAGTATAAAAGATGGTGGATTAGCAATCCCTGCAACTAGCCTTAAATTACATACTCTATGTTTCTATTGATGTCTGCCACGTCATAACAAAAATAGGGTGTGCCCTTTTAATACCGTGGTATTATAATAATAAAGGTATAAGAGAAGACTACTACTAATCCTATAAGCACACCAATAAAAGCCGCTTCTTCTTTGTAGGTGAGTTTACCTTTATGCTTATTTTAGTTAAATATGTATAAGCCTAGTTTTCTAAATAACGGTGTCCGCATAAAACAGTCTTGATATAGGAACTGCCGGTCTACTCTTGAACGCGATTCCGATCCCAATTTTAAGTTTTTACGGAATTTTGGCAGAAAACCCATAGGATTTCAGTCAAAATTCCGTCAAAACTTATATACGATAATTAATACTTATAAACAGATGTAAAAATGTGTATAAGTATTAGGTACATTATCAGCTATCTGTAGGCCTACAAGCTCTGCCTGGGTCTGTCTCTGGCTCTAGTTTTGAGTCTGTATGAGTGCTCACCAGTATATTATACGTTTCGACGTAGGACTTATTTAGACAGCACTCACAGAACTTGTGGTAGGCCTACTGGTTCCCATGGCGCAAGCTAAGCTTAAGTGTGGATTGTCCACAATATTTATTATATTATATATATTATATTAAGTATAGCTTTCATACTATCGCCATATAAAACTCGCTGATTTCTAGAATCCTATACTTTAGTTCGCTATAATTTCCTAGCAATCCAAACACCTCAAAGTCTTTGGCTCGTGGCCATATCTCCCTAATCCGAAAGGTCGGGAGCATTACACATTTTACTAGCAATAAAGTCTTGAAGTCGGCTAAGCCTGTGTTGAGTTGGTTGATGTAGTTTAAGTATAACTACTATACTAGTTATTGGTCATAAATTTTTATGTAAGTCCTGTTTTGGATGATGTCCATGTTGACTTTGTATCTTCGGTGTTCAGTTCATGGTCTATATAAAAATAAACTGAGTTTTAACATAGTTTACATAGCTCGTAGGGCACGTTCCTGACGTGCGTGACCTACGAGGCAATGTTTTTTGACGTGACAACGTCTTATAATTCGATGGAGCCGGCTGCACGCACGAAAAAACATGACTCATGCAGCGTTACCTCGCTCTGAGGCGTTCCATTTAAGGCTTGAAGTGCAAGCGAGAGCGCGGAACTAGCGACAAAGAGGTACGCACGGCCTCCGCGTTCGGCAGCGTTCGACATCTGTCTCTCTCCTACTTGAGTGAGCAATGCGTCCGAGTGGACAGCTGTATGACGTTGTCACGTTCAACTATCGTCAGTAAACCGACTTTACAGACAACCGAGTTTTTTTTAAAGGTGATGTTTGATTTTCCTTTAAATGATTAATAGCTATCTGATGAAGGGCGAAGGCGCCACCGGTCCAAGACTGCAGCCTTAAACTGTGCTTCAAAACGCATTCCTAACAGCTCGGCACGTCAATAGATTCGGCTGCGACATTACAGCACCGATCTATCAGCTGCCTTATCCACACGATATCTTACAAGACCGGCGCGGGCGCAGCTTCGCAATAAACCAGTGTTGCGATTGTCGATAACAAAGCTACGACGTCCGTGCTCATAGTCGTCACTTATACCTTACATTATCCTAAAGCCTAAGAGCACTGGTAGTCTAGTGGTAGCGGCCCCGCCTTCCGATCCGAAGGTCGTAGGTTCAAATCCAGTCGGGTACCAATGAGTTTTTCTGTCGAAAAATTTATGTGCACTATGCCAGTACTCTCAAACGGTGAAGGAAAACATCGTGAGGAAACCGGCGTGTCGTAGAACCTAAAAAAGTTCAAGCAACACGCGTCAAGGGTCACGCAAAAAGAGCCCACCAGCGGCCTACTTGCGGAAACCAGCACAGAACAACTCAATGATACACGACAAATGGGAAATCAAAACTTTAGTGAAAATTTACTCAAAGTTTTTGTACTTATAAGCTATTAGCAAGCTTAGCTTGGAACAAGTAATTAATCATTTGGAAGGCTCTGGGTGCGGCTGTAAGCATGTCTCGATTCTAGGTGTTAGAATCGTCGGCTCCTAAATTTGCTAAGTGGCAATATCTACCACCAAAGGACGGATAAATGTGGAACCATTATGAGACACACGGTTCCTAAGAATTCGGAGCTTGATGAAAATACGAACATGGAACGCTCAGAGCTCTTTAAAGTAGATGATAACTTATTATCAACATTATACTTTTTGTAAAAAAAATAGGTTGTTATGTATTCTGTAAGTCAAAATAAGCCACGTAGGCGGAACTCGCTGGACGCCTTTGAGTGGAAAAGGTCACGCGTCACGGAACACCTTATCCTTATCCTATAAAGTCACACCCCCCCTATTTTTTGAGGGAGTTGAGGGGGTCTTAGGGAATTCCCGGAGTGGCAAGATTTTCTTTATTAAATTACGTGTGCTATACATAGGGACCGTGTGTTACCAGATTATCATTTGTCAGATAAGGTCAGTGTATGGGGTCGCTTACGGCAAATGCCACCTGCCGTGCTATCGACATTGTTATTTGCAATTGCTACTTGTAATTGCTAATTTGAGGACTCGAGTAGAATCCATAATACTAGATTGCATTGACGGTAGAATTATTAGATTGAGATGTGATAAATGTTGCATATTCATAACAAATAGTAATATATGCAACTACGAATATTTGTAGTAAACACAGCAAGAATCTTGCATTTATTTAATCGTATGATAACTACATAGGCTTTAAAAAAATACATTAAAATCTTAGAAAAGAGAAAACAAAACTAAACTTTATACAGGATCTTGCTAAATTGCAGAAATAGCTATGTGTAACTTAATGTGCTATCCGCTTTAATTCCATTTGCAACCCTTTAGACCAAGACCTCAAGAAATGAGGATTAAAATACCATCAAAATAAAATAGCATAACTTGTGTATAGGTAAATCAATTATTACTTACCTATAACCAACGCTAGCTTGCCGAGCTTTAAGAAGTTTCAAAGTGATCCTTGTGATACAACTTTATAAAGATATTTTTAATTTTGATTTAGATGCAAAAGGTCTGAAAATAATGAATGAATGAGGATATGGCGGCTAGGTACTAAGCCACAGAGGATGATGAAAGCTAGAAAACTATGATCCTCCAAAGATATAAGTAAGCGTGATATAAGTAAGTTTATTTGAGCTAGTAAGATAGTTTTAAAACCACCCCAGGCCCTCCATCATGGCTAGTAAGTTAACAACCCAGTAAACGTGCCCTCCAAAGTATGGAAGCAATCAGATGTAAATGCATCGGTTGATCACAGTGACCATCCTTCTATCGGGTAAGGAATATTCGCTAAAATCGCGATTGAACTTTGGATGGTAGCATATATCGCCCCATTTGAAAGGGTATCGAGTCTAATGTCATAACATTTGTATAACGAGCGCGACGACTCGAGAGCTTCTGCGAATAATCGAGATAAATCGTATCGATTAATATCTATCATCGTGCTCACTTCGCACTTGAGCTCAGTTTGGTGGAAGACACAGGCGGTTACTTCGAACACCTAAGACTTAAAACGGTGAATACAAACATTTGAAAGGAATTGCCATGCCTTAAAATGTGGAATCAAGTGCTATTATCGCAATTACTAATCTTAGAAACGGTATATTTCGAATTGCTCTTTAGCTCAGGACAAGATTTGGTTGACTATCTCCCATAGATGTCCTTATGGATTATGGCAAAAAAAATCTGATAAAATCCTAGGCCTTAGCTTTAAGTAGTATGCTTTGTAATAATATCGACCATCACAATATCCATAAATAATACCAATAGGATCATTAAATTTTGATAGCAGAAACAGTAACTTATTCAGTAACGTACGAAATATCTCATTGATCTAAATACATTAATAATGATTAGACAAGAAACTATAGCGAAAACCAAACCTTTGTTGACAAATTCTCAGTGACAATCTAAATGCTAAACGCTAAATTAATTAAAATATCTAGGTAACTATCAAGCCTAAGCAGCAAGAAACAAACCCATGCCATATTTTCTTAGAAACTGTACTAAAATGAGTTCTTAAAGCTTAAAACTGCAAAGCGAGACTGGTTAAAGTTCATTACACAAGATTACATAAGACAAAACGAGAAAAGACAGAAACAAAAGGTATCAGTGAATGTATCAAAGAAGATAATAAAGGAGCTTTAGAAGATACGACACGATAAACTGACAAATAGAGAAGGAGTGAATGTTATTGGTAAACTGAGAAAATGTTTTCAGAACAGGTTTTTTTTACAAACTATACAGTATATTAAAATGCATAGTAAATGAAAATAATCGGGAATAAAAAATCCATTGGTTCAAGGATTAACGTTAAAGAATCTCATGTTACTTAAATCGATAGAAAAAATCTAATCGGGGATCACAAATCAGAATAGAAGGTTGAAACGGCAAACTTTTATAGAATAAATAAATATGAGGAATATAAAAAAACGTATACGCTAAAAGTAGTATAAGAACAAATTGCTTAAATCGGGCGTGGACAACCGTTGCGATCCGTCTTAAAATAAACTAGACACAAAACGACTGATACGTCGTGTCGGTTCCTGAGACATGATGTATACGACAACCCCGATCACTAGTTAAGACGTCTTCGAACCCCTAACGAGTCGGTTACATGTCTAAACAGACAATCGTCGATATTTCTTTGGACTTGTAGATGTACATAATCTTTATACATTGTCAGAGGCAACCTTCCACCAATGCTCCCATTTGCGAGACACTGAAACGTCTAGGGCATATTATAGGCTTTCCTTACTCCTATATCATGAATTGATTGATTCAGTCAGATGTTGGGTTTGATTTCTTTGTCAAAGGCCTATTTGCCTTTGGTATATTGAGAGCAATTCAGCCAGTGATTTAAGTGAAGCCTTAGTCAATATTTGTTTGTGATTTCTAATATGCCGCAATATCCATGTTAATGACTGTATGGCTGACGATGAAGCTGAGCAGACAGAAGATAGCAAGAGTTGACAATCAACTACAAATAAAAGAGTTAAAACTGGTGCTAATCCATTTCATTTGGCGGACCGTCTTCATTAGTTTAGACGTTTAACGATAACTGAACCATTGTTTAAATAAACAATGTATTAAACACATGTTTATCAAGATAGTGGAGGAACTAGATAGTGCGTAGCAATGTCTAATGACCTCTAAGGATAAGGATAAGGAGATCTAAGGATCCTGGCATACAATATACTTGACCCCTCTATCGCCCGTTAATATCGTAACAAGGGCTAAGGGAATGCACCAGGAGATAGGCAACAGCATCTCCTGAGTGCAAAACACTTCTGAAGCCGCAGCATGGTTACCACGGCAAAGCACCGCAAATTTACAAGAGTTTAATATCCAGCTATAAGTAAAAATAAACAATTATAGATAATATGAGTAAAGGTAGACCAAAGCAAACATGAATGAACTGTGTAAAAGATGATAGAGATATAATAGAGCAGTGAAAGTTGACAGAAGAGAATGGAAGACGAAGATATGTTGTGCCGACCCCACATAAAGAATTTAAAGAGGAAGATAAGGGTAGAGGAAGAAGAGAATGCATAAAGAAATTAATATTTTAGTAAGCGGCTAGAGAGATAAATTTTCTATGATATTGCGTATGCGTTTTAAAAGCAGGTATCTCGGCTGTCAACAGCTCTACAATTTAAGCGGCTCTTAAAACCACTCCTCAATTAATATAAACGATTTATAATAAATCTCGTAATGTATTTGGCCCATAACTCAGTGATGTTAGCGCCAACTGCATTTTGAAAATGATTATGCAAACTAAATTTAATCCATCCGTGTCGTTCGTTATCTTAGGAAGCGGTAACCGTTAAATAGCGGCCAATGCGGTAATACTTAGCAGTATAAGATCACGTCAACTAAGAGTACATAGTTATTAAAGTTATTATGCTATCTACCTACTATTTAACTTAAAACCTCAGCCTACCTACATGTTGCCTTATCCTATACAGGATCCATGTGATACTGACTTACACCTAAGAACTATGTATGTACCTAAACTAAACCATGCGTATGCAATACATATATTGAGCATTGAGTAGATTTTTTATTTATAAATGCTGTTTTATTATAAATGCTGTTATAAATTACTTCAAAATTAAATATACAAAAAAATACTTTGAAGGCGCAATAACAGGCTATATGTATAAAACTTTCATAGCTGAAGCAAGCAAGTATAAAGACATTTAATTCTTGGATTCTAAGCGTCTGTACAATACAGCAGGTTTTTAAGAACCATTACAACGATAATCTTGAACATGAAGAACATCCGCATAACTAATGACATTCTCCTTGGAATTAAGCATAAATAACTGTGTGATTAATTACTTGTAATTATTATAATTAGCTAGTTTGTCCTCTGGTGGTCTATTATTTCAAACTGGTATGACACCCACAGCTCATATGGCGATACATTCAGCCGTTGCATTGTGTAGTCCAGTGTATTTATTCTTACTGTTCTTACAAATATTTAATAACCCAAGCGCATGTTTTTTGCTTACCTGTTTGTTAGGTTTTGTCTTAGAAATTGGTACTTCGAATCATCTGATTATCGAGTTTTCAAAAAGTTGTTTTGTTTTATTGAATCGTTAAAGATAAATTGGAAACAAACTTTTATACTGTTAACATCTATACTCACAGACATTTCAAATAAAATCAAAAGTTATTTATTTTAGGCCATACTTAGAGTAGGTATAGATATTCTATAAGATTGAACAATGATAAAGTAGCAATTACAAAAAAATTCGCCACTCAGCATGGCTATAAACTGGTGTCTTGGAAGACCAACGCTATAGTTGCACTCGCAACTAACTTTGTCTTCCGTGACACCATTTTATAGCCATTTCAGCGTTATACAAGAGTTTGCGTAAAAAGTTACCTCTGTCACTATCAAATCATCTTGAACATATCCAAACGCCAACTTACTTATTTATTGAAAGGACAAGATAACAAAACAAGACACAAATAAATTGAACACTTTCACATTTGACCCACCGATCCTAGTCATTCTATAAAGCCTACTTGCGAAACGATCGAAACATGAAATAGGAGTTTTATTGAGCATACGATGAATGAAAGATTATATTGGTTGGTATTTATGTATATCACATTCAAAATATTGTAATTCATTGTTTAGTTAATAAAAATCTTTGAAAAGGGTTTAAAATTTAATGACAAGCTAGCCTTTCAATTAGGTAATAGTCGTTTTGACGAATTAGTTTGCTACTCGTCCAGTTGGAAAAAGTCAACTTACCCACGATAATTACACCAAAATTGGTTGCGCATTCCATAATGCATAAACAAACGAACCACGTGGGTGTGAGGGAAGATGCATGTACAGCTATCGGATTGTGCTATGGCATTTAAAAGACCGTTAAATTAGGATCGTTACAACGGACAACCTCATAAAGAAAAACTGTTAGATGTTACCTGCTATAAGAAAACTGATCGAAGTTTGAAAAACTCGGTTCATCGGTTAAGCTGACGATTTCTCATGATGTTTACTAATAGTAAAATTAGTTTATGCTATAAGAACGAGAGGATCAGCAGATGAACCAAGGTCACTCTCATAATTTACAAATGGAAGTGACAGTCTTGGCCATACAGTTTAAAGCACACGTTGGAGAAAAAGTTAGCGACAACGCTCCAAAAACAGCTGCGCACAGCTAAGCCTTCAGTGAAACGCTGTCAAATTTGACACCGTTTCGCTGATCGCCAACGTTAAACGCTCAGATGTCGCAAGGCTTAAGACTTCCGTCCATTTGATGAACCAACGATACAACCAATTAATTTGCACACCAACAAGATAGTCATAGAACCAGTGGGATCCCTGTATGGGCATTGCCTTGTCAGTTGCGAGTTTAACATAAAGCGAATTAAACCAAAACCTTACTCAATCACGTATAGGCCAATTAAATATATTAGCATGGAGCAATTCAATTTGCACCTACAATCTATACGATGGGACCTACTCTCAACACTCGATAACGTGGATGATATGGTCAGTGTGTTTAATCAGAGCGTCCTGGGCCTAATCAACTTGCACGCGCCGGAAAAATCAGTAGTGATAAAAACGCGATCATATCCTTGGATCACTGATACAATTAAATTAATGATGAGGTTACGCGATGAAGCAGCAGCGCAATATCATAAAACGCAATTGGAAAGTAAGAGACTTTACTATAAGAGCCTTAAGTCTACGGTAAACATAGCTCTCTTTCATGAAAAATCGGCTTTTTTTGAACAAAATATCAATAATAAAATAAATAATCCCAAACAGCTGTGGAAAAATTTAAAAAATACTGTTCTACCTAAGAAAAATACTGAGTTACCCGCTCATTTTAATGATCCAAATATTATAAATCTTCATTTTCTTAATGTCCCGGGCATGGCAGACGTATGCATCTCACGCCTTACCTACTTTGAATTTCACAAGTTTAGTGATGCAATTTTTCATTTGGAACCAGTCGGCTTTGATAGAATAACAAAAATAATACGCAGTCTGAAATCCAAAGCAGTCGGAAGCGATTGTATAAGCTTAGATATGCTCTTTTTGACGTTGCCAGATACGCTAGAATCGATTGCTTCTTTGATAAACAAGTCGATAACCACATCAACTTTTCCTAGCGCATGGAAATATGCAATAGTTCTACCCTTGCCAAAAATCACTGATCCTGCTGAACCCAAGGATCTCAGGCCAATAAGCATACTGCCATGTTTATCCAAGGTGCTTGAGAAGGTTGTAAGTTACCAGCTAACAGATTTCCTTATAAAAAATAGCATTCTCCCTGAAGTCCAGTCAGGTTTTAGAAAAGGCCGGAGCACTGCAACTGCCTTGCTAGATGTTACCGATAACATCCTCAGTGCGCAGGACAAAGGGATGTGTACTCTGCTTGTGCTGCTAGATTTCTCCAGAGCCTTTGACTCTATAAATATAAGTCTCCTACTATCTAAATTAAAATATTATGGGTGTGACTATAATGCTTTAAAATGGTTCGACAGCTATCTTAGCGGTCGTCAGCAGCATACCAAGTTATCTCGTAACGATGGTTCAGTTCTGTTTTCAGATATGGTACCCGTGAATCGAGGAGTCCCGCAAGGATCTGTCCTAGGGCCACTTCTTTTTATACTTTACACGGCTGATGTCCAGATGTGTATCAAGTACTGTCAATTCCATATATATGCAGATGACATACAGGTCTATATTTCGTGTAAACCTTCTGAAGTTGACTCAGCTATAGGAAAACTAAATGAAGATCTTTCAAATATAGCTATCTGGTCCAAAAACAATAGCCTATTACTCAATCCAAATAAGACAAAGTATTTGATTTTTGGCAGCAAACACCAGTTATCTGTTCTTTGTCCTACGCTGAATGTCACGCTCATGGGTGAACCCGTGGAACGTGTTTACGAAGCGCGAAATCTCGGCCTCCACATGGACTCTGACCTACGGTTTGAAAAGCATATTGCTGACGCTGTTAGGAACTGCTTCTATAGGCTGAAGATACTGTACAGAGTGAGGCCTTACATTAAAGTAGATTTGCGTATCCAGCTTGTGGAGTCACTTGTGTTATCGAAATTAAATTACACTGATGTGGTTTTTGGCCCTCGTCTTCTGGCGAGAACGCAAAGACTCATTCAGCGAGTTCAAAACGCCTGTGCCCGCTTTTGCTTCGATGTACCGTTGAGAGGTCATGTTTCACCATTTTTAAATAAACACTTGATTCTGAAAATGAAGCACCGTCGTAAACTCCATCTAGCGTGCCTTCTCTTTGGTGTGTTGAAGCACCAAGCACCTTTTTATCTTTATACGAAGCTAACGTGGGTGTCTAGCTCTAGAACTTGTGGTTCCCGCCAGTGCTCGATGCAGCTGTCGACACAGCGGCACAGCTCTGCTTCCTTTAGGGGTAGTTTCCGCTACGCTGCATCTAAGTGCTGGAATAACATTCCTCCGCCAATAAGGAACCTGCAACATTTACATGGCTTTAAAGATAAACTAAAATGTTACTTGTTTGAAAATCAGAAGAAGCAGGAAGGTTACAGAAACGATATAAGCATCATATAATATAGTACCTTCTATGGTACATTATAGTATTAAAATCAAGGTTTTTACCTACCTTGGTTCTATAGGGTTATGCCGTTTTTATGTAGGTAGGTATCATGTTGCGGTTGTGCACGTGAATTATATATTAGGTCTTGAATTCATTCGCTTTGTATTTATCTTTTTCATCTGTGTATTTATAGCAGTTTATTTTATACTGATTATAATATTATATGTCATACTCTTTTGTCGAAATTTTTAATTGTTTTAGAAAGTACATCTTAATTCGTATGCATTTTTGTCTAGTTGTTGTACCTAGTGGCAGAGTCCGTGACATCGCCGAACCGGCTCTGTCGGAAGACCAGCGTTGGTTGCTAGCCAACCAACATATGCTGAGCCAGAGTCCGTTTTGCGAAGCACAAAGCTCACCTCTGTAGTTTGATAAGTTGTTAGTTTATATTGTTAGTGTGAGTTTTCTTTGCTTTGCAAATAAATATTTTTTCTTTCTTTCTTTCTTTCTTTCTTTCAACGACATTTTAAAGACTCAAGAATGTCATCAGACATTATTGTTATTTGCCACAGTTATAGCCGAGAGCTATAGACAAATACCATGAAGATATTTCGGTACCAATAAAAGGCGATGAACAAAGCACTGATGAAGCGGAAAACGACTTAATTAAGCTAATTAATCACAGATCAATGATGGCGGGAAGATAATAAGGCGGTGGAAACCAAAGCTTTGTGTAGGATTAGAGACAGACAGACATCTTGTTTAGAGACGATAGAGGTGACTATCAAATTGAGTGCAATTATCACAGCTCTATTGGTAGTAGCTCTGCTTTCTGTGCTGTAGGCTGTGGGTTTGATCCCCATCGAGGACAAACATTTTACTAACGGACTTTACTATGCAAATCCATTGGTTTTCTCTATAGTCGGTAAATTTGTTATGCTTGTAAAATTTACTTTTAATAATAATCAAACCAGTACGCCTGCGGCTAAAATGAACCCTCCTAGACATTTACGTTTTAAGCATAAAATAAATAAGTAGTTTATTATAAAGCCTATCAGGATTATATAAAATTCATTGTAACATTTATGCCAAATTTTACTGCTTTGGCTACATAAAGTCGTTGTTCTTTGCTATATAAATATTTACAAGTAAATTACCTCCATTAAATAAATTACCTCCATTCGCGGTTAGATACTACTAACAAGATAACGTGGAAGTCTCCTTCTATGCCAACTAAGTACTAGCTATCCATAGGCCTACCACGAGCTCTGTCTGGCTCTGTCTTTGGCTCTGGTTTTGAGTCTGTGTGAGTCACCAGTTTCTTATACTGTGTGACGTTTCGACGATGGATTTATTTAGTCAACACACACAGACTCAAAACCTGAGCCGGAGACAGAGTCAGGTGGAGCTTGTGGTAGGCCTACTGGTTGCTTTTCTTAATAGATGCTTATAATTTTAAATACAATGCTTTTAAACAGCAAAAAAACATCGCAAGAAAACCAGCGCTAATGTCAGGTAAGCTCATATTGATAACGCAAATAATGTACACCAGTGGATTTGGCCAAATATTGGCTGCAGGTATAGACCATTTATTTGTCTAAGGCTGCAGGGGATGGTACACACTTGGACTTGACAAAGCTGTGGAAGATTCTAAAAAAGCTATTGCGAACTGCAGGGCTACCACGAGCTCCATATGGTTATGGCTATGGCTGTCAAATTGTGTATAGATAGACTGACCCACACATTCATTTTCTTCTTGGGTTTGAATGTGTTGACACTGTTGACACAATTTTGACAGCCGTAACCATATGGAGCTCGTGGTAGGCCAGCAGGGCTACCACGAGCTCCATATGGTTATGGCTATGGCTGTCAAATTGTGTATAGATAGACTGACCAAAACATCAATTTTCTTCTTGGGTTTGAATGTGTTGACACTATTGACACAATTTTGACAGCCATAACCATAACCATATGAAGCTTATGGTAGGCCAGCTGTTCGCCGAGAAGTTTCGGTAACAAATAAAGATAATAGTGAGCAATTTGTAAGTATTAAAACTATAGCACCCACTACTTACGTACATAAATCCATTCGAATCTACGCTGGTCGTAAAACCACGAAATTTTTGATGCATAATAATTTCATAATAAAAATATTTAACTACTTTCGAATGATGAGACGGGATGAACCATAAAGTTTTATGTGATAGACTATTTGAATCACTTTTTGTTTTGTTTTAATGTTGGTACTATTCATCATCTCTAAAACCTTTGGTGTGCTCTAGATAAGGGTAGAAGGTAAAATGGCGGAATGAAAATGTTCGTCTATTTTCAACTTGATTTGTTCAACGTATCACGATCACATACTACCTTTCGAAACTGAATAGACAGAATACACTGCTATGTTAACGTCACAAATTATGTCAAAATGTGTTCATGATCAAGGCACTGCACTGGTGCAAGCGAAAACGGACTATAAGGTGACGAACATTTTCATACCACGACTGTACCAGAAGAGAGTAAAGTATGAATGTGAAACAGATATAGGTGTGGAGGTAGCTCAAAGAAGAGATGGAAGTGGAAGATGACAATGGGTAATAAAGAAGTGACTACTGATACAAATGCAGATAGAGAGGAGTGAAGAGAAGGAACCAGTGGTGCCGACCCCACATACAGTGGGATAAGGACTGTAGACTTACCAGAAGCTCTGTCTGGCTCTGTCTCTGGCTCTGGTTTTGAGTCTGTGTGAGTGTTGACTAATAAATCCCACGTGAAAACGTCACACACACAATATAATACACTGGTTAGCTGCACTCACATAAAGTAAAAACCAGAGCCAGAGACAGACAGCTCTTATGGTCGGACAGAGCTTATGGTAGGCTTACAGGAATATGATTAAAGAAATCTCGACAGAAGCGGGATTTTGGGAAATTTATTAAATCTTTGTGATTTCCCTAAGTGTATAGTAAACACTATAAAATAAATAAACAGTATGATGAAAGAAACCGATAAAGAAATTAATTCCGTTAAATTATCAATATAAACTGGTAGTGAACCTTTAGCGTAGGTAAACACCATAAAACCAGTATAGGGATTGTCTTCTTAGTTATAATTTTATGAATTTCCAAGGAGATTACGGTCCACGGTTTATAATAATAACCATAAACTTTATTATGAGATATGTGAATAAAGACATCAATGCGAGATAATCTGCGCAATCTCCATAGCAGAAACCATGTCAAAGCCTTCAATAAAAACAATCCTAGTTTTTATTAGTCTCGCCGCTATAAATTACGTAAGAATGTATTTCTGCAAGAAATGGGCTTAATAAAGGTACCTTTAAACGACACTATAGTTATTATCATTTGGTCACTATATTACACTTTACGCTCATATATAAGTGACTTTCGCCCATCTTTTTTTTATACAACTAAGTTGACAAACTAGCATACGGCCCACCTGATGGGAAGCGGTTTACTGACCATTATGTGACCATTATAAGAAAAGGTATTACTGCCTTCATAGTTCAGTTGGTAGTAGCTCTGCCTTCTGCGCTGGAGGTCAAAATATTTGTGTTAATATTTGTTCACTGTCTGGTCGTCTTCTAATTAATATTGTATTCTAAGCATGTTTTTACAAAAAAATTATGATTCATATCAACAATTTATTTATCCAGTGATACAAGTGAATAAATAAAATTTTGAATTGAATCTAGGATCACTTTGAAACGTCTATAATGATGAGCATATACATATACGTATTCTAAATATGTATAAGCTCATCATTAGATATACATTATATTCCTCATTCTCATGACCGAATCTTATAAACATAAAAATAAATAATTTATCCCTGGTGTGTGTAAGTAAGTTTATGCTAGGTTAGATTATAAGTATTGCGTATTTTTTAGTTTTAATTTGCTATGCAGGAATTTCCTGATTATGTGTATTAGTGATGATAGTTGTCACTTAACTGTGTGTTTATTTTTAGTTTAGTATTTACGTAAGCCCTCATCTTATATGTGCACTACCCAACCTATCTCCCTATTACCCAAAGGTTAGCTGGTAGATAATGCTCTTTAGCATAAAGTTCGCCTGTGTACAGTAATTTTTAATTTTGTGCAATAAAGAATTTTCTATCTATCTATCTATCTATTATATATGCTATAGCAAATAGCAGCAAGCGCACTCCTAGTCTAAACTATTTAACATCCGCAACCACTAAAAGTATGAATGTTGAGATGGATGTGTGGAGTGCCAAGAATGGATAGAATACGGAATGAGTATATCAGGGGAAGTTTGAAGTTTGAAAGTAGTGACAGAAAAATTGAGGAGCAAAAGGTTGGCGTGGTACGGGCATGTCATGAGGAGGGATGAAAGTCATGTGACAAGGAGAGTAATGAGTATGGATGTGGATATGAGAGCAGAGGTAGACCAAGGAAAACATGGATGAACTGTATGAAAGATGACATGGAGAGATGAAGGCTGACAGAGGGGAATGGAGGAGGAAGACATGTTGTGCCATCCCCACATAAATTAAAAAAAAAAACCCGTTCTAATTAAATTAAATAAAATAAATAATTTAATTAAAATTAAATAAAGTGAGATAAGGGCCGGAAGAAGAAGAACCAATAAAAGGATAAAACAAATGAATCCAAGAATAGTATGCCTTCGTTTGAATGCAACTTTAGACCATATTGTACCAATAGAATCATGCCACAGTACTAGAAACTAGAGGTTAGGTTATAGCCTAGATAAAACGTCGATTTTCTAGTCCTTATAACATTTCACAAACACCAAATAGTAATCTTAAGACCACCGGTCATAAAACACAAAATAGGATAATTCTCATGTTTCGTATAAAACTCTAAAGGTACGGCCACCTCTAGGCGAAATGCTGGTGATAATCTGCGATACTTGATAGCAATACCTATATTGTTGTCAATTATCATAATTTATTAAGTAGTCGTTTATTGCCGTGAAGCAGCATTACTATTTTTGGTTTTGAAGGGTGTGGGTGCCGGTGAAATTACTAGCACGTGAGCCTGAACATCCATGACTCCAGTTGATTGACGCAGGGCAGTACATTGTAGGCCACGTTCCTGACATGCGTGGCCTACGACGCAATGCTTTGTTATAGGCGATGGTTATCCCTTAACATCATAATGGGCCATATGCTTGTATGACCAATTAGAAGTAAAACTTATAAATAATATCGCCTAGATGTGGCCGTACTTTAAAGGACGTCCAGCAAAAAGTTTTATGGCTTTTTAATAAGTCGTAAAATGCTGATTCTTGAATTGTGCAGACAATACCATTGCGACAAAGTTTTTACTGGCTATAAAATAAATTGGATATAGTTGTAAAAGCTCCAACAAACCCACTCATTTTAATAAATAAGCATATAAATAATGTTTGCTCTACTTCTTGTTTTGTTCACATCAGCTAAAATGAAATTGGAAAAAAGCGTAAACGATGGCAATCTCTGTCTTCAGTAGACATTGTCAGATAGGATAAGTAGCCTGTAATAGCACCTTACTGCTTAAAAATAATTTACTCTCAGAAATATTTACAAATAAGTAATAACAAAGGACATTACATAGGCGAGCTTAACCCTAAAAGAGTTTTCTTCCAGCAAACCTTTGGTGCTAAGAGAAAGCTAATAGTAAACTTAGTTATAGTTTACTGTGATTTTTGTTTATATAGGAAACTATAAATAATAGGAGACCCAATTTTCTTCTTATCGTGTCACTGGTTTTCTCGAACCAAGTGTAGTGAAAGGATTTAAAGTGCGCCTTAAAGAGGCTTTTTTCATGAACTAAATAAAATAATAACTAAAATAATAGGTATTTTTAACCAGGGAATTTACTTAAGAATACCTATTATTTTGAAATAGATCAAGCGAGGGTGTCTGTCTTTTTGGAATTATAGCTGTAGTAGTAGTAGATGTAGATGTGTGTAGAGTGGATGTCAAGGCTCTGCCGGTTTCCCAGTCTCCTTCCACATAGACGAAGCTGGAGCGCCGCTGGGTTTTTAGTGGGTATGCCGGAGATCGGAGAGTCCCACATACCCCTCCCACCTTCCATTGGGGGGGGATGCGTAACGCATTTCCCCAGCACACACAAAAAAAAAAAGTATTAGAGCTCTTTGTGAAGGGCTCGATCGACCATGGAAGTACTACCACCATGCCTATTTCTGCCGTGAAGCAGCATTGCTGTGTTTCGGTTTGAAGGATGTGAAAGTACTGGCACGTGAAGCTGAACATCTGTATGCCTCAAGTTAATGAACACAGGGAAGTGCATCGTTCCTAACGTGCGTGACCTACGAAGCAATGCTTTTATAGGCAATCGTTACCACTTAACATCTGGTGAGCCATAAGCTTGTTCCATCAGCTAGTTATATAAAAAAAAGTAAAAATATGTAAATGGTGTGTGTTTTTACTGTTTGTGATATGGGTGTGTATTATTTTGCCTTCTGTACCTGCAATAAAGAAATTGTATTTATCATTTAGCTTTTCATAACAGGAGCATAAAATATAAGATCATAATTATACAGCCAATTGTATAAATAAGCAATCCAGTGTCTAAAGAGCTGAATTGTCAAAGAAAGCTCATAGAATTGAATTGCTCATCTATTTATATTCAACAATATCCAAACTAAGCTATCCACAACTCGATATCACGTCAATTTTTATCACTTCACCATGAATTTGGAATTCCTTTCACTAAAACACTTTAATGACTCAATTTAGAAACGCAAACAGATAAAGTGCATGAGCCAGACGAATAGCCAAACATGTGTGGGTGATAATGGACAATACACACCCACACGGACAAAGCGATTGGAAGCTGGAACCCCCAGATGACTCAAAGCAATGTACAATTCAAATAACACAGGTAAATCCAGTAGTAAACGATAAGTGCACACTTAGATCAGATTCATGGGATTATAAAAAACAAACATTGCGAAGGTCTGAACTAAGTTCAGGCTACAGACCGGTTTGAAGTTAGGCATATATTTCACACTGATATAATGATGGTAATGACCTAAGTGTCTAGGGCCGTCTCCTATAACACAAGATAACTTCTTCTAAAAAAACAAAAAATTTCATCAACAAAATATCACAAAATCTTTTAAGACGCTGAACTCCGTGAAAAAACTTCTCGCTCCCACCACACCTTGGCCTTTTCAAAGATATTAAAACACTGAACCTGTATCGCAAATTCCGAGCTCCTATTTACTTAGTACGAAAACTAATAAGGCAAACTTTTAAGTAAGAAAACGTGTTAGGATCATTATGATTGCACACTAGATAGGTGCTCGACTTTCGATAAATAAATTCAGTGACTTACATCTTTCATAGGCCAAAATAAGTGAACAAGAAGAACATTGACCTACCTAGCTGATGGAACAAGCATATGGCCGGGCCCAACTGATGTGAAGTGGTAACCATCGCCTATAACAAACATTGCCTCGTAGGTCACGCACGTCAAGAAAATGCCCTACGATGCACCGTCCTGCGTCCATCAACTTGAGGCATGCAGATGTTTAGCCTCAAACGCCAGTAAGTTCACCGGCATCCACAAACCGAAACACAGCGATGCTGTTTCACGGCAGGATGATGTTAGTACTACCCCAGACGAGCCCTTCACAAAGAGCTCTACTACTACCAAATAACTTATAATTGCGCTACCAGAAGCAATAAAATAACTTCCACACGAAATAAATAATTCTTACAATAAATATGACTTATTAATACGTGAGAAAATACTTACTACCCACTTACCTTTGGTTAAGCCAAGATTATGGTCTTTCTCTCTAGGTTCCACTTCATTTCATTCTCATTGTCAGTCTCTAATCCTCTTTGTTCCATCAAGAGCTTTGGCTGAAAATGATTTAGTTTCCTCGACTACACTGTAATCTGACGATAAATTATATGATGGAGCTTTATGCGTTGCAATGGCACCAACGCAGACTCACAGTGGACTTTGGATAATAAACTGAATACTTATAACAATGTCATGTCTTCTCTCAAGTCTTTTTCTGATCTTGTGTGGTGAAAATATTTTAAATTCACCTCAAATAGGCTTCTTTCGTGCACTTGAGTCATGTTTTTGATCTTTTTAGGTTCACCGATATGCCGATTCTTTGATTTCCTTCGCCGTTTGAGAGAACTGGCATAGTACACATAATTTTTTTGTCAGAAAATCTCATTGGTACTCTACTGGATTTGAACTCACGACATTAGGATCGAACCGCTACCGCTAGATCACAATATTTGTTCTCGGTGGGGATCGAACCCACGGCCTACGGCGCAGAAGGCAGGGCTACTACCATCTGAGTGTGACGCCTGTCACTGTCTGTTATCATCATCCATTAGATATTGGTAAGAGGTGGTAATAGCTATAACACAGATTTTCTGAAAACAGTTGGTATAAAGGAGCGTTTGTTTATGATCTATAATAACCCGCCTTGTAGTCGGGTAAAACTAACACAGCCCTAGGTTTATTTTGAAGTTTTCTAGGAAACAGGCATATGATTAACGTCCAGCAACGCCATTAAGGATAACACCGAAATGAAAATTGCATGTCGAATTTACGAGCTGCCTAGACTTGAGTCACTCAGAGTCCGTCTCGAGCCAGGAGATACAGAGAGCCTTAGCACGGCTGTAAAATTTAAAGGACCATTTGGATAGGCAGACTGAATAAGGTCCAATGTTTGCTGAAGCATTGCAGGTATGTGATTGTGCCGTGGAATTTTTGAATCTGTTCACTGATCAAAATTTTAATGTTTTAGTTCAAAACGCCCCATATTACATAAACTTTCTTGAAAGAAAGAAAGTTTACATGGATGAAGAAGTCAGTTTAGTAACGTTAGTATGCTCGATCAGCCAAATCTAGAATTTGATATCGTAAAATCGGCATTAAGCGACAAAACAGCAAAATTCAAGTCTTTCAGGAAGTGCTTCGGTAGACAGTGGACCCGATCGGACCACTAGGATAGGTGAAGCTGCATAAGTCAAGCGACGGCAGCTGTGCCTTTGTCAGACCAGTCCTAAATATTATCATGTTAATTTTATAGCAGTGCATAATTTTGCGACGAAGATAAGCTCGGAGAAATTATTTCTAAGTAAAGTAAATGTTTAAACGTAAAGGTATTGTTACTGCGCAAAGGTAAACACGAACCTATGGTGTAAGCTCACAAATAGGTAAACATATTTTGAAATTTCAAGGAATATAATCAACCTTACGAAATGAGTGTTGCTTAAAATGTATGAATTTAGATTCCAATCACTGCAAACCTAATAAGAGTCAAAACAGCAATTTAATCCGCAAATTAAAGCTTAGAATCATGAATACAGATAGGTAACGACCACGCAGTATCTCTTGCATCCATTACAATGAGCTATATGCTATACGATATGACACATAACACTCTCACATTGAATGTTATCTTAACAATAAACTCGACAGAAATGCGAACCTGAATTTACTATTATCTGCGGTCAAATGATCATGTTCAATTTACAGCGTAGTAAAATCATGGACAGTTTTACAACTTAATAATTATAAGGCTTTGGGCCACACACCGCGAACAGATGTCCTCCTTCACAGTGATCTATTAGCTCGTTGTAATGTGAATCAAAGTTGTAGGACTTGTAGGAACAGTGCGTGGGCAAGCGTTGCGCCTTGCGGTACTCCCGTCCGGTAGCGGCCACTTTGTGACTCACTGATACATAGTAATACATTGCATTAATTCCGCGGCTAGGTTGTAGAGAAAAGCAATCTAAAAAAGAAATATGTTCAATGGAGAGCACTGGTGGCCTTTTGGAAGCGGCCCCACCGTCGATCCTAAGGTCTTGAGTTAAATCCAGTCGTGTACCAATGAGTATTTCTGACCAAAATTGTATTTACACCATGCCAGTACTCTCAATCGGTGAAGGAAAACATCGTGAGGAAATCGGGATGTCGTAGAACCTAAACAATTTGAGAACAATGTCTTCTGTGAAGTTCTCTGAGACGCACTATAAATCCTTTTGTCACACTGGTTCAAAAGAAACAGTAACACGGTAAGAAGAAGACGACGCATCTCATCAAATATTTTAGTATAGACATTGGCAAAATGGCATTAAGAAAATAGCACTTTTAATTTTCAAGTTACAGAAAATTCTGAAACCGTATGAATTTTTTGAGATATTCATCCCAATCACATTCTCTAATGTTTGAACAATCCTATGTATTTGTTAAGACTAAGTATTCTGTGTGTGTGCGACCGGTTGAGATCAAAATAAACCAATTAAGATTATTTTTTACGATGTCAACTCATTCCAATTATAAATTTGACATTCCAGTAAATATTTTAACTTTTAACTTGTCAAAATAGCAATGTAAGTAATGTGTTTATAGATAAATTGAATTGGCAAGTAATCTTTAATTCTTTAGTGCACACGGAAACATTTACAAATAAGTAATAACAAAGGACATGCACTAATCCTAAAAAGAGTTAGTATTTAGTACCACACTGGAACTTCACTGCTATTATTTTTGATTTGTAAAAGGATCGTATACAACGGTAGGAACCGAGTCGAAGTTTGCTGCCTGTTCTTCTAGGCTTGGTCGCGTGGAACTGGCACCTAGACTCACCTAGCTTTAAGATGTTTCAAAGTGATTCTTGTAATTGAGATGATAAAATTTTATTGAGTTTAGGTAGTAGTTATGTAGTAATTTAGTAGCATTTTGTATGAAGAGGCAAATACTGTTTTACTTGCAATTGACTTGGTCGCTTTTCTTCCGTATCCTTCACCCAAGCTCACCTAGACTCGTTAGGATACAAACCCATTCTTTATTGGTCACTTACCATACTTTCGGTATGACTACTTTACGATTGTAGACAAGCATTTTAATGCTTAAGGGGCCCGCGATGGACGAATTTTCATACAAACGTAATACCAAAATGATTACTAATTTAAGCAGATTTTCACTATATTATTCTAATTATTGTATTTGTATAGTATTTATCTAGGTTCCTGAACAGTTTTTATTTTATATTACTTACCTCAAATGAAATTAACGCCAAACACATTTTGCAATGAAAAAAATGTGTAAAATGCGATTGGTGTTTATTTCATTTGAGGTAAGTAATTTAAAATAAAAACTGTTCAGGAACCTAGATAAATACTATACAAATAGGTACAGTTATTGCAATAATATAATGAAAATCTGCCTGGTATTACGTTTGTATGAAAACTCGTCCTCCGCGGGTCCTTGAAGCATTAAAATGCTTGTCTACAATCGTAAAGTTGTCATACCGAAAGTATGGTAAGTGACCATAAAGAATGGGAAAGTCTGCCTAAACTAGTAATAATTTTGGTATTACGTTTGTATGAAAATTCGCCCTCCGCCGGGCTCTTAATAGACATGGCGTAGGCGTCGGTTTATGTGCTGCTGATGTTATTTTGATTTATACTGTCACTATTTTTGGATTGTGTGACAGAATTTATGATGATATTATCCTGGTGTACTTTCATGTTAAAGATTTGATGGGTTTCATCATGAATGGACTTGATAATTTTGAATGGGTTTGTAATTTGTTGGATATACTGGTAGATTAAAAGATGTTTGTGGGTTAATAAATACTAGTTTACCTGTTGTTAGTGCTGTGAGTAAAGGCAGGAATCCGCCACTATGACTGCTCTATGTCACCATTATAGCTTTTAATTTTATTTATTGCCAACACGCACATATTTGTCATTTTTAGGGTTCCGTAGCCAAATGGCAAAAACGGAACCCTTATAGATTCGTCATGTCTGTCTGTCTGTCTGTCTGTCCGGCCGTGTCACAGCCATTTTTCTCCGAAACCATAAGAGCTAGACTGATGAAACTTGGTGAGTAGATGTATTCTGTAAACCGCATTAAGGTTTATACACAAAAATACAAAAAAAACTATAAATTTTGGGGGTCCCCATACTTGAAACTGAAACTCAAAATTTTTTTTTCATTGAACCCATACGTAAGGGGTATCTATGAATAGGTCTTTAAAAATGATGTTGAGGTTTTTAATATAGTTTTTTTCTAAACTGAATAGTTTGCGCGAGAGACACTTCCAAAGTGGAAAAAAGTTGGTCCCCCCCCCTCTAACTTCTAAAATAAGAGAATGATAAAACTAAAAAAAAAAATATGTTGTACATTACTATGCAAACTTCCAACGATATTTGGTTTGAACGAGATCTAGTGAGTAGTTTTTTTTTTATACGTCATAAATCGTAAACCGCAATTTACCTTTCGACGAACTACAAAAACCCTTATATTATGTTAATTGATGCTACGGAACCCTTCATGGGCGAGTCCGACTCGCACTTGGCTGCTTTTTTTATTTTAACAGTCGTCAATTGACATCTGTAAGAATATGCGATATTTACTTGCCAGTGGATACTTTGCAATATGTTTTGTTTTTAATATAACACCCCGTTACTTACAGCAATGCAGCTGTGTGGAAGTGGAAATTAAAACTACGTTACTGAACCTTACTTAGCCTTGGTCCATAATACATTAGCAGCCATACTTATAAACGCAATTTAAATTTAATCAATGCTTAACTTTAGCCCTGTCACTGTTTGCCATTACCCAGTGGTAAGAGATGGCAATAGTTTAAGCAATGTTTATCTTTTGACATATTTTTATAAGTAAGGCCATAGAACGTTTTACTTCAAAATAAAACCTTTGATAGGTTACCTCCTTGGTTGTCATGTTTCGAAGTAAAAGATCGTTCCATTTTTAAATTACACAACAAATACGAGTTTACTATGTAATTTATTTGGGCGCTTACCACGACAGATACACGACAGATTGATTGCCATGCACAAAAAAAATCATCTGTATTGTGGTAAGTACTGATTTTTTGTAATTTTCTAAGGCTATCTATAAGGCCTAACAAAGTAAAACACAAATTCGTATGCATGTAGATCGCGATAAAGCTACCTGTCGACTGCACGTTTTAAACCAACAGAACATGCTCAATTCAGTGGTATATTCAAATACAACTGTTTATTACAACCTATAGAAAACATAGTGAATGCATTATGCATTCGATATGATCAATATTATGTTATTTATGAATACCAGTTTTGGAGGTAAAATAATTGCTAAACCCTAATTTCAAGCAATTACCTACTTATTTTAATATTTTATGTTTGATATTATGACAAAACTTCCCGCGATCATAACAATGTCGTCAGTCCAACGGGTGTAGGTTGGTTTCCTACATTTTGTCTTCCGGTTAGTAGACCATTCGAGAACCTTTATTCCCCAACCCCAACCTTTATGTACTCTGATGGAGTTACTAAAAATGTGTGTACACTGTTCAACACCGTACATGTTGAACACACACGTTCAAATTGAGTCTCTTATTAACATTTTCAAAGTGTCACAGTAAATCAAATATTGTATATTTCAAAAACCAGCACGCAATTCTCAAATCGATCGCAATATGTGGTTATACGGTTGAATGCAGGTCTGAATTTAAGTCATAATACTTTGCTGTGGCTTAGTGGAGCTACGGTACTTTTATGAATGGCTCAAACGTCAGTTTTCGCCGTAAATATGCATGTTTATATCATTATGTTGGAGGTTTGTGATGTGAGCGTTTGGAAATACGGGCAGGTATTGCATAAATACAACATCATTTCATTTATTGCACCAGCTTCGCACGTGTCACTGTCAAAATGTACCTAGAGGTGGTGTAGGTACATTCGAGGTATGAAAATGTTCGTCACCTTATAGTCGGTTTTCGTTTGCACCAGTGCCTTGATCATGAACACATTTTGACATAATTTGTGACGTGTATTCTGTCTATTCAGTTTCAAAAGGTAGTACCTATGTGATCGTGATACGTTGAACAAATCAAGTTGAAAATCGACGAACATTTTCATACCGCCACTATACATTCGAGGAAAATTAAACACCTCTAGATAAAAGTAGAATATTTCCATCTTCAAATTGCAATTTCGTTTCTCGTTTTGTTTCGATTGGTCCAAGTTACCGTTTTCACTATTTTTTCTTATTGGATGCTGTCTTTTTTTCTTTATTTATGGCTCTTGTCTGAGAATTATTTCAGATAATTTTGAGCAAAGTATCGAAGTAAAATTTTAGTTTTTTGTGTGTGTGTGTGGCAGTGACAGTTTTCTACAATACCAACAAGAAAGATTTTCAATCGAAGTTAAAATCAAACATTGAAAAGAAAAACAAAGCTTTAAACTACTTAAACGACTGAAAACTGCTCAAAAACTTTAAAATAAAACAGCTATGTTGCTTCTAAAGATAACAAAAATCGAATTCCCTTTAGATCTCTAAAGTCAAGAAATCTGTCGTTTTTCCATTGAAAGCCCTCCGAGTGTTTTCATTTTATCCGCTGGTTTGGACATAATAAAAGGTGCCATTGTTGTTATTTATAGCGTGTTGGTGACTTGTGACGTTTACTGTGGGAAACGTGTGTTGTCAACGTCATCGCGATGCGCCCGCGCATGCTTTACGACATTTTAATGCATTTTTGTATAATTAGTAGCTGGTTGTGTTGTATCTAATAGATAGTTAATTATAGACTGTTTTTACGGTGCGTGTCTATTTTTTGTCACTTCCTTAATTAATTCTGAATTGTGTGTGAATTTAAGTTTTTTTGGTAGCAAGTTCTTTGTGCATTCCGTTGTTTTTCAACATGAATAATAAAACCTGTTCATTTATGTTGAATGTGTTAGCGACAACTTGTTCTTAGACACTTTTATGTAGTTAACAAGTTTTTTGATCAATAGCATCATTAATTATCGATTGGCACGCTTGCCAAATTAAAGTCAAAGAGTAAATTGTAATTCCCTATAATTTAGTTGTTAAATTTTATTAATCGTATCAACAATTGAACTGCGGCTTGCTTGTATGAGTTTTTACGACTATTTTACGATCAATACAGAGTTGAAGCATTCATGCGGACTATTTATCATGTAGATTATATCGTAGATAAAGATATCGAATGTCAATGACCTGGTATACTTTTTTGTTTCTCTTTTGTAATTTTGCCATATATGTATGTGGGCCAATCGATGTTTAATGCGTAAAGCCTGGCGCCCATCTAGCGCGATGGCGATGACGATCAGTCAAACGCTGTCAAATATCGCACACAACTAGGCGCTCTGTGGTGGAGATCATGAAACGCGCTCTAATATCGCTGTCATATTTGTCAGCGTTTCACTGATCGCCACCACAGAACGCCTAAATATGAGCAAGGCTTAACTCTATTGTTTTCATATTTATTATCACTTCTCTTCAGCACTTATTAAGAAAATATACAGATGCTACGTTTTTGCTTATTAGTTAATATCATCATGCTTAGAAATAACTTAGAGCACATTTAGTTTTATAGCAGTTTTATAACATACCTAACATACATTTTATTGAATAATATAGTTTTTACTATACTTAAAGAAAATCTAAAAGATTTTTTAATGTCCCAAAAGTTAAAAGCCTGGCTCTTATTAGGTTGTGAATTATACTTGCAGAGTGATATCGATAAAAAAACTGAAAATGTCAAACAATAATAAAAACGTATCCTTTATATTTTTTCTTTAAACTGTATTTGAAATACTTCCTCATTTAAATATGTACCTCAAAATCATACCTGTCTCAACTTCAAAGAAAGCGAATGCTGAAAAAGAAAAAGGAGTAAGTTAAATGTATTTTGGAGAGTTCGTTCACTCCTGCCTACCCCGGGGCTCCCTGCTCGACTATTAGCCAGTTCAATTTACGATCACAGAAATCTGAACCGACCACGATGTGTGAGACCGCCTCGACGTTCAACAAACTTATTCGAACAACAAGTTGACAATCGAAAACCGACCAAAACTAATCGGTACAGAGCTGAAAATCGTTGTAACGATTAGTAAAGACGATTTAGCTGTTGATGATATGGAGCAAGATTTTGCATAAAAAGATGTAAGAGAATTTGAACCGAATGATTCAGGTGCTAAAGTGGATATTGATATGAAATTTGGTGAAATAATCCTGATATCTCAATTGGCAGCGATTATTTTTGGTAATTTACGGGTGTGTAACAACCGGGAAGGATATTTGTTAAGGTTCCGCTGGGCACCTCGTGGTGGAATTCACCCAGCGGCTACTGGGGCTGTAAAGAACTCAGTGGATGTAGGCCGCTGGCTCTCATGATGTGATATCAATATTGCTCCATCGATCATGACGTGTATTTTGGACGTTGTCTTATTTTCTTTGTTATGAAATTCATGATTTATCTCTTTAAATTTACTCATTGTTGGGATAATAATGTTCAAATTCGCGATATTTGCAACTTGGGTGGGCCTCAACAATTTTTTTACATCACTGTGCAATTTCATTTTTAGATCTACTCAATTTCTTAAGGGGCCAGCGGAGGGAAAATTTTCATACAAACGGAATACCAAAATGATTTCTAGTTTAGACAGATTTACACTATATTATTGTATTTGTATAGTACCTATATATTTATCTAGGTTCCTCAACAGTTTTTATTTCAAATGACTTACCTAAAATGAAATAAACACCAATCGCATTTTACACATTTTTTTTCATTGTAAAATGTTGAGGTATGTAATTTAAAATAAACTCCGACGAAGTATGCGAGCCACTTTTTCTTACATGACGATCGAATTGTACCATGCTTCTTGCAAATAAATATTTCATTTCATTTCATTTCATTTCATTTCATAAAAACTGCCCAGGAACCTAGATAAATACAATAAAAATACAATTATTACAATAATATAGTGAAAATCTGCGTAAATTAGTAATCATTTTGGTATTACGTTTGTATGAAAATTTGCCCTCCGCCGGCCCCTTAATTTGCGATTGTAGAATTTGACAATTCTAACTAATCTTCTTCCCGCCCTTATCCCACTAAGTGGGGTCGGTACAACATGTATTTTTCTTCCATGCTCCCCTATCATTCGTCATCTCAGTACTCACTCCTTTCATAAACATCTTATGTCTCACCAAGCCGTATTTTGTTGTCTGTTCTTGGTCGCGTGGAACTGGCACCTAGACTCACCTAGCTTTAAGACGTTTCATAGTGATCCCTACGATTCAACTGAATCAATATACTTTTGAGTTCGACTTGATTTTGATTTCACACAATCCATCAATATTTTTTTAGGCCTACCTCTTATATCTATCTACATTCATGCCTAACTCTTTTCGGAACATGGCATTCTTCTCAATTTTTTACTAGAGTTGCTTCGCACTAACACGCCCATGTCTCTGTACGCATTAGGTATATATACCAGTCCTGAATGAAATTAAGGACAGCTAAGCAATGGGCTGTCTCGTAACAATCTCTCGAAACAACTTTTCAATGTAGGTATATCTTGTACTTTTACTTTTGATGAAAAATCTTTTATTTGTTATAAAGTTTTTAAATTTAGCAGCAGGACGCCCGGAGGTCTATAAATTATTATTTTATATTAATCTACGTTTCTGGTAATGTGTTAATAAAGTATATTTCTCGCAGTAAAAACTTGCAAATGTTATTATTTTATTATCAATTTCAATTAAAATTTCATTAACCACGGCCTAGTGTCGAAAAATATTTTATGAATTGAACAGTTATTTTTGACTTTAGATTATTAAATTAAAACTGGAAATATTATAATATTGATCGTTATTTGGAAGTTAAACGGATGATGTTGTTAATTAAGCAGCGGGGGGGGGTCTACAAAATTATTCTATTAACGTACATTTTACAAATTACTTCTTCTGGAAGATTCTATGAGTAATTTGAAGTTTATATTTTGCTATTTGAACATTAATTAGAATATAAAATTAAAATTAAAAACACAAGTAATATAATTGCTAAACATGAAAAACAAATCTTCCCATCAGGTGGGCCGTATGCTTGTTTGTCAACTTAGTTGTATAAAAAAAAAAAAAAACAAACAAACCAATCTCATAACCTTACTGCGGAACTGACTGGACGCGAGTCAAGAACGTGCCACGATGCCCTGTATGCATCAACTTCAGGCATACAGATGTTTAGCCTCACGTGCCATTCATTTCAAATATGTTTAAGATTTTATAGGCTAAGATTTGAAGTAGATATCATATTATACACGTATTTATTCAATGCTTAAAATTCATAATTTTTTTTTCTTGTCTGCAGTTTTCCATCTAAATAGATATGCGAATCTAAGTCAATATAGATAATAAATATACAAGATGTAGGTAACATATTAATTAGCTTCCAACCACTCGCAAAAAATATATTCACTTTAATATTCCTAATATTGAAATCATAATAATGTAGTTTATAATAATTAATAGCGTCATCACTGATTTTTAATTTAATTTATATATAAAATTGCCAAATTATGTAAAAGTCGACAGTTCTAAATATATAAAACTCTTACGTTACTGACTGACTGACTGACAATCAACGCACAGCCTAAACTAAAGTTCCTAGGAATAAGACATTTGCAGCCATATTAATAAACGCAATTTAAATTTAGTCATGGTTTAAAGTTAGCCCTGTCACTTTTTGTCATTACCCAGTGGTAAGAGATGGCAATAGTTTAAGCACAGCTTATCTTTTGACATATTTTTATTAATAGGGCTATATGAGAGTAGATTCCTGGTGTAGGGTAGGTGCACTAAAAAAGGGATTATTGAAACTCAACCCCTAAAGGTGTGCAGCTAGGGTTGAAGTTTGTTCGGAAAAAGCTTAAAGCAAAAGAAGTCGCACAGGATTTCACTAGTTTAAATATAAAATTGCTAAATTATGTAAAAGTCGACAGTTGAATTGTGGAACAGGATTGTAAATTATATTAATATTGAACAAGGTGACTCATAATAATGCATCAAAATATAACAGGGCATTTGCAGCTAATAATGAATAACCCTGTATTTTTGACGTGAATACGTCTAACGTCTATACAAGTGCTTCCATGGGGACGCATTTAAAAAAAAATAATGAAAACTAAATCGGGGGATAATCGGGGGAATGTTGCAGCTACATATACGTATCGTCCCCATCCAAATTTCAATTACACCACTGGATAGCTAAAGAATCAAAGAATTTATTACGATAGGTAAGGACAACAACAAATCGCGTGTCGTGGAGGGGGAAGCCCCGAAGTTACGAGACGTATTCACGTAGGTACAACAAACGGCCGTGTCTATACACAGCCACACCCCATTTTTTATGTTTCGTTAATATGTGGTCTCTTAATTCATATTACTAAATGTCCTGTAAGGCGCTCTAAAGTTCCTTGTAAGGTTTTTATTAATTTTGTGATACAATATTTTTCACTAGGTTTAGGTATTTTTGCAATTACAAAATTTTGTTGTTGTATTAAAATAGGTCAATTAGGCAACTAGCTGATGAAACAAGCATAATAATATGAGCCCACTTAAGATAATTTACCAATTATTATATTTTGAACATATTTTCTCAATGATAACTGACCATGGGGCACCTTGTACAAAGATTATAGAGTAGAAATTGTTATAGATTTGACCTGACATTATGCAATGATACAGAACCGGTTTCAACTAATTAGAGATTACTAGTTAAAAGTGAGAGCACTAATGGTCTAGTGGTAGCGGCGCTGTCTTGCGATTCTAAGGTCGTGGGTTGAAATCCAGCCCGTGAATTTTTATTTTTATGTGTTTATAGATTTTTATTTGTAATTTCGTGATAATTGAGAAACCCACGCCAAATAATAATATACTACTTATTTATTACGAATGTCTTTTTTGCCGCTGTAGAGAGAACTTTTGCAAGTGGGGAATGAGAGACCCCTCCTTGACTAGCTATGACTACGGAGCTCAAATTCAGTCCATGGTACATCTACTGACCTAGGGCCTAATTCTCGGCTAATCTCGGATCATTTTGCGATTTTATTTTATTGCATCTTTTCGAAGAGAGAATTGATGATTTCCTTGAGTAATTCATCGACGACCTCATCGTAGAAGCCTCGACAGCTACGATATACGGAAAACGTAGTAAAAAGTGCGGGGTTGTGCAATGCCAATGTGTATTTAAGGGACATTGAAAATCTCAGTCGGCCCGAGAATTAGGCCCTGCCCCTTGTGTCCCAACATTTGCACAAAGAACAACCTGGCCAGCAATGTTATGTTAAATAAATATATTTTCTTTCTTTCTTTCTTCAATGCCACAGACGTATAATAGAGGTGGCTAGATATTACCTAAAATCGGTCTAGTGTATGAATATCATTTAAAAAAAACGTTAAAATCTCCTCCAGTGTAGGCAACGCAACGACAGCACCCTTGGCGTTGTTGGTGTCTATGGGCCGGTGACCGCTTAACATTAGGTGGGTCGTAAGCTTGTTTATCTTTTACATTAAAAATAGTGAGTATATAGAAGAAGAAGATTATCATTTCATTTCGTTTTAAATATTTAATTGTAGGTATGTACAAAAAGTGACATAACGTTTAAGAGCAATGGCTACCTAATTACGCTCGTTGCAACCGCTGCGAGTTACGTAATAAAGAGTTCAGTTCGGTTCCCGGAGCAGGACAAATAAACGGATAAAAAACTTGCAACGCGCCCGCATGAATGAACTTCTAAGTGATATAATTTATATTCAAATACAAGACGGGTTTTTTGAAACTTTTGCAGCTTATAGCAAAACAGTTGGTTCACTAAAAAGTTCGAGCAACACGTCTCAAGGGTCACGCAAAAAGGGCCCGCCAGCGGCCTACTTGCGGAAAAACCAGCCAGCACATCAAGTGCGGATGATAAAAAATTGCCGAATTTGCCGACGTAGAGGAAAAGTAAATACTTATTAACCGCGGGGCACAACTAGTATAAAATAAAAAATAAAGTTATCCAGCTATTTATCTCAATAAGCTGTGTCATTCTTCTCATCACATAATTACTTTATTTATGTTGACAATTTCTAACGTATTTTTAAATTAATTTAATACTTTATTATACCTATCTTCCTCCCACGACTTTAATTTAAATGTAGCAGCATTTAACTAATTTCACGTTTGGCCCACGTGCTGTACCGATTTTGATAATTAAGTGGCGTATAAATTACTGATAGTCGTTTAAAAGTGAACTAATTTACTCTTTCCCACATTTTATTTAGGATTCCTGATTATTTTTGTTCGATGCGTTTAATTTTGGAGTGATCTATTGCTACTTAAGTGGATACCGTGCTTTAAAAGGCTGCCAAACATCAAACTATTTTGTTACTTGAAAAATGCTGAAATGATGTGCAGTATGTTTGAAAATCACTGAATAAATTTGGCAAAAAGTGAAGATAAGCTTAAAAAAAGTAAACAGGTGAAGTTCAAAAACTTGAAAATCCAACTTCATGGCCACTACTCAGCCAATTTTCAAGAAGTTTCTTTGAATCAGAAATAAATACCTTTAAAGGAAAAAATAAAAATATTTCTTTAATCGGCTCATAAATGATGAAGTTATGTGATAACAAACATTAAAAGAAAAAAAATACAACTGAATTGAGGGACCTCCTTTTTAAAATTATGGTTCTAAATGAGTTTTCTTACCAAAGGAGCCAAGTCATTATGCCATTATTACGGATAGAGGAATGGCCTTTGAGAGATTACAGATAATGAAAAAAAAATAATAAAAAAAAAAACAATGAGAGAGTATGTAAACATAATTATACGAGTATGTAAGGTTCTATCGCCCTTTGGGCGACCCAGGGGCTGCTACCCCTGGAACTGAGGTAAGGGTAAAGATTTTTCATCGAGGCCCTTCCCTATCCCCCCGTCAGGGGGAAGGTAGATGATTTGATCGTTAGAGAGTACAGATTTTTGTGACGTAAAAGTACAATCTCGTCAGCCGATGTCATTTTGAAATAAAAAGAAAAAGCTGAATGAGATCAGTCCTATTTTAGGACAAATAGGTATCATTGTCACAGTCCGTATCGAACAAAAGCAATAATCTAAATTTAAAGTCATTCGATAGACATTAGTGTCAGTGAGTTGCCATCCGAGTGGTTATAAAGACAAGACAAATAGTCTCAGTGATCCTGTGACACCATTCTTTGAACCAAACCTTTGAGAGCACTTTGAACTTTATAGATGGTAGGGTAAAGGTTAAATTAGGATGGTAGACGGTTGTGTATTTGATGAGATTTTATGAATGTTTTTCAGACAAGCTATTGAAGTGTGGTAGACACGAATGGCTGAAAGAATGCTGCGGTTAAATAGGATTAGGATGACCATGAATATTTACAAAGTTGGACAAAGAAGGATAAAATATTTAAGTCTGTACCTGACAAAGTCAGTGATGCTTTTCTGTGTTTCAGTTTGAAGAGTAAGGGCTCTGCAATAAAAAGGAAATGAGACTTATCTCTCATTTAAGTAATTGCCTAAGCATCCATACTCTTAGCAGCTCTCAGAAACTGTATGTATCAGTATCTGTATGTATGTCTTGAGGCATATAGATGTTCAGCCTCACGTGCCAGTAGTTTCATCGGCACCTATGATGCTTGTCGACAGAAATAGGCACGGTGGTAGTACTTCCCCCAGACGAGCCTTTCACATAGTTCTACTACTACTACTCAGAAACATTGCAATTGATTTTGACGCAAACATTGCAGTGCCACCACACAGGGCAATTCATATCATTTTTTAATTAATAATTTATTAATCACGCACGCCTTGCCCTGCGAAGTAATGCAATTGCTAAAGGTAGAAGTAAACGGATAACCATCCTAATCAGGTAGGTCTGATTTGGTTTGGTCCGGTCTGGTTTGGCATCTGGTTCTACTATTAACTGAGTAGCAAGGTCAGTAAAGATTAAAGAAAGATTGTCCTGAAAAATAATAAATGATGTACACCCGGTTTATTTAGTGTTTGACATCGATAACCGGTGTTTGGATGTGCCATGAAGCGGTCGAGTCCACGCGCGACTCATTCATACGATTTATGGTAAGTGACACAATACATTGAGAGGAAAGCATCGCATATTGTATGGACATCATGGGGTTAGGGGATTTCAGAAGATGAGATTGGATAGAAAAACATTTGTAAAACAGACTATTGGTAACAAGTTTGTGGACTTTATTTTCCTGAAGATTAAAAGAAATTGCGTCATCATTATTCTACTTTTTGACAAACTTAATCCGTTTGCACCCTTTTCTGAAATAGGCCTCTTCTTTAATTACGCTACTCTTCCTCGAGCGGGTGGTTTACCTTAGAAACGCACTTATATTAACCTCGAATTTGGACCCAATTTCCTGCAAAAAATACCCCACATCACCTCCACAAGATCGACGCAAGTAAATCGGTTTATCCAATCTCGCTAAAAAATTATAGCCCCTAAATATGGGGGGACTTACATCCAGCATTGAAATTATACTGATGACAATGACGATGCAGCTCTTTATCTCCAGCTAAATGATCAAAAGCTTAAAACTAACAATAGTTTTACAAAGCGAAACGATCTCGTGTTTATTATACACATACAGTCTTGTTTCAATCATTCCTTGCCAAAGTTAAGTTTTGTTTCAATACGTTTTTTACTGCAATCGAAGCTCAAAGTAATGTCAAAACTAACAGATGTGACTAGATGTTGATTGCAACAAAAGATATCACAACTGCTCAAATAAAAGGAAGATAATAATTATGGTCAACAAAAACGTATATTATACTGGTGATTTATTAGTTCATTACACAACTGAAAGTAATACGGAATCATAAATTCAACCAAGCAATAAAAGTCGTCTACACAGAAATATTGCCGTAATAATCCAATGACGACTCATTTGAGTTTTAAATTCATTTACAAACAGAGCTAGATCAAACGAATCAGTTTGTCAGTGTGTAGTAAAAATGATTAGGTATGTTCATTATATACCTAGATCAATTCGTTCTGGTCAATGATTTAGCTTTGTAAATAAAGCTAATGATCTGAGAATTTGAAACACACAAATATAATAAACAGTTGTTTACGTCTGGAAGCATCAGATCAATGTCTGGGATATTTAAACTTTTTCGACACTTACCTAGTATTCTATCCTCCATTTCAGTTTGCACCAAATCTGTAAAATCAAAATCAAAATCTTCATGATCTAGAAAACATATTATATATAACCCTACTTACTTCATTATGTACTTTCAAGCTACGTTTAATAAATATTGGGAAAATATTTAAAAATTATTTAGTCTGGCGTATGGCGTCTGTCTATTGACAACACTACGCTGTTTTTTTTTCTGGAATGTGGTCCATTGGTAATATTAAAACGTCTAAATACTAGTTGAAGAATTATTATGGTCACATGCATGCCACCATACATTAGATGTGTCACTATAAATCAAAACTTAATGATTCAGATGTCAACATTATAGGTTTTCTTAGACTTTAACACAAATCAAAGATAGATGAAATGGAAGTTATAAATTTCATCTTATTATCTACATTAAATTGATAGTAAAATATTTGATGGAATCGCTCTGTTATACATTAAAAAAGTAATTAATATGCTTAACATGTTTGCATAGCTAAGTATTTGATAATAATTATTGTAATCATCGCTGGAGATTAAGATCACATTCGCAATGAAAAACTAGTAACAACTCAACTTAAACTTTTCTGTGTGTGTGTGCTCCTTTCTTCCTACTCTTTTTAGAATACGTTAACTAATAAGGTGCATTTTAAGTAAGATAATATCAATAACAAATTTAACCAGATTCCGAACCAGAATCTTTATGAATATTAAAAACAAATCTGACTTTAGATGCCATTATATAGATCGCGAGAAATCTGTAGATGGGAATGATGGAAGGAATTTCGTGGCTTATGACTAGCAGTGAACTGCTTCAAGCTGATGATTTTGATGATATATCATATTATATCAATGAGCTAGTTTGATGAACAGAACTGTAGGTGCAAGACACTAGGCATTTCTGTTTACCTGCATACCAACACTAACTTTTTATTGTTATGCATTCAATTCAAAAATAAAAACTGCATTTCGAGACGTAAAGCATTCAACACACGCGCAAACGATTGAAAGCGGAGTCGGCAGGCACCGTCTAGACGTACGATTTATCGAATATAATAATAATCGATAAGAATCTATATGTATGCGACGAGTAACGTCGATTGCCCTGCAAATATTGGACCACCGGCTTTGCGTGTGCCGTCAAGCTCTCGCTGATTGATGTTCTCCTGGCACTCACACTTGAGGATTGACGAACTTGCTTGAGTGATCAGTCTAAGTGCCAACCTAGCATTTGAGAAATTTGCACTGCACAAATTCCTAAGAGTGCTAAGCTCATTCTGGAAATATATGACAGCAGTTTCTTGAAGAAAAGGGTTGGGCAGCTGAGCTTCAAATAATCGAATATTTTGAAAGGAATAGATGTCAGAATGATTGATTTGCTAATTCATCAAGATCAAGTTTGTTTGCTCCTACTTCTAAGTAAGCTTTAGAGGTTCTATTGCAATTAAATAGGCACCTATTACCACAATTGCAATATCTGAATGCCATTGATCTTTTTCCCATAACTTGGCACGAGTGTGTTCCTATTCAAATAAAAAGCTGTGTTGTTTCAGAGGATTACAGAAATTGAATCAGGTAGTTAGGTATACTTAGCTGTCAAAAAGAATAGCGTAAAAAAGCAACCAAAAACAAAACACAGTGATCGACATAAACTACTTTTGCATCAGTTGCCACAGCTAACTTTTTAAGCTCTTCCTCACCAGGAAAGATGTTAAACAATTTATCGCCTTCACGCTAGCCAGTCTTTACGACAGCGCACGTTATGCACTTCTACGCGTCTGTCACTCTGTCATAAACACCATTTGTTTGTGTAATAATCGTCTAAGTGTCAAGGAATGTATGCTGGGCGTCCTACAGGGCTTTGGCGCCACCTCCTGTCACTGCCAATTTTATTTTGCCGTTTGGGTTGCCTATTGCACCTTTTATTACAACGACATAAGGTACGTTTTCGTAAGATTTTGCAGGTGTTGTGATATCGATTGACATACGCGAGCAGACTTCGTTGGAGCAAAATGGTGCTCCCACAAAGTATTGGCTCGTTTTGGAACGAGACCAAACATACAAATAGCATATTAAAACATCGATTTAATCCGTGCCTTTCCTTTTTCCATTCGTCATTCTGTGTCGCGTGTTTAACAACGGGATGGCGATCGGCGTTTGGAAAATCGATTTTGGACGTGAATCGATTTTAGACGTGATTTGCGAGCTGAGTTTAATACCGATCGATTCCGGTTTCGATAGTTTGTAATGAGTTACTAGTTTTATGGAGTATCTATAGAGGAAGCACTGGGGATCTGACGCTTTCGTCTACATTTTCACGATCGTAAAAATAAACGCGTAGAGCCTGCATATCTGGTTTATTTGCCTCAAGAACATCAAATACGTTTGTACCACGTGCTCTAAGTACTCTACTCTGTATTTTACGCACTGTTTGATGAAATCTAAGCCAGATATTAAAACCTCTAGCGAGCCATCCATTTGTTGACCAGCCCACCTGGATTATAAACGAGCTTATAAAAGACCCATTCGATACCTGTAATAACATAATCAAGAGACCAAATAACGTTCTGTTCATACACCCACGCCACAACCTTTTACGAAGCCGGTCTTGCAATCGAAAGAGCCATTTTGTTCCAATTTTCATTGCTTACGTTCATAAATTAGATTTTGTCGTACAGTGCAAACATCGTACAATTCCAATCCTAAAGTCTTGGTTTAGTAAAGACGGCAGCCGCACCATAATCGCCGTAAACTTAAACGACGTAGGCTGCGTTCACACCAAACATATTGTTGACCACAAACTGTGAGCAAGCGTTACGCAGTTTACTGCTTTTTCATACCTTTCTTTCACACTGAACCAATAGTAAATATAGTACGCTTTCATTCACACTGGACTGGAGCTGACAGAACCAGTTTAGTCTATTTAAAACTAAACAGGTTCGGCAACTAAATTGACTATGTCTTTAAAAATAGTTATATCTACAGTGTAAATGGTTATTTTAGTTAATAACCAAACAATATCTGTTATACAACACGTTCAGTGTCAACAATATTTTTTTTTTTAGATAATAAATTTAATATCAAATTTCTTAGAACCACAGAGAAATAAACGAATGTTAGTACAGACACAATCAAAAATATTCCTTGCATATATAAATAAATAATGATAATGTTGGATAAATGCTTCAACGGATTTAACCGCTTCCCATCAGGTGTGCCGTTAGCTTGTTTGTCTACTTTGTTGTATATAAAAAAGGATAATTATCGTCACTGGATGAATGCGACCCTACCATTTTCTTTAAAAATCATGTAGAGTGCTATGTATGTGTGCGTCACAGTCGTAAATAAAACTCTGCTGTTTTTTTAGGAAACCTGCATCTGCATGCGTAACCTAAGCAACTTTACTCATAATATTTTGAAGGATTATGTAGACTTAATTTGCTATAGTATCCGCCACAACCAGTCACTCTTAACACCTTCTAATAAGACACATATTCATCTGGCTTTGTTTTACAGCATCTATGAAGGAAGTGCCAAATAAATACATAAGTTTACAGTCGCCCACAATTTGCCTGATTTAAAATTGGGATTAATTAAATCCTTATTTATAAGCGTATTAATAATATTATATATTGGTTTCTATAAAGAGATTACGACAGGTATAATGTCAGTAGGTTGGTAAAACTGTGCGATGACTAAAGCTTTGCGCACATTTAGATCGTCTACGATGGCGATCAGTGTACCGCTGTCAAATATCGCATTTGCAATGTTATTGGCAGTGGCCCTATGGTGAATTTGATGGTCATTGCCATTGCAGATCACCTAAGCCATTATGTATAGCCGCCCGCATTAAAGAAGTTATTCGTAAATTTCTGAATAATGTTTTTTGACCGTGTTCCGCAAATATTTTTTTTATACATTATAGATCATCCGCTGACTACAATCTCACCTGATGGTAAACGACGATATAGCCGACGATGGAGGATGGTCTAGAAGACACTTTCACTCTTGCCTTGAAAAGGCCCAGATTGTAGTGGACAGGAAAAACTGCCGACGGTAATGAGTTCCCTTTCCATAGAGGATCGCATAATTAAGGTGGAGACAAAACGCTTAGTGCGAATGGGTGGTATGCTTACCAGGTATTGATGGTACAGAGCCGTGCGTCTGCTAGTCCGTAGTAGTGGTATGAGATCATGCAGTTCCTGACTACATTCCTCAAAATGCAACTTATAGAATATCGAATTAGATAATTTTCTTACATAGAAACGATTGCACCATCATCGGATCAAAGCTCCAATAAAGATTGTTTGATTGCATTGTCTCCCCAACACTGACCGCCATCTACTAGGTTACCAGGTGAGTGCTATTGTTGTGGTTTTCGACACCTCTTATCGAAAGAACAGCTGTTTTGTAATAGTAGCCTTTTGACCTACTGAGAAAACTATGGCAGACACGTTTTTACACGATTTTTTAAAAATGAATCTATACTAATATTATAAAGCTTACTTGCTATACAAGTGTTTGATGGTTTGTTTGGTTGAACGCGCTAATCTCGGGAACTGCTGGTCTTAATTGAAAGATATTTTTGTGTTGGATAGTCCATTTATCGAGGAAGACGAAGAACGAAGAAGAATAGGATGGAAGGATAATAACATCACGCTACAACTACCCGAAACGAAGCAGGGGCGGATCGCTAGTTGTTGCTAATAGAAAGAAAGATGCAACGTAGGATAGCTCCATTAACCGATGACAATGGGTACACAACACACGAAAAAGAACATGAAAATCTATAGAAAGACTTTTAATATAGCTTCTTCAGGCAGAAATAAATTACAAGCTACAGTAATTTCATTGTTTTGATTTATTCGAAATGAATACACGTTTATTCAGTTGAATATATTTTTGTTGACATTGCGCGTGTTTGCATACCGCATCCGGGATTAGTACCGGAGATTTAGGTTGATTTCAATCATTAAAATACGCGTTTGGACTTGACTCTGCCAGAGATTATCGTACGATAAATTATTGCCTTAGGTTTTGCGTTGTTTGGAAAAGTAATTTATATTCACGTGCTCAAGTCAAAGGTGACCTCTGTGTCCATTTTCTGTGTGGGATTTGTAATTAATTTTAGTCTCATTATAATCCTTACAATATTCCATTAAGCAGCTTTCCTGTGTTTCAGAATGGGTGCCACTGAAATTACTGGCACGTGAGGCTGATCATCTTGTATGCCTCAATTTGATGGACGCAGGGCAGGCAGTCGTAGTGATCTATGAGTTGCAGGCGATGGTCACCACTTAGCATCAGGTAGACCATATGCTTGTTCTTTATTAATGCTATATTAATCTACTTAATTGTGCTTGTAAAAACAACTTCCTACCAGTCATTAATCGACTGTCCAGCCAATCCTATGAAGCATGTCCATTGTCACCTTGGTTTTATCTTCAATCACTCTATTAAGATTTTTATGATGATGTCTATAAAAAATAAAATCGTTTGCGTTGATATCTTGAACTGTTTCATTGGTATCACTAAAATCTTTGTTGACATCATCCTTATCGCCTTGCCTTTTGGAATGGTAGTCAAATGAATCATGTTTGGTTGTTTTTGATTGAGCTTTCACCTTTTTCGTTACGTTGAAAGTTGTTTGTTTCATATTGTGTAATTCACTGCCTTAAATGTCTTAATAAATGTGAATTCAACAAAGTCATGCACCGAAATATTAGTGTTTACTCTAGTAATTTCAGTTATTGGTTTTATTTGTCTGACGCAATGGTAATATCGTAAAGAAATTATCACTTGTGATTTTTTTGTCCCTAAAAGGTTTGTGTGTTTTTATTGTTCGTGTATTTTTTTCTCAATGGGCTCTCAAAGTAGGTCATCTTATAGTTTAAGAACCTACACTTTTATACTGACTGGCCTCTCAGCTCAGTTATTGGTAGTAGCTCTGCCTTCTGTGCCGTAGGTCGTGGGTTCGATCCCCACCGAGAACAAACATTTGTGTGGTGAACACGTTTTTGCTCTGTCTGGGTGTTATAATGTATTCTAAGTAATGTATTTAAAAAATATATATATCAGCTATCTGGTTTCTCATAGTACAAGTTCTGCTTAATTTGGGGCTAGATAGTGTTGTGTGGATCGTCCACAATATTTCTTTATTTTTAATAATTTTTTATGCTATGTTTCCATGCGTGCCGTGCAGCCCGGCAGGCTGCCTGGCAGGCTGCCTGGCGGGCTGCGTGGCATGCAGCCCGTCCCGGGCCGGCGAACATTCAAGCTGTTTACATGCATGCCGTGCAGCCCGGCGAGCTGCCTGGCGAGCTGCGCGGCATGCAACCAGTGTTACCAGGTACACGGTAATTACCGTAGATGCACGGTATTTTTGGCTTAAACACGGTATACGGTAATGTTTCACTACCGTGTCATTTTCTACGGTATTTTTAATTATGAATTACCTTGACAGTCAATATGTAAATAATTACGAAGTAGGTATTCCCCGATCATCAAAATACGTCTAAATGTAAAAGTATGCCCTTTGCCCTGCCCACTACTGCGTACTCTTTTTTCTTCGATAGTTTTGTAGGTGTTTGATGTTTGGCAAGTGCGCAGTGCATTATTCAATGAAACAATACTTTAAATTTATGCTCGGGGTTCCATAATAATTCTTGTTCCTGGTAATGTTCCAGGAACGTCAAAATTGTCTCGTTAGACCAATCGATCATGTTGTAATAATTATTACGACCAATATAGAAGAATACTCGGTGATTACGACTTTGTAACCTAACTAAACATGAAGACATTTGTCAAACAATAATTGACTCGTTGTCTTAGCAACAGTCACAGAGGTTTTATTCCAACTGATGCAACCTCAACAGTAATCTCCGATCGTAGCGACTTTTTTTAGCAACGTCCACTCGTCACGAAAGCGCGTGAGAGACTGACTGCCCACCAGTGTTGCCACGTGTCAAAGCAAAATATCTGGGGACAGACGGACAGATAGACAGACAGACAGTCAGACGGACAGACAGTGAAGTCTTAGTAACTATATTAACTATACTAATAGTATTATCAAAAGTGGATCTAAATGAATATTTTTTGCCTTTATTATGTTTAAAGATGTTCATCTTATCATAGACTAAATCAGATTCCAAAAATCTGTATAAAAGTAGGGTAAAATCTGTAATCTGTAATACTACCCTAAATTCTGTATAAATACAGATAAATCTGTATAATTGGCAACACCAATTTGGCCCGCGCGCGTGTAAACAGTCACCGGGCGCCCGCACATTCATGTTTTTTGATGAATGTGCGGGCGCCCGGTTCGCGGCATTCACGTTCACGGGCGCGTTTACGGGCTCGGGCGTACCGTTTCCACGCGCGTGAATGTGAATGTGCACGTTGAATGTCGAGTTGAACGCACGCGCGGAAACGTGGCATTAGATATTATAGAAGCTTGCGTTTTTATTGAGCTATAAATTAATGTGTATATTTACTGAGTAGATTTATATATGGACAAGCTGACTTACGTAACGGTAACTCAAATCAGGAAGTGTTTCAGGAGTTCGGTGTAAACACACGTGTTTACGGGTTTCTTATAAATAAAGCGGCTTATAAAGGAGAGGATACACTGGAACTATTTACAAAATATATTGGAAAATATACTGCATGTAATAAAAGCTTAGACTATTGTAAAAAAAATAACATGTTTAAATTCATGAAACAAAACTCATAGATAGATATATAGATTAACTCTTTATTGTACGCAAAGAAATAAATACAGAAACTATTTCAAAAATAATTAGTATCTATGGGTGGCCACCCATAGATACTATTATTGCTAAGAGCAATCTCTTCCAGACAACCTTTGACATCAGTAACCATTTATTTCTACAGAACCCCACCCAATGGACCAACGACATTGTTAAGATCGCAGGAAGTCGGTGGATGGAAAGGGCTCAGAATCGTTCTTCCTGGAAATGTGTAGGGGAGGTTTATGTCCAGCAGTGGACTTCTTCAGGCTGATAATGATGATTTATTTCTAAAATCACATTCATAAATGATAACAATTTACAAAATGGAATATATACTATGAGTTAAGCTTTAATAAAGGCGAATAAAATAGAACCAATGCGAGAAAGATATTTACCCAGATACGCGTATTTTGACCGTCTTACCTCTCAAGCTTTAAGAAATAATATATTCTTCTCTGTAGGCCACCAAATAAAGAGGTAATCAAGTCTATTCTACAGTACAAATTTATCTAACGATAGGTATTTAATTGTTATTGTTATTGTACAATTATGCGCCGGCTTGTCAGGCTTTAACAAAATATATGTCGCTTAAACGCAACTTAAATGGAGTTATAAAATTTAAGAGACCTGCCATATTTTTTGGAGAAAATGTAGGTGTTGGTGGCATTCACATTACACATTAGCGTTATTCGTTACTATACTTTTTACCCACTCATTATCACGTTAGAGTACGATAAAAAAACTAACTTGAAATAATCTGTCACGCGCAGAGTTATCTTGCGCGGGGTCTAATTTTGATTAAAATTTGGGCCAAGTCACTTTCATGTGAACGATCGAAACTATGCATATTCATTTGACTGCTATTACCCAGGTGTAATAGCAGTCAAATGTTTAGCTATTAGCTATAACAAAAAAAAACTAACCTGCTTGACATTATTGACTAAATAGATTTAAAAAACATTGGATCTCTGGTCAATAATTAAAAAAGAACAAAAGAAAACCAGCTGATTTTATATAAGTACTGGCGGAAATATTAATCGCACATGTTCCTATCTTAAAGGCCTGAGCACATCTACGACGATGGCGATCAGCTGAAACGCTGTCAAATATCGTTGTTCTAATATTTGACGGTGTTTCAGCTGATCGCCATCACCATCGCCTAGATGATCGCAGGCCTTAAGAGGGAATCACACAGGCGACTCTCCATACAAACGTAGTCCCCTATTTCCTCCCTGGATAATGCCTCTAGAGTAACTATTTTTTCTCATAAAATCCAGATCTGCTATATACGTGCTCGTATGTTTTCTTTTTTTTCAGAAACTTATTGATAAAGAAAATATCACCACCAATTCATATTTCATATGAGGGTCATATTTTCTTTATCAATATAGAAAAAATGGTTACTCTAGAGGCATTAGGATTAGCATTAATCCAGGGAGGAAATAGGGGACTACGTTTGTATGGAGAGTCGCCTGTGTGATGCCCTCTTAACTGTTTTGAAATTTGAGCTTATTGTGAAATAGTATGTAAGTAACATAACTGGCCCTTAGGTGTGTACACTATAATAAGGATGTTAAGCCGAGTGGTCATTCGAAATAGCTGCAATATGCACTCACTCAGGCATTCCCATCTCGTTTTGCTTATAAAGTGCTTGGATTTAGCTAACGCTCGATATTGCTATTGTGGGTGGCCGGTAGGGTTGCCAAACCTAGATGTTTAGAGTCAGGATTTGTTATTTTATTGCCTAATCTTCGTACTGGATTTCAAAAGTTTATTTGTATTACTTACTAGCGGCCGCCTGCGGCTTCGCTCGTCCCGTTACCGTTCCCAGTGAAAAAATCATATTTATTCTCCTTTTAAACCGTCTCTGGACCTCCACAAATCATTCAAGACCAAAATCAGCCAAATCGGTCCAGCCGTTCTCGAGTTTTAGCGAGACTAACGAACAGCAATTCATTTTTAGGGTTCCGTAGCCAAATGGCAAAAACGGAACCCTTATAGATTCGTCATGTCTGTCTGTCTGTCTGTCTGTCTGTCTGTCTGTCTGTCTGTCTTTCTGTCTGTCCGGCCGTGTCACAGCCATTTTTCTCCGAAACCATAAAAGCTAGACTAATGAAACATGGTGAGTAGATGTATTCTGTGAACCGCATTAAGGTTTTTACACAAAAATAGAAAAAAAACTATAAATTTTGGGGGTCCCCATACTTGAAACTGAAACTCAAAAATTTTTTTTTCATAGAACCCATAAGTGTGGGGTATTTATGGATAGGTCTTTAAAAATGAGGTTGAGGTTTCTAATATCGTTTTTTTCTAAACTGAATAGTTTGCGCGAGAGACACTTCCAAAGTGGAAAAAAGTTGGTCCCCCCCCCCTCTAACTTCTAAAATAAGAGAATGATAAATCTAAAAAAAATATATGATGTACATTACTATGCAAACTTCCAACGATTTTTGGTTTGAACGAGATCTAGTCAGTAGTTTTTTTTTTATACGTCATAAATCGTAAACCGCAATTTACCTTTCGACGAACTACAAAAACCTTTATATTATGTTAATTGATGCTACGGAACCCTTCATGGGCGAGTCCGACTCGCACTTGGCTGTTTTTTTTTATAAGATTAGTCTTAGCACGAAACGTACAGCGAAACGTGGCGCGCCCACCCACCAGATGGACAGACGACATTGTTAAGATCGCGGGAAGTCGGTGGATGGAAAAAGCTCAAAATCGTTCTTCCTGGAAATGTGTGGGGAGGCCTATGTCCAGCAGTGGACTTCTTCAGATGGTGATGATGATGATTAGGATGATTAGTCTTAGCTCTAGCGATACGCTACGATTTTAGTTTTAAAGCGACTACCGCAATACAATTTTCTAGAAGTTCGTAGGTACACGGGCATGCGTCGCCATTTGTACGAACTTCCATGAATTACAATTACAGACTAAAATTGTCGGATATCAAAGATTTACGTAGCGTTGTATCCGAAGGGACTTATGGTACCCTATGGTATTGGTATTGGTAACTTGTTCCAGAATGTTCTTAGTATCAATTTTTATCAAAATTTTAGCTTATGGCTATAGTTAGCATTATCAGAGTAAATATAAATGTTGTAGCTAAATTGGTTTCTCCTACTGTATATAATTCTTGGAACAAATATTTTTAAACTTTTCTATATTACAAAATTCTTGTTTTGGATCGTGTGTTAACAATTTTTGTACCTACATGATATTTTAGGTTGAAAGTAATAATAATGAATAATAATAATAATAATAAGTAATAATAATGAAATATAATGAAAAAATTAATTGATCATAATTTCCAATTCTCCAATTATAAATTCCAGAGAACGAAACAATATTGTAAGTATGCGTCTTTAATTTCTTAAATTAATGTTAGTTTTGCTTTTACATTGACTGAAGATATATTTTTAATTCAAAACACCTTAATTGATAAGCGAAATGTATGTCTAAGCTTTTTCAAGAAACCATTAATTTAATTTAATTTATCTACGGACAGCCCTAGCCTAAAATTCTAATTCTTATGCACTCGGGCACTAAGATTATGCGTGTTGAGCACTATTTATACAGAGATCCGCAAATAATGATGTCTTTACGAATACATGCTATTCAATTCAATGATGAGGGTAGCTACTAAACAATTACTATAGGCCTACCACAAGCTCGATCTGGCTCTGTCTCTGGCTCTGGTTTTGAGTCTGTGGCTTGTTGACTAAATAAATCCTACGTCGAAACGTCACACACACAGTATAACACACTGGTGAGCACTCACACAGACTCAAAACCAGAGCCAGGGACAGAGCCAACAAGAGCTTGTAGTAGGCTTGTCTTGTCTTTATGCTAGATTTGCTGTCTTCATTCATTACTAAAGGCCTATAGATATTAGACTAATATTTATTAAATTAAGGATAAACTCGAAATTAGTAGTCCTAGTCTTTCTAAGGCTTTAAAGGCCTCAAAATAAATATCAATCCGCTTACGAGTATATACTTGCTGCTTTGAAGCTTTCAATCATCATTCCATCCAATAAACGAAAATTGTAGAAAAAAAATCGGTTTTCTGTAAAGTCGTTTCACTGACTATAGTTGAACGTGACAACGTCATAAGAAAGTACACAGATGTCGAACGCTGCCGAACGCGGAAGCCGAATGTACCTCTTTGTCGCTCGTTCCGCGCTCTCGCTTGCACTTCGAGCCTTAAATGGAACGCCTCAGAGCGAGTGCAGCTGGCTCCATTGAATTATAAGACGTTGTCACGTCAATAGTAGTGTCTTGACGGGCCCCTTGGCTGGCTAAATTGGTAGAGTCTGTTCAGAAAGAGAGCCGTCGTGGGATTGGAGGGCGCTGCTGTGCTTAATTACCTTTATTGTTTAGTGGGGAATACAATAGCGCGTCTGTTGCGTTTTGATCCTATCACAACTAGTGTACTATTCCTTTGTTTAATTTTTATGATACAAAATGCTGACTGAAAGAAAAGGATGAGCTGCCATATAAAAATCGAAACGTTAGTTCACAATTTGGCCACGACGGCTCTCTTTCTTTCTGTAGCTCTGCCTTCTGCGCCGTAGATCGTGGGTTTGATCCCGTCAGAGAACAAATACTTGTGTGGTGTTTTAGGCGTGACTTGTCTGGGTGTTGTATTGTATTATAAGTATGACGTATTTAAAAAGTAAAATAAATATAAGAATTATTTCAGATAACTGGTTCCCATAGTACAAGCTCTGCTTTATTTGGAGCTAGTATTGTCCACGATATTTATTTATTTAAATACTTACCTATCTTATTAAAGTTATTGTGACCAAAAACATTGGGCCATAGATAAATAACATAAGGCCAAACAAACCCATCTGGTTTGCGTAGTGGTGCACTAAATCGTAGATTGAACCTATAGTAAACTGCAGTTTAGTATGGTAATTTCGACGCATTTTCGACCTCCAACAGAGTTTAAGGTCAATCGAGTCTTATTGCAACAGTTATTCATAGGATCACTTCTACTAGACTGGCTCTTCAGCTCAGTTGGTAGTAGCTCTGCCTTCTGAGCCGTAGGTCGTGGGTTCGATCCCCAAAGAGAACAAATATTTGTGTGGTGAGCATAATTACAAAAAATATATATTTAAGTATTATATCAGCTATCTGGTTCCCTTAGTTCAAGCTCTGCTGAGTTTGGGGTAGATAAAGTTGTGTGGATTGTATAATATTAATTTATTGTGACGACCAATTTTTATGTCAATTGTTACAAATGTAAAAGATACTTATGTAATACTTGTTTGGCATAAAATAAATATTTTGATTTTGATTAGATTTTTTTTTCATTTTTTCAAAAAAAAAACTAAAATAGTTTTTCATAAACCGCTCCGTAAAAACAATATGGTCATATAACTAGATAAGTCTAAGCCAGTTCCAGTACTAGCATTAAAGTAAGGATTTTCAAATTTTCTAAGATCCCGCTATAGAAGGACCTTCACCGAGCTGGTTATTTAATGAAACGTATTTTATATTTAATTAAACATGCCAATATATATTATATTCTATATGGGTTGCCTATCAAATTTCAGTCTAGGAAAATTATGAAAAAAAAAATAACTTTCCACCGGTTTGTTTATTAAACAAATTCTATACCAATCGAATGTAATAGAAAATATTGTTTTTTAATTATTAATTAATCATATCCTGGACTGAAATTTGATAGGCAACCCATATAGAATATATTTATTGGCATGTTTAATTAAATATAAAATACGTTTCATTAAATAACCAGCTCGGTGAAGGTCTATAGCGGGATCCTATACTAAAATTTCTACCCAATCCTTTTGAGAAATCACGAAAGTTAAAACACACGAAATCAAAGAATACAGGCTAGTCCAAACATTTCCATATAAGCCCACCTTTTAAATAAACCATTCATCTGTAACCGATCAGCGGTTTCCCAATATGAAAACAAACGCCTAAATAGAAGAATCAGTAGATAGCTGGCGGTCCAAAATAGATGCCTTAAAATAGAGTAAATACGAATGTTGATTGAAATATGCTCGGATCCGGTAAGTCTGTTTGGTATTTAGCCGGAGATGAGGCGATAGATGAGACACTAACATTTTTACACAAAGATTTTTATAATGTCCCAAATGTTAAGCGCCGAGCGAGATTTGAAGCCATTTCATTCGCGTTATGGCCGAACAGTCCCTTAGGGTCTTATTAATAATCCTGGTGTAGGTAGCGTTGGACTAGTTAATCCGTGTTTTGTCTCTTGCATTGACATGCAATTGTCAACTCGAGCAAATGTGACAAAACACGGATTAACTAGTCCAACGCTACGCCAGGATTATTAATAACACCCATAGGGCCTTATTAATAATCCTGGCGTAGCGTTGGACTAGTTAATCCGTGTTTTGTCTCTTGCATTGACATGCAATTGTCAACTCGAACAAATGTGACAAAACAAGGATTAACTACTCCAACGCTACGCTAGGATTATTAATAAGGCCCTTAGAGTTATTCGTCGAGTGTAATTAGGATCCGATAGCGCAGTGGTCAGCGCAGCCCCGTATCAAGAGGAAGGTCGCGGGTTCAAATCCCGCTCGGCTCTTAACTTTTGGGACATTCTAAAAACCTTTGTGATTTCCACTATAAAATCAATAAAAATATGTTTACTACATACAGAATAATTAAGCATTTGTGGACATTTCACTTGCATCTAGAATCAATCCAGAGCAACCAGATAAATCAGGGGCTTTTTGACCGAGGAAATCTGACAGTGATGGAAATGACGTCAATCTTGGCCAATAATCATTATTTAAAGTGTTTTCCGCCACATAGCTGCTAGGCTGTCACCATTCTCTTTGGCTGTCACGAGTGGTGTCTTCACCTTCATCGAAAGATTTTCTCGGTCAAACCAAGCAAAAGGTCGCAGATAGATTTTTGATATTTTTTATAATACAACTGCCAAAATGTGGGGTTTGATTATAAGGGGTATTAGGTAGCGTTTTGCACGAGGGGAGCCTTTACATTTACATTACGCAAATTTACATTATTTCACGCTACACAAACAACTGAGTGTATGTATAATTTATACTAGAGAGCAATAATCTGAGAATTAAAATTTGATTGAAATAGAAAATATCGTAAACGCAAAAAAAAACTTGTTTTTCTGCACGCATATCCGAGGTTACACTTCCAGAGATGATAAGACCAAAAGATAAATCTGAATACTTGAAGATTACTAGGCATGAGTAAACTTCATTCACTTTCATTTTATATTATTTTTCTAGATGTCTCATCTATTTTAGGATTCTATATCAAAAAGAAGAAATTGACTTCCACGGACTTACACGTTTGTGTTACCCTGTTTAGCTTCTGTGTTGACTTGAATCATTATTTATTATTAGCTTAGCTTTAAAAGGAGCCTCTGAAGCGTACTTGAAGTCCTTTCACCACACTGGTTTCGATCCCCACCGAGAACAAATATTAATTGTGTGGTGAACACCGATGTTTGTTCTCTGTCTGGGTTTTATATAGTATTCTAAGTATGTATTTACAAAAATGTATATAAGTATTATATCAGCTATATGGTTCCCATAGTACAAGCTCTGCTTAGTTTGGGGCTAGATAGTGTTGTGTGGATTGTCTATAATATTTATTTATTTATTTATTTACTGGTTTGTTATAAGCAGTAACACAATAAGAATATTAGCTTTTCGTACACATGTTTTTTCACAAACTTAACCATTTTTTACTACCTTTGATATACCTATCTATTTTATGTCAGTTTAAATATTAGCATATTTATGTTTGGAAGATATTAATAATTTATTATCATGATTATTTTTATTTATAAATATATATTTGACATTATGAATGAGTGCGTTGCCCCCTCATTAATAATGCCTGTCACTTGAATGTCAACAAATAGAGATGGCAAAAGATTTATGGGTCTGCTAAGCTAAATTACTCCTATAGGACCGTAAATGAGCATGTGAATTATCATGATATTTTTAGTCACGCCAAAATACAGGGTTCTAAATTAACTACTAGTAAAAGTAAAAGTGCCATTTATTCTACAACACTTAAAAAGAATTACATGCATTACTTTCCTTAATTAAGTTAATAAAATTTGTATTATACCTAAACTTAAACATTACAATTTCACACACTTTATATTCCATACAAATTTCAATAATAATTATTAAGTATTATTATTATTTATTATTATTGTTATTATGTCAATGTTTATGTTGTTGTAGTCGCCATTTTGGCGTAGGCCTCACCCGCTTTCCTCCATGACTCTCTGTTCCTGGCTTGCCTCATCCAGTCTGCTCCACATTTCAGTCTGAAGATGTCCTCCCAACGCTTTTTTGGCCGCCCTCTGTATCTTGTATGGTTTCGTGGTATCCATTCTATAACTTTTTTAGTCCATCTGGTGCCATCCATTCTGCAGATATGTCCAGCCCAGTTCCACTTCAGTGTCTTAATTGAGATAATGCCACATAGATTTGTTCGTTTCCGTATCGTTATGTTGTTTATTTTGTCTGATAATTTGATTTTTAATTAACTACTATCCAGATTTTATTCTATCTAATATGATGCCAAAAAAAGTAATAAAGTGAACAGTAAGTAAATGTCTGTGATCCACAATGCATATTGGCAAATTCTTCTGCAATCTGCACTTATTGTTGTGCGGACTCGTTTCCGCAAGTAGGCCTCTAGCGGGCCCTTTTTGCGTGACGCACTGGACTGTTCTTCGAACTTTTTTAGGTTCTACGATACACTGGATTCAACACGATGTTTTCCTTCACCTTTTGAGAGTACGGGCAAAGTGCACTTAAATTTTTCGACAAAAAAAAACTCATTGGTACACGACTAGATTTGAACCCACGAACTTAGGATCGGAAGACGGGGCCGCTACCACTAGACCACCAGCACAATACACACGTTATTCTTTATACTATGTATGATATGATTTTATTTACTGTTTTATACCATGTAGCCATTTTAGGCCTATATAAATATGAATAGGCAATAAAATATCTAGATTTGTACTAATATTTGAACAATTTATGTAAATCCAGGATTATGCTGTCACATCCATCTTGGGCTACAACTGACTCAAGTGACAGACTGACACATAGAATACATAGGTTGACTGTTTGTCATTCTGAATATTTATATATACAGGCTGGCTTTTAAGAAGGCTGGTGATGGCCAAGTTCAAAACCACGAGAGTTAGGGAAAAGTCGTAAAAGGAGTCATGCTCTCGATTTATAAGAAAACAAAATCACCGCCCTTCTCAAAAAAAAAATCGGTTGTCTGTAAAGTCGGTTTACTGGCGATAGTTGAACGTGACAACGTCATACACCTGTCCACGCGGACGCATCGCTCACTCAAGTAGGAGAGAGACAGATGTCGAACGCTTCCGAACGCGGAGGCCGATTGTGCCTCTTTGTCGCTCGTTCCGCGCTCTCGCTTGCACTTCAAGCCTTAAAAGGAACGCCTCAGAGCGAGGTAACGTCACATGAGTCACGTTTTTTCGTGCGTGCAGCCGGCTCCATCGAATTATAAGACGTTGTCACGTCAAAAATCTAATGTGTATAGTTTTATTGGATGCCATTTGTTTAATTTAGTCTGTGACAGTATTACACACAAGTTATGCTGTAATCAGTAAATTGTATAAATATTTGTAACATACACGATAAAACATCTCGAATTTACGCATCCATTGAATTCCATTTATGGAATTTCAATTAAATTAAACATTATTATAAACAAAGCGAGGCCTGTACCATTGCTAAATCATTTTAATACAAACTGTTTTATTACGGACAGTTGGAATTAGATATTTTGTAATTACTTATTAAGAGTGGTTTATTCGCCATGCTCGTAGGATTTTGTAATATAAATACTGTCTGTTGTAAGACTTATGAATGAGGAGGTAGTATGGACAATTACAACAATAACAAAACAACACTATTACAACAGCGGTGAGTCGCATGTTGCTGCGTTGAGTCGCACTCTACTGGTGTCACGGAAGACCAGCGTTATAGTGGCACACACACATTTCCAGGTAGAACGATTCCGAGCCTTTTCCATCCACCCACTACCCGCGGTCTTAAGGGTGACAAATCAACATTGAGCTATGCTGCGCTGTACTGCGCTGTGCTATGTTTGGTCAACTCGTCTAATATTTGAATGAGGATACCTCACTCGTCTATAATATTTGGTGTTCTACCGCTTGTATAATGGGGTATGCTCTGAAGAACTGTTTGAAACCATGCCAACATCTACATTCTACCATCGCACTGCTCGCCAAAGGCAGAGAGTTCATCCTCACACCTTAGAGCCTGGGTGGTCGCGCACCGTTCGGTTTCAGAGGAACTTCCTCCCGCGAACACTCAGGCTGTGGAATGATCTCCCTGCTGAGGTTTTCCCTAAGGACTATAGCATGGGGTTCTTCAAAAAGGGCGTTTTAAAAGTTTTAAAGGGTCGGCAACGCGCTTGTGATGCCTCTGGTATTGCAGGCGTCCATAAGCTATGGTAACCGCTTCCCATCAGGTGGGCCGTATGCTTGTTTGTCAACATAGTTGTATAAAAAAAAAATACAAACAAACCATGCTGTGCTGCGCTGTGTGAGGCTACGCTCTGTAAAACGCAGCAGTCTCGAGCGAGGCGCGCTACCCGAGCGACGTGCTGAGCCGCGCTGTGCCAAACTATGCTATGTTTTTATGGAGCTCTGAAGTCATTTTTGACGAGATAAACGACTACACGAGCTGCTGATTACTTTCATACTGAGCTAAGCAAAGCGCAGCATAGCTCGATGTTGATTTGTCACCCTAACAGAGTCGTCGGTTCATCGGGTGCTGGGTTGCTGGGTCGGCGCTCTACTTTTCGTCTGCCGGTTCGTGGTCGCTATGATTGACCATGGCCATAAGACTGGGTCTAAATAAGACTAAACGTTTACTTAATAAGAGCTATGAAAACAACGTTTAAACTTAAATGTTTTCGTACTGACTGTACAATAAATATAAATCTGTAAAGTCGGTTTTCTGACGATAGTTGAACGTGACAACGCATACAGCTTTCCACGTGGACGCATTGCTCACTCAAGTAGGAAAGAGACAGATGTCGAAAGTTCCTTGCTCTCGCTTGCACTTCAAGCCTTAAATGGAACGCCTCAGAGCGAAGTAACGCCGCATGAGTCATGTTTTTTCATGTGTGCAGCTGGCTTCATCAAATTATAAGGCGTTGTCACGTCAAAAGTTTAGGAAAATCTATCATTTGGTTGTTGTTGAGATTATGAAATCCAATTTATAACACCCACTTATACAGCCATAACACCTAATTACATGGGCAATGTATCATGTCTGGATCTGCAGCTAATAAAGTCAAAATATTATTTTTATTCATACTTTACTGCGAAATCTTGACATGTTACAAAAAGTGTAGTAATACAAAGTCACTCTCTCTCTCTCCTGGCAGCGCGCGGCGTTAGTATTTCCGTAACGTTTTAATTTAGGATTTTTTAAGACTAGAGTAACTGATGGATTATTGCTAAGCATGCTCTATCCTCACATTCCATCAGGTATGATGGCAGTCAAATGCGTAGCTATCCATATATTATAAAAAAGCAGCCAAGTGCGAGTCGGACTCGCCCATGAAGGGTTCCGTAGCACGACGAACTACAAGAACCTTTATATATGTTACCTTGATGTAACATAATAAGGTTCCTGTAGTTCGTTGAAAGGTAAATTGCGGTTTACGGTTTATGACGTATAAAAAAAAACTACTGACTAGATCTCGTTCAAACCAAATATCGTTGAAAGTTTACATAGTAATGTACAACATATATTTTTTTTAGTATTATCATTCTCTTACTTTAGAAGTTAGAGGGGGGGGGACCAACTTTTTTCCACTTTGGAAGTGTCTCTCGCGCAAACTATTCAGTTTAGAAAAAAACTATATTAAAAACCTCAACATCATTTTTGAAGACCTATTCATAAATACCCCAAACGTATGGGTTTGATGAAAAAAAATTTTTTGAGTTTCCGTTTATGACGTATAAAAAAAAACTACTGACTAGATCTCGTTCAAACCAAATATCGTTGAAAGTTTACATAATAATGTACAACATATATTTTTTTTAGTATTATCATTCTCTTACTTTAGAAGTTAGAGGGGGGGGACCAACTTTTTTCCACTTTGGAAGTGTCTCTCGCGCAAACTATTCAGTTTAGAAAAAAACTATATGAGAAACCTCAACATCATTTTTAAAGACCTATTCATAGATACCCCACACGTATGGGTTCGATGACCCCCAAAATTTATAGTTTTTTTTCTATTTTTGTGTAAAAACCTTAATGCGGTTCACAGAATACATCTACTCACCAACTTTCATCAGTCTTGCTTTTATGGTTTCGGAGAAAAATGGCTGTGACACGGCCGGACAGACAGACAGACAGACATGACGAATCTATAAGGGTTCCGTTTTTGCCATTTGGCTACGGAACCCTAAAAAACACACTCAAAATCCACTCCATTAACTGTTCTCAGTACAATAAGCAAACATGCATTTGCATCTATTGTAGATGATTAATGAAACTTCAGGGGCAACGGATGTTTACTTACGGGATGCAAGCCTGGAACAGGATTTTGGATGGAATAGGCATGCTCAGCAATTATTGCTATAAATGCCTATTGCTATACATATATTGCTAATGCGAGTATAATATCGAAATAAATCTTTATTGGCTTGTACTAAACCGAATTATTTTAAGCTAAAACTGTATCATAATTACCTTGCGTGTCATTGTAATCAATAAAGAGTTATCTATCTATCAATCTATCTATCTTTTGCCCACAAAATAAAATCTTAGAGGAAATCATTAATACTCATGTGAAAAACGTACTACCGATCCAGTGAAGGTTTTTGGGATTAATTCCAAAAAATACAGCTCTTAAATAAGTGTGCATAAAGCATGATTTAGTATTACCACACGTTTTTAAATAACTGCATATTTGACCGCAGTTTATTTCAATTAGTCGCTAAATCCTGCTTTATTCTCGCGCGCGTGCGATTTATGAGTGTTTTTATTTCGGAAATTATCTGTCTGGGTTATAAATAAATGTTGTAGGTAGCCGTTTATGTATTTAATTAATTTATCGTCAAATGATTATTCAAGCTTATAGGATTTAGGGGAACATGTACCGAATATATAGCGGGATTTCAAAATATTACGGTACAAAGATAACCATTATAATAAACAAATATTGTGGACAATCCACACAACAGCCCCAAACTAAGCAGAGCTTGTACGATGGGAACCAGATAGCTGATATAGTATTTTTGTAAATAACTTAGAATACAATATAACACCCAGATAGCGAAGAAACATCCGTGTTCACCACATAATTAATTTATTCTCGGTGGGGATCGAACCCACGGCCTACGGCGCAGAAGGCAGACCTACCAACTAACCTGAGAGGCCAGTCAGAGTCCTATGTCATATGAATACTTGTCATGGGCGTATTAATATGATTTAGATTTGGTTAGATTAGATTTAGATTTTGAGGCCTTTGCCCAACAGTGGGACACTACAGGCTAATAGTAGTAGTAGATTTAGATTATGATTTAGTGATTACCTTACATTTAAATTTACACTCAGAAAAAAATATTGTTGGATCCAACTAAAAATATACAACTAGTAGGTACGAAAGACCCCAAGTGTGAGGGGTAAAAAAAGAAGATTTGATAAGAACGAAGTTGATCCGATGCATTCATCGGATCAACTCCAGTCATCTCAAATCTTCAACGGATTCATTAATCCGTTGAATATAATTTCATAAAACCACTTCTACAATATAAGGAAACGCCGTGCGTTTTCGTCAGCGCGTTCTAGGATCGTTACAATTTTAGTCACGCCATCTAGTTCTAAATTTAGTAAGCAGCTTTTTTGTTAGTTTACTTTACTAACAATGTTCACATTGACACACTTGCAACGTTCCACTGTCACTTCAGCGACATATTTATTATATGACAAAAGGTAGTTGAATACTACGACTATAGTTATTTTGCTAGGTTGTTTTACAATGTTCACATTGATACACTAGCAACGTTATATTGTCACCACAACGACTTACTTATTGCATGACAAAACGTAGTTGAACTTTACGCTTTAGTTATTTTGCGAAATTTATTTACAATGTTTACATTAACACATTTGCAACGACCCATTGCCATCACAGTAATATATTTAATGTATAACACTGGCCCACTTCTACTCCAAATATTGCTATGCCCTAAACTTAAGGGCTTATTATGTATTCACCATTTTTAACTTTATAACTTCACCATGTAACATAATAATTGCAATAAAGAATATGAGTATGAGTTTGAGTAGTCACATGCTCCGACTATAGGTCTTGTGTTAGATTTATTAAAAATGTTCGCATTGACACACATGCCAGTTCCATTTTCAGCAACATTCTTATTGTATGACAAAAAGTACTAAAATGCCACAACTATAGTTACTTTGCTACGTTTTTTAACAATGTTCACATTGACACGCTAGCAACGTTCCATTTTCACTACAGCAACGTATCTATTGCATGTCAAATGGTAGTTAAATGCTACGACTATAGTTACTTTGTTAGATTTATTAACAATGTTCACATTGACACACCCAAAACGTTTTATTGTTATATTATCAATTTTTTTATTAACTTTGATGTAAGGACAAAGCTAAATTGTTCCTTGCACATTAAACGAAGGAAAATCAGCTGACAATAAAAAAGTTGCTGAACACAACAAAGCTCTTTCTGCTAAAGTAACAGAGTATTTAGTTGCTCTAACAGGAAATTTCTGACAATGCATTTATTGTGATTTTGTTGACCCATTTTTTTCTGTGTGTATACAAATCTTTCCTCTTCATAACATTAGCGTAGAAGTATAGATTATTGGCGCAGGTTATATCAAGAACAGACCACCCAAACTACGGTGATAAAAACAAAATGCACGTCTCGCCACAAAAATAGTGAGTCTTATGCAGTCAGACAGAGGTCATCAAATTGTAACGTATTGGTGTGTCGACTGCCAAATGCTGAGTAGGTACTGGGTGGCGACTGCGGCGCCGTCGACCACAACGCTATTTCTGGTCTGCCGAAACTGAACTGGCCCTCGTATTTTAAATTGCAGACTGCAGACTGGACAAACCAACGTACCGGTTCTTCAAAGCTTCAAGAAAAGCTACGACCCTCCTAGGGTTTGTCAGTCGTAGCTTTTCTTCATAATATGGAGGGTTTGTGTAATAAGTGGTAGGAACCAAGCCGTAGTATATTGCCTGTTCTTTAAGGCTTAGTTATGTGGAACTGGTAATCAGACTCATAATGGTATCATAACAAAAAGCTACCAAGCTTTAAGACGCTTCAAAGTGATCTTTATGACACCATTGAATGAAGAAATATTTGAGTATTACGCTTAGCAGGCAGATGCTGCTCTTACTCTGGTGCATACCCTTAGTATCTTTCTATGTGTGGTCCTATGACCTCTCGTAGATCTATATCTATGAGAGGTCATATTCTATGTGTGGAGAAGAAAACAGGAGCCAGTTTTGCCAACAGTAAAATACTAAAGCAAGAAAGCACAACATAGTAGTCAAAAAAATGGCTTTTGATCTAAAATATTTGCTGAATATTTTATTGTTCACCATCTTGTTTTTCCTTTAAATTTGTTATATCTGATAAAAGTGCCAGTAGCCCAGAGCCTGTAAGCATTCGAGGCTATAGTTACGGCTTCTACAACATTCATTTGTTGGAATATAGTGAGTCAATTTCAATTTTTTTATTTTAACATTTCAATTTCAATTTATTATTATTACAATATATATTTAACCCAATGCGTTATCCTAAGTCTTTGGGTATTAAAAAATAACTAATAAACTAAAAAATATCTTACAAGCTAATAACTAACTAACCCACTATGAGCAAAGTTGAGGAATGATTTGAAATGCAGCGGAAAGCTAATAAATCGGTTGAATGTCTGTCGTATTTCACATACATTTGGTTTGGGTGGTTTTCCGCACACATTAGTGAATAAGATATTTATGAAACCGTGATATAAAATCATGAAAGTCTAGACTGAAGAGGCGGTGGATATAAGTCATCGAGTTATATTTAGGTATTCCGTGTGAAATGTGAGATTTTTCTTTTTAAATTATAATATTACCACACTATACCTAATATCATTACCAGTATCCATTTACATTATAGGTTGCGTAGGTAAAAATATTCTAGACTACACAGTTGCATAGCACTATCTAGCCCTAAAGTAAGCAGAGCTTGTACGATGGGACATACTTAGAATACACACTACCAAGACCGAGAACAAGCACTTGTGTTCACCACACAGATATTTGTTCTGGGTGGGGATCGAACCCACGACCAGTGGCGCAGAAAGCAGAGTTACTACCAACTGAGCTGAGAGGCTAGTCACAAGTTGCAACTTGTTGAACAAATCATGGAGAACGGTGTGAAAGATGACATGATGAGAAAAGTTAATGCAGAGAGATGACGATTAACAGAGGTTAACGGAGGAGGAAGACATGTTTTTTGCCGACCCCAAATAAAGGGGGATTAGGACAGGAAAAAGAAGAAGAAGTGTCTGTCAAGGAGTGGAACTCTCTACGGCGGGAGTTAGTATTTCCGGAAAGTTTTAATTTAAGAATTTTTTAGAAAAGAGTGAACTATGATGTGGATTAAGCATGTTCCATCTTAGGCTGCATCCTCTCTTTCCATCAGGTGTGATGGCAGCCAAATACTTAGCTATTAAAAAAAATGTTGTTGTTAGTGGAATAAGCCTTGTTCTTCATGCTATAACAATACTAATTACTTAGTTCTGAAATAAAAAAACGGGTGCATATAGTGTATACTACCAATTAATTTCTGTTCATACACCCAGATGTTGGGTTGTTGGGTGTGTGTACAGAAACTTGTGCATGCCTATAGTTGGCACACATTTTATAGAATAATTTAATGATAGGTGATTTAAAATAATTTTTATTATACTGTTTGCCTTGCCTAATAAATAAATAATAATAATCACACCAAAAACGGAAGGAATGCTCTTCTTGGTTTGATTGCGTTAAACTGGCGCCTAGATACAAGCTTAAAATACATTTGACTTTGAAAAAAATGCAACATGAAAGTTTTAAAATGTTTCAACGTATTGTATCTAGGTAGGTAGCGATGTTATGTCTGTCTGAGAGGTGGTGTGACTGTCTGGAGTAGCAGACTATAACGCGCTCATAAAGATCGGCCACCTCGGAGAAGTGCCAAGTACTTTAAGCACCGGTTTTTGTACCAAAACCAGCCACCAGTCTCACACTCGTAGACCTATTGAATACTGAAAAAGTGTGTTTAAGGCCTGTTATGAAAAGAATTATGGAAATGAAAGAAAAATTATAATTATTTTCATCGGTTTTCACGTATTTTATTCATCAATATTCATAATTGCATCGTAAAATCTAAGCAGTAGGTGGCTCCATCAAATAAAAAAAAACACGCAAGCACAGCACAACTTTCAAGGAAGAAGTAACAGAAGATTCATGGGCCAATTTTGTAGCAGCAAATGCATAGGCGGTAGAACCACGAGAAAACGGCATCCAGTTCACGTAACGGTTCCTGAAAAAACAAACACAGAAAATCAAACAGTGTGTTTCGTACAGTTTGTTTTTTGTATCACATAAAATTATAAAGCTCCAGCGTGATACCAACTCAACTTATTGAGACGTGGCAGATTTCTTAAGCCTTGCGCCTAGGCAATCAGCTTCACCATAAAGTTTTGCATAAATCCCCTCACACAAATTTAGACAGTGCTTTATAAGACAGCTATATACAGATCGCGATCGCAGGCGATCTAAATGTAGGTACGCTAAAAAAATGAAATTTTGACATTGGTAAATTTGTCGGAATTGACAGATGCCACCTCATTAAGAAGAAGAATATGCGCAAGGCTTGATTTGACAGATGAAACGCACTCTTTTATGTTCCCACTCGAGATTTGATAACGTTAAAAACTGGTGCTGTCAACGTTAATGCACGGGTGAGTTTTATATTGCTGCCAATTACAACAAGCTTAACAAAAATATCTATCAAACTACTTACACACTACTTTTACACTGAGTTTTTTAAAAACTTTAAATTTTATATCGTTTATCATTCTTCATTTGTCTTTTAATAGTCGCAAACAGGTGAATTGGTGACCGTAGTGTTGGTATCTTGCATTCAGGAAATGCTGCTGTCCATTCCCTCGCATTCCCTTACATTTGTGTCGCAACAATGTTGAATCAACGTGTTGCGGAGTTGCTCTCAACATGTTGCTGGCAACACTGCGTGAAAAACAAAGTTTCCAGCAGCATTCCTGCCGTTCATCAACCATGTTGCTAAATTGTTGCAAAACAAATGTTTACCATGAATTCCAAGTTTTAGTTACCTCTACGGCATAAACGGGGGTGATAGGAGTATATTTTACATCGAAATCACCAAGTAAAAGCATGGTGTCTCTAAAAATAATACCTTGATACCTACACATTTGGCTAAAATCTTTTGTGCCTTATCGTAAGCCTCAAAGGCTTTCAAAGTGATTGAATCATGTGACACTTAAACCAGGAGCCTTTGCCGGTACACGGGGTACTACGCGTGTGAAATCAATGTACATCAAAGATTTATGAATATGTTCAAGATATATGATCGCGTGATATTATCCCACAAATCAGCTTCCCACGTTTAAGAGCTTACCTACATCGACGATTTACTGAGGAGCTTTGTGGCAAATAGCGCAGTATTGAGCACATATGGCGTAGTTAGATCGTTTCCAATATACTAAGTCTGCAACGTTTTTTAGGAGTATTCGATGGATGATAGTGGCATTTAACGCTTCTGTACTTCGGAGGCCAAAGCCAATCAACCCCAGACCAGCAATGTCATTGCGTGTGTCAGGATTGTGTAACTCTGATCATTCACCTTAAAGGCTCTCTTGGATTCTCTCATGGCTTAGTGGCAGACAGATCTACGAATCATGCACTTAGCGTGGCCTCCAAAGCCGTGAATACCACGAGGCTATTCGTGATATTTGCATCTCGGGAGTCTCCTGATCTCTTAGGTCGTAATTTATCGTATTTACACAAAATTATTAGAAATCGAATGCCGAAATCATGCATGTTAATCGGATTTAAATTGATTTATTTAGCTATTAGTGCGAATAACCTTTCAATTGATTTGAAATATTGTCAAATTGATGAATGTCGGTGAACCCATACTTCCATGATAACGATCTATAAACATAAGAGGTGTGTTTTCTTGTATCTTAATGGCTTACTGAACTGATAGAGATAAAAAAAAAGCAGCAAAGTGCGAGTTGGACTCGCCCATGAAGGGTTCCGTAGCATCAAGTAACATAATATACAGAAAATAAACAGGAAACAGGTTCTTGTAGTTCGTCGAAAGGTAAATTGCGGTTTACGATTTATGACGTATAAAAAAAAAACTACTGGCTAGATTTCGTTCAAACCAAATATCGTTGAAAGTTTGCATAGTAATGTACAACATATATTTTTTTTAGTTTTATCGTTCCCTTATTTTAGAAGTTAGAGGGGGTCCCCAACTTTTTTCAACTTTGGAAGTGTCTCTCGCGCAAACTATTCAGTTTAGAAAAAAACTATATTAGAAACCTCAACATCATTTTTGAAGACCTATTCGTAGATACCCCACACGTATGGGTCCGACGAAAAAAATTTTTTTGAGTTGCAGTTTGAAGTATGGGGACCCCCAAAATTTATGTTTTTTTTTCTATTTTTGTGTAAAAATCTTAATGCGGTTTACAGAATACATCTACTCGCCAAGTTTCATCAGTGTAGCTCTTATGGTTTCGGAGAAAAATGGCTGTGACACGGTCGGACAGACAGACAGACAGACATGACGAATCTATAAGGGTTCCGTTTTTGCCATTTGGCTACGGAACCCTAATAAAAAAAGAGGATAAGAAAGAAAGAAACCACTTACATTTATGTGACATACATACATAGGTGTAGACGTTCACAATAAATAATGGTAGATAAAATATGCCAAATAGGGGGACTCAGCTTTCAAGAAGTGTCAAAGTTTGTATGAAAATAACTTCACATGCGTGATTCTAAGGCTGAGATTCATAGACCGCACTTTGCTTTACAGCAAAGCAGTCTTCGCAAAGTAAGCTTTGTTTATCGAAGTTTCCTATCAATATTTTGAATAAAGAAGAGCTTGACAGAACTATGAAATATAATTTTGCTTGAAAGTTGAACTTTCCATCAAAGTAAAGTCAAAGTTCGGTCTATGAATCTCGGCTTATAGGTATAATAGTTATAAAGGTTGTGAGGTAGTTCCCATATCCTCAAACTTGGTGGTAAAACTACAAGCATGTTCTCATATTTTTATGCTCAAAGCCATTAAAAAACTTTTATTTGCTCATAAGCTTTAGAAGTCAAAACTACTGTTCATTAATTAGTAGTCATGTTCCGCATGAGGGGTCTTAAACAATCCCCCGGTCGTATTTCATGAATGAATCAACTTTAATTTGCAAAATGGACGCAAAATACTTTAGCTAGCACTGGTTTGGACCACACAACACTATCTAGCCCTAAATTAAGCAGAGCTTGTACTATGGGAACCAGATAGCTGATTCCATTTTTTACTAATAGACTTTTTTGTGTAAATACATAATTAGAATACAATTTTATATTACCCAGACAGAGATCAAACATCAGTACACCACACTAATATTTGTTCTCGCTGGGGATCGAACCCATGACCTACAGCGCAGAAGGCAGAGCCAACCAACTGACCTGAGAGGCCATTCAAATTGATAAGTTTTTGTTGGAAAGTTTTATTCAGAAAAACTATGGAGTCATTAGGTCATTACTCATCACGTGATTCTTATCGTAAAATCACATTTCATTCCGATAGCGTAAACCAAAATCAGATTTTGTCTACATAATTTCAATCTAATTTATAGTGTCGTGCATGTGTATTGAAGGCTAATTACGATGACGATAGATTGAAGGCTAATTACGATGACGTTAACGCATCTCTGTCGCAAATACTTAACTGGTTTAACGTTAATAATCTTTTACTTAATGCTAAGAAAACCAAGTGTATTAAGTTTACCTTACCAAATGTAACTCTCCGGCCAACTAATATTATACTTAATGGAGAGTCACTTAACCTTGTAGATTCTACTATCTTCTTAGGACTTAATCTTGACAAAAAATTGCAGTGGGGACCGCAAATCAAAGCACTTGCTGCCAGACTAAGTTCGGCTGCATATGCAGTTCGGACTATAAGATGGCTCACTGATGAAGCTACAGCTAGGCTAGTTTACTTCAGCTACTTCCATAGTGTTATGTCTTACGGTATCCTTCTCTGGGGGAAAGCAACTGATATTCAAACTATATTCGTTTTACAAAAAAGGGCCATACGTGCCATCTATAAAATGAAATCACGAGACTCATTGAGGGAGCGATTTAAGGAAATTAATATCCTCACAGTAATTTCACAATATATATATGAAAACTTACTGTACACTCACAAACACATCTGTAGCTTTCAAAAAAATTGTGATTCACATAATATTAACACTAGAAATAAAAATAAACTTTATATTCCCAAATTTCGTTTACAGAAGGTAAATGGGTCTTTTATGGGGAACACTGTACGCTTCTACAATAAACTTCCGGAAAATGCAACTAAGCTTCCAATTCGGAAGTTTAAAGCCTATATTAAGAGTAATTTGATAAAGAAAGCGTACTATACTCTAGATAGCTATATGAATGATAAAACTGCGTGGCCCGATGTCCCGGTCACTCTACCCATAGGAAGCTAGCATGTCAATTTGCAATGTCTGTACCTACTATTTAATATCTTATTTTTATATCTGTGTAGATACTTTATTATAACTTTGAAGCGTAGCGTGTGCTGTCTTTGAAACTTTTGCTTTTGTATAATTACATTGCATACGTCTGACTAAGTGAAGTGGCACCACACTGGAACTTCACTGCTATTATTTTAGACTATTTTTGATTTGTAAAAGGATCATATAAAAAAACGGTAGGAACCGAGACGTAGTTTGTTGCCTGTTCTTCTACGCTTGGTCGCGTGGAACTGGCACCTAGACTCACCTAGCTTTAAGACGTTTCAAAGTGATTCTTGTATCGTATTGAATAAACGCTTATTGAATCTTGAATCTTGAATCTATTCAATTTGCAGTAAATTGCAAATAATCACGTCAAAACTGGTGTTCACATCCCCGCAAAACAGCATAATTTTTTTTACTTTTAATTTCATTCATAGCCGCTTGTTGCGTTCAAGTCTAGATGCTGCATCTCGCTCTTTCCTATGGAAACGAAAGAGAAAGCCTCTTCAATGAGTTGAACAGGTTTAATGAGCATCGTAAAGAAAGAGGAAACTAAATGAAATACCTTCGTAATAACGTTGCGTTTATCTTAGTTTTTGCATTTGTATCATTTGGGTTACAATTCAGTTGGTAGGTCAGCCTTTCGTTTTAAGTTCAATTTCCAACCTTGTCCTTAATTTTTACGTCAAAATTCTCAATTTTAGTGTAATGAATATTATTTGAAAAGTAAGAGTTATTGTTTGGTTGCAGGGTTAGTTTGGGGCTGAATGGCACTGTTTGAAATACCCAACAATATTTTGATTGTGTTGTGTTTATACCTAATAGAATAATAGTTTCGCTTACGCACGTTGCTGCTGAAAAACAATGTAGTAGGTATACTACTAGGTACCCCGGTTTTTTTTTCAAGCATGATAAGAAAAAAGCTGAGTCGGGGCCTTTTTGACATATTTTATCTACCATTATCTAAATATTAACACCTACACTACACCTAAGTATGTATGTCAAATAAATTATGTATTTTCTTTCTTTCTTTTTCTTTTTCTTAAAAATATAACCAAAGCATTTACGTGACGAAATCTAATAATTGACCAAACATTTTACTTTCACCTAGAAGCCGCTAGTTTTAACTAGATGCAAGATATTTAACCTGATTTGAATCAAGAATCTGGTAGCATTTCTGACGTGAGGGCCTCTGAGGAGGGCCTATATCTAATAATTTTATTCAGAATCGTGGCTTGATCAACGTTAAGGCACGGGCCCACCGCAGCTGTGTACAGAGACGCAGTGCTTTTTCGCTACGAGCATTAGTTTGTTTGACAACGTGCGTCTACGTTTCCATTGTAGCGTGGCCCACTCCGACGCACGAAGAGGCTACGCACGTGCCACGGCTTTGCTTGAATGTTGGTTACGGAGCTCGACGCTATGCACGCTGTACACGCGGTACATGCAAGCGTGATGCGTAGCGTGAGTGCGTTGAGCTATGTAAATAGTACGCCTACTCGAGCAAGCAACACTTATTATATTTTTTTTTTTTATTTTTTTTATCAAAAACATTACAAACTAACAGCCTAGGCCAAAACGTCTGTGTGCCAGCTTACATAAGTAACATAGTACATGGAGCATTTACTAAATTACATTTTAAGAACATGTAATAGGAAAAATAAATTACATAGTACACAGTTACATAATTAATAAATAAACAAACACAGTTTGAGTACCTACTCATACTAACTTAAAAAACGTATACAGGTGACAGAGAATACATGGAGTAACACTTAACACTTGTGTCAATGATGTCAATTCATGCATAGCCTCTCCGTGGGTTGCAGTGGACACAACCACATTCATCTTCTTACAGAGCGAAGCGAAGCACTGCGGCGCACGGAGAGGCTACGCACTTGTATTGACAAGTGCGTAGCCTCTCCGTGCGCCGCAATGGGCCTTTTAGCAATATTCTCCACATCTGTATAGGTGACCAGGTAGATAGGAAACGAGATGACATAGACCAGACCACCAGTGGCCATCATCTGAATTAATTATGTCAGGGGGATATTATGGACATGCAAACTATAGCTAAAACTGATTACGCATAAACACTGTCTTTAGCCCTTCTTTCTATCTGGTTCTTTTAAGCTAGTGTGGTGAAATGATTTAAAATGCGCCTCGGAGACGCTCCTTTCGTGCACTTGTAGCGGTAATTGGCCAGGACCTAACCTTAATAAAACGATTATCGGAGGCCTATTTTCTCCCCTACCCTGAGTCCTTATTCTTGAAATAAAAATATTTCCGTCTCTACTCATGCGTTTTTAGACTCATCAAAAATATAAATGGCGAACTACGAATAGCGAAGAACAACTCAGAGATGGTGAAAGACGCGCTGCATCTTTTTAAGAATTTTATTAAACCTACTGTATTAATATAAAGTAACCGTATTTCCTGCCCTAGCCGGTTGGTTTGGTCACACACGCACCATGCATTGCAATCAAATTGTTTCCCCCACACAACGTGCCCTACCTTTTTGTAAAGTTACGTTTAAACCGACGCGACGAATCGGAATTGGAGTTGTTAGCGTCCAAGTAGCTTATCGCTTGCATGTCTGTAGGGTTTGTTGCTGACTGCTAAGTTACAGCCTAGACTTAGGGCTTAAGTAACTAAGGTTTCAGTTCAGGCTTATTCTTCTCAAATTTAAGAGCTTAGCTCTTGTCAAGGTTTTGATGCAGTTTTCTCCAATTAGGTCTTTCGAATGCGGCCTCCTTGACTTCCTTATTACGACATGACAGTTCAGGCTTATTTTGGGTAAAAAGTAGTTATATTTGCTAGCAAGTTACTACATTTTTCTTAAGTACTTCCTACGACCTAAATGTAATGTTTGTGTCCGATGGCGAAATCACATAGGTCGTACAATCGCGTCGATGTGACAGAAGTTTAGGTCAAGACATCAACGTATGGTCCGATCACAATTAACTGTCAAGTAATTGGCTGGTCACCTTTACTGTCGGTTCTAGTCGACCAATCAGTTAACTTGAAGACGGCAAAAATATGGCGTTCGCAATGCACACTGATAGTGCTCTGTGATTGGCTGACACGTCCACCTACTTGTGATTGATTAACATTTTAATGGCTGATAATTATGTACTTTATTAAGCAACGATGGTCCAGTGGTGACCCTGCTTTCCAATCGCAAGTTTTAAACATTTGTGGAGCAACCAATGACAACCTGGATAAACTTGTTATCACTGTAAATTTAAAAGAAAACACGAGGTTGACGCCCGATACGTTGGTCCGACCAAAGTCGCGGTACTCGTGAAGATGTGAAGGTTTATGACACCAAAAATTTGACTAACAGCAGATCCAGATGGCGAAAGAGTCAAAGTGATCCATGTAGTTGGTCAATTTATCTTAGCAGTGACGAGTGCGATGCGAGGAAGAGAGACCAATAGAAGTTGGTCTAACGCAAACCCTTATAAAAGCCATTTTAACTTAATTCCACCGCCAAAGCCAGTGATGCAATGTTGTTGTCGTATTGAAGTGTTGTGTACCGCAGGCAAAAAAGTCCACACGTACGAAGCTACAAGTAATCAGTAGGTATAGAATCAATGCAAATAGCTTGTATTTTATAGCACACTTTGCTGATTAAACGGTAGTCCTACACGCTTATGAATATGGAGGCATGTAAACCAATCATCGAGTGGCAAGGACCACGCATAAAGATGATGGTTTAATGCAGGTTTTGGCTGAAGCTAAACTAGATTTGAGACGAGATAAGTTGTACAATCGCCTTGCGGTGTGGCGATCAGTGAAACAGTGTCAAATATGACAGCGATACTTGACAGTGTTTCACTGATCGCTACCGCAGAATGCTTAGAGATGTGCGCAAGGCTTCACTAGATAGTTACAATTTCAACTTTGTCGACTAATGTAACGATAATCGAGTGGAAGCTATCAATAGTCGTGAATTAAAATCCGGTCATCGTCAAAGAGTATTTCTGTCTTAAGACTCTACAAAGAAATGCACTATTCTAGTACTCTCAAACGGTGAAGGAAAACATCGTGAGGTAACCCAAAAAGGTCAAAAACATTGTGCGGAAAAACAAAGTGCAGGAAAGTGCACCTTAATTCCTGTCTAATAACGCTTTCTCTAATAACCAGATCTTTGTAGTTACTTAAAGAAGCGTTGATAACTTATTACTATTCCAACTAGTTAGCAGAAAGATATGCAAGTGCCTGGGGGTGCTTTACTATCTTGTTTGCTCTAGAGTCTAGATATAATATTACAAGCATGGCATCCAAGTTGAGCACTGAGGTATTCCCAAATAATTATAAGCTAAAAGTGCACATCAATGTTCCAAAAAATATAACTTTAAAAATTTGAGAAGCCGACTTTATGGCCAAACTGCAAAACTGATGAAAAAATATATAAAATACAACCGAATTGAGAACCTCCTCCAGTTTTATTTAAAGCCGGTTAATAACTCACTCCTGTTGCTCCATTAATCCTAGGCAACGAGTTCAACTTAAATGCTGGCTATTTTATTTATTAGGAACCATTCAAAACTTCTAACAGCCGACTGTATCTAACCAGCTGATTAAACAAGTAATTAACTAACTGGTTGGCTATCAGGGAAATCTTGGCCAAAGATTAGCTAAAATTGGCGATTTCAGATAGGCTTTGTGCAGGCAATTAGTAATGGATACAGTTTAAATATATATGTAAATCTAAATATGAATGCTGGGTGAATGTTTGTAGTATTCCCTTTTCCTTAAATAGCTCTGCATTACCACAAAGATATCCTACAGGAAAAACATGAACAATGATTCATAAAGAAAAATATCAAAATAAAGTATTCTATATTCTATTATAGAAGAGGTAGACCAAAAAATATATGGATAGACTGTATCAATGATAAAATGAGCAAGAAAGGAGTAAGCACTGAGATGACGAATGATAGAGGTGAGTAGAGGAAGAAAATCTGATGTGCCGACCCCATGCAGCGTGGGATAAGGGCAGAAAGATGGTGATCAAAAATAAAGTATTCCGTAAATGCATACAACATGAGACAGGTTTAAATTTCAATTCACAGTTTAGGGTGTAATTCTTAATAATTATGGTTTGAAATTTTACTAGAACATGAGTCTCTATCTAAGGTAATAGGAGCATATTGCAATATTGAGCCAATCAATGTAGTTTTTTTTATATATATTTATTTCGTCTTGTCTCAATTTATCTGCAACATGCGGTAAACATAAGACACCTTAAAAAAGTCATGGTTTCCCATGTAGAATTTCAATGTTTGTTAATTAAGACGTTAAAAAATAACAAAATATTGAATTTGCGCAAATTAAAACAATAATAAATCAGTTATAACTAGAGGTATTAAATAAAACAAAATATTATCTCAAAATCTTACCAGATCTTTTACTAGTTCATCAAAAATCTAATAAAACTTATATAAAATCAAAAACAAAAAAGAAACTTCTTCATAAATCGTCAAAAAATAAATTAATGTCTATTTCTCAAAAAATACTACTTACCTGGTAAAAAATCCTTCACGACAGCAAGTATGGAACCTCACACAACAAATTTGAAACTGAACTGTCAGTGTTGCCAAAATAATAACGATACTACATGTAATAATATATGCCATGGAAGTTTAGTCTCAGTTTACCTTCGAGTCTCATGTTGTACGCGTTTACGGTTCTATCTAGTATTCTGGTATCGTACTTTTAGCACGTTGAAGAAATATTCTACTCAAATTCAAAAGACATTTTATTCAGTTAAATCAGGTGAGATACTACTACTTTTGCTTTTACTCATGCGTTTGCTTATCTTTGACAAACAAAACTACATGTTAATTAAATCAACGATTAACTACTCGTTTAGGTCAAACGTCTAATAGCTACACCTTAATGTCTCTGCTGTGTAGCAGCCTAATAAAGACTGTGCCTTATCGAGACCTGATGTTAATTCTGCGTGGACTTTAATTCGTTATGCGATCTAAGATGGCGCAGGATTCACTATCGTTTAGACTTGACATGATTTCACAAAAGCATGCCTCAATAAGTTTGAATCTGAAGATTTGTTTTGTAAAAGAAATGTAAATGTTACAATGATAAGAATCATAAGATACTTATAGAAACTGAAGTGTTAGATTTAGAAGTATCTACTTTTGTAGTTCATTTACCTACTCTTATAATTTTTATTTCTTGACGAAATCCCTTTAATCAATACAAAATATGCTAAAAAACTATCAAATGAAAGTAACTTTGAATTTTACTCTTTCTACATGCAGTAGATTCGGCAACCGTTTACGATCTTAAAAAGTTAAACGACTGTCAACTTTTGGGAAACCAATGTAATCTACGTCATTGTTATGGAATCGATTCCGATCAAGACAAACGACCGGAAAGAATTCCGGTTTGTTTTACAATATCGACGTATTGTCATTCAATATGTCAATGGAAAAGAGTTCTCAAAATATCTATATCAGCTACGTCATTAACATTGTTAGCCTAACTAAGACCACTGTTGGGCATAGGTTTCTGTATTTAGAGGGCTTTGCCGAAGACACCACGCGCTGTTGTGTTGATGTTCAGTACTCAGGAGTTGCTGATGACCATCTCTTTGCGCCTTCCCTTAAACATCTCTTACGATATCCTCAAAAGATATATGGGATCCTATTATGTATAGGTATATATAATTAGGATCCCCGAAATCAACAGACACATTTAAAAAAACTTTAAATTTGTGTGCCAATACTTCGGCAAAATGTATTTCAAACAAGTAAACATTTCATTTAATTTCACAGACAGATATGTAAACACAGACAGATAACTAAGCACAAACACTACAACATATTTGAATTAGGAACAACATTCCTTTAGCAACTAGAAAAGTCCGTTAACGTAGACAAAACCTTGGAAACAACAAAATAAATCACCAAAGCCACAGTAGCACATTTATAACGAGCAAATGTGAGTTTACAGTTTTGAAATCGAAATGGACTAGAACGAACCAGCAAGAAACATGAGCAGGTTATTTGTGCAGATGTCGTTATAGTCACATAAACAATTAAAATAAATCAACCTTTATGTCAAAAGGTCACTCAACCAAGGAGTGCCCAATCCTGTATCATAAGAATGCCATTCAAATAACGACATGAACCGGAGCCGTGTGTAATCCGTTTTTGATATAAAATAGTCAAACTTTCACCTAATTACGGATTGCCACAGAGCTATCATTTATGTTATCTTTAAACTATTATTTATTTTATCGCCAGATTTTTGTAATTTCTTGTGTGGGAGCTGATCTCACATCAAACTGAATTTGGTCAATACTCGATATTTTTAGTCATTACATGGTACAAAATTCACATGCTGTGATTGCATATTTGCATCACATGACGTGGACTCCTACTTAATTTTTGTTTTGATAAAGCGTTTTTGCTGCTCTGTGTTTTGATGCTATCTTTCAATATGTAATTGTATTAGTAAAAAGTAAGAGCATGCAAATTTATGTCCTTATTCCGTTGTGATTGGTCGACCTTAAACAGTGACGTCTATACAATGAGCTATTCCACTTACTCTGTCTTCATATTGTGTCTTTATATTAATTTTATTCGCTACAATCAAGTTCATCTGCTTAAACCTGTTATACCCATCATCAAAGAATGCCATATTTCGTGTTACTCTAATGACATCTGTCATAAAATTTGGAACAATCATAAAGAACACACGACAAATGTTAGAAAATGTGATACGCTACTGTCAAACCCATCAAAAATCTTGTCTGTGTCTCCATTTACGATAATAATCAATTTAGAGACTAATAAATATCTTAATTTAGTGTTATAGAGTTGCCTCTGATTTTTATCTTTATTTGCGAACCAATCGTGTCGAGTTGGACTCGTGGTAGCCTAAATTTATGTGGTATAAACAAACATGATACATCTTGTTAAACACTGCTGTTTGCAATCTAATATTTTAATCCTTTTGCCGCTCTACTCACTTTCTCTGCTTTTCAATAGAAGTCATAATTTTTCTACTTTAGCCTTCCGCAATATAGGGTTGTCCTAGTGCGGGGACCACCAGTAATTTTATGTTCTTATGGTAAATCTATTTTATATTTGTAATTTGGTTTTTGTAAAGCTGGAGATTCACATGACATAATAACCTTTGAAGAGGACACCAATGTTCAAAGTGAATAAGACTCTGAAGAGTTCCGGTAGTTTATTGAAGAGTAAATGCTTATAATAGTTAACTACTCCACTAGCTGTTGCCACAACAGGTTAAAACATTAGCACATACCAGTTACCGATAGTTTTATGAAAATATCTAAAAATGTCAAATTACTAAACAGTTCGAGAGCTTTAAAATGCATTTTTATTGCAAGAATCAAATCCAATAAAAATTTCGATGCCACATTCAATATCTAATTTATTTTGATCATAAAATGTTGAATATTTCGAATTTCTGGATTAAGAATTAGTAATTTTTAAAAATATATATTTCATATAAAATCTTACGTAGACACAAAAACCGGCTAGCCCAATAAATCATTATATACTTACCTACGCGTGATTTTCAACAACACAGTTTGCTAAAAGCTTTTTGAAATCACCTGTCTTTCCTTTACTTGAGTCATTCTGAAACGTTGCCAATCACCGTTGACACAATGATAAAATTAGTTTGACTCATACACCATCACCAAATTACACAATACTTAGTGGATTTATTGAAGCATAAAATTTTAAATACCGCTCTAAATCATGCTCATTCATTTTTATAACGCTTTTATTAGCTTCACCTGTATGTAAGTTTGTATGTAACCGACCCTTTTGAGCTCAATTTTGTCTTACTTTGAACGATCAGATTTGATTCAAACTTTGCACACGTGTCAAAGGTTGATGACAATGCAATAATATGAAAAAATAATAATAATAAAAAAAAAAAACCTAGGTACTTTGAACGATCAGATTTGATTCAAACTTTGCACACCTGTCAAAGGTCGATGACAATGCAATAATATGAAAAAAAAAAAAAAACTATAGTTTAAAAAACTTGTAGTGTAGTTTAAAAGGCTTGATTTTGATTGTTATAAATATTTAATCAATAGTTTATTATATCTGAAGTTATTATAACCCACGCTTTTTTGTACAATAATATAAATTTTTCAATTGATTATTGCAGTTTTATTTTTAACTTTTTAGTTCAATTAGTTATAAAAGCGTTTTTTTTTAGTTTTTTAAACTATAATTTATTTTATACAACAAGCTGATAGAACAAGCATTTGGCCCACCTCGTAGGCCACGAGCCACGATGCACTGCTCTGCGTCCATCAACTTTAGGATCAGACGTTCAGCCTCACGATAAACATACTGCACTATACTCGATCACTATCTTATTCTGTCATAATTCATTTAGCACCTTTATCAGCCGTTTCGCAATTCAGTAATGTTTGAAACTATTTTTATCTACTGTGTCACCTATACCACTATTATACCTAACATCATAAATAAATGCAATCAATGTTTAGAAGTTGAATTTACTTTTATTGTGTTTGCTGTCATCTTTGACAGAAAAAAATTGCTTATCTATACTTTTAAGCTCTTTAGAAAGCAGAATTATCCGGAATTTGTTATTTCCTAACAACAGCAAACACACTTGTCTAGTCTTCAGACACCACGCCACAATACCGTTATAGATTATTCGCAGATGGAATCGAATAATTTTTTTGTAAAGATGCTTTCCCTTGGCACTCTGCCAACCCTCTCGAATAGAGCCAGCACATCCTGACCTACGATACCACAGGTGTGTCATTCTATTCTAGTCCAGCTTTAAATGGTTGTTTTTAGTTCGAGTTGATACTTCTTAATTGAGAGAGTAATGTCTTGTGGTTCGAAGCTTAGTTTCTGTCAAATCAGTGTTTAGTTCCGTTGATCTTTGGATATTTTGTTTCTTTTTCAATCGTCCATTTATAAAGCACTCAACAGGAGTATGTTAATGATCTTTTGTTTTGTAAAACAAAGGGTTAACGACGTAATAATACATATGACGGTAATAATGGCACTATTTCAGTTTTTAATGGAAATCTGACCTTAATGGGTTGAAGATATTTCCTCTTAAGAAAGGTGGGTAACCAGATCGAACTTCCTAGAGAGACCTATCAAATAAATTAACAATAATACCTCCAACACAGTTAGTTTCACATTTAACTGTACTTTTTTTGAAGGCTTCCATTGACCGTAATCTCACCTGATGTTGAGCGAAGATGCGGTCGACGGTGTAGCAAACTCAGCAAACCCATACCCTTTGGTAATTCTTTGGTTATGTAGGCCATTTTTTATTTTGTCCTGGTTAGCGGGCCGAAACGGCTGACTGAATGCAAGCAGCTGACCACTGACCAGTAATTTGGCCAGGTTCATAATTTGTGAACACGTAAGCGATGTGGAGGAAAACAAACTGTCGGCTATGGCCTCCAATTCCAGCGAGTGCTGTACAATTACCTCGTGATCCGGTGTTGGCCGAGTGCGAGCGGGCAGCGGAGCTGGTAGCAGAGCGGGTATGAACCGCTTGTGACTTATGGTAATGAGACAAGAGAAAATACAGAAACATATCCCTCCTTTTGAGAGAGTCGCGGGTCAAAATAAGCTATCACTAACGATTCCACTAGTAGATAAGTGATTAAGAAAGACATGACAATTACAGTTCTGAATTCAGTTTGTTTCGGAATATAAAAAAACGAATGTAAAATTTGTGCAAACCAATTTGCACCAACTTATTTCTCACATCCTTGCAAAATTATTACAAAGTTATATAATATCAGTAATTATATTAATGAATTCACTTTATTTCATGCCTGATTTTCATAACTCTTATTAATTTTATTGAACTAATCGCCTTTAGTACGACCATGTAACAAAAAAGAGCAGCACTTTTTAATTACCCCAGAATGTATCTGAAGGTGTGCCTGCTAGTTAAATATGCACATCGATATCAAGTGATATCCATAAATCAGGAAGATTGCAAACGCGTTCAGACGGGCCCGACCCGACACCAGCCACCCGCAATTATGCCGCGATAATGTTTGACGACGCGTTTAATATTTTGACCAGGGCTGTCATACACCCAAATCATTTTTAAGTTCTATAAGATAAAATAATAGTGCTTTTTTTACCTTACCAGTACCTACCTACTTTTGCTTTTCTTTATTTTTTCATAATCTACCTCTTTTGCCTTTGTTTTTTGCAATTGTGAATGTTTTGTATGTCTTTCATGACTGCAGATAAATAATGTGTGCCTATACATTTTTCCATGCACGTTTTTCTGTTTGAGCAAAAAATCTATTTCAAACCAAACCAAATCAATAGTACATTGATACCTGAGTGATGAAAGTCGCGTTATTTGAGTCCCGAGACGGGTTTGGCGCCAGAGCGTAAGCGAGGGCGCCAATGGAGCTTGAGGGCTCAAAAGACTTTCACCCGAGGTAAACACTGTGCTTTTCATTACGAATACAAGGAAAGTAAAAATAAAAACATGAAAGAAAAATTAGTGAAAATGAAGATTGAATTGCCGCCTTCCCGGTTTTTTTTTCTTTTTTTCTGGCGGGCCTTCGGCTTCGGCCTCGCCAGCATTATTCAGCCATTATTTTCATTCTCATAATTTAAAAAATTGAAAATTGTTTGCTCAAATCTATGTTATTTTAAATAAATAGTTGAAACTATATATTAATCAAGTAATTTAGAAGATATATTATTTATTTAATACTATCTTTATGTTATTTAAATTTTACATTGCGCTCTAATTAGACTTTTTAAACTTCTCACCGTTGTAATGGGTTTCCAACCTACTTGCTGAATAAAAAGTTGGAATTTGGTTCAACGACCTCCTTGCAGTTAGAAAAACTTTAGAAAGTTGGAACATGGTTGAATAAAATAGAACTTGTTTTTTTTTATAATTTGACAGCTGTCAGTAGAAAGCGATTCTCCCTATGGCTGAAAGTTTTACTTTCAATTAGGCCCCTCAGGCAACTTCAGACCTACTTTCAGAGTATGAGTAATGAAAAAGTTATTTATTTTCGGTCCCATAAGAATAGTATTAACAATATCAAAGAAACAAGAACATAATTGGCTGTCACGCGTAAAATGCTATAGTAGCATGTGCGCTGGTCTTCCGTGACACCACTTTTTTTTACTTTTTTTCCAATTTGCCTGAATGCTATGTTCATTAGTTACTATTCTTATCTCAAAGTATTTTTAATTTAGAGGAATGTCAGCCACTTTCTTCACGTGATGTTATTTTATTAATCCTAAGCATCCCTCTGTGTTGTAGTAGAGATACATTCGAAACATGCGTTTCCGTGCTCGTAACTAGCGGTGTGTGAGGACATGATTCACGTGGTTCTAGTCTTGCTTCGTAACCCGGTTATGAAATAAGAACTGTAAGACAGAACTTTTTAACTCGTTGGTAACCCAGTTAAGAAAAAAAAAAAAATACGGGTTGCACTCCGGGAGTGCCGGCAGAAGTGAAAACTTGATTATTAACGTTGAGCATGTTTGATATTTTGGAATGGTTAGGGGGGGCTTGTTTGTTATTTGGCACGCTGTAACATACACGAACATTCGCGCAAGCGCCCTGCGCTGCCTAAACGAAACAGTAGGCCCAGGCATACATTTTCGCCGCGCCGTAGAGAGGGGATAGCTGTCTACTCTCCATCCGTCTTACGCTTTTTCGATCAGGTCACGTGTCCTGACGCGCTGACGCGAGTTTAAGATTTTATACCCATTACAGAAAAAGTGCTCAACGCCGCTAAAGAAGTTTTCACTTCAAAAAGACGGGTTGCACTCCGGGAGTGCCGGCAGAAGTGAAAACTTGATTATTAACGTTGAGCATGTTTGATATTTTGGAATGGTTAGGGGGGGCTTGTTTGTTATTTGGCACGCTGTAACATACACGAACATTCGCGCAAGCGCCCTGCGCTGCCTAAACGAAACAGTAGGCCCAGGCATACATTTTCGCCGCGCCGTAGAGAGGGGATAGCTGTCTACTCTCCATCCGTCTTACGCTTTTTCGATCAGGTCACGTGTCCTGACGCGCTGACGCGAGTTTAAGATTTTATACCCATTACAGAAAAAGTGCTCAACGCCGCTAAATAAGTTTTCACTTCAAAAATCCTTATTAACTGGTTACAAAACCCTGCAAGCACTAAAGGGATAATAAATAAAAATATAAAAATGAAAAAGATTTTTTACTCCCAAATAATAAAAAATATAAATTGTTGTATAAAATTAGAATTAAGAAATAATTTTAGGACCCCTCTCGGGTATAGACCTCCTCTAGATTCTTCCATCTGTCCCAGTCCAGATCTAGAGGTAGATCGAACCAATTCGCTGTTATAAGGGATACAAAAGGAAAATCCCCACGAATTGTATGTTTTGTTTGCGTTGATTCCCAGACAGTTACAACACAATATTGCATTTGAACAGAAATAGTTTCGCTACGTTTTTATTATAGAAAGATACATAAAGTTATGTTAATCTAGTGTTGTGAAAGCAAGCGTAAAACTTACTATCAATTTATCGATAGTCTAATAAAATGAGTGTGATTGCCTTTTAATATTCTGAATCGCCGTTCTGCTTGCATTCGGAAACGTAGAAGTCAATTATCTTATCGCCTCTCCAATAAGAAAATAGTAAAACTAAGGTGTAAATCTGGTCTTTTTAAGCGTTTTTAATAGAAAATGTCAGTGGTAAAGCCGTAAAAAGCTGTGAGAAGTGTAATTTGAAGGCTGGAGTTAGAATATTTTGAATTTAACCGAGCAAGAAAATTACTAGCTATTATTGATGATATTTTCAATTTCAACACTTAACATTTTGTTTTGCGAAATAACATTGTAGGTTTGGTTGCCTGAGTTGTCTTTAAGACAGCGAAAGTCTCACAATTTTGATAACACAAAATTGTGATGTGTTGTGAGTAATGATTTTCGCAAAATTTAAAAAGTGCTAAATTCTGTCTTTTTGTAAGTGCGTTACATGAAGCGAGTTTAAAAGTAAGTTACGTGGCACAGCAACACTCAAAAGTTCCCCAGTTATCGTTACCGAGCAATGTAACGAATTAGAGAAAACAAACCTTCAATAATTGTCAGCAGACAACCAAAAACCACTCGTTTGGCCGAGAAATTTAACGGTGGAGTACACGATATCGTCAATCTCAGGCAAATTTTGTGGCAGCCACCTAGCCCCTAGGGTTTAAGCTTCAGAGACGGCACATTTATGTCATCTTGAGATTTTCCAAAACCGAGCATAAAGTCCCCTGAAGAAGTCCACGTGGCGAGATAAATCAAATGACAGAGACAACCCTAAAAAATATATGCAGGTTATGCTGAACTCGTGATTACGAACATCCTTCCACCGATCGTTGAATATAACATGAAGCGTCTTGTTAAAAACGCGTCCATCCACTATATTGTTGGTTTATCGGCTCGCGAACGAAGTGTCAATTACATTAATCTATCGACAGGGCGTGATTAATAGATCGATACGGAGACAGCACTGCGTGGAGGAATTTAATCCGGTTTTAATGTAAGCGTTTTAGACGTTAGATGTCAAGGCGTGCACTGATCTTTTCTAATGAAACGTGTAGCACGGTCACCATAAACCACCATTAGAGCAACAGAATGAGAGATGCACAGAGATTGTACTCGGCATCATTCATTGCAGACGTGGTGATGACAGATTGAGTGGAATGGCAAACGGCCTGGAGGCAAGTCAAGCGACCACGAAACGTGACATCCCTTGGACACTGGAAGAGAGAAAGCGTGACCAATAAATTGAATAAAGACACATGATTAAGGTAGATGGTGGCTAGGGGAGGGCTTAACCACTTCAAAGAAAAACTCAAGCTCATTCAAAAGTTTCCTTCAGCTTTGTGCATATCGAAGCGTTCTGCGGTGATGATCACTGAAACGCTGTCATATTTGACAGCGTTTCACTGATCACCAGAACGCTTAAGATGTGTACAAGGCTCTAAGGTTTCATCAATCGTTTGAGAGCGCTGAAACTGGGCACATGTTTGATACCGTAACCAGCACCTTAGGATCAGAAGGCGGGGTAGCTCCCACTAGACTACTGGAGGTCCTTTTAAACTGCATGACACATACCAGTAGCCCTAACACAAGCTCTGTCTGGCTTTGTGTCTGGCTCTGGTTTTGAGTCTATATGAGTGCTCACCAGTGTATGACGTTTCGACGTAGGATTTATTTAGTCACATAGACTCAAAACCAGAGCCAGACACAAAGCCAGACAGAGCTTGTGGTAAACCTACTGGTATGTGACATGCAGAGACAGAGCCAGACAGAGCTTGTGGTAGGCCTACAGAACCCAGGACATGAGCCAGGCGCCGGCGGGTCAACGCCATAGCTATAAGTACAAGCAGAAAACAGTAAAATGCGTTCATAAAATGTATACTTTATTACTGAGAGTTGGCTACGCGAGCTTAATGTTCTATTGTAATAAAGTCACAGAAAGGCAACTATTTTATGTGTTACTTATGACCGGTGGTCGCCAGAGAGGGGGGAGGGCAATAAGGTTAAGGGGGCATGGAGCGAAAGTAAGGTCTTAGGGGCGAAAAATTTTTCGACATGTTTTTAATTTTTTTCATCTCTTTCAATGTTTTCAGCGTCTAAAGTATTTTGTAACTAACATAGAAAACGAAATAAATGATTATTATGGACAATCCACACTGCGCTATCTCCCAAACTAAGCAGAGCTTTAAAACTAGAAACTTCATTTAAGATCTTACGATCGATAATGACGTTAATGATATCACCGTGACCCCGTTTGACCTGCCTCCGTTTGATGTCACCGGTCACCACACCTTATTGCGGATCAGCTTAGGCAATACGTATGAACAGTTATAATCTAGGCATAGCAAGTAAGTTGACATTTTACCACTTTGGAGAAAATTGATCAATAAATAGAAAAACGTAGTATCCGAAAATATACACGCAGCCCAAATGAGACCTTGCCTTGTTATTCACAATCTAATAAACCTTGAGATGTTCAAATGATTGAAACTGGACAACACGAAGCATAATTGCATATTGCGTGTCACGTGTTTATTAATAAGTAGACATGCGAAAGTGTTCAAGCAGAAAGAACCTGAAAAGATAACCACCTTGTTTACCATTTTTTGATGTTTTTTTTTGTGGCCCTGTCCTAAGTCCAGCCCTGCTGGCCCGGTAGAAAGCAGACACTAGAGATTTGCGATTCTAAAACTTGAAATTGATCCCGATCGTTTCATTGATTTATTGGCAGTCAAAGAGACCCTTATGGCAGTGAAAGGACCCTAACTTTGAACCTCAAAAAGCTTATTATGATAATATCTAATATCTGGGGTGGGATATCAATGTTGGTCAGCTTTCACGAAATTTCTCTCATAGTCTTTTGTGAACTGATTGCGACAAAAGATGCGTTGAGTCTACTACCAATTTAAAACACACGGGTTTTGTAGAATAGTGCCCAACCTGATTGATGGACAGTCATTTATATTGAAAGCAGAGAGAAGCTGGGAACTGCCTTCCACCGACTTCCCGCCGGGAAGACGGTGGAAGGCTTAAAATTGCCTTTCCTGGATACCATGATGGAGACTTTAGTCTATCTGTCGGCTTTGTCAGTCTGATTATTATGATTGTTCACTTGCGTTTATAAGAAACAAGAATAAAACTTCCAGCACTGTATTGTACAATATTTATTCCAACTCAACCCGTGCCTATACATGAAAGGCCAAAACGCAACGATAGCGCGATTCAGGATTCGGACAACTAAACTAGCACCATCTAGTTATGCTTCGGGTACTGAATTACTATGCATGATGATTATCCGGCTAAAAATTGATGTCGTACACTCCTCTGTCACTGTCAGGCTGTCCACACCTCTTGAATTCAGAATATCCCAGACCACCATTCACAATAGTCTTCAGAAATGATTTTGCCAATAGTTCATAAATAAACAAAATCCGTTTCTAAAGCTGGATTCTAGACCGTCTGAAAGCTTTGCCTATTTTTTTAAGAGCATTGCTTTTAGCAGAACGACTTGATATGCAATCATGCTTCGATACAAATCTATCTCATCAATCTCAACTATTTAGTTTCTATGCCAGAACTGAAGTCTTCTGTTTTTTACAATTTTTTTCTAAGATATCTATAATTTATAACGCTATATTACGGTATCTGAAGATACATTACAAGTTGTTGATCTTTCGTTATTTTTACTTTGTTTGGATATTGTTTGTGTTTGGTCCATTTGTTTCGTTACGTCACTATTATTTTGTCTGTAGTTTCATTTATATCTTGTTTCCTTGTTCTATTCTCATCTTTAAATTCATTATAGATCTACGTAGTGTGTGTTGCTATTTTTGCCGTCTTTTTATTAGTTTTTACAGCATAATATACTAAATTATATCATTAACCTTGCAAACATGTTACTAGTGGACGATTCGCAATCCTAGGGTTTATTATTCAAGTCATTCAGGTTTCTCGATCGAGATAAAGTGGATTTGCCCCATATCGATAGAGGCTGGATAGAACACATTCGAAGCTTATTCCTGACCAATACTTTAAGCTTTTATTTTGCAAAAAGGTTTTACAAGAAGAAACTTTGTATTTGGCTACAATTTAAGTCTTATCCAGATTCTTACTAAATATACGGATTATTCTTTTAATCCGTATTTAGACTTCGGTCAGCACAATTGAGCCAACGGCTACTGGTTTAAACAGTTCATATTAGGCTTTTTCATAAATTTTGTAGAGACTTCCTGTACATGGCCGATGGTGGCTACTTACAGTCGCTACTAAATGTATATCGTTGATCATCACCGCTGCAGCTGGTAGCTCATCTGCGATCCGAGCAGCCTGCACTTCTTGTATTCTTGCAAATTGTCCACTGGAAACTTCTCTTGTCTGTCAGAAATCACTCTTAGTGATAAAGCCGCCCATGGTTCCTATATTTGTAATGTTTATTTTAATTATGTTTGTTTTGTGTACAATAAAGTATTAATCAATCTATCACTTCTATAGCGGTGCAATACTACTTGAAGGGTGATCTAGTTATAGTCTGCCTATAATAACTCTTCTCGAACGTGCAGAAGCTTTTTAAGAGATTTATGGTCAAAAACATAGTTCGCTCTATTCTAACACTTTCTAGAGAACATCTTCTCATGAGTTTCACGTCTGATTTATAGGTCTAGACAAGGGACATCTAAAAATATCCATCCACTACACTGTCACTGAGCAAAACTTCCATTATTTTTACCAAAATGTCGACACCCTGCTCACAAAAAGCAACATTTACACTTCAAAGAAATATATCCTCTATTAACATAAGAATAGAGTACACAAGAAGTGTATTGATAAAATTGCAGACATTAGACCCCCACAGTACTAATCTCTAAGGATTAGACAATAGTTTTAAGAAATAGCTTCCTTATGCGTGGTGTACAAAAATAGCGTAAAATGAGTCAGTCTACATAGTTGAACTTTTGTAAGTAAAGAGTTGTTTTAACTAAAATAAGTGTTGGTAATGCCACTAATAAACACTGGGAAGTCACGTATATAGACTTGATGGCTCACTCAGTTTCAAGCGTCATGGACACACAAAAGTAACCGCAATTGATAGGTAAGCTAAAATGTCTCTGGGTTATAAACATGTGCTAGCTAATAATATTAAAATTAATTAATTTATATTATTATTTATTTATATTATTAATTATTAAGGTAGGTAATTAACCTATTGAATTTATCTATAAAATAGCAAATGGTAAAAACAAAGTTCAATACTTTGGTCAAAAGCTCGCTGGTTTAAGAAATATTTTGTACAACAAAAAAAAAACCGAGACACAAAAACAGAAGTGGCATAACAGTGAAAAGAATTGATGAAAGCCTTGCACACATCTAAGCGTTCTGCGGTGGCGATCACGAATATGACAGCGATATTTTTGACAGCGTTAAGCCGCAGAATGCTTAGCAATGCGTTGCTGCTCAATAAATTCTCATTAAACGTATAGATAAAAGCAATTTTCTTGTAAATAAGTCCACGTATGGCTCTAAAACAACAAAATTCATGAGAAATGAATGAAAATGAATATTGCTAACATATAAATTGAAAGTTATGTGATAGAACAGTAGTGTTATCGATATAACTATAAATAATGAGTATCTCGATAACTGTATTCATTTAAAAATACAAAAATTTATATTTTTTTACAACTATAGCTGATATGACCAGCATATGGCCCCTGTTTAGCATCTAAATTTTAGGGACAAAGATAGCTTGTATAAATTATTAGGACAGTCTCTGTCTTCTCTCTCTAAGAAATAAGATGATACATCCATCGTGCCTAGGAAACAAAATCATGATCATGTCATCATGATTTTGTTGGATGATCAGTGATGACATAGCTCGTAGAATTAGTAAGTTGAACTGGCAATGGGCAGGTCATATAGCTCAAAGAACCGACAACCGTTGGGGAATAAAGGTTCTCGAATGGCGACCACGAACCGGAAGACGAAGCGTAAGGCGCCCGCCCACCAGATGGACCGACGACATTGTTAAGATCGTGGAAAGTCAGTGGATGGAAAGAGCTCAGAATCGTTCTTCCTGGAAATGTGTAGAAGAGGCCTATGTCCATCAGTAGACTTATTTAGGCTGTTGATGATGATGACAAGATGGAAAAAGCACATTATCTGAATAAAATTATTTCCGTCCTTGTTTTTTACAAGCATAAAGATGAGAAGGAAACATTTTTTGAGATGATAAAACCCATCCTGATAGTCCTAAAGTGGAAATAAAAATACTCTGTTGTCGTGAAACAGGGCCCAGCCCGGCAGTTTGTAATTCAAAACGGCAGTTGACATTTTAGCACACTTGTAGTGTTGGTTTTGGCAAACTGCATAAAAGCATTTACACTGTTCTTTGATACAGTGATTGCTTTTGTCGGAATAGGAAGAAGACCAGCTTTTTGAAACTTAAGTAGGAAGAGGTCCAGTCTTTCCAGGAACGTTATTCTAAAGGCGTTTATTTCAGGCATGCACATGAAGCAGGCTGTACATCGAAAGGAAAAGTTTCAAAGTTCTGGGCCTGCGAGATATTACCACTTTTTTTTCTGTTTTAACACAGTTGAAATGTCGGGAAATAATAAAGGTAATCGCGGTACCCGTTTGTTAGATATAGTTCTGCGAGATATAGTTTGGTAATAGGTAGTGATCACCACTTTTTAGGGTTCCGTAGCCAAATGGCAAAAGCGGAACCCTTATAGATCGTCATATCTGTCTGTCTGTGTGTCTGTGATATTTGGTTTGAACGAGATCTAGTAAGTAGTTTTTTTATACGTCATAAAACGTAAACCGCAATTTATCTTTCGACGAACTACAAGAACTTTCGTATTATGTTACTTGCTGCTACGAAACCCTTCATGGGCGAGTCCGACTCGCACTTGGCAGCTTTTTAATACATTAGAGTTTTATTGAAACCGGGAAGAATTGGTGTCTGTAAATATTTGCGGAGAGATGAGGGTCATATTACCAGGAAAGTGTTGGAAATGGATGTGGATGGTGGTTATAGAAGAAGAGGTAGACCAAAGAAAAGATGGATGGAATGCGTCAGGGATGACATGAGCAGGAAAGGAGTGAGCATGAGATGGTGAATGATAGAGGTGAGTTGAAGAAGAAAACCTGTTGTGTTGTGCCGTCCCCACTCAGCGTGGGACAAGGGCAGAAGATGATGATGATGATGAAATATTTAAACCCACGATCTAAGGATGGAAAAGCGGGTGTACCACTAGACCACTAGTGTATAACCTAAGCAAACTCGATAAGCATAAAAGCAAAGCAACAGATGGTAATGTGAGATTAAATATTGACTCATTTCTAGACAACACTGCCAACTACACCACCTACTGTTCTAGACTTCAGAAAGTACAGTCAGGGAGAAAATGTTTATTGTACAGTCTGTTGTTGTCTGACAGTTTTCTTGTTAGTATCGCACTGCAATATAAACTAGAGAAAATATAAAAAAAAAATCGGTTGTCTGTGAAGTTGGTTTACTGATGATAGTTGAACGTGACAACGTCATACAGCTGTCCACGTGGACGCATCTCTCATTCAAGTAGGAGAGAGACAGATGTCGAACGCTGCCGAATGCGGAAGCCGGTTGTGCCTCTTTGTCGCTCGTTCCGCGCTCTCGCTTGCACTTCAAGCCTTAAATGGAACTCCTCAGAGCGAGGTAACGCCGCATGAGTCACGTTTTTTCGTGCGTGCAGCCGGCTCCATCGAATTATAAGACGTTGTCACGTCAAAAAGTCAGCTAGTGTTTTTTGAACTGTTTACTTGATCTTTGAGTTTTTGGCGTGTATTTTATTAACGAATTGCTGTCGTTTTGAAAATTGCTGTAAAGAAAAAAATTGTCAGAAGAGAAAAACAAAATAATAAATAAATAAATATTCTGGACAATTCACACCACACTACCCAGCCCCAAACTAAGCAGAGCTTGTAATATGGGAACCAGATAGCTGATATAATACTTGAATACATTTTTTTTTGTAAATACATACTTATAATACAGTATAACACCCAGACAGAGAACAAACATTTATGTTCACCACACAAATATTTGTTCTCGGTGGGGATCGAACCCACGACCTACGGCGCAGAAGGCAGAGCTACTACCAACTGAGCTAGAGGCCAGTCAAACAATGGGTAACAAAATAAAACGTATCTTTCTTATAAAACTTACTTTTTAACGCAACAGTACCCCGAGGAAAGTTACTAAGATTTATTTACTAAGACTTGTTATAGGTAATATATCATTGCTTCTTTACTCAAATTTATTCAATTCGTATTTGCTTACGTTTCCTCTGCTACGCCTCATCACAATAAACTATTTACAATAAGCTTTAGAAGATTCAAAAGTAATTTCTAAATGATATCGCCCGCGGCATTGCTTGATTGGTACCCGGATAAAAGCTATTACTTAACATCAGGTGTGTTTGAGGTCGAACCAAACATTTGCCTATATAATACTCGTAGCTTGTAAAATAACGTCACCAATTCAAACAGTTTTTATATTCAGTAAAAATCACATTCGGAATTTGCTCAGGCGGAAATTAATTTAGGGGGACTGCAACTAGCATTCTAGAAAAAGACAAGGCTAACTTTAATAGAACATCTGATTATTTTCAACAAACAGAGGTTACAGATTTCTTTTCAAGTGCGAAAAACAAAATAGAAAACTTTCAATATAATTTGTGCTAACAGTACGACGATAATGTTTTTCCGTGGTATTTTCTTGGTTTTAATAGACGTGTTTTTGCTATTGAGCCCAATAGTGTATTACCTACTTAATTTTATTCCGTGCCCAAAGTTATAGCTGTCTCTACCACGCTTCACCCACGTGGTAGGGAGATATTTGCTTCTCTATCGCAAAGTAAATAGGTAAGGTTCCTTGTGTTCCTACTTATTTGTAGTATTTCAGTCAGCTCATGTGGTTTATAAAGAAAAGCAATTCGTTTTCAAAAGATCAAAATAGATTTGGATCGCTTTGCGCTTTACGTTACTTTTTTATAGCCTGTAAATTTAAACACAAAATGGACCTAAAACTTGTCTGATAAATAAATAAATATTAATTACAATCCACAATTAAACTTGTTTTTTTGCAACTATGTAGGAAAAAAGTTTTTTTTTATAGTTCTCGTGAATTTTTTATTTGCTTGGCTTGTGTGAATTTTCTAAATAATTATCACTTACCTCAAAATTGCTCATATTGCGTGTGAGTTGCGGGTACGCTGATGCAAATTTATTATTTAAAAAACAAGTCACTATCACTGGAAACACAAAACTTCACTCACTCACTCACAGAAAATAGAGGTTAAATTAAACAAAATATTTTTGAAAAACTTGTGTCGGTTCGATTAGTGATAGGTGGGTTGTGTACCGGGAGCGCGCGCGCAGCTTGCGACCGTTTCTCGCACTGAGCTGACTACGGAACAGCTAACAACCTCGGAATAATATGTTTTTTAACTGAAAATCTGCAACACGCTGCTGCGGTTTTCTTTTGATATTTTTTAAACGTTTTTGTGGTACACGGTGCGTTCCAATCGCCCGCATGGCAGCTTGACGGGCAATCCGCGTTCTACTCAACTTTTTGCTTTCTTTCTCGTTTTGGCCACGTTTCTGAATAAATTAAGTTGCATGAACGAACTTGTTGATTGTTTCTCTGATGTCTTGGCTAATCGAATCGTAATATGGTTTTAACTCTACCTCGTGTATGTAAATATTGGTAGAGACACCATTTCCTTACAATATACAATATATTATAATAAGGTAGTCTGAAAGTAAGAGATATCTAGGCAGAGTCAGGTTTTTAGGAAAAGACTTGTTTATGTTTACTATTACATCTGAAATTATTATCATTCGTAAGTTTAGTGTTACAATTTTTATAACATTTTAAGCGTAAGAAAACAATTCCTCGGTATATGGTAAGTTAGACTTATAGCCAAATTACACCTACATTTTGTTGTCAGTCGTTTTTTTATTGGTATCATATAATCACTCTAGCTAGATACTTGATAACTAATAATCGGGTACCCTACCCGATATTCAAAGAATCGCGGGAAGTTGGTGGATGGAAAGGGCTTTGAATGGTTCCTACTAGAAATGTATAGGAGATAAAGACTTCTACAGGCTCATGATGATGATAAACACCGAGTTAAGAGTATACTTAGGCGGGATTATCTAATAGTCATAATTCAATACAAAAATGTGAAGACGGCATTCATTTAAAGAGAACATTTAAAGAAAACTCCGCGGCCAACAAACCTATAACCGTAACTCGTCAATTCCTAGACTTCACCGCAATAAAGCTGTTTAGTTTACTATTGTTTTGGTATCACTAATCTGAGGAAGTTTGCATTCTTCCGACCTTTAAATATTCGATATTCTTCTTCTTTCGTGTCGTTTCGTGTCGTTTCTACAACTATTAAAACTTCCATGTTAGTGTAATATTCTCATCAATTTGACACGTCCACTTCAGTTTTATTATTATTTTTGTATAGAATAACTTTTGATTTGACATGCCTACAATTATATTTTTGACAATTTTAATATTATTATAATGTAGGTAAATAAGTAACTTCTCTAAATTAGAATTTTTGCACACCGAAATGGTAAAAATATGTGATACACTTTACACTTGACATCTATGTACTTTCCACCATGTTTTTATGCAAATAAACGTATGAAATGAAATGAAATTCTTCTTATCGTGTCACTGATTCTTTCGAACCAAGTGTGGTGAAGGATTTTAAATGCGCCTCAAAGAGGCTCCTTTCGTGCACTTGACACATATTTTTGAACTTTTCAGGTTCTACGATATGCCGGATCTCACGATGTTTTCCTTCACCGTTTGAGAGCACTGGCATAGTTCATAGTGTACATACATTTTTAGGCAGAAAAACTCATTGGTACACGACTGGATTTGAACACACGACCTTAGGGTCGGAAGGCGAGCCACCAGCGCTCACCGTGTTTTGTATTCGATATTACAAAACACGGTGTCTACTACTCGATTCTTGTTTAGATGTGGATTCACACGTTGTTCGTTAGTAATAAAGTGAATGTTTATCGAGATTTATGTAATAGTAATGACTATTTAGTATGCAAGAAACTGGGCGACATAAGGAAAGGGCCGGTAGCTACATGGTATGTGCTTGCTATACTTGACACCGCTCAGTTGGTTGTGCATGCGTAATAAGTATAGCTATACCCGAACATTATAAAAAATAAACATATTTCATATATAATCCACACAACACTATCTAGCCCCAAACTAAGCAGAGCTTGTACTATGGGAACCAGATAGCTGATATATGACATAAATATTTTTTTTTTGTAAATACATAATTTAGAATACAATATAACACCTAGACAGAGATCAAACATCTGTGTTCACTACACAAATATTTGTTCTCGGTGAGGATCGAACCCATGACCTACGGCTCAGAAGGCAGAGCTACTATCAACTGAGATGAGAGGCCAGTCAAATATTGTTGTGCATTATAATGGTCCTATAGCAGTCATGTGGCTTAGCAGACTGCTAGGTTTGTTGCTAGCTCTATTTTTGACGTGACAACGTCTTATAATTCGATGGAGCCGGCTGCACGCACGAAAAAACATGACTCATGGGGCGTTACCTCGCTCGGAGGCGTTCCATTTAAGGCTTGAAGTGCAAGCGAGAGCGCGGAACGAGCGACAAAGAGGCAGAATCGGCCTCCGCGTTCAGCAGCATTCGACATCTGTCTCTTTCCTACTTGAGTGAGCGATGCGTCCGCGTAGTCAGCTGTATGACGTTGTCTCGTTCAACCATCGTCAGTAAACCGACTTTACAGACAACCGATTTTTTTATTATGAATGAGGGGGTTAGTCAGTTGGCATCTCTATTTGTTGTCATGAACGAGACAACGGCTTTTTAGAGAGCCCTAGCTAGCCACTTATAATGAGGGGGTAGTAACCTACCTATTTCCGTTTTTTAGAGTAGTCTGGTTACATCCGGTTCATTTAAAAAGAATCAAATTCAAAACCACTCCTAGCACCCCATAAATCTGCCCAACGAAAAGAAACCGTCGCGTCGGATCTTCTCATAACTATCAAATTTCATACACTTCGAAACTGATTGAAATTCATCTTTTTGAGTGTTACTTTTACTCCAAATTAACTATGCCTACTTTAGAAAATAAACTAGCTGTGCCTAAGTGAGATTTCGTCCGCGTGGAATAGCGTTTTTTTTTCGGATATAAAAATAAACGGAAAAAATCAGTATTCGCATGCGTTTTCTGCCCATCGGGTGAGCACACTTACCTAGGCATACCATACCACACACACGCCACACAGTACCAAAATAAAAAATTATATCGTTTGTTATACTAACCATAGGTTAGGCTATCATGCTAAGTTCCATTGTGAGTTGGCATCGCGATGTATAAACAAAGGATCGACTAGGTCTACCAACATTTATACAAATTTTATCATCAAGCTTTGGCTGTCGACTGTCGTGCTCCGTTCCATTGCATAATCGCAACTACTACAATGTCCAAACGTCACACTAGTCCAACCAAACATTTAGAATCCCCCAATAATTTTACGTTTGTCTGTCGTGTTCAGTTCCATCACGTAGTCGCAACTATCGCGATGTCCAAACTTCACACCAGTACAACCGTATAGATAGTGCAATCCACGAAGGCTCGCCCCACTATTCCTCCTAACCGTTTATAGATAGGTATATGTGTGCAAGCTTCCGTCAATGTTTGAGTGTTATCGGTACACACTAATTACCTATGAGTGCACACGCACACTACAATGAATAGACTACGGTTCGCGACTGCCGTTCGGAGCAAACTCCCCGCACCCCGCGATCCCCTCAACCGACAATTGGTAGGGCGCTTCTTCGTGAATTGCACTATCTATAAAGTTTAACAATTCCCCCCCTCCCATAATTTCCGTACCCAGCTACATACCACAGGTCGCCCTAGTCCGGCTCCCAAACAACTGCATTCCCAGCGAGAGCGCATCTGCGAGAATCTACTTATTTTATACTCTCGTCCATAATTAGGTAGTACCGGTCTTCAGATTTAATGATCTTACTTAGACAAAGTACTTTGTATTACTTATCATGCGTATATTTTAAGTGCAAATGAAATGTCACCGAAGCGTGCTAGAGAAAATCTTTTCTAATTTAAAATGGCATTTAGTTTAGTTTAGTTTATTGTAAAAAATATCAATAATATCAGTATATACAAGTATAAGTAACATTACAGACATATCCAATACGTCACTTAGAGCTATGTACACATAATAGTACATTGTTACCTGAGTGTTGAAAGTCACGTTTTTTGAGTCCCGAGACGGGTTTGGCGCCAGAGCGTAGCGAGGGCGCCAATGGAGCTTGAGGGACTTAAAAGACTTTCACCCGAGGTAAACACTGTGCTTTTCATTACGAATACAAGGAAAGTAAAAATAAAAACATGAAAGAAAAATTAGTGAAAATGAAGATTGAATTGCCGCCTTCCCGGTTTTTTTTTTCTTTTTCTCTGGCGGGCCTTCGGCTTCGGCTCGCCAGCATTATTCAGCCATTATTTTCATTTATTTTCATAGTTTAAAAAATGGTAAATTGTTTGCTCAAATCTATGTTATTTTAAATAAATAGTTGAAGCTATATATTAATCAAGTAATTTAGAATATATATTATTTATTTAATACTATCTTTATGTTATTAAAATTTAAATTTTACATTGCGCTCTAATTAGACTTTTTAAACTTCTTACCGTTGTAAAGGGTTTCCAACCTACTTGCTGAATAAAAAGTTGGAATTTGGTTCAACGACCTCCTTGCAGTTAGAAAGACTTTAGAAAGTTGGAACATGGTTGAATAAAATAGAACTTGTTTTTTTTTATAATTTGACAGCTGTCAGTAGAAAGCGATTCTCCCTAGGGCTGAAAGTTTTAATTTCAATTAGGCCCCTCAGGCAACTTCAGACCTACTTTCAGAGTATGAGTAATGAAAAAATATAGAAAATTTACTTAGGTATGTTGGAGACCTACATAAAACAAAATAATAAAATCAAGAAAATAATAAAAGAAGAGGTGCTGAGGGTAATGTATCAGTAGTGGTCAATATAGAGGTACATAGTTATTCTTCTGATTACCGATGACCTACCATCAGGCCACAAGCTCTGTCTGGTTCTATCTCTGGTTCTGGTTCAACCACAAGCTCTGTCTGGCTCTGGTTATGAGCCTGTGTGAGTGCTCACCAATGTATGTATTATGCTGTGTGTGTGACATTTCGATGTAGGATTCATTTAGTCACTACTCACACATACTCAAAACCAGAGCCAGAAACCGAGCCAGACAGAGCTTGTGGTAGGTGTTTGACTACTACTTATTTTTTTAATATGTAGGCATCTACTTACTTGAGTCACCTCGTCTTGGTGGCGCGCGTGGTATAATATAAAGTCAACGTAAACCTTGCGCACATCTAAGGGTTCTGCGGCGGCGATCAGTGAAACGTTGTCAAATATGACAGCGATATTTTACAGCTGATCGTTACTGATCTCCACCGCAGAACGCTTAGGTTTACGCAAAACTTTATTTCGGGTTACTCCCACAAATCGTGCCTTTTAGAAGATACAGTCGCGGTATGAAAATGTTCGTCACCTTAGAGTCGGTTTTCGCTTGCACCAGTGCCTTGATCATGATCACATTTTGACATAATTTGTGACGATAACTTATCGGTGTATTCTGTCTATTCAGTTTCAAAAGGTATTGGGATCGTGATACGTTGAACAAATCAAGTTGAAATTCGACGAACATTTTCATTCCGCCACTATAGGTACATATTACAAGCTTTCTGAGAACCTAAAAACTGCAACCGTGGTAGGTCCATTTCATCTCGACCTAATTGTTACCCGACTGCGGCTTACCCAAAGGAGGGTAATGAGTTCAGCGTTCTACGTTGAAAGTTAGTTCTGTAAACATTACATGAAAGATACAGGGAAGTAAACATTCTCTACTCTTTTAGACATTGATTGCAAATACTTTTATTTTATGCGGTGAATGCCATGATTAATATTATAACATAAATAAATAAATTGTGGACCATTAACACAACACTATCTAGCCCGAAACTAAGCAGATCTTGTACTATGGGAACCAGCAGGACTAAGTACACCTGAATGAACAAGCTTTTTACTTTTACTTTTTACCACGAGCTCCATATGGTTATGGTTTTGACCACAGAGCACCAAACACGCTTTTGCTTACGCAAAGTAGAGAGAACATGATGACTTATTACTAAGAGAACCAGTGTCGCCAAACTCATACACGTAAAAACAAACACACATAGAAATAAAAGTTATGATTGGTCGAAAAAAAACGTTAAAAGGACCTAAAACCAAAAAAAAAAATTTAATTGATAATAAACCTTAAAGCTATCGTGACATGGTTCTAAACTTAATAAAATAAACAGTGCTAAAATAAAATTCTATTTGCCAAGAGATGGCACTTCTCATTCAGTATTTTTTTCTTTTAGTCTCTATTTAGTTATAATAAGATTGATAATACAATGGCTGTTACTTGATTGACAACAAAACAAAGCTACTTGACGCTAGATGGCGTTATAGAAAACAATTCTGTTAGTCTTTATCCACAAGGTATAAGATTCATAATACAATGGCTATTACTTGACATAGCCACTCACTTAGTGATGTGCCAAGGTGGATACAAGACAAATGTATCGACATCGATGATTACCTACCTACTTCTTATCGTGTCACTGGTTTTTTCGAACCAAGTGAGGTGAAAGGATTTTAAGTGCGCCCCAAAGAGGCTCCTTTCGTGCACTTATTTAACACATATTTTCGAACTTTTTAAGTTCTATGGCATGCCCGGTTTCCTCACGATGTTTTTCTTCACCGTTTAAAAGCACTGGCATAGTGTAAATTAATTTTTGGGCAGTAAACCTCATTGGTACACGACTGGATTTAAGCCCACGACCTAAGGATCAGAAGGCGGGGCCGCTACCACTAGCCCACCAGCGCTCTCACCTACCTACTGATGTATAACGATCGGTAGCACGTCAGGTTATATTTATGGTGGTCGAAATAAAAAGCTTTTCTTATCTATCTTTCTTTATTTACCCAATCAAATGTTTACAACTCGTAAAATTGTATACTACTTAACTGTTTCAAATATTGTTTCTTTTTCTTCTTGTGTTTTCTTTTTCCTGTTGCATCGATACATTTATTTTGAATATCGGTAAACTGAAACCAGAATTGTTATGTTATTTCTTCAAAATATTTCTGTAATTTTCATCTTACCCAGCCACTGTGGGCTATAAGAATAAGAAAAGAATCAGAATAATACATAAGGAATAAAATCATCACTAAAACAAAAAAAAAGTCAGCTCCCTAAACCTAACTATTTATATGATCAGAACTAATAAAGTATTCGATAGCACATTCATCACTTTATTGGGGTAGGTACAGCCCTAATTGAGTAGCGAAAGTTGAGATTTATAGAAACGCGACCTTAACGAATATCATTCACAGTCTATTTTTGTTTGATGGTTTTGCATTCTAAACAAAACCAATTTAAGCAATAAAATAATACTAACCTGTGATACGATATGCCCCCTTTTGTTAAATTATTGGTTCGACTATCGTTTTAGCACTGCAAAACAGCACAATACGGCATTTTTATATTTATTCGTGTTTTTCTCAGTTACGTTTCTTCTGACAGACTTCAAACACGACTAAACAAAGGAAGGCTTGAAGTCGTGGTACTGCGCGTACTTGGAGCGTGAGAAGGTCGTCTACATGCTAGTCCCATTACTTCTTTATTTCGTGGTTTTGGCTGTCAAAATTGTGTCAACACATTCAAACCCAAGAAGAAAATGAATGTGTGGGTCACCCTATCTATACACAATTTGACAGCCATAGCCTTATCCATATGGAGCTCGTGGTAGCCCTGCAGATAGCTGATTATAATACTCATAATGCATTTTTTTGTAAATAAATGATTTGAATAAAGTCAGAGAGCAAATGACTTGCCTTAGCTGGCAGACGAGCAGACGGGCCACCTGATGGAGAGCAGTCACCGTCGTCTATAGACACCTGTAGATTTACCACAAGCTCTGTCTGGCTCTGTCTCTGGTTTCGAGGCTGTGTGAGTGTTGACTAAATAAATCATACGTCAAAACGTCACACACACAGTGCAGTACATTGGTGAGCACTCACACAGACTCAAAACCAGAACCATAGACAGAGCCAGACAGAGCTCATGGTAGGCCTGATGTACCACCAAAGGTAGTGCTGATGCACTGCCGGCCTTTTAAGAAAAGACATACATTATCACCTTTTCCATATGTGTTCACCAGACAAATATTTTGTTCCCGGTGGGGATCGAACCCGCGCCCTCCAGCGCAGAAGGCAGAGCCAAACCAACCGAACTATGAAGGTATTCAATGTACTTCTCCTTCTTATCGTGTCACTGACTCTAGCGAACCAAGTGTGGTGAAAGAATTTTAAATGTGCCTCAAAGAGGCTCCTTACGTGCACTTGACACATATTTTCGAACTTTTTTGGTACTACGATATACCGGTTTCCTCACGATGTTTTCCTTCACTGTTTATTATTTAATGTACTTATAATGTATATTGTATTGAAGTCATTTATTCGAACCGCTATATTGCAGTAGGCTTACCATGAGCTCTGTCCGGCTCTGTCTCTGGTTCTGCTTTTGAGTCTGTGTGAGTGTTGACTATAACGTCACACACACACTATAATGCACTGGTGAGCACTCACACAGACTCAAAGCCAGAGACAGAGCCAGACAGAGCTCATGGTAGGCCTACAGACCACGATTGAAGACAAAAGAAGTCAAAAGTCACGCGTCACCCGGAGGCGTAAGCTTGTATGGCGTTAACCGATTATAACTAACAAAGCAGGACACATCAGAAACACTGCAATAACAACCTTGTGGCTAACTAAATAAGGTTTATGTAAATGTAGATCCATTATTGGTTTTGGATTGGACAAAAGATTTATTCTCAAAAATTGCGAGCAGGATTGTATCGGCTCAATTACTTTGTAAATACAAATTTCAGGATCACAAGTTGACCTAAAAACAACAAAATACTAAGGCATTTTCAATCATTATACCTACAGGGTGTTTAGCAGCCCGTGTTGGTATTTTAGAATAGTTCAGAATAGAAAAACAAAACAGGCCTTTGCATCTTTTAGATGATTTATGACTGGCCTCTCAGCTCAGTTGGTAGTAGCTCTGCCTTCTGAGCCGTAGGTCGTGGGTTCGATCCCCACCGAGAACAAATATTTGTGTGGTGAACACAATTGTTTGTTCTCTGTCTAGGTATTATATTATATTCTGAGTATGAACTTACAAAAAAAAAATGTATTTAAGTATTATATCAGCTATTTGATTCCCATAGTACAAGCTCTGCTTAGTTTGGGGCTAGATAGTATTGTGTGGATTGTCTATAATATTTATAGTGCCAGGGGCAACTGCCCGTTTACTCATGCCCCTACTTGCAGGACGCTATAGTGCCTGGGACAGGATTTAAAATGGAATAGGCTTGCCCAGCACCTATACCATCCTGACAGCTTAGTCGGCCTTATTCACAGGAAACAAATGGTAAATACGTGCGGAACTGACTAAGCCGCGGGTTTCCTTCACCGTTTGAGAACACTAGCATTGGGCACATAAATTTTTCGTTAGAAAAACTCATTAGTACACCACTGGGTTTGAACCCACGGCCTTAGGATCGGAAGGTGGGGCCGCTACCACCATGTGAACCAGTACTCCAGAATAGAGATATTCTCAAAACTGTTATTATCGGTCTCTTAATGGTACACAGCCATCTAGATCTCAATATTCTGGTGTCTCAATTTTATTTAACTTTCGGCCACCTTGGTGTCACCAAAAATGTTCAAACTGTTCAATGTTCATGTTCAACGTTTATTCAAATTACTTACGAACATCGAAAATCTCCAAACAGTCGATGTTTTAATCTGCCATAAATATGCAGTGTCAAAACTAGCACTACAAGCAATACTATCGAATAACATTCCAAATTCAAATCGATGTCACCTGTCAATCGATCAACTTTTTTTACACCTGTTCAATAATGGCTATTGAAGAAGCGTTTACAGGTTTTGAGTGGATATTATCAATAAATTAAATTATACTGTCCATGATTAAAGAAATCTAGTCGATTCAATTATGTACGAGTTACGAGTATTAAAATGAGATGAGGATTGCCTTCAAGTAACCGGATACAATCGGCTTTTTAAGTCCGGCTATTTTATAAAATGATAATTATACCTAAAAGGAACTCACATGCTACCCCACTAATGAAAATAACTCACTTTGAGGCGCACTCCAAATCCTCTCACCACACTTGGTTGGAAAGAACCAGTAAAAAAAGCCGATAAGAAGAAGACTAACGAAAAACTAAGAAATTAGGCCATTTCAAACAACCGCATAAACGTTGCGCTTTAAAAATGATGCAATCAGTTTGACCTGACGAGTTTTGACGTGATAAAGTCTTATAATTCGATGGAGCCGACTGCACACACGAAAAAATATGACTCGTGCAGCGCTACCTCGCTCTGAGGCGTTCCATTTAAGGCTTAAAGTGCAAGCGAGAGCGCGGAACGAGCAACAAAGAGGCACAATCGGCCTCCGCGTTCGGCAGCGTTCGACATCTGTCTCTCTCCTACTTGAGTGAGCGATGCGTCCGCGTGGACAGCTGTATGACGTTGTCACGTCAGTAAACCGACTTTACAGACAACCAATTTTTTATTCCATAATATAAATTTATATTTTTCAATGTATTCATTCCGCCTATCCAAGTTTTTGTAGACTTTACACAGGTAATGGAGAAAGTTGTGTTTTATAGGTCAGCTTCACGGGATAGTACCTACTCGTACGATCTTGATTTAGCGTGTTGAAAGAGTTTTAATTTTAGAATAATCGTTTATTTTGATGTAATCGCGATAAAATACTGGCCAGATGCAGTGAAACTCGTACTATCATCGGCTACGGAAGCACAGACGAAGGTATAGTAAGATTTTTTTCAATGTGGTTTTATTTATTGAGCTTATTTTTTACCAACTTAAAATAAAAAAGGTGAAAGTACTCGACTCCGCTGTATTTATTTTGATGTTTATTATCGGATAACTTCGTCATATTATTATGAGCCGACTTGAAAAAATCTTTTTCATCCAGAAGGTTATGCTTCCCATAGAAATTTAAATTTGCAGTGCAGTTGCAAGCCTTTATTTTGGGTAAGATGGTGGCGGAAAATCGAAATATCGTCGAAAATAGTTCTCTGGAAGTATTATTAGGTAAGTAGATTTGAATTGGCGCCTATTAAAGAAAGGCATCAAACAGAGCGTGCTAATCACAAATTGTGCGGCGTGGAGTGAGCTTACGCGTGCCTGAACGGCGCCGTGTCATTGAGACATCAGTTTGTAGATCATTGATCATGACTGTACATGTCATGCCAGTCATGTCATGACCACCTACCTATCTGTTGGTGACAAAAACTTTAGGGCACGTTCACACGAGCGTGGTTTTAGTCGGCGCGACACCGCGGTGCTAATCGCGTAAGTGATTTTTTTTGATAATTTTTATTTTATTTATTTTTTTATTTTAATAAGTATTTAACTTACTTGCATAATATTATTTATACTCGCCTGATACACATCCTATACATAGGTACCCATGAACACAGAAGAACAGAAGCTATGTAAATAATGTTTGTGCATGGTGGCAATCAATAAATCTAAATCTACAAAATTAATGTTTTACTTTTATCCCATGACGTCAGACTTGTAATTACAATAAACACATCGAAGTTTAATAGTACATTGTTACCCGAGTGTTGAAAGTCACGTTTTTTGAGTCCCGAGACGGGTTTGGCGCCAGAGCGTAGCGAGGGCGCCAATGGAGTTTGAGGGACTTAAAAGACTTTCATCCGAGGTAAACACTGTGCTTTTCATTACGAATACAAGGAAAGTAAAAATAAAAACATGAAAGAAAAATTTAGTGAAAATGAAGATTGAATTGCCGCCTTCCCGGTTTTTTTTTTCTTTTTCTCTGGCGGGCCTTCGGCTTCGGCTCGCCAGCATTATTCAGCCATTATTTTCATTTTCATAATTTAAATCTGTTATTTTAAATAAATAGTTGAAGCTATACACTAATCAAGTAATTTAGAAGATATATTATTTATTTAATACTTATGTTATTTAAATTTAAATATTACATTGCGCTCTAATTAGACTTTTTAAACTTCTTACCGTTGTAATGGGTTTCCAACCTACTTGCTGAATAAAAAGTTGGAATTTGGTTGAACAACCTGCTTCCAGTTAGAAAGACTTTAGAAAGTTGGAACATGGTTGAATAAAATAGAACTTGTTTTTTTTTATAATTTGACAGCTGTCAGTAGAAAGCGATTCTCCCTAGGGCTGAAAGTTTTACTTTCAATTAGGCCCCTCAGGCAACTTCAGACCTACTTTCAGAGTATGAGTAATGAAAAACATCATTGTTAGATTTTCTATCAATGAATGTTATTGGTACCCATTGTTTTAGACATACCTACCTATAAATCAATGAAGTAACCTAAGTTTTCCTAGACTTTGCGGGCTACTTGTTAGATTCAAGTTTACGTACGGACCTGATGAAAAGTGGTTACTGTCATCGCTTATTGGCATGCAGTCAAGGGGCGTGTTGCATTGGCAACCCCTAAAATTTCCTTAGTGTTGTACTTACTTAGTTTAAAAGAATCTTATGTTCATTCATTTGAACCACTGCAGTGAAAGGATTTTAAGTACCTACGCCTCAAAGAGGCTCCTTTCGTGCACTTGACACATTTTTCGAAATTTCTATAGGTTCTACGACATGCCGGCTTCCTCACTTTTTTTTTTACTCGGAGTTTGAAAGTCCTGGCATAGTGCAAATAATTTTTTAGGACAGAATAACTCATTGGACTAGACTACAACCTACAGCCTTAGGATTGAAAGAGGCTACTACCAGTGGCCACCAGTGCATGTTGTGAACGTCTACACCTATGTATAATTATTATGTCAAATAAATGTATTTTCTTTCTTTCTTTCTTTCTTTCAGTGCTCTCATTTTCTTCTCAAGCTTTGTGCTGAACAAACTCTAAAATAAACCTGTAGCTAAACCTTATCACAGTCATTTTTGTATGAAATTGGTCAATCATTCTAAGGATATTTATTTCCAAAATGTCCTTTATTAACCCAAGTCATTTCCCGTAAGATGTACCCTGTACCCGCCCACTTAAGCATTATTGAAAGCGCAACAAAATGGGGCCGCAACATCGCATTACGCATAGAAATCGCTGGCAATCAGTTACAGTGGAATCACTAAATACGTACTAGCTTCCTAGTGCATTATGCTCGCCTAGTACCTTAACTGCCACAATACTGTCAAGGTAGAGTAGGCTACGGTTTGCAGATGTGCACTCGACAGGTAGTGTAACTTACTTCAACTGGTTACCCAGGATTATTTGGAAGGGAAAACTTCTTTAGGCGGATTTAAGCATTTTTCGGAGGGAAAAACAAATGAGCTCACATCAACATCACCACGTCAATATCACGTAACCGACACCTCTTCGGCAAGGATTGGCAAACTTCACCAAAAGCCGGGGTATGTCCACCCGCAGGAGGCCAGGGAACAACATACACACGTAATTAATCATGTTTTCACTTCTGTCGCCATTCCCGCGGTGTGCCACTGTTTGGACGAATCAATTTAAAAAACGGTAAATAAACATCAGTTTCCAAGAAAAGATCAAAGATGGTATGACATAGAATCACATTGACGTCATGACAAGTGCACAGACTACGCACTGACAGACTTATTTTCCTACAAGTACCTACTTAAAATCGATTAGGAATAACCACTGACATGAATACGTATAAGCCAGCTATACACATCGAGCGGACCGCAAACTCTACAATCTTTCGATGTATCAGGGTAAATTTAATTGGAGGGAGCTTGTTCTAAGTCCAGTACATTATGCTCGCCTAGTATCTAACGAAAGCCGCTGTCTAATAAACGACAATGTCTGTGTTAACTGGGCGTTGATTAGACACGGTTAGAGGCAATCACTACGAATGCACCTAACTGTAAACCTATAGGAACAAAGGTAGATAGATAGAAGATAGAAAATGCTTTATTGCACACAACAAATTCTATAAGTACAGGTACATAAAAACACTTAAAACTATTTGCCTCATACAATGGGCGGTCTTATCGCTAAACAGCGATCTCTACCAGACAACCTTTGAATGAAATGGACTTATGATATTTACAAGGGGACTGTGTGCTAAAAAAGAATAAATAAATAAGAGCCTTAATTTTTTTATGTGTAGCTAGCTACATACACACAAAAGAAAAATAAAATACTTAAAAAATAGATAGATAGAAAATACTTTGTTGCTCACAAAAACTTAGAAACAAACAATGATACATAAAAAACTACACATACATACATAATACATAGTGCAAATACAATACAACACAAATACAAACACAAAAGTAAATCATACTCTTAAGTATTCTAAATGCGAAATTTTGTATATATATGGATGGATGGATGTTTGTTACTCAATAACTCTAGAACGACTGAACGGATTTGCATGAAATTTGGCACAGATATAGATATAGCACATAGGCTACTTTTTATCCCGGTAAAATGTATGGATACTCTGGGATAGATTTCTTTTTAATCCTTATGTATAGGAGAAAGTTGTGTTTATATTTATAACTCAAGAACGGCTGAGCAGATTTGGCTGAAAATTGGTGTAGAGGTAGCTTAAATCTAGGAGGTGGACATTGAATACTTTATATCCTGACAAATTAACGGGAACGTGGCGTAACGGGAACGAGACGTAACGGAATGGAGCGAGCGAAAACGTGGGCGGCCGCTTGTAAATAATATAAAATGTACTTAATGTTTTATAAACCAAAAGTTATGAAGCTCTAAACCACAAAGTCTCTATTGACATCACTACTCTCAGCGGATAATTCATAAGGATTTATTTCTAATGGCATACGCGACCGTAATAACCCAATCGATTCATAACTTTGTGATTTTCATACATAATACAAAATCCATGTGATTTCTAAAACTAATATTGTAATTTACAATAACAGCTTTATATTTTAAAACGTATAACTTGAAGATTAGTACTTTAACGGACAAGATTTATAAAGATTGCCAAAGTTTTGATACCATTCTTCGTTTCAGTTTTGCTATAATAAATTATAGTTTAAAAAACTAAAAAAAACGCTTTTATAACTAATTGAACTAAAAAGTTAAAAATAAAACTGTAATAATCAATTGAAAAATTTATATTATTGTACAAAAATTGTGGGGTGCTTTTTATAATAACTTCAGATATAATAAACTATTGATAAAATATTTACAACAATCAAAATCAAGCCCCCCACGCTTTTTGTACAATAATATAAATTTTTCAATTGATTATTACAGTTTTATTTTTAACTTTTTAGTTCAATTAGTTATAAAAGCGTTTTTTTTAGTTTTTTAAACTATAATTTATTTTTTACTTTTTAGTATTTTTTTTTCATATTATTGCATTGTCATCGACCTTTGACAGGTGTGCAAAGTTTGAATCAAATCGGATCGTTCAAAGTAGGACAAAATCGAGCTCAAAGGGGTCGGTTACATACATACATACATACATACAGGTGAAAATAATAAAAGCGTTTTAAAAAGGTGATAGTTATGATAGCTTTATCAGGCATGATGTGCACGTAAACAATAAACCACCATTCTGTTTTGTCTCGATCCGTGAAGTTTTTTGAAGCCTTTTAAATCCCTTCCTGCTGGAAGTGGAAGACCTATAGGCTCATGTATCTCGATCAGATCGCAGACGTTTTAGAGAAATACCTTACCGACGAGCATGTATGAATAATGTTATGAGAGTGAATGAAGCGTAATAGGTGTGTCAGGATCGTAGCAAGTGGAAATCCGTGATCTCTGCCTACCCCCATGGGAATGAGGCGTGATTTTATGTATGTACATATATGTCCTGTATAAACTCTTGGCAAAAATACACACCCAGCTTTAAGACGTTTTAAAGTTTAGTGATCCTTGCGATTCTACTGAATAAATACACTTTTCTTTTGACTGATTTGATTTGATTGGTAATCCATTCAGTGGTTTGGGTCCAAACATCAATGAAATAAACATCGCAAGCGTTGCATGATTGAATTTGTCATCTTGATAGTAAAAAAAAACTAAGCACTGACTGACAGATCAAAGTGATGTTTACACCCGTTTTCGCAGTAGCGTAGCGTGGCGCAATACTTTTGCATTGCACGGTGTTGAGAGACTTGAGAGTTGGATTAGATTCGGAGAACTTTGGAGATTGTATCGCTGACCCATTTTGACATGAGCTCTCATCCTCCAAGATATTTGAAGAGGGTTATCCAAGATATTAGAAGAGGAGTTTGATTTCCGTTACATGTAGGTACAAGGCAAAAAGAGTTCTAGTTTAACGACAATATTTCGCGTTATAGAAGACAGTTTTAATTCAGTAACTAAGTATAGGTACTATAAAGTCGTAGTTTCTCTTTTCGTGTCACTGGTTCTTTTAAACCAAGTGTGGTGAAAGTCATAGTCAAAATCATTCACTTGAATCGCAAGAAGTAACTTTGAGACGTCCTAAATTTTGTGAGTCTAGGTGCCAGTTCCTCGCGATCAACCATAAAGAAGAACAGGTATGAAAACTTACGGTTCCGATCGTTTTTCAGTAAGTGGTACATAGATCATTTTACAAAATTAAAAAAAAAACAAAGCCCTACCAACCTTTACCTAAGTACAATGTGAAATTTCTGTGCCAAAAGTCAGCGTTTTCAAACTATGTGTATCGCAGAAAATCAAAAACGCTTTTGCTTACGCATTGTGTGTATGGTTAAACACCGCAAAAAGGTTTTACAAAAGAGTCCAGAAACTCGATTCAATGTTCTTTCCTATTAGCACTGTGATGCACGTCCCGATAGGACATGTCACCTCATTCATCACCCCAGGACGTGAGCCGTACATCAGACGTGAGTGGACGTGTGGTATTTTTGCAGTGGCCGGCGAAAAAAATGCGCTCGTGATTTTGCATAGGTGTCGGTAGAATTGCCAATGAGGTGTTATTGTTAGTATCTACATACCCAGTTTAAAGAGAATAGCTGGGTCATTTGACTAAGCGTATTTGATTGAATTATGTCACTCTGTTTATGGTAGTGAGTAATGGTTCTCAGAATTAGGTGTGAAGGCAAATGGTGCAGCAGCTAGCTTCTTCAGGCTGATGATTATGCAAATTACTGACTGCAATCTCACTGACGCGGCGACACTGTTGCAACTCCGCGCAAGATAAATCGGCACCTGACAGATGGCGAAAACGAGAACATGAATCAAATGGACTGGAAATAAGATATTTTCCGATCAGAAACATGAATGGGGAATCAAACTTGCATTGCTTTTATTGCAAGTATAATACTTATAAAATAATATGGTTTACCTACCTATTTGTGATTGGAATATTATTCCTAGTCTTTTTTTGCATTTTCCGCCATCTGTCACGCACAAAGTTCTCTTACGCAGGATTTAACATGCGTTTTTCTTTATTCCAACTCCAAACAGTGCCTAAATAAGTAGTTTATTTATAATCAAGTGAACCAGCCGTTATCATAAAGCTGTGACTTTATGCACCGGTGGGAATTGACAAAAATGCATTCCATTGAGGACTTGAGGTTGAATTTGCAATGGAAACGTCGCATTTCACATAATTTTAAAGTCTCCACTCCACTAACCGGGATGAATTCGTGTGTGATCGTTTTTCAGATTAGGACTTTATATAGGACCTTGGCACTTTTTGGTTATTCTCATTGACCGCCGCCGCTGATCGGTCAATCTTGAAGCAAATCACGGATTTGTCAAAGGGACCGGTCTCTACCTACTACGGCGACAAACGGCACTAGGTATGACCTACCTAAGCCTGAAAGACCTAGCTGACTATACCTACCGCAGGTAAGTTTAGTAGGTACTTATCATACCCACCTACTTTACCAGGTTCCTAGTGGTGCAAAATAAGTTAAAACTGCTGTTTAATGAAGATTTGCCATTTTTACTTTAAACTTTCTGAACAAGAAAACTCGTGAAAACCTATGTAATCCGCACGAAAAATTACTATGAATACTACTACTGCCATCTAGTCTAAGATTCTGCTATCAATAATAATTAAAGTCAGCTTCTCATTGGGCAATAAACCACACAGATGGCGCTCTGGCGTCTCGCATTTGCCACCTGTTTGGCCGTTCTTGTCACTGTCACACACGTCACTGACGTCAGCTGTTTTGTTAGAACTATGTCAGATCTGACGTATGTCTTGTCTACTCTACTGCCATTGTTTGTTTGTTTCTTTCTTTTGACGTGTGTGCCCGCACAGCACGTGTAAATTCAAGTAAAATACGCAAAAATGCGTATAGAAACTTGTTACTTCTGCTCGTCCAGGATATATCCTGGACATGGAATCCAATTTGTCAGAAACGACTGCAAGGTAAGTCATAAAGAGCTTAAGTCATCGTTTGTGGTGGATTTCACAAACTTGTGTCATTAGCCCTATTGTGGATCAGATTTTCAGATTCTGCCGTTCAAAATGTCATGCCGCATTCAAAAAGAAGAAGAACCCGCGTAAAACCAAATGGACCAAAGCCTACCGTAAGACTGCGGGCAAAGAGCTGGCTATTGACCCCGCGTTCGAGTTCGAAAAGAGGAGGAATGTCCCAGTCAAATACAGCCGTGATCTGTGGAATAAGACCATTGAAGCCATGAAGAGGGTTGAGGAGATCCGACAGAGGAGGTCCAATAACCACATCATGCAGAGATTGAGGAAGGGAAGAGAAGTGGAATGGCAGAGAGACGTCCGCGAAGTACAGAGAGACATCTCATTGATCAGGTTAGCTAGCACAATACACATTTCGGTGTCAATTTAATGGTTCGCTTGTTCTTCTAGGCTTTATTCACATGAAGCTGGTGTTGCAAAGTGATTCTTGAGACATAAGAACTGAGTTTGACTTACTTTGAATAAGAATTTCCATTGCCAATCAATCAATCAATCAATCAATCAAAAATGTCTTAATTCAGTTTGATTCCAAGAATCACTTTGAAACGTCTTAAAGCTAGATGAGTCTAGGTGCCAGTTCCGCGTGACCAAGCCTAGAAGAACAGGCAACAAACTACGGCTCGGTTCCTACCGTTTTTTTATACGTTCCTTTTACAAATAAAAAATAATAATCTAAAATTACAAATTACTGCATAGCATTGGAGAAAATAAATAAGTATATACTTGAGTTTTTTCTCCATTTCTCAACCAAGTCAATTCCAATTTCAGATCCCCCGCAGCAGGCCTGAAACAGAGGCAGATGGAAGAGGATATGGAAATGGAGGTTGAGCCCGAGACCATCCAGGTCATTGACTCCAAGGGTCGTCGAACAACCATTGAGGCACCAGTCATGGTACCAGCGGTGGGAGAGATTATTGAGGACTGTGGTGTTGTTGAACTGTGAGAAGTGAAGTGTAAATGAAGTTAGGTATGTTAATCTCTCTCTATAGTGTTCTCCTTTATTTTAGATTACTAGTGGGGTGATCACATATCTTTTGTTTCAATCAAATGCTTGTTGCAATCCTCAGCTTTTACATGATTATGAGCTTCAATTGCAATAAAACAAACAAACAAAGCCTTGTGTCTGACAAGCAAGGATTGCAATTCATATTCGTTTTATAATGCAATCGAAGCTCATAATCATGTAAAAACTGACAATTGAAACAAGGATTTGATTGCAACAGATGATACATGACCCTGTAGATCTAGAATGTCATTGAATAGAGATCAGCCCTCACATCAGAAAACTAACAAAGTTCAACAGTGCAGTCAGTTTGATTATTAAATATAAAAATTATGTTTTGTAAGTCCTCCTTCAAACACCAGTTGCAATCAAACCATCATTGCAAAGCAGTGTTTCGTCAACAACTAAAATGGTTCTTTTACTTACATCCAAAGGTCACATCAGTTGGAACAGACATTTTTTAACAAAGATTGTATAAGATTGTGCCCTTTGTTTCTAAATGCAGTAAATGTAAAACTACAGACAATAATGTTTTTATTAGCCTGTCCTATTTCCAAATCCTCTCTTACAATAATGTTTTTATGCTTATACTCCAATACCAATGCGAAATTATGACAGGTAGACTCCACCTGTACTGCCCTGCTATTCCGGCAACACTGCTCGATTGAGTAATCGCTGAACTGCCTACCATTTTCAACTTTTCAAACATAAATGGACAACTCACTTTGAATTCAGCAATCGCTTGAGTGATTTGTGTTGCTAGAATCGCACCCCACAGGGCTATACATAGAAGCGTTGGTCGTCTTGTAGCAAGATTGGCAGTTGTCTTCAAAATTTATTTACTATTTACAGGGATGATGATGATGGTATATACCATCTAGGCATTTTTCTAGTCAGCTTGTTTGGGAAAGATTGAGAGTGCTCATAACAATTTTTTTTTGTAAGTAGGTGGGTGGAAGCTAAAGTTTAATAAAATTGTATGCCTGATAAATGGAAGGATGATACCCTACCCACCCAAGACCTATGCGTGTGACATAATTATAAAAAAAGTATTGATTTACTGCCACTGATAGGTAGGTACTCTGTAATCCTCTTAAGTCTACTACATGCAGAGGTGGTCAACATTTTACAAGTGTAGGTATTAATAGCTTGTAATTTTGTATTTAACAGTATAAACCGTCAGTGGTTATTTATACAGCATTAAGGGTAACTTTTTGCTCATGCGCACTGCAATGCCTTGGACAGGATTATAGATGGAACAGACTTGCCCAGCACCTTACCCTCAGCTTTGTTGGCCTAATCCACAGGAAAGGCATGGTCAATACGTGCGGAGCTGACTAAGCCGTGGGTTTCCTCACGATGTTTCCCTTCACCGTTTGAAAGTGCTAGCATTGAGCACATACATTTTTCGCACAAAAAACCATAGGCACGACTGGATTTGAAATCTCGCTCTTAGGATTGGGGTTGCTACTACTAAACCACTAGTGCTCTGCTGTAGGTAAGTTTAACAAAGGCGCGCTCACACATAGCTGTTTCCCTTTCTAGAAAACATAACAGGAGCTAATAAGATAAGAGCTAACCACCCATTTCAGTTTGAGCCATGAGTGTGCCACCCCTGAATAATCCAATTAAAGTTCCATGCCTTCTATTCCAATAGAAACATTACATACACAAATCAGGATGTGACAGGAAGACCTCGCCGGAAGCATGTCTCTGTACTTCTCTATTCTCATCGCTATTATTGCGTGTGCTTCTTACGTTACCTATCAGAAGTATACTAATGTGTACTCTAGTTTTATAGTGAAGCCGTTGAAGAGTTATGATTACATTATTGGTAAGTAGCGCCTTTTTTAATCGAATAGCATGCATTACTGATCTGTTTTATAGATATGGAAGGAGCTAAAAGTAAACTCGTAGTTTTTCATAGTAAAGTAATCTTACCCAAAAACAATTAGCTGTAATCGTGTAGGTTCAGAAGTCTGATAAATAAGAAACCCGTAGAAACAGTGGTCTTTTCAGCCCGCCCGAAATGGGTAGATTGTTGGAACAAAATTGCATAGGTATTGTACCTAAGATCTACTTACACATAGCCTTACAATAATTTATTCTTTATTCTTTATTGCACACACAGACAACATTTAGAAAACTTAAAGTAAAGACATGTACAAAGACGAGCTTAACCCTAAAAAGAGTTCTCTTCCAGCAAACCTTTAAGGATAGATATACAGGGTTATTCATTATTAACTGCAAATACTCAGGAATTAGGTTCAACAAATAGAATAAAAAATATTTATGAAATTATTTTTTTAAAATTTGATCAAAAATTTTTTCAAGTTTTTGTATCAAAATTTTATTTTTATTAATTTCTTTACGGCTATTGCTTATTGATTGCCACGGAGAACAGGACGATGACCCACCCAGGCGGTGACTGAACGCAGAGTGTCACTCACGGCGCGCGGGCGCGGATCAAAGGTCAAAATAGGTCAGGCACCAATGATTCCTTTATCGATTTTCTCGGGATTTTCATAACAAAACTTAAAAAAAATCATTTCATAAATATTTTTTATTTTATTTGTTGAACCTAATTCCTGAGTATTTGCAGCTAATAATGAATAACCCTGTATGTGTAAATAGAGGTGGGTACGTGTACAAGAAGGGGGTTTGAAAATTTTAATATAACATAAGTATAATGTATTAATAACACAATAAATAAACTAAATATATCTACACATAATTTACATAAACATACACACAATATATTCTTATTTCTTATGTGTGCTTGTTTTCGTAGTAGTAAAAGTCTCATATGTCAGAATATGAGAGTTTTACTACTACGAGATTTTTACCATCACGCTGTCTGTAACTTACTTCGAAAGTCAATCCCATGGACCGTGGCAGATATGCGTTCACCAACTATAGATTATACTAACGTGATCAGAGGCTTACCTATCATATCACCAAACTTCTTTTATCCAATGCTACGCCCAGTTGGTGCAGGAACAGCCGGCTGCGTCCTCGCCGGCCGCCTCACTGAGGATCCCTCCACAAGCGTCCTGCTCATCGAGGCAGGAGACCACATGGGCTACTTCACCAGGATACCGCTAACTGCCACCGCGGCTCAGCTAGGACCCAATGATTGGGCCGTGAGGACCACCAGGCAGAGATACTCCTCTTTTGGGATGTGGAATCAGGTTAAATTCTACTTTATCTTAGGCAAAAATCATGTTAATTAAGTGTTTGTTGCCGATTTGAATTAAACTTGATTTATAGGTAGGTAGTAGGTGCCTATGTTACCATCATATAGCAGCTAATAAGCATATCAGTTGCCACAGTAGCCAGCAGTAGATACTCTACCCACTCCTGAACATGGGTCTCCATAGGCGTGCAAAGCTAGCTACTGATCTTATGCGGGAGTTCCCGGCATCTTTCACTTGGGTCGTCTTTCCATCTATTGAAGGGGGGTGGCTGTCATCCACTTGTTATCGTCATAACATCTATATCAAGCGCCAATATCTACCTACGTACCTCTCTTGAGTACATAAAAGTGAAAGTTACGTAACAAGTTGTGGAATTAACTGTCTTCTGCAGTTTTCCCTCAGAGCTTCGACATGGGCTCCTTCAAAAGGCAGGTCTATCAGTTCCTTAAAGGTCGGCAGCGCATCAGGACCTTTCTGGTGTTGCAGGTGTCTATGGGCGACGGTGACTACTTTCCATCAGGTGGCCCGTCTGCTCGTCTGCCAGCTATAGCATAAAAAAAGTCAATAACAGTGCATGAGTGAAAGGTCTATCTATTTCTAGACTCAATTAATACCCCGGGGCAAAGGCCTAGGTGGTTCCGGGCAGATCAACTTCCTCCTTCACGGCTTTGGGCTGCCCTCGGACTTCGCTCGCTGGAGCCGACTGGGCTTCAAGGACTGGGGTTATGAGGATCTGAAGAAGTACTTTGTCAAAGCCTTTGGAACTGAGAGAAGCGAGTTTGATTCTGATCACTGCCCGGTTGATGGAGAGTGCCCAGGAGTGAAGGTTAGATACAAACAAAACCTTAAATGTGGATGCACGGTAGATACTTAGCTCAAGATCCCTTAAAATGGGTAATTTTCTTTAAAGATAATGATAATTAAATTCTGTTAGTAACAAAAAGAAAAAAAATAGGTTTCTGCTAACCCACATTCACCAACTGCTGGGTTAAAGCCACTAGTAGCATTATGATTCACGTCATCTAAAGGCCAGATTAAACCTGTCCAAAAAAAATCGGTTGTCTGTAAAGTCGGTTTACTGACGATAGATGAACGTGACAACGTCATACAGCTGTCCACGCGGACGCATCGCTCACTCAAGTAGGAGAGAGACAGATGTCGAACGCTGCCGAACGCGGAGGCCGTGCGTGCCTCTTTGTCGCTCGTTTCGCGCTCTCGCTTGCACTTCAAGCCTTAAATGAAACGCCTCAGAGCGAGGTAACGCCGTATGAGCTATGTTTTTTCGTGCGTGCAGCCGGCTCCATCGAATTATTGACGTTGTCACGTCAAAAAATCATAGTTAATTTAGCTCAATGAACTTGGTACAAGACGAGGAAGAACAGTTTCAAACTGGTTTGGTTTTGAAACTTCCAGGCCCCAATGAAGCTAAAATTGCTAATCGAGCAGGATGAACTAATGGGCATCTTTAAACAAGCATCCTCTCTACTCCACGATGATGAGACGGTGTTCCGCCGACCTACCGCGACTGTTAAAGACGGTACCAGACACTCCAGCTATGATGGATACTTGAAACCAGCGTTGGGGAGGAAGAATTTACATGTTTTGTTGAAGACACAGGCTGTTTCCGTAAGTTAAAATCACTATTTTCGTTATAGCGAACTATTGCAATACAACTTCTTTAAAAATAAATATCAGACTATCCAAAGGTTCGAGCTGTGGCAAAATTGCACTCTGAATCACTCGAATGCTGGACGTATGTTAGTAGAGCTATTTAGATTTAAAGCTATCAATTGGCTTACCGTAAAAGAGACGATAAGAATCTCATGTAACGAGAAGAATGCTAGGTATGAATGTGGATGGGTATAGCAGTAGAGGTAGGCCAAAGAAACGATGGATGGGTTGTTTGAAGGATGACATGGGTAAGAAAGAGTGACTGCTGAAATGACGGCTAATAGAGGAGAGTGGAGAACGAAAACCTGTTGTGCTGCTGACCCCACATGAAGTGGGATGAGGGCAAGTAAATGATGACGAATGGACGATAAACGGTATGTTCTTTTCAACGCTTGTACTGAATTGTCTACCAGGCCTTGTTCAAGAAAACTTCAACCCTTTTCAGATTCGCTTCGAGAACACTACAGCGTCTTCCCTCTATATTTTAAAGAACCATCGTCAGTTGGACAATATCTTTGCGAACAAGGAGATCGTTCTTTCAGCTGGCGCGATCAAGACTCCTCAGATTCTGATGGCATCAGGGATAGGGCCTAGGAAAACGTTGGATACGTAAGTTGTTGTTCTGACTCTATAATGGAGCTCTCGTAGCTTGCAAACTCGCTACTGAACATATTAAAATCAACCCAGAATAATTTATCAGTGGTTGAGCTTGATCAAAAAACTGAAGCTTGGAGCTGAAGTGGCAGTGGGTAGATCATGTTTTGTCGTAGAACAGACAATCGTTGGAGAAAAGTGGAGACCGCGTTTAGGTAAGCGTAGTGTAGGACGCCTTCCGGCAAGGTGGGGCGACGATCGGCGAAATGTAGCTGGCGTCTTGGTAGAGTCTTTTTTCAAACCACCACTATAAGTATACAATAAAAGATAAAAATAAATACAATACAACCTATACCAAAACCAATAGAACACATAATAAACAAATGCTTTCATTTGTTATACAAACTATGTGATATTGAATCAAGCCTTGCGCACATCTAGCGCGATGGCGATGGCGATCAGTAAAACGCTGTCAAAATATGACAGCGTTTTACTGATCACTATACAGATCTGCTAGTGGTGGTGAATAGGTCAGCTTAGCATAAATGCCGCTATATGTTTCCATACGGTAGCGCTGGTCAGTGCCATTAAACTCCAGGCCAAGTCCAGGCAGGTCTCAAACGGTGAAGGAAAACCAGGCACTATAGCGTCCCGCAAGTAGGGGCATGAGTAAACACCAGTTGCCCCTGATGCTATATAAATAAATAAATAAATATTTTGGACAATCCACACAACACTATCTATATAGTCCCAAACTAAGCAGAGCTTGTTCTATGGGAACCAGATAGCTGATATAATACTTGAATACTTGTTTTTGTAAATACATACATAGAAAACAATATAACACCCAGACAGAGAACAAACATCGATGTTCACCACACAAATGTTTGTTCTCGGTGGGGATCGAACCCACGACCTACGGCGCAGAAGGCAGAGGTACTACCAACTGAGCTGAGAGGCCAGTCAGTATAAATCTACAATAGATGCAAAGGCCTGTTTTTTTTTTTAATCCAGGCTTAAAGTGAGACCAGTGGCAATCAACGAAGCAGTCGGCCAAAACCTCCACGACCACATGAATATGCCTATCTACGTCAGCATTAAGGAGCCACTAAGCGTCACTCTGGCTAAGGTCTTTAGCTTTGGAACTGCCTGGCAGTACTACTGGACTTCAAGCGGTAAGCAGTCATTTAGATTTGTTTTATAGAATTGACACATCATGTATTTAATTAAGTATGAACACCTGTTACTAAAGTGGTGACCATTGCTTAAAGCAACAGCCTCGTAGATCACGCACGTCAGGAATATTTTAAGAGGGCATCACACAGGCGACTCTCCATACAAACGTAGTCCCCTATTTCCTCCCTGGATAATGCCTCTAGAGTAACCATCTTTTCTCATAAAATCCAGATCTGCTATAAACGTGCTCGTATGTTGTCCTTTTTTTCAGAAACTTATTGATAAAGAAAATATGACCATAATATGATTTATATGAAATATGAATTGGAGGTGATATTTTCTTTATGTCTTCGTCTATCATCTGCGTCCATCAACTTGAGGCTTTGAGCTTTAAGATGTTTCAATGTGATTCTTCTGAATGGGGGCTGATTGCGGCTTAAACTCAGGACATACTGCTGCTCATTCACTTCACTTCTTAAAAGCTCTGAATTTCCTTGGTCGCCTCTTGGCTACTTCTATGGAAGGTGATGGACGCGTCTTATTCTAGCACGGGAATACCACTTAACCAGCGTTTTAAATCAGTTGATGAAAAAGGTTCAAAATAGTTATTTCTGAAAATATATAGGGGAGCATATAGTCCAGCAGTGGACAGTGAAGTTCAGGCTGATGAAGATGATGCTCAAACTGGATCGAAAACTATATAAGCCTATTTATTACATAGAACATAGGTTTGTAAGAGGTATTTGAGCTTCAATGCTTGGCAACAGAAATATGTAGATGGAGCAATAACAGTTCTCCTGCCGAATTTCCTCGGCCGAACATTAACTAAATGGGTGGTTATATTTTGTAATTACCGAAAAAAAATGTCGATATTGGCTGCTGATACTGAACACATCCACGCAAAAAAAAAATCAAGTCATAAAAAAATATTTTTAAATAACCACAATTTTTAGTTAAATATTGAGAAACGATTCAACAAGCAAAAATAATTTCATTCATAAACGCTAGATACCAAGCGGAACCGAACAGCGTAATTTTTTTTCTCTCCAGTACTACGTAACTAATATGTCCATAATTTTTTGCAGGATTTCTGAAATTTTTAACATTTAATAACTTTGTAATTTTATCGAAACTAAAAATTCTGATTGCACATTCATAATGTTCTACCCCTACTACATTACCCTATTTTTTTTGGTAGTTACAAAATAGTTAATGTTGCCAGGCCTGTTGTCTTCTCCGCCGGTTGCCGGTGTGGAGTACCACGGCAGGTCTTCAGTGGTGCTGTTCTCGATGGGCACCGCCAGCGAACGCTTGCTGAGAGACCTCTCCAACTATAAACCCAAGGTACACCTTCTTTTTCTTACGGCCAGGCCCCTATTTAATAAAGCTGACAATTCAACATAGGTATATGTCAAAAAGCGACAAAATGTTGGAATTGTCGCGCTTTTGTGACATATTTGTCACTTTTATTAGTAGCGCGACAATTCCACAATATTGTCGCTTTGTGACATATAATTATGTCGAATTGTCAGCTCTATTATACAGGGCCCTGGTCTAGGTTGCTGCCGATGGCGATCAGTGAAACGCTGTCTTTGTTAGCGATATTTGACAGCGTTTCATTGATCGCCATTGCCAGCGACCTAGTGCGCAGGCCTTTCAGGAGTCGGCCTTGGATTTCATTCACAAATATGGGTGTCAAAATGTCTACAAACCGAAAGCTGAAACGTAGAATGATGATGATGAATAAAAACATGTGATAAAGTGATGAAACTAGCCGTAGTTTGTTGCCTGTTCTTCTAGGCTTGGTCGCGTGGAACTGGCACCTAGACTCACCTAGCTTGACGTTTCAAACTGATTATTGTAATTGAAATGAATAAAGACTCTTTTGATTTGATTTGATTCTGATCATCCAGTTATCGTCTCCAGGTGTTCAGAGACACGTACGCCTTCCACAACATATCATCAAAGGAAGGTTTCATGTGGCTCTGCAGCTGCCTTCAGCCTCGTAGTCGCGGCTCCATCGCACTCGCTGACACTCGCACCGTCTCCCCACCAAGGGTTGATCTCAACTACTTGAGGGATAGGCGAGATGTTACTTGTATTATCAAAGGTAAGGTCAACTATTTCTACATGTCTCTACTTTACTCTAGCTATTTTTTATCTTCATCTTCATCATTATCAGCCTGAAGAAGTCCACTGCTGAACATAGGCCTCCCCACATTTCCAGGAAGAACGATTCTGAGCCCTTTCCATCCATCGACTTCCCGCGATCTTAACAATGTCGTCGGTCCATCTGGTGGGTGGGCGCCCTACGTTTCGTCTTCCGGATTTTTTATCTTACTTGCTATATTTCTCCCATAGTTTTCCTTAGTTTTTTTTTTTGGTTATGTTACACAGCGTTACTACGGTTCTAAAATATTGTGAATGGACTCGTTATAAGGCCACATTTAATCTTATTTCGGCTATACGGGTAATTTTGTAACATCCTGTAATGTTATGCCCACATTATTAATATTCGCCTTTCAATATTCTCACAGCAATTCGTCGCGCGGAGTTGCTAATTTCTACAAAACCATTCCAAGCCATCGGTGCCGTCATCCATTGGCCACGCCCGGAGCGCTGTCTCACGTTCTGGAACTACTCCGTGGAAGAACAGACGGGCAACAGGAGAAGGAGACGATTGTAAGAACATTCTTCTATACATATGGACCGACGACATTGATGATCGCGGGTAGTTGGTGGATGGAGATGGATGAATTGTTCTTCCTGGAGGCCTATGTACTGCAATGGACTTCTTCAGGCTGATGATGATTAAGTATAGGAGACTAGGTACTCCATCTTATGCCTACTTATCTCGATTGGTATGCTGTCCTGAAAAAAAATAAAAGCAGGTACCCACTTTTGAAAACTCCTGTTTCTGACTTACACAATTTTTTTTTTAATATAACAAAGTTAGCAAACAAGCGTACGGCCCACCTGATGGAAAGCAGTTACCGTAGCCTATGGACGCTTGCAACACTAGAGGCATCACTCGCGCATTTGCTGACCCTTTAAGTGTTTTAAAACGCCCTTTTTGAAGAGTCCCATGCTGTAATCTATAGGTTTTTTATTTGGAAGTTCTCAATTTATTTGTTGTTCTCTATTGTCTCAATTGTGTTTCAGTCGCAAAGACAAACCTATAAACCCATTACCTACGACTATCAAAAGTCCACCTGATGAGTACCTGGAATGCATCATCCGGGAGGTGGCGGTGACGGGGCACCACGCGGGGGGAACCTGCGCGGGGGGAGAGGTCGTTGACCATCTACTGAGGTACTAACCTAACTTTCATCAACATCTATTCTTCTTCTTGTCGTTTCACTAGTTATTTGGAACCAGTGTGATGAAAGGATTTTTATGGCGTCTCCACCGGACATGCCGGATTCTTCACTATGTTTTCCCCTCCCGTTTGAGAGTGGAACATACATTTTTGGGGCAGGAAAAGTCATTGGAGCATGAATGGAGTTGAACCCACGACTTTAAGATAGGAAGGTGGGCCGCTACCGCTAAACCACCAGTGTTTCATCATCCCTATTGAATAACACCTTTTAAACTAGCAGTGCTTGTGCTTTATTGCAATGCTGCTATTTTTATGAAAAAAAAACATGCCATGTCTCTGTTAAGTAGGTTCTCTTATTTTTTAGTTTTTTGCTGATGTAACAAGCATGTGCGCCATATTTGAAGTCGTAATAATAAAGCATTGGCTCGCAGTAATGCACATCAGAAACGTGCCCTACGATGCATTGCCCTGCGTACATAAATTTGAGGCATAAATGTGATGAGCCTCACGTGCCAGGAATTTCACCGGCACCCACACCCATCAGACCAAAACACAGCGATGCTGCATTACGGCAGAAATACGAATTTCTCTTTCATACAACAAATACTTTTATTCAGCAATTTATTACAAGTTACTCCATTATTCTAGATTCCTCATGTGATTTAAGACACTGTCATACTTTCAGGGTCAAGTCGGTGTCTGGTCTTCGTATAATGGACGCCAGTGTTCTTCCATCTCCTATATCTCTGTTCCCCAACTCTGTTCTCATTGCTATGGCTGAGAAGACGGCAGATATCCTGCGAAATACTAAGGACACTACTGATTACTAAAGAAAACCACTCCGAGCAGTTTACAGCCTGGACGTGCCTCTGACTACACTTTGCTATCTTCGAGGACTAACTAAACCAATAGATTACAGCTTTAGTATTTTTTTAGAGCGAAAAGTTATCATAAAATAAATGTGTATCTACCATTGTTTCATGTTCTGTACCTACGTAGGTCAAATAAATAAACTTTTTTCTTTGTCATCTTTTATTTACTCGATGTCTACGTTGAAGTAGTAAATAAAAAGTGCGCAGAACAAGCATGCTTCCGTTATAACTAGGGTCAACAAACTTGGGTCGATTTTGTAAGGTTTTTGCAAGGACCTGCCTCTACCATAGAACTGTTTATTTGCTTTCGTTAAAGGAGTGAAACGTGACAATATATCGAGTGCAACCGTACAACGATTTAACTGCAAAGTCACAATGTACTCTTTTAGCCTGGAATTTCCTTTCTCCTTCTTTCTTAGCAAAGGAACAGCTTCGATGGAGCTCCCAAAATAACTGTAAAAAAGGGTATTCTTCTTTCTAATCAGTGTAGTAAAGGATTTAAAGTGAGCCTGAATGACACTCCGATTTTAGAGCGTATTTAAAACGTTTTTCATATCACATCAGTATTCAGTATGTGTATTACCATGTGAAACATAATTTAACATGTAAGGATGTTGCTTTCGCATCGTTAGTTCAGTTATTTTAGCCAGAAGCAAATTCCAGACGGACCAATGGTAACCCAATTGACCGTTAATTCACCCGGAGATAATAAGAAGAAAACTATTTATAGTTAATACAACTTAACATCATCAACGCAGTATATAGACTGCCTCGGGACCAAGAGGTCTATACCCTTATCGATATGTGCAAAACCAAAGTGAAGTTACGTGGCAAAGTCGCCGTCATCACGGGCGGTGGCTCGGGTATGGGGCTGGAAGCTGCCAAAGACCTCGCGTATCGTGGAGCCAGGGTCATCATAGCTAGCAGAAATGCCACCAAACTATCCATCGTTCGAGATAACATCAGAAGTGAAACGGGGAACCCTAACGTCGATTTCAAAGTCCTCGATCTCGAATCACTAGCTTCTGTGAGACGATTCGCGCAGGATATGAAAACCGAGAACAGATTGGATATGTTGATCAACAACGCTGGTGGACTAGGGCTGCCAGACCAACTGACAGAAGATGGTCTGACCAGGATGATGCAAGTCAACTTCTTCGGACATTTCCTGCTAACGTTTTTACTGCTGCCAATGTTGAAGGCTTCGGCTCCAAGTAGAATCGTCAACAGTTCAGCTGTGTCTATGTACTTCGGGAAGATAGACTTCGAACATTGGAATGATGTTGGAGTGAATGGATTGCTTCTAGCATCGGGCAACGCTAAGCTTGCCACGGCCCTGATCACAGTTGAGTGGGATCGAAGGTTGAAAGGTACTGGAGTAACCGCGAACAGTTATGACCCGTTATTTGTAAAAGATACAGATATTTTGGGTTCTCTTGACCAATTCAGCACAAATGCGTCACTACTGCTGCTAGACTTGGTGGGTCAACCGCGAAAGGATGTCGGTCAGCAGATAACGTACTACGCAGCTGCTCCAGAGTTAGAAAAGGTCAGTGGAGCCCACTTCAAACTCTGCGTGCGATGGTCTAACCATTGGCAAGCTGGTGATCTGGACCTGAGGAAGAAGTTATGGGATGAAGCGAAAAAAGCTGTGAGGATCATGCCTGAAGAAGATTGGGAAGCCAGGAGTAATTTGAATTGGCAACCGCTGCCGATACCAAAGCTTAGGATTTTATTTTGAATTTTGATGCAATGATGAAAATGTGTTGTATTGTATTTATTGTCTTTCTTCATACGCATGCTAATCGTTAAGTAAACAAATAAACATTTTATGAGGGAGTAAATCAATTATGTACCTATTAAATTTACTCACAAAATACAAATGATTGTAAACGCATGCACTTAAGTTTTTAATAGGTAAAAGGCAGTGTTCGTGAAAATCAGATCAAGAGTAGCAGTTTACCTTGACTTTTACCTTAAATAATAAACAGAATTATTTTTATTGGCCAAACATGTTTGGAGTCACATAACTTACATGATTTTATTTTTGTATTTTCTATAGGTATTTATTACATACCTACTACCTTACACTAATTATTTTGCTTTGTCTAGTTGTATATTTTGCGCGCGCTGTGGCGTCCTGTAATTAGAGAGACACAACGCACTGATTACTATACATTTAAGATTGTTCATTTATACTATGTGATTTCTCTGTTGGATGCCCTAAATAAATAAAAAAAAAAAAAAAAAATGATAATTATTTCTACTTATTATATTTTGAAAAGTTGGACTGGCATAAGAATATTATTAGCTGATCCGTGGACTTCCTTCTCAGGAGTTATCAATGACTGGAGACTGCGTGTTACCAACGCGTAATTGTGTCTGCTGATTTTTAGGGTTCCGTAGCCAAATGGCAAAAACGGAACCCTTATAGATTCGTCATGTCTGTCTGTCTGTCTGTCCGTCCGTATGTCACAGCCATTTTTCTCCGAAACTGTAAGAGCTAGACTGATGAAACTTGGTGAGTAGATGTATTCTGTAAACCGCATTAAGAATTTAACATAAAAATAAAAATAAAACTATAAATTTCAGGGGTCCCCATACTTGAAACTGAAACTCAAAAATTTTTTTTTCATCGAACCCATACGTGTGGGGTATCTATGAATAGGTCTTCAAAAATGATGTTGAGGTTTCTAATATCGTTTTTTTCTAAACTGAATTGTTTGCGCGAGAGACACTTCCAAAGTGGAAAAAAGTTGGTCCCCCCCCCTCTAACTTCTAAAGTAAGAGAATGATAATACTAAAAAAAATATATGTTGTACATTACTATGTAAACTTCCAACGATTTTTGGGTTGAACGAGATCTAGTCAGTAGTTTTTTTTTTATACGTCATAAACCGTAAACCGCAATTTACCTTTCGACGAACTACAAGAACCTTATTATGTTACATCAAGTAACATAATATAAAGGTTCTTGTAGTTCGTCGTGCTACGGAACCCTTCATGAGCGAGTCCGACTCGCACTTGGCTGCTTTTTTAAAATTAAGTTAATTATGGCACACTTATTGCGATAAAGCAAATAAAAAAATAGCAGAGCATCATTAAATTTGCTTATTGTTTCCTCTATCGCGGATATTTGACGATTGGTAAATTATTATTATCGAAGTATTCTTCTGCACTTTGGTAAGAAGTATGTAGGAACGGATTAGTAGACATTGCTGATTCTTATGTTTTTGTTGTTTTATGCATTTTGATTACTGGTTTGGTATTAGGTTCCTGGTGATCTGGAGCTGAGGGAGAAGTTATGGGATGATGCGAAGAAAGCTATGAAGATCACCTGATGAAGATTAGGAAGCCAAACATATTCTGAGTTAGTGATTCGATTTTAATTTAATTTAAAATTATACAAACCAGTCAGTCTTAATAAGCCGTAAGGCCCACAATATTAAATCAATTTTAATAAGTATTGCAGTACCTTTTCTTTTAAGTTAATATCTAAGAATTAATTAAGCAAACCGGACGAGGCTTCTTTATGCATTGGAAAATACACTATGTTCATGCGTATTAATTGGTTTGTGTTCCTACGTCACAACTTATCATAAAAAGTACATTAAATTCCAAAACACGTAGGAAGTTTCCATATCCATGACGTAGACTTCGAAGCCTGACTCAACGGATCCTTTTTGCCTCGAGTAATAATAAAAAGAGTTTTTATGACAACATGAATTGTTGTATCCTCAAACCAGTGTGTAAATGGACTCTTGTCTGGAACCATGTGCGATACAGACACAAAGTTGCGCGACAAAGTCGCGATCGTAACGGGAGGTAGCTCGGGAATGGGGTTAGAAGCTGCTAAAGAGTTAGCAAAGCGTGGCGCAAAAGTTATCATCGCTAGCCGAAACGAAACAAAATTGAAAGTTGCTCGGGACCACATCCAATCCGAAACCGGAAACCCCAACATCGTTTACAAGGTCCTCGATCTAGGATCATTGACATCAGTGAGGCGGTTTACCAGTGAAATTGCAAGTGAGTCCAGGCTAGATATTATAGTAAACAATGCTGGAGCAGTGGCTTTACCTGATAGACTCACGTTTGATGATCTGAATCTTACGATGCAAGTGAACTTTTTCGGGAGTTTTTTATTGACGTTCCTATTGCTGCCTCTTTTAAAGTCATCGGCGCCAAGCCGGATAATCAACGGTTCAGCAGCGTCAATGTACATCGGACAGATAGATTTCGATCACTGGAACGATATCGGACGGTACAACTTGGTGACGTCATTGGCAAATTCAAAGCTGGCTATGACGTTATACACAGCAGAACTGAGCAGACGGTTGCAAGGCACCGGTGTTACAGCCCTCAGCTATGACCCGTTCTTGGTGAAAGAAACTGATCTGCTTGCGAACATCGATGGTTTTGCAAGGAATGTGACGCAGTTCTTCGTGGATATTATTGGCCAGAGGAAGGAGGAAGTTGGGAAGCAGATAGCGTTTCTAGCTGCGGCTGCTGAGTTGGAAGGCGTGAGTGGAAAGCACTATAAGTTCTGTAGACCTTGGTGGAACCATTGGCTGGCTTCGAACGAGCAGTTGACCAAGCAGCTGTGGGATAAGGCGAAGGAGCTTGTAAAGATCACGGAGGAAGAAGACTGGGAAAAGAACTAAGAATACCTAAATATTGTGCTACAATGACCCCACTGGATGTTTCCTGTGTTCAGGAAACGCCATTGGTAACGCCCGAAGAATTTCAATAAGCTAAAGGAAGCCCTCGTAATGTGTTGTTATACGGATGTGCATCCTATTATGATGCATAGTTTTGATATTTAAGATATTTTAATGTAGGAAGTAAACACACTGAATCAGCGGTACTCAAAGTGTGTTCCGCGGAACCCTAGGGTTCCGCGCTACCCCTGTAGGGGTTCCGCAAGAATTTAGAAAAAAAAACAAAATAATTAGTAACTGTTACCTACATTGTTCTTTTATTATGCTTCTATAATAAAGAATACACTTTTAATAGTTAATTGTTATACAAGAGTGCAAAGCTGCTTTTTAACCGCGTGCTAAATTTTGATGACTGAGCAAGCGCAGGATTCTAAAGTTTAACCTTTTATTGTAGAGTTCCGTCAAGTATTTTGCTTGTCAAAAGGGTTCCGTGACCAAAAAAGTTTGAGAACCGCTGCACTAAATCATTCAACTTATTTATGAAAAATTGAAATCAACAAAGTTAATTAAAATGTATGCATCATTCTACCTCAGTGATTATTATATATATATTAAAAAGTCGAAATGTCTGAGCGAGAATTTGTTTGACAGTTGTAAGCCCCTAGCAAATTCATCATCCTCACTTGGTGTGCGGACTGGTTTCCGCAAGAAGGCCGCTGGCGGGCCCTTTTTGCGTGACGCTTGACACGCGTGTTGCTCGAACTTTTTTAGGTTCTACGACACGCCGGTTTCCTCACGATGTTTTCCTTCACCGTTGAGAATACTGGCATAGTACACATAATTTTTGTGACAGGAAAACTCATTGGTACTTGATTGGATTTGAAGCCACGACCTTAGGATCGGAAGGCGGGCCGCTACCACTAGACCACCATTGCTCTTTTGGTTGTCAGCCCCTTAAGCATGGGCTATCTTTGTAAAGGTTTTTATATATCGCCCACTTGCGACGACAGTGTGACATCTCAAAAACATGGATTTTACAGAAACCGACTTTTAAACTTTTAAATGAGCTTAACTTTTAAACTGTTGTCAAGATAGCTTTATTATGTATGAACCGATTAGAAAATAACTAATAATGAAATGAAATATTAAAAAAGAAATACACTTCTGGAACAAAATTAAGTTAAAACTATAGTTTAAAAAAAATTAGGAAAATTTGTCACGTTGTTTCAGACAAAAATAAAGTTTTCAAAGTGACAAGTTCAGTTGTCACGTTGAAGATGATGTAAAGGTTTACATTTATCTAAGTTATGTCAAAATAAAACGATATTCTTGAAAATCAGTTTCTTAATTAAGGAATAAAATAATCATTTGACACAGTGGTAACTATTTTAATCGTACATTTTGTTACAATAAATTACATGTTGACTTGTATTTAATTAAACACATAGGTATTGTACTACGCACACAATATTTATTTCAATAAAATATAAATTGGTATCAAAACACCTCTTCCTCGCGTCGTGCTCCTCACTGCTGAGGGTCGTGACCCCCTCCATGGATCAATTTTTCCCTGACAATGTTTCGCCACCTGGCAACCTGAATAGCTTCATGGACCTTCACGTCGAGAGTGGAGCGGATTTGGTCGGACCAACGTATCGGGCTTTGGCCTCGTGGTCTCTTGCCTTCAATTTTGCCAGTGATGGCAAGTTTTTCCAGGTTGTCACCCTGTTTCCTGGCTATATGCTCGAAATACTCAAGGAATCGCTGGAGGCAGATGGTTGATAGCCTTGTGTTCACTTTGAGTTCCTTGAGTATTGATACATTGGTCCTACGCGCTGTCCACGGGATACGGAGCATCCTCTTCCAACACCACATCTCAAACGCGTCCACGCGTCTGCGATCATGCGCTTTGTCACGGTGCAGAAACATGGACTCTGCCATGTTTCTGCACCGTAAAGAAATATGGAGAAGACTAGACTCCGGATAAGTTTCATTTTGGTCCTGTTGGTGATGTTTCTATCTTTCCATATTCCTCCCAGCTGGTTCATTTCATTCTTAGCCATCCCTATTCTTCTATGTACTTCAGGTTCACAGGAACCAGTGTCAGAGATACTGGAGCCCAGGGTATATGAAGTTGTCGACTGTTTCCAGGTTGAGTGCCCCAGTAAACTCCAGTTTATTGGTGCGGTTTATCAAAACACACGAAAAAACATGACATACTAGACTATAAAAACAATTACGTACACTACTACAAGAACAAATTACGCATGAACCATCTTTTTTCTTTTCGGCCAACCCCGGTTTTCTATTTAAAACGTTCCTAAGTTTAATTTCATTATCAGGAATCTTTATCTTATTCTTTTGTTAGCCAGCACAGTTGTCTGAGTAAAAAACAACGTCCATTGAATTTAGTCCTTCAGAAATATTTTTTAAGTATTGAAAAATGATTGAAGAACTGAAAAAGCTGCTACATGAAGTACTCGAAGAAGATGAACTCGTTTATAGGCTACGATGGTGCTACTTTTGGGGCGTTTGTTGATTATCCATTGATTCATCCTCTTAAAAGTTTAATTATTTATTTCCTTGCGTACAATAAAGAGTTAATCTATCTATCTATCTATCGTTTGTTGGTTAGACTGTTTGATAAACAGACAGTTTTTGTTTGAATTCGTGTTGTTTCGAGAAATTAGGTGCTACTGGGCAAGTCCTCGTCCATTTTAGTTTGTGCTAATCGTAAAACTAGTGTAGACCTTGTCGCCATCTGGAAAGATAACTGGTGTTTTATATTGCTGTTTAGTGTTTACAACGTGGCAGATGGACATACCACTAAATTTTATCAAAAGGTATTCTGCAACAACAGAACATAAACAAATGACCCACTACTTATTTCCAGTAAAAGAAAAATAAGTATCATCTTCAACGTTACAATTCAAAATGACGCAATGATGCTGTGAATTTCTTACAAGAACAACGTGACATCATTAACATTTCTCGTTAACTTTGCTTTTGGGTTTGCAAGAACAGTATGATAAGTTCATCGTACCACGTTGTCGAATAAATGAAAATTATTAAAATAAACTTACCTTTTTCACCTAAATCGTGGTATCCTCGTGATGTCACGTTTTTTATGAAAACCGAGAGTGCTTCACGTCTCAACGCCCAGGTGACAACTGAACTGTCGCTATGTCGAAGCCAACATGTTCACCAAACGAGATAGTGCTATATTGTGATATTTTGTCTCATTCTCTCATTCCTTCGTTGTTTATGGAGCAAAAATTATCCCGTTTTTGGAGATAATAGAGCGCGCGATCGCGATTCCGAATATCAGTAAAACGAAAAATCGTATAACTTGAGATGTCACACTGTCGTCGCAAGTGGGCGATATAGAAGTCGCCGTAAGTATTTTGCTTACTGAACTAAATTCTAGTTCGCACGCCCTCTTTCACATAGCTATTTGTCCACAGTCCACTGTGTAATTGTTCTATAGGACATTACTATGGTATACTTACCTAATAAAATAATGTAACAACAGTTTAGAGTGGGTAATTAACTTCGCACTAGGTAAATATATTATTGCATGTGAAGTAAGGAAGGTACCTTCATCATAATGGTCCTACAGCAGTCATTTAGCTTAGCAGACCGATATGTCTAGGAAAAGTATTTTTCTTCTTCTTCTAAATAAGATGGCATCTATCTATTAGGAACAATTTTTCCAGTGTCAAGTGAGGATATATTACGCACATAATTATGTTAAATGGTTTTTAGTCAAGTCAGTCAATAGACAAGTCGGTTGTCACTGGCTTTAAATAATTAATTGATTCAGGCGTGACTTTGCGGCATTCCATTGTTAAACATAAAACGAGAACAAATATTATGTACTAATCCGCTAATCTAATCTAGGTATGTAAGTTAACTTTTATGTAGACTTGTGTGTGTACGTGACCCTACGCAACACTCGCAAATCCTGCAAAGTGAAAAAAGGTGTATTAGACACAACAATAATACCAAAAGAGCACCAATTGTGTGAATTGTCCACAATATTTATTTATTTAATTGTAGTGTAGAGCACCCATCTTGTTCCTTGACCAATATTTTAGCTCGATATTAAGTGTTTCCGGAAAAGCACTTGTCAATACACTAGCCGTTACCTACTAAACCAATTTGAAAGTTGTATAGAATAAAGAGTACTTTTTTCATCCAGGTTCAAAGCGAGCGAAGCCGCGGACTTAGGCAGTTATAAAACCTTTGTTTTTTTAACCTGACAAGTAAGTTTAAGTCAGGGTTTTCTAAAAATGTTGCTAGCATTCACCTAAGTAGATTGTAACATTATAATTTTTGATGATTTTATTTTTGATTAACAGCAATTTTTTGACCTCACCAGATCATAATTTTAAATAGCGAGCTATGCATAATCAACGCAAGCTTGCATTCGTTTACCTTGGTGAAGACAAGGTAGGTAAGCAAATGCATGCATATCCTTAAAAGCGGGAACCATTAGGTGATAGGTACCAGTCAGTCAACACTTATCCTCGATACGATACACTGGTTGCAATGTTCAAAGACGAGTTCAGTGAGTGTGACAATAATGTGCAACTTGATGGTAAAGTGGCAATCGTGACCGGAGCGACATCAGGAACCGGCTTGGAAGCAGCCAAAAACCTGGCTAAACGAGGTGCCAAAGTCATAATAGCCAGCAGAAATGCTGTTAAACTGGAAGACGCTAAGAACGAAATCATGCAATCTGGGCACGGTGAAGTAGTGACTAGACAGATGGACTTTGAATCTTTATCATCGGTTAGAAACTTCGTCGATGAGACGGTTCGAACTGAACCGAAAGTCGATATCCTGATCAATAACATTGGAGCTATTGGACTCAAAGACACGTTGACAGCAGACAGCCTTCACACAATGATGCAAGTGAACTATTATGGAATGTTCCTACTCACTTACCTGCTTTTCCCACTCCTTAAATCATCAGCTCCGAGTCGTATCGTCAATGTGTCCTCCCTGGGCTTAATTTTGGGGAACGATGACTTTAATACCTGGAATGAGGTTGGAAGATACTCCAGTTTTGGATACTACTGCAACGCAAAGTTAGCAGAAATTTTATTCACTGAGGAAATGAATAGACGAATCAAGGGCAGTGGAGTTAGTGTGTACAGCATGGATCCTGGACTAGGGAAGTCGGAGTTCTTCAGGCATTTTGACAACGAGCTGGTGAAACGGATTCTGAATACTGCGCTGTTGATAATTGGAAGACCTTTGGATAGAGTGGCTACAATGCCGGTATTCCTAGCTATAGATCCAAGGGTCGAAGGTCAAAGTGGATTGCATTTTAGGGATTGCAAGGCGTACTACAGTTCGTGGTATGCGAATGATACGGTGCTGGCGAAGAGACTATGGGAGGACTCCAAGAGACTAGTAAAAGTGACCAAGGATGAAGAATGGGATAACTTTGTACCAGTGGAAACTGATTCTTTCGTTTAGTAATCACCACCAGCATCCTGCTTGATAAAAATGGGACAAGAATAAATGCGTTGCCGAATGTGCAAGAATGCGTAGCGACTGTAAAATGTGAGTGTTTCTACCAGAGACGTACGAGCTAGCTGAGTTGTGCGAGGGTGCGTAGCAATTCAGTGCAGATGAGCAAGTGATTGGGTGCAGTCCCGTTGTCCCTCGCACATATCCTTCGCTTGTTTTGTATGGACAAAAACCTCGCTGAGTGAGAGGCTATGTCAATGAAGTGATTCAATTAGAACCAACACATCTCTGGTTAATGCCCAAGCGATTGTCGCTCGTGTCCATTTCGTTCCGCTTTGGTCATAATTATCTGCTGATTTCATGAACAAATATTTTTATTTATAAATGCATTTCAACTTGAATTGTTTAGTATCTAGAGTTACAGATCAATTGCGACATTATAATAGTTTAGGGTATAACAGTTTAGAACGAGTACGAGTACTAAGAAAAAATTTTATTGAAGGAAGGTTAGAATTTATCAGCTGCATATGAAAATTCGGTGATTATGTATGTATAAACCTGTGCTTATTGTTTATTTATTAGAGTCACCAACATCGTATACACCAATAAATTCATAAATGATATAAAGAAAACCAAAAAAATAAGTCAAGTGGTAGAGATCGTCCAATCTTAAACTGCACGCCCCACTACTTCAGTCAGTCAAAGTAAATTTTGCTGCATTGTACTTCGCGTCCTCGTCATAATAAAACTTCCTGCTACATACTGCTACCTGCTTACCTTGGCCTCTAAAAACAATTATTGCAATTTATATTCCGTAATTTGCTTGATAATAGGTTACCTACCTACTATACTACATAATAATAATGTTTTTATCCGACTGTTGAAAGAAGATTCTATGGTTCCTGCGGAGGTTATGATTTCCACTGGGAATGATATAGAGCTATGTTTTAACACTAGGCTGGTCATGTTTGCCGTGCCGTATGTCACGTGAGCAATTGGACAAAGATAGCCACCGATTGGCATCCTGACCCAGCGAGAACGCGGCAGACCATGAACGGAGAGGGCGAAGCGAGCTTGATGGTTTAAAAAATACAAATACAAAAAAGTTGATTGCCAAATAGGACACAACACATAAAAAGAAAACAAATTATATAAATTTTACAGTTTGACAATAGGAGTAGGCTCAGTACTAATTCTGTGCAACATACATAGATGATGCACAGGGCTGGTTTTCAGCATACCACAATGTTCGACGTTGTAGGTGGTAGTCGAACCAGAAAAAAATAAGTATGTAGAGGGGGATTTAAAAACAAAGAAGTAACATATTTTATGCAAAAAAAGGAAACTGCAATTTAAAAAAACACATAAAAAAGAGATCTTTGCTACCGTGTGTTAGCGTGTATTGTGTGTTTCCACGGACAAGCGTATCCCAGGATCACAATGTCTGGAGGCCTTTATTGTGCCCAGCACTGGACCCAGATAGCCCACTGCTGGACACAATAATAACAATGTTTTAACGAACAGATAAATCTAAAAAGTAAACATTTGGTCGGTAATGACTCGTGCAATGCAGATGATGTGAGATGCGCAAGGCAAATCATTATGTCAGACATACAGTCATGACTTCCGTGTTACTTGCGCAAATGGACGAAGGTGGTACAAGCTTTGAGCTCAAAGCATTTATAAAAAGGTCTTAGAAGCAAATTTATTCCCAACTCAAACTATGCATAACACAGCACCGCTCATGCAGCACGCACAGCCGCGATTACTATATCACAGCATTAATATTGCCATTCATCATCATCATCATCCACAGCCCGACTTCACCCACTGCTGGGTATAGGCCTCCCTTAGTTTGTGCCATCTACCTCGATCCTGTGCCAGTCCAAACCATTGCCACCCCGCGACCCTGTCTATGTCGTCCATCCATCTTGCTGCAGGGCGCCCTACGCTTCTGTCACCTGTCATCACCACGCCCTGCAATGTGTCCTGCCCAACTCCATTTGAGCTCCGTAATCCGATCTCCGACGTCTTGAACCTTCGTTCGTCTTCAGGTTTCGGAGTTCGGAACTCGATCCATAAGTTTGATGCCGAGCATGGCACGCTCCATGTATATTGGCATTAATGCTTTGATATTTATCGGATTGATATTTTATAAAATAAGTTTGAGACCTTGGTGTGTGTTAATACAAAAACATAATTCAATATGGTGGACCATCCACGCAACACTATCTAGACTCAAAATCAAGCTCAAAATACATACCTAGTATACAATATAACACCCAGACAGAGAACAAACATCTGCTTTAACCACACAAATATGAGCTGATGGATATTTTTTTGTCATCATCATGACAGAAATCCATGCAGCCGGCTTATTTGTTTACACATAAGGTGGATTTTTGAATAACCATTAAACCATTTTTGAAAAAATCTCATAGCACACGCCAACGCCTATTCTCTTGAAAAGCAGCTAAAGGATTCTGCGGTCAAGCGGGAAAGTCTGCAGGTAAGCAGGTACGTATCGTTTTCTAGTGGCATCTCTAAATATTTACAGCGCGTGCCAAGGGTACTCTTCTTGAGATGAACGGTGAAAACTGAACGCCATTTTGCCTTTAGTTTGAATAATTATGATAATTTTTGCAGGTATCGGTGACTCAATAACGCCGTTTGAATGTATGTACAATCCACACAACACTATCTAGCCCCAAATTAAGCAGAGCTTGTACTGTGGGAGCCAGTTAGCTGATTATATCAGCTTATATATATTTTTTATAACGCTTTTATTAGCTTCACCTGTATGTATGTATGTATGTATGTATGTATGTATGTATGTATGTATGTATGTATGTATGTAACCGACCCCTTTGAGCTCGATTTTGTCCTACTTTGAAGGATCAGATTTGATTCAAACTTTGCACACCTGTCAAAGGTCGATGACAATGCAATAATATGAAAAAAAAAATAAAAAAAATGAAAAGAAATAAAAAAAATATAAAAAAAACCTACTTTGAACTATCAGATTTGATTCAAACTTTGCTCACCTGTCAAAGGTCGATGACAATGAAATAATATGAAAAAAAAAATAAAAAAAAAATGAAAAGAAATAAAAAAATTAATAAAAAAACCTACTTTGAACGATCAGATTTGATTCAAACTTTGCACACCTGTCAAAGGTCGATGACAATGCAAAAATATGAAAAAAAAAACATGAAAAAAAAAACTAAAAAGTAAAAAATAAATTATAGTTTAAAAAACTAAAAAAAAACGCTTTTATAACTAATTGAACTAAAAAGTTAAAAATAAAACTGTAATAATCAATTGAAAATATATATTATTGTACAAAAAGCGTGGGGGGCTTGATTTTGATTGTTGTAAATATTTTATCAATAGTTTATTATATCTGAAGTTATTATAAAAAGCACCCCACGCTTTTTGTCCAATAATATAAATTTTCAATTGATTATTACAGTTTTATTTTTAACTTTTTAGTTCAATTAGTTATAAAAGCGTTTTTTTTTTAGTTTTTTAAACTATAATTTATTTGTAAATACATACTTAGAATACAATATAACACCCAGACAGAGAACCAATATCTGTGTTCACCTCTCAAATATTTGTTCTCGGCGAGGATCAAACCCACGTCCTCCAGCGCAAAAGGCAGAGCTATCATCGACTGAGCTATGAGAGTATTCATATTGTTTATTGTTTTTTCCAAAATGAATGCACTTTTTTGTGTCATTGTGGTCCTAATCTAGAATAGGACTTCTCTAACTCGATGGGGCCCACGAAGAGATACAGTAAAATTTCCTGAATGCATTCGGCGTACCGTGGTGATTATGACAAACCCCTTCAGATATGGGGGAGGCATTATGCCTATGATGACGACCTAAAAACGATAACTAGTTTTATGTAGATATTACTGAACCTGTAACTAATCTCACCGAGTCTCTTGTGACATAATAATAAAATCGATAAAGCTTAGTGATGCACCAGTAGTTTTGTATCGATATCTGAAAATTGTATGCAGTAAATAAATTACTGTATAATATGTCTATGGCTGTTTACTGTTTAAGCTTGGTCGCGTGGAACCAGCACCTAGGCTTACCTAGCTTTAAGACGTTTCAAAATGAACCTTATGATATAACTGTGTTAATAAATTTTGAATAAGAATTCATATTTTGCGTTACTATTCGAGGAAAGGTACTTGCTTAGTGTAGATAAAAACTCATTGGTGCACGATCATATCTGAACCCACGACCTTAGGCCTAGAAAGGAGGGCCGCTACCACTAACCCACCAGTCTCCTGTAGAAATAGAGACAGATGATGATCGTTGTTACGGCGTTGTGCGCATTGAAATCCATCTCGAATACAGCTAGGAGCGAAAAAAATATCGATATATCAATATCATGAATAAAAACATCGATCCTCCTTCTCCTCCGTCGGTCCCTCACTGCTGAGGATCGTGACGTCTTTGTGCAAGAACCTTTCTTACGGTTTCCCTCCACTTGCTTCTTTCTTCGGCTTGGTGGAGTGCGACGTTAACAGGCATATCCAGGTTGTCTGACACCTGGTCCGACCATCTCTTTGGGCTTCATCGAATAATCTTCTTATTAAAAACAAAAAAAAAAACTTTTTAAAAACATCGATACATCTGTGTAAATGTGTCTGAACACTTCCCATCACTAGTATTGACTGTAGCCAGACCTCTGGAAAGTGAGGGCACAGGTTATAGCATATTATGACGCCACTACCTCGATTTATAGTTCGTTTTACAAACACCAGTATTACCACGGCTTATTGACAAATATTATTGCTTAGTTCATTAAAATACTAGATAGAGAACTTTAGTACTGTTAGACAGTTTTGGGAATAAGACATCCCGACTGAGACCGAGAGCGCTGCAGGGCTAGTGGTAGCGGCCCCGCCTTCCGATCCTTGTAGGTTGTGAGTTCAAATCCATTTTGAAGAAGTCCTCTGCTGGAAATGGGCATCTATAAATTTCCAGGAAGAACGAATTTTAGAGCCCTGTCTAACGTCCATCCACTGACATCCCGATCTTTCCAATGTCGTCGGTCCATCGATTTCAAGTGACCTAAAGAAGAATCACGCAATGCACGATTTTGTCAATCTAGTCATTACAGAGATGGAATCTGAAGAGTCATTATTACTCCTCTCTGAATTACATCACAGCCATAGAATACGTAATAGTTACAGCGATGATGTCAAAGAGTAGGGTTGTCCGGCAAACAATAAATACATAAATACTGTAGACAATTCGCACAACACTATCCAGCCCCAAACTAAGCAGAGCTTGTACTATGGGATCCAGATAGCTGATATATCTCTTCTATATTTTTTTTTGTAAATACTTGAACTAAATACAATATAGCACCCAGGCAGAGAACAAACATTTGCGTTCATCACACAAATATTTGTTCTCGGAGGGGATCGAACCCACGACTCTTCTTATCTCAATTGGTATAGTCTTGATTGATTTTTCTGACTGATAGTTAATATGTTTTCGTTATTTTTTTAGATGTCCATTTTATTATAAAACTTTTTTTGGGACAACCTTATTTTGTGACTATAATGCGGCAATTTCTTACCTTCCATGTACAGATATTAACCTTATTTAAGTAATTTTTCTTCACTAAGCGAATGGCCTTTGAGCAGGTCGTGGGTCAAAACTACATTATACTATCCTGTCATCTCGAGATTATCACAAAGACCTTTAGACACAGTAACCAGGCAAGTGTAAGTGTAGTTCGCGCACGTATGACTTTTTAAAGTTAACGTATTTACTATAAGTTTAAAAAACTTGAGTCTTTGAAAAGGCGAAGCGTGTGAGTGAGAAGTTGTTTCATGGAGTTCAGCGTTTTAATACAACCTTAGCACCAGCTTCGGACTGGCCTTATAGCCGAAATGGCATTTGCCGCCCGGGCCGCAGCCTGCGCGGGCCCCCCACGGGCCTGGGTGTCGATTCCAGCAACACAAATCACTCAAGCGATCGCGTAAATCGGTGTGAGTTGTCAATTTTTGTTTGAAAAAATTGAAAATGGAACCCGGATCAGCGATCACTCAATCGAGCCGTGTTGCTGGAATCGACACCTGGCTGGCGGGGCTTGCGGCAACCGTATAGGATAGAAAGCCCGTACAGGCCCAATCCTAATTCTTGCGACCTAAATGTAAAACTAGATCAGATAGTTTGTTCATAAAATCAGAGAGAAATAAAAAATAAAAAATTGAAAAATGGTTGCCTCGGGCCTAGGGCCACCCATCACAGTCCGACCCTGCTTAGCACTACTGTTTATAATACACCCAAAACACTTCTGTTTTTTTTAAGCCACAGATTGAAAGTCACTCCAGAGCGAGCGGCGCAATGTCAATGACAGTCGAGTATGGAGTGAAGTATTTGAGTTCATGTGCAACTGATGACCATTTTCAGCGTTGGAAGCGAAAGGTTTGAAGAACGTTTCATTACGTCATTCCAAGACCTTTGATTTGATTTTAAGGTTATACAACGTGTATCAAAATATGTGTACTATCCTGAAAGGGGGTGAATTTCCACCCCCCGGGGAACAACTTTTGTTCAACGACTTTTCGAACTTCGATTGGTATCTCTGAAAAAAACTGCAACGAAGTTTCAACATGAACAGCTGACTTTATACAAAGTGACAACCCTAAACTCAGCTACAGAGGTAGTAGGTAGTAGTAGTAGACCTACAGAGGTAGTAGGTCAAGGGGTAGGTGAGTTACAAGGATAGGGTTGTCAATTTATTTAGGCATTATAAAATTAAATATTTTTGTATGGGAAACTGAAAATAGGAATTTTTAATTTTCTCCCACCCACAACTGATCACCATTGTGGTCTGAAACCCCCCACCTTCGCATAGTACACATATTTAGATACACCTTGTATAGCTGATTGGTTGAAGAGGGATAAGAGATTTGAGTTGATTGTTTTGTGTTTTTTAATGTTCATTTCAGTCAAGGAAGATGAAATATTAGATGAAAATAGAATTAACTAAGATAATTTTGCCTATGCATAAGGCTTCATTTGAAAGCAACACACAAGATACTCTTAAAAAATAAACTTGAATAAAAAATGTAGCATCGAAGATATTTCTATCAAAATAAAGGTGTTTGATATCATGTTCACAAGCACTAACAAGCCCTGCTTAGTTTGGGACTAGATAGTGTTGCATAGAACGTCCAAAATATTTATATAATCGATTTGAAATGGGTCAGCTCGGGGTCAAAAAGACCCTCGTGCAAGTGAGGACAAGTACTTATTACCTGGTTTGAATAGCTGTAAGGTTAAAAAGTGCAAGAGCTTGTATTATTTCTTGGATGTCGTAAGGCACTCTAATCTATGAATAGTATTAAAAGTTAGTAAAGGAGAAACTTATAGCGATTTTGTATTCGTGCTGGAAACAGATTTCTAATAATAAAATTGGTAAATTCTCTATAAGAATGACCTACTCTTTTGGAACAATTTCATCATCATCATCATCAGTCTGAAGAAATCCACTGCTGGACATAGGCCTCCCCTAAACATTTCTAGGAAGAGCGACACTGAGCCTTTTCCATCCACCGACTTTCCACGATCTTAACAATAAATAATCCTTATTAATATTATTATTATAAATGCGTTTGTAACTCTGTCTGTCTGTCTGTCTGAAAACTACTGAACCGATTGAAATGAAATTTGGTACACAAATAGTGTAAAACCTGAGGAAGGACATAGGTTACTTTTTATTGCGAAAAAAGGGCTGTGAGGGGTTGAAAATGGGGGTTGAAAGTTGTATAGACGTATCGTCATTTTTAGAGCGATTTGAATGAAATTTGGTACACAGATTCCCTTTTATTGCGAAAAAAGAGTTATAAAGGATTGAAAATGGGGGTTGAAAGTTGTCTGGAAGTATCGTTATTTTTAGAGCTAGAAACTTGAAACTTATTTTTTAGTCTTTTTATTTGATATAAAAAAATATGACATTCAAAGTTTGTGCTGGGGGGGTAGAGGGAGGGGAGTACAGGGGGGAGTGTGGAGGGGAGGTGCGAGAAGTGATGCGGGGGAGTGTGGGGGGAGGTGCGGGGGGAGTGTGGAAGGGAGTACAGGGGGAGTGTGGAGGGGAGTAGCGGGGGAGTGTGGGGGGAGATGCGGGGGGAGTGTGGAAGGGAGTACAGGGGGAGTGTGGAGGGGAGTACAGGAGGAGTGTGGAGGGGAGGTGCGGGGGGAGTGTTGAGGGGAGTAAGGGGGGAGTGTGGATGGGAGTGGGAGAGTGGAGGGGAGTGCTGGGGGAGTGTGGAGGGGAATGCGATGGGGGAGTCTGGAGAGGAGTGCGGGAGGAGTTTGGTGGGGAGTGTAAGCGGGGAGTATTATCTTAAGAAGGAACCTAGCAGGTAGTGCGCGTTGATGTCTTTTAAACGGAGAAATGTCTTCGAGTAGCTTGCGGTTATGTTCACCCTGTAGTTTTCATTTTATTTCTAATGCCAATTCAATAAACAGTGTTGCTCGCTGCTTATCGAATTGGCATTCACATACTCGTTTTCGTAAAATCGGAAACGATTCCGAGTGTTTTAAAATAAGCGGGCAGGTCGTGATCGCTGACTTCTATCACTTGCGTCCCGTTCAACTGCGACCGGCATCAGCGAGAGCCGTTTGCAAAACTTGCGGTTACCTCCATAGATTCCATTGCAATTAACTCTTCTTCTGACCGGCAGTGATCACCGCTTACGTTGCGTATATACTAGCTTCTTGACCCAATGCGCATGTCTCGGTATTGCTGAAAAAGTGCTTCTACACAGATTAATTTTTGACTGCGATAATTATGAATAATTGACGTGATAACGTCTTATAAATCGATGGAGCCGGCTGCACGCATGAAAAAACATGACTCATGCGTCGTTACGTCGTTTCGTCGTTCCATTTACCTGAGCCCGAGCCCGGGTCGGGTAATGGGTAAGGGTAAATGAGGGTAAGGGTAAATGAGGGTAAGGGTAAATGAGGGTAAGGGTAAATGAGGGTAAGGGTAAGGGTTCGGTCGGGTTCCGGGTCCGGGTCCGAAAGTTCGAGTCCGAGTCCGAGTCCGAGTCCGAGTCCGAGTCCGAGTCCGAGTCCGAGTCCGAGTCTGAGTCCGAGTCCGAGTCCGAGTCCGAGTCTGAGTCCGAGTCCGAGTCCGAGTCCGAGTCCGCGAGTCCGCGAGTCCGCGAGTCCACGAGTAAAATTATATGTTGTACATTACTATGCAAACTTCCAACGATATTTGGTTTGAACGAGATCTAGTAAGTAGTTTTTTTTTATAAGTCATATATCGTAAACCGCAATTTACCTTGCGACGAACTACAAGAACTTTTATATTATGTTACTGGTTGCTACCGCTAAGGTTTTTTTCAGTTTACTTGCTGAAAGAAATAATGTCAATACAAAATGTACTTATTATTATAAAACAACGTCTTAGAATACAAATAAATGTAACTTGATCGATTCAATTGTGATTTCCATTTACCTCCTTATCTATATTATATCCATACAAAATATCTATCAAACAAATATTAATTAAAATTCTTTTGAAAAATGCAACCATTCCATCAGTATTTTCTTATGACGTTATCACGTTCAACTATCGTCAGTAAACCGACTTTACAGACAACCGATTTTTTTTTATTAGCGGATAGGTTATATAACACGTAAATATTATTATTTTTAATTATTAAGTATTATTTTTTTGTTCTGTTTTATTTTTTCGATGACTTTTTATGTAGTAGGTATAATTTTTGTGTTCGTTCTAAGATAAAATCTTTGCTTCTTGACTTTATATTAGAAGATAATAAAAGTAAACGTAAGGCTTTTTTAGCGTTCCGTAGCCAAATGGCAAAAATGGAACCCTTATAGATTCGTCATGTCTGTCTGCGTATGTCACAGCTATTTTTCTCCGAAACTATAAGAGCTAGACTGATGAAACTTGGCGAATAGATGTATTCTGTGAACCGCATTAAGATTGTTACACAAAAGTTGAAAAAAAACATAAACATTGGGGGTCCCCATACTTGAAACTGAAACTCAAAAATTTTTTTTTCATCAAACCCATCCTTGTGGGGTGTTTATGAATAGGTCTAAATAGGTGAATAGTTTTTTTTATACGTCATAAATCGTAATCTGCAAGTTACCTTTCGACGAACTACAAGAACTTATATATTTTTATAAACTATAGGTATATGTATTGTGTATGTATATGTATAGGTATAATATGTAATGTTTCTATAGTTCCTACATAAATATATCATAATTTCTCATAATAAATAATATATAGTGTAGAAGCCCTTATGGCACCGCCTTCTCGTTATTCAAATCCTGTCCATCCAAAGGTTGTCTGGAAGAGATCGCTCATAGCGATAAGACCGCCCATTGTGCTTCGCTATAGTTTTAGTTTTTCACTATGTGTATGTTCCTATTCTTGTGGTGTACAATAAAGTGTTATCTATCTATCTATCTATCTATCTATCTATATTATGTTACTTGTTGCTACGGAACCCTTCATGGGCGAGTCTAACTCGCACTTGGCCGCTTTTTGTCTATGCGATGTCATGGTTCATGCTTTACCAAACTTAATAATTGCAATTCTATGTGCAAATCGATTACAACGTACGTTAGCCGAATCTAAGTAAGTAGATTTAACAGTTATTTTCCATCGAGTTACTAAACACGACCTTCGATAACGGTTCAATTTTGCGTTCATTCTAATTCAAAACACGATGTTTTTTAGTGCCGAAATACGCTTGACATAACTAAAGCACGTTACAGCTATTTACGGTTCATTGCTTATATGACTGGCCTCACGCTGCTTTCTGAGCCGTAGGTCGTGGGTTCGATCTCCACCGAGAGCAAATATTTGTGTGGTGAATGCAGACGTTTGTCCTCTGTGACACACTGTGTGTGTGTGTGGGTGTTATATTCTATTCCAAGTATGTATTTACAAAAAAAAATATATATTATGTATTATGTGGTTCCCATAGCACAAGCTCTGCTTAATTTGAGGCCAGATAGAGTGTTGTGTGGATTGTCTAGCAATATTTATTTATTATATCATCAGCCTGAAGAAGAACGCTGCTGGCCATAGGCCTCCCTTATCACATTTCTAGAAAGAACGATTCTGAGCCCTTTCCATCCACCGACTTCCCGCGATCTTAATCATGTCGTCGGTTCATCTTTTGGGTGGTCACTTAATTGATGCAATCAAAATACACCTAAACCACCATGCATAATAATAACTAATGGTATTACAACCACATATATTCAAACAAAACTAGGTGCGGTAGTGCGGTCAATGTCAATTTCTACATTATGGATTCAGAGACTACGACATTTCGGCGTGCCACGTGGTGAGAATCAGAATCCTCACAAATCCCAACCCTGGCTTTGAAGGTCCAGTGTGCCAATTTCATGGTGTCTATTGATGCTTTTGCAAGCATGAATAATTGTTATGGTTGCTCAGTTTGTTATTTGTTTCTTCAGGCAGAATGTGGAGCAGACTGGATGAGGCAGGCCAGGGGCCTGATTCTCGGGCCGACCGAGTTTTTCAACGTCCCTTAAATACACATTGGCATTGCACAACTCCACACTTTTTCTACGTTTTCCGTATATCGTAGCTGTCGAGGCTTCTACGATGAGGTCGTCGATGAATTACTCAAGGAATAAATCCATTCTTTCTTCGTAAAAAAGCAATAAAATAAAATCGGCGCTCTTATATTTACGCAATATTCACCACGGCATGTTTATCAAAACTTTTTTTTAATTTTTGATTGTACTTTCTGGGTTAAAGTTTTCTGTAATATTCCACTATCTTTCTTTATTCTTTCTTTGTAAGCTTAATTACGTTTAATCTCACTGCATTTATCTATCATCGAATTTTAATTAAAGCTTTCATCATTTTATAATAATAAGTTGATGATACACACTAGCAAACATTTAGCAAACATTTTTTTTACGGAAGTCAAATCTTCTCCTACCTTGGCGTCTACCGGATGCAATTAGGTAAAAAAATAAAAAATGGGTGGATCCTAGGACAGGGATAGGGTGATGATGATGTTAGATTTCGTGACTCTAAGATATTTTCGAATTACAGATACGCTAGTAGTTACTATGATGACACGGTAACGTCACAGAATAGACAATAGTTAGTATCAAGCATCTTAGGGCGTTTTTCGTGACTGTACTATACATACCTACTTAGTATAGATTTTATGAACTAGTGGCCGCCCGCGGCAGGCTTTGCCCGCTCCGCTTAGTAGTGGTCATTGCTAACATCCATCCTGTGGAATGTTTGTTTTATTTACCTACATGATTGATCTAGGTACTGCATTTAGTTAGGTATTATGAATAAGGTAGGCAAGGCACTGAGGGCTGGTTTCCGCAAGGCTTCTAGTTGGCCCTTTTTGCGTGGCGCTTGACACCAACGTGTTGCTCGAACTGTCACGCCGGTTTCCTCACGATATTTTACTGGAATAGTGCACACACATTTTTCTACAGAAAAACTACTTGGTACACGACTGGATTTGAACCCACGACCTTAGGCGGATCGGACGGCGGGTCCGCTACGTCTAGACCACCAGTGCTCTCTGCCAACGAGCTTACCTGATGGTGGATTCAGAGGAGCTGGTAATCATTATAATCATTTATGTAGGTAGGCGTTCTGTGGGAAAATGGAACTTCTCAGCAAATAGGTAGGTATGTACTTATAGGTACTTAGGTAGGTAACTTATCATCATCATTATATTATTATTAAAAGCCTGTTGTGTCCCACTGCAGGGCAAAGGCCTCCCTTCCTTCTCTCCATTCATCTCTTGTTTGGGATACTGTGGATCATCATCATTATTATAAATTGTACAGATTTGTATTTTTGTAACGAATAAACTCAAAAACTACTGGACTGATAAACTTCTTTTGCCACTATAATGCTGAATTATCCCCAAATAACATAGTTACATTATACCTAGTTCGAGCAAATTAAACCTACAGGAAATGAGTCTCTTTCACCAATAACTCTGCATTTGCAGTTCAGTAACTACTGAGTAGTTCGACAGGTGGTACAAAACAAAGGAAATGAAATATATTTATTTGCAAGAAGTATGGTACAACTATTAGATCATAGGGTATGTAAAAAAGCGGCTCACATACTTTGTGTTGTAATTCTACAGTAAAAACATGTACATGGTGTGAGAATTTTATTTTGAGTGATCAATAAGACGTACAACAAAAAATAACATACATTTCAAAATTCAAATCGTTGTTCCATCTTAAAGAGAGTATTTAATGATTCTATAAAATAGGTATAACAACATCCGCCCTCAATAAAAACTCTCTAAAAAAAAAAATATCACATTCTCAAAGATAAAATCTAAAACGTCCCAAAGCTAAACCAACCCTAAACCTTCCAGACACCCTTCATGTAGAATGCGCCCCAGTGGCTTAGTTAGCATGTCAGCAAAATTGACGTTCGATCTGACAAATTTTACACATATAATTCCGTCAGATACCATTTTTCTCTGATAAAATGATATTTAGTATCAATATGCTTAGTCCGCTCGCGGTGGACCGGGCCGTGCACCAAACTCTGTGCACTCTGACCATCGCTGAACATAGTAACAGTGTTAGTCTTACCAGTTACTTCGAAAATAAACCATTTGAGGCAAAATGCCTCCCCGGCCGCCGCCGTGAGTGCCATGTACTCAGCCTCAGTAGATGACAGAGCTACTGTTTGTTGCTTTTTAGCCTGCCACGTTACAGGTCCTCCAGCCAACGTAAAATAGTATCTCGTACAAGACCCACGATCGATACCACAGTTCGCCCAATCCGCATCTGTACAGCCTTCAAGAATTTTTCCCGTCTTCCTTTATTTCACCATTATCACTACTATCGATATTCAGTCCAAGATAATATTTCAATTCTCCAAGGTCTTTCATGGAAAATATTTTCCAAGATCATGCTTGACAATGTCAAATGTCATGTCACTCTGGCAAAAGACAATGAGATCATCAACATAAACTGCCATTATAACCAACTCTTTACCAAAAAGTTTCTTCTAAACGCATGGTTCCGAAAGAGTTTTACCAAAACCTAATTTCATCAAAGTTTTATCCAACATCTTGTTCCATGCTCGTTCTTTGGTTCAGGAATTTCTTCATCAGTTACCATAGAGGTATAGAAGTCCGGTTGCCTACGAGTCCTAGCAGGATACGGTTCGCTACCCACCTTCACCTACTTGCCTGCTGTTCCACAACTGGTTCTACTCGTTCTGGACTTACAGAACCTTCCGATTCAGCTGAACCACAGTTGTTTTCGTCATCATCACAGATAAGAAAGAGTTTCTTGAATTGCCACATTTCTACATGTTACATTCTAATATTCTAACATGTTCTAATGTTACATTTATTTTCTATGTTCTGATATTCATTCAGTGAGAGTCTGTACCGAAAAGAGTTTCTTGAATTGCCACATTTCTACATGTTACATTCTAATATTCTAACATGTTCTAATGTTACATTTCTATGTTCTCTTATTCATTCAGCGAGATTCTTCGTCCCATACCTTTATCTTCCTAAGCATCTTGTAATGCTTTCCAAGCTTCAAGGGCAGTCTTAGCACACCTCTAACGTGCGTAATCGCAGGGCCATCTACTGTCAGACATATCTAAGCTAGAGCTCTCTTATCATTTTATCAACTTAACTTGCACATTGTAATATTCATTCAGCGAGAGTCTGTACAGCTTTCTTTCTAATGTTAGGGCGCTTGTACACGCTAAGAAAAAACGCCGGGCCTACCCAAGAATTCTTGTCGTAACAAGAAAATTACTGTGTACACGGCTCGCAGCGGTGCACGAAAAAAATCTTATCTGCGCAAGACAAGAATTTTGTCTTTTCCACACACGAAAACGCAACAACGTTCGCCGCGTCGTGTCTTGCGCAGATAAGATTTTTTTCGTGCACCGCCGCGAGCAGTGTACACAGTTATTTTCTAGTTACGACACGAATTCTTGGGTATTAGACCCGGCGTTTTTTCTTAGCGTGTACAAGCGCCCTTAGTCTTATTCATTCAGCGAGATTCTTCGTCCCATACCTTTATCTTCCTAAGCATCTTGTAATGCTTTCCAAGCTTCAAGGGCAGTCTTAGCACACCTAATGTGCATAATCGCAGGGCCATCTACTGTCAGACATATCTTAGCTAGAGCTCTCTTATTCAACTTAACTTGCACAGTAGTGATGTCCGGTTCATCGTACCCATCTATTGTGCACCATATCCATCTCTATTAGATAGCAGGTGCGAGGGTATAGTCGACGACATCTATAACTTGCACAGTAGTGATGTCCGGTTCATCGTACCCATCTATTGTGCACCATATCCATCTCTATTAGATAGCAGGTGCGAGGGTATAGTCGACGACATCTATAACTTGCACAGTAGTGATGTCCGGTTCATCGTACCCATCTATTGTGCACCATATCCATCTCTATTAGATAGCAGGAGCGAGGGTATAGTCGACGACATCTCCACATGACATTTTGCAAGGATTTTTTCGACACAAAATACAAAATTGAATACTTTCACACTATTGATATGTACATGCGAATTCTACTAAACAATTCGTGCTGATAACGTTTTTTGTTGTAATTCTACAGTAAAAACATGTACATGGTGTGAGATTTTATTTTGAGTGATCAATAAGACGTACAACAAAAAATAACATACATTTCAAAATTCAAATCGTTGTTCCATCTTAAAGAGAGTATTTAATGATTCTATAAAATAGGTATAACAACACGTTGTCGGAGAACAATATACAAAATTCAAACAAAAAGTAGAAAAAATAAGTTAAATTAAAATGAATCAGTGTGTCAGAATAATAACAATAATCAATTTAGAATAATAATTCTTATAGAAAATAATTTATATGAAATCTTTAACGCTATGAAAACATTGATACAACATTGAAGATATCTTTAGTAGGTAGTTACTTCATCACACACATCTACCTAATTATACTTCATTCACAATCTGACTTCACACACTTTTGGCAGGGTTTTAAACACACATCACAAACCCACTAAAGTCTGGTCTACCACTTTCTAGCGCTAAGTTTCACACATCTTCAGCCCACTGAAGATTAAAGCCCACGAGGTGTCTGGCATGTGGCAGAAGTGTCCAGCCCTGAAGAATTAAAAGTTCTTCTCATTAGTGATGACTGCCCAGTTCTATTGCGTAGGAGTTGCTTAGGAGCGGTTGGTTCCCAACGCTGCTGGAGGCATTGGAGTCGTCTGTGCTGTAGGAAATGGTAAATACTCTTCAGATGATAATAATAAGACCGATCATTAATTACCGATGCTGTTGCAGCCATCTCATTTCTGTCCTATTTATTATTCCGGTGGATTTTATTTCGTAAATAGTAGCTCGCATCCCGAAATAGCCTAGCAAGAATTATAGAACAGTAGCAAGCAGAAGCAAGCATGACATTGACCTCTTGACATTTGACAGTTGAGATGTCAGTTTTGACAGTTGAAATAGAAGATTTACGCACACAAATGTATATATACATACGTATACGCACACATAAACCATAGAAATCTGCTTCTTCTTTTTTCGTGAAAATAAGATCGGCCAAATAAAATTGCAAAATGATCGAGATCGGCCCCAGAATTAGGCCCCAGACATAGAAATTCATGGAAGAAAACCCCAAAAAAACACCAACAGGCCTACGCTAGAATGGCGACTACCTCGGCTGAAATACGTTTAATAAAAATAAAAATATATATGTAATAATAAAATTATAGAGCCTTAAAACTCGCAAAGAAAACGTTTCACCTAATATAATACTCAATAATTGAATATGAAATTGTAATATGTATAGGTATAATAAAATTAAATTATCTTGATTATGAATATGAAATGCATTAAATTTTTTATGGTAGTAGAATAAATGGCTATTTTACTTTTACTTTTACTTTACTATGACTCGATTACAATCTCCTATAAGCTTTCTTCTAATCGTGTCACTAGTTTTTTTAAACCAGTGTGTTGAAAGGATTTTAAGTGTAACTCAGAGAGGCTCTTATAATTAATTCGAATAAAATGTTTTATTGTTTTTGTTGTACCTAGGTATTTTGTCTCAACCAAATCTTTAAAAATCATTCAGCAACATCAACAGCACTTATTCTGTACATACTTACTGGGGCCTAATTCTCGGGCCGATCTCGATCATTTTGCAATTTTATTTTATTGCTTCTTTTCGAAGAGAGAATGGCAGATTTCCTTGAGTAATTCATCAACGACCTCATCGTAGAAGCCTCGACAGCTACGATATACGGGAAACGTATAAAAAGTGCGGGTTTGTGAAAAGACGCAATAAAATAAAATTGCAAAATGATGAGATTGGCCCGAGAATTAGGCCCCTGTTCTGTACATACTTTAGTTCAAATCATATAACATTGTTCCATTTCCTCACAGTAATGATAGGGCGGTGCTCTTCTCAATGTGCATTTCAACTCAAAATGATTGTTGCATCGTAAATGGTAATCTTCAAATTACTTGAACAAATAAAATGAGTTACCGTTCTGATGTTGTCAGATTTATGCACTACTCACTCCCCACTACTTATTATACTCTTTGGATTTATGTAACAAAATTGAATGACATTTTTGAAAAAAAATTCATGACATTTTTGAATAAAATATTGAAACGTGCGCTGTGTTTAAGAATTCACAACTACGAGTATAGGGAAGGTGGACGGTTTTGGACAGGAGCAAGAACAAAACTTATTTTGCCCCAAAATCGTCACTAACGACAAAATTATGATCAAATTCAGAATAAGCCCTGAGGTAAACCAAAAGCCATCATCAGATCATCATCATCATAATAGATAGATAGATAACTCTTTATTGTTCACCACACAAAAGATACAGTACAGGACATAAAAAAATAACAATTAGGTAAAACAATGGGTGACCTTATGGCTGAGAGCGATCTCTTCCAGGCAACCTCTGCATGGAAAGAAATAACGAAGAAAAAAAAAACGAACGAATTGAAAGGTGGTGTATTCACATACGGAAAACTGAAAAAAGTGTAGATCTACAATACCTACTGTTGTAAATAAAACATCCCTGTCTCAAGCTTAGGGTTTATTCCACATGACACAAGAGCATGTCATACATATGAAGCTTTATGGTTAGACCATACATCACCTACTCACTATTAGGTACCTATTAAACCTATTGCAGTCCACTGCTGGACATAGGTCTCTCCCATGGCGCGCCACTGAGTCTGGTCTTCGGCTCTTTCCATCCAGTTGCTGCCAACCTTGCGCAAGTCGTCGCTCCATCTAGCCTGAAGTTGTCCTACACTACGTTTGCCCAAACGCAATCTCCACTCCAGAACTTCTTTATCCCAGCAGATGATATTCGAAATACACTAAACTAGGATATGAGATGGATCTAGCGCCAAACTACGACACATAAAATGAATTGGAGTAGAAATACCCACCAAGCTTATCCAGCAGGATATAGGTTATAGGACACGCATGACCAATATAGATTTTGGGAGGCTGTTCAACTTGCCTATAGACTATATGCAGAATGCTTGAGTCTCGATTCGAGCCTCAAGCATAGATGTTTGACACTTTTCAATGGAGAACTGTCAAAAAAACAATATTTTTTTAAATTTGATTTGGCTGCCATTACATTTGATGGAAAGTTGCATCCACACTTTCCATCAAATGATGCCTTAGATGGAGCATGCTTAGCCATAACCCACCTGATCACTCTTGTCTTAAAAATCCTAAATTATGACGTTCCGGAAATACTGACGTCGGAAGAGAGTTCCACTCCTGGAAGCTCGTACTCTAAAAGTGCTTGAGGCTCGACGCAGACTCAAGCATTCTTTAAGACTGTGAATTCAGCCAGTACTCAGGTGTTTTACCTATCTCCTACTGTACCAATACCTACTGGTATTGTTAGCTAATAAAGTTTTTTGTGTGTAACGCTTTTTCTAAACTTTTCGTAATCATAATAAAGAATTATAATGTTCTTAAAGTTATGCACAGAGTGGATAAAATCTTAGTGATTTCCTTGTATTGTGTAGGTAAACACTATAAAACCAATAGACATTGTTGTTTGTGTATTTCATTGACCTATTGGCTCTAGTTTTATAGCACCTTTATTGAAATGTTATACAATAAACATATTCTTATTCATTTTCACGACCGCAACTTTCTTACTTGACAATAAAAATATTTGTAAATGATAAAAGTTTAAGAAACTTGAGAAACCGACTTCATGGCCGAACTTTTAAACCTTTTTTCATTAAATTTTAATTTTCATTTAATTTCTATGGTACCATAGAAATTTTCTAGAAAATTACTTTTCAGATAAAAAATATTTTTAAGAAACTTGAGAAACCGACTTCATGGCCGAACTTTTAAACCTTTTTTCATTAAATTTTAATTTTCATTTAATTTCTATGGTACCATAGAAATTTTCTAGAAAATTACTTTTCAGATAAAAAATATTTTTGCGATCTCTACCAGGCACATCTCTACAGGCATTGAAACCACTACTGTAAATAGCTCTACTGCGCTGTGATTTTGACCTACTAAACTAAACTAATCAAAATATTCGTAGGTACCTAAGGATTATGTAGCTTTTACAGTATTAACCTTAATCTCGTTTCTTTTATTAAAATATATATTTTTTAATAGGCAATTAAAAACTGACATCGTAATTTCTTAAGTCGTGTTTTGAAAACATTTGACTTCCGATCTGCAAAACAATATGGTGGAAAACAGAATTTTTAATGAACAGATGGTTACTTTCTCTTACTTTTAATAGTTCTATAGCTTGCCTGAACTTAAGACGCTGATAACTGTGAAACAACTTCTCGCTCGCTCACTATGACGTTCTGAAAAATAAGAAAGATTTTTTTTTATTTGCATTCAAAACACACTAATAATTTAAAATAAACTACTTATGCCTACACTACTAAATTATAGAGGAGAGCTTTGTGCGTCGCAAAACGAACTCTGCCTCAGCATAATTATTATGTTGGTTGACTATAGCAACCAACACATCTTCCGACAAAGCCGGTGATAAGATCGTGTGTGTCAGGAGTGCATCTACGGTTACCTTCGCCTTAAATTTTACTTGGTGAATATTTTTTGGGATTATTAATTAGCTTTGGGTTAGCTTTGTTTGACAGCTGATGAAGGAGAACAAGTTGTGCGGACCCCACCCCACATAAAGTGTGTTAAGAGCAGGAACACGAAGAGAGCTTTTTTTAAGATTCTACGTTTAAGTGTAAGTGGGGCTTAATAATCTAACGGCTATTGATTTTATCTGGTGGCCACTGTTTTCTGTTAAGATTTCGTTTTTTGCGGTTAAGTAACTTGACCTTCTAGAATGAATACCTCGGTTTATATTGTTCACCTGAGTTCTGTTACTTTCGATTTACCCCCCACTTAGATGAGAGGTTAAAAGTTGTGCATGTTTATTTCACCATCTATGTGTAACGCTATCCATCAGATAAAATATTTCTGTTTCAACTTTACTCATCAATAATCAAGAGTACTTGAAACAAATACGTTATTTCATCATCATCATCAGCCATTAGAAGTCCACTGCTGGGCGTAGCCTTCCTCTACACAGTTCCAGGAAGAACGATTCTGAGAACTTCCCGTGATCTTAACAATGCCGTCGATCCATTAGGTGGGTGGGCGCCCTACGTTTCGTCTTCCGGTTTGTGGTCGCCATCCGAGAACCTTTATTCCCCCGCAACGGTTGTCGGTGCCTCGAGCTATATGATTAGAGATGGTGAAATAGGAGTCTTATTTGTGCCTCGTAACTCCTAAAGTAATTATTCGATTTGGAGTGTGGTTTTTTTAAGAAAGCTGATACACGGGAGTTCCTAGTTTTGTAAAAATCAGAGGTTGTGGCATAAGCCTGCCCCTTCAACTTTAGATCGTCTTCATCTGAACTGTACGTACCTCAAGTCAGCATTTCCATTTTAATTTGAGATTTCCATGTTTGGCAAGTACCAGTACCCGAAGTCGGAGTTTGGCAACCACATTTCGTTACCAAATGTTTTTTTCGTTTCGCCTATTTGTCTCTATCTATTGTATGGAGAAAATATGAGACGGCAAAAATACATTACGTAGTTAGAGTTGTTGTCTCATCTTTTCTCCATACAATAGACAGAGACAAATAAACGAAACGAAAACAACATTTAGTAACGAAATGTTGTAATTGCAGTGGGACTTGGGGTACAGTACCTACAACGCTTCCATATTATGTAAACCCCGTCGCTCACAATAAAGAAAACTGAAATCAAAACTTGGCCTTAGGCACGTCTAATATATTCCAAATCTACATTTAATAAATAGTGGGTGGTACGTATTTTTAATAACATAACACTTGCATGGTCTTAAGGACTGCCTACGCTCTTGACCCTTGGTTTTGCGTAACAAATCCACTGTTTACCAATACGTAACTGATGGTTAAAATAACCTTAGAGATACATTTCATCATTATAGTTTCAAAAAAGTTTTACTGGACCCTTTTATTTGGAGAGTGCTGTTGTATTTCGAGCACTGGTGGTCTAGTTGTAGCAGCCCCGTCTTCCGATCCTATAAGGTCGTGGGTTCAAATCAAACCGTGTACCAATGATTTTTCTATCGAAAAAAATATGTACACAATGCTAGTGCTCTCAAAGTGAAGTGAAAATATCGTGAGAAAACCCGCGGCTTAGTCAGCTCCGCACATATTGACCATGTCTTTTCTGTGGATTTTATAAATAGCGTCAGGGTGATTACTCATGCCCCTACTTACGGGACGCTACAGTGCCTGGCCCAGGATTTTAGATGAAATAGGCTTGTTTTCCCAATATTTGTCTAATAAAATATGTCAGTTCTTGTTTTTTAAAACAGTTCCTTTTGTGCCGACCCCAAATGAAAGTAGCATAAGGCAAGAAAATGATGATGATCTCTTACTGTATGTCTTAAGTTATTATGTTAACAAAAATATCTGATGGATAAAATATATGTAATTTTCAATTTACCCTGGTTAATTTGTTGGTGAACCTTGTAGTACTTGTAGATAATGTAGGTGTCTGTCTGTACAGGCATGCCTTGAATTTGACAGAGGTCAATGTATTGTTACATCTATAACTTACTATGTGCTACAAGGTGTAAAAAGAAGACCTATGATTCATATATTTTATACAAGTTTAAAATATAAAAAATCTTATTATACAACGTGTATCAAAATATGTGTACTATCCTGAAGGGGGGTGAATTTCCACCCCCCGGGGAACAACTTTTGTTCAACGACTTTTCGAACTTCGATTGGTATCTCTGAAAAAACTGCAACGGAGTTTCAACATGAACAGCTGACTTTATACAAAGTGTCAACCCTAAACTCAGCTACAGAGGTAGTAGGTAGTAGTAGTAGACCTACAGAGGTAGTAGGTCAAGGGGTCAAGGGGTTACAAGGATAGGGTTGTCAATTTATTTAGGCATTGTGAAATTAAATATTTTTGTATGGGAAACTGAAAATAGGAATTTTTAATTATCTCCCCCCCACAACTGATCACCATTGTGGTCTGAAACCCCCCACCTTTGCATAGTACACATATTTAGATACACCTTGTATACTCAAAAAAATCTTATCACCTGTCTTGAATGGATGGATGACGTGCCTATTATACAAAGATTTTTTTGTTTTTTTGAAGACTAAGAACTTGCTAATAATTAATAACAGGTCCATCTTATATAAGTATATTGCCAACCACCACCTATACGACAACGCAATTGCCTCCTAAGTTAGGTCACTTATATTAGAACTCTGCGTGTATCAACTTGAGGCATACAACTGCGTGTATCAAATTTAAGCAGTTGAGCCTTTTTATGAATAACTAGCGGCCGCCCGCGGCTTCGCTCGCCGTTACCATTCCCTTTGAAAAAAAAAACCTTTTTAACCTTTTCTGGACCTCCACAAATCATTCAAGACCAAAATCAGCCAAGTCGGTTCAGCCGTTATCGAGTTATAGCGTCAGGAAGGAAAACCCGACTTATTTTTATATAGTAGATGAGATATTTACCATGTTTTAATTTGGTGAGTACTTCCGTATTTTGGCAGTTGCATGTGCTATGATCACGTGCCGTGCGAAGCTGGGGCGGAACGCTAGTGTATAATAACATAACGTATAGATTTAATATCTCAAGCATTTTGCTCACACAATGTTTATTCAGGACGAACCTAATGCATAAGTTTCCTAGATTGACGACCGTTACATAACAGTTACCGCTTCATAGATAAACAAAACTATAGGTAAATACGCCAAAGAGGAACTGCTTAAGATTTTTAGTACAAGTAGGTGCTTCACCTACTTAGGAACGTGATTCAAATGTAATGCCATATTGGCGAAGTAATAAAATGAACCAAGGCACTCTTCAAATGAGGAAATCTGTCAATTCAATTCAATTCAATAAACGTTTATTCAATACGATACAAGAATCACTTTGAAACGTCATAAAGCTAGGTGAGTCTAGGTGCCAGTTCCACGCAACCAAGCGTAGAAGAACAGGTAACAAACTACGTCTCGGTTCCTACCGTTTTTAGGGTTCCGTAGCCAAATGGCAAAAACGGAACCCTTATAGATTCGTCATGTCTGTCTGTCCGACCGTGTCACAGCCATTTTTCTCCGAAACCATAAAAGCTAGACTGATGAAACTTGGTGAGTAGATGTATTCTGTAAACCGCATTAAGGTTTTTACATAAAAATAGAAAAAAAACTATAAATTTTGGGGGTCCCCGTACTTGAAACTGAAACTCAAAAATTTTTTTTTCATCGAACCCATACGTGTGGGGTATCTATGGATAGGTCTTTAAAAATGATGTTGAGGTTTCTAATATCGTTTTTTTCTAAACTGAATAGTTTGCGCGAGAGACACTTCCAAAGTGGAAAAAAGTTGGTCCCCCCCCCCTCTAACTTCTAAAACAAGAGAATGATAAATCCAAAAAAAATATATGTTGTACATTACTATGCAAACTTTCAACGATATTTAGTTTGAACGAGATCTAGTCAGCAGTTTTTTTTTTATACGTCATAAATCGTAAACCGCAATTTTTTTTTTCATCGAACCCATACGTGTGGGGTATTTATGGATAGGTCTTTAAAAATGATGTTGAGGTTTCTAATATCGTTTTTTTCTAAACTGAATAGTTTGCGCGAGAGACACTTCCAAAGTGGAAAAAAGGTGGTCCCCCCCCCTCTAACTTCTAAAATAAGAGAATGATAAATCCAAAAAAAATATATGTTGTACATTACTATGCAAACTTTCAACGATATTTGGTTTGAACGAGATCTAGTCAGTAGTTTTTTTTTTATACGTCATAAATCGTAAACCACAATTTACCATTCGACGAACTACAAAAACCTTTATATTATGTTAATTGATGCTACGGAACCCTTCATGGGCGAGTCCGACTCGCACTTGGCTGCTTTTTTTATTTTATATGATCCTTTTACAAATCAAAAATAGTCTAAAATAATAGCAGTGAAGTTCCAGTGTGGTGCCACTTCACTTACTCAGACGTATGCAATGCAATAATACAAAAGCAAAAGTTTCAAAGACAGCACACGCTACGCTTCAAAGTTATAATAAAGTATCTACACAGATATGAAAATAAGATACGAAATAGTAGGTACAGACATTGCGAATTGACATGCTAGCTTCCTATGGGTAGAGTGACCGGGACATCGGGCCACGCAGTTTTATCATTCATATAGCTATCTAGAGTTTAATACGCTTTCTTTATTAAATTACTCTTAATAGTAGAAGAACTAAGGCAATACAAGCATATGAAAAAGCTCTGGGAATGCCCTGCGTATCCAATTAGAACAATGCGTTCAGGGTTCTGATAGGACTACCACTCTGCAGCGCATCAGAAATGTTTACCGGCGCACATGTACACGGCTTCTTGGCTATAATGTGCAAAAGATCTGTAGTAGGACTACCACAAGCTCTGTCTGTGGCTCTGGTTTTGAGACTGCGTGAGTTCTGAACAGTGTATTATACTGTGTGTGTGACATTTCAACGTAGGATTTATCTAGTCAGCACTAGAGATACCTACCAGATGGACCGACGACATTGTTAAGATCGCGGGAAGCCGGTGGATGGAAACAGCTCACAAACACAACACACACAGCACAACACAACAGCGCACAGGTGGTGCGTTCTTCCTGGAAATGTGTAGGGGAGGACTATGTCCAGCAGTGGACTTCTTCAGGCTGATGATGATGATGATGACTAGAGAGTAGAGATAGAGCCAGATAGAGCTTGTGGTAAGCCTACTGGATCCCTGATGCGGTGGGTTCGTGATAGCTCTAACTACAGAACAGAAAAAAACGCTTATTTGTCTTCTGTGGCTCCAACGTTTACGTTTTGACGAAATAACGGAGACTTTTGGGAAAAACAACTACGTAACTACCTGTCTTATTAACCTAATCATTAGATTTGAATAGATGAATGACGCGCCTGCGGTGTTTTGGCACCTTATTCTTGTTTATGTACTAGCAGTTACTCTTGACTTCGTCTGCGTGGGTTTTTTCCCGTGGTCACAACATTTCGGAAAAACTCTGTAAAAAACTTTCAATTTTGAACCTCGCACTTTAAAATATCTGGACGCCCTCCTGTGTTCAAGCAATTTGTCTCTGGGACCAGCTAGTCTTTAATGTCAAAAGATGAGTGAGCAACATACTGACATTATAAGTAACTCTTGCGGAGGGGCAACTACCTCATGTTATGATGTGCAAACTTAAAGAACATTATCATCATCATCCCCAGCCCGACTTAACTAGGAATAGGCCACTCTTTGCTCTTGCTCTTTGATTTTGAGCGACCCTCATCCATCTGCGGCCTATGATACTGACTATGTCAACCCATCATGCTACTGGACGTCCACCGCTTCTCTTCCCAGTCCTCGGCCACCACTTCGTCAATCTTTTGCACCACCTGTCGTCACCATGCCTTATCAGTTATCCTGTCCAACTCCATTTAAGGCAGGCCGCACACCAGGCATACACTTGTACCTCGATAATTGTGGCGCCACAATTGAAACGCGACACATTTAACGCCCCCATATATCTGTACGTGAGCACGCACACTGAGGAAACATTTGTAGCGGGCGCACTTTGTGGCGATACGCTGTCCGCGCTACACGAATTCAAGATCGAATACGTTCGTTATTTGTGGCGCCACACCAAGAAATCGTCATCGTCAGAAGATGATGTCGACATTCTTAAAGCGGTGCCACGCTACAACTGTGCTTTCGATGTGCGCATATACAATACATTTGTAGCAAGCTGAATTGTAGCGCATTGATTGTGGCGACGTAAATGTTCGATGCATGTAGCATGTGGCGTTGGTGTGCGGCCTCACTAAGGATACAAAACTTAGTTGACTTTTTTTCATGGTGTAGAGAGCAGTGGTTTTGGCTGTGCTTTTTATATCAGTCAATCAGTCAGACATTTGTTATTTTATTATGGGCAAAATATAAAAAATATTCCTTTCTCCATAACAACACTATTTGTGTTTGTAATTATGTTATTTGCGCGACCGATTATGCTCGTACATTGTTTCTAAAAACTCCATAATCAAAGTTGTAAGGAAAGTAAAAGTTATTTTCGCAATGAATTCACAAAAACATGTTACTTACTGTTTGGTTCCGATTTTTGAGTTCCGTACAATAGAACTCGCTAATAGCCAGCGACTGTTGAACCTATGATGTTGTAATAAGTACCTAATTATTTATTTATTTTTCAGACAACTTTGCTCCCTAACTTTATGTATTATTTGGGTATTTCTCCTTCTTCTTCTCATCATGCCACAAGTTCGTTATAGGATTTTATAAGGTTCCTTGAAGTTTTTAGGTTCTAAGACAGCTCACGATGTTTTCCTTCACCGTTTGGGTACTGTCGGCGATGAAAGTAGATGAACTTTTTCTGATTAGTAAAGTGAAGTTGCAAATAATAGCTTTAAATTTCACTTTGTTTTGTTTTTAATAGTAATCTTTTTGAAAAGGTTGCGATTTTGTTAATCTACTTCTGTCCCTGACTTTACTACATTTTCTCGCGTGGTTTCAAATCAGGTTTTTTATTTTTAAATGACTCCAATTATGTTACTTAAAAATACCGTGTCATCGGTTATTCGTTTATTTGCGACTCTCGTATCAATGTTTGCGGCCTCACACTGACTTGCGGTTTTGTATAGATAAGTCAATTATACACACCATATACAATTCTGACTAACAAAATTATGACGTTGTAAGAGTGATACAATCATCCTTTAACGAACAAAACATTAATATAGATTAGGTAATGCTCAATACTCAATACATTTATTGTATACACATGGTTTAGTTTCACATGGACCCTGTGTATAGGGTACAGCAACATGGAGGTAGGCCGAGGCTTATACACAGTAGTTGGTACGTATATATTATTATAGATTGTGAATTTCCAGGCATTATAATGTAGATAGCTTGTTACTTTATTTTAAATTAATAAGCTTGGTAGAACATATTAAACGATAATGTCAAGGTGGTCTTAAAGTTAGGTTTTAAAAGTAGTCAAAGTTAGGTTAAGTGCGTAGTTAATGTTACGGATTGGTAAGATGTAATGGGAAACTGGGATAAAAACTTTTTTGGGAAGTTAAAAATAATACCGCCGAATGCGCGCAGACAAGCCAGTTCTCTGTCTTGCAAATGCATAGTAGACTTTGGTTTCACTTCAAAACGAAGGTAGAGTCTGTTCAGAAAGAGACCCGTCGCGTCGTGGGATTGGAGGGCGCAGCTGTGCTTAATTACCTTTTATGTTTAGTGGGTAATACAACAGCGCGTCTGTAGCGTTTTGATCCTATCACAACTATAGTGTACTATTCTTTGATCTATGATGCAAAATGCTGACAGAAAGAAAAGGATGAGCTGCCATATAAAAATCGAAACATTAGTTCACAATTAATTGGGCCACGACGGCTCTCTTTCTGAACAGACTCTATTACATTTCATCTTATTTCACTCTACTTTTGTAGAGCTCGGTAGATACTGGAATAACTGTGCCTCCCAGCGCGCGTTGATTATCTTTCACACAAGGTTTTCTGATAGTGTAAGTTGGCCTTAGAACGATATGTGAACGCTTACCTTTAGATACCTACTGCCCGTGGGAAAGAGTTACTTTTGCAAATCTATTGCGTTGCCCATCACTCAACGGCTACATGCTATTGAAAAACCAGCAAGTAAATAAAGAATAATAAATATTTCATTCGTAGTATTTTATAAATAAGTTTTCTATTCAATTCAATACTAGCGGCCGCCCGCGGCTTTGCTCGCCTCGTTCCCGTTACTTACACCCATTCTCCGTTACAATATCTTTATAAATTGTGGCCTGTGTTATTCTGATATTATATACATTTAAGACGTTTTAGAGAAAGGCCAGTAGGCCTACCACAAGCTCTGTCTGGCTCTGTCTCTGGTTTTGAGTCTGTGTGAGCGCTCAACAGTGTTATACTGTGTGTGTGACGTTTCGACGTAAGATTTATTTAAACAGCACTCACACAGACTCAAAACCAGAGCCTGTGGCAGGCTCACAGGTCAGGATTACACTAAGCCGACGAGCATGTATGAAGAATGTTATGAGAGTGAATGAAGCAAAGAGGTATGTCAGGATCGTAGCAAGTGGAAATCCGTGATCTCTGCCTATCCCCATGGGAATGAGGCATGATTTTATATATTATGTACATATTTAATTTATTTGAGTAGTTTTATTTGGGTAGGGTTTAAGTCAGCTGCAAGGTGTGTAATTGTATTTCTTAAATAAAACGTATCCTGCCTATCTTATAAAATAAAATATATAAAATATGCTTTTTGTCTTAGGTTTGTCGAATTTAACTAATAATTTAGTTTTATTTAGTAAAGGGTTAAACAGTCCCCTAAAATCATGACCATGTTAGGATACCTAAACGTCCACGATAATAATAACTTTCTAACGAAAAAGATTTGATTAGAAAGTACTAACTTTTGTGTGATGAAGTTTGAGTGGCCTCTAGCTCAGTTGGTAGTAGCTCTGCCTTCTGCGCCGTAGGTCGTGGGTTCGATCCCCACCGAGAACAAATATTTGTGTGGTTAACATAAATGTTTGTTCTCTGTCTGGGTGTTATATTGTATTCTAAGTATGTATTTACAAAAAAAAAAATGTATTCAAGTATTATATCAGCTATCCGGTTCCCATATTACAAGCTCTGCTTAGTTTGGGGCTGGGTAGTGTTGTGTGCATTGTCCACAATATTTATTTATTATTGAGCATACAGCCTGACTTCTTAAAATAAATAAATATTACTAGACATTTTCACACCGCGATATCTAGCCCCAACATCGAGATATAAGTACTACGTAGCCCCAAGCATTTTTTGTACTATGGGAACCAAATAGTTGATACTTGGAATTTTTAAGGTTTATTTTGTAAATCTAGGGCATACATTTCGTCAACATTTCACACTTATTGTTCCCATTCATCTTTATTATGAACTTTCAACTCGCCCCGGGTTCGCACGAGTGGATAAATTCAGTCAGAGACAGTGACTTTATTTATCATCTCTTTTTATGGTTCCGTAGCCAAATGGCAAAAACAGAACCCTTATAGATTCGTCATGTCTGTCTGTCCGTCCGTATGTCACAGCCATTTTTCTCTGAAACCGTAAAAGCTAGACTGATGAAACTTGGCGAGTAGATGTATTCTGTAAATCACATTAAGATTTTTACACAAAAATATAAAAAAAAACTAAAAATTTTGGGGGTCCCCATACTTGAAACTGAAACTCAATTTTTTTTTCATCGAACCCATACGTGGGGGGTATCTATGAATAGGTCTTCAAAAATGATGTTGAGGTTTATAATATAGTTTTTTCCTAAACTGAATAGTTTGCGCGAGAGACACTTCCAAAGTGGTAAAAAGTTGGTCCCCCCCTCTAACTTCTAAAATAAGAGAATGATAAAACTAAAAAAAATATATATTGTACATTACTATGCAAATTTCCAACGATATTTGTTTTGAACGAAATCTAGTCAGTAGTTTTTTTTTTATACGTTTTAAATCGTAAACCGCAATTTACCTTTCGACGAACTACAAGAACCTTTATATTATTATGTTACTTGTTGCTACGGCACCCTTCATGGGCGAGTCCGACTCGCACTTGGCTGTTTTTTATAAATTAAACCCATGCTATGTTGGGGCGGATCGCTAGTAAAAATTATGGCCTATGACACTCACAACTAACGAGGCTTTCCATGGTATTTTTTTTTAAACACTCATACTCGTACACTTCGCAAAGAGGTATCTTTATCATATTAGAATAGATTTCCAGGGCAATGGTGAAGAAAACTAACCTTTAGCTATGATTTCAAACGTTTGACACGTTAAGGCCTGGCTACACGCTCAACTTACTTCTTCATTCAACAACTCACATCATTTTTCATTTACGTTGTTTTTCACCGTAGGAACCAAGCCGTAAGATTCTGGTCTAATGTTGAAAATCCTATATCCCATGAATCGCAAAGATCCCTTCCTCCTGCCCTTATCCCACATCTAAGTAGGGTCGGCACAACAGGTTTTCTTCTTCCACTCACCTCTATTATTCGTCATCTCAGTGCTCACTCTTTTCTTGCTCATGTCATCTCTTTTTTTCTTTTTTTTTTATGCATAAAGTTAGCAAACAAGCATACGGCCCACCTGATGGAAAGCGGTTACCGTAGCCTATGGACGCTTGCAACACCAGAGGCATTACTCGCGCGTTGCTGACCCTTTAAATGTTTTAAAACGCTCTTCTTGAAGAGCCCCATGCTGTAATCTATAGGGAAAACGTCGGCAGGAAGAGTATTCCACAACCTTAAAGTGCGCGGGAGGAAGTTCCTCTGGAACTGGACGGTGCGCGACCATGCCGGCTCCAAGGTATGTGGCATCTTCATCATGAATCGCATGAATCGTAGAGATAATTAGGAAACTTTTTAATTTTGTTAATTTTCTATTTTGTTTTTTAATATTTTCCCATATCCCAGAAGCATGCATTCGTTCTTACTCAATTATTTCGGGAGAAGCTCTCCCTACTTTACTATGTTACCGTATCAAGTACCAAAGTGCTTACTCTATCATTAAACCACACACGGTGATCACACCTTTTGTAAAGCCAACAGTGAACTAATACCGGTGAACTCTTCAAGATCTATTAGTGCATTGCAATCTGTTGAGTGGCTCTCAAAAGCATCGCCAGTGGCCATGTCAAAACCTCCTTGTCATGTCGACCTCGGGGCACCTTCATGGATCAATCACCGAAAACCAAAAAAATAGCATGACGCCCTCCAATTAGACAAAACTTCCTATTCGTATGGATCTCCCTAGCTTACACAACTAACCTATCCTTTCTCCGCCCCACCTTGCCCACTGTTTAGTATATATCCAACTCGGCATCCAAACACATCACATTAACTCACTACGTACCGAAGTGACCCATCACTAAGCATCATGAAAGCCTTTGCAGCGGTAAGTCCAAGGAAGTGATGTGCCAGTGCAAAAATATATATAAAAGTGACAAGTGCTTGTGACGTTCCGAAATCAAAATAGTGCATCGCGATTGGTGGATTTAGTGCTGGACGTTTATTTTTAAAAAGTGTCAAGGTCGCGTCATCCCGTTTCGGGTGCACTAGTGTTGATTTCAGAACGTTATCGATGTCGATAATGGATTTGGATTGTGCTGAATTTCGTTAGTGGATTTGTGTCAAAGTTGCCGCGAAAACAAATGAGACGTTAAAACTTAATTTCGATTCACGAAAGGTGCTGCACGATCCGAGACCGATGTCGATTGCGGAGAGCGATAAACTCAATTTTAAATTGCCGTGTGCGAGACCAGAACTTTAAAACAGTTAGATACCTACCAAAGAGGATCATTGCCTCTTAACAATACAATACAGGTATATGGAAAAATCTCCAAATTTCACTTAAATGCGACCACAATAACAATGGCACACATTTAAAATTATCGCACATTCGTGAAGATGTAACTTTTCACACAATTCCAAAGGCAACAAGCACCTACTTAGACACTTAATTGGTTTTACGTATAGGCGTGCGATCTACATAATTACCAAGTTTATCTCGGTTGTCAAAACGTCATCATGACGTCGATATCTCTATCATAAATCAACCTCTATTGTAATGTCAAAAGGGGACTTTCTCATGAGGTGCGTGCGTCGCAATGCTTAATTTTTTTCTCATAAACTTATTCCCATGGAATTGCGCAAAATCGTGAGTCTAAATAGTGATGATGACATGAAGAATGTACCTAGGTACAATCATTTAAGCTCGAAATTCAGAAATATGATAAAGTCTTAATTTTTTTGTTCACTTGTATTATTGTATTATTCTGTTTTATTTTTTTATTCCTTGTGATAACAAGGATCACTATGAAGCGTCTTATGCCAGATGAATCTACATAATGTAGGTGCAAGTTCCACGTTCCACGCGAAAAGAACAGACAACAAACTACGGATTGGTTACTACCGTATTTTTGTAGGATCCTTTTACCAAACAAAAATAAAAATACCCATGAAATTGCAGTTGCAAGTGGTAGATATACCTTAGTATAACTACAAAATACCTACATTTCTTGAGCAATCGTAATAACTTACAACGAGATAGATGCAAGTAGGTATTGCAGGTCCGTTGCGCTCATCGCCTTTGCTTGTGCAAGAAGATGCGCGGGCCAGAGTTCACGGTGTATCAGTAGCGCGTGAAAATTACATGTTATACCTACATTATGTACACACTATTTGTAGCGTACATTATGGACTAGGGAACTGTGCCGTGGTGCAAACAGAAGACAATAACAAAGCTTTTTCTTAACGTGTCACTGGTTTTTTCAAACCATTTGGTGAAAGGATTTAAAGTGCACCTCAAAGAGGCTTCTTTCGTGCACTTGACACATATACTATGCTAGTACTCTCATACATCATTTTTCCCGCAAAGAATCTCAATTAGAAGTAAGGATACTTCAAATTAGAGATTTAAAGGGGTTTTTAAATTGCGCATGCATATTTTATTATAAATTAAAAAGCATAAAATAAAATAAATCATTTAAATAATGAGAAAATTAAAAGACTTATGAAGATTTCAAAAGAAATAATAAGTTTACGATGTTGAATTATGTTTAAACCAAAATAAAAAATTTGAATTGATAGTCTTTTCTAAGAATCTAACTGTAATCAATACTTTTATAACCTAGTTATTCATTGAACTTCTCCATATTATTTACATACACTTACACAGTTTAGTTAAACTCGAATGTATTTAACATAAATCTGTTTTAATGAATGAACTATTATAAAATTAGAATAAAAATCTGAATTATTCAAATAACTCTGCTTTTGTTTTGTTACGTAAACAACAACGCTTTAAATTTCCCTGGAACGTTATAATTTAAATAAATTAAAGTTATTCTGATGAAAGTGTTTGCAAATTAAAGCTTAATGTTGTAGAAAGTTACCTTTTTACTTTCTAAATCTAGACTGCTATTCAACATTTTATAAATACGTAGTATAAAATTCTCTAATCTTGTATGATATCTTTAGTTAAATGTATAATGTAAGCAGCGACGTGTACAATTAGTAAAGGAACCTTCAAATTGTAAACACCATGTAGGGATTTAAATAATTGGTGCGCACATCTGTCACTCTACATGCCCATTTGCAGTGGACATGTGATCCGAATGCGGCCATCGATTTCGATGATCATTGCTTACTCATCGATATGCGGCCGCGACTCCGTGGTGCAACACTATTCTAAGCACGATTGTCGTATCGTTTGAAGATAACGCAGTTTGATTTTCGAATTTGATTAGAAAAAGGCGCAACTGGAAAAATAAACAAACTTTTGAAAATGGAATCCTTAGTTGAACAACAGACTGCAAATAAAATAGAATGCAGAAAATGATTTAGAGGCAAAGTTTGTCAGGTTTCAACTTTTCCAGAGAGAAAATTAAATAACCTTCCTGTTATACACTACTGAACACTTTATTTGAGCAGTAACAATGTTAGAAATGCCGTAAAACTGATCGTAAAATAAACCGATACGACTCTATGGCTCGTAAAGTGGTTTGAAACCGACAATTCCGCCTAAAGCAACTAGCCGATCGCAGTATTATTAAACAGACTTTAAGAAAATCAGGAGATTCTAAACTCAGCTTTATTTTTAAAATGAAGTTACAGTAATATAGTCGCAGAGGTTTTTCGGCAGTGTAAAATGTTTTCAGGAGTACCTAACAAATTTATTCAAGGCTCTCATTATAAGGAATGTTAGGCTACAGCATTCCTAAGCATTCGCAACGATCAAATAAATGCTAAACGAGGTAACATAGCCACACTAATCAGTTTACAGGTCATCAATAAATTCCTCCATTCAATCGTAAGCACAAAAGTTTAGCACGTCGTAACTGCTTAACCCATTTAGATGAAATTTCATCATGATCAGCCCAGAAGGATTGCTAGGATGAAAATTGGATTAGAATATCTAATTTATGATCCTGATTTGGATTAGCTGGACTAACTGGATTAGATAGGCTGGATTACGTTTTATATCCGAATGCAGTGCTAGTGTAGTTACCTAGATGCTTAAGCGGTGTAATAGAACGTTGTAAAGATGAGTGCAAAAGTTGATGCACTCATCATTCGAAGTCATAATACCTCACAGCGGTAGTGCCAATTTATAAGTTGTAAAAACGGGGCTAAAGTGATTGACACCTCTATTACCTCTGCTCTCTTCATTACACAATTTTAGCAGATTAGCTGCGATGTTAATTATAATCTTATGCGCTTAATTAAGTGTTATTAAGCTATCATGTGCCGGGACATTAAGCTGCTTAGCTCCATTAAGATGGAAAGTAAATTGAAGATTTTTGTTGAGAGTTTTTTTTTGCAATCATCTAAGACCACTATTCAAGACGTACTAGTCCTGCTCAACCGATTTTGATAAAGTTTTGGGACCAATCGGAAAGTATAAGCTTCCCGATAAACAAAAATTCTAATTGGCTCATAAATGACGAAATAATGCGATAGGAAACATACTGCTTTACAATGTCTAGCTGTAGAGAGAGTCAAAGTTGCAAGCTCATAATGCCACTTCCGTGACCACGACTATTGGCATCACGGCGGCGCTTCCACAAGTTATATAAGAACCAGATCTCAATGTCATGAGATTTATGATTTTTGGCTTAGAGAAACTGTTAATTAATCATTTCTTACCAATTAAAAATAATTGGGGAACCTTGTTTCATAAATGAACGGTAATTACCTACGCACTCAACTGTACAATGGTTTAATTAAAAAAAAATAGGCTTGACCCAACTAAGAAGACTTGTCCTGGGCAAAGAGCAATTCCATTCTGCTAGGAAATTATAGCTATATCACGTTATAAAATGTCAAAGATCACGTTCCCACATAACATCACATCGTCCGCTGATGTAATGCTGCCTTTATTACGACTCTGCTACCTTTGACCTGTGACTTTCACTCGAACTGCATCTATTCTATTAGGTTCATAGTCTTTGGACGAATCATGGCGTTCTAATTTCAAACCCTTTCCCAGCCAGTATCTTAATGGAATCATTTTCTTTTGTTTCTTTTTCTTCGCGTTACAATAGTGTTGGGTAGGACACCGTTTCAAAAAGAGTTTGTATGAGGCCCTCGTTCTTGTACCGTGAGGTGTCACAATGTCATGCTTCAAATGTCATGTCACATGCGAAGTAGTGAGTGTAACTCATTTTGCTCGACTCATTTCATTTGTCATCCAGGATTTTTTTTCATGAACTACTGCTGTTGAGGTGTATTTATGAATGAATGTCATGTCACATGCTCTTGCGAAGTAGTGAGTCTAACTCATTTTGCTCGACTCATTTCATTTGTCATCTAGGATTTTTTTTCATGAGCTACTGCTGTTGAGGTGTCTTGATGAATGTCTCATTATTTATTTCTAGCCTCTCTCTACTCTACATAGTATTATTTACCTATTGTGGGTTACGTTTTAATTATTTCACTAAAAGTGAGGCGCCTTGCTTGATGAGCAGGTAGGTACTGTACTTAGATTGAGGAAGCTAAGTACTAGCAATGTAGCAAGCAAAGACAAACGAGCTCACATTTCGGTCCCAAAATCCAGGGTCATCCATCTTTGTTTGAAGCTGTGAAGACTACAAAATATGGAATAAGAGTAAGTGAGGCAGAAGATATTGAATATGCAAGAGTAAACGAGACAGAACAAGAAAAAGTTACCATTAGTGAATTTTCGAATATATTGTTGCGGTTATTGACAAATACCTCACGTTGAATTCGGCTGTGTTAATAATATATACAGGGTGTAATCGTTAAGTGTGCACAGGCGATTATTCCGTAACTATTGCAGGTATCAAAAAACTTTAAACTGATATCGAAAGTACTTTACCTAATGAGTAAAATGACATTAATAACTTTTTAAAAATAAAACGAGAAATATCCAAAAAAATTACATTAATCACTCCCATACATTTTATTTCTTTTTTTTAATTTAATTTTGTACTTACTAAGTACAAAATTTTGTGTTCAAAGCATATGTTCGAATTTAGAACGAACACCAAAGAGTATCTTTCTTTTTGTTTTTATTTAGTATGTTGCTTTTCAGCTAGTTCAAATCAATACAATATTGAAACAAGGTTTATTATAAATTTGAAGTGGTAAGATAATTAATCTACACGTGTATCTACTTGAAATTCATGAATACCTTCATATCGTACATAATTATCAAATGACAAGGGTAAAATGAGTAGGTACTATTCCACTTAAAATAAGGAAACTAAAACCTTTCTACTATCTCATACTAAATGTATGGGAGTGATTAATGTAATTTTTATGGATATTTCTCGTTTTATTTTTAAAAAGTTATTAATGTCATTTTACTCATTAGGTAAAGTACTTTCGATATCAGTTTAAAGTTTTTTGATATCTGCAATAGTTACGGAATAATCGCCTGTGCACACTTAACGATTACACCCTGTATAGTAATTGTACTTCTGTTTGTTATACAACAATTTATGTATTTAGATTTTAGACCAATAAACGAAGCATCATCATCATGATTTCGTTTTATCTTATACCTACCTATAGTATTGCAATAACAGTAGGGCGTAGGTAGGTACTAATGTCAAACTACCCGCCAACTCACCAGCACTCGCAGTTACTGTGGAATCCCTAATAGATGGCGTTAGCGTCTATGCGATATTTCATCTACACTTTTTATGTATGGAGTTGTGGTTCTTCTCTCGTAGAGAGTATTATATTCCTAAAATACATCAGCTCACTCACTCCCAAGAATGAAAGATTTATATTTTCCTCTTTCGTCCCGCTCTCGCAAGTGACGCCGCGCGCCGGAAAGAGTATGACAAATATTGTGAGGTGGTGAGGTGGTACATGCATTGAACATGAGGAACGGGACATTTTTGAGTGAATGCTTGTGACAAACGAGGTGCCTCATGTATGTCCTACTCAACACTACGTTACATAAATCAAGATAAATTTATGTTATCTGCCTCATTTTGCACTTGGTACAAATCTTTAGGTCTTCCTTATGTGAGGCTCAGGGACTATTCTGCATACAAATTCGTGAGAACACAATAAATTAACCATTTTATCGATCTTCCCTGGTGCATAACAATTTATTTATGGTAAGCAATAGGGCGTTAAGTTACTACTGTGAGCTCATAAAACTTCTTTCACATTGCACGCTCAGGCACTTGTCACAAATTTTTTAAATTATTGTGTCTTATCGCCATATTAGATAGGCCTTGTAAGTTTCAAAATTAAGAACTGCATCTCTTGTTCCAGTGCATAGCCCTTGCGTTGGTCGCGAGCGTCCACTGCGAGCCTCCATCAGGCTACAACTACAACCGTCCTTCCGGTGGTTCAGGCGGGGGCGGTGGCTTCAGCGGCGGACTCAGCGGCGGCGGCGGCGGCTACCAGGCCGTCTCCTCCGGCTACCAGACCTCGGAAGGCCAGAATGTAGACGCTCAACTCCTCGAGCAAGTCAGACAGATCCTCCTCAAGGAGGAATCCTCCAGCGGATCTGGTTTCGGAGGTGGGCACGGAGGTGGCAGCAGCGGCGGGATCTCATCCTCATACGGCGCCCCATCATCGTCTTACGGCGCCCCGTCTTCCTCGTACGGAGTACCATCCGCCCGCGTCGTCGGTCTGCATCTTGAAGGAGTCCGCCAAGCCATCCAGGTCGCGCAGTACCAGCAGACCAGTCAGTCTGCCGGTGGGTACCCCTCCGGACCTTCATCTTCCTACGGCGCCCCCGCCCGCGCTCCCTCCAGCAGCTACGGCGCTCCCGGAGGAGGCTACTAATTCCAAAAATCTAACAAATTGTAGCTGCATCACAACGACTTTATTGTGTAGCTAAGAGTCTGTTATTCGGCGGCGTTCGCAACATCCCGAGCGCTGCCGAATGTTTGTTCAGTAGTGGTCGGCAGCCACGTACAATGTAGGTGGGTCCGGCCAGCCGCAGACCAGCACTCGGCCACCGCATGCGACTGTGCACGCACACGGGTATGGGTTCCGCAGCTAGCCAGGCGCCGGCACTCGATGACATCTGTCAGAACTGTCACCACTGACAGACGCCAGGGCTGAGAGGCGCAGTGGCTCGCTGCTGGCTCGACTCATGAGTTGTATAAAGTTTATTTTAATTTTAGCATAATTTAATTATTACGTTTTTTTTTATGTTTTACAAAAAATAAATACATTTTGACACCGTACTTCTTGTGTTCAATTCCTCTCTATTACCTTACCAAGGCGTCATTCTGCTAATAATATTCTTGGAAATAATTTAGAAAAATTCAGTTGAAGGTTTTGATATGAAGGTACCTACGCATTTTATTAAAATGTATACAAATATAAAACAAGAAAATTATAGTGATTAAGAAAGCTATATTGCATAGAATAGAACTTCTATATATATATATATATATATATTATAGGTAATATAGAAAGTTACAGTACACAGTACCAAGTTACCTACTACTACTTACCATTAGGTGTTTACTCTAAAAGTCGCTAGGTAGGTACATAGAAAAGTATCCACTAAACATGAAAAAAAAACATCATCAGTATAGGTATTGTTGTTTATTTCTTGTCGTGTCACTACTCATTTTGAACCGGGTTTGTGAAAGGATGTGGTTTACTGATCTTATCTTACAAATCACCCATACCTAAATGTCAACGTTACTACATTTGAAAGGCAAACCTTCGATACGTCGAGGTAGAAACAAATACACTGAAGTATTTCAATATTAGTCAAAATACCAGGCACTGTAGGTTATTTAGTACCAATTCAGCTAATGGCGAGAAAATATTCACCTCTTGGTCGTAACTTACGCAATCAATATGAAAGCCAAGAGACATCTTGATAGGTACCTACTTACTAAGAAATCTGGTAATAAGTACCTCTGAATGTCCAAGAACGAAAGAGTTTGAAGATTATACCTACTCATGCATGATTCATGACCATTGTAGAGTAATCTATCCATCTTTCTGTAATGCAATGAAAACTTTTTAGATAAAAACGGTTCAATACCTGTGTTTAGTACCTCATTATTGAGCCGAAACTTTCGTTGATTCTTTTTTTTCAAATCATGATGCTTACAAATGCCTTTTTTAGGGTTCCGTAGCCAAATGGTAAAAACGGAACCCTTATAGATTCGTCATGTCTGTCTGCCTGTCCGTCCGTATGTCACAGCCATTTTTCTCCGAAACCGTAAGAGCTAGACTGATGAAACTTGGCGAGTAGATGTATTCTGTGAACCGCATTAAGATTTTTACACAAAAATAGAAAAAAAACTATGAATTTTGGGGGTATACTATACTATATATTACTTGAAACTGAAACTCAAAAATTTTTTATTCATCGAACCCTTTCGTGTGGGGTATCTATGAATAGGTCTTCAAAAATGATGTTGAGGTTTCTAATATCGTTTTTTCTAAACTTAATTGTTTGCGCGGGAGACACTTCCAAAGTGGAAAAAAGTTGGTCCCCCCCCCCCCCCCTCTAACTTCTAAAATAAGAAAAAGATAAAACTAAAAAAAATATATGTTGTACATTACTATGCAAACTTTCAACGATATTTGGTTTGAACGAGATCTAAGTCAGTAGTTTTTTTTTTATACGTCATAAATCGTAAACCGCAATTTACCTTTCGAGGAACTACAAGAACCTTTATATTATGTTACTTGATGCTACGGAACCCTTCATGGGTGAGTCCGACTCGCACTTGGCTGTTTTTTTAGAAAACTCATGTTATGAGAAAACAGAAACCACCTCAATTTTGATCCTTAGACACTGAAGAAGTTGACCTTCAGGATCTTAGTATCAGTAACAACTCAGATTCCTTTGAAGATGTCTAAGGAGAGTAGTCAGAGTTACGGACAAATATAACATTTGGAAACCCAGTCTTATCCCAGTAAATGCTGCAAGCAAGACACACACTTTCTAGAGTATCCGACTGTACGAACTACCTTTGTTTTCATGTATACTAGAAGGTACTCATAATATTATTGTGATATGATGTCATGGCTCTCGATCTCAATAATGTGAAGTGAGGAAGCTTTGAGTTTAGCTTTGTAAATAGACTACTCTCCATGAGTGGCTTGAAGATTAGCGGACTTACTTAAAACAATTCAAATTCAAATTTTCTTTATTCAGTAGTATCACAAGGATCACTTTGAAACGTTTTTAAGCTAGGTGTGTCATTCGATTGGTGCCAGTTTCACGCGATCAAGCTTAGAAGAACAGTCAACAAACGGCTTCGCTCCTACCGTTTATTAGTATGATCCTTTTACAAAACAAAAATAAATAGAGTACTTAGTAGTGATGTTCCACAAGATATTAAATATTATCATAGGCAATAGAATTATGTTAATACAGAAGTAGAAATTGAAAATAAAACGAGCACTAGACGGGCGTGCGCGTTGAAATCATTTTTAAGGAAAATCCACTTCTGTGGGAAAACCTCACCATCATGTTGGTCGATCATAAAACTAAAACTAAAAAGCTTGCCGTTAAATACTACTATGGACCTTCAATGGGAGAAATATACTCCTCCATTTACGTACCATTCCCAACACTCTGAATTACCTCAGCGGAGAAAACCAGTTGCTGCAACAGCCTTCTAATTTAAGGTCCTTAAAAAATAAATTATTTAAAAACGCAACTTTCCTAGCCTCGTAAATGATGGTACCCTTTGATTACAAAACAGCGGTCCCACGTCTAATCGGCGATGCATTACACATTGCCACATCGTCTGCCGGCCAACAATGACGGCTCCACGCCCGCGGAGCCGTAAGCGAGCCATGTAAAATGAAATGGCGAAATAATTGCTCTCTTGCAATTCATGTTCTTTTTTTCCGTGATTATGCCCCGGAGTTGAAAGGGTCAATCAGTGGAAAACTTGCGAAATGTTATAATGTGTTGGAGTTTTGGGGGTTTTCTCGTTGCTTGTAGCTCATAATTGGTGGGGCTGGAAGCTAGTGTTCTAAAAATTGTTAAACCATAAGCAAAATGGTCTTAATGTTCAGTGGTAACCAACTTATACCTTTGATAAAACATTGCCTGACGGGTCAGGCACGCTTAGAAACGAGCCTCGAACGAGCCCTTCGCAAAGAGCTCTATAGGTACTACTTATTCCTTCATGAAGAGCTCAACTACTGTGGTACACGCTAATACCTACTAAGTTTTTATTTGTTTCAAGTCTTGCAGTAAGAATCTTCTTGTGTAAAGTGCGTTTTAAGACAATGCATTTATAATAATTCTCACGCAAAATGATGACATCTCGTGCGCAACTGGACGTGTGGTGACGCTATCTGTCATCAAGATGCTACCTGTCTTCAGAGCTAGATTTCACTTTGGAAAACTATGTGAGAATGCAGACAGTCACAACAGTAACTACGTATAGTTACTATAAGGAAAATACACGGCTAGACGTGGCATAGACAACCTTTGTGGCGAGACACAGCCTACGTGCTCAATTTCCGCAATTTTTTTGTAAGTATACTTACTTACTCTTACTAGCGGGTCACAACTAGGACACGAGTGTCTGTCAAGACAACTCAGGATCTCTGAACCAACGATGTTTTTAAACTATTCCTCGCGATAACTAAACATTTAGGACTAGTAAACAATTGCATCAGGCGAGTGTGAATGGAACTGCTGGAAGGGGAAGACCTAGGCGCATATTTTTCGATCAGATCGCAGACGTTTTAGAAAAAGGCCAGGTTAGGAGTACCCTAAGCCGACGAGCATGTACGAAGAATGTTATGAGAGTGAATGAAGCGAAAGAGGTGTGTCAGGATCGTAGCAAGTGGAAATCCGTGATCTCTGCCTACCCCCATGGGAATAAGACGTGATTTTATGTTATGTATGTATGTATTATGACTATACTAGTGTAATCCCGCGTGACTTCGCTCGTGTTAAACTTTTTCCATACAAACTTCAACCCCCGCTGCACCCCGTTAGGGATTGAGTTTCAGGAATCCAGTGCACCTTACACTTGAAATCTACCCTCCAAATCTCATACTTCTAGGACCAATAATTTAGGCTGTGCGTGTACTATCAGTCAGTCAGTCAGTAACGTATATCATGAAATGATCGATTTTTATTTTGTTCAAAAATTGCTAGATCATAAAATACTTGGAAAAAGTTAAAATTTCAGTTACTGATTAGAATTTGGGGAAGGTTCTTACTGGATTGTTTTACATCCCAGAAGGTATTAGAGTAAAACTCATAATGTTAATGTAGTATTTTGGGTAAGATACACATAGTCTTACTGAACTGAAAAAATTCGGAAAACTATAAAAAAATCCAGAAATAAAATTTCACAAAAATATATTTAATTGTTCCATCTTCATTCCAATTCAACTAAACACTTCAAATCACATTGCCTTATAATATCAACCTTGCGTCCCTACTTACAGCTAACTTGGCACTTACTGAGCACAATGGTATAATTTACAACTTATTTACAATACAAAAATACTTTTATTTATTATGCCGAACGAGCAATGCTCCATTACACCCTATGTAGTTTAGTGACGAAAATAATTTGATTCAATTTACCCAAATCATTATTGCAGTATCAAACATCGACATGAATTAAAATGATTTTAATACTTTAGTGTCAAACCCATTTAAGAAATTATATAGCCATTAGAAAGAAACGCAGAACAAATATGAATTGCAATTTTATAAAATAAAAATACCTAACTGATAAAAACGTTGACTCAGTTGGTGACAAGATTAATAGAATGTTCAATATATAAATAAATATAACTAGATTTTTAATCAAATAAGTAATATGGCCATTAAGTGGTACCGCCTGGATATTGTGTACAATAATTACAAAGTTGTACATATTTCACAACCAGAAAACGAGTATTTTGAGTTTTGTTTCAATGGACTTAGATAATTCCTTGTCAAAAGTATAAAACTTAAGAGTGTATATTTTGTGAAATCATATTTACATTAAATACACCAACCCATTTAGATGGTCCGAAATACTACTTAAGATTAACTTAATCTGTAACAATTAGGAACGTTCCAACAGCTACTTTACCTACCTATTTTCTATATACACAACACATACATATTATTTTTTGTTGCTTCTCCAAAAAGCAGATTTCAAAATTTAATTGAAAAATATCATTCATTATGTCATTGTTTAAAATGTAAGAGCACCTATTTAGGAATAATTACATTAAAATAATTTACAAATTATATAAAAAAATGATTGTTACATATATAATGTATCTAAAAGAGCGAACATCTACAATTAAAATACAATTCAACCAAAGAGTATTTACTAAAACAAAAGGTATATTATGATGAATTGATCGGAGGAACATTTTTGCCATAGATTGCCCAACCTTTTTTTGCTAAGTAAATAAATGCAAGGGTTCGAGCAAACAAGGTAAAAATATGTTGGTTCGAGCGCAATTCAGATATGTATTTGCATCAACAGCACCTAGCTGCCCTAATGATACTAGCTAGCGCCCTTCTCTTCTTGCGGCCACAACACTTCAGGATGATTCAACATGTAGTAAGCCATGTGCTTCTCACTTCCATATGTGGACGCCTTAGTCCCTAAGCACATAGTGAACTGACTCTTTTCAAGGTCCTTATCACAGTCCACCGAGTGAAATTTGTGCACTAAACTATCGTCTGCTATTCTATACACAGTTAAATTAGACTTAATTAGTGTCTCGAACAATTGAACGTCCTCCATACCCCAACCTTTGATGTTCAAATCGAATCCTCCGACTCTTTCGAAGTCACACTTGTAAATACTGAGAATACCGAAGCCATACTGACGGAAATATCCATTGTCGTCGTTTATCTCTTTACTATATTTCAAGTTAGCTATCTCAAAACTCGTCTTCACTGGTTCATCACTGTCCTCGACATTATCCACAACGGGTTCTGGTGAATCAGGTTCATCGAGAAACTTGTTAAAATCAGGTCCATTCACCACTTCAGGATTGTATTCACTGAACACTATTGGAAAGTAGACTTGAGTATATTTCACGGTATTTATTCTTATTCTTCTGAGAGTATTGTAATTGAACATCATGTCTACATCAATAAAGGAGACTAGATCCTCCTTACTGCATTGTTTCAGACCCTCTGTCAAAGCAGCTCCTCGGGAGAATATCGTGGTACCCATTTGGACCATTCTGATGTCCTTACCGTACTGGTCATTATAATAAGTGATAAGTGACTTCGCATTGCGGTAATCTAAAGGATTTTTACTATCTAAATAAGTTACGACTATTAATGTCACAGCCTCATCGCTCTTTAACACTATATCTTCGTAATTCTTCATGAATCTTCCGAAAATCTCCTGCCTGCCTGCGAGAGGCAGAATGAAGTGTATTCGTCTGTCGTAGATGGGGTACTGTTCGAATGGTGCTTCGTTCCATTTCAGGACTTTGGGTAAGTTCTGTAGCTTCTGTAGACCTGATTCTAGTGCTCCTCTAACGTTAAGCTTGCTGAAGTCGAGGAAGCTGTTGGACTGCTGACTGGACTCGTCGAAGTCTTCGTAATCGTTTGGGGACACTTTCATCGTGTTGGGGTCCACGTTCCCTATGATATCCGGGTCTTCGAATGGAGGAGGGTCGCCCATTGGCAGCTCTCTTATTTCAATGCCTGTAAAGAAAAACAAGATGCGATACTTTAGGTATTGACCGTTATCATCCAATATGAGTCAAAAATTGGTTTTTTATTACAAACAATAACAATTTATTTAGAACTCTACGATAACACTGTCAGCGTGATTGACCTTGTTTATGATTTTATTTTTAATACTGTAATACTGTATGTATTTCTGAAGGATTATTCTGAACTAAGCTAGAAGTTTCTTCTTTGTTCTTCTAGGCTTTGTCTCTTAGAACTGTAACCTAGACTCACCTAGCTATCAGAGCGATGCTTCCGAATTCGTGATATGATTTTCGTCTTTGTCTTTAGACTAACAGTAAGTTTTTCAATAAATATATGCAAGTATTTCATTTTATCAGCTATCTGCTAAAAGTAAAAATGTATATTTTTACTTTTAGCAGCATATTTATGGGAAATTATATTTTTACTTCTTTTTTGTTCCCATATAGTACAAGCTCAGTTTGAGAGTAGATAGTATTGTATTGATTGTCCAAAATATTCTTTTTACTAGCGGCCCGTCCCGGCTTCGCACGGGTGGACATTTATTTTAAAAACACATAAATCTAGTCTATGTTACTCAGAGTGAATGTAGCTTTCCAATGGTGAAATACTTTTTAAAATCGGCGCAGTAGTTTTTGAGTTTATTCATTACAAACATACGCACAAAAATGCAAATCTTTCCTCTTTATAATATTAGTATATGTAGATATAGATTATCATCATCATCATCATTATCAGCCTGAAGAAGTCCACTGCTGGACATAGGCCTCCCCTATATTCCAGGAAAAACGATTCTGAGCTCTCCATCCATCGACTTCCCGCGATCTTAACAATTTCGTCGGTCGTCGGATAATAGATTATACTGACCAGTAAAAGACTGTTGCAAGTACGCATGTCTCCTAACCGCAGCCGTCATCTTCCTCCCGCGGTACCGGCGGTACTTCAGCAGCAGATCCAGTATGTAGTCGACTCCGTGCAGCGGCTGCAGACGGATGTAGCCGTACAGCAGCTCGTTGAAGTCGATGACGCGGCCGCGCTGCCGTGAAGGAGCGTTTATTATCTCCATCACCTGGAAGAAGAATAAGAATAAATATCCGAAGACATACCAATCAACACTAATCCTTTCGTAGACCGAGGCATAGACCGTTTGAGCACCCTCTGCGCTCACCATTGTCCCAGTTGCGCCATCGACCTACATTTGTAGATCAATGAGTAGCGCTGTAAGACGATCACCAGCATTTAGTCTATTTAAACAAAAAATAAAATTTCACTCATCACTATAGCCCCATTAACTCCTACTCATAGCCCATTACTACTGATTTACCAACTTCCGACCAAATTCCATATAAAATAGGTATCTTTCATAATTATGGGATTTGTCTTGGTGTCGGTAAGTCGGTAGACAGCAGCATGTCGTTTTGTATACGCGCATGTGTGTGTGTTTCACGTGTGTCGTACTAAAATCAGACTGACGTGAAGATTTGAAACGACGGTAAGGTGCGGAAGCCTCGTTGGTGGGGGAAAAAGTGTTTGTTCAATACGTACTAATAATTATGTATGCATTATGTTTTGTGCCCATAACTAAGCAAAGCTTGTAATATGGGAACTAGATAGATGACTTAAAAAAAAGCTTGTATACATACTTATTTTGTAAATACATACTTAGGATACAATATAACACCCAGAGACAGAAAGTTTGTTCTCGATAGGGATCGAACCCACGGTCTACAGCGTAGAAGGCAAGAATGAAAATATTGTATATTGATATTATTTACTAACGGCGCCCCGTGGTTTTCCTCGCAGATATGTACTTCTATGATAGGTTTTAGTTTTTTCTGGGATATGTAGCCATGTCGATCCAGGCATTAATCTAAATTCATGCTTTATTCCATAACCGTGTTGATATTTGAGATGATTTGGACCAAACACGTTCATCCAATATCTAGTAGAAGCAATCGCTAGTTTCGAAATTGAAAAAATACATATAGGTGTTCAATTTGAATGTGTCAAGTGTGGTTATAAAATTTTAAAGCTGTTTAAGTGCCTGTCTTCTATCGCCGCTAAGAAATGTGCTTTCACATGTTATTACACAATAACTTATATTGTAAATGCAAAGCATGTTACTTTTTCTAATTTCAATATTTTTTTTAGTTACGGTTCTACACATAGTACCTTACCTACCTAGGTACCGGCCTAGTAAGGTTTATGGTAGGAAGAATTTAATTAGTGTTTCGAATATCCAACCAATATCGTGAATATCGTGATGTCGTAGTGTCGTAGCTAATTCTATTTCCTTGAAGCGTGGTTTCCTTGCACATCTTCTGGTCTGTTCTGTTGTGTTACTGAATTGCGATGAACGCTCATTGAAAATTATCCTCATACTTAAAACCTAAATTCCACTCACCCACGACACACATTCACACACCTTTTCAATAACTCACAAACACTTTATTCTGTCGTTTCCGTTGTTTGGTTTCGTATCTGTTCAACTTGTCTGCTCATACGGTAATGGCTGAAAATCAGTGTTTTGCTCTCGAGCAAAGCTTATGCGCTGAGCCATTCCCATTTTGTCTAGTTGTAACACGCACACCATTTCATTTATTTTTTAGTTTATAATTGTACTTAGTTGTATTTTTAGTTTTAATTAAGCTTTTGATTTTCTATTTTCCTTGTTATTTGTTTTGTGTGTGTTTATTTTCTAGGCAAATAAATTCTTTATCTATCTAATTTCGCTCGTTGTGGGATAAAAATGTATAATGCCACAACGTAGATCCAGAGGGATATAATACTTTTTTATTGTGTTTGGAAATCCGCATTCCGCATACCAGAATAAACCTTCTAAAATAAATAAATAACTATAAAGTTGGTCGTTTGAGTGTTAGTGTACCTCTCTAATGACGTCATCGAGCGCCTCCTTCAGCGGACCCTCGATCCTGCGCTTGGGGTTGGAGTGGCTGACGGAGTAGATGGACTTGCTGATGAAGTCGAACATCACCGTGTCCTCGAGGGTGGGCGCCTTGTAGCGGTTGAAGTCTATTGGAGCTCCTGGAATTAGGAAATAATATGGAATTAGATAAAATATTTATTTACACAAAGAAACTTACAATTAAACAAATATTTACAAAATGTACAAAATACACAAGAAACAGTTGAGCTATCTGCAGATCGTTACAAACGATCTAGAGATAGCTCAACTGATCCAAATCAGTGCCAGACGGAAGCGTCCCCAAGACGCTGGCGGCATTGTCACGCTGAATAGCAATGCTTATACGCTGCGCCAGATACCCACCAGCTCTTGGGTCACGCGTCGCTTCGATCAGTCGCCTAGACAAAATTTTGAAGACTCGCGATAATAATGGCATTTGATGGGAATAGGTTCGGACTGGGTCGAAAGGGCCCAGACCACCATTTTTCAAATTTTTCTTTTTCATTTCTCTCTAATTGTATGAACGAACTATCTGGTCTAATTTTATATTTAGACCGCAAGAGCTAGGACTTAGCCTGCGCAGACTTCTTATCCTATGGTTGCTGCAAGCCTCGCAAGCCAAGACCATGGGGGGACCCTTAGACGTAGCTAGTAATAAAATAAAAATATCTGCCAGTTTAGGCTTCTATAAGAAGGCCCAGTGGATATTTGATGGTGCCCTGCTGCTTCAAATAAATAATCTTCAGCTTTATCTGAAGTTCGTTAGGTTCACTCTGTTATTAGTATTACACACGTTTGTAAAAATAGATAATGTATATTAGCGTGTAAATGTGTCTGTTTAAATTTCCCGGCAGCTTTTTGATTTTATTTGACGACCTAGAAACATATACAATACGAACATTATGTTGCTAGCTCATATAAAATTTACTTTGAACTTGAAATGAAAAGAAAATTCTTCCTCACCTAATATACTGTTATTTCCAAGGTATTCTGGATCCCCCACCTTCACGGGGAACAGTGGAACTCCCCCGGGAAGCTCGTAGTTCTCCACCTGGTCAGGAGGGACGCCCAGCTCGTGGAGAGAGGTCGCGATGTCTCGGTGGAGGTCCAGCGACTGCTCCCGGAGCTCTTGGATGCGAAGGTTCTGGAATCGATAAAAAAAATAGTCTAAGCCAAAGTCAAAATATCTGAACATTACGCAGTGATATAACAATTGGTAGAGTCTGTTTAGAAAGAGAGCCGACATGGGATTGGAGGGCGCTACTGTGCATAATTACCTTTTTTGTTTAGTGGACAATACAATAGCGCTAGTGTACTATTCCTTTATTTAATTTTTATGATACAAAATGCTGACAGAAAAAAGGGATGAGCTGCCATAAAAAAATCGAAACGTTAGTTCACAATTTGGCCACGACGGACGGCTCTCTTTCTGAACAGACTCTATTTGATATTGATCGAACACTGACACTATTGAGTCAGAGAAACGTGATATCGTTTTGTTTTTTTTTGGAGCGGATGATCGGATGTTTGCCTATTACTATATCGAGTGGTTTATGCGTCCATTTACTTTTACTTTCCGATCACTTCTAGAGTATAATAACTTTAGTCTACTGCAGAATCTTTGGGCAGCATGTCAGCATGTCAGCTAGGTGAGTCTAAGGTGTTCTGATAAATCAATTCAAATTCAAATATGTATTTATTCAATAGAATCACAAGGATCACTTTGAAACGTATTAAAGCTAGGTGAGTCTAAGGTGTTCTCATAAAACAATTCAAATTCAAATATGTATTTATTCAATAGGTTACAAGGATCACTTTGAAACGTATTAAAGCTAGGTGAGTCTAGGTGCCAGCTCCTAGCACGGAATCTAGAGTGTCTATAATTACGTGATGCATTTTTACGATGTTGTTCTAGGATCCATAAATGTGTTTTACAATAACTCTTTTATCAAAAATGATTAAACTAAATTGGCAGTTAATCGAAGAACTTCAATTGATCACTTTAGTGAAGTACTTGTCGGATGTAAACAAGATAAAATGAGGTCAATGAACGCATTACCGTCTCTGAGTGACATTGTTATCCTCGATTTATAGGTTACCTACTTGAGGGACTAAGAATTTAATAGGGCAGTAGGACTCTAAGGAAATTAATTATTATAATTACTTGGTACTCAATATTTAAAATACATTACAGTGGACCCCCGGTAATCCGGCAAACATTATGCAGGGCAGTGTCGGACTATCGAATTTGTCGGATTATAGAGCACTGCCTAAGACCCCTATAGTCCGGATTTTTTTACGAAAGAGTACCTTGTAATCCGACAAATTACGATCTAAAATATCACATTTTTAGGGTTCCGTAGCCAAATGGCAAAAACGGAACCCTTATAGATTCGTCATGTCTGTCTGTCTGTCTGTCTGTCTGTCTGTCCGTCCGTATGTCACAGCCATTTTTCTCCGAAACCGTAAGAGCTAGACTGATGAAACTTGGCGAGTAGATGTATTCTGTGAACCGCATTAAGATTTTAACATAAAAATAAAAATAAAACTATAAATTTCGGGGGTATCCCCATACTTGAAACTGAAACTCAAAATTTTTTTTTTCATCGAACCCATACGTGTGGGGTATCTATTAATAGGTCTTAAAAAATGATGTTGAGGTTTCTAATATAGTTTTTTTCTAAACTGAATAGTTTGCGCGAGAGACACTTCCAAAGTGGAAAAAAGTTGGTCCCCCCCCTCTAACTTCTAAAGTAATTGAATGATAATACAAAAAAAAATATATGTTGTACATTACTATGTAAACTTCTAACGATTTTTGGTTTGAACGAGATCTAGTCAGTAGTTTTTTTTTTATACGTCATAAACCGTAAACCGCAATTTACCATTCGACGAACTACAAGAACCTTATTATGTTACATCAAGTAACATAATATAAAGGTTCTTGTACGGAACCCTTCATGGGCGAGTCCGACTCGCACTTGGCTGCTTTTATTCTTTAATTGTCAACGTTTTGTGCTTTCGCTTCTGGGTTTGTGACGACATTACTAGGTACTACATATACCTAATACACAATGAATAAATATGTAGTAAACAATGAACGTACGCTAGGCCGTACCGCTATCACTAGTAGTCAAATTCAAACTAAGTAAAACAATGCATACGCGTCGAGCACAATAGCGGTGGCGCGTACGAGTTGTGACCTGTTCAAATTTGCGTGATCTATACATACATACATATTAGCAAAGATTGTCAAACATAATTCTGTCATGTCGGATTACAGGGGGCGCCGGATTAGACAGGGGCCGGATTACCGGGGGTCCACTGTATACACAATACATATTATGAGGAGAGCACTGGTGGTCTAGTAGTAGCAGCCCCGCCTTCCGATCCTAAAGTCGTGGGTTCAAACCCAGTCGAGTACCAATGAGATTTTCTGTTTGATGTGCACTATGCCAGTACTCTCAAACGGTGAAGGAAAACATCGTTAAGAACCCGGCGTGTCGTAGAACCTAAAAAAGCTCGAACAACTCGCGTCAAGCAATAAGGACCCGCCAGAGGCTTACTTGCGGCTCCGCACTCCAAGCCAGAAAAATAAAGACAAAACGGAAGATGAAGAGTAGAAACCAGGCTGATGATGAATAAGTTCATAGCAATCTAAGGTAACCAGTCTCTGGCTTCAATATATTTTCGATTACATGTAAGATAACTTAAAAATCATTAACTTCAATGCTTCCGGCGTACCTCAAGTCACAAGCAAGTGATGATGATAGAGTAATACTTCAGAGCACCGTACCCAGCAACCATTTTATTAGCAAATGATTCTGGGAAACGCCAAGAATACTCATTTGTAAACAGGTCTATCTCGAGATCAAAGGACGGCTTTACTGCCCAGGTGCAATTTACGGTGGGCAAACTAGCGATATGAAACTTTAAACTACCCACAATCATTATAAAGAACAAGATCTGAATGACGATTCTCCTATTTGAGTTCTACCTGGAGGTTTGTATGTTTTTAATACTGATTAAGATAACTTTGTAAAGATTGTTGTGTGCTTTTTTATTTCAAATCTATATTTATAAAAGAAAGTCGTGTTAGTTACACTATTTATAACTCAAGAACGGCGGAACCGATTTGGCAGAAAATTAGTGGGGAGGTAGCTTAGAACCGGGAAAAGGACATAGGATACTTTTGACGTGATAACGTCTTATAAATCGATGGAGCCGGCTGCACGCACGAAAAAACATGACTCATGCGTCGTTACGTCGTTTCGTCGTTCCATTTACCTAAGCCCGAGCCCTGGTCGGGTAATGGGTAAGGGTAAATGAGGGTAAGGGTAAATGAGGGTAAGGGTAAGGGTTCGGTCGGGTTCCGGGTCTGGGTCCGAGAGTTCGAGTCCGAGTCCGAGTCCGAGTCCGAGTCCGAGTCCGAGTCCGAGTCCGAGTCCGAGTCCGAGTCCGAGTCCGAGTCCGAGTCCGAGTCCGAGTCCGAGTCCGAGTCCGAGTCCGAGTCCGAGTCCGAGTCCGAGTCCGAGTCCGAGTCCGAGTCCGAGTCCGAGTCCGAGTCCGAGTCCGAGTCCGAGTCCGAGTCCGAGTCCGAGTCCGAGTCCGAGTCCGAGTCCGAGTCCGAGTCCGAGTCCGAGTCCGAGTCCGAGTCCGAGTCCGAGTCCGAGTCCGAGTCCGAGTCCGAGTCCGAGTCCGAGTCCGAGTCCGAGTCCGAGTCCGAGTCCGAGTCCGAGTCCGAGTCCGAGTCCGAGAGTCCGCGAGTCCGCGAGTATTTTCTTATGACGTTATCACGTTCAACTATCGTCAGTAAACCGACTTTACAGACAACCGATTTTTTATCCCGAAAAAGCAACGGGAACGGGGTGTTACGGGAACAGGCGAGCGAAGCCGCGGGCGGCCACTAGTAAGCAATATCGAGAAGCAAGTACATATTTTAGTACAAAATACAGATGAAACTGGTGTTTCTATATTCAAATTCAAAAATGTATTTATTCCGATGTATCACAAGAATCACTTTGAAATGTACGATACCGTAACACAAATTGATCAATTAAAGAAACATACAACTAATAAAAGTATTTACTTAAAAAAATTACAAAATAATCAAGAAACAGTTAAGCTGCTGACTGACAGACTACATCTGCAGGCTAAAGACGAACTTGAGACTGCCTCTGATCCAAACCTGAAGGAATTCAATCCTAGTAACCCCTGACAAAGCTCTTTTTTCATTTTGGCAACCGACTAGATTTAGTAGATCAGAAATTGAATACCTTTCACGGCCCGAAAACTACTGCTACGATATTATACGTACTTCACCACGAATCACTGCACCGCGAATAATTTAACCACGAACCAAATCTAAGCATAACGAATTGCCGAACCACGAGATCGGCCAATATTTTGATAGATATTGATTATTTATTTCATTGAGTCTGTTTACCTTTGACACCAATAGCACGGTAAATAAAACTAGCTTCTTCAAGCCAATAGCTTTAATATGAGCTCTGACTACCTCGACTTGGATCTCTATGGTTTTGAGATGGCCGATTTTAGAGGGTTCTTTGACAGACCGGTTTTCTCAGGGTGTTTTTGCCTGTTGTTCTAGGTAGCGTTGAACTGGCACCTAGACTCATCTAGCTTTAAGACGTTTCAAAGTGATCCTTGCGATTCTACTGAGTAAATACACTTTTGATTTTGATTTCTTCCCTATAATGCCTTTATCGAAGTGTTTAAAATGGTGTACGTGTTGTCCGAAGTGTGTGAAGTTTATGATGGCATTGTAAGTGTGGATGCAACACCCACTATGAGTCACTTTTTACACAGAATCCAAACAATACAGCTGCGAATCATAAAACAGTATTTTTTTTGCAAATCCTATATAAAACGGTGCACGCAGATTTACGTAGAAGTCGTTGATGTTCGCAAATACCACGAAACACGCATTACCAACACGTGTCCACTCTGGTCGCTTTATAAGGAAAAACATCGACCGGTAATTAGGTCATTTTTAATAATGAAAGTTAATGATGATTTTATATAGTTAAACGGAAATGCGACTCATGTGTGTGTGAAAATGTAATCCAACTAAATCGAGATTGGGATTTTGAATTTGAAAATATAACGGGAAAATCATAATAGACAATCATTTCTCACCAGTCTCCACATAACCTGGCAGGTAATGGTGGTTGAGAGCACTAATGGTCTAGTGGTAGTGGCCCCGCCTTCCGATCCGAAGGTCGTAGGTTCAAATCCACTAAAGTACCAATGAGTTTTTCTGTCGAAAAATGTATGTGCACTATGCCAGTACTCTCAAAACCGTGAAGGAAAACATGGTGAGGAAACCGGCGTGTTGTAGAACCTAAAAAAGTTCGAGCAATACGTGTCAAGGGTCACGCAAAAAGGGCCCACCAGCCGTACTTGCGGAAAAACCTGCCCGCACATCAAGTGCGTATGATAAACTTGCCGAACCTGGCAGGTAAGCATACGGAGCAGCTATTAAGAAAGTACCTTTAGTAGGACCATCTGGAACACTAGGCAATGGTAAAGAGTCTCACCTTGAAGTAGGAGTGTATCCTGTACATATGGCGATGGTCCTTCACAGGATGCAGCGTGATGGCGCGGTGAACCTCTCTCTTCTTCAGCGGGCCCGTGTATGCTGCGGCGCCGCTGCTGTTGTGGTGGAGTATCGTCTGCATCTGGAAGACGATCAATAGATGTTATCAGTTCAGTATAGTACTCGGTATTCTCCCCCTGTGGTATAGTCAGGGAACTGATACCGCTAAACAATGATGCTGTGTTTCGATGTTTCGAAGAATCTTCTTCCGTGTATGGTTTTATTATGAGACGAAAGCCTTGCGTATACTCTAGAAGTCTAGATTGTTGCAAAACCCTATGCAAAAACTGATTGCCAACGAAAATAGCCTAGATGTGCGAAGGCTTTAAGGATACCAGTAGCCCTACCACAAGCTTTATCTGGCTCTGTCTCGGGCTTTGATTTTGAGTACTCAGCACACAGCACTCACACAGACTCAAAACCAGAGACAGAGACAGACAGAGCTTTTTGGCCTAGATAGGCAGTAACATCTTGACACAGCTGTCACCAAACCGTCTGGCAAGCGTGGTGTCTACGACAAACCGCCCCATATTTTGAGTGCAATGTACTTATTTACGCTGATAATAATGACGACGCCTATGATGAATATGTTTTACATAAAAGATTAAGCCGTGATAGGATTATATTTCAGCATCAGCTATTGTTATTTTACAAAAAACAGGCTAAACTAACATTCGTCTTGTTAATTGCAAGACCTTGAGCTCGGAATGTAAGCAGAGAATAATCTGTGTACTTCAGGTGCTACAGAAATAGCAATCAACGAAACATTGGCGCAACTACTACCGAATTTAACTAATCTCACCTCTATATACGAAAATTTACCATATGCAAGAATAGAGACTAGGAATTGGGAAATAGGGAATTTGTTTAAAGTTGTAAGAGTTACTACAAACCAAAAGAATAGGGATATGCTAGGAGTTAAAGCAGTTGCGAGTTTTTACTACCCTTATTACGAGAAATAAATTGGACTTTTATTAGAATGCTTTATTACTGATCTAAATAACAACCAGAAACGTTCCCTAGACGCTGTTTCAGTTCAAGAGAAACTGTTACCACACTTACCACGAATAAGTTACGGTATTTCTCACAGCTTGTGTTGCAATAAATATTTTTGTTAATCACCTAACTACCCAGCCATTAATAGTTTTACACAATTAGATATTCATAGCTAATTGCTATGACAATGATCTTTCGCACTCTGAGGTCAATGCAGGTAAACTGTTTTTATAAAGTTTAGATTACGACAAAGACATGCATCTATAGAACTTATAATATATGTCATGCCAATTGACCTTTTAGTCTTTTTCAATATTTACTAGTTTTTAATAATATTTCTTACTTTATAACGTTGTTTGTAGCATCGTTCTGCTATTGCGTAAAGTTGGGTAAGACAAACAAAATGCTATGTAATTGAAAAACCCATCATTATCAAAATAATCATCAAATACTTTACTTCCTACTTGGGCAGTCCGTACGCCTTTTTAATTATTCAAGATTATAACAGATAAGGAGAATGAGGTTTTGTATTGTACATTGCCCGATTACAATACGCTCGCTTGGGAGTTGTGACATGAGATTTGTCTTATAAAAATCTGCCAAAAGATCTTCACTAATTTTTAGGCGCGCTTCAAATCCTTTCACCACACTGGGTAAAAAAAGCAGTGACAATAAGAAGACTGTAAATTTTAAGCTAAGTACAAAAGTAACATTATCAGTTTTGAGGGGTTATGTCGAGGCCAAAAGACCATTATACAACAAATAAAATATAATAATTCCTGTACCACTTGATTCAAATAATGGTTTTCTTAATTTTGTTTTTGTAACAAATAATAATAAAGCTCCAGGAGCCTAATTCTCGGGCCAGCCGAGATTTTCAATGTCCCTTAAATACACAAAAAAAAGTGCGGCACCAGAAGTGGATATATCGTAAATAAAATAAATTGTTATTCTATTCAGGTACCTACTATCATAGACAAAGGAAAACTTTCCTTTGTCTATGCTACTATGTAAAGCTACCCATTCGCGAATAGTTCATACATTGACGTGGCCATGACGTGTTCATATACACCTACATGATTGTGTTCTACAACTTGTACTGTTTATTATTATAATTTGAGAATGCTGCGCGGTATGTCGGCGTTTTGTTGAGTTACTCCGCTGCTCCGTTTAACAAGCTCAGCGGATTACATTATTCACTTCCTTTTCACTAAATTTAGAGTTGAAATGAACTTCTTGCATTTAGGTAGTACCTATATTTGAACCACCGAAATGCAAGATGATATGTTATCTAAGATTTTTGCATTGATTCTTACCTTCCTGATTTCCTAATTTTGATTTCTGCGATTATAATCGCAGACTGACAAATTCAATAGAATTTTGACAGTTTTTGTTTATATCTACAGTGTCTTTCCTGTGGATTAGGCCGACTAAGCTGTCAGGATGGTATAGGTGCCGGGCAAGCCTATTCCATCTGAAATCCTATCCCAGGCACCATAGCGTCCTGCAAGTAGGGGCATGAATAAAACACCAGCTGTCCCTGACGATATAGAAATCATCTACAATAGATGCAAAGACCTGTTTACTACAGTGAGAAAAAAGTATATTGGGTTAGAATCAGTCCCCCAATTCAAGATATAACTGCATATCAATAAGTTGTAAGATCTCCCGTTACCTAAACAAATTTTATTCTGTAATTTCTAAAATTATGCACAGTAAATGTTACCGAAAGAAAACATTACGTTTTTGCATCAAAGGAAGTTCTATAATTAAGTGTAACCAATCTCATTGCAGACAAGTACACTATAAAGAGACGGTAGAATAATAAGAACCAATCCCATCATCTAAAGCGATGAGCTAAGATTGGATATTTGTGATCCTTTCGATTCTAATGATACTCAATGGTGCTCCTAATCTAAACCTACCCATAGAAATAGCCATAATAGCGATAAGGCCACCTATCGTACATCATATTGTACAATATTACTCCTAAATCCTCCTCCTTAAAGCGAGGTGAGTCTGGGTGCCAGTTCCACGCGACCAAGCCTAGAAGAACAAGCAACAAACTACGACTTGGTTCTTGTGATCTTTCAAATATTGATGGGGACCTCAACGACAGCGGCGGCTGCAGCGGCCTACTGACACGGAGCGGCGAGACCAGTTTTTATGACACCATTGTTTGCAAATAGCTTGAGACAAAACGATCTCGCAATCGCCAAACTGTTAGATGTTATAAATAGAATATGAAAGTGCAAAGCTTGAATGAAAGTTGTAGAGCTACAAATACGTTTGCACGATTCTATTTCTAGATCTAGAGTTTTCACTTCATTCGCACTAAGCGTTTTGGCTCCACCTTCATTCTGTATTGTACGGCATTAAAATATTCCTTTAGCTTTGATGCTTTGTCCTAGCACGCTCGTGACGTAGGAACTAAAAAAACATTTGAAAAAAGAAGGTTCAAATACGTCATAGCATTGACTTAATGCTCAAATGGATGGCTCAGATGGACCAACGACATTGTTACGATTGATAGGAAGTCGGTGGAAGGGCTCAGAACCGTTTTTCCTGGAAATGTGTAGGGGAGGCCTATCTCCAGCAATGGACTTCTTCAGGCTGATGATGATGATGATGATGAAATACACAAATGTATGAAAATTTTGATTTCTCATTTGTATGGACGTGGCATTCGTGGGACTAACCCATTATGCGAACCTCCAAGGAATGGAACTCATTGCCGTCGGCTGTTTTTCAAATAGGTGTCTATATCTTTTAATACTCAGATTTTTTTGTCGTCAATATGATTGGTTAGGCCACGTACAGTCCGAACCACAGGTCGTATAGACTTGAAAGTTATATCGTTGTGATGGGGTTGCTTTCTTAGTAAAAAGAATTCCTAAAATTCAAACCCTAAATGATGCAGCGTAGTTTTGAAAAAAGTTTCGCAGTTATTCTGTTGTGATACGATTGCATTGTGGAATGGGAATCAAACCATCAGCCTTGGCGAAGTCAGAATCGCCAGGTCCACGCAGCCAATCTAAAAACAGTCAATGCAATAAGACCACCCAGCCTCTAAATTGAAATGGAAACCCAAATCGTTATGAGCCAGCCTGTTACTCTGAAGGCCATCTCAGTTATATGACTTTTAGATACACACACACTACATATACCTACAAGTGGACAGAATAGGGGAATTCTCATTTGATTAAAACTTCTTTAATTTAGAAAGAATTTTTTTTTTGTGTTTCAAGCACTTAAATTTTTTTTAAAAGTAGATGTTTGGATCTGACACAACTGTTCAAACAAAGTTTCGCCAAAAGATTTACTAATAGTAGAAAAGCAAACTAATCATTGCCATTTGTTCTACCGTACGACCAATAAAACCACTTTTGAAATAAATTAATGTCTATCCTAGAGTCTAGACCACATGTGTGACCGAAGTCTAGATCTATGTGCCGTTTGACCTTTTAAAAGCTTCCGAGAAACGAACTGATTGATAGAAGTGTATATTTGGACAAGTGGTCAACTGGTTGGACTAAGGATGCAGTGTCAAGGCAATGAACTCGCGAGGACACCGAAAGAGGTTGAAGACCCGCAAACTAAAACTTGTAGCCTGAGTTTTAATTGATTTTTTGTACTTGTAATGACTGTACGTACAGTTAGACTCCGAAGCTAATGACATTTTTTAATTAAATCAATACATCAATAACTATAATATTATATTATGAAAAGCAAGTTTGTGGACGGTACGTACAGCGTTTTCTCTATCACCGCCAACTATGTATAGGATTTACTCCACGTTGTAATGATAGATAGATAAAATACCCCTCGGACTCCTGCTGTGAGTGGGGGAGTTTGGACGGAACTGATGGATGTGGATGGTTGTGGGTGGCAAAAGTTAGACATAGACAAAGACATTCATTTATTTACTGCTTCAGCACATATACACACTATTAAAATAAGAAATGAAAACAAAGAAAGATACACGATATTACAAACTATATAAGTTATGAAATCTATGTCTATCCTTTTCTAACACGTAGTGACTTTTCTATCACATAAGGACTTTTCTACAAATTCTACACTTTTCCAAAGTGTTCTAGAATAAAATGCTCCTAAACGTTGCCCTGGTTATTCCAGAAATTCTGAAATACCCCGGCAACGCTGGGTTTCACTGCTAGTACTACCAAAAAGGTAAGTTATATAGTATATTATTTATACAGTTGCGGTATGAAAATGTTCGTCACCTTAAAGTCGGTTTTCGCTTGCACCAGTGCCTTGATTATGAACACATTTTGACATAATTTGATTCTGTCTATTCAGTTTCAAAAGGTAGTAGGTATGTGATCGTAGATACGTTGAACAAATCAAGTTGAAAATCGACGAACATTTTTATACCATACATCAATTACAAAACAAAATAACTTTTATTTATTATTTAGGATAAGATCGACTTCTCACCTACATACGAGTATATCTATACTCAGTGTCCACTAAAAAGTATGCGTGTTCAAGTGTCACATTCCACAGTTATCTTTAAAAATAGTTTAACCTACAAACATCGATATACGTTACCGATTATTTCAACATGCCTTTTAATTATCTATCCACTTATCAATAATTTATTTAAAATAGTACCTATAAACGTGTGCTGAATAACAGCTTGACAAGAAAACGTGTATGAACTATTTCAAACATACTAATACCTAGTACTAGATTGTAATAATCCTGGATTAATAATGGATTATTGTTTATCTATTATTATAATGGAAGTTTTATTTATTAATGTTATCTACTAAGATATTCATTACTTCACGGCAGGTATGACATGCAATCTGTATGGTAAGCTGTAATGAGGTAACAATTCTACGCCGGCTATTATTTTACATAATGATAATTGAAAATCAGAATTCTGGAGAAACAATTCTTATTCTATTATTTTTACGCTATAAATTGTTAAAACGCTGTACAACTCACTTGATAAGAAGGTTATCTTATCACACACTTGCTGTATCAAATTGCCAAATTCCTGATTGATAATTTGATAGTTCTTGATCCAGCACAATTTCCTCAAAAAAAAACTTTAATTGATCTCAATAGTACATTGTTGCCTGAGTGTTGAAAGTCACGTTTTTTGAGTCCCGAGACGGGTTTGGCGCCAGAGCGTAGCGAGGGCGCCAATGGAGCTTGAGGGACTTAAAAGACTTTCACCCGAGGTAAACACTGTGCTTTTCATTACGAATACAAGGAAAGTAAAAATAAAAACATGAAAAAAAAATTTGTGAAAATGAAGATTGAATTGGCGCCATCCCGGTTTTTTTTTTCTTTTTCTCCGGCGGGCCTTCGGCTTCGGTTCGACAGCATTATTCAGCCATTATTTTCATTCTCATAATTTAAAAAATGGTAAATTGATGCTCAAATCTATGTTATTTTAAATAAAAAGTTGAAGCTATATATTAATCAAGTAATTTAGAAGATATATTATTTATTTAATACCATCTTTATGTTATTTAAATTTAAATCTTACATTGCGCTCTAACTAGACTTTTTAAACTTCTTACCGTTGCAATGGGTTTCCAACCTACTTGCTGAATAAAAAGTTGGAATTTAGTTCAACGACCTCCTTGCAGTTAGAAAGACTTTAGAAAGTTGGAACATGGTTGAATAAAATAGAACTTGTTTTTTTTTATAATTTGACAGCTGTCAGTAGAAAGCGATTCTCCCTAGGGCTGAAAGTTTTACTTTCAATTAGGCCCCTCAGGCAACTTCAGACCTACTTTCAGAGTATGAGTAATGAAAAAAAGTTTATAATGTTTCAAAAGTTAAGAGCCGGTTCGAATTCCGGTCGAGTTAACACTATCAAATCAATAAAAAGTTCAACGATTGGATTTGAACCCACAACCTTAGGATAGGAAGGCGGGACCGCTACCACTAGCCCACTAGTGCTCTCGATTCTTCGAACTTCAATTGATAAATTTTATGAAAACGTGTGCAAACAAAACATTTAGAATAAATTAGTTGTGCTCATAACTGTACCTACTTCCCACGTCGTCCAAGGGGCTATTTACGTATTCATCGGACAGCTAATTGAAAACGACGATTCAAAATGATGTTTGTGATTAAGACTGGCACCTAGACTTACCAAACTTAAAGACGTTTCAAAGTGATGCAACTGCATAAAGAAAATATGATTTTGACTGGTTTTGATGTCGTCTATTTCAACCAGGGTTGTCATGGACGGTTATCACTCAGTAGGTCAGTAGCAAACGATTCCAGCAAGCAATATGATGCGAGTAAGGAATGTTTCACAAACTTAGATGATTTGACTCGATAGTTGATTGGCCAACTCAGCAACTCACCGACCGGTGAACTTTCCAGATTAAGGCTGACCGCAATAAGTGTGTCAACTTCACATCTAAAGCACTTTGTCATTCGGTGGTATTTTATGGTACAGTCACCAAAAACTTGTGAAAGAATTATAGTAAACTAGCCGCGAATTCCAGAATGTTTGGAACATTTAGGAGCATTCTATTCATATCAAAATTAATTTTTTTTTGTAAACTCCTTACCTACGCTACGTGATAGAAAAGGATAGACATAGAAAAGTCTCTACGTACACATAGATTTTTGCAACATTTTGCATTAATGCTGTTCCTATTAGCCGTAGCGTGATGATGATGATATATAAGCCTTTAGCCTTCCTCGATAAATGGACTATCCAACACAAAAATATTTTTTCAATTCGGACCGCAGTTACCGACATTAGCGCGTTCAAACAAACTCTTCAGCTTTATAATATTAGCATAGATATAAAGACGATCTATGATGGCGATCAGTTTCGCATACATCTTCATCACTGATCTGATCGCCATCGCAGATGATCTAGATGTGCGATCTTTAGGTATGAGAAATACTTGATTCTCATTTTCATTCTGCCTGTACTAAACAAAAAAACTGTTTCGTAAGCAAACAAGTTTAGTTTTCGCATTCGCTTCCAAGCCAAGCTTGACCCCATTTAGTTAGCATGCTCCGGTCCACCTACATATTTCCTCGTCATCTGGTAACACTTACGCCAATTCGATGAACGGAGAACAATCAAAGGAAGCGTCCACTTGCCCCCCTCGACGAGTCACGCGAGGACACGTCAATCTTAGCGAATCTGACGGTATCCTGCATCTTACCTTCCTGCATATCTTTGCCTCTAAGGTAACTTCCTTCACCTCGGATTATAAGAAGTTTTTTTTTGATGGAGCCGGTAGTACAGTCATTTGGTCGAAAAAATAGAGGTTACCTGGAAAGTTTTCCGGGAGTTTTGAAAATTGGCAATTTTATAGAAATTGATATGCTCTTTCCAAATTTCAACTTTGCCACCTCGTATATTTGCCGCTCGCACCGCCATATTGGAAAAATGTTTCACGGTTATCATCGTTTTAAAATAGAATGGTTGTAATTTGACAATATTTACACCAATTAACATATTTTTCTAGTAGGTATTATTTTAAATAATGTTGCAAGAATTCAGCGCCTTATCAATAGCATTAAAACATATTATCTATAGAAACAAGAGTTTTTTCCAAACTCAATCAAAGATCGTGATAAAAATTTCATGATAAACTTGCAATAATTGAATTTGAAAGATAACATAATTGAAAGCAGGTTTAAATTAAAGATAGCATCTTTGATCTCAATCAATTCTAAGGTTAGTCTGTCATTTATTTGATTGAATGTTTATTATTGATAAGAAATAAATAATAATTATCTTATTATAATAATTAGCCGCATTCATAATTAAGTTGATAAAAGCGATGCAATCTGAAGCGGTAGTTCTGTCTATACATTTGATGTTTAATTAATACTGATTTGTTTAAAAAAACCAGCTGATTATAGTTAAACCTTGATAATATTGATATACAGTTAGCATTTAAATGCAAGTGATTGATAGCCACACAATTACTCTGTATAAAGAAACTCAGTCGTACGAAAAACAAAATTAAACATCTTATAAGCGTCTTAGAACAATATTTACGTAATGCATTGACATACATACCTATAGGGCACGTCCTTCGTGTACGTGGACTGTGAGTTTATGTACCTAGTCATTGTAAAAGACAGAGCACTGGTGGCGTAGTGGTAGCGACCAGCGCGGCCCGCCTTCCGATCCTAAGATTGTTGGTCAAATCCAGTCAACCAATGTCTAAAAAATGTATGTGCACCATGCGTAGGTACTCTCAAACGGTTAAGAAAAACATAGTGTGGAAATCGGCATGTCGTAGAACCTAAACAATTTGAAAACGTGTGTCAAGTGCAACGAAAGGAGCCTCTCTGAGGAACACTTAAAATCCTTTCACCAGTTTCAAAAAACCAGTGACACGATAAGAAGTTCATATTTCCTCACACAAGAATGACTATTACTCTTCTGGGGTCAGTCAGAGACACTTCCAGACATTGCATTCTTCCATTTTTATTACACAATTCCGTAACATGTCAATAGCAATACTCAATATCTTTATTGCATAGACGTTGTTTAATGTTGCACTTTCATCGCTGTTATTATAATAATATATTAACTTCCTCACGATGTTTCCCCTCATCATCAGGTTTTTAATATCACTGTACCCGCTGTTCGTTATTTGCAGTGAGTCAAACATTTGCAATTGAACAGTTTTTTGCTCGTCCAACGGTACTCTAATCACATCTGTCAGACATTCGCGTGATACGCAAATGAATTGACCAATCGGCTGTAAAAAATGGCGTTTGTAATTCATAATGAGTTTCTTTGTCGCAAAAAAGGCCAAAAAGCTAATAGAAGACTGCCTCATCGTCGAATTATGTTTTATATACAAGGTGTTATAAGACAACTTAAATGAATGGCATATTTCAAACTAATTAGCTTCTCGACCACCATAAAATCAATTATACGATTTTTTGTACGATTTGGCGTATCGCACCTCGAGCGCAAAAAATAAACACAAATGTTTATCATAGCTACCGTGATTTGTGATGGTGTGAAATGTGTCCAATATTTGTTTTATATTTTATTTTTACCGTTTTTATTTAACATTTCATTAAATATCAGGCTTATTTTTGTAGCTGTATCTACTTAGCAGATGTGACTCCTAAAAGATAGTCCTAGAAACGCCCAGGGGCAATACCTATTGAAGCGGCAATTTTCTAAGCATCATTATACTCGTAGGAGTGCCCGTGAATTCGTTCACGTATTCCACTAGTGTAGTTCCGGTCTTATTCTAAAAATGTAAACCTAGCGCTCCATTGCAAGAAGCGCTCAAGACACATCTCGTCGTGCCGCTTGGTCTAGCTACAGAAACGTACTTGACAAGTTTAAAAAAAACAAATGGCCTTACTTATAAAAATAATTGGCCTCACTTATAAAAATATGTCAAAAGATAAACAGTGGTTAAACTATTGCCATCTCTTACCACTGGGTAATGACAAACAGTGACAGGGCTTAACTTTAAGCAATGAATAAATTTAAATTGCGTTTTTAAATAAGTTCTTTTTCATGGTTTAGTACACAGAGCACCAAACACGCTTTTGCTTAGTGGTTTAGTAGCACTGTGTATAATAATGCCATTTTGAACGTTATCAAATTTACCTAATATCTAAGTGTAGCAGACTGTATCTTAGTAAGACGGTGCTTATGTAGTGAGTAGGTACTTAACCTATAGCTACGTATTCAGTGATAACAGTTTATAATTCTCCTAATTAAAATCCCAGCCTGTATTAAATTAATACGAGTGTACTGTGAATGCATAAACTATGTTACTACGACGATATTGTGCATATTAATTATGCGACTCGATAACATTGTTGCCGATATTAAAATATTATTGTAACCCTGAACGATTGCGTTACATTTTAATTGAAATCAACAATATATCTATTACCATTAGATCTAGGTATATTTTTTTAAATAGTTACCTACATTATTAGGTGAAAAATCATTAGCGTTAATAGTATAATCGATACAAATAGTATAATTGGCAATCAAACGAATCGATCTATGTTCGGTCAAAGCTTTATTAGTATAGGTACTGTAGCAGTAAAAGTAACTGCACTGTAAATAATTAATTAAGCTACAAATTTATATTCCACTTTTAGCTCCTATATCTTTCAAATTATAGCTTACATAGCACAGGAGTGTTGGCCTAACGTAGCGGTCACTCTCAGCAATTCGTCCAATCTACGATGCCTCGTATGGGTCAGTGACCTCGGCACTTGCGAAATGCGATCATTCAATAATCAAAACTGAAAGTGTGATGTGATATGATATGGGCAAAAGGCTGTCATATACGCCTGCGTAGCCTACATCACTGTTACTTACGCGCAGTGAATCATTGGTAGTTAATTAGTTATATATTACATTTAATGATTGTATGCTTTCTGAAGCACTGTTTTTCCACTTTATATCATACAAAATATAGACCACGCTTCTTCTTCATATCGTGTAACTGATTATTTCGAACCAAATGTGGTGAAAGGATTTTAAGTGCACCTCAAAGAGGCTCCTTTCGTGCACTTGTCACATATTTTCGAACTTTTTAGGTTTTACGATATGCCCGTTTCTTCACGATGTTTTCCTTCGCCGTTTGAGAGCACTGGCTAGGGTAAATACATTTTTGGGCAGATTAAACTCATTGGTACACGACTGGATTTGAACCCACGACCTTAGGATCGGAAGGCGGGGCTGCCACCACTAGACCACGCTGACAGTATAGTACTCGCTTCAAAAACGAATAGTAAGGCCTGCGTGCAAATGCAGCCGAAACCTTGATCAGTCGTCTGCGCAGCCAAGGTCACTCTTTCGTACAGAGCCCTCTTGTGTCATAAAAGGGGCATTAACCTTCATCAAACCATACTTTTCTGATTCGCGATGGGAATTACCGAAGGTTGTAATTTCGAGGAACCGCAATAATGCTCGAAATTCGCCGAAATAAAAGATTTAATTTATCGAGTGAAAGAGTTACTCTTTCATAATAAACAATACAAACTTTACACTACTTCGTCACTATTCGTACATAAAGATGTAAGTTAATAATATCTAAGCAAACTAAAACTGAAAACTGGCGCCACCAAACCAGCGCTGCAGGTTTTTTGCGCTGTTACAGCAAATAAATGCTCATGCGAGGCCATTTTTGTCATCACAAAAGTAAATTTGAAAAGGCAAAGTAAATATTATTTTTTTCTATTCAAACGAATAAAGGCTCAGAAATTACTACAACAGTTAGGTATCGTTCACACCTTAGAACACTCAACTTAGTAGATTATGTACCTAGCTTATTAAGTAAATCCTTACTCGTTTTAAGTTTAAAGTTGTACGTCCTGTTTGACAGGAAACTGGCGCTAATTATCTATCCGTTAACTTCACGAGAAGGTATTGGAGGGAAACCACTTGTTTTTCTATATTTCAACTTATACAGAAGATTAACAAGTACTTTTTCATCCCACCAGCTCAGAAAGTGTGTTTTTGCTGTTCAATATCTGACTGCAAAAGCCGTTTTTATCCTCTAGTCTAGAGGATAAAGTAAATTTGAATTTAGAATATCGGGTTCACTAAGTTTGTGAATACACAACCTATTTACTTCTACCTCCATGGTGCCGAATTTATCATACAACCTTTTTTAATATGTTAAAAACTCACACTCGTTACCTTCTTGGTGTATTTGTGAATTCGAAACATCATTAAACCTATTTACTTCTACCTGCATGGTACCGAATTTATCATACAACCTTTTTAAATTTGTTAAAAACTCATACTCAGAACCTTCTTGGTGTGTTACTTTTAGCCGTGCCATGTTCTATTTTGCATTTAGTCATTTCCCCGCTGAGGTGGGATGAAAAGTTACGTGTTGCACTCGAGTGCAAAGATTTTTCACCTTGTGCTCTTTTGATTCCTTCGCCAACGCATAGGATTCTAACTTTTAAACCACTCGCTATACGCTCGTGGTTAAATTTTAGAATCCTTCGCTTGCTCGGTCATCAAAATTGAGCACGCGGTTAAAATGCTTTTTAACTTTGCACTCTTGTATAACAAATAACTATTACCATTTCATTCTATATTTTATTATGATTTTTTCATATACATTTGGTTTTTATCTTGCTTCTCAGTACCAAGCCCCCTATGAATGATCTTCCAAAATACTTACTAAACCTTTATCCAGTAGGTACTGAATACGTGACTTCACTTACTCTTTGCCTGAATTTTATTTTTGGAACAGGAGCCTAATTCTCGGCTCATCTCGGACCATTTTGCAATTTTATTTTATTGCTTCTTTTCGAAGAGAGAATGGATGATTTCCTTGAGTAATTCATTGACGACCTCATCGTAGAAGCCTCGACAGCTACGATATACGGAAAACGTAGAAAAAGTGCGTGGTTGTGCAATGCCATTGAAAATCTCGGTCGGCCCGAGAATTAGGCTGTCCTGACCCAGGCGTAACATTAGGTTTGTTACAAAAAGGTTAAATATTATGTTTCTTGTTGTTTTTGTGAACCTACCGAACCTACTGATTTGGAAAAATACTGGCAGGAAGTGGCTTTAATGAATGTTTTTCTTACGTACTTTTGCTTAGTTTATAATTGTTTTGTCTACGTCTTCCTAAGTTGGAGTGGCGCCACACTGGAACTTCACTGCTATTTTTATTTTTATTTTGAGAAAAGATTATACAAATAACTCTAGAGCCGTAGTTTTTATAAATGCCCGTTTTTCAAAGCTTAGTCACTAGGAACTGGCACCTAACCTCAACTAGCTTAAGACGTTTGAAAGTGATTCTTGTGATAGAATTGAATAAAAACGTTTTGAATATGAACACACCCCCGTGACGTATCCCTGTAAATAAAAAAAAAATGTTTCGAAATGCGTAGATTAATGTCACACAAAAAACATCAATTACTACCGTTCAAGCTATAAAACAGCTATTTTCGACTTCAAATATCTCTCAAGAACGATTACGGATCCATTCGTACAACAGCATATCATTAAACAAATCTTTGCGAAGGACGCCGGACGGAGCAAGTGTTTCCACCGTTCAACGCACTTTGGTTCACCATTCGCTTAGCTTCTAACAAAAGAAACTAGTCTTGCAAAAAGTCCTAAATAAAAAGATCTAGGCACTTCTTTCTAAAGATATAGTTGGCGTTTAGAAGATGGAATAAAGACAAAGTTATCATCATCATCAGCTTGAGGAAGCCAGCTCGCTTGAAGAACGATTCTGAGCCCACTCCATCCACAGAAACTGACGTAAAACCTGACCTATATTGCCGACCTTAGTTACGTGGGCTTACTCCTACAAGTCTGGAAAATTTTGACATGATAACGTCTTATAATGCGATGGAGCCGGCTGCACGCACTAAAAAACATGGCCCATGCGGCGTTACCTCGCTCTGAGGCGTTCCATTTAAGGCTTGAAGTGCAAGCGAGTGCACGGAACGAGCGACAAAGAGACACGCACGGCCTCCGCATTCGGCAGCGTTCGACATCTGTCTCTCTCCTACTTGAGTGAGCGATGCGTCCGCGTAGACAACTATCGTCAGTAAACCGACTTTACAGACAACAGATTTTTTATCAAAACTCCGGACCGGTTAGCTGAAATCACTGGGCCAGTCCGGACAAATTCTTACGCATGGTGCACCACAAAATGCAGCGACAATGCGGGGTATGTAGTGATGCAGATAATTTCACAAAACCTGTATCGGACCCGTGCGTACATTGACTTGACGTCAAAGCACGTCAAACGATTATTTCAAGGTATTTATATAATTAGGGGGTAGCTCGCGATGCTTGGGGCTCAGAGGTGCATGACCTTTTTAATCAACTTGCAGCAGGATGTGGTCAGAAATGATTGGTTTGCGAATTTAATGTAACTACTTATTTTATTTATGTGCGTGGTGCGGATTAAACTTTTCAAGCAGTAAAAAGAGAGAACAAAATGCGACGTAACATCTGCTGTTTATTTGGATTTGGCTAATAGTTTTAGTAAGATTTACACAAGCCCGAAAAGGTTTCCTTACAAAGTTGAGGCTGGTCAGTTATTATTTTATTGAAATGAAATAAAGTAGATATATAGTTAATTCTATAGCGTTGGTAGGTACTGACTTATCTTGGTTCTAGAGACGCAGAATGTAATCTTCTTATCTACTTGGTAACTAGATTAGCACTTTGGTGTGTCGTATACCTAAACAAGATGGACTTGGTTGATGTATTCGCCGCAATGTACCTACTACCTACATACATGCTGTAATGGTAGAAATGACGCGAGTCTCTTGCAAAATTTGAGCATGTGCCAAATGTAATAGTTGTACGTGCCTCTGACTACCCCTTTTAGACAGATTAGACTTCACATTAGACTTACAATCTTAGGAAATAATAAGAGAGATCTGAGGGGAAATGCAAAAGAGCCATTTCCGAATTGGAAATTTCATGCAAAAGATTTGAACGCGTTCCGATCTACGCAGATACGATTTGCGAGATGATTTGAAAACATGACTCGCGCGCGCTTCTAATTCTATACTTATAACGTTTGAGTGGAACATGGAATAAGTACCTATAAATCTAAGCCGATTCGCGTGTTGGGTAAATCTCTTGATAAAGAATCTATCTGGGTATATGTATAAAGGTGTGGGAGCCAATAGGTCCTACTTACAAACTGGCAGATCACTCTAACAAGAAGCTTAAGAAAAATAGCCTTGTCATTGTTTTTCATTACATAACCCATTTGTAAGAGATTATCTATTGACAGATTTTGCGACGAAAATCGTTAGTGTTTTTCTAACGGTATCTACCAACTACTAAGTGTCTTTAGGGATTTGCATAAGTAGGTATAGGTGTGGTAAGTAAACACGCTAGTCAGATGGACCGAAGACGATGAGAAGATTTCGTGTAGTCGGTGGACAGTGAAGGCTCAAAGTCTTCCTTCCTGCAAAAGTATAGGAAGGATACTAATATGTGTAAATTGTCTTCAGAAAAGTTTGCTGCCATCTCGTATAAGGAAGTCAAGGAAGCCGCATTCGAAAGACTTAATTGGAGAAAACTGCATCAGAACCCCAACAAGAGCTAAACTCTTAAATTTAAGAAGAAGAGTCTTGGTCTTGTAGTTTTCTTATTAATAAAAACTGATTAAAAGATTTAAAGATTAGATTAGAACAGGACAAAAGCTATTCCAAATTAAACAATATTCTACATCTTGCTAAAAATATTCTGTTTATATTAGGCATGCCGCATGATTCAATTTTGTACTGAATCCTAGTCCAAGATATAAGTATGGCGTCACTGAATAAAGAATGGATCATTAAATAATATTGACATAGCGACTCCTGCGCATGAAGCGTGAAACGATCTTCAAATAAGTAGGTACACTTCTCATCAATAAAACCGAAACAGTACTGTAATTAGGTACTACTAAAACACAAATTTTTGACCCTCATTCATTCCGTGAGGAACCGCTAAGAGCAGTCATCAGAGACCGGAGACGAAATACTAGATAAAAATCTAAAGATAAGTACTGAATAAATAAAAATGGTTTCACCTTTTGTTCCTAAAAGTTTAAGCAAATTTTTCATTTTTTTTTATAATACCTGTTGCACAGGGAGTATAGCAATAGTACATTGTTACCTGAGTGTTGAAAGTCACGTTTTTTGAGTCCCGAGACGGGTTTGGCGCCAGAGCGTAGCGAGGGCGCCAATGGAACTTGAGGGAAACGGTAAACACTGTGCTTTTCATTACGAATCCAAGGAAAGTAAAAATAAAAACATGAAAAAAAAATTGTGAAAATGAAGATTGAATTGCCGCCATCCCGTTTTTTTTTTCTTTTTCTCTGGCGGGCCTTCGGCTTCGGTTCGACAGCATTATTCAGCCATTATTTTCATTCTCATAATTTAAAAAATGGTAAATAGATGCTCAAATCTATGTTATTTTAAAAAAATAGTTGAAGCTATATATTAATCAAGTAATTTAGAAGATATATTATTTATTTAATTCTATCTTTATGTTATTTAAATTTAAATTTTACATTGCGCTCTAATTAGACTTTTTAAACTTCTTACCGTTATAATGGGTTTCCAACCTACTTGCTGAATAATAAAAGTTGGAATTTGTTCAACGACCTCCTTGCAGTTAGAAAGACTTTAGAAAGTTATAAGTTATAAGTCAACCCAGGAAACCCATTATAACGGTAAGAAGTTTAAAAAGTCTAATTAGAGCGCAATGTAAAATTTAAATTTAAATAACATAAAGATAGTATTAAATAAATAATATAATCTTCTAAATTACTTGATTAATATATAGCTTCAACTATTTATTTAAAATAACATAGATTTGAGCAAACAATTTACCATTTTTTAATTATGAAAATGAAAATAATGGCTGAATAATGCTGGTGAGCCGAAGCCGAAGGCCCGCCAGAGAAAAAGAAAAAAAAACCGGGAAGGCGGCAATTCAATCTTCATTTTCACTAATTTTTCATTCATGTTTTTATTTTTACTTTCCTTGTATTTGTAATGAAAAGCACAGTGTTTACCTCGGGTGAAAGTCTTTTAAGTCCCTCAAGCTCCATTGGCGCCCTCGCTACGCTCTGGCGCCAAACCCGTCTCGGGACTCAAAAAACGTGACTTTCAACACTCAGGTAACAATGTACTATTGTAATTTAAAATGTTACACAATGCATATTTTACTGGAATTATTATATTTTTGGTTAAATGTAAAATCACATAGAACTCATTCGAAACCAAAATTCAGAGATGTTTCGATGTTTATGATAACAAGTATGTTTAGATACTTGCTGCTGCCTGCGGTTTCACTCGCTTGTTACTAAAGTCACAGCATACTCCATCAAAACTTAAGGTTGTCCTTATGTCCATTGTTAACTAGTATCTGCTTTTTTTTTTTTGTTTTGTTACTACAGACCTCCTGCCTACCAATTTAATTGAACCAAAATAATTTATTGACATAGGCACAAAACAACAAAATAAATGTTGACAACGACTATGAAAAAATGCAACATAGGTTGTACGAACCTTATTAAATCACAGTACCAATATAATCGTGTCAAAACTTTGAGCAACTTTGAATCGCCCTTAAAATCCTTTCACCACACTGGCACTGGTTCGAAAGACCTAATGACACGACGATAAGAAGAATAAGTAAAACTTTCAACACATGCACGCCGCTAACTAAAACGAGCGTAATTTTGAACTCAGAGAAATGCCTTTAGGTTCCGTGATTTAACGGCCGTCAAGCAAGTTTTAATAAAAATCAATTCAATAAATGCTTTCCAAAACACTTTCTAGCACTCATTGCCGTCGGCAGTTTTTCCTGACAACTACAATGTGGGCCTCTTCAAGGCAAGAGTGAATAGGTGTCTTCTAGACCATCCTGCTTCATCGTCAGCTACATCGTTTCCATCAGGTGAGATTGTAGCCAAAGGATGTTCTATTTAATGTAAAAAATAGCAAAATACTCCTGCAATCGCATGTACTAAAATATGAGCTGTGTTGAAACACATTAAAAGCTGCTACGAAGCTTCAATTGCTTTTTATGTTTTGCTCTACTTAGTTAGTAAATAATCAACACAAGGGCCTCGGAATGTAGAATCGAGTCTCGGTAGGATTATACTAAACACAAGACAAATCGTATTGTATTAAGTTTAGCGGCGTTGCTCTCTATAGTTTTGCTTGTAATTTTTTACATAAAAAAAATTACACACTGAAAAATTCCACTCACCCACATAATGAAGTGGCACCACACTGGAACTTCACTTCTATTATTATTATTTTTGTTTGTGAAAGGATCATACAAAAAAGCGGCAGGAACCAAGTAGTTTGTTGCCTGTTCTTCTTGGCTTGGTCGCGTGGAACTGGCACCTAGAATCACCTAGCTTTAAGACGTTTCAAAGGGTATACTACTGAATAATTATATATTTCTCTTTGAAAAACTAGTTCGTCCGAGAATATCTACATAACATTAGATCATTATCGAACTAGATTAGACTAAGCATAATTTAGAATAGTTTACGTTACCCCGAAAAAAAGCCAAAGTCTGCAGTCAAAGCGAGCTATAGAAATAAAAAGAAGGAATCTACCGCGAAATGTAACGATTACTCGAGGACAATGCCACCGATGTAGGCCAATGATTGGCCCTAATAAGAGACCCTATTCACCAAGTAGCTAAATATACGTGTGTACAATCACAAACAAAAATATGAAAAACAAAGTTTGGGTCAAGTAGTCAAGTCCGAATGAAAAAAATTAAAGGGTGTAAAAAAGCTCCTTAAACACATTGGTGTTGTGAATTATATCGAAGGAAAATACAAATAAATAATCGTAGGTTTTCATACTGGTTTTCAGCAGTGATCTGTCGAGAATCTTGGTTGAGCATCTTCTGAGAGGGTACGGTTTTTAAAGAAGTATTTTCAAGTTCTGTAGGAGATGTAGCAAACATATTGGTTCTTGAAGTATAATTTTAATACTATAGTAAGCTTGAATTTAGGCGAAGCGTCAAAGGCTAGAAGATGGAAGAAACCGACGTGGTCATGCCTTGTTTCTTAACTAAAATGTCCTGTCTACTTCTTGTTATCGTGTCACTGATTCTTTCAGACCAGTGTGGTGAAAGTATTTCAAGTGCGCCTCCTTTCGTGCACTTGACACATATTTTAAATTCTACGACATGCGGTTGCCTCTTGCCTCACAAGACGTTTCCTTCACCGTTTGAGGTTTGAGAGTACTGGCATAGTGCACATACATTTTTCGAGAGAAAAACTCATTGCGCTGTGATATCATTCGAAAGTTTACTGGCATGGTTAGTGCTGATGTGGATTAACGGGTTAAGTGGCTAAGCTTGATCGTGCAGATAAACCTTCCGTTGGTTGTTAGCAGGTTCTGCCCTACAAACTCAAATAGGTACCTACTTATATTCTTTTAAGTTTAGTAATTTCGTCAGTTTTATTTAGCGCACCTGTAGGGTTAACAAATAACAATTGATATTTTAAAATATTGTATTTATTTATGTTATTAATGGCGATAATACGACTTTTTATATATTTGCTACCAATAAATGAATGAACTGAACTGAAGGGCAATGCCCAGTGCATTCATTTACAACATTTCGTCTACCAAATGTTATTTTCGTGTGAGCACGTGTCTCTCTCTTTTGTATGGAAAATTGATGAGATAACAACTCGTTTCTATCGTTTCTACACAGTTTTTGCTGTCTCGTCTGTACGAGAAACACGCTACTCGATACAGTAGAGAGAGACAAAATAGGCGAAACGTAAACAACATTTCGTAGACGAAATTAATGTTTTAAATGAAGGAATGAAGGGACTTGCCCTTCTGAACTAATAAGTCATTAGTTTTTCCCGAGACGGAAGGCCCCTCTAATAACGGTGTGTTCGAAATCGAAAATGTATTATAAATAAAAAACCTTTTGACGTACAAACCCACACAAAATATGATAGCTCAATTAAAGAGGCTTTGCGAGTCTGGTCTGATGTGGAGTGGTGTGATTGACGTTTCCAAAATAAGTTTCACGTACACAACGAACGTCGTGCAAAAATTGACCGACATTTTAAAGACGCATCGGACTTTTAAAATGTCGGCCTTTCATCGTGTGCTATCTATCTTGACCATGCCTAAAAAAAAATAATTCATAGGTAATTATGTAATTGAAGAACTAAGGGTCTATTTACACGTACCACAACCATACCACATTGGAGCGACAAAAAGTGTCCAAGCATTTTGGTTAGGTACGTGTAAACGGCAAAATGTGGTCTATGTGAATTAAATTATTACTTTTCATACAAATTAGCACCCGCCCACGAAGTTCAAAGTTAATTTATTCAAAACACGGTTACACGTCAAATACAGTAATTCATTGAACTATATTATGTTAATAAATGTTGTGTATGTTGTTTTTCATGTAAAATTAATAAGTAATAAGTTCCAATAGTCTCACTATGCGAAAACTTGTCAATGGTCCATAGTTTTTTTTAATTATCAATTCGAATATAAGTACTGTTTGTTTTCCAAAGAAATAAAAAAACAAAATAAAATGAAAACATTCTGTGAATAAAATATCCAAAAAATATAACTCTACTACACAACACGCGTTTTCGTTGTGGTGTGGTTGTGGTACGTGTGAATAGACCCTAATATTGTGAATATTCAAATGCTTACTGTAGGTATCAACAGTATAATACTAACTCAATAGTATTCACAATATAGTGCTAGTAACTATGCAGTATGTTATGTCTGTAAATAATCTGAAAAATGCGTGTTTTACTCAGGTATACCTTATCTGCAGCATAAACAGTAAATAGCCACTCACTTCGCAAAACGCCAAATGCCGTCGCCAGCAACCAAAACTAGGGCACGAAATATGCGTTTTTAGTTTACTTGTGCACTACTTGTCTAAACTAGCGGTGGCGGCATATTACGGTCAAGTCAAAATATGACAGTTCAAAATTCTTTTAGTGAAATACCTACCGGAAGACGATTGTGAGATAGCGTTGTCGGGAGTCCTCAGTCTCTTACACGCATATGCCCAAAATTAGCTTATTTATTAAAAATTAGGTATATGAGTATTGTATCAGTTACCTGGATCCTATAGTTAAATGCTTAATTTAGGGCTAGATAGAGCTGTGTGGATTGTCCCCGATTTTTTAAATTTAATACTCAAACCTAACGAGCATAATATGACGGTGATCGTTTATGAGGAACCAAAACCATTAGTGGCTTGTGTCTGTAACCCGATACAACTAAATACCTGTTTACAATTAGACAGGTAAGTAGGACTTAATGGCGTTCGTATAGGCAGTCGGCAAAAGTAAACAATCTCAGTTAGGTCTCCACTCTTCTTCATTCAGTAAAGAATTCTGATGGCCTCTCAGCTTAGTTGGTATTAGCTCTGCCTTCTGAGCCGTAGGTCGTGGGTTCGATCCCCACTGAGAACAAATATTTGTGTGGTGAACACAGATTTTTGTTCTCTGACTGGGTGTTATATTGTATTCTAAGTATGCGCTGACAAAAAAAAAATATATAAGTATCATAACAGCTATCTGGTTCCCATTGTACAAGATCTGCTTAGTTTGGAGCTAGAAAGTATAAAAAATGTATATATGTATTATATCAGCTATCTGGTTTCTACAACGTGTATCAAAATATGTGTACTATCCTGAAGGGGGGTGAAAAACGTCAGCTACTCGAATTTCCACCCCCCGGGGAACAACTTTTGTTCAACGACTTTTCGAACTTCGATTGGTATCTCTGAAAAAAACTGCAACGAAGTTTCAACATTAACAGCTGACTTTATACAAAGTGACAACCCTAAACTCAGCTACAGAGGTAGTAGGTAGTAGTAGTAGACCTACAGAGGTAGTAGGTCAAGGGGTCAAGGGGTTACAAGGATAGGGTTGTCAATTTATTTAGGCATTATGAAATTAAATATTTTTGTATGGGAAACTGAAAATAGGAATTTTTAATTATATCCCCTCCACAACTGATCACCATTGTGGTCTGAAACACCCCACCTTCGCATAGTAGGTACACATATTTAGATACACCTTGTATAGTAAAAGCTCTGCTTAGTTTGGGGCTAGATAGTGTTGTGTGATTTGTCTATATTTAATATAATTTAAAATTAGTAATTTTGATGTTTAGATTATGGCGACGGATACTCTAGCCAGATCTTTGTATTTGTATAATGCTTTCATGTACTTACATAAGATCTTAAAAATAAAGGTACAGTAGGTAGGTAAGTATCTTCATATAAAATAAAAAACTTCAAAAGGACCTGCAAGAACTCGGAGCCAGCAACTACGTGGAAGCCTCTAAGGACAGAGAAGCCTGGCGGACTCTGGTGTCCAAGATCCACTTTGGGTCGTTGCGCCACAGCAGTAGTAGTACATAGTAGTAAGTAGTAGTAGTCAGTATCCGAAGTGAGCTGATCTTCATTTAGTGTCACTGGTTCTTCAAAACAGTGTGGTGAAAGGACTTTAAGCGCGCCCCAGAGAGGCTTTTCGTGCACTTGACACATGTTTTTGAATTTTTTGGTTTAACGACATGCTGGTTTCCTCACGATGTTTTCCTTCACCGTTTGAGAGTAACAAGCATGAATATTTTGACAGAAAAACTCATTGGTACACGACTGGATTTAAACCCAAAACCTTGGGATCGGAAGATGTCTGCCACTGTCATTAGTTAGTTGATTGCAGAAATATTATGAACTTAACAAACCAGAATGTTCATATATTTTTGTCACTGACTGTATTAACATGGCGAAATCAATAATATATCTGAAGGTAAGGTAAACATCGTAAGGAAACCCGCGTCTTAGTAACGCACGTATTGACCTTGTTTTTCCTGTGGATTATGCCGACTAAGCTGTCAGGATGGTATAGGTGCTGGGCAAGCCTATTTTATCTAAAATCCGGTCCAGTAATCACCAGTTGCCATATAAACCATGTATAATGCAAAGGCCTGCTTTTTTACATATGAAAGTTAATTTGTAACGTACACGGTACCCATTAGGAATTAATTAATGGGTTTTCCGGCTCCAAACTTCGATATTCCACAAAAATTAATTAATTTGAAAATACCTACAGATTTAAGTAGAACATAACCGCTACTGGCGTTACCTTTGATAAGATTAGGGCTACTGTGTAGTAAGTAAAAATCAGTAGCTGATTACAATTTGTATGATTTCGGCAATTTGATAAATAACCTACTGAAAGCAAAGCCAGAAATGTTTTGGGAGGAACGTTGTATAATGTTCGTAAAGTATGAATACATTATGGCGGCTGTACACATGGGGCCAAGGTGTTGGGCCAACGTGTTGGGCCAACGTGTAGAGAGCTACCTGGCGGTATGTTGGCTTAATTGGTCTAGTTGGCGCCAACATTGGCAGGCCATCCGAATAGTGTCGGTTTTTTGTGCACACATCAAAGGATCTTGGCGCGCTCCGCAAACAGCGTTCACACGTTGGTGTCTTGTTCAGTTCGTTGTTATTACTCGTCAGCGGAGACAGACAGTATCGTTGCGCGTGAGTGAAATTTACGATCCCATGTTCCGATAGCGATGGCGGCGCCGGTGTGGATAAGCAATGAGGTTTTACAATTCATAGAATTGTATCGACATGAAGGAATAATCTGGAATCCAAAAAAACCATCCACCACCTTCTTTTGCGCCATTTCTTTTTAGTCATTCTACTTTGGTGCACATGTACGTAATAACTAAACGCATTGTATAAATAAATTGCCGCGGCTGCAAGAACTTCTACGTCCATCATCTTTGAAGCGCCAATGCAGAATGATCAGTAAGCCAATGTGTGAACAGAAATCTTGGTTATCCATCATTTTTGCCCAACACGTTGGCCCAACACCTTGGCCCCATGTGTACAGCCGGCATTACACCTATCTGCCAAGTTCTAACTTCAAGAATTTGAAATACGAATTCGTGTCTTCCGCTATCTATGTTCATAGATAAAGAGTGCGGGGTCAACACAACAACCGTGCAATTGACCAATCATTTGATAGACTAGGTAGTAGGTACCTAGTTTACTAAATATTAGGTAGGTTAGTACCGAAAGTAGGTCATAAATAAACGTAGTAGTTTTCTATTTTTTCTTCATACCTAATGAATGTACTTATAATGTATTTTCTTATACAGGATGTAATTACTATCATTTTAGTTATTGCGAACTATGTTTGGGTAAAAACGACGTTTTCAGAAAAAAAAATTAACCAAGCATTTGAACACGATGACGTGTGCAAAAGTGCAATTTATTTGGTAGTAAAAATCAGTGAACCTACAGAATACAAGTAGAAAGGCGGTCATGCGCCGTTTGTATGAGAGCCACTGTCGCTAGTTTTATATATTCACTATTTTATTTAGATAAAATATAAATGTCTGCATGCCACCATATTTCATAATAATTTATCCTTGTTTGGAAATGAGGTTTATTTACCTTATCGGTGTGAACGTTTGCCTTACGACTTTCTGATTTAGCTATTTTTTATTTATTAATGAACTCATTATGTGAATATGTAGAGGTACCAGGAAAAGTTTTAGCAAAATACCGATAGGTACGGGCAAACTGACTTAATTTAAAAAGTAGGAAAACTAATTAATTATTTATGTTTTGAATTTTATACGAAATAAGGGTTTCACGTTTGACTAATTACCAAAAATTGGCTAATATCACTTTAAACCTAAATATATTTTGGTAGCAACTTATAGCAAAACTGCTATGAATCGGTTAGCTTGAGAATAGATTTGCGTAAAATGTTGGCCCAAAGCATAACAGTACCCGAAGTCGGAGTTTTGCTACCACATTTCGTCTACCAAATGTTGTTTTCGTGTGAGCAAATGTCTCTCTCTTTTGTATGTAAAATTGATGAGACAGCAACTCGTTTCGATCGTTTGTAATGGTGATATCAGACGGTTCATTCGAATGAATGTTCACACGAGTTCATTTATCTTTAATTCCATGTTTACTAATTCATTCTGTGTTCATACGTTGCATTTCGAGTAAAAGGTGCCGAATGAAAGGCAAAAATGAACAAAAGATGAATCGTCTGATATCACCTTAAGTAACGTATTTTTGCTGTCTATTCTTTTCTCCATACCTGCTACAATAGAGAGAGATAAATAGGCGAAACGAAAACACCGTTTGGTAGACGAAATGTGGTAGCGAAACTCCGACTTCGGGTACTGATACCGAATTCTTTACCCAGTATCCGCTACCTAAAATACAATAGGGTACAGTCTTGTGACGTATAAGACAACCTTGCAATTCGTGTTATTGACTAAGCAAAGTCGTGTGTGAGTTACTTCATGCACGCTTGTCTTATTCACCATCTTGAATTTATTTGATACGTCATAGAAAGAATTTCAGTTCATTTCACATTTTTTTATCTAACTTATATCGTCCCACTGCTGGGCAAAGGTGTCCCCCAAATCATTCCAACCGTCTCTACGCCGCTTGATCCCACCATCCTCGCTCGAAAGCGTCGAGATCGTCCCTCCAACGCTTTCAACAACATTGAAATTAAAAAATCGGTTGTCTGTGTAAAGTCGGTTTATTGACGATAGTTGAACGAGACAACGTTAAATTGAACGCCTCAGAGCGAGGTAACGCCGCAGCAGGAGTCATGTTTTTTCGTGCGTGCAGCCAGAAAGACGACGTTGTCACGTCAAAATTTCGCTACAACATTGAAATTGGTAAATAAATGAAGTCAGGTAAATACTCAAGAGAACCTAACAGAGTATATTTAAATGGTGATAATTTTGTAGACATACTTGTAATAATGTTAACACTGACGTGACCAATTCTTATCGCTCATCACATCAAATAAGCAAAAGATTGGCGAAGGTGCAAGTAAAACTTGCCTTACGTAATGTACTGTCTGAAGGAGGGTTCGACAGTCATAGAAAATTCCGTCTCCATTTTATACTGTTTTTTTAAACTAATTTTAGAATATTTTCCTAGCTTTGGTAAAGCTTTTTTATTTTTTATTAGTGCTCTCAATGATCTTTTGTAAACCAATCTTTTGAATTTCTTAATCTCAGTGCCAATATTAATTGTTATAGTCGCATGAGGGCCCCATTTTTGTCTACAAAATCTCGCTAGTAATGCAAACAAGATCTTGTGGATTTCCCCAGCTAAAGCAAAGCTTGTTTCTCAACAGTTATTCAGCGTTCTAGGCTAACTCGATGACTAACTAGGTAGCTAGCTACATACCTACCTAGCGCTAAGGCAGTGTAGGTGTAGGTACTTCGACCTGACACTAATTTGCATTGTGAATTAAGGTAAGTAGGTACATAACTTGACACTTTCGGTCAACGACAAAAACTTACCTAAGTACAATTTGAACTACTAACAGTTCTTTTTCAAAAGTTTGAAAATAAAAAAAAGCATTTAATCTTGTCCAGTTACCATTTCAATCTAAAAATGCGATTCAATGTTGACATAAAACTAAACAGAGATCAAGTTGAAACTAACCTTCTAACAGACTTGTGACCGAGTTGTCTCCGATAACGGGATGTTATTTATAGATCATCCCTCGCTGTGAGAATTTTGTCTAATTTACAAGCCGCGGCTGTGACTGGTGTGTCCTTCTGGTTCTCTTGTCCTTTGACAAGAGAACCCTAGACCCTTCTCTTACTCACTCACTCAAGTGTTGTTATCATTATCATACACAAATCCACACAATCATGTGCTTGTCAACAAGAGTATGAGTTGGTTCTATAGCTGTAATCGCTGACAAACAATTTGACCGACGTGACTAAGCCATGCAAAACATAATTCACTGGTTTGTCAGGGATCAACTTGTTTGCCGGTACTATATACGCACTCGTATGTACCTACTCGTACGTTTGTAGCGGATCCAGTTTTACACTCTTGTATTCCCTATAAACGTATCGAATTCCTAAAATCAGGATACCTACTTAAACTTCATTCTAAATCCATCCCGAGTTTTATTTTGCGTTCTATATTTAGAAGAATACCTGCTATCTATCATGACTTGAAACTTGTTTCTTACCAAAAACTTGAACTTGAACTAGTGTCGTTTACCTTGTAATAATTGAGAAACAGGCCCCAAACATTTACGCGTAATAAATATTTCCTAAGAGCAGATTGCGGATCCGCTTCGTTCCTAGTTGTGTTCTGATTCTGATACTTTTGAACTTGAAGCATAAAAGTTGGGAAGGTTTACTGTTCCGTGGTTCAAAACGCTTTGCAAAAAACCCAAAACCGGTCCCCTGTAGGACCGGTCGCTCCACTCTCAATCTGGACGCTCTCATTGCGCACGCACGAGAAATGCTAATTAGATGATTAATATCTGAGGAATGATCCTGATGATAGTCATTCACCAGGTCCTTGACCAGCAGAGTCAGTACGGAGAATTACTCGCGCACCACATTTTTGCGTTCGTGCATGATGTTTGTTTTTTTTTAACTTCAAATTAGGTTCTCAATTCAGAGGATATTCGTAGTTAATGTTTTTTCGATTGAGTCAATAGGTAGGTGCTTTGCTTACTGTGTAATAGATGGTTCGGTTCCCTGCAATTAATAGAAGAATTTCTTATCCATATTTTCGAGAGTCTGTTTTTTTACATTTCAAGGTTGGCGCGGCGATGTAGGAGGAGTTTTACCCAAAACCTCTCACATTACCTATATGAAATGCAAACCGCTTCGAGTAACTTCGTCCAGTGTTGTTTTAGTGCATAATAAGATGTTAAATTATAAGTAGGTAGTTATTACATATCATTATTGATACGAGCCTTTCATGTCTCATTACTGGGCAAAGGCCCCCAATCGCCTCCACTAAATACACATAAACTAAATCAACTAAATACCAAAAAATAACAAAATTCAACCTTTGCATGCTGTGTTCCATCAATATTTTCTAAACGTGGGTCGATCATAGACAAAAACTGTTATTTACGCTCATTGAACAAACATATCAATGAATCATGAACTAACATTCATCATTATGTTCATTAACTTGAAGAAGTCCAGTGCTGGACATACGACAGTGAGCTCTCTTCATCTTCATGCATCGCCATCCCGGCGGTCTCCCCAATATCGTCGGTCCATCGGGTGGGATCACTTGAACCACTCTACCAAAATGTTGTTCAAAATGGTGTACAAATCGAGATGCTTACCGCGTTACGACATACTACTTTCAAACAATTATACTAAGCAACGGTTCGTGGCGAGAAACAAGCGATTATTACCTATTAGTGCTATTAGTGGTCTCCTTCACGTTACAATGGTATAAACTAGCGATCATCATCGGAACATCAGCATATCGTTCCCACCACAGCAAGCAGTAGAGAAGAACATAAAATAATACTAGACACCTATTATAATGTACCTGCCTATATCTTATACAGGGTTCCCACAGCACTCAGAATCTATACGCGCACACAATAATAAATTCATATCGATTTAGAATGCAAAAGTCCACGGAACCGATCAAGATGAGGTATTTGGCATAGAAATAGTTCGCATTCTGGCGAATATAATGTAGGCATCTTTTTACGATTTCGTACCCAAAATATACTACTGGACTCTATTTTAGGGTTCCGTATACAAAATGTATACGACTGGACCCTTGTCTTGCTTATTTGTGCTCGATATTGATAACGATATCGATATTGATTGCTCGATATTCGATATTGATAACGGCAATAGGTATAGACGATTGAAATATTCACAGGATATTTGGCTAACTTATTTATTAACTTTAAAAAAGAAAATAAAAATAATATTAATAAAATATTTCGGGGGGCCCCCCCATACAAAAGACATGATTGTTTTGCTGGATTTTTTTGTACGGAACCCTTCGTGCACGAGTCCACTAGCAGAATTAAATAAAGCTTCTTTTTACCATCTCAGAGTACCTAACGCTGTAGGTCAGACAATAAACATAATTATAAGTTTAAAAAACTTGAGAAACCGACTTCATTGCGAAACTGAATGAAATTTGGACAATATGGACGTAAGAATAACCTTCCAAATAAAAAAAAAAATCTAAATCGGTTCATAAATGACGGAGGCATGCAGTTAGAAACATTTAAAAAAAATGGCAACACCGATTTTAATAAAATTAAAATGGGACCAATCTGGAAGCAGTACCTTTCAGATAATTTTTTTTTTTCAAATCGGCTCACAATAAATGACGAAGTTATGCGCTAACAAACATTAAAAATAAAATCCTGCTTTTTGATTGTAAGTCGGTTAAAAAGCTATGTTCACAATAATTTTTTATTTTATTTTTTTTAATTTTTTATTTAGTTCTGCAGACCCCTTGATATGCTGGATCCATTGCTGGATCTACAGTTTTATACAGATAAGTGCAGGTAGTCATAACTTCTAACTCCTGAATGTCCATAAAACCATAATATAGGCAGGTCTACCAAAATAAACCGATTTCCGTCATGATTGAGAAAAGCTGTTGTCAAGGATAACTTAAGAAACTAATTCAAGTTTTGAAACGCAAGGCCGTGTTCATGTACTACCTATATTGTTTCTGTGGTAGTAGCCATGGTCACATGGACACATAGTAGACATTGCACTGTGTAATAGGAAGGTACTCACATCATAGCTCCAAGTGCAGGAGACCCCGGCGAACTTGGCGACGCATCTCCCCAGCTCTACGTCCTCGTGCGTCGTGTACAGGTGCTTCAAGCAATACTTCACGTGCGGAGCCACTCGCCGCAGCGTCTCGCGGGACAGCAGCACTCCCGGACCACCCATGCAAAAGTTCTCATTGTAGTCCAAGGCCAGGGCATCACGTTCAGCCGTCGTCCCCCTTCCCGCTTGTCCAATAAACTGAGGCTTTCTACTGTCCACTGAACGCAAGAACTGCTCTAACTTATCGCCCCGCACGTACACGTCATCGTCCGCCCGCATGAACCATTCGAACCTGTCCCCATACTTCTCGTACATATATAACAACATCATGAAGGACTTCTTCTGCGGAGGGTAGCTATCGTCGACGTTCTTCAAGGGCACCAGGGGTAAACCCGGCGCGCGAGATACTTCGGAGCTGAAGAACGCGATGCGGCCGGGCAAGTCCTTCCTCCACGTCTCGTAGACGGCGCGCGCTCGCGTCGTCAGGTACTGCTCCGCAGTCATCACGCCCACGAACACCAGCGTCCGGTTGGAGTTCTGCACCGTCTCGTTGGGCAGTAAGCCGATGACAGCCAGCGGATCCAGCGGCACCGCAAGCCTCGCCGCCTGCGGGCACGTTTCGATAGGGGCACGCGACGACGGCCGCAGACACAGCTTGAGGAACACACCGAGCGTCACACCAGCCACCACCCCCGCCACCAGGTGCATCCACCTGCTCCTCCGAGCCATCGCAAAGCAACTGAGGAAGGCTCAACGAAGGCGCCCACTGTTACCCGGCGTCCACATGTGCGCATTCCGGGAACGGCCTTTTTATCCCTTTTTTGTTGCCGGGAGGGGTAGACATTAGCGGGCTGCTTTTTTGTTCGAGTCGCTCCCGTCGGCGGGGAGCGATCACATGGCGCGACGTGGGCACACTGTCGCCGTCGTCGTAACGCGAGATACCGAATCGAACCGTATCGCGCTATCGCCGCCGAATATCGGATTCGCAGATGTTATCGGAGCGAGCGCGGCGCATGTGGACATGCGAGACGGTCATGTTACGCGGCGCTCGGCGGGACGTGACTCGTGCGCCGATCTGCGAACGACTGCAGCGAGGAACAACACAAACACACGGCCAGCGCTGCCAGCGGTCGTTCCGAGAGTGGACAAGTCTCCGAGGTCTCGCTCGCTCCCGGCGCGGAGCCGCGCGGCGTCCTTGTCGCTGGCCGCGGCCGCCGACGACGCCGGCCGGTGGGCCGGACCGTGATGCGAACTTGTCCCATTGCCATTCATCGTCTACTATGACAATAAACAATGCGGTGGTCGCCTATTGTCTGGCGGTGGTGGGTCAGCGGCACGCGGAAACTATATTTGATGACCCATTTGCGAGTCTCTGGGAATTGGACACGAGACGGAAACGCGGCTCCTTTATCTTACCTATGTTTAACACAATGCTCTGGCTATTTCGCATCATTGTAGTTAGGTAAGTAGTATATAGTCTGCTGACTGACATCGATAGTGCGGGTCCACGAACGCCCTTGATCCTGAGCTCAAGTTCGTCCGGGTTTCGCAACTTCGCGATTACAAGTTTCACGAATTTGTTTATAACACGAAATGTAAATCTCACATTTTTTGTATAATAATATATAAAACTTAGTAAAATACTAACAGCCACGTCTCCGCATAAATAAGAGATGCAATACCTATCCTGCGTGTGTAACTGTATGAATCTTATTACTGGCACTCTTAATAATTCTCAAGGGAATTAAACGTGGGCTTAAAATCTCTCGTAGAGCTAATCGAACGAACATCTTGGCATTGACCTGCTACCAAAAATGGAACAAGATAACCGAATCTCCGATAAAACCCGTCCCCTTATTCCAAAGCGATAAGGTTTAATATAGTTACGATTCTTGGATAATATGGTGATGAAAAGCAGATGTATGATGCACGTGGTTCATCATTTGCATGACAGATGGGTTTCAATAGCGACTCAATTGAATCCCAAATCATAAAATAAAATAAAACATTCAAGTATAGCGGAGACTAGTAAAGGCGGATGTACTAATAACCCTTTATTTATTTATTTTACTAATAACCTACTAGTTATACCTATTTACCTAATGGCAAATAAATGGGCTAGATCTAAAAGATTTACCCAGTTTTTGAAAATCCAGTTTTTAAATGGGCAATGTGGAATTTACGGAGCAGTCAATTTTAATAACACAATATTTTTTTTAAACCGGTCGTCTGTGAACGGTCGCGAGTGAATCCTAAATAATAATAAAAAGAGTTATTCAAAATAACATTTTATAATATTAAGTATATATTATTATATACATTTGTTTGTGTGAAGCCGTTTATACATATAAAATCATTCAACTACCAGCAAGCTCGCTTACAATTTTAAACATCTACAAATAAATAAAAACAGTTAAAATCCAACCTCTCATTAAATCATTTCTATACCTTTTTTACATACAAAAATAATGAGTCTACCTAACAAGCGCGATATGCTTTTTACTGGAATACTGAAACCATAATAAGACGTTTTGAAACAATATTCTGCCTCAAATAATTTTGCATAAAAACGCAAAGCGTATATAATTTTAATTCATAAAACGAAATTATGATCTATGTATTTTCATGCTGACGGCATTTGTATTCGTCAAAAATACCGTTTAGTAAGGAGTAGTTTATTTATAACGATAAAGTTACTATTTTTTATTTAGACTACTTCGTCCCACTGCTGGGCTAAACTACTTTATACTAGCCTAGAGTTACCACTTAGCATCGGGTAGGCCACATGCTTGTTCCATGAGCAGGTTGTATAAAAAAACAATAATTAGTGGCTATTACATGTTATTTTTTTAAATAGATTGTAAATAAAATTGAATTAAACTTAAAAGTAAGTATGTATCACAATGTGAGTTTCAGTATCCAGTAACTACGTCATTGAAAACTGCGACCACACCCTAAAATGCTGTCTTTCAAAAGTTTCCCAATATCATAATGTCTATAAATTCAGATTATTTTATTTACAATAGACTACATAAAATAGCAGTTTGATATCTATGTATATCCTAAATCTTCATAGTTTTCTCAAAGATTGATATAAAACACAGATAAGTAACCTTTAAAAATTTGAAGTCTGCTTTTTGTGTTTCAGAGGTGACATAGGTTTTCAGATAAATAAATAATTATGCAAATATACAGTAATAGTATGCAGTGTAGCCTAAATTTAATCTCATAAAATATTTAAAACTAGCGTACCTTGGTTTACAGTCGTGAGTCTATTTTATTTCAAACGCAAGAAGTTACAGTTTTTTTTTACAATATTATTTTTTTAGGTATGCTTCTCCATTCATAGTTACTAAAGGTTTCTGGAATATAATTACAGAAAACATCTAAATAGGTAGGATACATTCCGAGTTTTTTTATTTTGGTTTTTTTATGGAGATGCAATAAGCACCTTTATTGAGCGTGCTAAGAAGTAAGAACTGAAGAATGAAAAAAAAAGAATACGGGTTGCACTCCGGGAGTGCCGGCAGCAGTGTTGCCAGATGCGAAAGTTGAAAATGCGGTAACGGTACTCCAAAAACGCGGATTTTCAACAAAAAAAGCGGAATTTCCTGTTTTAACGTCAGATCGATTTTTCAATCAATTCATAATCATATTACAAATCAAAGAGTTATGTGAAGTAAGCTTCCTTTTCATTGCTCATACTCGGAAAGTAGGTCTGAAGTTGCCTGAGGGGCCTAATTGCAAAGTAACACTTTCAGCCCTAGGGAGAATCGCTTTCTACTGACAGCTGTCAAATTATAAAAAAAATAAGTTCTATTTTATTCAACCATGTTCCAACTTTCTGAAGTCTTTCTAACTGCAAGGAGGTTTTTTTTTTAACCTGCACTGTCCCACTGCTGGGCAAAGGTCTCCCCCAAAATTTTCCAACTATCACGATCTTTGGCGACTTTCCACCAATCCTTCTCCAGAGCTTCCAGATCGTCTCGTCATCGTCTTTTTGGGTGGCCACGCCGCCGTCGCCTTCCGTCCTCCGGCACCCAATGAGTCGTTATGTTTGCCCACTTTTTAGGGTCCATCCTGCTGACGTGGCCCGCCCACTCTCACTTGAGCTTGGATTTTTGCTCTCTACATCGGTAATGCCAGTCATTGAATGTAGCATTGTATTTCGCACCCGGTCGATGCGTTTAAGGCCGAGAATGCTGCGTTCCATTGCCCTCTGGCAAATTTGCAGTCTAGACTTCTGTAACTCAGTCAATGACCAAGTCTGGCAAGGAGGTTGTTAAACCAAATTCCAACTTTTTATTCAGCAAGGAGGTTGGAAGCCCATTACAACGGTAAGCAGTTTAAAAAGTCTAATAAGAGCGCGATGTGAAATTTAAATTTAAATAACATAAAGATAGTATTAAATAAAAAATAATTTTCTAAATGACTTTATTATTATTTAGCTTCAACTATTTCTTTAAATAACATAGATTTGAGCAAAAATTTTTCCATTTTTTAAATTATGAAAATGAAAATAATGGCTGAATAATGCTGGCCAGCCGAAGGCCTGCCAGAGAGAAAAAAAAAGCTGGAAGGCGGCAATTCAATCATCATTTTCACCATCGAGATATACATGTACTACGTCATGATTTTCACTAATTTTGCTATCATGTTTTTATTTTTACTTTCCTTGTATTCGTAATGAAAAGCACAGTGTTTACCGTCTTGGGACTCAAAAACGTGACTTTCAATCCTCAGGTAACAATGTACTATTACTTCACAGAACAGAAACAGAAGGTGGCTCGGGGAGGCACAAAAGATATCACTCAAGTTCAATCCACATTCTCACAGTCAGTGAAACACTTGTAGGCCTTGTAGCTCGATGTGAACTTGTGCGTGTGCAACTTCATAAGGCTACGCTCACTTTGGATACGACTCGAGAGCACTGGTGGTCTAGTGGTAGCAGCCCCGCCTTCCGATCCTAAGGTCGTGGGTTCAAATCCAGTCGTGTACCAATGAGTTTTTCTGCCCAAAAATACAGGGTTATTCATTATTAGCTGCAAATACTCAGGAATTAGGTTCAACAAATAAAATAAAAAATATTTATGTACCTAATGATTTTTTTTAAATTTTGATTTCAGTTTTTGTATCAATTTTTTTTTTATTAATTTCTTTACGGCTATTGCATAATGATTGCCATGGAGAACAGGACGATGACCCACCCAGGCGGTGACTGAACGCAGAGTGTCACTCACGGCGCGCGGGCGCGGATCAAAGGTCAAAGGAAAATAGGTCAGGCGCCAATGATTTCTTTATCGATTTTCTCGGGATTTTCATAACAAAACTTAAAAAAAATCATTTCATAAATATTTTTTATTTTATTTGTTGAACCTAATTCCTGAGTATTTGCAGCTAATAATGAATAACCCTGTATATGTACACTATGCCAGTGCTCTCAAACGGTGAAGGAAAACATCGTGAGGAAACTGGCATATCGTAGAGCCTAAAAGGTTTGAAAATATGTGTCAAGTTCATGAAAGGAGTCTCTCTGAGGCGCACTTAAAATCCTTTCACCACACTTGGTTCGAAAGAATCGGTGACACGATAAGAAGAAGAACTTTGGATACGAATTACATCGCACGTAAACGTACGAACACTGTTCGTACGAATTGAGTGCGCACACTGAATACGTTTTTCTCTGTCAAATAGAAAGAGTACCGGTGTTAGCGCATCCATTATTGATGATGAACGCACGAACGTGTAATAAAATCCCAACAAGTTGGGATTGATTTCGGACGTCGGACGTGCAGGTACGTATACGTATACGTACGACTAACTCGCGCGCAGTGTGAGCGCTTTCCTATTACTCAGAAGGTCGGGAATGTTCGTACGTTATCGTACGAAAACGGATCCAAAGTGAGCGCAGCCTAACACTGTGTACCAACATGACAATAGTGATTTGACAACATAAATTTCACAGACTATTATGTTGGCCAACAATAACAGCGCTATACTAAGAAAAGAGATATAAGTATTTCTGTCTTGCTTTCTCGTATAGCGCTGTCTCCCATTTGGTGTAGTTTTGGCAGGAATGTAGAGCCCGCTATAGACATTTTTTCACGTTTGTTACGGCCGCCAAGCGTCCGTGGCACTGTAGTGCCACGATTTTTCTCGGACGTTTGGACCTGTCAAAGTTCGTGTCACTATAGGTTCTTCCATTTGAAAGGGTAAACGGATTGGTGCCCATAAAAATGTCTTTAGTGGGAAGATAATATTTTAATCCTCATATCCTATCAAAGTCGAAAAAAGTGGAATCCCGCTGGCTAAAAGCGGATGGTGGATCCATTGTCAAAAAGGCGGTGTAAAAAGTGGAAAAGCGGTATGATCTGGCAACGCTGGCCGGCAGAAGTGAAAACTTGATTATTAACGTTGAGCATGTTTGATATTTTGGAATGGTTAGGGGGGGCTTGTTTGTTATTTGGCACGCTGTAACATACACGAACATTCGCGCAAGCGCCCTGCGCTGCCTAAACGAAACAGTAGGCCCAGGCATACATTTTCGCCGCGCCGTAGAGAGGGGATAGCTGTCTACTCTCCATCCGTCTTACGCTTTTTCGATCAGGTCACGTGTCCTGACGCGCTGACGCGAGTTTAAGATTTTATACCCATTACAGAAAAAGTGCTCAACGCCGCTAAAGAAGTTTTCACTTCAAAAAACAGAATAGACACTCAGAGCGTATTTTTGTATTCAAAGTACTTGTTAGATTTTTGGGATAGCAGACCCGGCGTTACTAATATTTCTACATAAACAACGCAACCGTGACACCTTTCTTTCGAGGGACTTTCTTTTTCTACATTTTTTTACACGACTAATAAATGTATTTTAGGTAGGTAGGTACAATACGAACATAGGATTTTAAGTGCGCCTCAAAGAGGCTCCTTTCAATGATACTTAATAGTACCATATTAGAGTATTAAATCGTATATTACGGCCAAGAAGCCTCTAGTCTAGATTAATTTAGAATGTTTATTAGACAGTTCAAACAGATATTTATTTACGTATAAAAACATTTCTTATTAGTCCGCCCATTTTCGTGATTAGAAAACTAAGTGCAATCAACACCACAAATACATAAATGCATAACTTTGTATTTTACAGTGTTTGTTACATATTTGACCCTAAATAAAATATTCCCATAGGTTTCAAAACTTGCAAAGTAACATCTTTACAGTTCAATTTATAAATGCTTCATAAATAATTATACATTTGATTGTGATAAAACAAATAGTAGAATCCTGTAGGTGTAGTTATCAGTGATGCATATTTTTAATTAATTACCTAAATAAATTAAAGTATAATACTATTCAAAACACTAGCCCCTTTATCATGATATTGGTCACCTCACCTCACATTTTGGCAATTTTTATAAAATAAATCAAAACAATATGTAGCTAAAATAAGTATTAATAACTTAATATAATTATCAACATAGTATACTCTAAATTAGTATGTATTTATGAAGCCACTATAATTCATACAATCTTCGTAACCTTGGATGGAATCAAACTTTTGTGAATAAGTACGATCAACCAGCTTCAAACTACAGAAATCACATTATTCTACACGGAACATTTTTGTATCAAACTTATTATCACATTAAAAAACGTTCACTTGCCTTAGTGTAAGGACTTGAGCTTGAACCGCGTAGCATGGAGGAAATTGGTCACCATTACCACACAGTAGAACTGCGCACTGGGAACGCCCCGCTTCGTCAAACGCTCGACTAGAGCGGGACTCAGGCCTTGTCCGTCCGGCATAAGACAGAAGCCAAATTACATAAAAAACGTGCGCCACGTGTTTGCTCACACCCGCGGTATCCCTGCTATTTGCATCTCTTTTACACCAGTGTTCCACATGCACAACCTAAATGTGCTGATGCTATCTGTATTGTGTTAAGAGACCAGTTCGTCCAGAGCCTTATCTCTGTTAAATTCGTGTTTAGCGAGGGCAGCAGACACTCGCCCCTCGGAAAACCCGAGATCCATCAAATCACCCAGTATTAGAAGACCCTCAATAACCTGGAATTAAGCAGAATACTTCATTGATTAGTCTGATTGCATTATAAACTTGTTTTGAATTTCAAATCTTTGCACTGCACTAACATGATTTAATTTAGTAGGTATTCATTTAAAAAAGGTTTGATTTTTTCACAATAATAAAATGGCAATACCTATTATAAGCATGATATCACATTTTTGTGTGCAGCGTAATTTAATTTGATATGTCAACACTGGAATTACTTTGAAACTGGGTTTTTATCAGAAAGATATGAATGACTCACCTTTTTGTCACTGTCCCCAACGAGTGTGCACACCCTCGCTACCCTGTCTAACGGGAAGCCCATTCCATGAATGTTCTGGCACATTTCCTGCAGTTTTGGTGTTAATTTATCAAAGGGGTTCGGCAGTGGTTCTGATTTTTTCCTATGCTTTCTCTCTTCCTTCTTTTTACTGCTAGAGGGAACCGCTGGAGTGCTCTTAGGGGTTGGACTTGGGTTAAATGACCTCTCATTTGATTTTTGCTTAGCAATCTCTTCATTCAGCTCTCTAACTATATCCGGCACACTTCTTGACCGGGATTTTATTGTATTTTGTGATGGTGTGGTTTCTACCGGCATGTTGTAGGTAGGCGGCTGGTAATTGACAGGCACTTGGGGGTATTGACTGTAGTAAGGCTGAATCATCAGCGTAGATCCATTAGGCACTTGAATGTCTGATGTAGTCGGCATTTGGTAATATGGATCAATGCCTTGGTAGGGAGTGGGGACATAATATTGATAGTTAGGTGCATACATGTTTTCAGTTTCAGCAGGAATGTAGTAGCCATTAGGTTGGTACTGCTGGGGTACCATGTTCGGGGCTTGCACTGGCTGTTCCGCATAAGTATTAGGCATGTAAGCGATGCTTTCAATGTGGACTTGAGATGAGCAAGGCACGGTGTAATACATATCTGGGCCGTTTGGCTGCTGCTGAATAAAACTATTTGATGTCTGAAGCTGATTTTGCAACACTTGAGCAAGTAATTCCATATCATTGATGGTCTTCAACTCTACAGTATCGAAAGGACTTGAAGTGTCATGCTCAAAGTCTTTAAACGTCAAAGTATCAACATTATGACTGTAAGGTGATGTCTTTACCTTAGGATTTAGCCTAAGATTTTGTAATGGGTCTGAAATAGGGTCATCCATCAGACTATTGTTCTCTTGATAATTACATTTTACCAGCATGGGCTGTAGGATGTTCATCTGTGAATCTGCAGGGTTGCCCACGGGGAATTGGTTATCTTGTATTGGGGTCTCGCTAGTATTGTCTGCATTTGCGGGAATATCACAGTTCTTGTCAGTTTTCTCATCGGGAGACAAGGCGCTAATCTCCTCCGTGCTCGGGTAGGACACCTCGGATACGCTGAGCAGCTTCAGGCGCTCCTCGTCCTCGGCGACGGCGATGGCATCCAACTTCTTCTGCTTGGCTTCCTCCAGCAGCTGCACGCGGTGCCTCCGCTCGTTTTTCCTCGTCTCCTTCGCACTGCGGAGCTCCTTGAGCTTACCCAACACGTTAGTCTCGAATGTTGAGCAATAGTTGGCCGCATCGACTACATTTTGGGCACGAATGGTACACTCGCTTACTGAATAAGGTAATTCGATTCTCGGCGGTCGCTTGTATTTTTCCGATATTTTTACTGGAACGCCGTCCATAAAATCTCCGAAATGTGACATATCAAAGGAGCACCGTACGATTTGGATAGAGATAATCAAACAATGTTATGACAAAATTTCTTTCTTTTTGCACTTTTACGGTTACATATTCTTCGTTCAACGTCATCACTCGCTACGTATAATTTAAGCCACATCTACTGTATCAACTAGTTAACGAGTACCCCATCGGTAAGATATTTAGAATTTTACTGTAAAAATAATTGGCGATATTTCTAATTTTCCAGAAGTTTGTTTTCCAGCTGCAAGTAATTGTCTTGTCTTTCTTTACCACAGACTAGTAAAGGTGCCTCTACACATTTGCCCATGCTGGCCCACTACACGCCAACGCCAATGTGTACAGGGGGTATTGGTGTATGTTGGCGGACATTGGCGGGTATTGGTGTATGTTGGCGGCAAGCATGGCGCGCAATCGGGGAGTTGTCGGTTTTTTGGGCACACTTCAAAGGAATCGTGGCGTAGCCTGGCCTGTGGTGTTTACACAATCAGCCAATGTTCAGTTCGTCACCGGCCGCTGACCGGGATAGAACACTTTTGTGTTGCGTTCTGTAATACTTGTAAACAGTATAGAATAAATTATAGTTTAAAAACTAAAAAAAAAACGCTTTTATAACTAATTGAACTAAAAAGTTAAAAATAAAACTGTATTCAATTGAAAAATTTATATTATTGTACAAAAAAGCGTAGGGTGCTTTTTATAATAACTTCAGATATAATAAACTATTGATAAAATATTTACAACAATCAAAATCAAGCCCCCCGCGCTTTTTGTACAATAATATAAATTTTTCAATTGATTATTACAGTTTTATTTTTAACTTTTTAGTTCAATTAGATATAAAAGTGTTTTTTTTTAGTTTTTTAAACTATATATATATATATTTTTCATATTATTGCATTGTCATCGACCTTTGACAGGTGTGCAAAGTTTGAATCAAATCTGATCGTTCAAAGTAAATAGCCGCAGCCGTAATTACTTCGACGTCCGTCGCAATTGGTTTGCCAGGCAGCAATGAGCCATGCGCCAATGTGTGAACACCAAGTGATCGTGGTCTACAATTGTGCATTGGCGGAGCCTGGCCCAGCACAGGCAAATGTGTACTAGGGCCTTAAGAGATACTACGTTCTTTACCCACCACACCACAGACTACCTATCTAAAAAGAAGCCGGCCATTGAGGAAGATGAAAATGCTGGCTGTGCGCTCGGCGCCGGCGGCGGATGGCCAGTGGTAGCGATGGGCGAATCCGAAAGATACTAATACTAATGTTTCGAAAACTCATATCTCTCGAACTATTCGAAAAACGCTGATACTAATATACTAATCTAGCTAGCCCGTAAGGGTAAAAAGTGTTCTGTGAGCAAGCCTGACTGTAACGAACGAAAGAATGAATATGTATATTGTATACTAACGAACGACTAACGAAACGAATCAAGAAAGACACAATTAGTCATGTATACTAACGAACGACTAACGAAACGAATCAAGAAAGACAATAATATATCATTCAATGGTAATAACCCTTGGACTGGCAACTGTCGATCTGGTGGATTTCTTCAAAATCATCACATCTGCGCAAAATCCGATTCTTGGACGATCACACCGTCCTCCACCGTTCTCAGTATTTGTACGAAATTAACGGCATTAACCTATAGCTGCACTTCTCTAACCTAGTCACTGGCTTCGTTGAAGAATAGAGACAGGTAGCAAATGTTCATAAAAATACGGCCAACGGCGACAAAGTTCCAAAGTTCATTTTATTTACGCGCACTTTCGCGGCCGGTCATCGTGTAACAAGTTTGTGTTTTGTTGCTGGTTTACAGGGTAAAAAGTGAATTATTTTGTTGTTGGTGCTATTGTAACGATGAACAGGTAAGTTTTTAATGTTTTTACATTCATTGGTTTCGGTTTTGATAAGTTTTCATTCAAAAACTTGCTAATTTCATCAGCCACCTAATTTTTTTTCTGCGAAGTTCTCCAACAAAATCTCTTTGTTTAGACTTAAAATCTAACTGTCCGTACTAAAAAACCAGTGGAATAGGTCAACAATACATATTTTTATGTTATTTAAGTGTTATATTGTTAGAATGTAATTAGGTTTCTTCAAAATAGTGAAATAAATACTAGCATTCCATACATGATCCAAGAGTGGGACGTTGCGCAGTCCGAGAAATCCTTGGCACTGCTATCATAGAAAATCTCTTTGATTAGACTTAAAATCTAACTGTCCTTACTAAAAAACCAGTGGAATAGGTCAACAATACATATTTTTATGTTATTTAAGTGTTATATTGTTAGAATGTAATTAGGTTTCTTCAAAATAGTGAAATAAATACTAGCATTCCATACATGATCCAAGAGTGGGACGTTGCGCAGTCCGAGAAATCCACTATGATAACATGGCACTGTTATCATAGAAAATTGCAAGTTTTTGATTGTTGAATTTCTAAATGTTTTTGTATGGTAATAGGTTATTTTTTTATCATGAATCTTTTATAAATATATTCATGTTTTTGGATATCAATGTTTTTGTCTAACTCATTGAACCTACTTTGTACTACATCACATAAATTCCAAGTGTGTATTTCCATCCGTTTTCTAAATCTTTGACTTCGAGTAGCGAAGTGTACATTTGTAAACAAGTAATAATTAATATTCAATTAGTTAGAATATTTCAAGCTGATTTCAAAGAGGTATAATTACTACAGGGTGATAGTAGAAAAATAAAAGAGAATCATCATTCATTTACAAAGCGGCATGCGCGCGCCGACCTCTAACGAAGGTAGTGCGCATATCCGCCATTTTTCGCAAATCGTGGTGCGCAGTTGAAGGGTAATATCAATCAAGCGTTCGAGTGGTGAATGAAATGAATAAACAGACGACAACATCGAACGAATGAATGCCTGCCGCTTAGTCGAACGAAACAAATGATAGAATTATGATAGGGACGGGAAGCATCTTAATAAAACCTCAGTAATCTTGGATCAAAACGAGTATTATTGAACCCATCAAGTTACCCACCAAAGGATTAACAATGATATACTTAGGCAAAAATAATATTTATTTGCCTAAGAATTATTAAGTTGAAGTGGCAATGGGCAGGTCATATAGCTCGAAAAACCAATAACCGTTGGGGAATAAAAGTTCTCGAAAAGCCGCCACGAAGCGGATGGTGAAACATAGGACGCACACTCACTCGATAAACCGATGACATTATTAAGATTGCGGGAAGTCAGTGGATGGAAAAAGCTCAGAATCGTTCTTCATCGAAATATAGAGGGCAGGCTTATGTCCAGCAGTAGACTTCTTCAGGCTTATGATGATGATGATGACCTGCTTATATTTCCTTCTATGGCACATGAACAATTAGTTCCAAAAAACTGAAAGAAAGAGAGATAGAGCCATCATAGACAGACGACCGCCACAGCCAGCGTTTTCAACATAGACATTTTTTCAAACGAAATTTTAGTCGTTGCCTTTAAATTTATTATTATTATTATGTAATTAAAAACAAAAAAAAGGATTATTCTCAAAATAACTTTTTGCCACGAAAGTCACATGTCACATCCCTAGCCCTTGAACGGTACTTTATGCGAACGAACATTGCGTGATTGAAAATGAATCAATCAAACTAAGCCCCGCCCCATTCGTCTCTCGAAAAGATCTCTCGAATCATTCGAAAGCGGAAGTCATTCATGGACTAATTTCATATTCGAACAGAAAAATTAGTAACGAAAGATCTTTCGAACGCAGTTTTCATTCGAAAATGCGCATCGCTAGCCAGTGGTAAGTCAAAGTCAAAAATATCAAACAATTCTACCAGCTGATTATGACAGTGACTGACCGACATAACCAGAACAGAATGAAGTTGACGTTGACGGTTTTATATTTGACTGAGTCTATTAATACAGGTACTGTACGAACAATTTATAATTATTAATACGGTTACCGTACGAACAATTTATAATTATTAATACGGGTACTGCGGGGGGGGGGGTGGCACCATTCTTGAAATTCCGTAGGTATAAAAAAAAAAAACCTAACAACCTACTGTTACTTTTGTGACTTAAGTCGGGGTGCCCCGAGTTTGAATCTGGATTTTTAAAACACTTTACAGTCGCCTAAAAGGCGTAGTAAAGTTAAAATTTGGTTTGGCTTTAGTATTGTTAGGGAGGAGGAGGGACGGGGGAGGGGTCCTCTCTGCACTGACATGCACCATTCTTGAAATTAAGTAGGTATAAAAAAAAAAAACCTAACAACCTACTGTTACTTTTGTGACTTAAGTCGGGGTGCCCCGAGTTTGAATAATATCCGTATGAATAAACTCATTATAAAATTGAATAAATGTACGAATAAATATAATTTATTCATCCAGCACCCGTACAAATAGTCACTTCCTTTATATTTTTAGGTTATGTTGGTTGATATTGTTTCGTTCTATAGAGTTGGAAATATATTCGTTTCTGTCTAATTAATAAAATAGGTATAACAGGCTTTTCAGTAACCCTGACGGAATATCATAATAAGTAATGGCCACAATGTTGTCTCGTAATTGGCGACAACTTTGTCGGCGGTATTCACAAGCGACCACTTTTAGAACTACGGAAACTTCCCCTGTAAGTAACTTATTCACGATACTAGTAAAAATAGCAGAAGCTTAAGGTAAAATGATTACCGATTAATGGTTTACCAACAAAATGTTGTGTTTCGCAGGCAAATCACAATGAAAACCAAGTAGGCTTATTTTATACCCTCGAACCAGCAACATGCAAGCAGCTTTTCGCCCACGGAGGCTTCCCAAAGAGCTTTACGAAGCAAGCCAAAACATTCACTGAGTCAACTATAATGGTGCGGCAGCCGGCTTTGGATATTATCAACTGCATTAAACACACAGACATGGACAAGCCGGTCATCAGATATGTGCTATGTATCCTTTTGAAAACCAGCACTGCAAGTATTGTGCTCCTGTAGCAAATGCTGAGTGGCGTTTCTTTTATCTAAATATATTTATATAAATAATATATTTATATTTAGCTTAAATCTTTGATACAGAATATAATTTGTGCATCAAACCTAGAAGTAATGAATATTTCTATTATATCATTTTGAACAAAATCCGCATTTTCTACAAGCTAGGCAGAAGAAATAAAAAAAATTAAATGTTGATTTTAACAACAGTGGTGGCATGCATATTAAGCACAATCTTTCTTATTTATTTTGCTCCATTGTGGCCCATTTATAAGCAATATTTATTTTGTCACTGGTTATCTCTCAGCATGAAGACACCCAACAACATAGGATAGGAATAGGTAACACTGGCAGAATGTTGCATCTATGTTCCATGTATTTCCTGAACCATGTATCCAGATGGTGAGAAAGGAGTAGGTAAATCAATCACAATGGCACATCTTCTGCACTATGCCCATGAGCAAGGGTACCTGATAGTCCACATACCCTGGGGTAAGTTTTGGATCCTATTAGTTAGCATGTTTTGCATGAGACCGGGAGGAAAGCTAGGTCTAGTGGTAGTGGCCCCGCCTTCCGATCCGAAGATCGTGGGATCAAATCCAGTCCAGTGTACCAATGAGTTTTTCTGTAGAAAAATTTGTGCACTATGTCAGTACTCTGAAAACGGTCAAGCAAAACATCGTGAGGAAACCGGCGTGTCGTAGAACCTAAAAAAGTTCGAGCAACACGTGTCAAGGGTCACGCAAAAACGGCCCGCCAGTGGCCTACTTGCAGAAAAACGCACATCAAGTGTGGATTATAAAAATTTGACAATTTGCCAATGAGACCGGGAGTGCTAGGAGCTGTGTAATACAGAAAATAAAAAGCAGAGTCAAAAATCAAAAGTGTGTTTATTAAGTAGGATTGCAAGAATCACAATAAAACAAGTTGTAAACATGTTGTAAAAATTCAAATGATAGAGTTAGGACTTAAATTTTTTATTTTAATTCCAGTATCAGAGTGGCTCCGCCGTGTTCAAAGGCATAAAGAGATGTCAAACTCCACAACTCGAGATGGGTTTGTTGACCTACCATTAGATGCTGCTGCTTGGTTGCTGCACTTCAAGACACAGAACCAAACACTGCTCAAAAACCCAGAAGTAAGGTTAACCTTCAATTTACATCTAGTTTGCAATTTTTTTCCTAAGATGCTAGGTGGATCAAAAATCAAATTAAATTTAAAATAGTCTTACACACTTTTCATTCTTGTCATGTGTAGGGTATTAATTATAATCTAATGTATTGTTACAGTTAAAAATCAGCAAAGAATATGTGTGGAGTAAACGCGAAACTACGGAGTTGGGCGCACCGCTTTCGGTTCTCATTGAACACGGCATCACGCGCGTGAAATATGCATGTGATGTCATCGAAGCGCTGGTGCACGAAATCAAGGCGCTTTCTGATACCAAAGTGTAAGTGAAAACACACTACTGTGTTAATACAATAGAATAGACCTCATACTGATTGTCTAATGTACAACATACAGCGCGGGAGTAAATTAGGCATCTTACGTTTCGTGGTCGCCATTCGAGAACCCTTATTTCCAGCGGTGGTCATAATCAGTACATCCTTTCTATTATCCTTGCAGATGCAAAACCTTTGTAGCTGTTGATGGGTTCAACAGTTTCTTCTACCCCCTGACGCGTCTGTACACGCCCACGAAGAGGCAAGTTAAGCCAGATGAAGTCACCCTCGCAACATCTGTCTTGGAGCTCACCAAAAATGATTGGGTAAATGAATGGACTGTTTAACTGCTTCATAGTCTGCTTACAATACGGCCAGCCGATCTTTGCGGGTTTTAAGTTAGCCGTTTGGCGCATCTTCCGTCAGTCATTGCCGATTTTCCCACAAATGGCTAACTTAAGACCCACCCAGATGTGCCCGCCGTATACCAAATGTGCAAGGACAAAGTCTTTGCTGAGAGATACCTGATAGTAGAGTTTACAGCTGTGAAAAATACTACCTATCCAGGCAATCAGTAGAACAGATTATTGTATGTAGGTACACACTTTCAAGGTCTCAACTAAGCATAGTTTGCTAAGTTGGGACCTTAAAAAGGAAACACACAGGCGACTCTCCATACAAACGTAGTCCCCTATTTCCTCGCTGGATAATGCCTCTAGAGTAACCATTTTTTCTTATAAAATCCAGATCTGCTGTATACATGCTCGTATGTTTTCCTTTTTTTCAGAAACTTATTGATAAAGAAAATATGACCCTCATATGATTTATATGAAATATTTTCTTTATCAATAAGTTTCTGAAAAAAAGGAAAACATACGAGCACGTATACGAGGCATTATCCAGGGAGGAAATAGGGGACTACGTTTGTATGGAGAGTCGCCTGTGTGATGCCCTCTTAAAAGTGTGTGTGAAAGTCTCTACTTATTTATTTATTGTTTAAAATAGAAAAGGTAATTTTTAATTGAAAATCTAACAAGTGTTATTTGTTTGCAGACAAATGGTGTAATTGTAGTGTCTACAGATCAATTAGCTGTACCTGAAGACCGCCAAGAAAGCCACCAGCCCAAATATTTGCTGTACAAGAAGGTATGGTACATTTTTCCCATTTTTTTTGTTGGTACTGAGCCAGGAAGTGATATGTACTACAATACAGCTCCGTCAGTCATTGGTCATAATTATTTGCACAAGCACAAACTGCTCACTTCAAACCCGCCACGACCGCCCGCCGTATTGTAAATAAAATAACTTTTTTTTAATTTTTTTTAATATAGTCTTTATAATTTTATATTTTAACATTTATTTATTTTCAGGGTTTCGAGCACCTAGACCCTTTTGTGCCAGTAGAAGTAGGAAGATATTCAGAGAAGGAGTTCCTGACGTGTGCTAGTTACTACAGAGACAGACTGTGGTTGAGAGGATCACCGGAAATAGAAACGGAACTTAAGTTCACTAGTGCATGCAATCCTTATAAGTTTATGGAACAGTGTGCACCTCTGTAATTCTAGGCATAATTAAAGTTATCATAGTTGAGTTGCTTAGTTTCATTTTAACCTTATATAAGAAACGTAACCTGAACGAAAGCTTCCTTAATTTAAAAAGAGAAGATGATCTAAATTAATTTTCATTACATAAACTTTTATAGTAGGTCTGAAGTTGCATAATATAAGTGCGCAGGGCTAAATGGAGAATCGTTTTCAATTAACAGCTGTAAAATTAAAAAAAAAACAACTTCCTGGGTTTTTTCAAGGTTTTTTCTCACATTTCTGAACCATGTTCCACTCAATTATTAAAATACAACTAATAAGTTTAGCTACATAATCGTGTTTAATACATAGGTACTGCGTTTAGAACATTCAACTGCCATTGAGCCATTTTTTCAAAAAACACTGGGAAACATGGGGAAAGTTAAAGCAAAGGGACACGAGGGAACGAGGTTTTGTTATTTAAGCTAGATTTCACTATTGCAAAGCTGGTTGTTGGTTGGCTCTGCGATTAGAGAAAAGTGCGAGTTATTTTGAGTGCTGGCAGCGCACGTAATGTGTTCTAATGTAGTAAAAATTGCCGCTGGTGTAGGACTCATCCGGACAGCGATATTTCAACGCGAGATTTGTTTTCACAAATTCAGTAGGTACCCTAACACACGCTGCCCGCCGCCGCCCGGCAGTGTTTGTTCCTAATCAATTAATCATAACCAGTTTGTGAATGTTTATTTAATTTGCCGAACACTTCAATAAGAGGCAAAGACGTGGGGTGTGAGAGGTGAGAGAGAATGTGTCCGCAGTGCGTGCTCAACGGGTGATGGGTGGACAAGCTTAGTGAAACGTATCTTTATTCATGGAATCCTAATAAACTGGCTTGAAATGAAACAATAAAAAAGAAAAAAATCACGTGTCACATTTCACTCACACTGACTTGCTTGACTGCTTTGCTTGCTTGCCTGAAGTTGCCTGCCGTCAGATGTCGTTGGTGTTGCTCAAAAGTCATGGCGGATTTAATTCATTAGATTTTTACAAGAATTGCCTTATTTCGTGGGTAGTTTATTATTACCGGTGCCTAATTAAATATAGTTCGTTTTGTTCGTGCTTTGCAAGGCCAGTGACACGTAATCGAAATAGCAACCGACCAGAAGCCATCAGAACGAGCTCGTGAAGACGTCCTACAAGGAACGTCTCGAATTTCTCTGGATATAAGTTCTGAAGAAAAACTAGTTTTTAACGTCGCACGGTACACCAATAGTTCCTACACCTACTATGATGCAATAGCCATTTTGTTACGTTGGATTAACTGTTGAGTCGCAGGTCAGTACGCTAGCCTTAGAGTTGCAAATCAAATATCGGATGAGCCGGCCGATCAGATTCAGTTATAACCTCGCCGGCAGATCGAAGCGTCATGGCCGAGGGTGCGCCGATGATGTACCACGGAAGCGGGGGCTTCGGCGGGCCGGGACAGGTGTACGTGGTGCCGGGGCAGCTGGAGCGGCCTCCGCGCCAGTACCCGATAGAGGTGCTGCAGATAATGGGCGGCGTCTCGCCGAGCTCCGGTCAGGGCACGCCGCGCCGGTACCAGCCGCGCCGCGACACCCAGCAGACGCCCAAGGGCAGCGGAGACTCTGCCTTTGGGTATGAATCTGATGACTCGAGCCAATCCAGTAATGCCTCTGGATCAAACAAGTCTGGAGAAAAGGGTGAATCTATAGGTAAATATCAAACCTTGTAACATAACAATGAAATTACCTATGTAATTATTATAATGCTAGAGTTAGAGTCATTTGTTTTAAAAGTACCCTCTTTCAAAATTGTTGTAAGAAGCATAAAATTTGCCTTGCACATAATAGTGATAGGATTCTATAAGGTTTATTTTGTTATTTTACTCATACAAGTGTATGAAAAATGGTTGTATGACTAATTTCTTATAAAAATAGTTGGGTTATTCCACTAACTTAAAACAAGTGTAATGCCTATAGTTTAGTTTGCATGCTTTTACAACATTAAATGTCTGCTACATCATTGAGCTGGATTTTAAGAATTCTGGGTTCATTTGTTCATTTCATCAGTTCATTGTACTGATTTTCTGACATTTGAGTGCAAGAGATTGCAATGGATAGTCCAGAAGATTGCAATTTGAGGCTTCCTTGTTGTAGTGCACTTAGATTAGTAGTAGGGCTAAATGGTGCTGTCTGATATGTCCTGCAATATTGAGAAATCTACTTTCTTTGTGTATCATTGCAAACTATGAATCATTCATTGACATCATTTAATAGTTTGTGGCTACTTGTTACATACCATTTCAAATATGCTGTATCAATGATATTGTGCTAGGTTTTTATTAAAACGATATAAGACAATACAGCTTCACTACTTTGGTCCCAATATCATCTTTTTCTCTTTTAAAAATAATGCATAGAGAATCCCATGTACAGTTTTCCAACAAATGAGTGTGAAATTAAGTTAATGCAACATATTTCTACTATAACTAATATTTTTACACAAAGAAACTTACAATTAAACAAATATTTACAAAATGTACAAAATACACAAGAAACAGTTGAGCTATCTGCAGATCGTTACAAACGATCTAGAGATAGCTCAACTGATCCAAATCAGTGCCAGACGGAAGCGTCCCCAAGACGCTGGCGGCATTGCCACGCTGAATAGCAATGCTTATACGCTGCGCCAGATACCCACTGATATGTTTATTTTTGATAAAATAAACATATCAGAATAAGTATAAGTAATCATAGAATAAGTAAACTGTGCCAAAATAACTGCACAAAAAACCAGTCTGATATGTTTATTTTTGATAAAATAAACATATCAGACTGGTTTTTTGAGTAAGTAAACTGTGCCAAAATAACTGCACAAAAAACCAGTCTGATATGTTTATTTTATCAAAAATAAACATATCAGACTGGTTTTTTGTGCAGTTATTTTGGCACAGTTTACTTATTCTAATGCAAACCAGCCTATATCAATATTTAATAACTTGTAAATAATATCTAACAGATTTGACCTTGGCTAGAACAGAGATAAGCAAACGTGACTGACGACATTCCCGAGATTCTACCTTATATGAATGATTTCTTATTATGCCTTCTCAATTTAATCAAAAATTATACACTCATATTGGTCCTGTAGCTATCATTTAGTTTAGCAGGCCGCTGCCTGTTGCCCTCTCTTTCTTTGCATGACAGGCAGGTAACAAGAGACTTTTCATTACTCATACTCTGAAAGTAGGTCTGAAGTTGCCTGAGGGGCCTAATTGAAAGTAAAACTTTCAGCCCTAGGGAGAATCGCTTTCTACTGACAGCTGTCAAATTATAAAAAAAAACAAGTTCTATTTTATTCAACCATGTTCCAACTTCCTAAAGTCTTTCTAACTACAAGGAGGTCGTTGAACCAAATTCCAACTTTTTATTCAGCAAGTAGGTTGGAAACCCATTGCAACGGTAAGAAGTTTAAAAAGTCTAATTAGAGCGCAATGTAAAATTTTAATTTAAATAACATAAAGATGGTATTAATCAAATAATATATCTTCTAAATTACTTGATTAATATATAGCTTCAACTATTTATTTAAAATAACATAGATTTGAGCATCAATTTACCATTTTTAGGGTTCCGTAGCCAAATGGCAAAAACAGAACCCTTATAGATTCGTCATGTCTGTCTGTCTGTCTGTCTGTCTGTCTGTCTGTCTGTCTGTCTGTCCGGCCGTGTCACAGCCATTTTTCTCCGAAACCATAAAAGCTAGTCTGATGAAACTTAGTGAGTAGATGTATTCTGTAAACCGCATTAAGGTTTTTACACAAAAATAGAAAAAAAACTATAAATTTTGGGGGTCCCCATACTTGAAACTGAAACTCAAAAATTTTTTTTTCATCGAACCCATACGTGTGGGATATCTATGGATAGGCCTTTAAAAATTATGTTGAGGTTTCTAGTATAGTTTTTTTCTAAAACCATAAATTTTGGGGGTTCCCATACTAAAAACTGAAACTCAAAAAATTTTATTCCATCGAAACCATACGTGTGGGGTATCTATAAATAGGTCTTCAAAAATGATGTTGAGGTTTCTAATGTCGTTTTTTTCTAAACTGAATAGTTTGCGCGAGAGACACTTCCAAAGTGGAAAAAAGTTGGTCCCCCCCTCTAACTTCTAAAATAAGAGAATGATAAAACTAAAAAAAATATATGTTGTACATTACTATGCAAACTTCCAACGATATTTGGTTTGAAGGAGATCTAGTCAGTAGTTTTTTTTTATACGTCATAAATCGTAAACCGCAATTTACCTTTCGACGAACTACAAAAACCTTTATATTATGTTATTTGATGCCACGGAACCCTTCATGGGCGAGTCCGTCTCGCACTTGGCTGCTTTATTTAAATTATGAGAATGAAAATAATGGCTGAATAATGCTGTCGAACCGAAGCTGAAAGCCCGCCAGAGAAAAAGAAAAAAAAAACCGGGATGGCGCCAATTCAATCTTCATTTTCACAAATTTATTTTTCATGTTTTTATTTTTACTTTCCTTGTATTCGTAATGAAAAGCACAGTGTTTACCTCGGGTGAAAGTCTTTTAAGTCCCTCAAGCTCCATTGGCGCCCTCGCTACGCTCTGGCGCCAAACCCGTCTCGGGACTCAAAAAACGTGACTTTCAACACTCAGGTAACAATATACTATTTCGCAAGTCTTGAATTTGTAGACAATCCACTCAGCAGTATCTAGACCCAAACTTAGCAGAGCATGTAATATGGGACCCAGATAGCTGATATAATACTTTTTTTTAATTTGTAAATACGTGCTTAGAGTATAATTTAACATCTAGACAGAACAAACATCTATGTTCATCGCACAAATATTTGTTCTCGGTGGTACGAACCCCTGCCTCCAGTGCAGAAGGCAGAACTGTGAGGGTCCTGTATGAAGGGGGCAAGTTAGGCAAGTTTTATCATGCGCACTTGATGTGCGGGCAGGTTTTTTCCGCAAGTAGGCCGCTGGTGGACCCTTTTTGCGTGACCCTTGACACGTGTTGCTCGAACTTTTTTAGGTTCTACAACACGCCGGTTTCCTCACGATGTTTTCCTTCACCGTTTTGAGAGTACTGGCATAGTGCACATAAATTTTTCGACAGAAAAACTCATTGGTACACGAGTGGATTTGAACCCACGACCTTCGGATCGGAAGGCGGGGCCACTACCACTAGACCACCAGTGCTCTCAAAGTGTATGAGGGGGGTGATGTATATGATTGTTGTGTGTTGTAGGCGAGGGGTCTGTGCGGCCGATGTCCCGGCCGGGTAACCCGGGGTCGTATGGCGCGAGGGAGTGGCGCGCGCGGCGCGGCTACCGGGACGTGCGCGCGCCACGCCGGATAGCGCCCGACAGATATCTCAACGCCACCTATCCCTTCCAAGTCAAGTTCACTCCGGACGACCTGCTCAATGGTAATGTTCCTTCAAGCGACATCCAGGCCCCTGTTCAAAAAGCGACAAAATTGTGCAATTGTCGCGGTTTTGTGACATATTATTTTGTCACTTTTATTAAAAGTCTAATGGCGACAATGCCACAATTTTGTCACTTAGTGACATATTGTATGTCAAATTGTCAGCTTTATTAAACAGACCCCAAGTCGTAGTTAAATAAAGTTCACAGCTAGACATGTACCCTCACCGACTTCCAAAAAGGTCGATTCTGAGCTATTCATGTGATTGTTACTGTTGTCTTTTGATTCTATGTTTACAAGTACCCGACTTTTGCCAAATGCTTTGTAATAGTGACTATGTAGGAGATACAATGAATCAAATAGTGAGTAAAAGAACACATAAACCAAGTCGGCCTGCTGCATTAGAGTCACCAGCTTTACTGTCTGTTTAGACAAATGCTGCTTGCACAGAGACAACTTTACCAAATTTTTAGATTGGCAAACAATCAGGCAGGCAAATATCTGTTAGGGCCGAGCTGACATAATGTATGTCTATGTTTCTTACTTTGATTATTTCTTTCAGGCTCAGAATATGACACATTATCTCAGGAAATGTGGGACAAATTCATAAAGTCACAACAAACTGAGGACACCTTCAGGAAAAAGATGAACCTTTGGCGATATCTGTACATCACCATAAAGGTAAGGTTTTCTTTCATTTTGCAAACACAAATTGTGCATCCATGATAATAATAAATATTGTGGGTAATCCACACAACACTATCTAGCCCCAAACTAAGCAGAGCTTGTACTATGGAAACCAGATAGCTGGTATAATAGTTATAATATACATTTTTTTGTAAATACATACTTAAAATACAATATAACACCCAGACAGAGAACAAACATCTGTGTTCACCACACAAATATTTGTTCTCGATGGGGATCAAAACCACGACCTACGGCGCAGAAGACAGAGCTATATACTACCAACTGAGCTGAGAGGCCAGTAAATAAAGCCAAATGATGATCTAACCTATTGATTCCCAACGTGGTCCAGGTGGACCCCCAGGGGCCCAAGGTAGATTCGACGGGGGTCTACGATTGCGTGACAAAAAAAAGAGGATTCTCAATTCGTTAGCTTCGGCACTTTAAGCACTATCGAAACCATAGAAATCTTCGGGAAAAACATTTAAGTGAAGCCAACATTTTAGTTCTCAAATAGTGGAACTAAAATGTTGGCTTCACTTACCTATCCATGGAGGCAGATCATATTTTAAGAAGATTAGCGAATGTGACTTGTAATAACTATTTTTACAAATCTGTTAATTCATGGTAGGAACTCAGCCGCAATGTAAATGTCCATAGTTAGGTCTAATATCCATATTTTTTGTTGACTGGGAATATGGTAAAAATATAGCTGTATGGTCGGGGGTCCACCGGAACCAGCAAATTTTTTAAAGTTGTCTATGAAAAAAAGGTTGGGAACCTCTGGTCTAACCATAAAAGAGTTGTGTGACAAACTATCTACATTATAATGCCTGGAAATTCTCCATCTATAATAATATATACGTATATTACTGTGTATAAACCTCGGCCTACCTCCATGTTGCTTTACCCTATACACAGGGTCCATGTGATACTGACTCACACCTAACAACTATGTATGTACCTAAACTAAACCATGTTTATGCAATAAATGTATTGAGTATTGAGTTGTGTTGGTAGAGCTTGGTCCCGCGCTACGGGCTGTACGTGGTGGGCTCCACGATGTCGGGCTTCGGGCTGGACTCCTCCGACATGGACCTGTGCCTGTACGTGCGCCCGCTCGACCACCTGGAGCCGCGCGCGCACGCACTCATACACCTCAGCCACATCCTCGGATACATCAAGAGCTTCGACCCAGGTGAGCATTGTTAGAGGTTTCACAACCTGGAGCCGCGCGCGCACGCACTCATACACCTCAGCCACATCCTCGGATACATCAAGAGCTTCGACCCAGGTGAGCATTGTTACTGCTTTCACCCAGGTGAACATTGTTAGAGCTTTGACCTAGGTGAGCATTGTTACTGCTTTCACCTAGGTGAGCTTTGTTACTGATTTGACCCAGGTGAGCATTGTTACTGCTTTGAGCCAGGTGAGCATTGTTACTGCTTTGAGCCAGGTGAGCATTGTTACTGCTTTGACCCAGGTGAGCATTGTTACTGTTTTGACCCAGATGAGCATTGTTACTGCTTTGACCCAGGTGAGCATTGTTACTGCTTTCACCTAGGTGAGCATTGTTACTGATTTGACCCAGGTGAGCATTGTTCCTGCTTTGACCCCAGGTAAGCATTGTTACTGCTTTGATTCAGGTGATCATTGTTACTGCTTTGACCCAGGTGAGCATTGTTACTGCTTTGACCCAGGTGAGCATTGTTACTGCTTTGACTCAGGTGATCATTGTTACTGCTTTGACCCAGGTGAGCATTGTTACTGCTTTGACCCCAGGTAAGCATTGTTACTGCTTTGACTCAGGTGATCATTGTTACTGCTTTGACCCAGGTGAGCATTGTTACTGCTTTGACCCAGGTGACTAAAGACCCAAGTACTTCCCATCCCACTAAATGAAGTGGCACCACACTGGAACGTCAATACTGTTATTATTATTTTTCATTTGTAAAAGGATCATACAATAAAACGGTAGAAAGAAACCAAGCCGTAGTTTGTTGCCTGTTCTAGGCTTGGTTGCGTGGAAATGGCTCCTAAACTCGCTTTAGCTTTAAGACATTTCAAAGTGATCCATGTGATACTACTGAATAAATACATCTTTGAGTTGAGTTAATAGTTTGGACCCAGGTGAGCGTTTTTAGAGCCTGAACTTGCGGTGCCAGCTGGACGTGATGGGCTCCACAATGACGAGTCTCGGGCCAAAATCTTGAGGCTTCTATCGTGCACTTGACACATATTTTCGAATTATTTAGGTTCTACGGTATGCCGGTTTCCTCACGATGTTTTCCTTCACCGTTTGAGAGCACTGGCATAGTGTACATACATTTTGTAGAAAAACTCATGTATACACGACTGGATTTGAACCCACGACTTTAGAATGAGAAGGCGGGGCCGCTACCACTAGGCCACCAGCGCTCATTTCTATAATAGTGTGTGGTGTAATAGTATATTATGCAACTAGTGAATAAAAGACGGATTTAAATCGAGGTCCAAAGATGAATCACGAGCAAGTGCAGGAATCTAACGACTGAATCACGACCGTAGGGAGTGATTCATTAGCGAGTGATTCAAGTGTTAGAATCCTAAACGACGCGAGTGATTCATGGCCCTCGATATAAATCCGTTTTATTCAAGAGTTGAATACTATACTTTATACCATGACTTCGAGAAAAAGAAAGATTTAAGCGAAAAAGGATTAAAAACTATGAACTTTGTTTATACTATTCTTATATGACATAAAACAAATAATTTTAGGCTTTGATTTGATTTGTAAATAAAGAAGGATAAATTAATGCAAGTTTTCTACTATACCTACTTCTCTTTCATGAACTCAACAACTCAATTGAACAACAAACAACTCAGCACATCTTTTTCATTCCTAGAATGCATTTTCAATCGATTTACTATTATCGAACTTTTTGCTGCATAACTTACTAAGAACAGTATTCAAAATAGCGCCAATTTACTTATGTATGACAATGACAACAAAGAGCACAAACAGTTTTTAATCCAATGCTAAACTCCTTGTCAAAAATTTCGACCAATCAAATCGAGAGTATTTATGACGCAAGGAGGTTGTAAGATATTGAGATGGACGTTGACCTTATTCGTGTGTTCCAAATTCAAACAGCAAAACAGTGATTAAAAGAGCTTTTTATTCACTGTTTCCCGTGAATAAAATAAGCTTTTTAGAGGGGGTATGGTATAAACAAATTAAGTCGACTTTATTTGGTTGAAATAGTCCTTAATGGTGAATTGTGTCTCCAGCGGCCGAGCTGATCCAGGCCAAGGTCCCGATCCTGAAGTTCCGCGACGCCCGCAACGGCCTGCAGGTGGACCTCAACTGCAACAACGTCGTCGGCATCCGGAACACCAACCTGCTGCACTGCTTCTCCAGGAGTGAGTACCCTACCAGGATATAAGACTTTTTATTTGTTTCACTAACGTATCGCCAGACTGCTGAAAAAAGTCGTCCCAAGTTTTTCCATTCCTTTCAATCCTAATTTTAAAGATATAAAATAGTTGTTAATTTTCTTTCACTACTACAGCAAGCCGGTTTTATTTTGCAACAAAGTAATGGAATGCTAATATTTTCTAAATACTTATGAACCCCTTTTACAGGCTCTTTATTGAGAAAGCCCTGAGTTTGAATATAGGCTCATGGTGCCTGACTTTGACTTGCGTGTAGGCTCGTCGTGTCCAGGACACGACTGGATTTGAATCCACGACCTTCGGTGTGGAAGGCGGGTTCGCTACCAGTAGACCACCAGTGCCCTCTCTTGGCAGGTCTGAAACGAACCTTCTGCGCAAACGTTGCCAAACAGCTTACTTCAGACCCACCAAAATCAACCAGACTTAGGCCGCGCTCACTTTGGATACGTTTTCCTACGAATTCCATTCGTGCAGAAACGTACGAACACGCACGAACATTCCCGACCTTCTGAGTACTATGAAAGCGCTCACACTGCGCGCGAGTTAGTCGTACGTATACGTACGTGCAAGTCCGACGTCCGAAATCAATCCGAACTTGTTGGGATTTTATTACACGTTCGTGCGTTCATCATCAATAATGGATGCGGTAACACCGGTACTCTGTCTATTTGACGGAGAAAAACGTATTCAGTGTGCGCACTCAACTCGTTCGAACAGTGTTCATACGTTTACGTACGATATAATTCGCATCCAAAGTGAGCGCGGCATTATTGTGTTCGCTATAAAGGTGTGGATACAAATGTATAATACGTTGCAGTGGACTGGCGCGTGCGGCCGCTGGTGGCGGTCACCAAGCTGTGGGCGCAGGCGCACAACATCAACGACGCGCGACAGAGAACACTGTCCTCCTACTCACTCACACTCATGGTCATACACTTCTTACAATGTTAGTATTACTCTTATTATTATGTATGTTTGTTTAGATCAAATCTTGCAAGCTGATTGCTTTTATTTTTTCCTCTATCCTTTTATTTTTGACGTGACAACGTCTTATAATTTGATAGAGCCGGCTGCACGCATGAAGAAACATGACTCATGCGGCGTTACATCGCTCTGAGGCGTTCCTTTAAGGCTCGAAGTGCAAGCAAGAGCGCGGAACGAGCGACAAAGAGGCACAATCGGCCTCCGCGTTCGGCAGCGTTCGACATCTGTCTCTCTCCTACTTGAGTGAGCGATGCGTCTGCGTGGACAGCTGTATGACGTTGTCACGTTCGACTATCGTCAGTAAACCGACTTTACAGACAACCGATTTTTATGAATAACGGGATATTTACCATGATATAGCTACTGCACTCAAGATTGGATCCTAGATAGAATTCGTCAGTGGTGAAAATACAGATACGATTTTTTCTTGTTTAATATAGATAGCTAAGCATTTGGCTGCCATCACACCTGATGGAAAGTAAGGATGCATCCTAAGATGGAGCATGCTTAGCCATAATCCACTTGTTCACTCTCGTCTTAAAAAATCCTAAATTAAAACGTTCCGAAAATATTGACGCCGGTAGAGAGTTCCACTCCTTGGCAGTTCGTACTATGAAAGTGGAATCAAAACGCTTTGTATTCGTGCGTCTAGAAGTCCGGAGGTAAAAGAAAACAGAACAGAGAAGGTTTGTGTAGTAATTCGTCGATGTATTTGTAAATTTTAAATAGGGAGTGTAAAGCCCGGTTTCCACTGCGAGTGGAACGGACCCATTAATGACTCCGTTGAACTCGCAAACGCAAACTGCATACTTGTATTTCCACCAACAAATAGTCGGACGGAAAGAGCCGAGCGTGTAGAAAGAGTAGAAATGAGAAATGAGTCATTAATGGGTCCGTTCCGCTCGCAGTGGAAACCAGGCTTTAGTGGGTACAGTATTGTAACGCGCCTTAGAATTACCTTACTTATCGATATGTCATCTGTCATGAACAGTATAATGTCAACGAGTTGACAGTTCTGAGGCGGGTTTTGGGGGGAAACAGACAGTTGTTGCGTGATGACAGTAGCGTGATATGATTATTGTAAAAGTTTTATAGATAATAAGATGTTTCTACTTATCTGAAGAGTTTTAATTGTGCTTGTGCAACCCGTCGAGGATGGTTTTACAGTATAATGTATATTTCCAGGTGGCACGAGTCCGGCCATCCTGCCGCGCGGCGTGGCGGGCGCGGGGGCCGCGGGGGGCGCGGCGGCGGGGGGACACAACCGCGCCTCGCTCGCTGAACTCTTCCTCAACATGCTCCGATACTACGCCGACTTCCCGTGAGTACCCACTACCCGGCAGCCGCGCTAGGGTTGTCAACTTTGGCATAGGCACAAAAAACTATCGTGGTAGTGGCACTCGTATCTAGTTGTTTATTATTTTTTGAGCATGGCACAGGAAGAAAAATATAAACTAATTAGAAGTTAAATATTTTAACTACCTAACTAATTCATATTAGAGAAAATTACGACAATTTGCATTTTAATGTTGAATTTAACTCAAGAACGGCTGAACCGATTTGACAGAAAATTAGTGGGGAGGTAGCTTAGAATCGGGAGAAGGACATAGGTTACTTTTTATCCCGAAATAAGCAACGGGAACGGGGCGTTATGCGAACGGGCGAGCGAAGCCGCGGGCGGCCACTAGTATGTATATATTTAACACTCAACTTAAATGGGACTGGGTCGGCCACGTCTGTCGCATGCCGGATGACCTGTGGGCCAAAAACACTACCGAGTGGTGCCTTGACACAGTCACAGATGACCCTGTGGCGTGGCTCTAATTTTCCGACCTTGAGGCAGAATTAGCTCTTCGCGCGCAAATAGTCCGCCACATCCTCAGCCTTGACGGAGTATTGTCCCTGTGTGCAGGTACTCCCGCATGGCGGTGTCGGTCCGCGCGGGCGGCCGCGTGCCGGTGGCGGAGTGCCGCGCCGCACGCACGCTCAAGAACGACCCGCATCAGTGGAAGCTGCTCTGTGTCGAAGGTCAGTCTCATCCTCTTACTGCATCTACACGACCGCGAAACGGAACACGAAACGTAGGACGCCCACGTTAAGATCACGGTTGGATGGAGACGAACGTTCTTCCTGGAAATGTATCTAGATAGATAGATAGATAACACTTTATTGTACACCACAAGAATAGGACATAACACATAGCGAAAAACTAAAACTATAGCGAAGCTCTCTATCAGCGATCTCTTCCAGACAACCTTTGGATGGACAGGATTTGAATAACTAGAAGGCGGTGCCATAAGGGCTTCTACACTATATATTATTATGAGAAATTAGACAGCTTATTTAAACTAAATGCAATTATTTATGTAGGAACTATAGAAACATTGCATATTATACCTATACATACACATACACAGTGCATATACCTATAGTTTATAAACATGAATACATAGATAGCAACAATAATATAAACATACATAATATACTGATAACATAGATAAATCATATATATCTATCTATTCAGCCTGTATGCACCCCCTGCTGGGTATAAGGCCTCCTCCCTATTACGCCACTCTCTTCGGTCCTGTGCCAGTCTCCGCCATTGCTGTTCAACCACTCTGACAATGTCATCTGACCAACGGGCGGGTGGTCTGCCTCGTGGTCGCTGTGCGTCTCTTGGCCACCATTCTATAATCGCCGTTGTCCATCTTCCATCATTCCTTCTAGCCACGTATAGCGGAAGCTTATGTCCAGCATTAGACCTCTTCAGGCTGATGTGATGATGAGTATATGACAACATTAGTCGCAATATGTTAGTGCCCATACTCGATGAAATCATCCCTGTCCTATCCCATATCCTTAATTTCTCCATTTCCACTAGAACCTTCCCTGATATCTGGAAAAATGCTCAGATCATTCCTCTACCTAAAAAGGCTAATCCTTCTACTTTCTCTGAGTATCGCCCCATATCTATCCTTCCTTTCCTATCCAAAGTACTAGAACGACTGGTTCACGACCAACTCAGTACATTCCTAAGCATACATTCCCTCATCAATCCTTTACAATCCGGGTTTCGTCGTGGTCATAGCACTACTTCGGCTCTGACTAAAATCACCGATGATATTCGTCTGGGTATGGACAACGGGCATGTAACTGTGTTGACTTTGCTTGACTTTAGTAACGCTTTTAACAACGTGGACTTTGATATTCTTCTGGGTGTACTTCGCTCTCTTAACGTATCTCCAACGGCTATTGACTGGTTTCATAGTTACCTGTTTGGACGCCGGCAACGCATCCGAATTGATGATACATTTTCATCATGGAGCGATCTCACTGCCGGAGTGCCTCAGGGCGGCGTCTTATCTCCTCTTCTCTTTGCAATTTTTATAAATTCTATTTCCCAAAAGTTAACTTCCTCCTACCACCTTTATGCAGATGATCTCCAGATCTACACTCAGGCTTCAGTTAATGACTTGAGTGAGGCGATCTCTAACACCAATAGTGACCTAATGCGTATTCTCACATGGAGCAAAGATTTTGGGCTTTCTGTGAATCCTAAAAAAACCCAAGTCATTATTTTAGGCAGTTCCCGGATGATCTCCCGAATAAACTGGTCTACTCTTGCGCAAGTAGTTTTTGACAACATTCCCATTCCTTTTAGTGACTCAGTCAAGAACTTGGGAGTTATTTTGGACAAAAACATGTCATGGGAGCCGCATCTAGCTGAACTGAGCAGGAAAATGTTTGCGTCAGCTGCTTCACTGAGAAGGTTAAAAAACTTTTTACCGACATCCACTAAAGTTACGCTTGCGCAATCTCTTTTGCTTCCAATCATTGATTATGCCGACGCCTGCTATCCTGATCTCACCGAAGCGCAACTGGATAAGCTTGAGCGCCTCCAAAACTTCTCCATTAGGTTCATATTTGGCTTACGCAAATATGACCATGTTTCCGATTTTCGTAATAAGCTTAAGTGGTTGCCTATTCGTTTTCGCAGGAATACTCATCACCTTTCCCTCTTGTACAGTATCTTATTTAATCCCTCCACCCCGCCTTATCTAAAAGAACGCTTTGAATACCTACATCTCGCCAGCTCTCGTACCTTACGATCTTCTGAAACCCTACAACTTAGTACTCCTGTCCACTCTTCTTCTTTCTATAAGCACTCTTTCACTGTACAAGCTACCCGCCTTTGGAACTCTCTTCCTGTTGATATTCGAAAAGCGAAATCCCTTCCCATCTTCAAAAAGCTTTTGCACAGCCACTATACAGTTGAATTAGGAGGTTCATTATGATTTATCTATGTTATCAGTATAATTATGTATGTTTATATTATTGTTGCTATCTATGTATTCATGTTTATAAACTATAGGTATATGTATTGTGTATGTATATGTATAGGTATAATATGTAATGTTTCTATAGTTCCTACATAAATATATCATAATTTCTCATAATAAATAATATACAGTGTAGAAGCCCTTATGGCACCGCCTTCTCGTTATTCAAATCCTGTCCATCCAAAGGTTGTCTGGAAGAGATCGCTCATAGCGATAAGACCGCCCATTGTGCTTCGCTATAGTTTTAGTTTTTCACTATGTGTATGTTCCTATTCTTGTGGTGTACAATAAAGTGTTATCTATCTATCTATCTATCTATCTATCTATATGCTTACATGCTTGCTGATGGACAAGCATATGACCTACCTGATGTTAAGTGGTTACCATCGCCTATAACAAAGCATTGCCTCGTAGGTCACGCATCTCAGGAACGTGCCCTACGATGCACTTCCCTGCGTCCATCAACTTGCATACAGATGTTCAACCTCACATGCCAGTAATTTCACCGGCACCCACACCCTAAGTTGAGGGTCTAGCCAGACCCTCAACAGCTAGCTAGTGGGAGGGTTATTGCCTTTCAATATTGTCAACATTGTCTGTTGTGTTTGCAGAGCCGTTCGACCTGACGAACACAGCGCGCTCCGTGTACGACCCCGACACCTTCGACCGCATCGTATCTACCTTCCGCGCGTCGGCCGCCGCGCTCGCGCCCGCGCTGCGCCTGCAGGCCGCCTGGCCGTCCCCCGCCCCTCCCCTCGCATGCCCCTCCCCACCCGCCACCCCCTCCCCACCAGACACCTGATACACGCCCGCCGCCACGCTCTGTATATATCGTACTATCCTCTACTATACTCTACTCTAGCACAGAAGGGCAAGTCTCACTGCATTTACATTTCGACTACCAAATGTTGGTTTTTGTGTCGAAATGAGACAAAAACTCGTTTCGAGCGTTTCTACGTAACGTGTTTTTGATGTATCATCTTTTCTCCGTACAAAAGAGAGAAATAGGCGAAACGAAAACAACAGTTCTTAGACGAAATGTTGTAAATGAACGTATTTTTGCTGTCTTGTCTTTTCTCCATACAATAGAGAGAGAAATAGACGAAACGAAAATAACATTTGGTAGACGACATGTTGTAAATGAAGTGAGACTTGCCCTTCGGCACTGACGACTTTGCGATACCGACCACTGGGTTGATGGGATTGCGATATCGATGTGCGATCCTGGGTTGTAGGGCGATCGGGGAATCCGGGTTTTTCGTTGAGAAATCCACGAGTCACGGTTCCTGTAGATGAGTGTTTCGGATCTGAGGTTGAAGTCTTAGCTGGATGAATCTGATGTTATGCCTACAGTTTAAGAACCTTTCCATTAATAGGTATGAGCTTGAAGACTGGTGAAATAGGTCTTGATGAAATCTAGCGTACTTTTGCGGTTTTTAAAGACCTGAGTTCAGTTTTCCATTTTCGTACAAGTTTTATTGTACAGAAAACCGGAAAACGTGGATTATTTTTGCTCACGCTAATTCACGTGGGTGACGTCAGATCTGAAGGTTATGATGGTCGCACGATGGAACCTTAAGCTTTTACAAAATCCCCGTTGAATGTAATGTATGTATTGTTGCAATATCCCAGTGATCCGTCGTCGGTAGAAGATGTAAAGTCAACAGTGCAGGTTGTACATAGCGCTCGCGAGGCGCTGCCAAGTGGCCTTACGTTCCGGCGCCGGACCGGAACCGGACCGGACGAGCGACAGAGGCTGCCAGATGTTTATTTATTGCACAGATTATATATTTATACCATTGATAGGATAGAACAAATGCCACTATGAAAATTATATGTTTACATTCCATAGTGCCATATTGTCTAGTTATTGTTTTAATTAGTTGTGTATCGGTCGCCGGTCGGTTTTTGAATGAGTTTATCACGGCACGAGCCCGGTGTCGGAGATCGTTTTGTAGTGATGTTTCTTTTGTAAGAAATATAATTATTAGAAAGCTGGCGCGGACGAGCCTTCGCCATCCAGCGGAGCGTTGGTTCTACGCGCTCGCTGCGTCGCAAACCGTGCGGCTAGCCAGCTACTCGCAGCGAGCGCTCGGCCACATCTCCGCCGATTAAATAAGCAACGGAGCGACCTCTAACCAAATATAAACCAAATACTACACTTAAATATAGTACAAGGTCGCTCCGGGTGAATATGTAGGTATCGGTGGAGAGACGTCCTTTGCCGTCCGACCCAGCTTCGTACAGATGGTGAGCTAGCACCTTCGCCAGCAGCGCGGCGCGTCCGCAGCCGACACAAGACTGAATAGCGATCATCGAACTAACTAAAGTTAGGGGACGTTACACTGCGCCAGTGCAGTGATGACGAGTAGTCGCGGCGAGGTCGTCGACCCCGCTCCCATCGGCACCCTGGCTCCTGGCTCCTGGCCCGTGAGCCCGCGGCTACGTCGCGATCAAACAACGCTGCCTCACAAAAAAAGCGTCCGTTCGTTTTTAATATATTTATTGTTGGTTTGTAAGTTATTTAATGTAAATATTAGGAAATGAAAAAAACATAAATATTCGTTTTAATGTCGTGTTCGTTTTTGTAAATAATATTTTTGTGAGGAGTAAAGAGTAAATGACAAAAAAAAAACATACGATATAGAAAAAGTTGATTGTAATGGAGTAATGCTTGGCGGCGCGAGGTGTGCCATATGCCAGGCCGGACGCGGTAACGCGATGTGGTGCTAAATTTAGTGTTGTTGCTCGAAATATGCAAATTTTGCGGCTCAAATAATAAATAGTTCACAGAGTATCAAATTATATTAAAAGTTATGTACTGAAACTTATTTAAATGTACAGCCGGCAACAAAAGTGAACTATCTTAAATGTAAGTACGTACCTGAAGTCGTATGCGGCTGCTATTGTTGCTGGCTGCGCGTGATGATAATGTGATATTTGAGATTTAATGTGTCAGCAAGTTTCAGTGTATTTTCTTGACAATGTTACCGTATGCTTCCGAATGGTGCTCATAGTTGCGTTGCCTCCGCACTGCTGCTAACTGAACTGTCAGATCTCATACTCGCAATATTATTGTGACTGTCAGTGTGCAGAGGAGAGAGAGAACTCGAACGTTTAGAAACAGCTTACGGATAATGATCCTTTTGGTCACCAGAATAACAGCGATATTCCCTCCATCATAAATCCAACTTTGATGACCTCACCTCGTTGTTCACTGGTTTCCACAAGTTTATCGCAACCTTATATTCCTCGTAAATTAATCAATGCGCCTTATAGCCTTATAAATTAAAATTATTTATTAAATATAAACTAATAGATTTATGTAGCCATGTTCCGTTTGTTGGAATATGGTTTAAAGTGCTAGTGATATTGTCAGAAAGCAATAAGTCAGTAAGTAGGTAAGAGTTATGCCTTATAATTATTCGAAATTTACTATGCATATCTATAAACATACAATATTGTTAAATATACTTGCTATTACGCAAGAAATTATTGTAGTCTAAAGGAGATGCCAATTTCTAAATATAGGAAAAATTATCCAGTATATTCCTCGACTGACTAAAAGTAAATTGTAGATGCATGAAAAAGTTGAAATAAGTACAGATATATTAACGTTATTATCACCATGTTAAATATTAACTTGATGAACTAGAATGAAGTCGAGATTCTTTTATTTTATTATTGTTTTATCCCGTAGCATGAAATAGCATGAATTTTTGTTTGCAAAAGTTTTTGGAGCTTGTTTCTGCTATGCAGCGACGCTTTCTATTCTACACCGCTCGTTCCGCGGCATCCGTATCACAAATACTGCTTACATTTCGCTAAATATGGAGAAAATTATGCTAGTTAATGTACCTACCCTAGTCGATCAGTACTTAGTCGTAACGTACATATACACAGTTTGTTTAGTTTGTTCGAGTGGCGTCACTCCGATATGTTTCCACAGATGCCAGTACGATGTTATTTCGTAAGTTTTGTTAACTAGCCGCTAGATTACACTCAGAATCGTTAAGTTTAATATAATTTTATTAGAGAATGTTAGTAATGTTGTTACCAGCCCCGCCGCGGGCCACTGCCTGTGAAGCACACAATACATCACTTTTGTTTCTATATAAAACGATGCCTGGCAATTTTATATAGCGTTATGTATTATGTATAAGTTTTATAACGATTTTACATAAGAGGCACGTCGACGCGCTGAATTAATAAAGTACAATAAATAATTTTTAAAAACGTGTTATTTATAAGAAAACTGATTAGAATAATGTTAATGATAACAAAGGTGTCTCAAAAACGATTTAATTTTTGAAAAAGTTATAAAAAAGTGACACAACAAAATATGCAAAAAAATACCAAAAAAATAAAAAAACCCAAAAATAAAAAAAAATATACAAAAAAATCTGTAAAAACTAAAAAATCATTTTACGTTGACTTAAATTCAAGTCAGATTAGAGAGCCCACCAGCCCGGCCCAGTCTATGTACCATAGTCCTAATAGTGGGCGTGTTCTTATATTATTTATATATTTTAGCAAATTACATAGAAGGCACCTTAGCTGACGTCATTTTTTCCAAAAATCATTTAAATTCTATATTTTATTAGTAGATTTCGTTTGTCTTAACTAAACCTTTCTGTATAAAGATTGGGAGTTGGTAAGTAACTGTTTTAAAAACAAATGTGTGCCTTCTGATTTTATTTAAATGAATACCAACCTCCCATGTAAGATAAAAAGACAATATTATGCAATAATTTATCAACAGTACAACCACACAGATTTGTGAAATCAAAATATTTAAAGAGCTTGTACCATACAATCATTTACACTTAATATTTTGTAAGTATCCATTTTAAATGAATAGCCCACAAACATATTTTGTTAAACAATTACATAAATTCGATATTATTATTTGTATAAGTTGTTTTAATCTGTAAATTCTTTTTTGAATGGATAACAACAACATTTCTGATTGAAACCAGCAGAAGTAGTGTTGCTATCCCTTCAGAAAACAATGTCTTGCAATGTTCGGTAGCACAGTGGTTATGAAGGGCGTAAATTGATTTGATTGGCAGTTTAACTAAATTCTAAAGTATTTTCTACCACTGTGTTACTATAACGATCCTATGCGAGTATGTAATAGCGTCTTACCAGTTGTGAAGTTTAATTAATACTTGTCGCCGTGACGCGCACACGTATCTGATCGTTGTTGTGGGGAGGAGGCTTTAGGGAGGTGTTGTGGAGTAGGATGAAGCCAGGCAAGGCATCTTGTATTCAATGTTCTTTAGATGGCGATGATTTTCTCCTAGTCTGTGCTTGTATTTTGATCAACTTTCCCGGCGTTCTAGCTAGCTTACAGGTCACGCTTAGTGCGCTTCTCGCTTCCGACTGAAATTAACACAGGTTGTGACATTTCATCTTTGTATTCTACCTACTAAATTCAGATGTTCAATAAATAAAATGCGATAATGTGAATAACTTCATTGTTATGACGTTATTGTCAGTAATCGCCTTAAAATGTTATATAATGTAATTAGATGTATATTCAAACTAAATATATTTTGTTTCACCGCTGCTAGCTAACTTTGTTTTATAAAAATATTTTTGTCACTTTATGACAACTTTTTTAATTTGTGTTGCATTTTATTTTATTGAACACACATGCGGATTTTGTCTTTATCGTTGTACAAAAAATATATTGTAAAGAAAATATTCTGTAATAGTTAAAATATATACAAACTGCCAAAACCATTTCTTTTATTTGTAACATACCTACGTATCCTACTAGGAAGGCATTTTATACTTGCGCATACACACAGCGCAATGCAAACTCCTTACTACTCAAAGTCAGGGGTTGTTCGATTCCGATACAAACTGAATTTACACAACTATGGGCAAACAAAGTATAAATGTACACTGAAATAGCTGTAATAGAATTTTACAGTGGTCTTTATTGCCGGCCAGTTATGTAAAGTTGGAGAAAACTGTAGGATAACAAAAATATTAATAAAAAACTAAAAAAGTAATTTTTTCGTCATTCTTTCTAACGGGTACTCGGCATTGAATACGATGAGCTTAAAACATATGCCTCAAAATAGTCGTAGAAGTCTGTTAGTTCTTTTTCTGAAGCCCCGACGACTGCCACGACCAACGGCTGACACTCCAACTTTATATAACTTAATAAGGACCACTGTAAAAGCCTATTACAGCTATTTCAGTGTACATTAATACTTTATTCGCCCATAGTTGTGTAAATTAAGTTTGTATGGAAATCGTACCCCCTAAAGAGGTCAAGCAGAGCTCTTTGTGAAGGCTCCTCTGGGGAAGTACTATCACCATACTTATTTCTGCCGTGAAGCTGCATCGCTGTTTCGATTAGGGTTCCGTTGAGGCTAAACAAATTATGTATGCCTAACTAGAATTTTAAAAATTTGAATTAAGTAGTGTAAATAAGAAAAAAAAAGTATTAAAAAAAAGCGTGGGGTCCTTCTCATATCTGTCGTTGAAATATAACTATTGACCCTATTGACCTTTATAACACCCATGCACCCCACGCTTATTTTAAAATAATTTTTATTTTCTTATTTATACTTCTTAATTCAAATTAATTTTCTATTTTTTAGTTTGGTTTCTATATAAAGCGTATATTTTTTTTTAACTACATTTATTTGAATTCAAATAATGTCTTCTTCCAGTAAAATGTTCCATCTACAAAGGTACTTTCCCTATAGGAGGCATATCCGTGGGACGCCCTGCAGAGAGCATTTCACAAGTGCCATAATTTTCTAGGAGATTTAAGTATTCGTTCTAGGCTTTAGGTGCAAATATCATCATGTTCCTACGGTCGCGAGCCAATGGTCTGAACACTCGGATCTGTAAGATCGACCGACCCCCTGTTACAGCTGGTGAAAGCCTTACTTACCTATTCACAGAATGTCTTAATAAAACCAAACTACATGGTCACCTCGTTCAGATCTGGTCTATCTAGAGGCACGTAACTTTAGCGCTGACCGTTATTGGGCGGAAGTCAAAATTAAAAGGTACCTGAGGGGGGCTAGCGGCTAAGGGCGAGCGTGCGTAGCGCAGATTGGCTCTCCGGTCGAATTTCACTCCCCGTACCGATACCACACCCCGCGCCTATAACCTCCACCATGTTTATTGGATTTCTCAAGAAATAGACGGCCACAAATTCTGAACACCCCCGCATTCACAAAACAGAACACTCATCCTACCTAGCGTAACACTATAACATAGGGCTATACCGCTCTGCTGTTTGTAAGTGTTTGTTTTATTTTATTATTTCAATGGACTGTTGCTTTAAAAAATAAACACATTGCATTCATTTCGTCATTTTTTATTGACATACTCTCACAGTACAGTTTTCAAAGAATACCTACATACAAAAGGAAGTAAGATAGATAAATAGTGTTTACATAATGGTAAACCAGAATTAGATTTTTTACAAAACTATCTAAAGGTTTGTCACAAAGACCTAAACATAAATTCATTTCTTGGTTTTTTGCTGAATGACGAACAACGCGAGCGCAGCAAAACGATTGAAATTTTGATTAAATTTAGTTCTGGCCAGGTTTTTTCGCGTGGTTCGTCGGAGGGGAAAGCTACTTGTCGCCGACTAGGTGACAACCAACTTGTCCTCTGAGAGCAATCTATCGTGATTGTGTGCTTTTGCAATACTCGAAAACGCTAGATTTGCAACGCGCCAGAGCCAATAAATAATCAACTGTAACTAGAAATCCAGACTTAATTTTAGAATTTACAATCGTGGAATAACAGTGAATGAAACAAAATACAATATCCGTTAGTAAATAAATGAATAAAATATATACATCTTACAACTAAGTTAATATAAATTCACTTGCTCGACACGGGTAAACGCGTTAAACGTTAGCGCGCGAGGAACAACATAAACAAACTAAGTCAAATACTGTTGCCTAACTGATACTCGGCTCTATCGCAACTAGCCTATCAGCACGCGGAATAGGTCCGCGCGATCAAATGAATCAACGAACAGTCGCTGTTCAAAGCCGACATCTACCTACATCTTGCTATAATGTCAACTCATAGTGATTTCACTAACCCAAATGGGGCGCTACATCCCTGTCGTACTCACTATCATAATTACTATATTCATATTAGATCCTACACTAACTAGTTACACACTACAATTAGTCGCGGGACTACCTATCGCGTAACGTATTGGACAGATCATCACCGTGTGTTAGTAGAAAGTTTTACTGTGACCGAAAATAAATTTGTGTATTAAGTAGGTACACCTAGCTTAAGAAAATATAATCAGATTATAAATGTGTATAATGAACCTACTTGCATTTTTCACATCATAAGAATACAATTTTGTACGGTGTGAAAAAACCGGCTTTGCAAGTAGTCAGAGGTTGTTAGGGATTTTCGTATGGTTCAGAGATTACTTCTTGACTCCCGCGTTCTCAGAAGCATCCATTTTTTCTTCTTTCTTGATCACTTTCCCCTCTCCTGTTAACAAATTACTTGGAATAAACATTTATTCAGCATGTACACAAAATACTCTGATAGAGTGGGATCAGAGTGCCGTATCGTCATTGAGTCGCCAGGCGCGCGGCGCGTCACAGAGCGTGGAATAACTCGACGCGTGGGGACGCACCGCGCGGCAATAGCGGCCTCTACGACTCGTCATCAAGTCTCATCATGTGCAAATCTTTGAGAACCCTGCTATCAATTCACACTTATCGCCTTATGAATTCAGCAGTTACGTTATGTTGTTAGTGAAGGTAGATGGTTACCATTGGGCTGGTCGCCCTCGGGGTCGTTGGAGCGCCTGCGCTTGCGCGGATACTTCCACGCGCTGCTGCTGTTGCCCACCATGATGTGCTTCATTTTTGGAAGCGGATCCATGTCTAGCACCTGGCAACAAAAGAAATAAGTTTAGTACGGTTTTGTAGACATCTTAGTGTAGTCACCTGCAGGCTAAATATTCCTTTTTCCCTTTCCTCCATTTCCTTTGATTTCGTGAGAAACACAAATGCCAGAAATTATCTCTAATTATTAGATTCTCAAAATGCTTAAGTTTTGCTTGTTTGGGTCAACTATAAATTTCCGACCGAATGCAGCTTATCCATGCTAAATGGGAATCTTACCTTGTGGATCTGCCTGAATGCTATCTGGCGCAGAAACTGTTGCGCAGAGGCAGTCAGATCTTCACGCTTCTGAGCGGCCATGTTACCCAGAGCATCCTAAAAGAAACAACAACGCATTACACTTATGCATGACAAATTTGAGTTCGAATGAGTTAGTCACTCTAAGTGACATAGTTTGTACTAGCACAGTAGTAGAAAATAAGGTAAACGGGATAAACCGATCGTCAAAACTGTCTTGTAATGGTATGAGCTCATAGGGTGTTTCTTTGGTGTAGATAAAATACTATTTCTAGTTTTTTTTATACAACTTGCTGGTGGAACAAGCCAGGCCCACCTGATGTTAAGTGGTAACCATCGCCTATAACAAAGCATTGCACACATTCGTAGGTCACGCACGTCAGGAACGTGCCCTACGAACTTCCCTGCGTCCTTCAACTTGAGGCATACAGAGGTTCAGCCTCACGTGCCAGTAATTTCACCGGCACCCACACCCTTCAAACCGAAACACAGCAATACTTTCCCGGACGAGCCCTTCACAAAGAGTACTAGAGACTACTACAAAATAGTAAGGTATAAGGTGCGGGGTGGGGTGGGATGGGGTACTGACGACGAGTTCCTTCTCGCAGGGGTCCCGCAGGCCGGGGCCGAGCTCCAGCAGCAGGCCGCCCGCCACCGCCTCCATGGTGCGGCGCAGCGCCTCGCCCGGGGACAGCAGGCAGCCCGCCGAGTGCATCACGCCCGATATCAGCAGCTCCATCGCCTGCGCACGCAACAACTCCACTGTACACCGTACCGAATCATTACAAACAATGATAACATAGGTGAGGTGTGTGTGTGGTACTCACGTAAGGGTTGAGAGGCGTCCAGTTGGGAATGCGGCGGCACAGGTCGCGCATGATGCGGATGATGATGACGCACGACTGCAGGCTGGCAGCCCTAGCCTGCACACACGAGTGACGTCACGCCGAGCTCGGCCCGCGCCGCCCCCCTGGGAGGCAGACGGCGCGGCGACCCCTATTTATTGCTCCACTCTTCACTTTTTATTTACTTTTAAACTATGCAATGCAAGGACCCGGAGCAATAAATATGGAAGATTAAGTCTCACACTTAAAAACTGCGTTTCCGTCATCATCGTTCCCGAAAAACGGCTCACAAGTGCAGGGAAACGCAGCTCATTAGATCTAACGAGCACTTGTAGCCACATGTTTACATGTTATGTTTACGGGACTCTCTTTGCAATGTTTGAAATAAAAAAGCTAATTTGATAGTGAGAATAGTGAGAAATAAAACAAACATGTGACTAATTCATAACGTGCGCACTCCCTCTAGGGGGTAAGTAAATTAGATTCTATCTAGAACGATTGAAGCTAGGTTAGTATTGTAATATATAGTTAGGTACAATCATAGAGCATGTACACATAATAGAATGTATAATGTGGAGTGCGCACACGTTTGTATAAGTACATAGTATAATGTAGTACCTGGAACCACTTGGCGTGCCGAAGGGCGGCCAACGCGTCCAAACACTTCTGTCGTGGGAGCACGTCCTTGTCGTCGCGCTTAGTGTCGCCGCCGTCTAGCGACAACAACACAAAGGGTGTTTGACCATCACGTACTCGACGAAAACGGGGCAAACAATCGTGTTAGCGTGACCCTACGCTACGGGGAGCGACGTTATTGGGTCGCGGTGCAACCGATGCGTTCCAGGGAACCGGTCGCACCCCGACATAACGGTCGAATGGGGAAGGGATACTTTCTTTCAAGTCAATTACCTAATACAAGATATTACCTAGTAGTTCGGTGGAAATTGAATTATAATAAATAGATAGCAATATGATTACGAGCAGTGAGACTCGAAAGCGATCGGGTAGAATGTTTGCTCCGTTTCAGTAGAACGATATACCACTGCGAAGCAAAGCCCGAGTGATATCTCGGGAGATGATCAAAAATCCTTTTCTTCCCGCACGCGCCGGCTTATGCTAACACCTAAAAATAAGCATCGAACACAGCGCCCGGCGACTAGCGCCGGGCTGTCATTGAACAAATTATCTTTTTTTTGCACATTTCATATTTTAAATAGGTAAATTCGGATAGATCAAATACGGAAACATATTATACACAACAGTAGAATAGATAGTTTGTTCTTACAATTCATTTCCAGTGGGCGTGCGGTACATTCGATCTCGACTTCCAATTTCATCTAGTCTCAGGGCTTGATCTCGGATAAGTTACGGGCCTGTGTATCAGGGCTGCGGCGGATCAGTGAGGTTACGAGAGGAGCATGGTAAGTGAAATTGGGTCGATATCGTGACATGTGGGTGGGCGCGGGTGGGGCGGGGCGGGGGCACTGACCTGCGGGCTCGCGCATGACGGCGGACGTGAGGCTGACCAGCACGCTGATGGCGCCGTCCGTCACCTGCACGGCGCCCTCCGCCAGCAGGCACTCCACCTTGTACTTCACATCCTCGTTGCCCTGACACCGCACACAACTCATACATTTTATTTCTATTCGGACAATTTGAAAAGATAACCACCGTGGTTACCCAAACCAATAAGGCTAGGGCTTGAAGTTACAAATTCATACATTCATTCAGGAATAACCATTAGACTTTTTATTACAAAAATAACTTGTTAATAGTGCACCTAAAGTCGAGTTTCCAATGCCAGTACTCTAAAAAGTTCGAACGTCACGCGTCAAGTGTCACACAAAATGGGCCCACTAGAGGTCGACTTGCGAAAATTAGTCCGCACACCAAGTGCAAATGATGAATTTGCCAAATAGCGTAGAGTTGTCGTCAGGGTGGGTGTATGTGTGAGTGCGTAATATCACCAAAAGTTCTATCTTACCACCTTAGGGTGGTTTTATACATTTTCTGTGACGCTAGTCACCGATATCCCGTTGTGATTTGCTTGTGACCAGATTTTAACCAGTCTTTGGAAGTGTAAATGTCATAAAACAGATGGCTTTTACTCAGGGTAACAGATGTTTACGTCTACCATTGGTCAAAACTAGTGAACAGAGAAATAGGCGGAGTCAGTTAGGTAAAGCACTTGCAAGCAAATCTGTTTCAAAATTGGTTAGGCAGAAATGTTGTTGATAGTACCTTGACGTTGAGCAGATGCAGCGGCAGGTCGGCCGCGACGCGCTTCAGCAGCGTGGCGGTGGGGCGGTCGTGGCACAGCACCACGAGGCGCACGGCGCGGTCGCCCTTCAGCAGCAGGCCCTTGGCGAGCAGCCCCACGCGCATCACGCCCTTCAGCACGCGCGCGCTGCCCGCCCCGCCCGTGCCCCCGCCCACCGGCGCCTCGCCCTCGCCCATGAATGAGAACCTGACATCAATAACTATCAGTCGCAGCACGCAGGTCACTATATAATCACTATAACGCCACCAAGCTAAGCTTGCACCTCGTTGGAATGCGGCGCCCCGTCCGCTTCCCCGTTTGTCGCCGACACGCGTCATCCAGGTTTTTGTCTTCCTATCCGTTGAGTTTTAGGATAGGTTTTTTGTTGAAGTTTCGTTGTTACCACTAATGTATAATTAATTAATTAGATGTTTCCGACAATTGTATGAGCGAAAGAAAAATTTCAGGCATCGAGCCAATAAAAAGTAGTGATTCTTCTTAGTTATCCCATTTTTTGTGTATATTTTAATGTATAATACAACGTTAAAAACAAAAAATACATTAAATAATCATTAATTGTTAACTGTTTTAAAGACATAGCGAATCTTTTTTTGTAGGTGCAAACTTAGCTTGGTCGAATAGCACATTCAACTACTACTACAATACGACCGGCAAATCTTGGCGAATCTACCGTCTGTCATTGGCTATCTTTTTGTTTTTCAATATTATTACGGCGATTGGGAACATTACAAAAAGCACGTAATTCCCACTAAATATGGGTAAATTTAGTGTTTGAATAGCTAAATATGTTTGAGGCATGCATTTAACTACTCTACTAAAGGTTTCTAGTTTTTTTACACAGTATTGCGAATCCTGTTAAGTCTAGTTTTAAGCTTATCAAGCAATACTGCTTGGCGGCAGAAAGGCTAACATTATATCAAAATTATCAATCCATTAACAAAGCTATCAATCTCAATACAGGACATAAAAGAGTGCATTATCACTACAAACACAATCATCTATACAGGGTTATTTATTATTAGTTGCAAATACTCAGGAATTAGGTTCGACAAATAAAATAAAAAATATTTATGAAATGTTTTTTTAAAGTTTTGTTATGAAAATCCCGAGAAAATCGATCAAGAATATCCTTTGGAATCATTGGCGCCTGACCTATGATCCGCGCCCGCGCGCCGTGAGCGACACTCTGCGTTTAGTCACCGCCTGGGTGGGTCATCGTCCTATTCTCCATGGCAATAATTATGCAATAGCCGTAAAGAAATTAATAAAAATAAAAACTTAAATCAGTTTAGGAATTAAATTGATTCGGCCAAACAAAATATTCTCCCAAAAATTGGGCCCTGTCAGTTTGTGTAGCTAATAATGAATAACCCTGTATACAAAACTGCTAATAACTACTCTACTTGATAATAACTACACTAGCTACAGTAAACGGTGAATGAAGAGTCACTCACGACGCTTTCCTATCTTCCATTTTCGCGCGTTTCTTAATGCCTTCTACTTTAAAGGACCGCCAAGCGTTACCACCCCTGTACACAATGCAATTAATAACAAGTGCAAAAAAAAAACAAGAAATGGAACTACCAACGACAGAAATCATGTTGCAATTATTGAGTTATTTGAAGGGCAAAATGTACATATACTCACAGTTGATTGTCGCGACCGTCTTCCTTGCCTTCAGGTTTGTCATGCTTGTGGTCTTCTATCTTGATAGCCTTGCTTCCCTGTGCACCAATTATAAATAAAAAATATAATAAATATTGCGGATTGAACCCATGGGCAGAATGCAGACCTACTACCAACTGGGCTGCAAAGATCGTGATTTTTATTAGCAATTTATCGAAATTGAATAATGAATTACTCCCTAAATTCTACAATAGAATTTAAGAAACCTCGAAAGAAATCACGAACTATCGAGTCACTCAGCTAATCTTTCGCTTTCCGTTGGATTAGGTATACACACAAACTGATAGTAGTGGGGCACAAGAGTTTGTGGGAACTGGATACTGGATTGTGTGGTAACACACCACGAGAAAAAGATAAGAACTAAGACAAAGTGACTGGCCTCTAGCTCAGTCGGTAGTAGCTCGGCCTTCTGCGCCGTAGGTCGTGGGTTCGATCCCCACCGAGAACAAATATTTGTGTGGTAAACATAAGTGTTTGTTCTCTGTCTGGGTGTTGTATTGTATTCTAAGTATGTATTTACAAAAAAAAATGTATTCAAGTATTATATCAGCTATCTGGTTCCCATATTACAAGCTCTGCTTAGTTTGGGGCTGGGTAGTGTTGTGTGAATGGTCCACAATATTTATTTATTTATTTATTTATAAAGTTTAATGCGTATTCTAAGTATGGGTGCAACTCGATTTAACTAGCTTTTATTTCAAAGAGACTTGCCTATAATCGAGGGAACTGATTCTAAAGGCTTGCGCACACCTAGGCCGCTGGCGTCGGCGATCAGTGAAACGCTGTCAAATTTGACAGTTTTCACTGATCGCTACCGCCAGCGAACTAGGTGTGCGCAGGCCTTAACTTAAGTATTTGTTTTATATTTGGATAATAGAATGTTACCTTAGGCCTGGCGGCTTCAGTGAACGCGTCGGAGAGCGCCTTGAGCGCCTTCTCAGTATGCGAGACGGCGCGCTGGATGTCCTGTATCTGCGCCTCCGTGGGGTAGATGTCAGCGTGCTTGGCCAGCACGTGGCGGTCGTCCGACGTCTCCGGGCGCCGCCCCACCGGCCCGAACCCCATGCCCATACCCATGCCCATGCCTCCCTATACAACAATACATTAAGCATGTTAGTACACCTTCATCACAGCTAACGGCACTTTAATGATACTGAATGACGAAACTTAACGTAAACTTACGCCTCGATCTTTAACAGCCTAAAGCTTTGGTCTCGCGATCGTAACGCACAACGCTGCGGTATGCAGCATGCGGCGGCGGACACATAATCTTATGAAAAACGTCTAGAATGGTCTCTTGTTCCGTCGCAGTTTGTGTCAGCGGCGAAGTGCAATCGTGTGACGCTGCGTCAAGCCGTATACCGCAGCGTTGTGCGTTACGGTCGCGAGACCAAAGCTTTAAACCACTAGCGGCGGATGCGGTGTGCCGTTGCGACTCGATTTTTACACGAAACTGACTGCAAGTCAGGACGTTGATATAATGTTGTTTTATTGTTTTAATTTTTATTAGCCGCTACGGCACACCGCTTCGCGTCCAGGCGCTTAGTGCGTTGCAGGCCTAATACTTGTCGCAGTCTTTGACAGTTCAGCTAGGCTATATTACAATGATAAGACACTAATCTTAGCTAAAGTTCTATTCATTAGATGCTATAGATACAATTATAATTAATACAATCAAACCTTGGTTTGTATATTTTAGATTTTCAGCCCCAGCCTAATTCTAATCTTGTCTATAACTAATGAGTGTTAATTTCCTAAATAAATGGATAAATAATTGCTAAAACTAAGTTACTAGGAGGACAGTGCACAATTCACCCAAATGCGTAATTATTTTCCCCTGTTAATTTATAACTAGGCGTAGTTAATGACGAAATGAATCCAATCATAATTAATCAATTGAACTGGATCATTTTTGCTTGGAAAAAAGGGATCCTTCACCAAAAATATATTTTTAAACTGCAAGCTTACATTTAGACAATGTAGCATGTTAACTTGTCTTCTCATTTTGCTCTTTAAAACCGCCAAATAATTTATCACGTAAAATTCCTTCCTTTCTTTGCTTCTATCATTGTTCCTATCAAAAATTGAAAATTATACATCTACCCGCTGAAATGAGCTGGCGAAAAATTGATAATGACGTTTACATGAGAAGCTTTCGATGAGAATGCGTTCAAGACGCGTTAAGGTGCAGTCAGAGACCGAGCCAGAACAAGTACTCGGAAACAAATGGAATCCATTGCACGTTCGGTGACAGTCAAGTCAAAACCATGGGTATTCGGAATCTGATTGGATCCTTTTCGCGTAACTACGTCGTTAGTGTTAGTAGTGATTTAATAAGAGTCCGGTTAATGTACGGCCAGTTAATGTACGCACTGTTAAAACGATGCCTTTTTTTTCACTGGAAAATTGTAAAGGCCTATGTACAGTACACTGTCGCAGATTAATATTTCGATTATTATTATTTTTATCTAGCGATGAATAATTGTACTAAACAGGCAGCCCCTTTGAGGTTATTGGGAAAACAACATTCTCTGGCACTGCGGCGGCCGCTCCCACGGCACACTCGCTCTGCTCGCTCGCCTTGTGCGTAATTTTTATGTTCTAACATAACCTAACCTATCCAAGTCGGATCCGCCCTATAAAGTATCAAGGACAAGGTTTAAGTATCCAGTGCCAGAACGAAAAAGTAAATGATTATGTTTGAATTGCTCCAGTGTGCATGTGGCTTAACTGGCATCGTAATAACAGTGTGTACAATAACATGATGTACATTATCGCCTCCCTTGAATAGTATGTAAGTCCGGTTAGTGCGTGCACTTACATGGTGGTGGTGGTGGTGCGGGGGCAGAGGCCCGCGGCCCCAGTAGGGCTCCGCGCCGCCCTCCCAGTACATCATACGCTCATCATCGTCCATACCCTGCGGTGACACACACGCTAACTTATACACACGCGAATACACTGACGCCCACCTACATTTATTTGTGTAATACGCCTAACTTTTTCGACACCTATCGTATATTCATAAATATCGAGTACGATTTTATAATGTTTTAGGGGTAAATTTTCGCTCTACGAGAACGTAAAAACAGAAGATGCAGCTTCCCGTTGAACGAACCTACTATATCAGCCTATTAAAAACACAAATAAAAAAGTCTACGTATACAGACACTACTCTCAAGACAATATTCTTTTACATAATTTAAATTTTGTAGCAAAGGATCAGAGTGCCGTATCGTCAATGAGTCGCCAGGCGCGCGGCGCGTCACAGAGCGAGGAATAACTCGACGCGTAGCAACGCACCGCGCGGCAATAGCGGCCTCTACGACTCGTCATCAAGTCTCATCATTTCCAAACTCTTTAAAACTAAATATCATACACATCATAACAAGAAGAAGCGAGTTGTATGGGCAACAAGGAAATGAAAACGTTTCTGTGCCCATATTATAAGGTCGCACATACATACCATCATTCTCTGAGCCTTTGCCTCCGCGAGTTTGCGTTGGTGCATGGACGGCTTCACCTTCACTTCCAGATCCGGTTGTACCTGGACAAAGATCACTTTTACTGAACAAGCTTCATCAACATCACACAGTAGTAACATTATGCTGGTTTTAAATTATATATGTCGTTGGTTATTCGAGTAGTCGTAACTCGTAATAGCATTCTCATCGTTTGCCGTAATCATCTGACGCGCGGATCTCTTGGCCGTCCGCAGACCGCCAGGCTCGACGCGCGCCTCAAACCTTTTACTAAATAATCATTGAATGCTCTTCTATGTTACGTAGTATGTGTGGCGTAAAGTTGAGTGATGGAGTGAAAAACAGTGTGATAAGAGAGGAATGCGGTGTGAAAGAAGACGTAGTGATGAGAGTAGAGAAAGGTATGCTAAGATGGTTTGGACATGTAGAGAGAATGGATGAAAGGAGATTAACAAAACAATTGCATCAGGCGAGTGTGAATGGAACTGCTGGAAGGAGAAGACCTAGGCGCATGTATCTCGATCAGATCGCAGACGTTTTAGAGAAAGGCCAGGTTAGGAGTACCCTAAACCGACGAGCATAATATGTATGAAGAATGTTATTAGAGTGAATGAAGCGAAAGAGGTGTGTCAGGATCGTAGCAAGTGGAAATCCGTGATCTCTGCCTACCCCCATGGGAATAAGGCGTGATTTTATGTATGTATGTATGTATGCTCTTCTAAGATGCAGTAGCATCTGTCTAATAGAAAGGATAGTGTGTAGTACCTTCTTCTTGTACTGCAGGCGGTGGCGGCGGCCCTTCATGTGCATCTCCTTGGCGTTGGGGTCGTTGAACTTGCAGTCGCACAGCTTGCAGTTGAAGCTGATGGCCTTGCCGTCGTCGGCGCGCACCTCCTCGATGTAGTCCTGCCCCACGGGCTGCACCTCCGCCTCCAGGTCCTCGTCCTCCTTGTCCTCCTCCTTGTCCTTGTCCCCTTCACACACGCAGGCTTTTGTACCGCTAACTGTACTCAGACCCCCGGACGCCACGAATGCTATCTTCGGCGTTCCGGCGATCGTTCTTTTGGTTGTTGCGTTTTTTTCTTTGGCTGAGTTGAAAAGTCAAATTTTCTCGTTTGAATTCGTGTAAGGTTTCGGCCAGGGAAACGTGATAATGACCAGACTATTGGTATTCTTAATCGTTCATTTTTTCGACTCGTGAAATCATCGAATCGCTAGTTATTATGAATTGATTCAGTCTAATGATTTTTCTTGAAATACGTCTAAAAATACCAGGGCTTAGCTCAAATACAATATGATTTACGTTAACAGCAATGTTTCGTTTCTCATTATCACGTTTGGCTCGGCCAACTTGGTCTGTTAGGCGCCATGGCTAGTCTCTTCTAAGATTCGGATCGTAACTCGATCGTGGTACAGCCATCAAAGATAACATAGGTAGCAGTCAAACAGGCTGTGCCATCAGCTGACATGCTCAGTTACATACAGAAAATAATAGAGTTTGTATAAAAAGGCAAACGGTCACACTCCATATCTGTATATCGTGTTAGGGTTACATTAGTGGTTTTGAAGGAGAAAATTTGACTGTTCAACAGAGCATTCGGCCAAGTAACGCGGCGTGGATACAGATATGACACTGTGGCGCTGGGGGCGGCGCTGCGCCCGCCCTACGCTCCCGCACAACCACACGGGAACGTAGGCGAGCCTTCAGGATATACATATACAATACACGTCATTCTATCACAACAATCAGTAGACCTACCATGAGCTCTGTCTGGCTCTGTCTCTGGTTCTGGTTTTGCGTCTGTGTGAGTGTTGACTAAATAAATCCTACGTCAAAACGTCACACACACACAGTATAATACACTGGTGAGCACTCACACGGACTCAAAACCAGAACCAGAGACATAGCTAGACAGAGCTCATGGTAGGCATACAGGCCATTTGTCCACCGCCGTTTCCGGGACGACACCGAGAACGAAATGAAAGCATCGAAGTGGCGATGCATACATTGACTATGACTGATCTCAACCAGAAATAATCTCGTTCTCGTTAACGTCCCGGAAACGGCGGTGGACAACTGGTGTCAAAGTATATCAAGCAATAGCGTATGAACTACGAAACTATACTACAACAGTCTAGAAAAAAATGAGTAATTGATAACAAAAATAAGTGTACAGTTCATTCTACTAATTTCTCTAAATCTAATTAGAATACTACAATTTCAATAAGTTAACCAAGAGCATAGTGAATAAATAACAAAATACAAAAAATCTACTATGCACTTACGAAGATTTTCAGTTGCAAAAAAAAAAAGAAAATCAACAAAATCCAAATTGTGAAATAATGGTTGGTCTTCATATGAAAGTGTCATTCTTAAGCCTGCCTCAGCGAATTTCAAACTTACCACCGATCTTGGTAGGCTCAGTCGATGGTATTGGTTTTCCAAGCATTGTGTGTAGTTTCACCACCTATAAAAAGATTGAAGCTATGATTATTCATGAATATTGTACAACTTCTTTTATTAATTTGGACAGCAAATCGTCCCTAAACTACGGGCACTATCTATACCTTCTGATGTTTGATCCCCCGCACGTGCGCGGCGTAGGCGTCTGCGCCGGTGCACGTGACGTCACACAGCTCGCACCGCAGCGCGCCGCCGCCCGCGCCGCGCCCCGCCGCCGTGGCGCACCCCGCCGCCGCCAGCTTCACGGCGGCCTCCTTCTTCTTGTGCTTCTGGCCCTCCAGGTGCTCCTTGTACGTCTACACAACAAATCAAACATTACTAACAATCTACAATACTTTTATCTGGCTGTAAACTAAGCTGAACTTTAACAAATACATATTTTTTTGTAAATATATATGTACGTAGAATACATAAACACACCCAGACCAATTAATTGTTCTCCGTCGGGATAGAGCCTACGCCCTCCAGCGTAGACGCTGCTTTCAATAGTTATGAGAGCTGTCGCATTAGGTAGTTTTGAAGCTACAGTGGATCAGAGTGCCATATCGTCATTGAGTTGGCAAGCTCGGTCGCGCTGCGCAAAGCGTCGAATAACTCGATAGCGAAGCACGCGCGCCCAAGCATAGCGACCTCTACGACTCGTCATCAAGTCTCATCATGTCCAACTCACCGCTACTAGAGAGGTCGTCTAAATAGACAGCCTCAAGGTGTGATTTCGATATCGGCAGCAAGCAGCAGTGCTGCTATCTACACCCATAGTAAGAAAGGTGCGTGTGCTAATAAATCAAAACAGAAGCTTTTGCATGTATCATCATCATCAACCTATTGCAATCCACTGCTGGACATAGGTCTTTCCCATGGCTCGCCACTGAGTGTTTGTACCTTGCATTGGGAGCCCATAATCGCCACGCTGGGCTTGCAGGTTGGCGATCGCAGGACATAGCTGATTGCACCGTTGACGCTGCTGCCCGTCAACGGCCAGAAAGATTAAGCTGGATAAGGGTTAGGAAGTACTATACCGCATTCGACCAGTCGTCAGAGCCTCGTTAGTTTCTGCAGGATGTACCATGTGCAGGTGGAGGTTGACAATTGGACCTTACGTCCATATGCATGTATACGGCACGGTAATGGCTTCGACCGTCAAAGCGCACGCTTTTCGTGCGATTTCCTACAATATATCACTGATAGCCTATCCTAAAGTGATTGGTGATGGTGTCAGACCTGCGGTCCGGCGCAGGAGATGCGGCACACGTCGCAGTAGTGCAGCTGCTGCGCCTTGGGCGGCGGCTTGGGGCGGCGCTGCTGGCCCGGCACGTTCACGCCACTCGACGACTTGTAGCTCTTCCAACCGCCCCTGTACACACATACACGTTATCACAATGCTTGAACCTTGTACTATTGTAAGCCACTTGTGTGGTGGATCAGAGTGCCGTGTCGTCATTGAGTCGCCAGGCGCGAGGCGCGTCACAAAGCATGGAATAACTCGACGCGTATCAACGCACCGCGCGGCAATAGCAGCCTCTACGACTCGTCATCAAGTCTCATCATTTCCAAGCACTGGTGGGCAAGTAGTAGCGGCCCCGCCTTCCGATCTTAAGGTTGTGGGTTCAAATCCAGTTGTGTTTGTTTAAACAAGGAAATAAGAATATGCCTGTAAAATGCAAAATGTTTTATAAAAGGGAACTGTTGATTTAGGTGTGGATTGTGTAGTTAGTTTTTCTGTCGAAATACTCAAACTGTGAAGGAAAACATCGTGAGGCAACCGGCATGTCGTAGAACCCAAAAAGTTCGAAAACATGTGTCAAAAGAGCCTCTTGGATGCGCACTTAAAATCCTTTCACCACACTGGTTCGAAAGAACTAGTGACACGATAATTATTATTATTACTACAAAGCCCTGCCCTTTCTTAGCCGTCATAGAGCACACCTGTGTGTGTGACAGTGTGTAAGTAAGTAGGATGTGGTAGACTCACCCGGTGGAGGCGGGTTGGGGCACGGCGCCGCCGCCGCCGCCCTTGCTCTGCTGCGCAACGTACATGCTGGCTGCGTTATACAGAGCGGTATCATAAGCTGTGTTGCCGCGCGTCGTGGCTTGTTCTGCACAGATAACACGCTTACATTTCATTCGACAAGTTTCATGCACCACCCTCGAATGTCTTAACTTCCATGTGCGATGTGGATGATTTTAAATTTCCCGACGTTTTCGTGATTTTGAGTAATTTTTATTGATCTCTCTCTATTGTGATCATGCTATAATTAAAATGTCTATTTGTACTCTTCATTTAAAAGGTAATGGATCAGAGTGCCATATCGTCATCGAGTCCGCAAGCTCGGTCGCGCTGCGCAAAGCGTCGAATAACTCGACAGCGAAGCACGCGCGGCCAAGCATAGCGACCTCTACGACTCGTCATCAAGTCTCATCATGTCCAACTCATACAGACTGTTGTCCAATCAAATTATTTATTTTATGCCACATAATAAGAGTAGTATTAAACAAGTTATGTTAGTTTATACTGGCCAACCATCTAATTTTTCAGTGTAGCAGTTATCTCTTGTTAAAAATAATAAACTTGAAGTTGAAGGCACGTCCACAGGTAAATTTATTCCAAACGCACATAGCCACAGCTTTTGAAGTCAATATTTAACAGAGTACCTAATAAGCAGATAGGTCACTAAAAATAATGGCTATAGCTATTAAAACAAGACATGAAGCAATGAACATAAGTGGTTGTTATATTGAATAAGCGAGGATGTGGGTGTGTGGGATGGATGTGGATGGACTCACGTTTGGGTTGGTGCTGGGTGTGCTGCGAGCTCTGGTAGGGCTGCGGCTGGTAGGAGGCGGCGGGCGTGGAGGCGCTGTACACGCCGCCGTACGCGGGCTTGGCGGGCGGGCCTGCGCGCGCGCCGCCCTGCACGCAGATCAAGTTCTATAGGACACGACACCAGCATCAGTACAGCCCTACCTCTCTCTCTACGGCCTCTGCCTCCAATTTTGCGGGCAGCGGGGCGGCGGCGGCGGTGGCAGGATATTATGCGTAAAAATCAGATGGACCCCCCCCCCAACCCGCCCCGCTGCAGAGCCGCCGCCGCCGCCCCGCTGCCCGCAAAATTCGAGGCAGAGGCCTACCTGCCTCACATTCACAGATTAAACTCTCTAGACGCTACATACTAATTTACCTGCCCGACAACCCCAGATTGAAAATAAACCTGGCGCGTATCACGGCGCAGAAGGTGTGATTCATCCGTGAACTCATGCTTTCATCGTATCAAAACTGACAGATAAAAGCGCAAGGTCACGGTAAGTTTTGTTTGTGAATTGATTGATTGTGAATGAAACCTAAAGCTTGATTAAACGAATGTTTAAGCTTGGATGAAAACTCAAACCAGATTCAGGTTGGAGTTTTGTTCAAGAGGGATCCATACAAGCCCTAAATTGTTGCAAATTGTAATCTAGGTTAGTCAGCCACATAAACAATTTCAAATATTATGCAAAGCTTAATATTTGGTTACATCAAAAATGATAACATCAATTTGCATATTGTCAAGTCTGATTTTTAGATGGGTTTTTTGGAACCAGACCCTACTTTTCTGGCTGACTGTATATGACGAAATAAATGCAAGTTATTGTTTGCTGTACTAAAACTACTTTGTAAGCTTACTTCAATAAAACATAGATAACTGAATGAACACATGGGAAAATGTTACAATGACACATAAAAATGTTTCCTGTTGTTATCAACATTGGCATACTTTCAATCATTCCTGATATTTGCAGTAAATGTTGTGCTGCTGTGTTTCTCCAATAAATAGCTTTATTGGAGAAACACAGAAGTGAACACTATTTATGGCATATGCAGCTAGATCTAGTAACTTGAAAATGTCATAAGGATAATTTATTTAAAAAAACTCACATATGCCATAATGTAAAATAGAAACAGTCTTACATAAAAGTTCTAATATAGGGTTTGGAATTGCTATCACAAAGCAAAATCTTATAACCCTCTGGTTTTTCATGCAAGTCTGAGCGGTGCCCTCTAGCCTGCTTCAGATAGTTGAAAGTTAACCAGTGACCAACATTTGATGAGTACGTAATGAATAATAATGACCTGAGCGTATGTGGGCGTAGTGGAGTAAGTGGGCTTGGCGGCTGAGGTGTCGTATTGCGGCTGCGGCTGCGGCGGCGCGGCGCTGGGGTAGGCGGCCGCTTGCTGGTAGTAGGCAGACTTGCTGGCGTCGTACGCGGAGGCCGCCGCCGCCGCCGCGTGCGCGTGCGCGTGAGCCGCCGCCGCTGCTTCACCACACAACACAGGTAATGTAACAACACACTAATAGCGGGGATATGAGCCTGCCTCTGAGTTCTGCGCATTCACTGTCAGTGCTCTTGTACCGTGGTGGTACATTAGCATTGAAATATAAAATAAAAGCACTGGTAGGCTAGGTAGGTGTTCTCAAACAGTGAAGAACAACATTATAAGGAATCTTGCAGCTTAGTCAGCTCCACATGTATTGACCATGTCTTTTTAGTGGATTAGGCCCACTAAGCTGCCAGAATGGTATAAGTGCTGGCATTTTCCATCTAAAACCCTGTCTCAGTCCATTCCAGTTACCTGACGCTGCATACATCATCTATATTCGATGTAAAAATCCATTATTTTATCAGTGTAGTTGTTCTATAACATTGTCTTGAAACCATTTTTCCTACCAACTAGAGTTTGCAATGACACTGTTTGATTTGGTCTTGGCTACTTACGTTTTGTGGTAATTCATCCATAATTTGTGTCCGTTTAAGTTTATAATGGCTGAGTCATGGTCATTCGAATAAGGTTCATTGACCATGACTGATCCCGCTAAGCGCGATCACCGTAGTTGGTGATTGCGCTGGTATATTAAATACCACCTCTTTAGATTCTAGATGAGAGTACTCCTATCCATCAGTCGAATTGAGTCACAATTACGTGAACATTATTCCGAGCTGCAATAATTGAGTTACGACTGGAACACCGCAATGATATCGATTTTTCAAGTTAAATTTGATAATTTTATTTTCGTCATTGATCAGGTCTACCTATTAACGGCTTCGTAGTGTCTACATTTGTACTTTAAGAGTGATGAATGGAAGTGATACCTTGAGTGGCCGCTGCTGCCTGGTAAGCGGTGTCGTAGCCTGTGGCAGCCGCGCGCTGGGTGCCGTACGTAGCAGCGGTAGCTGCGGGGGCTACGGCGTACCCCGTTTGACCGCCGTATGCCGCACTTGCTGTAGCAGCGCTGAAAAACCACCGACCTCGTTACATTGTCACATTCCCACAGCAATGGAAAGTACCACGATCGATACTTCCAAGACGCCATTTTGATTAGGTCAAACACGAGTTGAACCACAAGCCACTTGTATCGCACACGTCTTGAACACTCATCTTCTATGCATTGCATCAAATATAGCACATGGAAGACCTTAATAAAACTCACCCGTATTGGGTTCCTCCATGAGTAAACCCAAAATAATTATTCGCTGCCATATTTTACCAATAATCCGCGTAGAAACGTAAGCTTCGTAGCGGAAAAGTAAACCGGCGGCGTTTTGTTTGCTTGCCCACTTTTGCGATTGTCTTTGACCAAATTGTCAAAAATTCAGCGTCAGTCAGCGTCAGTCAGTCAGAGACAACTCATAAATGGCGGCGCGGCGGATGTGGATGTAGCAGCGCGAAAGTTGAATTATGGCCTGCGCACACCTAGGCCGCTGGCGATGGCGATCAGTGAAACGCTGTCCAATTGACAGCGTTTAATTGATTGACATCGCGAGTGACTTAGGTGTGCGCAGGCCTTATTGGGTCTATCTAGTATTCGGACAGGGTCCTGTTAATGTACGGCCAGTTAAATGAACACACTGTTAAAACGATGCCACTTTTTTCCACTGGGAAATTGTTAAGGCCCGTGTACACTGGAACAGATCTAGTCTAGGCTAGGTTTCAAAATGTCATAAATGAAGCCGATGCATAATGTGATTATGAGCTTAGACCGGTATAAATTGTATAAGATTACGAGTTGGCTCAGGTATTCAGAAACAGTGCTTGAGTCTTATCACTAAAAGGCACCGCCATGACAAGTTGTACCTCCGTCACTTGGAGGAATTAGAAATGGAGGCGTCAACGTTTAAATCCACGAACAATATTTTCTGCCAAAATTGACGGGGGACGAGGTAAACACGCATGGCACACGCGCATAGCAAAATCCTATTCATGTAAACACACACATTGACAATCCCGCACACGATCTTAAAATTTGCACACAGATAAAAAATACAACGTAGTTACGCAGTGTCAAGACTCACATTAGGATAATCTCTAGTGATGGGCATTCAGTAAGACCGGTAAATTGAACGATGAATAAAATAATGGATGAAATGGGTTTTTAGGTAAAGGTAATTTATAGTAGATTGTTATACAAGGGCAGTAAGTGAGCTTTTGCAGAACAAGATCCATTTTGGCGCCCGTGCGAGCGCAGCTCGCAAAGGGCGCTAATGGATCGAGTGTACCCGAGATATTTAGATGCCCGAGCGAGCAAAGCGAGCGAGGGCAAATATAGTTCGAGGGTGCAATAGCTACTTATGACCGAGGTAAGCATTCTACTTTACATCATTCATGCGAGGTAAATTTTTAACTAGCTGATGGAACAAACATATGGCCCACCTGATGTTAAGTGGTAACCATTGCCTATAGCAAAGCATTGCCTCGTAGGTCAAGCACGTCAGGAACGTGCCCTACAATGCACTGCCCTACGGCCATCAACTTGAGGCATACGGATGTTCAGCCTCACGTGTCAGTGATTTCACCGGCACCCTTCGGCAGAAATAGGCTTACAATACAACAATAACACAACATTTATACGGGTATGACAAAATGCAATTCTAATTTGAGAAAAATAAAATTACAATAATAATATAAGTATTATTATAATTACACTATTAATTTTATTAAAATTAATAGTAAAATATTTGTACCGGTAGGTATCTGCTAAAACAGTCGTAGACGCACACTTATGCACACATCTGTGAGCTACTAAGGAGCTACTATATCTTTTCAGTAAAAAGTTTTCATGTCATTTTGTAAGAAAAGAGATTGTTTCACCAAGGAGGTTTGCATAGCTCTTGAACTGTAATGAACCATCACCAAGGAGGTTTGCAAAGCTCTTGAACTGTAATGAACCAATACGTATCAAGCATAGTGAGACGGTAAAAGTGATTTGAAAATGGAACGCATTTACAATGCACTGGGCTGCACACGCCTACTTACACAGCCTCTTTGCGCTAAAGAAAATCCTATTTACTGAGCATGTATGATGTAAAATAAGTTATGCACAACAGGTTTCACATTTTGTAACAGTCAGAAAATAAAAGAACTGAATTTAGAAGTTATGTTTTATTAATGGTTTTAAGTTTGAATCAATAGTTCTTAACATGTTATAGCATAGTACACATAAGTTTAGTCTTTTACTGAATAATTGAAAAAAAAATATAAAGTGAAATCACATTACATCGTCAGCCTTCACATCACAGCGAAGTTTGTAGTTCTGCCTTCTGCGCCGGAGGCGTTGGTTCGATTCCCACCGAGAACAAATATTAGTGTGGTGAACGCAGATGTTTGTTTGCCCGAGTTTGAGAACTTTCTGCAAAATGTTCCGAGCAAATCACACTCGTTCTTGTGCCAAGTTGATTTTTGGCCAAAAAATTTTGTCCACTCTTCAAGCAACAGGGTTTTTTGAAAATCTGCACAGGACGTGAAAGAAATATAAAATAGGCAAAAAAATGTTTTCACTACGCCCACGACTTTATTTTTGAGTATGATGTCATGTCCTATTTTATACATTGATGAGTAGAGGGTTTGATGACTGGTACCTAGGATACCCATATTGTGGGATTTGTGAATAAATGTAATCCGATATATCGTGGCGGCAGCCATCTTGTACCGATTTTCATCAAAAACAGCTAAGAACACTCCCGACTATTCACCTTTCAAACAAACAAAAAACCAAATTAAAATCGGTTGACTCGTTCGGGAACTACGATGGGACAGACAGACACACACACAGGCACCGCAAACTCATAACATCCCGTCGTTTTTACGTCGGGGGTTTAAAAAACACCAAATACGTAATTAGACAACACATTATGTGATAATAATTTAACGTTTATTTTATCATTCATTCATTCATCAATTTCATTCAACTTTTCCCAACACTATGCCTTCTACCAAGGTTTATTCTTTGACAATGGTGTCGTAATACTGTCGCTAATCTGTCGCAACCGGTATTTCTTTTGAACTTAAATTCTACAAAATTACAAACACAATTGACAAAATAATACTCCCTTGTGGTAGGAAATACCATGTTCCCGGAAGTTTGATGTCTCTGATTGTCTTTTACAAGAAACTACCATGCAATTCACCATTTTCACGGAGCTCCACTTCGCGACATGAAACGACACACAATGGCTGCGGTGCGGTTGCGAGTAAAACAGTTTTATTTAAAGGATATGATCGAGATCGTTATATGATCGGCAGAGGGGAAAGCCCTGCCTTGACATCTCCATTTCTAATTCCTCCAAGCTCCGTCAGGATCTGTGTAGGCGAAATGAATTATTCAAACAATCAAACTGATCAAGTAACATTCAGACTAGGGGGTTTAGGTCAGGATAAATAATGTCCCGTGCTATATAATTTTACCGCAGTGACTGACACAAGTAAAAATGTCAGTGTCATACTTGTAGATATAATAAGCGAGCCGATAAAACTATGCCACTTTTTTTGCCATTATCGTTGCCGAGAGGCAGGCGATAATGTACATACTACATGCATCATGATTTCATCACACCGTTATTACGATGCCAGATATGCCATTTGCACACTGTAGCAGTTCAAACATGGATTTTTGTTTTTTGTTCTGGCACTAGATACTTAAACTTGTCCTTGATACTTAAAAGGGTGGATCTGACTAGGATTGGTTAGGTTATGTTAGTTATTAAAAATTACGCACAAGGCGAGCGAGCAGAGCGAGCAGTGCCAGAAAATGTTTTTACGCTAGATAAACAAAATATTTATCTGCTTTAGTATACACGTGCCTTAGCAATTTCCCAGTGTAAAAAAGTGGATTCGTTTTAACTGGGTGTACATAAACCGGACCCCATCTAATCAATAAACGCAAATTGTATGTAATTAATTCATTGTTTATTTACTTTTAGTTATCCCTCAAAGTAGTCAATACCTAGAACAGAAATTCCGTAATTAAAATCCTTGGTATAATCTTTAGAAATTGCTAAATAATGCTAGGTAATGAAATAGAAAATTATGTCTCAAGAATCAGTCATAGGTTTAAACTGAACCTAAAAATTAATTTTGTTGTTGATATTTTATTATTTACCTACATACAGTAATAGGCAAGCCAAGAGCAATGTTGCGATGCAGGTTCCTGCAACTGCTTGAAGGCTGTGAATCATAAAATATTGAATTTGAACATAGCTGAGTAGGGGTACATAACTACTATTAGCTATACTATAATTTTCACTGCAAAAACATTATAAAGTCTTTATTGAATTAAACTTAAAAAGTACAATAACCATTAAGTGCAATGGCAGCATTTATGTAGGCAGAGGTATGGCTTATTTCATTCATCCAAGTAATAATTTGAATATAATTGTGAGCACATTGAGGATTATCAGTGGAACTGAAACAAAAGAAATAAGTATTAGTTCATGTTAGAACTGCATTTTATTTCTGCCTAATTCCCTTCTATGGTGAGTCAGAGACCAGATTATGCTTCTCTGGTAAGACCAATATCTATAATTTATGACATATTATAATTACATGTTTTATTTATTACAATAAAATTAATCTTGTTTTTGAACAAATCTCATGATCACCTTTTCCCAAAAAGTGTGATTTTTAACTGATTTACATAATAGGTAAATATTAAAATTGAAAAAACAAGTAACACAGTGTAGTACTTAGTTGGCTATTGGCTAGCACTTGTATGTCTAGTGGCAGAGGCAGATACCTTAGGTGTTTGTACTTACTTCTAGTTACAGTCCGGATTGATCTTACTAAGTTCAATATCTGGAATTTTACTGAGGACTGGTCAGTATATCCTTGGTTTTGAGTATTGGCACCCCATCCCACTGAAACATAGAGTAGAATTTTAAGGAATAATTGTTATCAATAAGCTTAGTAGACAATGCAAATGAAATTGAAAAGTCATATTTAGGTTAGTTACAACATGTTTGTTGACAAACATTCTACATCGACTATATCTGGAATCTCCAGAAGCTGGAGATATGGACTTAGATTAAGGTTTGGGATGTGATTTAGCAACTTTGAATATAGTTAAGAGGGCATCACACAGGCGACTCTCCATACAAACGTAGTCCCCTATTTCCTCCCTGGATAATATCACCTTCAATTCATATTTCATATAAATCATTTGAGGGACATATTTTCCTTATCAATAAGTTTCTGAAAAAAAGGAAAACATACGAGCACGTATATAGCAGATCTGGATTTTATGAGAAAAAATGGTTACTCTAGAGGCATTATCCAGGGAGGAAATAGAGGGGACTACGTTTGTAAGGAGAGGAGAGTCGCCTGTGTGATTCCCTCTAAATTTTGTAGACTAACTTTTTTGCATGAATCTTTCTTCATGGAGTACACAGACTGCGTTCAAACATAAAAGAGAGGCTTCGAATAAGTTCCATAGTGTCAACATCTTGCTTGTTATTTTGTGTAAATGCTCAGAAAGTTAGATACCACACAAAGTGTACAGAAAGTTAGTGACATGTCATGATATGTCACTGTCATAGTGACAACTCAGGGGAGAAAAACTTATAGGGAACACGAGACAGCTCAAAAAGTAACATTTTAACAAGAAAAGTAACACTACTATAAATTATGTGGAAAACGATATTCTTCGAACTTCGAACAAAAATATTCTTGCCTTCCGTTTCATAATATTTTTTTTAGTTGCTGGAAATTTTCTTTGATGTTAATTTTATTCATAATCATTTATTCATTGCTTCATGTGTTTACAGGCCTTAGGGGGTAGTAACGTCCAGAACATGAGCCCCGCCCCACATAGCTTTAGCGTTGTTTTTTTTTTTTTTTTTTGCAGTCGTGTCATGACCTTCAAACATGAACGTATCGACTTCTTCCTGAATGCCAATTTACAGAGCCACCAACTTATCTGTGAAGTGGCTGAAAATGGAACTACAGCCGCCATGATGAAAATGGCGTTCGATTGTCAGTTGCTCTCTGTTTGCGTGTTTTCTGTTTAATAAAAGATATTAAACATTTTGCGTTTTCAACCATGCCAAAAGCTATAAAAAGTGATGCTTGAAATATTATTCTGAAGGTCAAAGCATTTTTTGAAGAGGAAGCTCGCCAATAAGCTCCAATTATTCCATTTAATAAAATAACCAACCGAGTTTCTGTTGCTACAGGTGAGTGTGACCAGTCGTATCCCATAAATTTTGCTCATGAAACTTGTACCTCGACTCGAGTAGACTCTGAAATCTTCGCTCGCATCGCTCGCCAGATAACTTCTGTACTTACATGCATTTAATACTTGACTCAGCTTTCAGCGTCACGTCTAGTTTACCTAGTTCCTTAATTTTGTATTTTGTTTTTGGCTGAGTCTATTAATACAGGTACTGTACGAACAATTTATAATTATTAATACGGTTACCGTACGAACAATTTATAATTATTAATACGGGTACTGCGGGGGGAGGGGGGGGGGGGGCACCATTCTTGAAATTAAGTTGGTATAAAAAAAAAAAACCTAACAACCTACTGTTACTTTTGTGACTTAAGTCGGAGTGCCCCGAGTTTGAATCTGGATTTTTAAAACACTTAGCAGTCGCTTAAAAGGCGTAGTAAAGTTAAAACTTGGGTTGGCTTTAGTATTGTTAGGGAGGAGGAGGGACGGGAGAGGGGTCCTCTCTACACTGACATGCACCATTTTTGAAATTAAGTAGGTATAAAAAAAAACCTAACAACCTACTGTAACTTTTGTGACATAAGTCGGGGTGCCCTGAGTTTGAATAATATCCGTACGAATAAATATAATTTATTCATCCAGCACCCGTACAAATAGTCACTTCCTTTGTTTTTCAGGAAGGAAAGGTAGCAGAAGAAACTACCGGTACTTAAGTAAGAACGCCTGGAAAATCAAGAAAACGAAGTGCTGGTTTTATTGTTGTCGATTACTTCGATATTAATGGGCGATAGATACGACGAAAAGTACATGAATTTTATGCAGTCCGAGAGTGATTCTGATCATGATTATGATGTCAGCCCTAGTACCTCAAGTTCTGTTGATAATACATATAATATTGTAAAAATATTTAAACATACACGTTATATTTAATAAAAAAAATTGTTAGTGTTTTATGCAATGTCTTGTATTATAAACTAGCAGTAGCCGCACGCGCTGTTTGACTCGCTTCATACAACCCGTTAGTTTTTGTAAACACATTTTTGATCCTCTATATTATGTAGGTAAGATTCAGTTATGTAAGTTGTCTGTGAAGGCTAAACATAGCAGATTAGATCTATGTCATCATCATCAGCCTGAAAAAGTCCACTGCTGGACATAGGCCTCCCCAACACATTTCCAGGAAGAACGATCCTGAGCTCTTTCCATCCACCGGCTTCCCGCGATCTTAACAATGTCGTCGGTCCATCTGGTGGGTGGGCGCCCTACTTTACTTTTGTGGTTAGATCTATGTAGGAATCCCAAATTATGGTTCATTATTCGTAGAATGGCAACACCAGAGCGATTAGAGCGACGCTCTTCAATTCACAGTTATGTTGGTCGGTCTGTAGCGTTGATGAGCGGGCAGTGCTGCCAGTGACAGATAGTAAAATATAACATGAAGACAGCCCAAAACACAACATTTTCACAAGAAAAGTAACATTGCCATAGATTCTGTGGTAAACGATACACTACTTTATTATGACAGTTTATTGCTTAAAAACAAAAACATTGTTGGATACTGTAACGAAACCCCCCCTTTATCAAATAATAAACTACATCTAACTGTCTTGTGTGAAGCTACTAAACCTGAAACCCCACTGTATATAGTTTGAGAATTAAAGAACATTTAATATTCATAAAATAAAATAATTCAACATTTGAGTGACATGATTTTGAGCTACTGTAAATTAATACAAAAGAATAAGGCTGCAATTTTATATTCTAAAACCTAAATTAGAACTAAAATTAACTAATATTAATTCTACAACTATTGTCTTAATAATAAACTGATTGTCCGGATGCGCGATGTTGTACTGAAAGGGAAACAAATTGATTGCATTAGTTAATTATCTCACAGCATTTTTTGTTGTTTCGAGAAGGTGCCCCGACGCAACGTATGACCACCGGCGCGTGAGTGAATCGTACGCAAAGAGTATCTGTCGAAAGACTACGATGGGAAATACTCTTTCTATCTAAAATAAAGCCATTCAAGCTAAGCAGGGAATTGGGAAAGGAAAGGATAGTCCCTATAAATTTACCTACCTAAACGATCTGTTTATTACATTCCATGTAAGCACTAAGATTAGAAAATAATAGGTCATTATGTTGCAATAGATGCTTTAGGGGGTTTCTATACAAGCGTTAAGCAAGAATCCACACCCCGTCAAAGATTGCATTCTAAGCATAGTAGATCCTTACATGGAATTTGTTAAAACAGATCCCTAGCTAAAATTAAAGTTTAACAATTTCTGCTACTATGTGGATAAAAGGAATTCAGTATCGCGATAGTAATTACAGTGTTTGTAGAATATATTTGTTGCACTGATCACTAATCACAATGTAAGGGATTATCTGAAAGGAAATGAAATCTAACAGGAAGCAAAGCTGTAGTCTCGGCGCTGGAACTCTGCTAATCTAAATAGGAATTAAAATAACACCATGCAAATGCAACTAATAATAACATAACAGGCCGTCAAATCTGCTATCCGTCGTCCTAACTGTTGACAATTATTTACCATGCACATCAGATTTAAATTAGAGTACGAGCCGGTATGACCGAGCTTCGCTCGGGCTTAAAAAAAAATTGTATTATTATTTGCCAATAGATGTCAGGAAGAGTCGTATCTTTATTGGCTTATTTTTAATTAACAACGCCTTCTAGCTTGCAGTTAGTTGCTCACAATCGCCAATAGATGGCAGGAACAGTCGTATATTGAGTTTATGTTTGATTATTGCAAAACACCAACTTCTCGTCATTTTCTAAAAATGAATCCTAGCTAGATCGATTTATCGCCGTCGAAACCCTCTGTATACTTAATTTCATGAAAATTGTTGGTTCAGTTTCCGAGATCCTAAATATATATATATATATATACAAGATTTTCTCGTTTAAAGGTATAAGATTATAAATAACAGGACAAGAGATATCCGTCGTCCTAACTGCTGAAAATTATTTACCATGCACATCAGATTTAAATTAGAGGAGAGATTATTATAAATAACAGGACAAGAGATATATTATCTAGAAAGTTTGGCTACGGCGAAATATTTCTTAATTAACCTGCATTGACTTATACATCTAAATATACGTTACCAAAGATGATCACTGACTTTATAGTACTACAATTAAACGTAGTTATTAATTAGTTCCTCAATCTAAGCTGAAACTGAATTTAATCACTTCACTGAATTTATTAACTCCTTTTATTCGTCGTCTAACATACTATCTCCCATTCTTCCCAAAACACGATTCACTATCATATATTCCCATACTGTAACTCACTTAATTACGCAACCCTATCTTTCATCTCTGATTAATTACCGAGACCTCAGAATAACACACTGGTTTTAGCCTGTCTCCCTGACATCACTTCCTACTCTCTCCCCAAAAATCTCCTAAAAAAATTGGTTGTCTGTAAAGTCGGTTTACTGACGATAGTTGAACGTGATAATGTCATAAGAAAATACTGATGGAATGGTTGCATTTTTCAAAAGAAAATTTTAGTTTTACTGAATTGAATTGAATGTGAATGAAACTGAATAATACTGAATGAAACTGAATGAAACTGAATGAAACTGAATGAAACTGAATGAAACTGAACGAAACTGAATGAAACTGAACGAAACTGAATGAAACTGAATGAAACTGAATGAAACTGAATGAAACTGAATGAAACTGAATGAAACTGAATGAAACTGAATGAAACTGAATGAAACTGAATGAAACTGAATGAAACTGAATGAAACTAAATGAAACTGAATGGAACTGAATGAAAATCCGGACCCGTACCCGGACCCGGACCCGGACCCAGACTGAACCCTTACCCTTACCCTCATTTACCCTTACCCATTACCCGACCCGGGCTCGGGCTCAGGTAAATGGAACGACGAAACGACGTAACGACGCATGAATCATGTTTTTTCGTGCGTGCAGCCGGCTCCATCGATTTATAAGACGTTATCACGTCAAAAGCCTCGAATGTCGCGTGTCTATCCCTTTTGTTCAAACCCCACTACCATACTTCAAGGGCGGAGCCACCCTCCCAGCAACTGTAACTTTGTTAGCTAGCCAATCGATTCTCTAGATCAATTAATAAAAAAAAATAGAAGGCGGGACTTATTGCTTTCCTACGAGTTTGTAGACACATAAAAAATCAAGTGTTCGTTTAAAGCTAAATTCTATCAAAAAATTGTCGCCAAGCGTACTTCAGAGGTAATATTTAACCAAAATTTATTGGCACTCATGTGTTAAGAAATATGTCAAGCCATATTTTATTTATTATTTCAGAGATTAACCCAGAGCCACATTTACGATCAAAAAAAAACATTTCGTTCAAGTGAGCTCTAAGAACTGTGAGAAAAATAAATTATAAAGAAGTACTAGTATTTGTGTAAAATAAGAGTTCGTTACAATACCTTCAGTTTCAAGACATTTTTTTTTGTTTTTTTGGCAAATATTTTGAAGTTAATTTATATTGAGACAAGTGACATGGAGGTAACACGTGAGGGTCAAAAGTAACGTAAAATATTACAAAAGTAACATTCTGGCAACGCTGCATCACAGTTCACACGCAGGGGGTTTAGGACTTGGCGGAAGGACTTTGAATCCAAGCCAGCACAAAATTAAAAAAAAAAAAGTTCACATGCATTCTTCTTCTTCGTAATGGCATCTGTCCATTTAAATACATTTTGCCAGTGTCGAGTGGTTACCCATAGACAAGTCGGCCCAAGCCAAGTAGGCTTTGAAAACAAATGATTGTCATTTGTTAGCCAAACCATCAGAAAAATTTTCGATCAAATCAGATTATCACAAAATACACTTTCATTCCAACTGCTAACACTTTGAGCTAAGACCTCAAGTAATGTTGGTTAAAATACCACCGAAATTATACCAGAAAACTCAAAATATCACCAGAAAAATATTCGTTCGAAGATATTAGATTAGTTTGGGGCTCTTTAGATAGTGTTGTGTGTATTTTTTATGATATTTATTTATTTCTGATGGCTTTCAAAAAAAAAACGACCACCATTTGTTTTCAAAGCCAATTAGGGCCTTCTTGTCTATTAAAAGACTTGACTAACTTGACTTGACTAAAAACTATTTTATTTGTAATCCTCACTACCGTCTGATTTTTAATTAGACGATACCGACTGACAGTAGCTAATGTCACTTTGTAAAATAATATTGATGGCAATATTATTTTACATAAGGATATAAAGTAATAGTGCTGCGTTCAGTTCTAGTTCAATCAGATGAATGAACAATGAGTGAATAGTTAATCATTTCAAACTATAAAATAATATTGAAATTCGTATAAAAAAAATGTATAAAAGTGCTCTGATGTAAGTTACTTGTAGTATGTAACTACAATCAGTTTTTTGACGGTTTATTACAAAGCGCGGTGTGGCGACTAATGGCAACACCGATGAACGCCATGCACGTCGGTCACCATTTTGTTTGTAATTCGGCTTCTAACCTCTGGTCTGATAGCACGAATGTTTTTCTGCGCTCACGCTGCTTAGTTATTGTTTTTGTAAAGTTTTCGTTACGTTGTGTTTGTGGTAACTACGTACTAACTATTCGCTAGAAAAACGAGGCAATTTCATTCATTCAGGAGTTTTTTCAATCATTTACTTTGTAACAACACTATTTTTATTTCATCAAAAACTGACAACACAGTAAACGTCAGCTAGCTTCGTATAGACTCGGATTTTTATTTAGACGAAGCTAGCTGAAGCTTACTGTGTTGTCAGTTTTTGATGAAATAAAATAGTGTTGTGACAAAGTGAATGATTGAAAAAACTCCTGAATGAATGAATTTAAAGCAACAAAATACACAACAATTACCATAAGCACAACGTAACGAAAAACTTTACAAAAACAATAACTAAACAGCGTGAGCGCAGAAAAACATTCGTGCTATCAGACCAGAGGTCTGCTGAATTACAAACAAAATGGTGACCGACGCGCATGGCGTTCATCGGTGTTGGCACTAGTCGCCACGCCGCGCTTTGTAATAAACCGTCAAATAACTGACTGTAGTAACATACTACAAGTAACTTATATCAGAGCACTTTTATACATTTTAGTATACAAATTTCAATATTATTTTATAGTTTGAAATGATTAACTATTCACTCATTGTTCATTCATCTGATTGAACGAGAGCTGAACGCAGCACTATTACTTTAAATATGGCAACATTATTTTACAAAGTGACATTAGCTACTGTCAGTCGGTATCGTTTAAAAATCCGACTTTATTTAAAAATCTGAGTTTAGGTTAAATTATAAGTCACTACTCACTACTCGACACTGGCAAAATTGATCCCAAACGGACAGAGACCATTCATTACGAAGAAGAAGAAAGTTGGAAAAAAATATTTAAAGGGGCCTCTACACATTTGCCCATGCTGGCCCACTACAGGCCAACGCCAATGTGTACAGGGGGTATTGGTGTATGTTGGCGGACATTGGCGGGTATTGGTGTATGTTGGCGGCAAGCATGGCGCGCAATCGGGGAGTTGTCGGTTTTTTGGGCACACTTCAAAGGAATCGTGGCGTAGCCTGGCCTGTGGTGTTTACACAATCGTCCAATGTTCAGTTCGTCACCGGCCGCTGACCGGGATAGAACACTTTTGTGTTGCGTTCTGTAATACTTGTAAACAGTATACAATAAATTATAATTTAAAAACTAAAAAAAAAACGCTTTTATAACTAATTGAACTTAAAAGTTAAAAATAAAACTGTAATAATCAATTGAAAAATTTATATTATTGTACAAAAAAGCGTAGGGTGCTTTTATAATAACTTCAGATATAATAAACTATTGATAAAATATTTACAACAATCAAAATATATTTTTTTTTTTCATATATTTTTTTTTCATATTATTGCATTGTCATCGACCTTTGACAGGTGTGCAAAGTTTGAATCAAATCTGATCGTTCAAAGTAAATAGCCGCAGCCGTAATTTACTTCGACGTCCGTCGCAATTGGTTTGCCAGGCAGCAATGAGCCATGCGCCAGTGTGTGAACACCAAGTGATCGTGGTCTACAATTGTGCATTGGCGGAGCCTGGCCCAGCATGGGCAAATGTGTAGAGACCCCTTAATTATTTTTATTTGCGTGGGAACTGTGCGGATGCAATTATTTTGATTTCATCAGAGTTCACCTTTGTTTTAAAAATACAGCTACTATCTGCAGATCTTGTTCGTTTACATGCTCACAAAAACGTTGTAAAATTAACATGGGAGACCGTCCACTCTCAGGTATGACCTCCGACCGGGCTTCAGCTCAAACTAGCGGCACTGGAAGAACATCCGCCGCGCGGCGCCGGGGTCCACTTACTCTCACTTGTTATCTACTGACTGCTGTGCTGTTGAAGGCTTAAGAATGTACTATTGATGAATATTTTATACTCCTAAGCCGTCCAATACGTATGGTGATCTGGCAGCCAGAAGCAATGAAGCTTTTTGGGAGTGCGACAGGCTTACATGACTGGGGGATTTCGGGTTTCCTAAAATTAGTTGTATTTGAATTGCTATACCTTTTGCGGGATCATTAACCTTTGATACGCGCATCCTGGTGGCATCATCTATAGAGTACTTTAGTAATGTTGGACTTCTTGTTTTTTCAGATCAAGAAATGGCAACTCCTATTAATACAATTCTTGGAAAAATAAAGTTAAACCAAAAGAATGAGGAAGTATTTCTCAAACCCTTGTCCACCAAAGTGGCCAAAGTTTCTCGCTCTTATGCAAGTAAAAAAGGGCTGCGTCTAGTTGTAGAACCTATAGATACCCCTTCACTCAATGGAGATGAAACCAGGGGAGACAGAGGCCTAGCTGCGAGCTCTTGCTGTGAAATGAATGAAACCGACAGCTTTACCACCGAGGACTCCATTAATCTAGCTAACCCAACAACAACACAACAAGCACAAACAACAACAACAAGCACAACAGCAACAAGTGAATTCATGAGTAGTATAGATCATCAAATAAAAAAACCTGAGGGTTCAAAATCAAAGAAGAATAAAAAAACAGAGAAAGTGAATCTTTTCACAGAACACACAGGTCCCGAGTGGCACAAGGTATCAAACAAAATTGTAACTAAGCCTATCATTTCCACTAACCTGCCAAAAGTTTATAAAAATTTGCCAGTATTTGACAAACCAAGAAATAATGCAGATTGGAAGAGTTTCCAGGATAGAAGTCAACGGAAGTATCTTGGCTTACCTGATGATGAATATGATAAGGTGAATGAATTTTGCAGGTAAATATATGACAACTATTTATTTATGTTAATCCAATCCATGTACCAATGAGTTTTTCTGTCGAAAAAATTATGTACACAATGCTAGTGCTCTCAAACGGTGAAGGAAAACATCTAGTCTAGAGGAAACCGGCATATTGTAGAATCTAAAAAATTCGAAAATATGTGTCAAGTGCACGAAAGGACCCTCTTAGGCGCACTGAAAATCCTTTCTTGGTTCGAAAGAATCAGTAACACAATAAGAAAGAGAAGATCATGTAGCTATCAGTACCAGTGTTGTGAAAAGAATTAGCATTCATATAACGCTATGGTTTCAGTGCAGACATGCCATTATCTGATAGAGAGATGGAGATGTCATCGTGCCGACCGACGCAAGGGCTACTCTCCGCCTCTATGGCGCTGCGGGAAGAAGAACACGGGTTAGTGGTCATCCCAGACAGACCACAACGCAACACTCTGAAGAAACTGCAAACCAGGCTTAAAGATGACATTGCTCATGTTTTCGCTAGGAAATTGAAATATAGGGGTGTGAGGATGCTACCACTACAGAATCCGGTAAGAAATAGAGATGCATTGTCTTCTTTCTTCATCCACAATCTAAGCTGATTCTCCAGTGCCAATACTAGTACCTATACCTAGTATTACTCTCTTAGTATTGCTAGTAACAGTACTGAGAGATCTGAGTGGAAACTAGATTGGGGATAAAAACTAAAAAAAATATGTTTTTTCTCTGACGTCTTCTGGAACGGCGGCATGCATTGTGGTACGTAATCGCCATTTTTATGGCTTAAAAATCGTCTGGTATTCTGGCCCAGCCCAACAGCCCAATCATATTTGAGCTTGTTTTAATAGTGGCAAACTCTCATCCATTCAACTCAACTTTAGTAGTAATGCTAACCATGTATAATGTCACGCAGATAAATAATACAATTTAAATGAATTGAAGGAAAAGGCACCGGAGCCGGACGACCTCCCCCCGGACTTGGAGCCCGGCTCAGAGCTTCTGTACCGCGTGCGCGTCTACCGACCCTTCTCCTTCTCGGCGCAAGGGCCCAGGAACACCCATGAGGCAAGTCAGATAGCAGACTGCTGGTCCGTCAGAAGTCAGGGGCCTGGTAGGCGTTCGCACGTTTTTACGGTGTATTATGTGCGCGCAATCTTTGAATGAAAATACAAAGGACATCTAGTAAATGTCTGTCGTGTTTCGTTATCTACACTGTATGCTGTACACATAGTTTAATACATGAAGCATCCACTTTCAAAAAAACGTGCTATCAGTTGGTCCACAGAGAGAATGTCTGCATAATTTATTTTTGGACGAAAAATTCTCAAACAAAGATGAATCTGCGTTATATTATTATGTTTGTATGTAGTTTGGGAGCGCATAACTTTTAAATATAATCTAATCTACGTAGAATTTGGTAGGTTTCATATTTATCATAGTTTCAATGAATTCCATTCAAGAACTGGAGTTACGAGACGCGGGATCCCGGGGCCTAAGTCTTTTGTCGCGGGAATCTGGACATATATTCGTGTCACTGTCACTTTAAGCGGCCACCTAAGATGTGATGTGATGTATAAAGGTATGTGTTCACCAGGTGCGCGGCAGACACTCTGTGTTCAACTGCGACGTGGTGATCCTCGGCCGACAGCGGCTGTCGGAGCTGCGAGACCGCATCGTGTGTCGGAACGACCTGGATCTGCGGCTGGACATGTCGGAACAGCCGTCTCTACCGCCCCCTGCCACTGCCAAGGTACTATATCCTGCTAGCTAGATGATCACGACATTAATGTGGAGTTTATGATTCTTCTGATATTGCAGGCTTCTCTAGAATACGGTAACCGTTAGGTCGATCGTAAGCTTGTTTGTCTACTTTGTTGTAGAAAAAATAATAATTTAGGTCTGGGTTCGATCCCCAAACCATTTGAAACAAAAATGAAAAGAAAAACTTTTAATTTGGGGCTAGATAGTGTTGTACCTTGTCCACGAATGTTTATACATATTGTTGTGTTCAAATTTGTAAGGTGCCGTGCAATTAAATATTTCCAGAAGCCTACCAGTTCCATAAATATTGTATAGATAGAGGTGATCCCACTAAAGCAGACGGTGCGTTACATACTGAACGGGGCTTGGTCGCGTGGAACTGGCACCTAGACTCACCTAGCTTTAAGACGTTTCAAAGTGATTTTTGGAGTTTAAGTTTGAATTGAAGTAATGAAAGTCTGTCTTTAAACATGTATCGTATTCCAGGATTCGTTCCCTTCGAACTTCATGTTCATCAGCAACGTGTTCTACATAGACAGTCGCGCGCACTGCCACGACATCTCGGGCGTGGTGCGGCGCTTCGCCCGCGAGCGCGGCTTGGGCGCCTTCCCCGTCCGAGACATGTGCCAGGTCAACGTGCGAGACCTGCACGTTAGACTCGCATACCCAGAGGTAACACAACACTACTGGGTAATGTTAGGTATAGTGGCGGAATGAAAATGCTCGTCGATTTTCAACTTGATTTGTTCAACGTATCACGATCACATACTACCTTTTGAAACTGAATAGACAGAATACACCGATAAGTTACGTCACAAATTTTGTCAAAATGTGTTCATGATCAAGGCACTGGTGCAAGTGAAAACCGACTCTATGACGAACATTTTCATACCGCGACTGTACATTACCCTATTTATCATAAAAATCTAAAGCTCAAATTATGTTTTTGCACTAGTATTGCAACGGGAACTTTTATGTGAGAGCCATTTCGAGATGGCAAAAAAAACAAACCTCGAAGTAATTATCACTACTGGTTGTAGCTTATCTCGAAGTTGCTATAATTATTGCAACTAAGATACAGGGAGACCACTGATGATCTAGTGGTAGCCGCAGCTCGGCTTTCCGATTCTAAGGTCGTGGGTTCAAATCCGATCGTGCAACGATGATTTAAAAATGTATACATTGCCAGTAGCCTACTCTTAAACGGTGAAAGTAACTGGCAAGCCATAAAACCTAAAACGTTTGAAAACGTTATGTCGAACGCGCGAAAGGAATCTCTTTGAGGTGCGCTTAAAAATTTTACACCACTCTGGTTCCATATAACTGCCCCTTAGTTTTAACCTGTTATTTATCTAAATGTAATTAACTTTTCATTGCTCATACTCTGAAAGTAGGTTTGAAGTTGCCTGAGGGGCCTAATTGAAAGTTATACTTTCAGCCCTAGGGAGAATCGCTTTCTACTGACAGCTGTCAAATTATAAAAAAAAACAAGTTCTATTTTATTCAGCCATGTTCCAAACTGCAAGGAGGTTGAACCAAATTCCAACTTTTTATTCAGCAAGTAGGTTGGAATCCCATTACAACGGTAAGAAGTTTAAAAAGTCTAATTAGAGCGCAATGTAAAATTTAAATTTAAATAACATAATGATAGTATTAAATAAATAATATATCTTCTAAATTACTTGATTTATATATAGCTTCAACTATTTCTTTAAAATAATATAGATTTGAGCAAACAATTTACCATTTTTTAAATTATGAAAATGAAAATAATGGCTGAATAATGCTGGCGAACCGAAGCCGAATCCCGCCAGAGAAAAAGAAAAAAAAACCGGGAAGGCGGCAATTCAATCTTCATTTTCACAAATTTTTCTTTCATGTTTTTATTTTTACTTTCCTTGTATTCGTAATGAAAAGCACAGTGTTTACCTCGGATGAAAGTCTTTTAAGTCCCTCAAGCTCCATTGGCGCCCTCGCTAACGCTCTGGCGCCAAACCCGTCTCGGGACTCAAAAACGTGACTTTCAACACTCGGGTAACAATGTACTATTAAAATGGTGTTTGTTCCAGGTGTACGTCCACCAAGGTAACTGCGAGCACATATTCCAATTCTCCGAGATCCGTCTGCTGAGCTGCCGCGACCCTCTCCACCTGTCCAACTACCCCTGTCACACGACCGTCTCGCAACACCAGATATTATACTGCAACTCTTGCGCTGAGTTCGCCGCCAAATGGATAGTGACCGCGTCCAAGCGAGTGCCATTCGACCCCGCGTTCTTCTGCGAGACATGTTTCTACAGCTACATGTACATAGGCAACAAGAAGGTGGAGGATTTCAAAGCGTACTTGTATAAAGGCAACGAGATTAACATGCTGCGGCCGAACGCGGACGTGGGACAGAGTTCGGAGGATGCAGGCGCGGACAAGGTGCACGATCAAGTTCATATCACGTTTTGAGGCGAAACGGTTTGTTGTACGTTTATTTGGTTTCTCCTTGAATAATACATTTGTATTTTTTTATAACGACTACATTCCATCGAGTTTTAACTTAATGTTAGTTGGCTCGAAGCACGGTCAAAAACCTGTCGTTTTCACTTATGTAAAATTTACCAACGGCTGATGATAGTGATGATATGATCTGTTTCTGTAGCCAAGGCGCAATGTACATTTCGTAACGCCAGAAAATAAATGGGATTGACGCGCGCGCTAAACAAATGACACGTGATTTGTAAAATTACTCCTATAGTCAGTAAGATTAATCAGCAGCGCATTCAAATACGTAACGTATCCAAGAAAAGTGATCTTTTTAAAAGCGCTATAACATATTTTGAATTATCAGTTCAATAAAGTTTCTGATCGAGATTTTGTGTCTTCTTTCTAATTCTCCCATACAGGTCCTCTATTTGAAGTACTAATGTACTCTTCCCTTCCCCTATTCCTTTGATAGTTATCTCAAACTTTCATTTAGACTTTCGTGCGCTTATAGTTTTGCCTTTGCGTCTCATGCATTTCCACTCGGTATAGTTGTATAACTAGCATTTAGTCCAATATTATGTCCAATTGTATCAGCACTCATCCACCTAAAAACTGCTGCGCTGTTTTGTTGAAACAGAGAAAATATTTTTAGCTTAAAAAAGCTGACATTACGGTTGTACCTAATTTGAAATTTCATCATCTTCTTAAAAAGGACTTAGTTCTTGTCGAGGTTTTGAATCAGGGTTCGGAAATTTCATCAAGGATGCTAATAATATAAACACACAGCCTCAAAATAGAGATTCAAACCCTCATTCAAAAATGTAGGTATACTTAGTAAGTTTCTGAAGTAATTTTGATTTCTCACAATCATCTGCTGTGATTACTGATAGTTGCGTGCAAACAAGCTTATCCTGTGACCTTGGTTCCTTGCTTTAAAAGGATACAAAGTAGGTGTATGATGCAACGCATTCCTGAGCCAGCTGATTGATACTTTATCTCGCATCAGGTGCTGATTGCAATGAGCGTTCTCACGCCAACGTAAACCTATTTCTGGAATGCTGGAGGTCTTATGTTCCATTGTGAGTTAAAACACGCCAGGAATCATAGACCATAGATAAATAACCTCATTTTCAAACCTTCACTGTCACTGGTTTTTTCAAACCGAGTGTGGTGACATTTTTCAGTGGAAAACTGTCAAAAAAACTTTGCTTGAGGCTCGACTCAGGCTCAAACACTGTTTCTGAATACGGTACTCAAAACTCATCTAAGTTATATTCAATTTTATCTCAATTTACAATTAAACCACTGAACCGATTGCAATGAAAGTCAAAGACAGAGGCTACTTTTGTGTCAGCAACGAATTAGTAGTTTTTCAAAAACCGCATCATTCGTTGCTATCATACTTTTTAAAGGCTTTTATTAATATTTTTTGTAAGAGCAGCATGCACGGGTGCTTAGCCGGAGCGCGCCCACTGGTCATTTAATAAATAGACTCAGGTTCTGGTCACTATCTCTCATTCCATCGTCAGATGACGATTACTTGAATCGTTCCATCTTCATGAGCGCTGATCGGATGTGCATTTAGGTCTAGGACTGGAATCTAGAACGGTAGTTGAGTTGTCCTAGGGCAAAGTGCAGTTTTCCCGTGCTAGACAGATGAGTAGAATCTACCTAGGAACCTAGGTCTTTCGAATTTTTAGAGAATATTTTTAGTTTTGTGAAAGCATATCGAGGTTCCTAAGAATTATTCCTCGGATGGGAGGATTTGAATCCACGACCTTTTTCAACTGGCTACCAGCCACCAGTTGAAAAAGGTCGTGAATGAATGAAAGGACCAACCATGAAATCCTCACGGCTCATGTCCACGTTTCCGCCTAGTTTAAACGAAAGCACATCGCGCTGTTGTAAAAATAGCGCCTTTTGATGAACTTATAGCAACACTTAAAGGCATAAACCCAAGAAGCCGAGATTTCTCCATGAACAGGGCTATTTTTGGCCCGTTGCCGGTGGTAAGTGGTAAATTGCAATCACGATGGGGATAAGTGCAGTGGCAGGTGGCAAGCCCTTCCGCGGGGGCGTGATCCTTCATTGTATAATGTACTAGATTAGGTAGAGATAAGGACACAAGTCCTTGTGATTTGCTTTGCTAGCTAGTTGCTACTTGCTTCTAATCTGGGCTCACGTACTGACGTATCTTTGAGCTAGAAGCAAGTAAAGTTCAGGAAAGTTACTCCTTAATCAAACAGTACCATACTGTTTGGAGTAACTTTCCTGAATCTTTTTTAGATCGATCATGGCCTTTGTTTAGTTACAATTTTCGAAACGGCTGGTATGAGTATTCTTTTATATGTGGCCAGGATAACAATCAAGTCTGAGGCTATTATTCTACAAGCAGTTGCTATGATGTAATTCTTTCTGCTAGTTACTTGTATTTCTAACTGTACCACTGATGTGCAGCACATGCAGTAAAGTGACAAAGTAAACACGTAAATACGCAAATTTACGGCAATTGTGAAGCCATTTTCTGTTTGATTCAATAGGATGGTATGAAGGCGTCGTACGTTAGAAGTTCACCGTCATCGCTATACCTTACTTTACTAGACCTTCTTTAAATACCTAGGTTTTATATGTATGTAAAAATAACTCTTACTGGACCTAACTTCAATTGGCAAAATAATGTCTGTCCTCAACTCCTCTATTAGGCATCCATTCCTTTCTGTTACTCGTGAATATCTACAGTTAGAAGCGAGTGAATTTCAAGAGTGGTTCTCAGAATCCCGCGATATTGTTTCAAGTATGCGCACATTAAGATAGCTAAATTGAATTGCAGTTATCTGTACCAATTAACTGGCCATTGATATAATAGCGTTATCTCACAGCCTTGGGTTTCTATTGCTATGCGGTCATAGGCTCTTCTATCTGGAATATGGACCGCAAATGTGGATTTATTATCTGACAACAACCATTTCGGATCTTACGTAAAGTAACCGGCCATTTTGTTATCCCACTTCTGGTTCTGACTTCAGAACTTACTTCGAATTCATAATCGAATCGAATTCATTAGGAAGTTCCTATAAAGCAGAATAGGATGCCAGGAATATCCTCTGGGGGATGGTTAGAGCGACATGATTGTGATGAATCTTACTTCTTCTTCTTAAATTTAAAAACTTGGCTCTTGTCGGCGTTTTGATGCAGTTTTCTACACTTATAAATGCAATATGCCCTTTAAATTGATTTTAAATTCAAATAATGTTTCAGGAAAATGTTCCATCTACAATATTCAAGGTACTTTCCCCCATATGGCATATCCGTGAGACGCCTTGTATAGGTATATAGATAGGAAAGTCAACGAAAAGCGTTATTATTCAAAGCAAGTATTAACATAGCAAATTCCAGAGACAACGGCTGTAACATTATGTAAGTAATTGACGCAAAGAAACAGAGATAATATTTGTTTAATTATTAATCGCAAGTACCACATGTGGGTGCAAGTAGTTGCCTGGTTGCTGATGTCATGTTGGTGTATGGTGGTCTGGTACTCTGGTGCTAATATTTGCACCTACGAAGTTTTATGAAAGCGAAGATTTTGCGGTTTTATGGATGATATAAATACCTATGTTTGATAAAGTCGAGGCCAGTGGTCAGAAACAGTAAATAATTCGTAATGAGCCTGACTCTCTAAGTCAGGAACGCGATTATGGACGTTCCATCGGGCTTAGGTACAGTCCGAGCTTACGAAGCATCATGATCAGCCTGCGATATAGCCAACTTTACACCGACTTCTATCGAATGAGGATGAGGGCCGTCTTAGAAAAAACGTTCTGGAAAAAGCTATCACGTTTTGAAGGAAACCCCTCCTTATATCGGGGATTCCTCCCTATATCCATAGTTTAGGCGAATGAACGTTTTCCAGCCTGATTATAAGCCGGTTGGGTTTGCCTTGGTTTTCTCGCATTGTTATTTCTTCGTTATTTTTCGTTTATCTTTTACTTTTGCCATCTCACAAATCGAATCTACCAAATGTGGATCGCACAGTCGGTATCCATTCATCGTTCACATCTGTTCCGTTGTGCCCTGACTTTTGAGACTGGCACGTAATTGTTTACTTTTAATCATAATATATTTATACACTTGTGTCTTCATATTCGCGGCTCGACGTACCACGTAAGTACAGTCATAGACAAAAACTACTTTATGAGAAAAAGTAATTTAAGAAGAACATCAATTCTGTAAATTTCGTGACCGCTTTAATGTTCAAACTTTAGTTGTTTGAGAATAAATACATTTTTTTCTTGGGAATAAGTAGGGGTTTCGAAAACGGACCACACAATCTAAGGATCAGGTGATGAGGCTAAGCTGAGTTGAAAAACTAGGCTGTAGACCCTGGAGATTTATCAGCAGCTGTTAAGTTTAAAATTATTGACAGCCTGTTAAAAATAGAGAAATACTCTGCGCCAGTAAACTAGACCTTGATAAACAGGGAATCTTCTCCCTCTCTATTATTATCTAGATTATCTATTTAAAATTCGAATACTTTGCATACTTGTATGCTACTTTGTTTTTTTTAAATCATTGTTTCATCAATAAGGCACAAAATTATAAAGAGTGGAACGTGTGAGATTATTTCCCTGACAGTACTTACAAAGAAACTATAAAGCATGTGAAACATGTGCGCTTATTGCTATGAGATCATTGTGTTCATTAGGTTTTTCATTTTTGTCTGATCTGAATGTAAATCTTTAGTTTTAGCTCATAGCTTGAATTTATAGCTGTTGATGAAACTCAAGTTGTGAGAAAATTCAAAAAATTTCTAGGAAACTTGGCGACGGGGTTTTTCGATCGCTAAAAGTAAACATGTTTTTAACGTGGTGCCAATAGAGAATCCTTATTATTGACTTTGATTATTACAATGATTCACGCCCAGCCAAATTACGCAGTTTCTTTATAAAATTTCTGAAAATGACTTACAGTATGAATTGACTATTCTTCCTGTATAGATACAGCTGCTAAACTTCTAGTTATCTAAGCTCGGGAGCCTGCAGGTACCTACAGGTTTTTTTGTTTCGGAATAATATTTCCAGGATTCGATCCACTGAAGATTAAAACTATGTAAATCTGATGTTAGAATATTGGAATTGTAACAAACAACTCAGAACTCTCTCATCATGTGACTAGGAGAGTGATGAGTACCTACTAGGGCGTGTAAAAACCGGGTTGTTTAAAAAAACCGGTTATCTCGGTTTTTAATTTAAAATAACCGATTAATCGGTTAATCGGTTATTTTCTCCAGTTTTACATATATGTGTCTTAGGATAAAATAAAACCATATTTTTTTATACACACACTTTTACTTCACACAAAAAAACACACATACACACTTTTACTTCACACAAACACACACACACTCTCGCACACATACATACTTTCTTATCTTACAGCACAGAACATTCACTCGCTAACCTACTGCTAGAGGGCAGTAAAGCACTTTTTGTAATAATTAATACTTAGGAAAATCTGTTATTGGCATTTTTTAAGATTATATAATACCCCGCTTTCCAACTTCTGTAATTGCTGTTGATTTTCTAATAAAGAAAAATAAAAAAAATAAATAAAATAAAAATGAACTTATTATTTGAATAAGCAAGACCAATTAAATTAGCTTGTTAAATTTTAAAATATTTTAATGTACAGAACTTACTCATCATCCTAAATAAAGTTGTAAAATTCAACAACATGATAATAGTTGATAATTATTAGTCCTAATAGTTGCTCAATTTTTATTAACACAAAGAAACTTGCAAAATACACAAGAAACAGCTGAGCTATCTGCAGACCGTTACAAACGATCTAGAGATAGCTCCACAGGTCCAACCGGTCCAAGTCAGTGCCAGACGGAAGAATCTCCAAGACGCCAGTGGCATTGCCACGCTGAATAGCTATGCTAATGCGCTGCACCAAATACCCACCAGCCCTTGGGTCACGCATCGCTTCGATCAAACACCTAGGCAAAATTTTGAAGACCCGCAAGGCCTTGGTTCTCCACGGACCCAGAGTCTCAATCCCAAGAGGAGCAAATAAGTAGGCTCTGTCGAGACCTGCATATTTAAGCTTCTTGAGATCCTCGGCCAGATCTGCCGCCGCGCCAGCCACAACGGATATCCTTGCCAAATGAGAAGGCGCAAGTGTGTCGAAACACGTAGCGTCCCACACAATGGGCCTCTCCAACTCCCAAGGAGCAAGCGTCATACCATCGTCACGCAACGGACCATTCGGTTCGAGAACGGCTGGTACGTTGACGGTGGTAAAGGTCCGCCTGATGATGTCGTTAAAGGTGGCATGACGAGATATCCGACCAGCGGCCTCATAACACGATAAACTGTGGCGAGTAACGCACTGGCACTGATGAGGTGCGTAGCACAGTGAACCCAACCGTAGGCCAGTTGCAATACAGAACGTTATGAGATCCATTAAAGTCCCAGTGTTATATGAAGGAAGCGCTTGTAACCAATGCCCTGACTCCAATTTAGAAAAAACTGGAAGACGAGCACGATTTGCGGAGCTATAAGCTTAGAACACGTAACAGACAATTCGTGTTATTTTACAAACTAATACACATACCCAAAATATTACTTAAGGCTCGCAGACTTGGTCTTTGAAGTCCAAACTCAAGGTTTGCCAGCAGGCGATGGAGCGCAGCATTCTTTGGGTAAAATTAATTGACCGCATTCGCAATACCACACTGCGCTTCAAGACTAAAACCGCTGACGTAGAGGAAAAAGCTGCAAGGCTGAAGTGGGACTGGGCCGGCCACGTCTGCCGCATGCCTGACGCACTGTGGACCTAAATCTCCACATTGTGGAGCCCTGAACAGCGAGGAGGCGTCGCGGTAGACTACGCAGGCGATGGTGGGACAAACTGGACGCTTTTGAGAGAGACTGGCAATTGATGACACAAGATAGTGTAGAGTGGCGGGATCGGGGGGCGGTCTTTGTCCAATAATGGGGCATTTTTGCAATTTTAATGTACTATGTTGTATTATAATTAGGTGGATTACTATAGGCGCTCTAAATAAAGTTTGCAAGGTGTAGTTTTAAATAAATAAGCATATTTTACTCATAAAAAAATAACCGAAAATCGGTTATTTTGGATGGAAAAACCCGATTAAAAACCGACCTAAAATCAGTCGGTTAATCGGTTTTTCGATTAATCGGTTAATCGGTTTACATGCCCTAGTACCTACCTATGAATGTGGATGGATCTTTGAGTAGAGGTAGGCCAAAGAAAAGATGGATGAACACTGTGACATGGATAAGAAAGAAGTGAATACTGAGATGACGGATGATTAAAAGAAAATGGAAGAGGAGAACATGTTGTGCCGACCCCTCATAAAGTGGGATAAGGTCAGAGTCCTAAACAACTCAGAACCAGCTATTAGTTTTCGAAAACCCTAATGAAATTTTGGAGCATTCGTTTCGGAGTTATGAGGCTACAGACAGGCCCTCAAACTTTTTTGTTTCTTTCACAAACACTCCTCTTTTCGGTCTGGGTTTAAAAAGTGATCGCTGGCTCCTCAACTACATGAAAATGTTTTGCGGCTGAGTAGAAGTACATTCACCTTTTGGTATTCATTTGTTTGATAGAGCTCTATTTGCCAGTTGTTAACATTGTTCAGAGTTCTGTAACACTTGATATAAGATTTATTTCAATTGATTCTTCGGACTACTTACAAACATCAACATCTTGGGATCCATTTCGAATCGATTTTCAGATTTTTCGAGATTTTGATCCTACTTGAATTTTTATTATTAAATAATATCAAACAGTTCTATTTTTTAACCGACTTCCAATCAAAAAGAAGGAGGTTCTCAATTCGTTTTTTTTTTTTTTTTAATGTTCGTTATCGCATAACTTCGTCATTTGTGAGCCAATTTGAAAAAATATTTTTTTATCTGAAAGGTACTGCTTCCAGATTGGTCCCATTTTAATTTTACTAGCAGTAAGTGACCGAGCTTCGCTCGGTATTTTTTTGATAACGTACTTATGAATGATGAAATCATATATTTCGATCTTACTAACATACTACATAATAATAAAATATAAGAACTGGTTATTTAAAAAAAAACCACGAGTGCAATGAGATAGAAACTTCCGGAACTTGTATACAGAGTGTTGTTAACGTAGTCCTATAGTTCCAAAACTCGACGTTCTCTGTGAAACATAACCCTTGAGTTCTCAGGTTCTCACAGAGCTTAGTTTTTGCTTCTGAGCAACAGATGGCGCTAGGAGTAATGATATTATGAAAAAGTTGTATGTTCTTAACTCCAAACGCCGATATTTTCTAAAAATAAATCCTAGCTAGATCGATTTATCGTCCCCGAAAACCCCTGTATACTAAATTTCATGAAAATCGTTGGTGCCATTTCTTAGATCCTAAATATATATATATATATACAAGATTTTCTCGTTTAAAGGTATAAGATAAGATTAAAATCGGTTTTTTAAATATTTTTTTTAATGTTTGTAACTGCATGCCTCCGTCATTTATGAACCGATTTAGAAAATTATTTTTTTATTTGGAAGGTTATTCTTACGTCCAGATTGTCCCAAACAAATTTGATTAAAATCGGTTTAGCCGTTTGACAATGAAGTCTCAAGTTTTTTAAACTTATAATTATTTATTATTAATAAACAACACAAAATAAAGATTCTTGCCATATCTAGCTTCTAAAGAAATTATTTTCAGTAAACAAAATGTTGAATATCCCTAGACAACGTTGATGTGTGTATATCGGGCATAATATTAGTGGCGTATCGATGGTGGTTGGTTTAACACTGGTTTTTTCTTGGCCACGCTATCTTCAAGCTGCTGTGCTTCAGGTCAGAGACCTGGAGGGCGTGTAGCATACGAAAGCCGCTATTGCAATAGAATTGCATTGTAATTGGTACATAATTCACTGTTGGACCTCGCGACATGATAATAAAGTTTTCAAGCCAGAGCAAGTTAATTAACCTGAAAAAGATGGCATTCCAGAGGCTGCATGGATACAAGATAGTAATATCTTATCTAGTTCGCTCTCTAACTAATCCGGTGACGAGCGAATTTTTCTTATTGTACGTAAGCGCAGAAAAATGTGAAAACAATGATAACTTCTTTGTGATTTTTTTATAACTTTGTTTGTTTTCTTACATTTTCACGTACTGTACCTACGGTCGCCTGTATGAGACGTTAGTAAGACCTATAATTATGTAAATTGTATACATCTATGCAGAATATATTTTTAAACTGTGACCGTAGAATATATCAAAGAAAACGTTTTTTTTTAATGTTTTCACTGTAAAATCTTAAACTTATGTTTTATGTCTCGGGCAATTTTTGGCCCTATGTAGCTAAGGTAAGTGCTACAAGATAGAAAATAGATGGAAAATTATTACTTGCACAAATAAAATGTAGGTATACGGTAGGCGAGCTTAATGCTGGATAGCATTAGCTAACCTTTGGTTAATAAGAAGATAGGTCGTGTGGTCGCTGAAAATAGTTTTCAGCTTCTACTTCTATCTTCTTTTCTTTGCATAAGTAACACGTTTAAATTTCATAATAACTAATAGGTAGGTAGGTACCTAATTAGCAATCTCGCGTCTCCGTTAGGTACGCAGGTTGTATCAACACACTGTTTGTGTTCGGTATCTAATCTATGTTTGCAGCCTCCTTACGGCGTGACCCCATTATTGGGAACCCAAGTGTTTTCACGTTAAGAAAAATTCTAATGTTAATCTAAGATAACCTAAATTAACCGGTTGTGTTATTGTCTGACAGTGACAGTAGAGCTTTTTAGATGTTTATGGAGAATCCTATTTTATAGAAGGTTCCTAATATTATAATGAGTTTTATGTATTCTGTTTATTATTGTTTTTCTAGAATTTGTATGCTTATGTTGTTGTTACATCCAAAAAAACATAATTATGACGTCTAATGAGCAGGACAGACTACTATTACATCTTTCTTCTTATCATGCCACTGGTTCTTTCGAAATAGTGTTGTGAAAAGTTTTTTAGTTCGAAGGTGAACTAAAAAACTCTCAAGCATTGAGGCTCCTTTCGTGCACTTGACACAATTTTTCGAACTTTTTAGGTTCTACGATGCACCGGTTTTCTTCAGCGTTTGAGAGTGCTGGCACAGTGCACATACCTTTTTAATCGGAAGGTGGGCTATCACTAGACTAGACTCTAGCTCTAGCTCTCCATTGCATTGACACCCTGTAAATATCACTATTTTAGTCCTTGATAGACAAAGCGTCAATGGTTGCATCATAGACCGAATAACCAATACCCAACAGCAACATTACTCCAAAACAAATCCACCCACGCGTCCCATGTATAGTCAAGTAAAGCATTTGGAACTACTAAAATGGTAGCTGGCACCACTAAACTCGATCAATCTCTTGTCAGGATAATTGTAGGCTTCAATGGAAATCGGAAACATAATAAATCTGTCGTAGACTCTGATGTAATAGACTTCTACAGGCTCTACTTTTGGGTCTCAGAATCAAAATCAAATCGGAATCATAAAAAAACAAATTATGTTTACCCCAGTCTAGTCTAACATGTTTGAATCTGAGTCGAGTGTTAGCATAGATTTTTTGATACTTTTGAACTGTCATAAAATCTACGCTTAAGATGGCATCACACAGGCGACTCTCCATACAAACGTAGTCCCCTATTTCCTCCCTGGATAATGCCTCTAGAGTAACCATTTTTTCTCATAAAATCCAGATCTGCTATATACGTGCTCGTATGTTTTCCTTTTTTTCAGAAACTTATTGATAAAGAATTGTTTGGAGAGTCGCTGGTGTGATTCCCTCTTAAAGCTCGATTCAGACTCAAGCACTGTTTCTGCATAGTAAGCGCACAGATAAAAGCGAATAGTTGTCAGGTAAACTCATACTAAATCAATAGCAGATATTCCTAATTCCTAAATGTAGAAGTTACGAGCACGAATAGGAACGCGAGATTGTGAGATGAACTGTATCACGTAAGAAAAACATCTTCGTGGGCGGTAGAGTTTGCGGTTACTTAGTTTATGTTAAAACTACCAAAAATCTCCATAAATTGACACCTAAGTAGCTACTATATAAATAGAGTCATGGATCATTTGCAAAAAATAAACATTTGCATAATTATAAGACAGCGATGTTCGGGGACATTTTGTCTGTAGGAACTGTATCATCTTCTCAGTTCCTCATGATGTTTTTCTTCATCTGAAATCACGACCTGTTTAATGCAACCTTTAAATCCATTAACAAAGCACGACCTAATAAGAAAGGGATCGTATAAATAATGAAAACGTCGATGCGGGCACGGGCCACGGAACACAATTTATATCTTTATGTAAATGAAGCTATTTAATTATCAGTGGGGCGTCAATGGCTCAATGGTATAGTGTGCCTATGGCCTATTAGGCGGTGCGTATGCCGTGTAACCATAACTTTAAATAACGACCTAATTTATTTGTATATCGACAGTAGGTACTTGTACAAAAATGTGTAGCTTAACAGCTTAGGACGTTTTGAACTTAAAATAATATTTTAAAAGAGTTTGATTGGTTATAAAATTGACATGGCCTAGACTTCAGTGCAAATTTTATACAACTATTAACTGATGGAACAAGCATATGGCCCACCTGATGTTAAGTGGTAACCATCGCCTATAACAAAGCATTGCCTCTTAGGTCACGCACGTCAGGAAGTTGCCATAAGATGCACTGCCCCGCGTCCATCAACTTGAGGCTTACAGATGTTTAGCCTCACATGCCAGTAATATCACAATTTTATTCATGTATACTTTTAAAACTAAATAAAAATATGGAATGATCTAAGAATACAAATAGGTATATTCGAAAGAACAAATATAAAAAAATCTGTCAATTGATTTGTCAGTATTTTGTTTGGATTTTGAGAGCAAACGTATAGGTACAATTATGATAAATAGAAGTCTTGGAATTTGCAATTGTCTGTAGGTACTAAGTAATTGTTATTCTATGCTGTCATATATACCGTAATCTCATGGGTGTTATTCTACTTTCCCTATACTATTATTACAGCTTTAATAATAATAGTCGTAGAATAGCTTTTACCGTCGCAAATTCATGGGGTAATTCCGACAGATAGTAATCTTGTGCTTTTTATCTTCACGACTGACAGAGCAGTATTTTGGTCCAGTCAACGTGCAAAGTTTTAATCCCTGCAATAAAAATGTTGTAAAACACTATTTTTGAAGCAATTATAATCTAGGAAAGCATATTGAGAAAATAATTATTATGAATTATCTTTTTTTTTCTAATGTTTGGCCAGTGTTCATGATTTTCAATCTATAGATTGAAAATACACCCTCAAAACAGCTTTTGCAGGATATATCCTAAAACTTGAGAACTTTTTAGTTTCCATAAAATATGTATGCAAAATAATTATATGGGTGTCCTGAATGATGTTTCGTTGCAGTCCCGCAGTAGAAATATTAAACGTAACATTTTAAACATTGCTTAAAAGGGACCTGAAACTGTTTAAGAGATGGCAATAGTTCAAGCATTGTATTTGACAGGTTTTTGTAAGTGACCAAAGTATTTTAGGGCATAAAAACGATCACCAGTCAGTATTAGTATCTACTTGTCTCACACGAAGTAACAACCGTGTTAGTAAGTGCGCTGTGCTTGGCTCCAGGCAGGGCAGTACGCAAAGCTCACAGTTTCAGTGTATCAGTTGTTTGGTGTGTGGTGTGGTGTGCCGTCAGTTAGTCAGTCACTCCTCGAGAGTGGTAGACGTAGTGCAGAGCCAGTCGGGAGAGCGCATCGGTCCGTAGCGCTACTCCCTCGCGTCTTCAGAGAGCACTGCAGCTAATCCAGTGCCATGGTAACTGTGACTTTTTAAAGGATAATCACCTTTCTGGATAACCATTTATTATTGGTATCGTATTACACAATTTTTCAAAATTTCGTCTCGTCAACTTTATGTAAAGTTTTTGATTTTCTTAAAGATTTTAGGTAGGTATTCTAAATTTTGTATTTTCGTAATAAAACTCTAACGCAGAACTTTTTACTGTAATTACTTAACATTTTCGTTTTAACAACAAATAATCTAATAGTAGGATTTTTACTGTATAAATTGCCATTAAAAAGACAACCCTACACTCGAAACCCAAATATAATTCAGCAATAATTAGAAGTGCTAACTGCATCAGTTTGAAAGCTCTAGATCCGCGCGCTCTGCAACTAAAACATCTGCTTGCAACTATCAATAATCTATCAGGGAGTGGACATAAGTATCGGACAGGCACTTCCTGCAGCAAATGATACAAGTTTTGCGCGCTCATAATAGTGCCAGGGTTAAACATTGGTCAGTGGTCCCTTATCACAGGAGGAACCGAAGGCTGATTTTGCGCAATCTCGTATCACGTCCGCGACCAACATCGCGCGTGTGGGAATCCTCACGTCTCCTTTAGTGTCGCATGTGTAGGTATACTTGTTTTAAATTGTTATCATAGACATTTTTAGACTCCAGCTTTCTGTTTTGGAATATTTTTCAAAATGTTACATTGTTTCAATAAAGTTAAAATGATAGATTTATTTTTTTCAAATACATAATTATAACAAAAAAAAAATCATTCTACATTCTACACATATTATGTCATTAGAAAAGCTAAAAAAAATCAAGCACGAACCGATTTTAATCCTCCATTTTATTATTCTTACAAAGTTGCATTATTTAATCACCTGGCTCGAAAAGTGCTCTTCCATAAGCACACTAACCTAACCCAACAATATAAGGTAGGTATACCTCATTTCGTTCTGCCTTGAGACCCCAGCGCAAAAAGTTGAAGACGCATCATGCAATTTTTGCTATAACCATAATTTTCCTTAATGTTGTATTGATGGGAGAACTACTCAACAAGATAGTTGATTTTTTTTTTACAACTGGGTCTTTGTTTTAAAATCGTATAGCTAAACTATATGCAGCTTGTAAAAGCAAAAGCTTTAGGTCGGTAAATACAAACCCATCAATCCGTTGTTTCACTTGCGTTGTTTGTTGAGAATAATGGGTTGTTTTGATGAGTAATTTTAATTTAATTAGTACCTACTCAATTTCAAACGGTGCTATTCAAATATTTCCCAACCAATTCTAATCCTCCATTGACACAACTGCTTTGAACACATTGTTCGTTTCAATCATTTTCCATGGCGTTGTTTATTGGACCCTTTGTTAGACAAAGCTGACCCGCTACAGCTTAACAAGTGTTATATTACTGAAAATCAGTCATAAGCAAAAAAAGTGTGGTCACATTGGATGGTTTTTGAGATTGTTCCGCAAATAAAGGCACATGAAATTTATCTTATAATGTCGTAGCCATGATAGGTCTAAAGTTTTTCCAAGACGAAACTCCGACAAATACATTACATCTCATGTTTGTTATTTTTAAGTAGATTCCTTCGACTATACGATATTAACAAAAACAGACGTGGATAATGATGAGTATATCAATTCAGAAGTACTGTATAGAAGTACAGCAAGACAGGTTTATGCGTTTATTGAACAATTTATTATAGCTAACGATCCTTGTTGCCCAGAGTACCTACCTACAAGTACCAACGGGCGGCGGGATCAAGTACCGGAACACTATGATTAATTCCTTCTCTACAGGCACCGTTATACTTAAAAACATTATATATGTTACAATGTATTACGGGTATCGATAAATCGGAAAATTGAGCGCAACGCTGTAGTTCTGAGCTTTACTAGCAGCTTAATCAGCATTATAAGCTTTACAAAATCAATTTTGACGTTATGACTATAAAGATGTTTAGCGCCACCATCCAATTCATCCATCCATCTATGTTTTAATTGGCCTGCCATTACCAAAAGTTCTATGGTTGTTTTCATGCATGTCCCCGTTGCATGCATTGTCTAGGATGCAGAAATTAATAGAGTGGTCGACATTGGCCCCCATGCACCTTTTGTATTGCTAACTAATTCGCTATTGTACTACAGTTTAATGGCAGCCGTTATGAATAACAACCGGTCGTTAAGTGTCACTACAAACACAATTGTCAACGACTATAAAGTTTAAAGAGCTTGAGATTACAGGGCTTTGCGTAGTTACTTCTTCATAGATTTTAATAGCTATTACGTGTACTATATGTACACAGATTTGTGATGCTCACTGTTTGTCCTGTTTCCTAGCAGAGATTTTCACTTGCTGCAATCATGCCTCTTTTCCATGTTCAAAGTTCCAAGTACTACCTACCATTTTGAAAACTGTGATTTTAGCGAAAGTATGCCTCGTTTATGTCAATACCTTCTTGAACACTTCTTGACAACTTTTCGTCATTTTCATAAGTAACATCTTCGTAGCTGTAACCTAAATAACTCTTATCAAGCACATTGTTTGGATTTTTTGTCTGCACAGATGTTTTACCGTCTGCTTCTGTTACTGACACAATTACTGCATGTGTCGTGTAGGTCATTTGTATATTTAATTCTGTTATTGGATTAATTATGTTCCTGTTTTCCAAATCTAGAGTTTGCGTCACCCTATCGAGAATTTGCTTCACATTTGATATTGTAATAACAATTTCAGTTTAATTTTCAGCGTGTTGTCAAGAGAACAATAGGTACTTTATTTGTCGACAAATATTTGGTTAAGATAAAATGTTTGCCGAGTCTTGATTTCAGAATAGAAATTCAAATTCTAACGTTTGTGTGATAACAAAATTATGTGATAAGTAACATAATTTTCTCATTATTACGCAATAGGTAACTCTCGTCATCTCAAACTTTGCTTCTTTGAATTGAATAACCCTGGTTTTCAAATGAAACATGTGATAGTAAAATCTATACATTTTTATATATTTTGGATAATTTTTACACCTTTTTTTCTGGGTTTGACTAGTGTTTTGTCTGTAAAAGGATAGAAAACATAGTAATTCCGCACATTTGGTATCTTCACTGTTTTCCTAACCAGCTTTGGATAGTTTCTGCTTCATCAAAGGTAGCTTTTTCATCAATCAATACGATGACCTAGTTTTATTTGTACATCAAAATCGTTTTCATTGCTATTCTAATTTGATGAATTATTTTCTTGTTATTTGTGTCCAGTCCGTCATGACTATTTCCGATGATTGTTGGATCATGTTTGCAGGAATTTCCAATTCGCCAGAGCGTTTATCACTCCTCGACCAATACCTTCCTAATCTAGACTAGCATAAGTAAGCACTTGTGCATCTTAGCAAGTGCATCTATCTGAGTGGTTCTTTGATCATAGTGAAACGCACACCGCTTCCTGGTGGTGGATGAATGCCCTCCTTATGTCAGGGTAGCTGATGGTTATGAAATGATATCGCACGTAACATGCTGAAAGCATTGGAAGATGTACATTATTGAGATACATTTGATTGACCCCCGTTCCGTTCAATATTTCTTTACATTTGATTTGATGCAATTTATTTTCAACTTTTACATTCGGTAAATGAAAATACCTGGCTCATCCTGAAACCGAGAATCGACTAGGTTTATTTTTCTTAGTTTCTTCCTCAGTGTTCTATACATTTCAAGAATAACTTAAAACTAGGTATTCTAAGCGTCAGTTCCATTATAGGTATGTGTGATAATAATCCAGGTATCTTATGAAAGCTAGACCCAGTGTGGTGCCATTTCAATTTAATGAGGCGTATAGGCAAGACAAAGATAATATGCCTAAACCATTTATTTTGAGATAACCTTGATGTGAGAAGAAATAAATAGAAAAGAAAAGGGCGGCAACTCATTGAACGAATTCATTATGACAATAAAGAATCGTATTTTTAAAATCGATCGCTGTGAACTCAATTCAGACGAATCCGTAGAAATTAAATCCGTGTCGGAAGTAGTTCACATTTAAACAATAGTAGCACTCTAACCTACTGTGACTGAAGTCGGTTACACGTGGTTTCATTTCCGGTGACATATCATTTTTATTTGATTTGGATTTATTTCAGCTTGTTATATTGGGGGTTGGTTTTTACTGTATTTTCTAGAAACCATTTTCAAGCTCATTCATTCATCAAAGTTTCCGGGAACAGTCTTTTCTACTAGCGTCAAAGAGAGTTAATTTATCTAAACTAAAACAATGTTTTCACGATCAGAAGTCTAAATCAATGGATCGGTTTCCCCATTTGCGTTAATAACTACAGATAAATATTTTCTTTGAAGAAATTATGGCCTTGACCTACATAATATGATGTGTATGAAAATGAAGATAAAGAGGTCAGTTTCGTCAATCGCGTACTTACCTATATTTGAGAGCGTGGATAGATAATGTTTTGTGAAGTTTATCTGAGAATATATGACCCGTGCCATCGGCCAAATACTCGCGAATCTGGCTTATCACGTTTATTTTGAAGGGACTGGTCACGTAATAGAACTTTATAATGTGTTCTATCCGCTTGAGTTTATTTATAGGTCCTCACATACTTTACTTTCTGTTTCTTGAATTCTTTCATCGTGGCGAATGCAAAAAATTCCGGTGTAATTAGCAAATAATGGAAAAGAAGCTTAAAATAGAGTTGAAACTGCAAGCCCTTCAAGCGACAGTCTAAGCAGATCCTCTGTATCAATGTAGCAAGCCTGAGATTACGCAGGAATATAATCTACTAATTATAGAGAATCGGGGTCGTCGGTCCTGCTACAGTTTGTTTACCCGGCTTCGCTCGCTATCAATCAAAATGATTGATGCTTAATATACGACACCTTTTGTAAATTTTATTTTGCAATCTAGTTTACTTGTTATTCTTATCGGGTATCCTGTGTTTGTTCGTTACTAGGTTAAAATAAATCATCTTATCTTTTAGTAGTATAACATCAGAATTTATTTCAGCGTGTAGCTTTGAACCAGTTTTAGATAATTTTTACTACAATACTATTTTGAATAGTTTAAAAGTGGTTTTTGCGTCCCGTTTAGGCACAGTCAGTACATTCTTATTTGTTTGCTGTTTATCTTCTCGTTCTTGATCTCATGTCTACTTTAGCGATTCTTCAAACATTATTTAAAAAAAAACGACCGTTATTATATAATCTCTGCTAACGAGCATCAAGACATGAAAAAGGTTTATACCTTCTTGGAATTCCTGTTAGCTAAAAGCTACTCATAATTATTTTCGAAGGTGCTTACTAATTGATTACTTCAATACCGATTCTAACAGTTACATCATTGATCAAGAGTAGGTTGTGGAAGGGATCATGAGATTTATCGGATTTATGAATAGATCAATCACGAGCTGTCAATGTCATGTTTTGGCGCCTTGCTGTCTGCATTCAAGCGGCCGAGTTCGATGACTCTGGGCTCTATGGGGTTGTCTAACATCTTGAAATCATCTCTAACGAAGATCATAATCGATGTACTCTTTAATACAGAAACATTGAGACCTACTTGAGAAGTATTTGTGGTATAATTTATTACTTCTGTTGTATCTGCTTACAAAGTAACTTATTTGTATATTTCTTACGTTAAATTAAAAAAAAAAAGTTGCTTCAATTTTAAAGTAACCTGCTATTATTATACACATTGTTAAGTTATAAGTAATGTTCTAACCACGCCGCAAGTTGATTTATGTTTTTAATTAATACCTCGAACCTCCAATAATGATATTGTACAAAAGAAAACCGGTAATGCGTCTTCAAGAGAGCAATACTTTCATTAAAATGTATTCCAACTTTACTTTTAGGCGGGGATTGATATTTTTTATTGATATTTTAGAATATGAATATTTTAATTCCAATTATTGCTGGGTGTTATATTGTATTCTAAGTATGTATTTACAAAAAAATGTATTATAAATATTATATCAGCTATCTGGTTCCCATAGTGCAAGCTCTGCTTAATTTAGGGCTAGATAGTGTTGTGTGGATCGTCCACAATATTTATATATTTATTGCAGTTTTTCATCGTGTGATGAATCTCATCGTATCGGTATCCCATCGGTACTGTATAATGTTTGTTTGTTTATATGCGCCGGATCGTTAGAAGTTAGCGGCGCGGGCGCTGCGTTAATAACCCCTCAATTGGGAACACTCGATATGCTGTGGTTACATTATATGAGCGGTGGCGTTTTACGATATCTGTAATGGTTTCTATCATACCCATGAAGCATTATACAACTATACACTTAGCTCTGATATTAGACTGTCTGGGTGGTTCTACTGAGTAATTTGCGTTTGCTTTGATCGTCTGACGTGAACCGAAGATACAATGTAAGTACTTGTTGTTTTCATTGAACCGACTTCTCATATTAAATAAGACGCTCTAAGCGCCATGCTATTGTTCAGCTGAACAGTAAGTACTTACATCAAAAGATCCTCTGATTAAGCTAATTACGAAAAAAAAAACAACAGAATATTTTGTTTTTCGGACAAGTGTTTTTACAATTTATAAATAAGTACCTAATGCTACTACAATCCGCTAGTTTATACAGCATGGTCCTTTCCTTGCTGTCTCTTCAGTGATGCGCGTGCCGTCTCATTCAAGTACAGAGGTTTTGTCGTGTCATCCTTGTTGCGCTGGTTGACCACAGCTGACCGTGCGGCATGAATATTTACATTATCATCAATAAGTTTGTTGGGCCTTCCTTCTTTAAAGGGGCTCGTTTAAACTGCTTTGCGAGCGTCAATGATGTGTTCTCGGTTGGGTTTGATTGCGAATATGGTTATATTGTTTTTAGGTATTAATGTTTTTGCTTGTAGTAGTCTATTCCGGCTTTCCGACCCTCCTGAGTCCTGTTTAATTTAGGAGATTCCAAGTTCTGGATGTTGTTTATCTGACACGGTTATTCTGAAGTGGTTAGGGAAAGTTCATTAGGACTCTATTCATGCCATCGTGGTTTACTGTTGAAGAACTCCCGGTTTGATTGGGGGTATTATGTATTGGGGATCAAATATGGGTCAACATGTAGGTAGTACTGACCTATCATACTTTCATATCGAATTATTAAATACTAATAAGACATTGATAGTATCTATTTGTTCGAGTTCATAAACTCACTAGGAAAACCCTTTCAATCTTAATAGATATTTGTTATACAAGAGTGCAAAGCTGCTTTTTAACCGCGTGCTCAATTTTGATGACTGAGCAAGCGCAGGATTCTAAAATTTAACCACGAGCGTAGCGAGTGGTTTAAAAGTTAGAATCCTAAGCGTTGGCGAAGGAATCAAAAGAGCACAAGGTGAAAAATCTTTGCACTCGAGTGCAACACGTAACTTTTCATCCCACCTCAGCGAGGAAATGACTAAATGCAAAAAAGAACATGGCGCGACTAAAAGTAACACACCAAGAAAGTTCTGAGTATGAGTTTTTAACAAATTTAAAAAGGTTGTATGATAAATTCGGCCCCATGCAGGTAGAAGTAAATAGGTTTAATAATGTTTTGAATTCACAAATACCTACACCAAGAAGGTTACGAGTGCGACTTTTTAACAAAGGGTTTCCGCCAAAATTGCCCCAGTCCCGGCGCAAAAGAATTGTATCTCAGATTTTAGATAATCATTAGTAGAAACAATATTAGTTTTCGCTATTTCCTGATATCGTGGCTAACATGTGTTTTTTACCCAGAGAAGTTTCATAGGCGCTACATGCAAAAATGACACTTTTTAGGAAAAACTTCATGTTACTTTGCTAATTGACATTGAATTGGCAAAAAATGAATAAATCACATAATATAAACACATTATCACATATTATATGTAATATAATGTACCTATACCTATTATGCCAGTTTTTTGAAAAACTTCATTTTACTGTACTAATTCACTCGTTAACAGCACAAACAAGTGGATAATTGCAAAAAATGAATATAATAGGTACATATGCGTACACACTGATATGTATAGCCTGCATCATACTTATATGCATTTTGTAGTTATCTTTATTTTATAAGAAAAAGAATACTGCCTTTAGTAATCGGGGTTTAACTTTTCTCTGTTATATTATTAATATTACAATAGGTTTTCATTATAGTTTCTCAGAATTCAATAAGGGCTTGTGACGTGAGTGAGCGCGCTCTCGCTCCCACTCAATTTGTTAAAGGGAGAAACATAGTCACCCCGATTACTAAAGGCAGCTTTTAAAGGCGATTATTTTCCTTATAAAAAAAATATAACTACAAAATGTATATAAGTATGATGCAGGCTATACATATCAGTGCGTACGCATATTTTTAAATTTTTTTTTTATAATACGGACAATACATATCTACCTATTATATTCATTTTTTGCAATTATCCACACGTGTGTGTCGTAAATGAGTGAATTAATCAGTAAAATAAAGTTTTTCAAAAAATGAAATAATAGGTATAGGTACATTATATTACATAAGTGATAATGTGTTTATATTATGTGTTTTATTAATTTTTTGCCAATTCAATGTCAACTAGCACAGTTACACGAAGTTTTTCCTAAAAAGTGTCATTTTTGAATGTAGCGTCTATGAAACTTCTCTGGGTAAAAAAAACATGTTAGCCACGAAATCAGGAAATAGCGACACCTGATATTGTTTCTACTAATAATTATCTAAAATCTGAGATACAATTCTTTTGCGCCGGGACTGGGGTTTTTTTCTATGGGGTTTGGCGGAAACCCTTTAAAAAGGTTGTATGATAAATTCGGCACCATGGAGGTAGAAGTAAATAGGTTGTGTATTCACAAACTTAGTGAACACGATATTCTAAATTCAAATTTACTTTATCCTCTAGAGGATAAAAACGGCTTTCCAGTCAGATATTGAACAGCAAAAACACACTTTCAGAGCTGGTGGGATGAAAAAGTATTTTTAACTAAGTACATACATAGCCAATTTAATTTTATAATGCACTCTTTTCATGGTGATGTAAGTAAAAAAGTGTTTGGTAAATTGTGGGAAAATAGTTACTTCATGCTCAATGGTCAATGGTTTACCCAAAGATCCCGAGCATTCCACTTGAAATCTCAATTTGATTAATAAAGATACAGTTACTACTAGGAGCGACAGATAGTAAGGAAGGCGCGCCGTGGGCGGCAGCATTCAGAGTCCGTGACTCACTGGTGGATCCTGTGCTGTCATACGGTTAAACAAATATTATTGGTTATCAAGATACTCAATCTCGAAAAAGAGCTCAATAATCTGAGAACATTGTTTGAATCTTCAAAGGAACTCTCTTAACTGTCTTATCTTCAAGATGTATGCGTTAAGTCAATCAAACAATTAGGCTTGTTTGCATTATACTGCTTTTCTTTTGTTGGCTCTTGCCTCGGCTCGTTAACACCCATGCTGTCAGCTTTCTTCATGGGCTTGTATGATGCTATTATGTTCGATTTTGTGTCTGCGATTTTCATTCATAATTTAAATATAAGTAGAGATACGAAATTCAACAGCACAGCAGTAGTAGAGTTGTTCTAAATTTGTGTTCTCGATTATTTGATCTATTATGTCAGTGTGTTGCATTTCTGGTCGGATGATCGGTACGTTCCTCATTTGCATCGTTGCTAGCTCGCTGCCTAAACACCTATGTAAGAAAAGCCTGTGTATACTTGTAACACACCGAGAGATGTTCTGAAAATTGCTATCTGATTCTGATTTGGGAATATTAACGTGACCCAATTTCTAAATGTCAATTTTTTCCTTAGATGTTTCTGCTTCTTATGAAATGATTCTGAAGCATTCTTAATTGTTTTTCTACTAATGATAGCATTGAGTGTAGCAGTGCAATAGTGGCGGGTCGTCGGCCCTCGTTATCATTTCGGCACAGATTCCTTGACCCCCCTGCTCCCGCACGTCCCTTTGTATCTCCCGCTCTGTCATACATTTCTATTATTGTTGAAAATTTCTTGCATTTTGAAGGTCTTTCATGTACCTACCTACAACTAATCACACTATTGCTCTTGGTATATCCTGTCCTGTACATCAAGAAAATTGTATATAACTACCTGTTACAGATGCTTACCTACTAATAAATGCAAAATGAAAAACATACTTAGATAAAATAAAGTGACTTATAAAGATTGCACAGACACAAGGGGGAAAACATGGGATCTAAGTTTCAAAGCTCGAATTAAACGGTATTTTGGAATGCCTAGTCTCTACATAAACCAAGTCTTATGCGAAACAAAAAACATACAGCCTTCTAATCACAACATTGTAAAATATAACCAGTAGCATTAAATACTGGCTTAAACATTTTGATATTAATTTGCTCTTGCTATAGGTATAAATATGCTGCATTCGTTGATAACTCCGCAATATTTGCCCCATTTACGCTGTTGTTGTGATTTTTTATGCCGGCCAGCATTTGAGCTTTATCACGGTTCTTAACAAGAAAGCAATTTCATTTAATAATGGGAAGTAGAATGCTTTCAAGGCGTTTTCTAGTTAGTACTACTATACCTCCGACGCAGCTGGTTTGTTTTCAGTGGCACTTCTTGGCTCGACAGTAAGTTTTGCTTCACACATTTTGATTTTGTGGTGATTCCAGGGTGATGGTGCTAAGATGACACTGTGGCGAATCCTGCCGGCATTGTTGGTGCTAGGCGCCAGCGCCGATCCGCGCTACCCGCAGAGCACGCACCGCCCGAGACATTGGCAGCGCGGACCTCGCACCTTGGACGAAAGGACGCCTAATCAGTTTGTAGGGTAAGTGCATCGTCCAGACATTATTTGGGTTAGCAGACTCCTGTTGTTTTTTTAGCTAGGACCAAAGCTTTATGACAACGATCGGCATAGGGGAAAACAGGTTGAAACGACCCTATTGGCATCGGTTTTCTACATCTACTAAAACGTGACGATGTCTCACCTATTAGGTTTGTTAACGTTCCCGAGCGTTAAGCTCCAGATTAGCAAGGCTTCAAGTGTAAGGCTACTCATTTAACCTTTAGTTTACTTACTATATTTCTAAACATATGTACCAAAAGCCCACTCCACAAGTCTTAAGGTGAAAGAAAAATGCGAGATGAATGAAAAGTTTAGTTCGAAGTGGTTTAAGCAAACTGTAAAACATACTAATTGACAGAGTGGATACAGTCTACTTAGCACAAACTCGTTCCTAAACGTAACACTTTTTAACAATTCGACAGCAGCTCTTTACAAACACATTGTTTATGAATCAAATTCTATGACAATGATACTCTACAAAACCTGTTTAAAAAACAACTGTTTAGATACACTACACCCGTTCCCATGTTCAGTAATTAGGTACTCATTCATTGCATTTTCAGAGAGTAAGACTTTTGATTTACGTATGCGTATTTTTTCTCTCAGTTAGTTAAATAAACGATGGTACGAACGTAGTATAAAAAGCTCACAATTTCCTGCAATCAGCATTCTTTTGAGGTGTGAAGTAAAGCGCACGATTTGTATCAGGGCGCTTGTACACGCTAAGAAAAAACGCCGGGTCTACCCAAGAATTCGTGTCGTAACTAGTAAATAACTGTGTACACTGCTCGCAGCGGTGCACGAAAAAAATCTTATCTGCGCAAGACACGACGCGGCGAACGTTGTTGCGTTTTCGTGTGTGGAAAAGACAAAATTCTTGTCGTCTACACGAAGAATTTGTCTTGTCTGCCGCAGGAACGGCAAATTTTCTTAGCGTGTACAAGCGCCCTAAATGTATTCGTCTCACGTTCGTTCCAGGGAGCACCGAGCGATGCTCCCTGGATTACATTTACATTTCTAGCATTCTTTCTCCAACGCTATTCTTTACTTACATAGTTCTTTATTCAAATGAGCAATTTTGTTGAACCCATCAAATTATACATCCCGTATGTGTAACTGACTTAGGCCCGTATTCCGAAACAGCGCTTGAGTCTGAGTCGAGCCTCAAGCATAGATTTTATGACAGTTCTCCATTGAAAAGTGTCAAAAATCTGTGCTTGAGGCTCGACTCAGACTCAAGCACTGTTTCGGAATACGGGCCTTAGAGTCGCAGAAGAGTACACTCTATCGAGAGCATCGGTTAAGGTCGCAGTGTTTACCCGTATATTGGTTCTAATCTAATCTAGAATAATTCTGGTGTTACAAGATCTGCATCATCAGTATGCCAGAAGAAGTCCACTGCTGGATATCGGCATCTATCATGATTTATAGGAAGAACGATGTACTATACTACTACTATATACTACTACTACTATAGTTTGTAGTTGCTATTCGTGAACCTTTCTAACCCCAGCAGCTGTCGGTTCTACGATCTACAAGTTCATATATTAAAACCTTGTTGGACTTGGAATTGTTGCGATTTATTTTTACACATCATATAGTAAGCAGATACGTAAACGTATTAAAAAGTGTTGATAACGCCCGAAAAGTAGGTACCTAGTTTGAGTAGGAAGGCACGCGTGGGTGGTTTTCACGCTTATAATTTCTGGGAGTTACCAGGTCAGGAGCGGAACCGACAAGTTCTCGGGTTCAGTGGGACAGGTTATGATGAGGCACTTTGCGGATCCAAGGTCTCGCATGCATTGTGCAATGGTGGCAACTTCACACGGTGATCAAGGAAGCGATCATTTAGAATTGACAAGGTGATGATTTTATTTGGAGAGACAGAGCATATCGAAAAGATGGGTTAGCTTTTTAATGATCTTACCAAAGTTATAGGTATAGGTGTGGTGATTAGTGATTTCCTGAATTCTTAAGATAATGTTAATTCATAAAAATATGAATTGACAGATAGCACAATAACTATTGTGTGACGATAAAGACTCGATAGCAGTGACCTTAGTTTTTAGTCACTTGGCGATAAATATTGAGCACATCCATTCAATCAATGCATAATATTGCACCGTTTCCACTATTTTGATACAAGGTCTGTATAATAAAGTCTAAGGACGTGTGATACTCTTTGACCCGTCAGGAATTAGTCTAGTTCGTAATAAGTGAAGCGAATTCATTTGGATACACTTGTCCAACTTATTATTGCAAGGTTGTCACGGCAATCGCTCATTCAAAAGCTTGTGTTGTTGCTACTCATGTAACTCATTGTAAGTGATCTTTTGTCTCTATTGAAGCAGATAATAGTTAGCAAATTAATGACTTACAAAAATCATTTGAATGGTGAGTGAATCACCAGCGGATGTTAGATGAACGTGATATTGTTTTACACATTGTCGTACCGTTTATGTTAATAGGCTCTATGATTTGAATACTTATTGATATAGGTATTCATGCTGTAGAGCCTGTATTTAGAACTTAATATAGAGTCTCTCTCACTCGATCACCATCAGCCTGAAGAAGTTGCTGCTGGACGGCTTCTTTATCGTACAACTTCCCAAGACTTCCCACGACCTTAACAACGTCATTTGCCTTTCAGTTCCTAGTTGCTCAAGAACCCTCATTTCCCAGCAGCTATTAGTTCTATGAGTAATATACCTTGGCCATTGCTGCTTATCATCATTCCTCATTCCTTATCATCTTTAAAATAAGTCATTCTCATACAAGTTTATTCGTCCGTAAATGAACTAAGTTCTAAAATCGACAACCGCTGGGATAAAGTTCTTTCGAATAATGACTGTGATAAACCATAAGAAGATACGTAGATCGTTCGATTTTGATCCTTCTTAATCCATCGAAATCGACCTTCACAATGTCATTGGTTTATCGGGTCGGAAATTTTTAATTGGTTGAGGTTCAGCAGTAAAGTTCTGCTGATGATGATAAACTAACTTACCCAAATTTATTGAAAATTATATTGCTATTGATTTGGAACTGTTTCGAGCTATTTTCCAACCGTCTGTTGGTAGCTCAACTGTTCAATATGTATTCTATAAATACTTCTAATAAATGATATTTCACAGGTTTGACAGTGTTGCTGTTTGCGTATGAATAAGTTCATACTAAAACTAAATAGACTTTGTTGTTTCCAGTCCACACGTGTGTCGAAGTAGGAACAGCACGCATTGCTGTCCCGGGTGGACGTCAAGGCCCAACTCATTGCTGTGTATAGTCCGTAAGTTGTGTTCTTCTTTATTAGCTTCATAGCTCGGTAGTAGCTATGCTCTCTGCCCTTTAATTTGTGGATTCTGTTCCTCAGACTATTAAAGGAATGCACCAGAAGATGAAAAGCAATGTCGTCTGAGTACTTAACCATCATTGCGGTCAATAATCCGCTTGCCATAAGCGGGAAACCCATCCAAATATTGGGGAGGCCTTTGTCTAGTGATCCTATTTGGACTCTTGCGATGATGACGATTCAGTCTACCTAACTGTTGCCTTGCTTTGGAGGGCACGTTTTAGTAGTCGCACCGCGGTTGTAGTGCAAATCTAGGATTCTGCATTTTTTTTAATTAGCTGATGGAACAAGCATATGGCCCACCTGATGTTAAGTGGTAACCATCGCCTATAAAGTATTGCCTCGTACGTACGGTCACGCTCGTCAGGAACGTGCCCTACGATGCAATGCTCTGCATCTATCAACTTGAGGCATACAGATGTTCAGCCATACGTGCCAGTAATTTCACCGGCACCCACACCCTTCAAACCGAAACACAGCAGTACTGCTTCGTGGCAGAAATAGGCATGGTGGTAGTACTTCCCCTGCGTGTTTGTCACAAGACCATAGAGATTGAGTAGGATGTGCTTCCAGCGCTATGTAGAGCAGACTGCGGTAACCCGGGCTCGTGCGTGGCGCCCAACATGTGTCGGTGCCCGAGTGGTATTGAGGCGCCCTCTTGCGGACTCGCCGGCGGCTCGGGACTCTACCCTTATCCAGGTGACTATAGCGCACTCATCGGCCCATGTTAAATAAATATAAATTTAAAGAAAATAATAATAAAGCCTTTATTATTCCCTTCTTTACATAAGTGTGTTTATATGTTTGCTAGTATGTGTTTGTACCTATAGGGGGTTGAAAGGATTGTTAAATAACTTGCGCCTCTGTTAGGGGCTCTCTTCGTGCAAGATGAAATACATATACCTACTTATTTTAAGAAACTTATATCTATATTTTTTTATAAAAAAAGCTAACTAAGGACCTCGTGACGGGTATCGGCCCATAGTCATTGTCATTTAAATCCTTTCACCACACTGGCTCGAAATACTCACTGAAAAGATAAAAAAATAGAAAAAGCGCTTTCGATTGTAATCAATCAGGTTGTTCGATTCCGATACAAACCGAATTTACACAACTATGGGCAAACAAAGTATAAATGTACATTGAAATAGCTGTAATAGAATTTTACAGTGGTCTTTATTGCCGGCCAGTTATATAAAGTTGGAGAAAACTGTAGGATAACAGAAATATAAATAAAAAACCAAAAAAGTAATTTTTTCGTCATTCTTTCTAACGGGTACTCGGCATTGAATACGTGAATGAGCTTAAAACATATGTCTCAAAATAGTCGTAAAAGTCTGTTAGTTTTTTTTCTGAAGCCCCGACTGCCACGACCAACGGCTGACACTCCAACTTTATATAACTGGCCGGTAATAAGGACCACTGTAAAAGCCTATTACAGCTATTTCAGTGTACATTAATACTTTATTCGCCCATAGTTGTGTAAATTAAGTTTGTATGGAAATCGTACCCCCTTAACTCAAAAAGATTTTCCCCCTCATATAAAACGCTTGACACTTTTAGCTGCTCGCTAATAGCAACAAAGTTAGCGGTCTATTAAGCTTAATGACTGCTATAGGACCATAATGAATTAACCTTTACGTCTAATATGAATCACTTGATCAGTCATTCAAAGTCAGAGTCAAAAATATATTATTAGGTTTTACCACTTTAAAACGTCGTAAAGCTGGCTGAGTGTAGGTGCCAGTTCCACGCTCACATTATGAGTAGTATGAACAATTGTTAATGTGTTGTAGTGCGGACTCCGGGCGGGTGCCGACGCATCTGTATGAACGGCGGCACGTGCGCTAATGCGTCCTGCGTGTGCGCGCCTGGATGGAGCGGGGAGTTCTGTACCGACCGTAAGTACTCTATACTCACCTGCCCATTTGGTGTCTGAGATCAGTTGGTAGCAGCTCTGCCTTCGGCGCTGGAGGGCTTGGATTCTATCTCCGCAGAGAACAAATATTTGTGTGGTGAACGCAGATGTTTGTTCCCTGTCTGGGTGTTATATATATATATTTAGGATCTCGGAAAATGCGCCAACGATTTTCATGAAATTAAGTATACAGAGGGTTTCGGGGGCGATAAATCGATCTAGCTAGGTTTCATTTTCAGAAAAGACTCGGGTTAAAAGTTATTTTAATAATAAAAAAAAATTAGTGCCATCTCTTGCCGAGTAGTCGAAATCACGAATTAGTGTCACGGAGAACGCCATCTATTGAACTTCTACGTAAACACTCGACACAAAAGTTCCGGAGATTTTCATGAAAATTAGTATACAGAAGGTTTCGGGGGCGATTAATCGATTAATGTAGCTGGGATAATTTTTTAGAAAATATTTTTTTATTGTTATTAATAATCATATATACATAAACTTATTTTAGCTATTCCAGCAGATGGCGCTGGTAGTAAGATCGAAAAATATTATTTTAAACCGAGCAAAGCTCGGGCATACCAGCTCGTGTATTCTAATTAAAGAAATGTACATCTTATACCTTTAAACGAGAAAATCTTGTATATATACATATATATATATATATATATATATTTAGGATCTCGGAAATTGAGCCAACGATTTTCATGAAATTTTGTATACAGGGGTTTTCGGGGACGATAAAACGATCTAGCTAGGATTCATTTTTAGAAAATATCGGCGTTCGGAGTTAAGAACAAACTACTTTATCGTAATATCATTACTCCTAGCGACATTTATTAATAATAATAATAATAATTTTATTTCAGAAAAAATCCAATTTGTTAGTAGCACACAAAACTAGAACTAATGTTAGTAAATGGCAATGACAAATTTTACATAATACAAAATATAATTATAATTACTGATATGTTGGATCCATACTTCAACAGTCACTCTTCTCACTTCTCACTGGGTCACTAAGTGGGCAACCGGTACCAGTTTTGCCATGCAGTGACTGAAGAAGCCTGAATCCAACCTATCAGCTACCACAGCTAGCATGCCGTTGGTGCTGCCGCGGATGCGGCTCATTAGCGACGCGGTTCTACTGCGCATGATTGCGTGGAAGTCATTAATCCTGGCATCCGCGAACATGCCTGATGCGCTGCAGAAACGCGGCAGCCCCAACAGCATCCTGAAGCCGTTGTTATATTGGACTCGTAGGGCACTGTAGGCCTTCTGCTTATGCCTAAACCACAGGTTGCACGTGTAGAAATTTTGACAATATGCCTGGAATAAAGTCACTTGACTGCGGCAGAACAACGTGCAAACCTGCGAGCCAGCATATTGCATCTAACCGACAATGCCCTACGTTCCCTCTCGATGTCCATGTCATCTGACATATCATTGGTTACCCAGTGGCCCAGGTACTTAAACTCCTTAACCCACGTGAGTGGAGTTCCACTTAGCGACACTGGAGGGACATCGTAAGTCTTACTCCCAGCTTTAAATAGCATCACTTCACTTTTTGTTTCATTGTACCTGAGCCCATGGGCCCCCGCATAAGTTTCACAAACCCGCAGCAGTTGTCTGAGAGCATTAATCGAAGGACTTAGCAGAACCATGTCATCTGCGTAGCTTAAATTGTTAACCATCGTACCGTTAATCGAGCATCCGACTTTAGTTCCACTAAGTTCCCCGACCAAACGATTGATGTACAGATTGAAGAGCCTCGGAGATGAAATCCCCCCTTGCCGTACCCCACACTCCAATCTGTACTCATCCGAAAACGAATCAGCCCACCTCACCGTGTTACTTTGGTTTTCGTACCAGTATCGAAATATATACACTAGATCTTTTGGCAGGCTTGTGTCACTCAAAAGCTTTTCCCAGAGTATGTCATACGAAACTAAGTCAAATGCCTTTGACAAATCCAAAAAACAAGCATATACAGGCGTTTTTCTACTTGTATAATATTGGACAGTATGCTTGAGACACAAAATAGCTGATTCTGTCGACAGACCTGGCTGAAAACCGAATTGCGCATCATTTAAGCTCAAATGCTTGCTAAGGTGTCTATCAAGTAAACTGTCCAATACCTTAGCTATGATAGTTGCCAGCGAGATAGGCCTGTAATTGGACTTGTCAGAGGCATCACCCGTTCTGTTTTTAATAATAGGAACTACAACCGTTCTCATAAGGTCCAATGGGAGATAAGAATGTCCAATACTTTAAGCTTAGAGCTTAGAGCTTAGTTTTTGCTCAGAAGCAAAAACTAAGCTCTATGAGAACCTGAGAACTCACAGGAGAACGCCATCTTTTGACGAGTTTTGGAACTAAATGACTACATAAACACTCTAACAAGTTCCGGAAGTTTCCATCTCATTGCACTCGTGATTTTTTTTAAATAACCATTTCTTATTTTTTAATTATTATGTAGTATGTTAGTAAGATAGAAAAATATGATTTCATCATTCATACGTTATTAAAAAATACCGAGCGAAGCTCGGTCACAAACTGCTAGTAAGTATTATATCAGCTATCTGGTTCCCATAGTACAAGCTTAGCTTAATTTCGGTGTAGGTTGTTAGGGTGGTATGTCCACAATATTTGTACGGTTTAAGTAGAAAATGCTGAAACAAGAATTTCTACTTATAAAAATTCCATTCCTATAAAAATAATATATCTCCATATTTCAGCAATTTGTCGTGAGCCATGTTTGCACGGTGGGCGATGCATCGCGCCAGATCGCTGCGTGTGCTTCCACGGACTGTCCGGGACTAGATGTGAAATCGATAGAAGAACTGGTAAACTTTATAATCCACCTTTCACTTTTTGCTTTTTTTTATACAATAGCTGATGGAACAACGATATAAATGCCCGCCTGATGTTAAGTGGTAACAATCGCCTATAACAAAGCATAGCCTTGTAGATCACGCACGTCAGGAACGTGACCTACGATGCAATGCCCTGCGTCCATCAGCTTGAAGCATACAGATGATCAGGCTCACGTGCTCGTAATTTCACCATAGCACCCTTCAATCCGAAACACAGCAATGCTGCTTCACGGCAGAAATAAAAATACTAAATGCTTTCTTTTTGATCTTTTCCCTGGCTATTGGAGAGCACTAGCTTAAGAGCAGTTTAGTAAATGCGTGTGACGGTATTGAAGATCCGTGCTACACGGAGCGTCTCATTAGGAACAGGTGATCGATTCCAAGCTCATCATCGCTGCTTGAATACTAAATGGTTTCCTTTTGATCTTTTCCCTGGCCATTGGAGAGCACTGGGTTTTTTATGCAAATGATAGACAAACGGGCTTACGGCCCACCTGATGGTAAGCGATCGTGTCAGCCGTAGATTACCAACACCCCATGGTGTCGCAACGCAACGACAGCACCCATGTGCTGTCGTTGCGTTTCCTACCCTGAAGGAATTTTTTTACGTTTTTCTTGAACCTATTCATGTTATAGTTGAGGGGTAAGACCTCTGGTGTTAGCTCATTCCATAATTTTTGAGTATGGGGCAAAAACGATCTCGAAAAGCGAGCCGTGCGAGACACCCAGACTTTTTTGGCTTTGCGCATATTATACAGTTTAGTAAGACGTGTGATGGTACGTTAGGTCCGTGCTACACGGAGCGGCGTGGCGCGCTGTGCACGGGCGCGCTGGAGGGCGTGGTGTGCACGCGCCAGCTGTGCTGCGCCACCGTGGGGCTCGCCTGGGGGCACCCCTGCGAGCGCTGCCGGGACCTCGACTGCCAGCAGGGACATCTCCGGAACCTGCTCACTAAGGAGTGCCAGGTAGTACATGCGGCACCACTCTACACTCTACAACCACCTGCCTCAAGGGATCTGTGGTGGCAGTGCGCCGGTCATTAATACTAGAGGGTAGACCGCGTTTAGGCAAGCGTAGTGTAGAACGCCCTCCGGTGGGCAACGATCTGCGAAATGTAACTGGCAAGCACTGGAGGAGACGAACCGATGACTGGGCTCAGTGGCGCGTCTTGGGAGGGATCTACGTCCAGCAGTAAACTGATATAGGTTGATGATGAACCTGGCAAGGTGAGGTGATGAAAGGTAGAGTAAGGTGCTAGCTTAATGACGTCCAAGAACTGGGTACAGATGCGTTGGTCGTCCTGTGGCAAGATGGACAGACGATGTGGCGAACATCGCGAGCAAGACCTGGATGAGATTAGCACGAGACCTTCAATAGTGGCACATACAGGCAGAGGCCAATACCCAGCAGTGGATGAAGTCGGGCTGTGAATGATGATGATGTATCCAGTTTCAGGCAGACTAGGGCCTTATGCCTTGACGTTTCTGACGCTAAAACTCAAAAAAACCACCTAGTTTTTTGGCCGAGCTTGACGTCATTCTCCATCGTGTGATTCTCTCGGTCAAATTGAGCATTAGGCCCAAGGTTGATCGGTTAGTAATATAATAGACGGGACACAAACAATGCAATATGAGTAATATACTGTCAATTCCAAACCGATTTCGTATACCATTTTTTGTTCCACTGTGTCTCAAGGTGGTTCCAAGTTTTTATTTCCAGTCTCTTTTGCAAAACTTTATAGATGTGTATGTATTGTCAGGATATAGACGAGTGCGCGGCCATCCCCGGGCTGTGTGAAGGCGGCAAGTGCATCAACTCCGTGGGCTCGTTCGCGTGCGAGTGCCCGCCCGGCCAGCGCCGCCATCGCGTCTCCAACAACTGCGAGGATATCGACGAGTGCGAGGAGGCCGACATCTGTCCGGTCAGTACCTACCATACATACATACATACATAAAATCACGCCTTATTCCCATGGGGGTAGGCAGAGATCACGTATTTCCACTTGCTACGATCCTGACACACCTCTTTCGGTCAGCACCATCCTCAGCCAAACAGGACAACTACACAAGTTCACCGCTGGAACTAGGATGGCCGCTGAATGACGAACCGACTAATCTGTCAGGACGGTATAGGTGCTGGGCCTATTCCATCTAAAGTCCTGTCCCAGGCACTATAGCGTCTCTTAAGTAGGGGCATGAGTAATCACCAGTTGCCCCTGACGCTATATAAATCATCTACAATAGATGCAAAGGCCTGTTTACTTTACTTTACTTATATTCATTTTTTTTGTACTTAGCTGTGATGGAAACGATCATATGGCCCAACTTATGTTAACAATACATTTCCTCGTAAGTCACGCACGTTAGGAATATTCCCTACGTGTCACGTGACTTAGAACTACTTATGTGTCGCCTTGTTATACAAGAAAACTAACTTGAGCACTTGACTTGAGGTGAGGTATTGTTGAGCGGACAACGATGGATTTGCTGCATGCTTCAGAGTTGTCGGTTTTAGGAACTTCTCTCCGCGGAGGAAGTTCCTCTCACTCTAAGGTTGTGGAATACTCTTCCTGCTGAGGTTTTCCCTGGAGACCCTGTATGGGGTTCTTCAAAAAAGACGTTTTAAAACATTTAATGGGTCAGCAACGCGCGAGTGATGCCTCTGATGTTGCAAGTGTACATAGGCTACGGTAACCGCTTTCCATCAGGCGGGCCGTATTGTTTGCTAACTAAGTTGTATAAAAAAATGCTATGTATTGCAATGTCCTATTATAGTAAAAGTGTATTCCTTTCCTGCTAAATCCTGGAATCTGGACATTAATGAGTATTGCACGAGTGTACACGAAGTAAGTGAAAGGCGTGATGGAATTTGAAACGTAGGCCAGATAATACATTCTTGATAGTTTTAATACATTAGTTAGTTACGCGTTGTGGTTCTTCTACGTTAAAAGTTCAATGTTCATGAAGGTAAATGTCATATTGAATGAATGAAAAACGAAATACGTAATCTTTATCCACTCACATTCATCAAACGTATTTTGTGTATAATATTAATAGATAATTTATATGTTTACAGAACGGTAAATGTGTGAACACGGAAGGCGATTACTATTGCCTGTGCAATCCTCACTTCATTCCCAGTCCGGACAAGAAGTTTTGTATTGGTAAGTTGAATTAAAAACTAAATGGTGACCCCAACCGAAACGTAAGACTTTTGGACCGACGGTAATGCAAAGATTGCGGGTAGTCGGTGGAATTTCTAATCGATCTTCTTTCTTGGTACTTTTTGTGGTTTTCGTTAACTCTAATGTTATATTTTTTTTGTTAACAGATGGGCGTGTAGGCAGTTGCTTTACCTACCTCAGCGAAACAGGAGAATGTGCCGACAGACTGTCCGTGCCTTTATCTAACAGGGATTGCTGCTGCGGATACAACATGGGGCGTGCCTGGGGAGATATGTGCACCCCCTGTCCACCGAGGGGAGCTAGTGAGTATTTACCCCCTTATAACGAACCAGGCGAGGTGATGCCAAGTTCTGAAGCGTCCAAGAACTGGCTATAGAAGCGTCAGTCGTCCTGCGCCAAGATAGACAGACGATGTGATGAACATCGCTGGCAAGACTGGATGAGATTAGCACAGGACAGTCCACAGTAGCATACATAGAGACGCCTATACCCAGCTGGGGGTGAAGTCAGGCTGGTGTTGATGATGACGAAACAGGAGAAATATCAATTTTGTTAAAGACACAGTGCTTATAACTAAAGATATCTAAAATTAAGCAAGGCAAATAAAACAAGTGTATAATGCACTATGCGGCTAGTTGAACATACCTCCCGTGCTAGTTATAAACTGTGTTACGGCGAGGCAGCTCTTCCTTCTACAAGCAGTGCCATATAGTTATGATGATGTTGACGTTAGCGTCGTAACAATTAAATAAGGCTAAGCTAGAATTTGTTGTTTTCCTTTCTTCTTCATGCCATGCGAGGTTGTCACAACATGTTCTCTTCTATTCTCCTCTATCAGCCGTAATCTCTGTATTCACTCCATTCGTATCCATGTCATCTTTTACACTGTTCATCCATCTACATTCATACATATAACTTTTCATTACTCATACTCTGAAAGTAGGTCCGAAGTTGCCTGAGGGGCCTAATTGAAAGTAAAACTTTCAGCCCTAGGGAGAATCGCTTTCTACTGACAGCTGTCAAATTATAAAAAAAAACAAGTTCTATTTTATTCAACCATGTTCCAACTTTCTAAAGTCTTTCTAACTGCAAGGAGGTCGTTGAACCAAATTCCAACTTTTTATTCAGCAAGTAGGTTGGAAACCCATTACAACGGTAAGAAGTTTAAAAAGTCAAATTAGAGCGCAATGTACAATTTAAATTTAAATAACATAAAGATAGTATTAAATAAATAATATATCTTCTAAATTACTTGATTAATATATAGCTTCAACTATTTATTTAAAATAACATAGATTTGAGCAAACAATTTACCATTTTTTAAATTATGAGAATGAAAATAATGGCTGAATAATGCTGGCGAGCCGTAGCCGAAGGCCCGCCAGAGAAAAAGAAAAAAAAAAAATACGGGTTGCACTCCGGGAGTGCCGGCAGAAGTGAAAACTTGATTATTAACGTAGGAACCCTAAAAGTTGTTTATTTTATCAAGTTCCTCAATGTAGTAAAACCCCAATCAAAGTCCTAAGGAACCCTAAAAATTTTAGCATTATCAAGCTCCTAAGTGTAGTTGAAATTCCAATCAAAGTGCTAAGGAACCCTAAAATTGTTTACATAATCAAGGTCCTAAGTGTAGTTGAAAGTCCAATTAAAGGCCTAAGGAACCCTAAAAGTTGTTTATTTTATCAAGTTCCTCAATGTAGTAAAACCCCAATCAAAGTCCTAAGGAACCCTAAAAATTTTAGCATTATCAAGCTCCTAAGTGTAGTTGAAATTCCAATCAAAGTCCTAAGGAACCCTAAAAATGTTAACATTATCAAGCTCCTAAGTGTAGTTGAAACTCCAATCAAAGTCCTAAGGAACCCTAAAAGTTGACCACTTAATCAAATTCCTCAATGTAGTAAAACCCCAATCAAAGTCCTAAAAACCCTAAAAATTTTAACATTATCAAGCTTCTAAGTGTAGTTGAAACTCCAATCAAAGTCCTAAGGAACCCTAAAAGTCGACCATTTAATCAAATTCCTCAATATAGTATAACCCCAATCAAAACCCTATACGGAACCCTAAATTTTACGTAAAGCCAAATCCTCAACGGGTCGGAACCGCTAGAAGGGACCTTGTCGCGCGACCTACAAGTAGGTCCTAAATGAAGTAAAACGGCAGACATAGGAGGAGGGGGTTCTGGGGGGCTTAGGGGGGTAACAGCACGGCTCGCTTCACTCGCCACGCTGTTCCCCGTGATCGCGTGGCGGCTCGCTTCGCTCGCCGCGACGCTTCCCCCGGGTTTCGGAGGAGGGGGTTCTGGGGGGCTTAGGGGGGGTCACAGCACGGCTCGCTTCGCTCGCCGCGCTGTTCCCCGTGGTCACGTGGCGGCTCGCTTCGCTCGCCGCGTCGCTCCCCCCGGGTTCAGGAGGAGGGGGTTCTGGGGGGCTTGGGGGGAGTCACAGCACGGCTCGCTTCGCTCGCCGCGCTGTTCCCATGGTCGCATGGCGGCTCGCTTCGCTCGCCGCAATGCTCCACTCGAAAAATAAATACAGTAGATCTATAAAATCATGTACCAATGACCACTACTACCTGCCGCGGGCGGCCGCTAGTTCATAAAATCTATAATAGGTATGTACCTATACCTACTACAGTCACGAAAAACGCCTTGGTATGCTTGCTACTAACTATTATCTATTCTGTGACGTTACCGTGTCATAGTAACTACTAGCGTATCTGTAGCGTCGCTTTTTCGATTTTTATTATGAACTCTACGTTGTAGTCTTAGGGTACATTTCTGCAAAAAATCCGTCCTACGCTTTTTCGATCAGGGTCACGTGATCCTGACGCGAGTTTAAGATTTTATCCCCATTCAGAAAGTGCTCAACGCCGCTAAAGAAGTTTTCACTTCAAAAACCGGGAAGGCGGCAATTCAATCTTCATTTTCACAAATTTTTCTTTCATGTTTTTATTTTTACTTTCCTTGTATTCGTAATGAAAAGCACAGTGTTTACCTCGGGTGAAAGTCTTTTAAGTCCCTCAAGCTCCATTGGCGCCCTCGCTAACGCTCTGGCGCCAAACCCGTCTCGGGACTCAAAAAACGTGACTTTCAACACTCAGGTAACAATGTACTATTTCTGGTTACATGACTTTCATCCCTCCTCATGATACGCCCCTTTCTTTTCTTTAACATAATGTAATATCCCTAGCGGAATGGAGCCACCTGTGCGGCGGCGGCATGATCCCCCCCGACTGGCGGCGCAACAACACGTCCGGCGGCAACGGCGGCGAGGGGGGGAATGGAGGGGGCGGGGGTGGAATAGGGGGAGGGGGGTACGAGCCCCCCGCCATCGCCAAGATCAACGAGTGCATGCTGCGGACCGGCATCTGTGGACTCGGAGACTGTATCGATAAGGATATCGGGTGAGAAACAACACGAGCCAACAGTTTTTGCCATAAGTGATTTTTCCCAAAGTAAAGTTGGGAATTTTTCAGTTTCTCTTCCTTGTTCCTTTCTTCAGGGCTTCACAAGGAAAGTGTCGATATCGTTTATAAATCCAGCATTTGATACTGTATTTTGGTATCATTTTATCTTGCGCAGGGTGGCGGGCAGCAACTGGATGGGGAGAGCCAAAGACCGGGCTCAGTGGCGCGCCATGGGAGAGACCTATGTCCAGTAGTGGACTGCAATAGGTTGATGATGATGATGATGATGATGATGAAATCAATAGCGTGTACACGATGCTTAGCATGAACAAGTATTTGTGTCATTTGCTTCAAATGCTCAAATCTCTTGTCAAAATTGTATGTTTATACTGTAGCAATAGAATTACTTAGAAAATAATACCATTTGTCTATGCTAGGCTTTTATTTGAAAGATGTTAATGTATTGTTGTCATTGTAGATACCAATGCCAGTGCTGGGACGGCGCGGAGTCAGCAGAGATAGACGACAACCCGACTTGTATCGACATCGACGAATGTGCACTCGAGTATTGTAAAGGAGGCACTTGTATCAACAAACCTGGAGGTTTTGATTGCAGGTCAGTTTCTAATACTATCCAAATTTTACTACAAGACAATACATTATTCGTAAATACAACATTTTTAGAAAGATCAGCCTGAGGTTTTAGGGTTTTTATCATTACACAGTGGCATTCAAGTTCCAATGTTTACTCAACTTTAACATCCCAAACAAAATAACCACACAACATAATCGTTCTTCGAACACTTTAAGTTTTGAGAGATTAATTTTCAAAACCTAGTTCAAACAGTTGTATTAGAATAAGTAATAAGTCAATTTTCAGATGTCCACCTGGATTCGACCCCGTAGAAAACGGACTGCGGTGTAGTGACACGAACGAATGTGAACTGACTAATGGACAGATGTGTACTAATGGAGTATGCTCCAACATTGATGGCGGGTAAGTTAAAAAAACTTCAAGATAATACCAATGTTGATCTCATCAGAGCGTTTGAACAGCGCTACAATGTCATCAAGGGTCAGTCCGACTGTATACAGGGTAAACATTGTTAGACCCAAGATGCTCCCCTGAGGCACGCCAGAAGATGCATTTCTAATACCACTGGAACGGTCAGCTACTGAATCACATTGTGCTTTATTTGCGTAGCAGCTATGGCCAGACCCCTAGATTCCCAATCGTTAGACGCCTAGATTCGCCAAAGTTTTTTTGAAATAATTTTGTGTGGTACCGTATTAGATGCTTTCGTCAAGTCCAAGAAAATGAATACTTCTTATTATTGCCTAGCACTGATGTGGTACCATCGAGTAATAGTTGCACTGCGTTCTCAGTTGACTTCCCGTGTCTGAAACTAAACTAATCGTGACAAGATATTGTTTAGTAAAGTTTCAATAAAATTTAGAGACTTTTTTTGCCTGAAATTGTTCTTCTTCTTCTTCTTTCTGTCTTTATCCCACTTTATGTGGGGGTACAACATGTCTTCCTCCTCCATTCCCCTCTGTCAACCGTCATCTCTGCATTCACTCCTCTATTATCTATGTCATCATGCCTGAAATTTACCAAGGTTGGCAAAACAGGTTTTCTTCTTACTGAGATCACGGTATTTATTATTGTAATTTTTTTTTATTTACCATTTTAACCTGTACATATTACATTAGTTTGTTAAAAATATCATCTAAAAAACCACTAAGATTTGTGCTGATGCTATCACGAGCTCGTTACTTAATCTATACATTAACAACCTAGTTGAACCTACTTAGACCTTCTATCGTTTTCATAATTTCATCTGTCTAGTGATTAGATACCTAAACTGAGGAGCTAGGTAGTTATGTAGTTATGACCGTAATTATTTGTGATCAGTTACGAGTGCACGTGCAACCCCGGCTACCTGGCGACGGAGTCGGGCGCGGCGTGCGTGGACGTGGACGAGTGCGGTGACAACCCGCGCGTGTGCCGGCGCGGCCGCTGCCACAACAAGCCCGGCTCCTACGACTGCCTGTGCGACGCCGGCTTCCAGCCCTCCGCCACCGGCTACTGCGTGGATATCGACGAGTGCGCCGATAAGAGCGTCTGCAAGGTGCGTTTGCTGCCTCAAATATTACGTGACCTTATTTCAGACTTATATGAAGCTTTTGATTATGAGTTTTAGAGAAGTCAGAGGATGAAAAGAGCTAAAGATCGTTCTTCCTGGAAATCGATAGGGATGTCTATGTCTAATAATAGACTTTCCCTGGCTGATGATGATGATGAGGGTATTTTGACGCTTTTCTCCTGAAAACACGTGCACATTTTACAATGTTTGAAACCAAATGGTGTAGTTCAAGGATGAACCATGGTACCTCTAATATTTGTTTTATAATAAACCAATGTTTTTCTCAGGGTGGACGCTGCGTGAATAGCGAAGGTTCCTTCCAATGCGTGTGCGAGGCGGGTTACCGACCCACGGCCGCCCGGGGCGCCTGCGTCGACGTGGACGAATGCCTAGAACAAAACATCTGTAGGAACGGACGCTGTCACAACTCGCCTGGATCCTTCCGGTGTGAATGCCAACCTGGTTTCACTCTTAGCAACGATGGAAGAACTTGCTTAGGTAACTAATCATTTTCATAGTAAGGCATAAAAAATACGAATGAAAAAAGCCTAAAACCTATTAGTAGAAACTCTTTTAAGAATATATCTTATTTTAATTCATATCTTGCTTCTTATTTGACAGATGAAGTCCAAGATCTGTGCTACGAGAAGTACGAAGAAGGACATTGCACCTTGCCCGGTCCGAACCCCGTCACCAGATCGCAGTGCTGTTGCAGTGCTACTAAAGGTAACTCGATTGACGGTGATAGATGCTTCGAGTCGATTGACACAACTTAAAGACGTTGGAAATTGTATGAACTAAAGTAGCGTTGGGCAGGGTACTAGGCATATGAAGAGGTGATAATAGGCACAGAAATAGCTATGCTGGTATATGGAGAATTACTTCAGGCCGATGACTTCTTTGGTATATTAGACCAAACCCGATATAATAATTAAATGACAAATATTATCAGAGAGAACAAACATCTGTGTTCACCACACAAATGTTTGTTCTCGGTGGGCATTGAACCCACGGCCTAACGCGGCAAAAGGCAGAGCTATAGGGACATATTATGTTTCGTCAGGTCTGTCCCTGGGCTGGGGAGTGTCGTGCAAGGCGTGTCCGGAGGCGAACAGCACGGAGTATAAGACGCTGTGCGCGCTGGGCGGCGGCCGGGACAACGGCGGCGCCGACATCAACGAGTGCATGGTGGTGCCGGGCGCCTGCGCACACGGCACGTGCGAGAACCTGGAGCCCGGCTACCGCTGCATCTGCGACCCCGGCTTCCACTATGCCGCCGACACGCTCTGCAAGGACATCGACGAGTGCGAGATGCAGCAGTCGGTCAGTAGCACTCTACCCCCCATTGTCTAAGAGCCCTCGCCCACGGCGACTTTTTGTAGCGATAACGCGCGCGACAGCATCGCTACTAAGCGCGTTATAGTCGCATTTGCAACGCGCTACAGAAGCGAGAAGCTTCTGTTTGCTGTTTTTACGCATTACGTCATGTTTATGATCGAATCCAGTCATGTTATCCTTTAGTGCACAGATTTTAGACACTTTTCAATGGAGAACTGTCATAAAATGTATGCATGAGTGTTGGAGTTGAGCATTGTTGAACAGTATTGTTGTGTTGCGTTCCCAGCTGTGCGCGGGCGGGCAATGCCGCAACGTGCCGGGCAGCTTCCTGTGCGTGTGCCCCGCCGGCACGCGGTACGAGAGCGAGGCGGCGCGCTGCCGGGACGTGGACGAGTGCGCCGGTGAGCCCCGCCTGTTCGCCTCCGACCGGGGGGACATCCCCCTCCACATATACACTACAGGTTCTACATACGTGCACATACATACCCCATACCCTCACCATACCATACACTTCTACTCATCTTGCTAAAAGCTTTCGCCCGAGGTTTTCTTTTTTGACCATTATGCTGTATAAACTACAGGTTCTACCACATACGTGCACATACATACCGTCTACCCTCACCATACCATACACTACTACCACATCATTTGCTAATAGCTTTTGCCCGAGAGTTTCTCTTATCTGACTCTTTTGACTCATCTATTATGATGTATAAACTTCAAGTTCAACGACATACGTGTGCACATACCAGACAATACTTGCTATTTTAATGCTTTGCCAGCGACGTTGCGTTTTTTATCCATCGTTTTAAAACCGAGTGCCTTTGTCACGTTGTCCCGTAGGACCATGATCCATTCTTCTTTTAGTATTCACAAGGCTCCTTTCGTGTCTGTTCTCCCTTTCTTTCACATTTTCCTTCTCTTCCAAACTGTACATAAGAACACACGAGACAGATTTAAAAACACTATACATCACAAATCATCAGCGCGTCTTTTGAAATTGAATCATACTTCATAAGATATGAAGATTCGCATTTAGGTGCTGCTTAGCTTATAAACTGACTTATTGCCAGTGGGGGTTTACAAACTGTAGTCATACATGACATAACATTGGTTTAATAAAAGCATGCTAGAGATTAATACAATTCTATTCAATAATCCGTTGCACGCACCTCAGGTTCATACCACTGCTTATCTTAAATAACTTCTTAATAACAGTTTTTGAAATTTATAAAAATACTCAAGTTAAAACAGATTAGTATTTTATTCTTAGTATTTCAATAATTGTACCAATCCCTATCTATACAAGGAACTAGACCAGGAAAATTACATTTCTAGGAGCAGTATTACCCAAAGGCAGTTCTGATACTATTTGAATGATCCTATAACCTTACGGAATGACGTGAAACTTACAGAGCAGTCGAACCCTTGTGACAATGGAAGGTGCATCAACACGCATGGTAGCTACGAGTGTGAATGTGAACATGGATTCGTGCTGGATCCCAGCGCACAGCACTGTCTCGGTAAGCTTTCTAAGGTTTCAATACTTTTGAAGTTTGAAATCTGTAGTTTTTCTCTTCAAATTCAAAATGTATTTATTCAGTTTTATCACAACCATTAGCTTGAAAAGTCTTAAAGCTAGGTGAGTCTAGGTGCCAGTTCCACTTGCCCAGTTAGCCAGACAAGTTAGTCAAGTTAGCCAGTTTAGTATTTTTGTATGATCCTTTTACAAAACAAAAATATAATAGCAGTGACGTTCCGGTGTGGTGCCACTTCACACGCTTCCCTGAAGTATTATGTGTGACCTTTTTGCCCATTCCCCCTAAACCACCATTTCTCCACTCACATGGTCGACCTCTTAATTCCCGCTGACAATCTTGTACCCTTTGGCAAATTCATCATCCGCACTTGATTTGCGGACTGGTTTCCGCAAGATGTCTACTAGCGGGCCCTTTTTGCGTGACGCTCAGACACGTGTTGTTCGAACTTTTTTAGGTTCTACAACACGCCGGTTTCCTCGCGATATTTTCTTTCACCGATCTTATAACCTTACCTCTGATCATTTATTATGCTAACATGGATGTTCCCCCGCAGACAACCGTCGAGGGTCATGTTGGCGGCGCGTGGTGGACGGGCAGTGCGAGGCGGCGGGCGGCACGCCGCTGCTGCGGCAGGAGTGCTGCTGCAGCGTGGGGCTGGCGTGGGGCTCGCCCTGTGAGCCCTGCGACCAGGACCACTGCCCCTGTGCCAAGGGATTCGCCAAGGTATGCACTCACAGTGGACGGGCAGTGCGAGGCGGCGGGCGGCACGCCGCTGCTGCGGCAGGAGTGCTGCTGCAGCGTGGGGCTGGCGTGGGGCTCGCCCTGTGAGCCCTGCGACCAGGACCACTGCCCCTGTGCCAAGGGATTCGCCAAGGTATGCACTCACAGTGGACGGGCAGTGCGAGGCGGCGGGCGGCACGCCGCTGCTGCGGCAGGAGTGCTGCTGCAGCGTGGGGCTGGCGTGGGGCTCGCCCTGTGAGCCCTGCGACCAGGACCACTGCCCCTGTGCCAAGGGATTCGCCAAGGTATGCGCACTCACATACACCACCTAGACCTTACATTGAACCTATCAAAAATATTGGCAGCTCGAACTGATCCACTGCTGGGTATAAGCCTTCTCCATCACTACTCTGCGGGTTTGGGTCGTTCGCATCCAGGACTTGTGATTCACACACTGGGCTTTTGGTCTACCTCTTTTGAGTTCCTCCAACCACCATTCTGTCAAGGCTTTACTCTACTTACTTTCACCTATTATTACCAATCAAAAAAGTAAGCTTAATCTACTTCATAAATCCAAAAAAAAAAACAAATCACACTCACTATTCAAAAATGGGCATTATTCACTAATTGTCATTTAGCCCATGTTTCAACGTCTAGAAATAAATTGACTCCAATGTTTATTTATCTTGGTTTTCGGCTTACAGTTGGATGGAGCGTCTTGTCGCGATGTAGATGAATGTCTACTAGACCCCGACCTCTGTCTTGGCGGAGCCTGCGTCAATACCGATGGGTCTTACCGCTGTGAATGTCCTCCGGGGCTTACCCTTGATACTACTGGTAAGCTTTTTCCTGATCATTTTGCATTATCGCAATAAGTAAGAAATAAGAATGGACCTAATGTTGAGCCTTGAGGCACAACAACGAATTAATATATTTTTGCAGCTTGGATGATGATACTGGCAACATTTTACACATCATTTAAAATAACGTTTTTAAACAACGTGTTTTCGGAAACTTTCTTCCTTCACAGTTGTCTTTACTTGGTATATAGAGAATTTTCAATACGTATCAAATGCCAGTGAGGTTTCCAATCATATGTATTCGGGACTAGTTGAGGTGTTGATACAATGGTTGTGTGCATGCTTGTGCAGGTAATCGCTGCGTGGACCGGCGCCGCGCGTCGTGCTACACGGAGGCGGCGGGCGGGCGCTGCGCGGGCGCGCTGCACGCGGAGGTGCTGAAAGCCGTGTGCTGCTGCAGCGCGCTCGGCCGCGCCTGGGGGGCCGACCGCTGCGAGATCTGCCCGAACAAAGGTACCCTCAGCCCTTTTTCAATTCAACAAATTCAAAAAATGCGTTATTATATGGAAGTTGCCAGTCTGCCCGCGACCACAGCTGTTGTAACACGGTCGAAACGTCGGGAAATAATAAAGGTAATCGCGATAAATACTAATTCTTCCATATTGATGTACCTTCATTACTTACAGCACCCACCACTCTTCGGCTCTCCTCTTATTGTTGTGTCACAATTCTTTTGAGCCTAGTGTGGTGAAAAAATTTCAGGTGCGCCTCTGAAAGGCTCCTTTAGTGCAAATCTAAGCATACATTATTTGTTAATCAAAAATCAATGGAACTAACAGCTGCTGGTTTTGGACCTTGTCAATCTATCATCATCATTCTATCGTTTATGCTAGTATTCTTTGTTTTCAGAGATTTTGCCTTACCTGTCAGTTTTGTATTACCTGCAATTGCTTTGACTATTTCTAAATCGTATTTTGTCCATTTTTAATCAATCTTTGTAAGTGTAACTGATTATTAATTGTTGTCCAGGCACGGACGCGTACCGCAACCTATGCATATCGGAGGCGAACGTCCCCCCGCGGGTGTGGGACCGCCCGTACGACAACCGCGTCAATGGTTCCGACATCTGGTCGCACGTCGCTGAAGGGGACTTCGGGAACGAATGGGGACAAGGCGGCGGCGCCGGGTACTTATATAAACATATAAAAATGACAGCGAGCTTCGCAACTTTAATCCTCTCTTTGTGCGCAAACAAAAATAAAAAAAGAGTACTTTATTACACCTTTTTTTGTGAAACTTCGGTGGGGTCACCAGTTTACCTAGCGAGCGAACTATCAGTGAACCACCTACAGTCCTCCAATTCCGACAAAATTGCGTGAAAGTGGCAGCGATACGCTCGTGACACGCTTACAATACAAATACAGGGAGGCTTAGGATAGAGAAAACTAAATGTCTTTAGAAAAGGCCTATAACCATGCAGCTAAAAAAAACTGTACGCTGTGAGGTTATGTTTCCACTGCCCATCTTTGTAGTTCTAACTCGTCTGTGTATCATGTAGGCCTGGTGGCGACGGATGGAATGGAACGGACGAGTGGGGCGGTCGCGGCGGGAGTGGGGGGAGTGGCGGGAGCGCGATGGGCGGAGGGAAAGGGGGGCTCATCCCCGGACAGATGGAGGTGAACGAGTGCGCCGCCTTCCCCGGCCTGTGCGGACACGGGCGCTGCAAGAACATGCTGGGCTCCTTCATGTGCGAGTGCTTCCCCGGATACGAACGGGTGAGTTTCTACAAGACATGGGGGTACACTAAAAGATGGTTGGTTTCGGGATAGATTGAACATTATATGCGTGATTTCCCTTGGTGTTTGTGGCGAACTCGTGAGTTCTAGATCTTATAAGCCGATGCAAATACATGCTTATACATTCGGTTTTTTCAGGATTCGAACAACCACACATGCGTGGACGTGGACGAGTGCGCGATAGTGGACGGCGTGTGCGGCGCCGGCGAGTGCCGCAACAAGGAAGGCAGCTTCTCCTGTCACTGCGAGCCCGGACACAAGGCAGACGACTTCTCCAAGGTCTGCGTCGGTAAGTCTACTTACAACCACACATGCGTGGACGTGGACGAGTGCGCGATAGTGGACGGCGTGTGCGGCGCTGGCGAGTGCCGCAACAAGGAAGGCAGCTTCTCCTGTCACTGCGAGCCCGGACACAAGGCAGACGACTTCTCCAAGGTCTGCGTCGGTAAGTCTACTTACAACCACACATGCGTGGACGTGGACGAGTGCGCGATAGTGGACGGCGTGTGTGGCGCCGGCGAGTGCCGCAACAAGGAAGGCAGCTTCTCCTGTCACTGCGAGCCCGGACACAAGGCAGACGACTTCTCCAAGGTCTGCGTCGGTAAGTCTACTTACAACCACACATGCGTGGACGTGGACGAGTGCGCGATAGTGGACGGCGTGTGCGGCGCCGGCGAGTGCCGCAACAAGGAAGGCAGCTTCTCCTGTCACTGCGAGCCCGGACACAAGGCAGACGACTTCTCCAAGGTCTGCGTCGGTAAGTCTACTTACAACCACACATGCGTGGACGTGGACGAGTGCGCGATAGTGGACGGCGTGTGCGGCGCCGGCGAGTGCCGCAACAAGGAAGGCAGCTTCTCCTGTCACTGCGAGCCCGGACACAAGGCAGACGACTTCTCCAAGGTCTGCGTCGGTAAGTCTACTTACAACCACACATGCGTGGACGTGGACGAGTGCGCGATAGTGGACGGCGTGTGCGGCGCCGGCGAGTGCCGCAACAAGGAAGGCAGCTTCTCCTGTCACTGCGAGCCCGGACACAAGGCAGACGACTTCTCCAAGGTCTGCGTCGGTAAGTCTACTTACAACCACACATGCGTGGACGTGGACGAGTGCGCGATAGTGGACGGCGTGTGCGGCGCCGGCGAGTGCCGCAACAAGGAAGGCAGCTTCTCCTGTCACTGCGAGCCCGGACACAAGGCAGACGACTTCTCCAAGGTCTGCGTCGGTAAGTCTACTTACAACCACACATGCGTGGACGTGGACGAGTGCGCGATAGTGGACGGCGTGTGCGGCGCCGGCGAGTGCCGCAACAAGGAAGGCAGCTTCTCCTGTCACTGCGAGCCCGGACACAAGGCAGACGACTTCTCCAAGGTCTGCGTCGGTAAGTCTACTTACAACCACACATGCGTGGACGTGGACGAGTGCGCGATAGTGGACGGCGTGTGCGGCGCTGGCGAGTGCCGCAACAAGGAAGGCAGCTTCTCCTGTCACTGCGAGCCCGGACACAAGGCAGACGACTTCTCCAAGGTCTGCGTCGGTAAGTCTACTTACAACCACACATGCGTGGACGTGGACGAGTGCGCGATAGTGGACGGCGTGTGTGGCGCCGGCGAGTGCCGCAACAAGGAAGGCAGCTTCTCCTGTCACTGCGAGCCCGGACACAAGGCAGACGACTTCTCCAAGGTCTGCGTCGGTAAGTCTACTTACAACCACACATGCGTGGACGTGGACGAGTGCGCGATAGTGGACGGCGTGTGCGGCGCCGGCGAGTGCCGCAACAAGGAAGGCAGCTTCTCCTGTCACTGCGAGCCCGGACACAAGGCAGACGACTTCTCCAAGGTCTGCGTCGGTAAGTCTACTTACAACCACACATGCGTGGACGTGGACGAGTGCGCGATAGTGGACGGCGTGTGCGGCGCCGGCGAGTGCCGCAACAAGGAAGGCAGCTTCTCCTGTCACTGCGAGCCCGGACACAAGGCAGACGACTTCTCCAAGGTCTGCGTCGGTAAGTCTACTTACAACCACACATGCGTGGACGTGGACGAGTGCGCGATAGTGGACGGCGTGTGCGGCGCCGGCGAGTGCCGCAACAAGGAAGGCAGCTTCTCCTGTCACTGCGAGCCCGGACACAAGGCAGACGACTTCTCCAAGGTCTGCGTCGGTAAGTCTACTTACAACCACACATGCGTGGACGTGGACGAGTGCGCGATAGTGAACGGCGTGTGCGGCGCCGGCGAGTGCCGCAACAAGGAAGGCAGCTTCTCCTGTCACTGCGAGCCCGGACACAAGGCAGACGACTTCTCCAAGGTCTGCGTCGGTAAGTCTACTTACAACCACACATGCGTGGACGTGGACGAGTGCGCGATAGTGGACGGCGTGTGCGGCGCCGGCGAGTGCCGCAACAAGGAAGGCAGCTTCTCCTGTCACTGCGAGCCCGGACACAAGGCAGACGACTTCTCCAAGGTCTGCGTCGGTAAGTCTCAACACAACTCACTTTTAGCTTCTTCTATTTACATATTATAAATACGTTATGAGAAGAGAAGAATGTGAGGTGACGAAAAGAGTTCCAGGTATGAAAAAAACATGGATTGTGTGAGAGATTATGCGTCTAAGAAAGGATTCATAGGCACATAGGTTCTCGACTGGCGACCACGAACCGGAAGATCGCAAGAAGTTGGTGGATGAAAAGAGCTCAGAATCGTTCTTACTGGCAATGTTGACTTCTTCAGGCTGCTATCGTCAACAGATGATGAATGATAGGGGAGAATGGAAGAAAAAGCTACTGTTATACCGACTCCGCCTAGTTGGTTAAAGGCATGAAAGAAGTAAGTTTGAGCTTCTTTAATATGTAATGTGTATTTATTTTCTCTACAGATATAGACGAGTGCGTGGAAGATCCTATGCTGTGCCGCGGCGGTCGCTGTATCAACACTCCTGGTTCCTTCAAGTGCGCGTGCGGCACCGGCATGGAGCTGGCACCCGACCGCCTCGCCTGCAAGGATGTCGACGAATGTTCCATCACTTCCGGTACGCTCGACTAATAACTCAATGGAGCCGGCTGCACGCACGAAAGAACATGACGTCATGCGGCGTTACCTCGCTCTGAGGCGTTCCATTTAAGGCTTAAAGTGCAAGCGACAGCGCGGAACGAGCGACAAAGAGGCACGCACGGCCTCCGCGTTCGGCAGCGTTCGACATCTGTCTCTCTCCTACTTGAGTGAGCGATGCGTCCGCGTGGACAGCTGTATGACGTTGTCACGTTCAACTATCGTCAGTAAACCGACTTTACAGACAACCGATTTTTTAATACAACAGGTGGGTTATATGCTTGGTTCATCCCTTGATGGGACAAGACTATGGCCCGCTTGCTATTAAGTGGTTAACAAATGAATATGACAAATCATTGCATCTTAGGTTATGTTCGTTAAGAACGTGCCTTGCGTTGTTTCATGCGCCAGTTATTTCACTGGCACCTACACTCATCAAAACGAAACACAGGGCAGAAATGGGTATGGTGGTAGTTCTTTTCCGGACGAGCCCTTCACAAGAGCTCTATTACAACTGGATGTACATTGACCACAGATGTTTATACTTTTCATACTGTGGTGGGTCTGTGACATTTGATAACGTGAAAACGTCGTATTGATGGGATAAAATTAAAATTATAGTAGGACAAAATTAAAAAATCGTATTACTTCTCTTGCCAGAATCGAAATTCGAAGTCGAACAAAGGTCAAATATGTTGGAAATCGCATGACAGAACTAAAATAGAGAAGGGCAAATACCTGGCAAGGCAAGGTGGAATAAGACGCTAGCTGAATGCCGTCCAAGAACTGGCTATAGAAGTGTCAGTGGTCCTGCGGCAAGATGGGCAGCCGATGTGGCGGTTATCGCGCGCAACATCTGGATGAGATCACAGTGGCACATACAGAGAGAGGCCTATACCCAGCAGTTAGTGAAGTCGGGCTGTGGATGTTGATGATGACTTCTCTTGCCTTGTTAGATCATGTGGTCTGATGGAACGATGCTTTGTCATTATTAGGGAGAAATGGTAAGTTATCTCTGTCCCCAGGCATCTGCAGTAACGGAGCATGCGAGAACCAGATGGGTACCTACCAGTGCGTATGTGACGAAGGCTACGCGCAGTCCTCCGTGAAGTCCCACTGCGAGGACATCGACGAGTGCGCCGAGGACGCCACGCGTTGTCAACACAACTGTATCAACACCCTCGGCTCTTATCATTGCACTTGCAGGTAGGACCCCTACATTTATTTATATATTGGAAAAGAATGCTGAAAAAGACTCGGAAAGTAAGAACAGCATCTGGGGTACAACCTGATGCACCTATTTTGTTTCCTTTCATCCATCCTCACTTTCACATTTTCACGAATATCTCTTCTAACACTCGGTATCATTCTTACACCACACAATAGTATGTGCGCTCATTTCTACTGCATTCACTCTACTCATAGGTTAAGGAAGTGGGCGTTGAGATTGCAACACAGTTGTTTAACTTTCGTAGTTTCATCGTTCAGCTTTTAATTCGTACACTATGCAACATTGTTCTGAATAAAAACATTTTCTTTCTAAAAACTCTGATGTTTTTTCTGCCACTAAAGTTGGGTACTTTGGTTGAGCAGTTGATAGTCGCGATATGATCTTGCCTCTTGATATGTCTTCGCCGTAGCTCGTGGGTTGGATCCCCACTGAGACTTAGTTTGGGGCTAGATAGTGTTGTGTGAATTGTCCACATTATTTATTATCTTATTGTAAAATTGGTCCGTCGTTCGGTTCCAGTGAGGGCTGGCACCTGCGCGCGGACGGGCGCACGTGCCGCGACATAGACGAGTGCGCGGGGGGCGCGCGGCCGTGCGGGGGGGGCGTGTGCGCCAACACGCCGGGCTCCTACACCTGCGCCTGCGCAGACGGCCTGCTGCCCGCCGCCAACGGCAAGAAGCCCACCTGCATGGATATAGACGAGTGCGCTGATGTAAGTATGCTCGCATCTGCCGCGACATCTATTTTCATCGACCAAAGTTTGTTCTCGCTGGAGATCGATCCCACTAACTACTACCACAAAACAGATACTAAAACAGATACACAAAACAGATACTAACAAACAGATAGGAACCAATCTACATACAAAGTGCGCTCGAGCAACATAGACTCGACTCACGGACACGATTATCTCGGACCAGTTGGGACCATGCGAGCGCGACTGTTATCCGCTTGAGACACAAGTCTGACAACTTTTATATGCAAAACAGGCGCAACTAAAACGTTATTTAAATGGTTGATTAAATTCGACTGTTATCCGCTTGAGACACAAGTCTGACAACTTTTATATGCAAAAATGGCGCAACTAAATAGTACATTGTTACCTGAGTGTTGAAAGTCACGTTTTTTGAGTCCCGAGACGGGTTTGGCGCCAGAGCGTTAGCGAGGGCGCCAATGGAGCTTGAGGGACTCAAAAGACTTTCACCCGAGGTAAACACTGTGCTTTTCATTACGAATACAAGGAAAGTAAAAATAAAAACATGAAAGAAAAATTAGTGAAAATGAAGATTGAATTGCCGCCTTCCCGGTTTTTTTTTTCTTTTTCTCTGGCGGGCCTTCGGCTTCGGTTCGCCAGCATTATTCAGCCATTATTTTCATTTTCATAATTTAAATCTATGTTATTTTAAATAAATAGTTGAAGCTATACACTAATCAAGTAATTTAGAAGATATATTATTTATTTAATACTATCTTTATGTTATTTAAATTTAAATATTACATTGCGCTCTAATTAGACTTTTTAAACTTCTTACCGTTGTAATGGGTTTCCAACCTACTTGCTGAATAAAAAGTTGGAATTTGGTTGAACAACCTCCTTGTAGTTAGAAAGACTTTAGAAAGTTGGAACATGGTTGAATAAAATAGAACTTGTTTTTTTTTATAATTTGACAGCTGTCAGTAGAAAGCGATTCTCCCTAGGGCTGAAAGTTTTACTTTCAATTAGGCCCCTCAGGCAACTTCATACCTACTTTCAGAGTATGAGTAATGAAAACGTTATTTAAATGGTTGATTAAATTCGACTGTTATCCGCTTGAGACACAAGTCTGACAACTTTTATATGCAAAAATGGCGCAACTAAAACGTTATTTAAATGGTTGATTAAATTCGACATTAAACTATAAATTGTCGTAATTTTCACTAATTTAAATTAGGGAGTTAATATATTTTCATTATCATAATAACTTTCCTATTGACCTATTGACAACCCTAGCGCGACCGTCGAGCGTTGGTATGAAAAGTGAAGTACACACATGTGTTTTGTGCTTACTGTTCGAGCTGGGAATGATGACTGGTCCATGTATCCTCTAGATCCCGGAGCTGTGCGGCGCGGGGGAATGCCGCAACACGATCGGCAGCTTCGTGTGCCGCTGCCCCGACGGGTACAGCGTGAAGCCGGAGCAGGGCCCCGCCTGCACGGACGACGACGAGTGCGAGCTCGGCACCTGCGACTGCCATCCCGCCGCCGACTGCATCAACTTGCCGGTCAGCTAAAATACATCTACTGACCAAGTTTCATCAGTCTAGCTCTTATAGTTTCGGACAAAAATGGCTATGTCATACGAACGGACAGACAGACAGACAGGCAGACAGACATGACGAATCTATAAGGGTTCCGTTTTTGCCATTTGGCTACGGAACCCTAAAAAATGAATCGTTTGATATCACCTTTAGGGAGCTTTCGGTTCCGCTCGGCTCGGCATAGATTTCACGATTAGCACGAGGCGCACGTTTAGATAGTCGTGACGAGCGAGACAGCAATTAAAGTTCGATTTGACATGCGTGTATTGTGTATAGGGTTCGTTCCAATGCCGCTGCCGCGACGGATGGCGTGGGGACGGCGCCGAGTGCGAGGACGTGGACGAGTGCGTCACCAACAACGGCGGCTGCCATCCGCGCGCCTCCTGCGCCAACACCGACGGCTCCTTCAAGTGCCTCTGCGACACCGGATACAAGGGAGACGGGTGAGTGCTCCATCTTCTACATACCCTGTACATAACAGCATGGGCTTCTTCAAGAAGGGCGTTCTAAAACATTTAAAGGGTCAGCAACGCGTGAATGATGCTTCTGGTTTAGCAAGCGTCCATAGGCTACAGTAGCCGCTTTCCATCAGGTGAACCGTATGCTTGTTTGCATAACAAAACACATAATTATCGTATAGTGAAACAATTGTACAAGCAAACCGGAATTCTCGGGCCAAATACAACGATGTAAGTAAAAAATGGTGACCCCATTTGGATTAACCCCATTCGCATTATGTCTAAAAATGTATGAACGTACTTTGGTTGTAGATACGCGTGTATGGACATAGACGAGTGCAGTAACGACCCGACGCTGTGTGAGAACGGGCACTGCGGGAACACGCCCGGCGGATACGAGTGCGACTGTGACGTCGGCTTCAGCAAGGCACCCGACGGCAAGTCCTGTCTCGGTGAGTCTACTATACCTACCGTCTTGTTCATTGTTACTTATAGATACTCGTGTGTAGATATAGATGAGAGCAGTAACGATCTGACGCTGTGTGAGATCGGGCACTGCGGGATTGGCTGTCAAGGAAGAACTATGGTGCCTGAATATTTATGTTAGCAAAATGCATCGCAAGGTATTGCGAAGTTCAGAATGCTTTTCATCTTGAAAAATTTAAGACCTGTTTATATAAGTTGATAATCTGTTTTTTTTCACCATTTAAATATAAAATCTAAGTAGATCTCTAGATTAGGATCCGATAGCGCAGCCTCGTGCCAAGGGGAAGGTCGCAAGGTCGCGGGTTCTCCCGCTCGGCTCTGTAACTTTAGTGACATTATAAAATGTAGTTGTTGTTGTTTGTTTGTTGCAGACATGGACGAGTGCGCGACGTTCGACAACGTGTGCGTGTTCGGGCGCTGCGTCAACACGTACGGCATGTTCAAGTGCATCTGCGACAAGGGATACCAGTCCGATAGCATCGACGACTGTAACTACCCTCGCATTCCTTACTCTATCATACCTTTACATCATTCTTATAAAATATCTTTTTTTTATGTAACTAGCATATGGATTACACATATGGCTCACCTGATGTTAAGTGGTAACCATCGCCTATAAAAAAGCAATGCATTGTAGGTCACGCACGTCAGGAACGTGCCCTACGATGCACTGCCCTGCCTCCATCAACTGGAAGTATACAGATGTTCAGCCTCACGTGCCAGTAATTTCACCGGCACCCACACCCTTCAAACCGAAACATAGCAATGCTGCTTCACGGCAGAAATAGGCATGTGGCATATCTGTCTTCATGTGCATATTCTTTTTTAATACAGTTGCTCAAAAAGTGGCGTATTGCAGGGACGTATAGCGTTCGGGATGTGGGCTATTACACACGCGTGCTTTTTTTTTACCATTCCCGCACTAGTGCTTTTTCTTTCCCAACTGTCAAAATAATGTCTAAAAAGAAAAACCAACCATGAAGTTTTTACTAAAAAAATTCATCGAAGTTTTTATGATTCATGCAAATACGTATTATTTCTAAAAAAAAGCTACTAATTTGTTTCATTAACAGATTTAATGATTTGATTGAATGAGCTATGTTAGGTTTCATTTCATTTCATCTCATTAAATTTCATTTTCAATTCATATCAATAAAAAAAATCTACTGAAGACTTGGCTGTATGGGTATAGTTCCCTTTGCCTTTCAGAATGGGTGAAGAAAAAAAAAAAATCTCTGCTTACATTTTACGGTTGGCGCTTGGCGCCATTTTTCAGAAATTTTCTTTGCGAGTTTATTTGTTTGTTGCACAAAATGAGTAATTTCGACCCTAGTTTTTTTGAATTAACACCACCGGAACTCAGTATAATTGCACAAAATGCTTCGGAGAACATTTTACCGGAAAAGTCAAAAAGTCGCTACATGCATACATACGACGAACTTATTGCGTGGAGAGAAGAGAAAAAAGCAAATGGTATTTTTATTATTTTATTAAATTGCTTAATTTTTTCGCAACTGTATTAAAAATAGTCGTTCAGTACACGTGCGGAACCGTCATTGCAACTTGTTCCGACTGTCAACCCTCGCCTTCGGCTCGGGTAGACATTTGTCGGAACTCTTTGCAATAACAGCCTTCCCGCACTTGTAATGAAATATACTATTTTAATACAGTTGCTCAAAAAGTGGCGTATTGCAGGGACGTATAGCGTTCGGGATGTGGGCTATTACACACGCGTGCTTTTTTTTTACCATTCCCGCACTAGTGCTTTTTCTTTCCCAACTGTCAAAATAATGTCTAAAAAGAAAAACCAACCATGAAGTTTTTACTAAAAAAATTCATCGAAGTTTTTATGATTCATGCAAATACGTATTATTTCTAAAAAGAAGCTACTAATTTGTTTCATTAACAGATTTAATGATTTGATTGAATGAGTTATGTTAGGTTTCATTACATTTCATCTCATTAAATTTCATTTTCAATTCATATCAATAAAAAAAAACTACTGAAGACTTGGCTGTATGGGTATAGTTCCCTTTGCCTTCCAGAATGGGTGAAGAAAAAAAAAAATCTCTGCTTATATTTTACGGTTGGCGCTTGGCGCCATTTTTCAGAAATTTTCTTTGCGAGTTTATTTGTTTGTTGCACAAAATGAGTAATTTCGACCCTAGTTTTTTTGAATTAACACCACCGGAACTCAGTATAATTGCACAAAATGCTTCGGAGAACATTTTACCGGAAAAGTCAAAAAGTCGCTACATGCATACATACGACGAACTTATTGCGTGGAGAGAAGAGAAAAAAGCAAATGGTATTTTTATTATTTTATTAAATTGCTTAATTTTTTCGCAACTGTATTAAAAATAGTCGTTCAGTACACGTGCGGAACCGTCATTGCAACTTGTTCCGACTGTCAACCCTCGCCTTCGGCTCGGGTAGACATTTGTCGGAACTCTTTGCAATGACAGCCTTCCCGCACTTGTAATGAATTATACTATTTTAATACAGTTGCTCAAAACGTGGCGGATTGCAGGGACGTATAGCGTTCGGGATGTGGGCTATTACACACGCGTGCTTTTTTTTTACCATTCCCGCACTAGTGCTTTTTCTTTCCCAACTGTCAAAATAATGTCTAAAAAGAAAAACCAACCATGAAGTTTTTACTAAAAAAATTCATCGAAGTTTTTATGATTCATGCAAATACGTATTATTTCTAAAAAGAAGCTACTAATTTGTTTCATTAACAGATTTAATGATTTGATTGAATGAGTTATGTTAGGTTTCATTTCATTTCATCTTATTAAATTTCATTTTCAATTCATATCAATAAAAAAAATCTACTGAAGACTTGGCTGTATGGGTATAGTTCCCTTTGCCTTACAGAATGGGTGAAGAAAAAAAAAAATCTCTGCATTATTTTACGGTTGGCGCTTGGCGCCATTTTTCAGAAATTTTCTTTGCGAGTTTATTTGTTTGTTGCACAAAATGAGTAATTTCGACCCTAGTTTTTTTGAATTAACACCACCGGAACTCAGTATAATTGCACAAAATGCTTCGGAGAACATTTTACCGGAAAAGTCAAAAAGTCGCTACATGCATACATACGACGAACTTATTGCGTGGAGAGAAGAGAAAAAAGCAAATGGTATTTTTATTATTTTATTAAATTGCTTAATTTTTTCGCAACTGTATTAAAAATAGTCGTTCAGTACACGTGCGGAACCGTCATTGCAACTTGTTCCGACTGTCAACCCTCGCCTTCGGCTCGGGTAGACATTTGTCGGAACTCTTTGCAATAACAGCCTTCCCGCACTTGTAATGAAATATACTATTTTAATACAGTTGCTCAAAAAGTGGCGTATTGCAGGGACGTATAGCGTTCGGGATGTGGGCTATTACACACGCGTGCTTTTTTTTTACCATTCCCGCACTAGTGCTTTTTCTTTCCCAACTGTCAAAATAATGTCTAAAAAGAAAAACCAACCATGAAGTTTTTACTAAAAAAATTCATCGAAGTTTTTATGATTCATGCAAATACGTATTATTTCTAAAAAGAAGCTACTAATTTGTTTCATTAACAGATTTAATGATTTGATTGAATGAGTTATGTTAGGTTTCATTACATTTCATCTCATTAAATTTCATTTTCAATTCATATCAATAAAAAAAACTACTGAAGACTTGGCTGTATGGGTATAGTTCCCTTTGCCTTCCAGAATGGGTGAAGAAAAAAAAAAAATCTCTGCTTATATTTTACGGTTGGCGCTTGGCGCCATTTTTCAGAAATTTTCTTTGCGAGTTTATTTGTTTGTTGCACAAAATGAGTAATTTCGACCCTAGTTTTTTTGAATTAACACCACCTGAACTCAGTATAATTGCACAAAATGCTTCGGAGAACATTTTACCGGAAAAGTCAAAAAGTCGCTACATGCATACATACGACGAACTTATTGCGTGGAGAGAAGAGAAAAAAGCAAATGGTATTTTTATTATTTTATTAAATTGCTTAATTTTTTCGCAACTGTATTAAAAATAGTCGTTCAGTACACGTGCGGAACCGTCATTGCAACTTGTTCCGACTGTCAACCCTCGCCTTCGGCTCGGGTAGACATTTGTCGGAACTCTTTGCAATGACAGCCTTCCCGCACTTGTAATGAAATATACTATTCTAGATTATTACAATGAAATGTTGGTGTTCTATGTAAAAACTAAAACAAGAATTGTGTAAACATAAAATTTTATTCCTTGTTGCAAGCCTTGCTTAGATTTAACCTTTTTTTTAATAAATATTTTGGCATGCGTGGATTCTGTTAAAAATGACATCAGTGCAAAGTCAGCAATTTTGAAAAATTACTGACTTTCGAGTTGATGAAAGCAAATTTCCATTTGCCGTAAAAGGAAAATGAAGATTCGTAGCATAAGTTCAATAACTAAAATCAAAATCATTATATCGTAGCACCATCGTAAACTGCTATAAAACAAAATAATTCAGTCAGTAAAACATTCTCCGTTCCCATTGAGCAAACATCCCATAAGTTTTTGGGTCACTAGTTCCATTACGCCATAGATCTGTTATCGATGCTACCAGTATCCACGCGTCTGTACTGTACTGCACATGATTATGACAAAGTTTGACTTCTACTCGTTTATTACATACGTCACTGTGGATTTTCTTTGTGTGTATAATATGAAATGGATTTTTATCAATGGATTGTTGTGAGTGTCTTACTCGCTGGTGTAGTCTCGTCTCGCTCGGTTACCAGACTACTTAATGAAGGTTAGGGCTAAATGTTTAGTTATAGTGATACGCAGAAACGCGTGAGTGCGCGTGTTGACAGTTCAAACGGTCTTAAGGGGGTACGATTTCCATACAAACTTAATTTACACAACTATGGGCGAATAAAGTATTAATGTACACTGAAATAGCTGTAATAGGCTTTTACAGTGGTCCTTATTACCGGCCAGTTATATAAAGTTGAAGTGTAAGCCGTTGGTCGTGGCAGTCGGGGCTTCAGAAAAAAATGACGAAAAAATTACTTTTTTGGTTTTTTATTAATATTTCTGTTATCCTACAGTTTTTTCTTACTTTATATAACTGGCCGGCAATAAAGACCACTGTAATAGTACATTGTTACCTGAGTGCTGAAAGTCACGTTTTTTGAGTCCCGAGACGGGTTTGGCGCCAGAGCGTTAGCGAGGGCGCCAATGGAGCTTGAGGGACTTAAAAGACTTTCACCCGAGGTAAACACTGTGCTTTTCATTACGAATACAAGGAAAGTAAAAATAAAAACATGAAAGAAAAATTTGTGAAAATGAAGCTTGAATTGCCGCCTTCCCGGTTTTTTTTTTCTTTTTCTCTGGCGGGCCTTCGGCTACGGCTCGCCAGCATTATTCAGCCATTATTTTCATTCTCATAATTTAAAAAATGGTAAATTGTTTGCTCAAATCTATGTTATTTTAAATAAATAGTTGAAGCTATATATTAATCAATTAATTTAGAAGATATATTATTTATTTAATACTATCTTTATGTTATTTAAATTTAAATTTTAATTTCGCTATCTTATTAGACTTTTTAAACTTCTTACCGTTGTAATGGGTTTCCAACCTACTTGCTGAATAAAAAGTTGGAATTTGGTTCAAGGACCTCCTTGCAGTTAGAAAGACTTTAGAAAGTTGGAACATGGTTGAATAAAATAGAACTTGTTTTTTTTTATAATTTGACAGCTGTCAGTAGAAAGCGATTCTCCCTAGGGCTGAAAGTTTTACTTTCAATTAGGCCCCTCAGGCAACTTCAGACCTACTTTCAGAGTATGAGTAATGAAAAATTCTATTACAGCTATTTCAGTGTACATTTATACTTTGTTTGCCCATAGTTGTGTAAATTCAGTATGTATCGGAATCGAACAACCTTAAATTCGAGTATCAGTGAGCGCGTTGATGCAACCCAGTGACTTTGACATAAATGTCAATAGTTTTTTTATGTACTGAATAATTAACGTCTTGAATTTGAATAAAGCAATTTGAGTTTGCAATACCTACTATACCGCTGTCTAAAACTAGGAATTACATACGTGAAAATGGGTGGAATATAAAGGAGTCTATGTCTAACATTGGACTTTTCAGGCTAATGATGATGGGTAAACCAACAACCAGAAGCACAACTTTCATAAACATAGGTGTATTTCAGTTCAAACTTATTATCCGTTAACATTGGTCATTGGAATTGTGTTGTAGTGATGCCGGGCTTCAACTGCACGGATGTGGACGAGTGCAAGTCTCCGCAGTCGTGTCAGTACGGGCAGTGCCACAACACGCAAGGCTCCTACGAGTGCCGCTGCCCCCCCAACTACGAGCTCGTGTCCGACGGAACCGCCTGCTTTGGTGAGTGCCTAGCACTGTACTCTTTACCAGATACTAGCACCATGTAATAAAATAAAATCCTCCATGGATCAATTTGTCCCTGACAATGTTTCGCCACCTGGATATGTCACCGGCAACCTGAATGGCTTCATGGACCTTCACGTCGAGAGTGGAGCGGATTTGGTCGAACCAACGTATCGGGCTTCGGCCTCGTGGTCTCTTGCCTTCAATTTTGCCAGTGATGACAAGTTTTTCCAGGTTGTCACACTGTTTCCTGGCTATATGCCCGAAATACTCAAGGACTCGCTGGAGGCAGATGGTTGATTTTTGAGTTGCCTAGTGGTCACTTTGAGTTCCTTGAGTATTGATATATTAGTCCTACGCGCTGTCCACAGGATACGGAGTATCCTCCTCCAACACCACATCTAGAGTGGTATAATTCTGAAACTACGAATGAAATTATCGCTTACGCTATGACCCTTAGAAGTCAGCACTCAAAACATAAATGAATCACGAAAAGATGCAAAATCAGCTTGTAATACGAAATGTGTGTGTCCAGGTGATAATGTTGTTTTAATATTTCAGATTCTAGAAAGGCTCGGTGCTACGGCCGCGTGGATCTTCGCTCGGGTTCGGAGTACTGCCGCGACAATGATGAACTCTCTGAGGATGGAACCATGGCGTCCTGTTGCTGTTCTGTCGGTAAGTTATCGCAACTTAGCCAGATCATTGTTGCAAAATTATCGAACGAGATTAAAACAATATGAGAGTAATATTGGCTCTGCAACCTTTTCTTACTCTGAATATACCCTTGGCTACATTCTTACTTGATGGTTTAAAACTAAGCTGAGGAGTAAAATAGGACGGTTACAGTATTGTTATGATTGTAGGTGCGGCGTGGGGCAACTACTGCGATCTCTGCCCCGAGCCGGGATCTGAAGCTTACAGGCAACTCTGTCCTGGAGGGCCGGGGTACCAACCTGTGCTTGAACCTGTGAGTACCCACGTGGTTGGTCATTTCATTAGAACAGATTTATTTCGTTTTTACCTAGGCTTGTATGCAGAAACAAAACACTCAAGCAGAGTCTGATTCGAGGTTCAAGACTCAAGGCTTAAGACTCAAGTATTGTTTCTGCATACGGCCCCAGAGAATTAGATGGATAACTATATTTCGTTTATCAGCCATCGTACGTGGTGACTCTCGCTGATATCGACGAGTGCGCCACTCACCCCGCGCTGTGCGAGCACGGAACCTGCACCAACACGTTCGGCTCCTACGTGTGCACGTGCGGGGACGGCTGGCAACTCGCGTTCGACGAACTCAAGTGCGAGGACGTCGACGAGTGCGCCGACACCAACGTGTGCGGGCCCGGCGTCTGCAGGAACCTGCCCGGCTCGTACGTCTGTCTGTGTCCCGAGGGATACGTCGCCATGCCTAATGGAAGTGAGTGCTTTGTCCTTCTCTTTGTTTATCCCTGTTCCCATTATTTGGGGTCGGGCCTTCTCACTTTTTTGCGCCAAGACAGTCGGTCTTGGGTAGGCAGTTTGGGCAATTGGGCTTTCATGAGGCCTCTCTTCATATTGGTCCACCAGGTGGATGGCGGGCGGCCTCTTTCTCTCTTTCCTTCCGGTAGGCTCAGTGCAATTTGCACTATATGGTCTTTAGTACGTCTTTTTACGTGCCTATACCCAACCCAACCAAGCAAGTGCTTTATCAATCGTGTAAATTAAAAACAAAAAAGGGCCGAGAATACCGCCTTGCGGTACTCCATTTAAAATATTTTGATTACTATTTCATTTCAATATCAGCGCTTTTAACATTGATCAGATATATGTGGTATTAAAACGTGTACGATGTTTTCCCAGAGGAATGCGTGGACGTGCGACAGAGACAGTGCTACATGGAGTGGGACGAGGGAGCGAGCGAGTGCGGCGGCGCGGTGGGAGTGCCGCAGACGCGCTATCTGTGCTGCTGCTCCGTGGGCCGCGCCTGGGGGGCGCCCTGCGAGCCCTGCCCCGACAAGGGCGACCAGGTACATACACATAAGAGGAGGATTCATAGACGTTATACTAATTCCAGAACAAAAAAGTAGAAGAATAGTATATTTCATTACAAGTGCGGGAAGGCTGTCATTGCAAAGAGTTCCGACAAATGTCTACCCGAGCCGAAGGCGAGGGTTGACAGTCGGAACAAGTTGCAATGACGGTTCCGCACGTGTACTGAACGACTATTTTTAATACAGTTGGGAAAAAATTAAGCAATTTAATAAAATAATAAAAATACCATTTGCTTTTTTCTCTTCTCTCCACGCAATAAGTTCGTCGTATGTATGCATGTAGCGACTTTTTGACTTTTCCGGTAAAATGTACTCCGAAGCATTTTGTGCAATTATACTGAGTTCCGGTAGTGTTAATTCAAAAAAACTAGGGTCGAAATTACTCATTTTGTGCAACAAACAAATAAACTCGCAAAGAAAATTTCTGAAAAATGGCGCCAAGTGCCAACCGTAAAATATAAGCTGAGATTTTTTATTTTCTTCACCCATTCTGGAAGGCAAAGGGAACTATACCCATCACCCATACAGCCAAGTCTGCAGTAGATTTTTTTTATTGATATGAATTGAAAATGAAATTTAATGAGATGAAATGAAATGAAACCTAACATAACTCATTCAATCAAATCATTAAATCTGTTAATGAAACAAATTAGTAGCTTCTTTTTAGAAATAATACGTATTTGCATGAATCATAAAAACTTCGATGAATTTTTTTAGTAAAAACTTCATGGTTGGTTTTTCTTTTTAGACATTATTTTGACAGTTGGGAAAGAAAAAGCACTAGTGCGGGAATGGTAAAAAAAAAGCACGCGTGTGTAATAGCCCACATCCCGAACGCTATACGTCCCTGCAATACGCCACTTTTTGAGCAACTGTATTAAAAAGAATATGATTGTATTGACCACAAAAACAAATAAAACAAAAATGGAATGTAACAAATTGCACGCAGTCAATTAGGCTCAGTATTTGTCGCACCGTTTAGGTAACATCATGACGATATAACACTTAGGTTATTTTCTATCAGTAAATATATATAATAACTCTGGTCAAGTCAATATATAACTCTGGTTATTTTCTGTCAGTCAATCTTTCTTGACTTTTCTTGTTCTGTTTTCGCTGTGGACCGCAAAAGGGTAATTTTGATCGTCAATGAAACTGATCTTGTAAAATTATGGCTTAACTACGACTTTTCAATTTTTCAAATACTGCGAATATACCTATAGCTTTGCATTTTGTAGGAGCACATGGCACTTTGCGGTGAGAAACCTGGCGAATACATCAACCCGATGACGAATGAAACGAAACCTATCAACGAGTGCGACATCATGCCGACGCTATGCAAGCCTGGTACTTGCCACGATACACCCACCGGCTTCCAATGCGGCTGCGATCATGGGTAAGGACATGGAAATAAAAAAGATTAAATATTTTCGGACATGAATATTTCATACTGGAACTAAGTTGAATATTTTGAATAATAGTGGTCCTAGTTGTGTGCCTTGGGTTTCACCGGACAATACGGATAGAAGTACAATATACTATATTGTTTTTTGAACGTTTTCTAAGGTTCTGAGTTTTCAAGCAATAAATGCAATAAAACCACGTTCAAACCACTTCGAATCAAGCGCCTGAGAGTAATTATACAATGCTTGATTATAACGAAAGCTTATGTAGAGTCTATGTAAACGGCGTATATATTTTTGTTTCTAGCAACAAGTATCTCATGTTACGTTATACTAGTGAATAAAAATTTGATTTGATTTGAATGACTGGTCTTTCAGCAGTTGTTAGTAGCTTTGCCTTCTGCGCCGTAGGTCGTGGGTTAGATCTCACCGAGAACAAATATTTGTATGGTGAACGCAAATGTTTGTTCCCTGTCTGGGTGTTATATTGTATTCTAAGTATGTATTTACAACAAAAAAAGGCAAAGTATCTGGTTTCCATAGTATAAGCTCTCCTAAATTTGGAGCTAGATAGTGTTGTGATAGTGGGCAATATAGAGTTATTGTGTATGTGTAGTTACGAGCACGACAACACGTCTCACATCTGCCGCGACGTGGACGAGTGCGCGCTGGGGCGCGGCGCGTGCCTCGGGCTGGCGTCGTGCGTCAACCTGCCCGGCGCGTACGAGTGCCGCTGCCCCGCCGGCTACGCGCTTGCCGTGGACCTCGACGACTGCGTGGACGTCGACGAGTGCAGCCACGGCGACCTCTGCGAGCACGGAGACTGCAAAAACACTGTCGGCTCTTACAGGTCACTTACTCAAACTCCTTCTTCTTACATTTAGGACTTTAGCTTTTGTCGGTTTTGATGCAGCTTACTCCAATTGAGTCTTTCGAATACGACCTCCTTGACTTCCTACCTTCGTTATTCAAACTGCAGGTTTATTAGTGTGAGTCTGCTTGCACCAATGACATTGGTATTTGGTATTACACTGCATCAATCATTATGTAGACATAAATGTGTTATGTCTCATGAGTCTGTATTTTTAACGGCACATCATACTTTTCAAATCGAAACTCAGGAATGCTAACATCACTGCTTAGTGGCATACAAACATTGGTAGTTGTGCTCCTCCAGACTTAGTATTTCACTACAATCTCTACTACTACAACAATGAGTAACATGACGTCGAAGAGTCTACCACAAATCACAGCGATGCTTTCAAAGATCTTCTTCTTCCTGCCCTTATCCCACTTTATGTAGGGTCACAACATATTCTCCTATTCCATTCGTCCCTATAAGCCGTCATCTTTGTATCCATCTTTTTTTTGTATTTCTTTCTTATCCATGTCTTTACACTGTTCATCCAATTTTTCTTTTGCCCTTTCTACCTCTACCCTCATATTCATACTCATACTCATCACGATGCTTTCAGGGATATTGTTTGAAAAAACTTTTACATTGATAATCACAATGACCTACTCTAACATATCGGTGTCTGGATATCCATTTGTGATAGTGTTGCTTGTACAGATGTGAGTGCAAGCCCGGCTACAGTCTCCGCGACAACGTGTGCCGCGACATGGACGAGTGCGCCCGGCCGCGGCCGCTCTGCCGGAATGGCACGTGCGAGAACATGCCGGGCAGCTACAAGTGTCACTGTGACGAGGGATTCAAACCCGGCTCTAACAATGACTGTGTCGGTGAGTTTATTGTCACCAAATAGACTTCTTCAACATTGATGCAATAAAACTTTTGGTATCGCGGATTAACAGAATACAAGCAGAGCTGACAGTCAAAACATTATTTCAGATGTGAACGAATGCCGCGAAGGTGGCATGGTCTGCCGTAACGGACGCTGCCGTAACTCAGTCGGCTCGTTCCGGTGTGAATGCTCCCCCGGATACACCCTCACTCCCGACGGAAGGAACTGCAGAGACGTGGACGAGTGCACTGAGCAACCTCAGCCTTGCGGCAGAGATGGCAATCCTTCCTGTACTAATACTAATGGCGGGTAAGCAATTCTCAAAAATAATCCTTGCATAAAATTTTTTGTTTGCTATTTTTGTTTAGTCATTGGTGAAGCGTTCGATACTGTTTGCTCGGTAAACAATAATGCATCATGTTATTTTAGCTCTACATTAAATAATTTAAAAAGGACCTCTATTTACATACAAACCTATTAAATATTTGTTAAATAATAACAAAAAAAAAACATATTTATCAAAAATTACGGCAGTTAAGTGCGGAGTAACTCAAGGTTCCACTTTAGGCGCTGTCTTATACATAATTTCTGTTTTTAGTTACGAATGCGCGTGTGGCGTTGGATGGCGACTAGTCGGCAAGCGCTGTGTGGACCGCGACGAATGCAAGGAAATACCACATGTTTGCTCCGGAGGTGACTGCCGGAACTTCAATGGAGGGTGAGTTAGGCGTATTTTTAATGAATTAACGCCTAGATTTCGTTATTTCTTTCTTTTAGATAGCTCTTTTAGTAATTAGTACCTAAGTTGAAGTGGCAATGGACAGGTCATATAGCTCGAAGAACCGACAACCGTCGTGGAATAAAGGTTCTCGAATGGCGACCACGAACCGGAAGATGAAACGTAGGGTGCCCGATGGACGTGAATGGATGTGAACTATTTACCAACGACATTGTTATGATCGCGGGAAATCGGTGGATGGAAAGAGCTCAGAATCGTTCTTCCTGGAAATGTGCAGGGGAGGCCTGTGTCCAGCAGTCGACTTCTTTAGCCTGATGAGATTCGTGAACTAAGACGTTTCAAGTAATTGATCCTTATAACGTCTTTTTTTTGTTCCATTTTATTTTGTTTTCTGTTTTTGTAACTGACAAGTGAGTTCCTTATTTTAGTATTTAAAATGTTCTCCATTGGAGGTGTGACAAATAAACGTTTTTTCTTTCTTTCTTCTTAAAGTCCAGGATAAAGAGCGTTTTGTTTGTAACAGATACGTCTGCGAGTGTCCCACGGGCTGGGTGTTCGACACCGTGAGTGCGATGTGCGTGGACGAGCGCCGGGAGCTGTGCTATGAGACCTGGGACTCGGGGAGATGCCATAAAGCCAGACCTCTGGAGCTATCGCGGCCTGAGTGCTGCTGTTCTGAAGGTATGCTATCTTCAATTCTACAGCGTTTCCCCGTATCAATAGATACAATGGTCATTCTTTGATTTGTAAACGTTACAGGTAGGTAACTTAGAACCAGAATAGCCTTTTTAATACAGTTGCTCAAAAAGTGGCGTATTGCAGGGACGTATAGCGTTCGGGATGTGGGCTATTACACACGCGTGCTTTTTTTTTACCATTCCCGCACTAGTGCTTTTTCTTTCCCAACTGTCAAAATAATGTCTTAACCATGAAGTTTTTACTAAAAAAATTCATCGAAGTTTTTATGATTCATGCAAATACGTATTATTTCTAAAAAGAAGCTACTAATTTGTTTCATTAACAGATTTAATGATTTGATTGAATGAGTTATGTTAGGTTTCATTTCATTTCATCTCATTAAATTTCATTTTCAATTCATATCAATAAAAAAAATCTACTGAAGACTTGGCTGTATGGGTATAGTTCCCTTTGCCTTCCAGAATGGGTGAAGAAAAAAAAAATCTCTGCTTATATTTTACGGTTGGCGTTGGCGCCATTTTTCAGAAATTTTCTTTGCGAGTTTATTTGTTTGTTGCACAAAATGAGTAATTTCGACCCTAGTTTTTTTGAATTAACACCACCGGAACTCAGTATAATTGCACAAAATGCTTCGGAGAACATTTTACCGGAAAAGTCAAAAAGTCGCTACATGCATACAAACGACGAACTTATTGTGTGGAGAGAAGAGAAAAAAGCAAATGGTATTTTTATTATTTTATTAAATTGCTTAATTTTTTCGCAACTGTATTAAAAATAGTCGTTCAGTACACGTGCGGAACCGTCATTGCAACTTGTTCCGACTGTCAACCCTCGCCTTCGGCTCGGGTAGACATTTGTCGGAACTCTTTGCAATGACAGCCTTCCCGCACTTGTAATGAAATATACTATTTTTGACAGTCCACAAGACATGTATTGTACAATTGAACATGGCATTATAGACAATGCAATTTATTTTGTCAGGTGCTGCGTGGGGTCGGTACTGCGAACGTTGTCCGGTGCCTGACTCGGCGGAGTTCCTACGCATCTGTCAGGGAGGGATGGGCAGGCCCAATCTCACACAGGTATGATCTCTACTTACTTCTCGTGCCACTGTACGTCCGTTGGTGTGGAGATCTGGGTTTTATGGAGATGCATTTCCAATTTACCAAGATGGTCATGTATGTAACTGGTAGATATCGCTGTTTATTTTATTTTTATCCTCTTTTAAGTTAATTCACTACACTGTTGCTTCAAAAAGAAGTAGGGACACGATAAGAAGAAGATCGCTGTTTAGGGATAAACTCGTCCATTGTAGAACATACATCTGTGTTCACCGCACAAATATTTGTTGTCGATGGGGATCGAACCGACGACCTACGGCGCAGCAGGCAGAGCTACTACCAACTAAGCCGAGAGGCCAGTCCACTTGTTATATATATTGCGTGTAGACATAGACTTTTATTTATTTACTACATAAGCACACATAAACCAGTAAAAAAACAAGGACACTAAAAGAAGAAAGATACAAACAATACATAGATACTGGAGAAGTGCGTCGTGTTTCTGTGTGCTACAGCAGCAAAAGGGTGAGGAAGCTATGCGCTGGTATTCTGTCAAGACCGTAAGCCAATAGACCTTGTGAGACACATTAAATAAATAAATATTGTTGCAGGTAGGTATATGTATGTGTGAGTGTTTGTGTCCGGCCTCTACACGCGTGCTTGATACATTATTTTAGTTTTTTACCTTCTTATTGATAGTTGTCTTCGGATCAATGAGTATAATATGATTGTTGTTGAACCTTCCAGGACCTGGACGAGTGCGTGGTCCGCCCGGACGTGTGCCGCGGGGGGCGCTGCATCAACACGGACGGCTCGTTCCGCTGCGCCTGTCCCCCCGGGTACGAGCTGGCCCCGGGCGGCGAGCGCTGCCAGGACCACGACGAGTGCGCCGCCACGCCCCGGATCTGCGGGAACGGCACCTGCGCCAACACGCCGGGGGGGTACGAGTGCACCTGCAGCCGGGGATTCACGCAAGGACCCGAACAGGTCACTCTCACCACTATTGTTGCTTATGTATGACAGGTCACGAATGATTGGTCTAGGATCACCGTGGGTTCCTCTGCTTTGCAGTTGAGACCTGTGGTAGTCTGGATTCATAATCATCATAGCCTAAAGAAGTCCACTCCACAGCTGGACATAGGCTTCGCCCACACATTTCCAGGAAGAACGATTCTGGGCCCTTTCCATCCAACGACTTCCCGCAATCTTAACAATGTCGTAGGGTCATCTCGTGGGTGGGTGCCCTACGTTTTGTCTTCCGGTTCGTGGTCGTCATCTGTTCAGTCTGTATTAAAATAAAAATAAATAAATAAAATAAGCCTTTATTTCTCCGACCAAAACAGTTTTGCTTAACCAAACTTATACTAATCCTACTTACTAAATATACTAACTAAGCAAAAGTTTCTATTATGACACCGACGTGGCGGTACTACATAGGTTGGGTTGTCCTTCGACAAAGGCCTCCTCCAGGGTTTGCCACTTGGCTCAGTCTGTATTACTCACGCCCAAAGGCGTCACTGAACGCGTGGACTTTGTGGCGAGCATCAATAGATCAATAATTGAAGGCTATTCTCATCGTTCTCAAACCACTTCAAGGCTTAGATTCGCTTGATTTATAAGTAAAGAGATTTTTGTAATTTGGTCAAATACATTATTTGACTTCGATCTAAACAAATCAACTTTCTCTTCCAGACATGCGTGGACATAGACGAGTGTGGTGAAGGGCGTGCGTCGTGCACGTTCCGCTGCCACAACACGCCGGGCTCGTTCCGCTGCACGTGCCCGTATGGATACGACGTGGCCGGGGACGGCGTCCACTGCCGCGACGTGGACGAGTGCGCGCAGATACCGGCCGTGTGTCCGCACGCCTGCGAGAATGTCGTCGGATCATACATCTGCAAATGTCCTGAAGGTTAGTAAACCATGAGCGAAGCGAGCTGGAAATTGATAGGCGCTTTATTAAATATGATCTCGCCATCACAGCTTCATCGTAAGCAGAGTGAAATCGTATTTTTTTAAGGCCACTGTCGTTTATTGCCGTATTAATAGTTTCTATGTTATCCCTATTTTTCAAGTGTGATTAGGATAGATGGCGCATTCCCATACCCCGTCCCGCACCAAAGTTATTTTGGGTTTGAATTCCCTCTGCTCTTGTCACTATAAAATTCATGTGGAAGGAAACTTTTGTTTATAATCAGCAAGCAATTAGGCCTAAACCATGTTTATGCAATAAATGTATTGAGTATTGAGGCTACTTGCTGCAAGCTTTTATGATTGCGTCTTGACTTTGATAATTTGCTTTAAATATGAATCGATTTACAACTTCTTGCTCTTATTCTTGCCATTAGATTATATAATTCATTACCAATTGACATTAAAATAATAGACAGTACTTATAAATTCAAAATTAAATTAAAAAAGCTTTTGTTGAAAGGGTGTTTCTATTCCATTGATGATTTTATAAATAATGACATTTCTAATATTGATACTTGACTATGTAAAATTGATTTTTGTACTATTATTATTATTTAATTTGTGTTTATTGATTATTTCTTGTTTGTCTCTTTCAATTGTATGTACTTATTTCAAACATGATTGTATGATCGTTCATGAATAAATGATATGATATATTCTACTTTATGTCGGCACAACATGTTCTTTCCAATCTCCTCTATCAATCGTCCTCCATCCTCTATGAATTGATTGCCATCACCACAATGAATTGTGTTGTCCAGGTTACAAGCGCACGTCCGCCCCGCACGACTCGTCGGAGGCGTGTGAGGATGTGGACGAGTGCTCGGAGCGGCCCGAGCGCTGCGCGCCCGGCGTGTGCATCAACACTGACGGCGGGTACATCTGCGACTGCGACGCGGGATACGAGCCCAGCGAGGATGGCACTGAATGCATCGGTGAGTCTACCAACTGTACCCCCTACTATGAGTCCGCCGGAAAAAAAATATAGTCTTCAAAACTTTGGAGGATTTGATGACGCAACTACAAGACTTTTTAAAGTCAAAAATAGTTTTTTCAGTTGTTTCACACGGATCACTTTGAAACTTCTTAAAACTAGGTGCTTTATTGGGACTACCTTAGAATATGGTGACCCCACAATACAAAGAAAAGTGAAATGTCTGGTTTCTAGATCACCGAGTGGGCATGTGCCACCGGTCGCTGGTTGCTGGGCGCTGTGTGCCAGAGCCGTGGCCGCGGAGTATAGCGTCGACGCAAGCTACGCCTTCGCAGGTTACAAAGTACGTTTACATTTTATAAATTGCTGCTATACCGTGCCTTGGGATTGTCCCGATCCATTAAAACTTTTGAAGTCTTTGCTGCATTAAATCTTCCCTGAGTATGTGACCAGCAGTGTTTCCTCCCAGGGCCCAATGTTGCTGTACCCTCGGCATGGCATGGGGGCCGGAGTGCGAGTTGTGTCCGCTCCCCGGCAGTCCCGAGCGGCTGGAACTGTGCACGCTGACTAACCTTGGCCAGCGCCCCGGCGGGGCCGGGGGGAGCGGCGGGGGCGGCGGAGGGGGCAGCACGGGGGGCGGAGGGGGGGACAACGGCGGGCTCGGCCAGGCGCTGGACATCTATGGAGACGTGGACGAGTGCGCCGCCATGCCGGGACTCTGTGCGCCGGGACGCTGTGTCAACACTATTGGAAGGTAACCAATGAACGTCCAATGTCCAATGTCGTCAGGTGAGCCAGCCACAATTACCAAGTTCTGGCTGGCTACTTGAAAGGTATCTAAAAGGTATAGGAAACTTCCTGATAAAATGACTGAGAAGTTCCAGTTCTCTGCTTTGTTACGGCCCCGATCACGTGACTCGGGGCATCATTGCAGAAGATATAGTAAAGGGAGAAACAGGGGGTTATATAATGCGCCTAGAGCAAGCTTTGGTTATCTATCAGACTATAATGCGGGGTAAGGGAAGGTGATGGTGATATTGAAGGATTTCTTCCTCAGATTTAATTTGGATCTAACTCTATGTATGTGTGGGTACACGTGAGGCTGACCATTTGTATGCTTCAGTTTATGGACGCAGGGCAGTGCACCGTAGACTACGTTTCTGATGTGCGTAACTTTTGAAGCTGTGCTTTATTATAGATATGCTGTGCTATATATCTATATATATAAATCTTTCGTGTCACAATTTGGAACGCGATAAACTCCGAAACTACTGAACGGATTTCGATATAATTTTGCAACTGCCTAAAATATGGCCGGACTTAAAAGATAGGATAGTTTATATTCAATATTTAGGTGTTATTAATTTATAAGGGGCAAAAGTTTCGAAATCTATGTATATCCCTTTCTATCACGTAGGGACTTATATATGTCTATCCCTTTCTATCGCTTAGGGATTTTTCCGAAAATTCTCGACTTTGACGAGGAAAGAACGCTCTAGAATATCTTTGAGGTTCTGGAATGATCAAATTTAATTCGAAGAGTGAAATTATTCGGCTAGCATCCGGAATGCATCCAAACGTTAGTAATCCAGAATTATCTAGAATACTCAAATATACCCATGCAAACGGTTTTGAATTCTAGATTTGGACAAAATGTTCTAGAAAATAGTGCCCCTAAACGTTATAGAATGTTCTTTCATCATCATCATCAATTGATATCAGTCCAATGCTGGACGTAGGTTCAACTTGAGTAACAAAGGCTATATTTGTGTGTTTAAAAAATAAATGTCCACCCGTGCGAAGCCGGGACAGGCAGCTAGTATATATATATATATTTAAATCAGGTGATCCATATGCTTGTTCACCGGCTATTCATCGAGGCCATGACTATTCCCTAACTCTCATGGTTTCGGAGCCGCCATAGCCGGCCTTCTGTTTAATCAAAGCGTGTTATGTTGTGTCAGTTTCCGCTGCGTGTGCGGGCGCGGCTACAAGCCGGCGGGCGAGGTGTGCGCGGATGTGGACGAGTGCAGCGTGCGGCCCCCGCCCTGCGAACATCTCTGCAAGAACACCGACGGTAACTACTCATGTCTGGCTCATTCATTATTGCATACAGATCTAGCGGTGTGTTTAAAAAAGCACTTCTGAAGCAGTATGCTTTAGGGTGAGCGACTCCGTCACCAGATTTAACCACTAACGACTGGTTCCCACTTGTTGGAGGCCGGATGCCGACTTTATCGGCCGCGGTCGGAACGACGGCGGGGACCATGTTTTTCATCCCCGACGTCCGACCTAATTGGAACAGCATACTTATGTTCATGGGCGAGCGAATCACTCATACAATTTTTTATGTGAATCACTCATAAATATATGGGATGGTGCATGATTTGACATCACCTGTCAAAAACGCTTACGTTAGGAAAGCATGGCGTAGCCAAGACACTTCAGCGTGATCCTTGGACTTTGTTGAGCTCCTTTACAACTTTCACTAATACAGTTGGCTATGAATGTGGTTATTTCAGGTTCGTACGAGTGCCTCTGCCGGTCCGGGTACGAGGTGGACGAGGACGGCGCCAACTGCCGCGACGTGGACGAGTGCGCGCGCGGCTCTCACACCTGCCACCAGCTCTGCACCAACACCGAGGGGTCCTACGAGTGCGAATGTAACGACGGCTATGAGAAGCGAGGGGACGCTTGTGTTGGTGAGTTCTTGTCGCTATTCTTCAAAGCACCTAGGAAGCTTCTATGCCTTGAGAAAAGCTAGCTTGACCTGTAAAGCAAGTCAAGTAATATTATGTGAAATTGTTTTTTTTTTTTGGATTTATCTGCAGTGGAATTGAGGATCTCGTTTTACTCCCCAGTTATGAGTTCACTTAAAGTAACCTTACAAATCTGTACCGTTTTATCAGATGCTCTTATATTACTATCATATAAAAACATAATGACAAAAAGTGGTTACAGGGTGGGACCTTGAGTGACACCTATTCTTCTAGTTTGTTTTCTACTTTTCACTTCAACACTGGAGTAAAACTTAGAACTTTTCATTAAATTCTAGAAGCCTCCACCATTTAAATCAACGCTTTTGTAATTTTTTATACAAGTGACTACCCAAGCTTAGTTGTTCACTGAGGTTATTCAAATGGTTCCAGATATAAACGAATGCCACGAGGAAGGCATCTGCCCGAGTCCAGGTCGTTGCGTGAACCTGCTGGGCTCGTTCCGCTGCGTGTGTCCGCGCGGGTTCCGCCTGGACCTCAGCGGCGCGCGGTGCTTGGACGCGGACGAGTGCGCTGAGGGCCGCTGCCAGGCGCCCTGCAGGAACCACGCCGGAGGGTACCGCTGCGACTGTCCACAAGGTAATGTTCCTACATCTTGTTGGTAAACATTCTTCAATCTAACTCGTCCTATCCATATCCATATATCCAGACTGTTTATTGGTCTGTGTTGCACGCTCAAGAAAGCTTGAGTCTGCCGTAACGTTTTTGCTTTTCCGTCTTGTCCTTATCCTCATTATGCGTGACTGGCACATTTTATTTCATTCTTTAATAGCATCCGTCCAAAAAATACAAGGATTTTATTAGCTGCAGCATTAACGAATGAAAGGATCTGTATTTGACAACGGGATGTAGTATTGCGCTCACGACCTCTAAAGATTTAAGAAGACTTCTATCTGATCTTAACTTCGTTTCTTGATGTGGTTGCGTTCCAAACACAAGTGCTGGTTTTGGTTCCCAGTAAGTAAGTGCATGTGGATGTGTTCCAGGCACCAGTCGAGGTCCGGGCGGCGCGTGCGTGCCGGTTGACGCGTGTGGTGAAGCGCCGTGCGGCGGCTCCCCGTGCTTCGCGGTGGGCAGCGCCTACCGCTGCGGCTGCCCCGCCGGCTACGGCTGGGACGCGCCGCATGCCGTCTGTCTGCAGGTACACTACACCTCGTTACCACGCATACTCAACTCTCTATCTACTTATCGAGGCACTGGTTTTTTAAGTACCCCAAAGAGGCTCTTTTCATGCACTCCAAACAGTTTTTGATCTTTTTGGATTCTAAGACATGCCGGAAGGCGAGTCCTATACTGCTAGGCCACAAGTGCTGTCATAGTTTCCATCACATTGATGTAATAATGGTGATGTTGTTCGTCCTCAGTTGGGCGGCGGATGTGCGACGGCGTCGTGCCTGTTCGGCTGCCAGGCGCTGGGCGGCGGCTACCAGTGCGGCTGCCCGGCGGGCTACCAGCTGGTGGGCGCGGGGCACTGCCTGACGGCGCTGGACGGCGCGCTGCCGGCGGACGACATCGGCGCAGCGCCCGTGTTCCCGCTGCAGGACCAGTACCGCACCAAGGGGGACACGCTCTCCACTGAGGGCTGCTTCAGCTGCAAGGTACTGTACTCTCACTCCTCCAGTCTCCAGTGCTACCAGCTGGTGGGCGCGGGGCACTGCCTGACGGCGCTGGACGGCGCGCTGCCGGCGGACGACATCGGCGCGGCGCCCGTGTTCCCGCTGCAGGACCAGTACCGCACCAAGGGGGACACGCTCTCCACTGAGGGCTGCTTCAGCTGCAAGGTACTGTACTCTCACTCCTCCAGTCTCCAGTGCTACCAGCTGGTGGGCGCGGGGCACTGCCTGACGGCGCTGGACGGCGCGCTGCCGGCGGACGACATCGGCGCGGCGCCCGTGTTCCCGCTGCAGGACCAGTACCGCACCAAGGGGGACACGCTCTCCACTGAGGGCTGCTTCAGCTGCAAAGTACTGTACTCTCACTCCTCCAGTCTCCAGTGCTACCAGCTGGTGGGCGCGGGGCACTGCCGATGCCAGTGGACGTAAGTGTGCTGCAAATGAAAAAAACATTTTTGAATTTGAGTTCAGGCTATCCGCCGCGTCTGAGCTACTAGGCTGCTGTTCACTACGGAAGACTACAGCTGTAAGGTACTCCTTGGGAAAAATAAGTAAATGCATGTCAGCTAACAGAGAATAGTAGTATTGTGTCGCCGAAGAATGGACAGTAAGATGATGAGTTGTTCACAGACTGGTGGCTAATGGAATGGAATTAAATTGACTTAGAGACAGATCCGCCACCATTGGTCGAACATTGCTATCAGTGAATGATACTCGATATAACGATCTACTTATTGTGTTGTCCAGGTGAACGGCAGAAGACGAAGAGCACCGAACGAAGCGATCATCTTCGCGAACGGAACCACTGTCATGAAGAAACGCAAGCGACGCAGTAGACGTAAGTATACCTATGTAGTTCCACTTTCCGCCGTCCTTCTTCTCTTCTTATGACAGTTTTCCAATCTACCCAGGTCAATTTAAATAAGTAAAATTAAGTCAAGTAAGTGCATAGCCAAATCTGTCGTCATTGGTTTCGAAGAAAATGGTGGCGTTTTCATTCAAAACCGTTGAGAAACATTGTTATTCAAAGACGAGTACGATATGTCATTATAATAAGCTCCGTGCTCCGCAACAGAAGAAGCGAGCTCCAAGGCAGAGCTCAGGGAATTGATTGAGTCTTGCCTCTCCACATCCTTATCTGTGTCACCACCCGGTTCACTGGAACATTGCTGCCACCAATCCAAAGTCTTACTCCGCTATGAGGTGGCTGGCTGTAGTGAGGTTTGGCAGGCAAGACAGAGCTCAGGGAAATGATTGAGTCTTGCCTCTTCACATCAACATCTGTGTCATCATCCCGTCCATTGAAACATTACTGCCACCAATCCAAAGTCTTACTCCGCTATGAGAAGTTGGGCTGGCTGGAGTGAGGTTTGGCAGGGGACAATGCACCCCATCGCGGGACGTCAGTGCAGATCTTATTCCCCCGACACTTAGGCCGTATGCCAAAACGGCGCTTGAGTCTGAGTCGAGCCTCAAGCACAGATATTTGACACTTTTCAATGGAGAACTGTCATAAAATCTATGCTTGAGGCTCGACTCAGACTCAAGTACTGTTTCGGGCCTAAGAATTAGAAGCTCCGAATCAGATTCCGTCTTTTCACTCCCGATTATTGTCGTCTTTACATCGTGAGGAAACCGGCATGTCGTAGAACCTAAAAAGTTTGAAAATATGTGCCAAGTGCACGAAAAGAGCCTCGTTGAGGCGCACTTAAAATCCTTTCACCACACTTAGTTCGAAAGAATCAGTGACAAGATAAGAAGAAGATTGTCGAGTGTTTCGCTCCACGTGTGCATCTGCCCTGCAGGTCGTCGCTCGGTGCTGGAGCCGGAGGCGGAGCTGATAGTGGTGGCGGCCACGCCCGCCATGACGTGGGGGCGCGCGCCGCTGCTGCGCCTGCTGCCGGCGGAGGGGGGCGCGCGCCCGCACTACCGCCTCGCGTACGGCGACCCGCACAACCACTTCATCCTCAACAAGCGCGACGGCGTGTGGGCGTTGCGCCTCAGGAAGCATCTCAAGCCGCATGACGTCATGGAGAACCAGCTCGAACTTGAAGCCAGGTTATTATATAGACTTCTAATAATAAAGGAGGAGGTTCAAAGTTTGGTTGTACCTATTTTTTTTTGTTAATGTTTGTTATCGCACAACTTTGTCATTTATGAGACGTTTTGAAAAAATCTTTTTTTATCCAAATAAAAGGCATTCTTTTGAATTGGTTCCATAGAAATTTCATCAACATCGATTCAGCAGTTTGGCCATGAAGTCGGTCTCTCAAGTTTTTTAAACTACACTTGTACCTACCTACCTTCATTATGCGAACACTAAAGCACTGATGGCCTAGTGGTAGCGGTACAAGGTGGGCCCTTGTAATCTTAAAGAAGCTTCAAATCCAATCGTGTACCAATGAGTTTTTCTATTGGTTCTACGAGCTATAAGCTTACCCATGGGCATTTCAATGTTCTATTTGAAAACCAAATAATGCCAATTACTCGGATGAGCCTCTGCGTACCCCCTCTGTAACAACTTTGAAAGATCTTTAGTAGGGGTCATACCAAGTAAATCTATTGTGTCTTAAATCTATTCAGTTTTAAGGTTAAAAGATGGTACGTAGAACATGTAGCCATTTTATTGCAAGCGACTGTTGTTTTGTGGCAATAAATTAATGGTCGGTTTAATTTTGTATTATTTTGTGTCAGGTTCGTCCCCATCCCGGAAGTAGGGTCCCGCAGAAGAAGACGACGTCACCTCGACTTGAGCGCGCCGGCGCCCGTACGGTTCTACGTGTCCATTAACATCGCGCCCAAAAAAGATTGATCCTATCTGTGTACATTCACATCGATTTACCTTTAATAATGTACAAACACCCGTCACTAGGAATCCTGGTACAGTCACCATCAAAAGTAGATATTGATCGGTAAAGGTGTAAACTTTATCACCTTTTCCAGTCAATATTTACGTTTGAGGCTAATTCAAACAGTAAAATGAATTACAAATTTTTTTTTCTGTTCTCAATCTTTGGTTGAGACGTCAAAATTCAAACCTTAAGGCATAATAATTCAAAATTATATAAACCTTCTTATGCTGACTGTACCAGAATAGTAGGCTGGTACCAGCTGGGTGATTGTGTAATTCTGTTGCAATCAAAAGTTTGATACCAATTATTAGTTTTTTATTGCAATCGAAGCTCAAAATAATGGCCAAACATGTGATTAAAATTTGATTGCAACAAAATATACGCATATATCACCCCATAGATCTGGTAGATAGCAATAGAAATGCGACAGACGATAAGCGTTAAATCAAACGCCGTAAAAAACCTTATTACGGGAGGCGGTTTTTGTATATTGCACTTTTAATATTTATTTTTTGATGTCGCCACTAACTAATAACTGCTAAGGCTCGTATTCATAAAGGTTCTATAGCAGTCAATTAGCTTAGCAGAAAGTCTGTTGCCATCTCTATTTGTTGGCATGAAAGTGACAGTGACAGCCGTTAAAAGTTTCAGGCATTTTTCGGGTTAGTATACTGTCTCGAAAAACATGTATGTTTATTTCATAAAGAAAGCTTCCACAACTAATTTGACATTTGAATGTTTTTGCGCGCGCGTGATGTCTACGCGTCCGAGGAACAACGAGTCACTGCCATTAAAATTGTAGTCGTTTTCAAATACTGAGAAAGAATAGTCACGTGACGTGTGTGCCTTAGTGACACGTTCAAATTGAATGCTGCCATCTAGATGTTAAGATTCAAATTGCAATAACAGAATAGGGATGTCAAAATGTCGATAGATTATGGTGATTCGATTGAAACGAGAATCCCGTGAATGTGCGACGAAATATTGTGTATCGACGGAAGTTTTTTTTTAATTATATAATTATTCATATTTTATATGTTTGAAGATTATTGTGCTTCGTTGTTGTGTTCGATATGTTTTCGAGTATCCGTCGTCACAAAGTAATCTGCACGTTACCAAGAGGTCGTGAGATCTTGTCGGCAGTATTAAATATATAATGTGTGATTGAATGCATAAGACGTTGCTAAGACGAGCATGTAGTTGTGTAACACGGTACGATGTTGCGTCGATTATAAATATCGATAATATGAACGGTACATCACTAGTTTTGCCATTGATAAAGCCAGTAGTAGATGTATAATAATAATTGTATTCGTAAGTTCTAATATAGATTAAGAGAATATTATTTATTTTGATTTCCAATGTTAAGTTTTAGCGTCGTTTCGATTAATCTACTTATTTTTGTGAGATATTTTTATATTTTGAGCTACTAATTTCGGCATTTTAAATTAAGTCTTAAGTACAAAAATCGATGCAATTGAATCGTTTTGTAAATATGTGTATACAGATGAATGTAAAATTAATAATAGAAACTTAGTTTTATTAGTAAAACTGTAACGTAGACCGTAAGACAAAATGATGAAATCGAAATTACCTACCTACTAAATAAAAACATACGTTTAAAACATGTGTTTTATTCAAATTCACGTAGGCATAAAAGTACGCCAATATTTGGACCGTAAATAAATATGAATAATTAATAGATACCAATACCACCAAGTACGAAAGGGTTACCTTTAGAACATACGGGTTGAAAAAAATTAAATCAAAATTACTAGGTACATAATACCATCTAATACGGTTATAATCACACTATCATACTATGGCAAAAAGTGACTACACTTCATATAGTTTTGTATTCACGTGACTAGGAATGTAAGTACGTAGAGTATAGTTTCGAAAATTATAAAGCAGTAATTAGTGGTGGGTGACTAACATTATTATAAATGGGTTTACGTACCTACATAACTTTCCATTATTATTTTGAAAGCCTTCTTGATTTTCAGTCAAAGCTTTGCAGATATCGAGTTATTTTGACGTGGCTCAAATCATTACAGCTGTGAGATAAATTTAATTACAGTAAACTTATTAAGAATAACTCGTAGCATAATAAAAAGCCATTGCGTGTAGAAAACTGTCCCTAATAATTTTTGTCTTCTTGTATAAGGTCTAAGCTATATAAACTCTGATACACCATCAAAGAGGCGAGGAGGCTTTCAGTAGATACTTCTCTTCTACGGATGTCCATCGAGGCTGGCATCAGCACTGTCATCTGAAAAAAGAAAATCTTTTGTCACGTAAATATGTCACGGAAAAGAGATAAGTCGTGGATATTTTTATTTTGAAATGATCTCATAGATCCCTCAAAACATAATCCAAAGTGCGACGTCGCCGAACGGGCGGCGGAATTATCGTAGTGAAATTGTAAAAAGAAACAAAAAAAAATGTCTAAAAAGAAAGAAGAGTTCTCGTGCGAGATGTACAGTAACAAGTTCTTCTTGCTGTGCGCGGCCGGCGGCGCCTTCGCGTGTGGACTCACGCATACCTTCGTGACGCCGCTCGACCTGGTGAAGTGCCGGCTGCAGGTCGACCCCGCCAAGTACAAGTCCATATTTAAAGGGTTCGGCATCTCCTTCGCGGAGGGCGGCATGGCCAACCTCGTCAAGGGATGGGCGCCCACCCTGATCGGATACTCGCTCCAAGGCTCGGCCAAGTTCGCCGGCTACGAGTACTTCAAGTACAAGTTCGCGAAGATGTGCGACGAAGAGTCGGCATACCTGTACCGCACCTACCTGTACCTGGCTGCGTCCGCGTCCGCCGAGCTCATCGCGGACTGCTTCCTGTCGCCGTTCGAAGCCACCAAGGTCCGGATGCAGACGACCCCCGGCTACACGTCGCAGATGCGCAAGGCGATGCCGCACATGATGGCGACGGAAGGGTTCGGCGTGTTCTACCGCGGCCTGGCGCCGCTGTGGGGCCGCCAGGTGCCCTACACCATGATGAAGTTCTCGTCGTTCGAGAAGACGCTGGAGTACCTGTACGCGAACGTGGTGCCCAAGCCGCGCGACCAGTGCACGCCGCTGGAACAGCTGGTGCTCACCTTCACGGCGGGATACATCGCGGGCGTGCTGTGCGCCATCGTGTCGCATCCCTCCGACACTATCGTCTCCAAGCTGAACAAGGACCCGAGCGCATCCATCGGAGGGATCCTCTCTGAGGTGGGGGTGATGGGCATCTGGCGCGGGCTGGTGGCGCGTATCATTATGATCGGCACCCTCACCGGCCTGCAGTGGTTCGTCTACGATGCCTTCAAGGTATACACTGGCATGCCCCGCCCTCCTCCCGCAGATATGCCAGCCTCTCTCAAAAAGAAGCTCGGCAAGTAACGACTTTGTAATTAATATTTGGTCGTTGTGGAAAGGACAAGTGATATTTTTGAAAATAAATTTACGTATAATTTTTATCTTTTCCACCTTATTATTGGGATTCTATGATGTCTCATAAAATTGATCGTATTATAATTACAATTATTCATCTTTTTCCATAAGAACATAGTCGGTACATAATCTACTATCTACTTTACTCTTCAAATAAGATAATATCGTGGGGTGTGACTAACCAGGAAAAAACGAGAGTGAAACATTACTATATTATCATTTTTCTCCCCAAACTATCTGAAAACCATCGAAATACGCATCTAAAGAACCGCAAAACACGATTCTTCGGCAATAATAATGAATGTGAGTATCTATATTGAAAAATGCTATCGGAAAAACTGGTTATAATAGTTGAGAGTGGTCGTATACAAAGAAACTCGGGCCCGAAGGATCCTTCTGGCCCATAACCGTAATATAGGGATTTGTCCGAGTGCCGTGGCCCACTTACCGGCTTTGGATAGGACAGAGTGACCTCTGGTAAGCGGGCCCGGGGACGCTATAAGTGGAGGGATCACGAGGACCCCATTTACCATAATCTTGGATCTGCTGTTCGCGGGACACCTTATTTGTTTTATGATATGGGACGGTCGGTGCTTGAGATTTGTCTTTCTTTATGACTGCGATCTGTCTCAATAACGAGTACTTACGACGAGCTTATTTGAATTTGTGGTATTAACATTGTTCATGTTCATGCATCTATCTCAAAATGCCGATATCATACCAGCATAGGCACTTACCCAAGTATGATAAAATTAGGCAACTTAATCAAAGCCATTGCCTATAATTTGTCATAGATATGAATGGGCCGAAACGTTTTAGCATTCCGTGAGGCAACTACGTACATCACAAACGTTTCCACAGTAACATTTACCAGCATCCATTGACGTTCATAACTCATGTTTCATAATAACTTCGATACAATCGGTGCGCTCGAATCACGACTCTACCTACCCTCGTATAAGGTTAAAAAGGCAAATGCTAACACGGTAGATATTCAGACCACGGCGGGCGGTGCGGCGACAAGTTAGGAACTCCGATAAAGTTCAAAGCGCTTCACAGAAGTTACCAAATCGAATTTTTGTTGAGACTCGTTCCGAAGATATTTTTAATATCGGTGAAATATTTAAAGTGGAGAATGTGGCTCCAATATGAGTTTCTTGAAGATAAGTCGCTCTTGCTTGATGGCTCGCACAGGATACGACATTGTTCCAGCAAACTTGGCTTATTAACTTATTCCTTCGGGCACATCGTCTCGTCGTATAAATCCTCAGTAAAGTAGGAACGGTCTACTAATCCAGTTACATCGCAAACGACTGCGATAAATAGTCTTTGCTCTTTTGTTAAGGATCTCATCTAAAAAGCTCTCCGACGTCGTAACCAACTTTGCATAGCATTCCGGAAACTTGCGAATCAAATAACTTGCAAGGAATCGAATCCAGTAAACTACAAGTGGAATAATTGAAAAAGTTTCCGCCTTAAACGGTCTCGTCGAGTGAACAACAGTTTAACGCAAGTTTATCGTCGACGAATCGCAGTAGAGCCGCAGTGGAGCCGCAGCGGTCGCCGGCGACACCAGAACTGAATTAAGACAGCTCGACAGTAGCGAGTTTGTAAACTAGTTGCTGCAGATTTAGTTTACTGGAAGAGCCGCGGCTTCGACTTTTTGCCATTCACGACTTTGCGACCGACCAGCGACAGAAAAGTTACACGAAGGTTCAATAGAAACTATAAATGCATTTTTTTATAATACAGTCAAACACCTCTTTAAAACAACACACTTACTCCCAATGGTAACTCCGTGTCGTCCCAGTCTAATTCAACAAATCATTACCTACCTCTCTCTGAGTGTTCCTATTATTACGTGGCTCTTCCAGTGGTCTCAACTTCCCCACCGCTCAACTTATCCGAAGTAGGTATAGCGGGGATAAGTTTCCATTGTCACTGGCGTTCAGCACACGACACAAGCCGGAGGTAAACGGTCCCACCAGCCTACTCGCACCAGCCAACACTCTACCGAATTAGCAGTTTTCTACGCACATTCTTTGATTTCAGACTTGTGATAGCTCTCGTAAAAACGCAAGAAAACAGCTTTAAAGGCTAACAGCCATACTTATAAACGCAATTTAAATTTAATCATTGCTTAAAGTTAGTCCTGTCACTGTTTGTCAATACCCAGTGGTAAGAGATGGCAATCGTTTAAGCACTGTTTATCTTTTGACATATTTTTATAAGTAAGGCCATAATTAGCTAACCACGTCGTGAAGTGAAAGTACTAAGACGCTGTCCGCTTCAGTCAACTTTGTCCAATGTTGTCTCATTTGTAAGGAATAAGAAGGTCAGTAATAAAAAAAATAGCTTTAAACAGCTAGTACTGATCGAACATCAACTCAGAAGTCAGGTTTCCACAATAATGAATTTTAATCAAACGTAAGGAAATGGAGCAAGTTAACGTCACATACGATTCTGGCATGCACGGTGGATGAAATTCGATTTCGTAGTAGCATCTCGTAAGTGGGTGCTTGGCAACTTATGCGGTGGAGTGCGGAGGCTGCGCTTAGGTCAGATTGTATTCAAATGAGGAGGAATGATAGCGAGCATCTTGCTCGGACACCACTTAGGGAGTTGGGAGAATTACTTTCGGGGACCTAGTGGATATTGCATTTTGCTTATATTGCTAGTATTCTGTTCAAAAGTGAGTCCGTTTTCTCTTCGTTTGCAATTCAGAATATCAGTCCAGTATTTTAACTACCGCTATAGGTTGAATTTAGATGTGATTCGATCACTGACATAGCTAAGGTACCTATTTCGTCAAAAAATACGTGCTTCAATAAAATAATTTGATCGTTACGTAAATACAATAACATTGACTGTAATTCTCCCGGCCCTCGATCCATCGACTGGCCCTCAACTTGTCCGTCTTCCCAAATTCCATTCGGAATAAAGTCGTTCGCGGCAGGATCCGAGAACTGTGAATAATGACTGGGAATTATACTGTGTTTTATGTTTGGCCCCGCTGGGTGGGAAAGAAGGTAAATTTTAACGAATCACCCCGAAGATTCAAGATTCTCACCCGAAAGAATTGGTGTGTGAAATTAGATTGTTTCTGAGTATCTGTAGGTATAAGTAAGTATGCGATAAGCTGATAGGGAAATAACACTGTTCAGTCGGAGGAAAATTAAAATGATAATAGGCTTCTTATGCCTCCGTAATGAGAATTGATGTCTTTTTAGTTCTGTTTGGCTATTGAATAATTATGCAAACTTATTGGCCTGTCCGCGAAACTAGTTTTAAAGTAAGTAAATTAAAAAAATAAATTACATTTTACCTGGCCCCAGTTTATTACAATTTATTTTTTCATGTGTGTAGTGGGCGTTTTTGTACTTGCGTAGAGCGTCCCTTATCATAGTGAATTATTTAATCTACGTTATTTTTGTTATCATTCCAATTTGTAGAATGAAGGTACCTCAGTTATCTTCTCAAGTTATTCTTCGCCTGAATTTGAAATTCCGTTACAAATAAGTAATTAGCTTTATGTTTCATGAACTTATCTGAATTTCGCGCAGAAGCGTCACAAAAAAGATGGCGTAGTAATTAGTAAATGGGATTTTTATCTGCTTCCCCACTTCATTTGTAATTTCATTACTTTAGATAATGTTTTACGGCTGTGCTGACATTTTGAAATTCGTTCTTGTTTGAAATTCAAATGGACGGCCGGTGTATAATAACTTTGTACACTGGATAACTGGTGATGATAGATTGATAAAAAAATACAGACGGCGCTTACAAAGTTACAAGAAAGCTAAGATACAAGATAAAGATACATGGTATTATGACGGCGACCGCTTTAAAGGAGCACAAGCACTCTAAAGGAATTCGGCCCCGACCGTGTACGATACATCATGCATCGCATTATACAACGTCGCTAGTATTTTATCCACTCGCATTTCCTGACGTCGTATACTGAACACTATTCCAAAACTCTCTCTACGAACAAGTCGGCCACCGACCAACCTGTCTCCTCTACAAGATTTGTCGTATTTTGAACTTTATCAACAGCGAAATAAGAACGATTGCTGTGAGCGCTGATGTTGGTGAAGGTATAACAAGTTGGTCCGAGGTTTCCCAACAAATTTACAGAGTCCAACTGTCGCAATCGTTGGAATTATATTTTCAACGAAATGTTTTTAAAAATTATAGATTTTGTTTTTTAACTCGCTCCCGGCGAAAGTTCGCGAAACTCGCAAATGCTGCTGCTTTAGAAGCAGTCCGCACTGTTTCTTTATAAGTTTTAACATTTTTGTCGGTGTTTTAAGAGTTACTAACGTTTTCTTTAGGTTTTAGATTCCTAATGATGTTGATTTTCATTATTTTGAATGATCTCTTAGATTATTATTTATTTTACTTGTATAAGATCTGAGTAATCAGATGACTATCAGCCATGTCATTGTTAATCTTGCGCTCATCCTGGCACTCACTCAGATTGAGTTCAGAGTCAGACAAATCCACTTTCTAACGACTGGTCCCAGGATCTAGTTAGAGGTTTCCTTTGTTTCCCTAACCGGGTTAATAAGCCTTAGTATGGCGTGCTTGGCCCGGTGCCAGGTGTGGCGTGAACAAACTGATTCTTAGAAATTAAAGTTGGCCGAACACCTAAACAGTCTACGCCGTAGACCCTCTACGGAGTCTACGAACTTAAACTATACAAGCGTTGAATTTATCCGTTTGCTTTGTAGATACTGTGCTACGGTATTCAACCGCTTTTAGCTTTACTGTAATAATTAAAAAGTCCGTGCCACGGGCAGCGAACCAAGAAAAGATTCTGAAATAAGTCAAAGATTATTTGAATTTTTTATCGTACAAGACTGCGGAACCCTGTTCTTGTAATGTTAAAAGAGTTCTGGAACAAAAGTTATAACGCTAAAGATGTTCATCACAGAAAGATATCATGAGAGAGTATAAAGAGGCCCTCCTTGCGATGCGACGTGATAAATTATGAAAGTTTGCTCGCAAATTATACAAGACTTTCGATGATTCATTTCGGGAATGGTCAGAGGGTGTCGTAATTGGATTGTTTGAATTAAATAAAAGATTGAAACCATTTAACAAAGGGCTTGTCTATAGTTACTGAAACGCTATAATATATGTACTTGCATGTAGTGATCATTATGTTCTACGTCGTCAGCCCAATTGAACAACAATCTTTGAGATTTTTATGATGCGTTTTGCGTAAAAGAAAGTTTGATGACTCACTTGATGTAAAATAAAATATCTTCTCTTTTATGAAGGTGCTAAAATTTGATACTCGAGTTTATTTTTAAGACATTTGGAATCCATGCACGCACCCGATGATGGTACGTCAATCATGCTTCTGGGATATTGAGGGGCTCCTAACTCAGCGCTGTACGAGCTCAAATATTAAAAAAAACATAGTATATTCAATTGGTTAAGTAAAATGTCTTGAAGAAACTTTTTTTTATGCAACTAGCATATTGAACATTCGTAACACCTAATTCGTGATGAATTCTTAAGTAATTACCATCACCTAAACAAAGCCTGCCTCTGAGGTCACGCACGTCAAGACCGTGCCCTACGATGCACTGCCTTGCGTCCATCAACTTGATGCATGCAGTGCAGATGCCTCGATGCCTCAGTCTCACGTGGCAGAATTTTTAAATACGATGTGTATAGTATTCTAGCAGCAGTAGCTAGGGATTGAAAACTTTCACACATTGATGGGATTCCTATAAAATTGAGCATGTGATAATGTTTAGTTCTGTTTCCTTAACATATATAAAAAACTGGAGTAGTACCGAGAGATCAGAGGATCTCCCGTTATCAGTAGCGGTTGCTTGAATGTTATTATAGTCATGGACCAATTCAATTTACAGTTATTTCCTAAGCTTAGTTTTACTTTGCTTTGTAGCAGTACTTATTTTTGATATTATATAGTGAAATAAGCGCCGATGCTCATGGCCCAACTAGTAACCGCATAGCCTCCAAGCAGTAAAGCCTTCATAGTCTTTGGGGATCGTTTACCGGTTCCCCGAGTGTCCCTGAGTCCCGAGTGTCAGGGACTTCTCAAACATTTCAATGGAAACTTTTTATGAACTAAAACAGCGAAAATTTAGAGAGGTTTTTTGTAACAGACACCGCAAACAAAGGTTTTTAGAGTTTGAAGAGGTGGTTTTATAACCTCTATCCATTCAACATTTCAATAAAATAAATAAATCTTACTGCTTTTAATACTAAGGTCGTGTCATAGGGATCTTAGGAAGGTTTAAAGACATCGTGCATGCGCCTACGGCCTCTTTTATTCGATATTTTTTAACTTTTAACACTTATAATTATAATAACAATTGCGAAAAAAATAAATACACTTACAAGTTACAATCGAGTTTAAATTAAGAGGCAAAATTGCACAGTAGCCCGTTATGTTATCTCGGCAAACGGAACAGCTGTCAAGGGAAAATGAATTTATTGCATTCGGTAATAGCGATTGTATTCGTCTGCTCCACGTGTCGCTCGTAAATATTGGGTTTTTGTCTTCCGCTGGACGTACAAAATATTATCTGTTGTCATATTTTCTGAAGAGTCTTTAAAATGAAATTGCACCAAGCCATCTTTTATGGAACTGCCAAGATATGCCTGACCTCAAAACTGAACTAAGTTTTCTCTTAGAATCTCCAAACAAGTCAGAGAGTGTTGCATCCTTCAGGTTAAAATAATGCTAAGTAATATCTGGGAAAGTACCATCTTGAAACAATAGTCGTAATAAAATTAGGTTCTGAGAAAACTCCGCTTAGTATTTTTAATAAGGTAAAAAAATATTCAGACACTATTTTTCTAGTGCTAGAAACCTAGTTATTTTTGGTTTTCATTTAACCTTTCCTTGAAAAGTAAAATTTTTGCTATCAAAAAAATGTCCGCACCATTTTCAATCGCTGCCCACACACGTTTCTTCCACAATGTTTGTTTTTTCAGCCTCTTTCAGTTCTTTCCCTGAACCGTTCAATAACCGTCATTCATTTGTTCAGAATACGTATGAATAAACGTAACAATGTTACGTTTATTATGTAGCATTGCATCTTCATCCAGCCTGCCTACCATGAGCTCTGTCTGGTTCTGTATCTGGCTCTAGTTTTGAGTCTGTGTGAGTGCTTACCAGGGCATTTTACTGTGTGTGTGGCGTTTCGACGTAAGATTTATTAAGTCAACACTCACACAGACTCAAAACCAAAACCAGAAACAGAGCCAGACAGAGCTCATGGTAGGCCTACTGTATGCACTAGTAGGTAATAAAGGGAAGGTATTACTGTTTTTCACCAATTTTCATATCACGCTAATGATACCCATATTTTTACCACTATAGTACACTTTCTGCTATTTTTATTAAAAAAATAAAGTCTTGAATATGGTCATGAAGTTGGTAAGTAGGTTCGTATAATAAAAGACTAGTGTTTGTAGAGAGTACTGACACCAAGTTATGTTGTAAGTTAGTTAACTAAGTAAGTTGTCGACTCCTCAGCATAGTTCATCCCGCTACTCAGATTCTTTCACTAGCACGGCTATCCGGCTCTGGAATGGTATCCCACATCAATGTCGCGAGGCCTCCTCTATTGAAGTCTTCAAATCCAAAATCTTTGCCCACTATCTATCCCTCATGATCGAATCTTATAAACATAAAAATAAATAATTTTTCCCTGCTACTGTGTATGTAAGTGAGTTTATGCTAGGTTAGATTATAAGTATTGCGTATTTTTTAGTTTTAATTTGCTATGCAGGAATTTCCTGATTATGTGTACTAGTCATGTTAGTTGTCGTTTAACTGTTTGTCTATTTTTAGTATAGTATTTACATAAGCCCTCATCTTTTATGTGCACTACCCAACCTATCTCCCTATTACCCAAAGGTTAGCTGGTAGATAATGCTATCTAGCATTAAGTTCGCCTGTGTACAGTAATTTTTAATTTTGTGCAATAAAGAATTTTCTATCTATCTATCTATCAAGTTATCGGAACTGCACTCCCGCCGTTAGCAATCAGTTAAAAGCATATAGGTACACTGACCAAGGACATAAAGCCTTATCCTAGTCCTTGGTCTTAGACACAATTTTGAGTACATAAATCAAATAATAATGACTGCAGACAATACACATTGAACTAAGTATAATGATGAAAAAATAAACAAACAACAAACAATGCGTTCAAAATGTTTTTTTTTGGCCGCGTTCTAAAAAAGATTTAAGGTTTTGCGAGCAGTTTTAGGTACTTATTTTTTTATCGTTTAAAATGGTTTGAGTCTCAGTCATTGGGATGTCAGTTAAATTTAACTGAAAATGTAACCAGTACAATAATGTTCACGTCCATCAATGTTAACTAAACCTCCAACCAGTTACAACTAAACTGGATAAAACCGTACTCGCACATGACTCCGGTTCTATAATAACATGATAAAGGAAGACGTAAAGAAAGTCCTGCTTATGGTTCATATTTTACAATTTCTTAAAGTAGAAGAAAGTATCATAAGGCCCTGACCTATTTCATAAAACGTGACTTTTTGAGGTTAGCTTTTTGTGAAAAAAGTTTAGTCTTTACATCTTTTTGACATGTATTTCAAGCAATAAATATAATCTGAATCTGAATCTGAAGCAACGACTGCCATCAACTTATATTTTACTTGATGTAGCTTACGTAGTTGCTCCGTTTTTGATGACTCAATTTTAAGCAAAATCCGAATTGAAATCAATTACTGATGTACATAATAATATGTTAATCATTTTGGTTATAGAAGAAGTAATTTATATGGAAATATCTCGAAGGAAATACTGCTGAATAGACAGAAGAGACTTAACTTTCCTGAAGTCAAAATCCTTCTTTTGCTCTACACAATAATACTTGTACCATGTAGTGAGTCTCTCAGATTTTGCGCGCGTACAGCAAGGTAGGTAGGGGTAAGGATAGGTGTATAATGCTTTTACCGTGCTACACAAGAGTCTCGCTCGAGCGTCACAATTTCGTGTAACAAATTTTCCTACATTTTCCTGGAAAATATACTCTTCACCGTTTAAAACTGGGCGATGTTATGAGCTCATGTTTACATATCATAAGGTGTGAGTTTTTGTTTAGTTTCGAAATAGACGTCGAGGCTATTTTATTTGATATTAACAAAAAGTTTTCGCTATGTAGCCACTATCTAAACTTGTATGTTTAAGGTTTAAAAATAAACACGAAAAAACTTACACGAAAAATCTTTTAGGTTTTTTGAAAAGCCGCTAAAAAATCTCGTTCTAACTACTATTCAATTTTGATGTTTGTAATTCAATCCCGTCGTCAGGGCGCGACCGGATTGCATGAAACTTGAAATAATGAGGATTCATGACCTCATGATAGCTACTTTTATCAATGTTCTAAGCGGGAAAAGCTGCGGGAAGCTAATAAGTCTAAAACAAAGCAGTGTTACATACATAATTTTTTAATAACTTGTCAATTTGTAAAGATGATTCAATATCTGCAGTGGACCGGGCGCAGGCTACAATACTCGTATAATCCGGTGTTTAGGTAAAATCAATAGGTCACCGAAGATAAGGCTGGGTAGGTAATATACCGAACCCTTGTCACGTGCCGACATTACGGACTAGGGATGGCCTAAATTACGGGCACGAGAAATTACGGACTGAAGTTTTACAGGTAAATGAGGTAAATGAAAGGTATAGGTAGTAATGAAATGCTGTAATTAACCTGCCCGTGGTAAATGGGGGTGACACGGGGTTTGCTTTCAGTAGCTTTCAAGAACTCATGAAATGTGTTGCTAAATAACGATATTTTTTTACGTACATGAAGTTGAATTGCTTAATAGATAGATAGATAAAAACTTTATTTGCCTAGATTTAACACACAAAATAAAATAAAAAAATACAGAGATATATTATACAAAACAAGAACTTAACAAGAAAATAAAAACTATAAATTATATTATAAATAAATTAATTATATTATAAATTTAAGTAAATCGTTAGCAACGGTATGCCACTGTTGTTTTAAAAGTGTATTTTTAAAGGTAAGTTTGTTGTCTGGTCAGGTTAATTTTATTGAATAAAATATTTTTCACTTTGACTTTGATAAAAATAAATAAATAATGCGGACAATCCACACAACACTATCTAGCCCCAAACTAAGCAGAGCTTGTTGGTACTATGGGAACCAGATAGCTGATATAATACTCAACCACACAAATATTTGTTCTCGGTGGGGATCGAACCCACGACCTACGGCGCAGAAGGCAGAGCTACTGCCAACTGAGCTTTTAAGTAAAGTTTGATTGAGGTTATGGGCTGCTGCGTTATTGTCTACCTCATCAGGAGTAAGCCTTGGCAGGATACCAAGGTTGCACTGTGTATTGTGACGTCATGTGACCTACACGGTGCGAAAAATGCACGGTGTGCAATTTTGTTACATACTTACCTATTTTTATTTTATTTGTTTTTGTGGTCAATATGTTTTTCTTCCTTCTATCTTTCTTAGTATCCTTTTTATAAAACCTTTCACTAATCAACTTCGCTGACTTAAAATCAACTTTAAGCCAGCCAAATCTTAAAAATCCCGTAATATCCGTATCAAAAATTGCGGTCTATTCCATCCCATCCCTACGTGGGATATTGTATGAGCGCAGATCGAAGTCTTATAATATTTTATTTCCTATAACACCTCTTGTGGGTTTCGGTATGAAAGGGTTATTATGTCGACCGAAAAGGCTGTCGAATTTTTCGGCGATTTTCGCCAAGAGACTTGTCGAATTCATAAGACCGCTAAAATGATACTAGATTTGGTAAATCGTTGCGTAGGCCTTTTCTTTCAATGTAAATTAGATGAGCCTTTGTAAAAACGACTGCCTACTGGGATCCAAAAATAACAAAGCTTTGTGTTCGTGATTCGGAAGTTGCTTACATTGTAAGGCAAATACTCCGCTGTTACCTACAGAGGGTTTCTTGTTATTTAAAGAATTGACATGGTACTTGTATGTATAGCAATAATATTAGATATTCAATATATAAGTCTTCTTTGTTAGGAAAACAAATTATAAATTGAATGGGAGTTTTGAATGGTTCTGTAAAATTATTTGAAGTAGATTATTATTTATATTTTCGATGTTAGCCGTTTTTTCCTACAATCATGGAATTTTTCGATACTTATGTCGTCGTAAAGTGCGTAAATAGATTACTTACCATCCGAAAAAAATGCTGACTTTAACAGTTGAGTAACGCCTCGCTTGCCTCCACCGCCGCCATTACCAAAAAGAGGAAAATTCATGCAGCAAGTATCCATCGATCAATCGGTACACATTTATCCGATTTGGCAACATTGCGTAATTTTATTTACCTACACCGAGTGGGATGTGATGGATGGAGAATAACTCACACCCGCAGCCAGAGAATACCAAATAATACAGCAATTATGTACTTGTTTAATATCTAAACCAGACATATCGTTTTGCCACGCGTTGTTAATAAAAGTGTACCTCAATACTAAATCATGGATTCTTTTTAAATTGAGAATTGTTTTTATAGGTTCATATCGATAAAACTTTTATCTACAAAAAATGATAGCTAAGTTTCATTGTTGCTAATTTGATAACCACGTTTCAATTTGAATCAAAAATTCAGAGCAATGAGTTTGGATTTCGAATGGAATCAAAAAGTTTCGTTCGCGTTAACGAAGCAAGTTGTAACAATGCAATGTTGTTTGATTGGAATCCAATTCGCAGCTAAAATATTTTAATATATCCCGCGATTGCTGAAGTTGGATCCTATTACAATTTTTTCCTATTTTTTTTTTTTTTTGTATATATTGTTTGTGATTTTGGTTTTTATTCGAGTGGTCTATAACTCCAATCCGGTCTTCAGTGTTTCCTCATTCCTTTTCAATTGAGTTAAATGCTGCTACGAGGAATATTATAAATGTTTTTGACGTGATAACGTCTTATAAATCGATGGAGCCGGCTGCACGCACGAAAAAACATGACTCATGCGTCGTTACGTCGTTTCGTCGTTCCATTTACCTGAGCCCGAGCCCGGGTCGGGTAATGGGTAAGGGTAAATGAGGGTAAGGGTAAATGAGGGTAAGGGTAAGGGTTCAGTCTGGGTCCGGGTCCAGGTCCGGGTCCGGATTTTCATTCAGTTTCATTCAGTTCCATTCAGTTTCATTCAGTTTCATTCACATTCAATTCAATTCAGTAAAACTAAAATTTTCTTTTGAAAAATGCAACCATTCCATCAGTATTTTCTTATGACGTTATCACGTTCAACTATCGTCAGTAAACCGACTTTACAGACAACCGATTTTTTTTTATTACCTTTGGAAATTCTCATTTTATTAATATATTTCTGTATTCAGTCTTCTTCTTTTTTTATTAGTATTTTTGATTAAAAGTTTATTCAATACTTTCATAAGCTTTTTAGTAACTTTTCAAAAATAGGGCTGGTTTCACGGATGACGACCAATTAAATATTTAACCGAGTCTTTAGGTTAAACCATCTCAGAGTGACGTCAGATAAAAATATCTAATTGTTTTTGTTATGTCATAAGTGGACAGAAATATAATTTATCTGACGGAAGTTAAAATCCGCCCAAAAGCACTTCCTCAATATTTTAATAATTGGGATAAATTAAACTGTTACAAACCAACTGAGCAGTAAATCTCCTTGTGTACACTTGAAAACAGCCTCAAACGGAAGACGACTGCCCTAAAAAGCACAAAATCTGAGTTAAGGGTTGTTTTAACGCTTTGGAAGTATCATACAAAGGGGGTTAGGTTACGTTCAGCCGGGATTTATGTACGCGACCGGAGTGCTCCATTCCACCAGCTACATCCACGATAAAGCAACGCCGCTGTACCGAACCCTGATACCAACACACAGATAACACTCCTCGATTGATCGTCAATGAGTAGAAATTCATTTATCTTTACCAAACCTTGAGATGAAAACCGCAAACACAAAATTTTACTTTAGAAGCACGAGGATAGAGTATGGTATTGTTTGAAAGGCGCAAGAATGGAGTAAGATTAAATTGCGGTTTCACTGAACCGATTTCAATTTCCAGCTGTTCGAAAGTTGAGAAGACGATTAACTACTTAGCAATTAATCAATAGTAGACGGCTAGTTTCTAGTTAGTGTGCTACAGATTAATTAGGTAAAGTTGCGCTGCTCATATTTATTTTGAATGTGCTTATTGTTTTCATTTATTCCGAACTAGGATGTGTTTTAGTCAAATTATTAATAAATTCCTAAACACTCTTATTATTAGCATTGCACCTATTAAATTGAACATCAATTTCATGTATTTAGCTATAAATTAGTTTTAACCCTTAACTGTAGTGGTCCAAAATAGTCACTTATCTATAGTCGTGGGTCCATGGGACCCACCTATTTTAGATTGTACTTTTTGTGTAAAAAACAAAAACCAATTATATTTTTACACTCTTTTATTATTCATTTATATATTTAACATTCATAGTTTTACAAAAAATCAACTATAGGAACTTTTATTCTTATCTTTAATGGCACTTCTTATAATCAGTCGTTATTTACTTAACCTAAAAACATGCTTACGAAAAAAAATCACATTAAATGGAAACGCACGATAAAAAAATTAAAATCAACTCTTTTCGTACACATAAGATAACAATTTTTAAGATAACTAAAACAAAAACAAATATACTTCTTCTATAAAAAATTTGACATCACCAAATGATGAGCCAAGTTATAAGCATGAATTACACACTGTTTTAGCACAAGTCATGCAAATAGGCAGTCTACACTTAGGACATAAATGTACAGTCTTCGCCCTTTTGTTTGGCGGACAAAAAGAGCATCTCTTTCTCTTACTCCTCTCCAATTTCAGGTTTTCATCGTGTGTTGAAGTTGTCTCTGCTGAATGAAGTTTCAAAGCTGTAGCAATGCTTGTTCGGAGTTGTGTAGAAAGTCTATCGTTATAAGACCTTTCTTTCATAACATTCCTTCGGTTTGCCATCTCAAAAACCTGAAAAAAACGGTAAAAGGAATATATAACATCAATGAAAAAAGTTACGCATCTATAGTCGTGGGTCCCATGGACCCACTCGCACACCAATACTCACCTTAGGAATAGCGAGCGAAACGCGTCCGTCCACTTACGCGCGCTTCGGCCTACTGTCGGAAGGTACCTAGGCGCGGGAGGCGCTCGGGCACGCGCTGTGATTTTTACACGAGTTCGAAGATTGAACCTGGGTCCATTGGACCCACAACTACAGTTAAGGGTTAAGCAAAGTTCGTCTGGAAGAAATCGCCCGATCGATCAGACCACCCATTGCAATACACTGCGTTTTCATTTTCTTTTATTACACTGGTTGTGTAATTAATTGGAACTTTTCCGTAATAAACGTCAACTTTTGTATGACAAGCTTGTCGATATTGAAACCTTTGTATTTAGTCTGTTTTTCATGACGATAACAATTCGCATTCATGAAACAGCTCCTTAACTCAGGGAAGCACATAATTTGTGACCGCTATCGACACCTAGATAAAACTGTTCGATTCGGTACGACTTTAATTTCTTTCCACGATAAATGTTCTTACACACGTCCTTCTCTTATTTTGGGAGGCAGAAAGAGACAAACGCCCTTGTGTAGACAAAGAAGTTCAGTTATTGGATTGCAAAGCGAAACACAACAGTAACTACAATAATACGATGAAAAAACATGAGCTAAATTTTGTTAGTATGTTCTTGTTATAGTGTAAAAAAGTGCAGAAAAAAACTAAGCAGCTTTGAACTACCCAAATCAACAAATCCGGACGGCACGTTGTAAAAAGTGCGGTCTTTGATCCACCAGACAAAACCTTACAACTTTATCAGACATCAATTTTTATGATATTACAAAATGAATTGGTTTTCCCGACAAATACAATTACAAAATGTATGCTCCTTTCCGACACCGGTAAAGCATGTTTGTCAAAACTCATTTGATTGACACTTAGTACATGTTTATGCAAATAAATAATCTTTATCTTTACCTTTATCTTCTTATTAATTTTATTATATTCATAGTAGATGTAGCTATGTAATAAAATCTCGTTTTGCATTGTAGAACGATTAGAGGCGACGCGCTTGGAGAAAGTTTAAATTGTTTTGTTCTTGGTTCGTCGTTGGATGGGCGCTGACAGTTTCGGCACTGTTTATTTGTTTGCGAATTTAGGTTTCTAGGTTCAACTTTATGGGGTGTGCTCTGGAGCACTCTTGAGCCAAAATCCAAGTTGTATTTAATCTACTTGTCAGATTGTGCTTGATATAGGTAGGACTAGGGTAGACTGCTTGGTGTTTACAACGAAACAAATTAATAACATCCAAGTTTAAAATAATAGTAATTGCTTCTTGAACTCTGGATTTCCTTTGTTACGAGACTACCATGACACCAAATACCTATCCAAACCTTTTAATATTCAAATAGCATTGGCAATAAAAATACAAAATAGAGACTAGAACAAATCTACGCAAATCAAATGTATGACATGAGTATGACAGGCGTCATGGCTCTGTTGGTAGTAACTCTGCCTTCTGCGCCGTAGGTCGTGGGGGCACGATCCCCACCGAGAACAAATATTTGTGTGGGGAATGTAGATATTTGTTTTCTGTCTGGGTGTTGTATTGTATCTTTATACTGTGCATTGGTCGCGTGGAACTGGCACCTAGACTCACCTTAGCTTTAAGACGTTTTTCAAAGTGATCCTTGCGATTTTACTGAATAAATACACTTTTGATTTTGATTGATTTCTTAGTATGTATTTGCATAAATATTATATGAAAGTATTCTAACAAGCTCTGCTTAGTTTGGGGCTAGATTATGTTGTGTGTATTGTCTACAATATATATTATTTTATTTATATTTAGTACTTGGCTGGACAAACAGGTTCCTTTGCCCAAAGCCGGGTCTTACCTGAATCTTACCGTCCTGAATGCCATCTTCGAAACACTGCAGCCATTACTCACGGCGGGCTTTTCTTAAGCCCTGGTTCTCGTAACTGCGGAGAGATAGAGCGGTACCCGACCATGATGACACACATTTGAATGGAAATGCATTTATTGAACTTCAGCAAGATTTATAGGAGCTTTCAATCATTACATAGACGGATCACCGCCACGGTTGCTAGTGTAGTGTATATCTACTTATAAACATTTTTAGTTCTATTGTTATTTTAAAAGAAATGCTAAGATGCTAGAATGCTACTGATTAAGATTTGAAAATAACATCAAACTACTTATTCCAGTACCCAATAAATCTTATACCTTTAAACGAGAAAATCTTGTATATATTTAGAATCTCGGAAACTGCGCCAACGATTTTCATGAAATTATGTATAAGTACAGAGGGTTTCGGGGGCGATAAATCGATCTAGCTAGGATTCATTTTCAGAAAATGAGTCTGTTCGTTAAAAAAAAACTAAAAACATAAACTGAATATGTGACTGCTCCTGCCATCTATTGACGATTGTGAGCAACTAAATGATAGATATCCAGCAGATGGCGTTGTTCAGTAAGAATAAACCAATAAAGATAATAAATTGACTTTTATGATTTCTTAAAAATACAAATTAACGAAAAAAATTCCGAGCGAAGCTCGGTTACCAACTGCTAGTGCATTATAATATCCAGATACAGAACTAACAACTTAGTGCATTATATCTATATTTTTCGAGGCGGAATCGAACCCATAATCTACAGTGCCACAAATCGAACACAGAGGCCTGATAAGTTCCTACGCCACAATACAATCAAACATAGCGTTGTATAACGGCTGCCGTTTTCCACGTAAACTGCTCCTTATTCTAGCTAGGATAGGTACAGTGAGGGTACAGTTGACCACTTCTTGTTGGGAAGCGGAGCGTACGCCGCAGCGGTCGCCGGTACATGCAGGTACAGATTAAACATCACTTGCAGACGCACTCACACCGATCTGTAACAACGAACTAGGTACTGGAACTAGGGAAGAGGAATATTTCTCCGATGGCAACCACAAATCGAAAGAAGTGTTGGAAATGATTTCATGAAATCGAGAAGGTTCAAAAAAGCTCTTTATTTCAGTAAAATTGGTCTAGTCTTTGGTCATTGTGTTACATTTTTCCACAGATAAGAGACATTCATTTTTGTTTATGACTTACAGCCCTACTTGTAAACGCAATTTAAATTTAATCATTGCTTAAAGTTAGCCCTGTCACTGTTTGTCATTACCCAGTGGTAAGAGATGGTAATAGTTTAACCACTGTTTATCTTTTGACATATTTTTATAAGTAAGGCCATAAGTCTATTAAAGTAGATCCGAAAATACGTTTATCTGGGTTTTTGTCAATTGCTATATACTTTTTTTAGCACGAAATGGTTTTAACTAAGGCAACCGAAATAAAATCAAAAAACAGCGTGCGGTGTGACGAGCCCCCTTCAAGCGGGAGGCTCCACCGACCATTCCTCTGCACCACTTCAGATTTAATCACAGTACACCTGCCGGCCACTAGGTCCCTCGTGATGCTCGTTAGTTCACTCTCAAACAAACGTCACTTTACTTTGTTCTACTGCTCTTCCAACAAACACAGTTTTTATCTTGAATATAATTGTGCATGGATTCAAAATAATATATTTATTTATTAGGCCTACCACAAGCTCTGTCTGGCTCTGTCTCTGGTTTTGAGTCTGTGTGAGTGATCACCAATGTATTATACTGTGTGTGACGTTTCGACGTAGAATTTATTGACTCAACACTCACACAGACTCAAAACCAGAGCCAGAGACAGATTCAGACAGAGTTTGTGCTAGGCCTACAGTTATTTATTTATTTATTTATTGTACAGAAAGTTAGGTACATATAACATAAAACAGTGGCTTAAAGCCTAAGTAAGGTTTGTCTTACCACTGGGTTCTCAATAAATATCAATACACTTATAACTAATAACTTACACAATAAGAAAAAACGCAACGAACAAATACAACCTTATTAACCTACTGGGCGATCGCACACTCAAACAACGTAGTCAACTGCGACTGCGACTTGGTTCCTAACTCATATAACAATTAAAAATAGCAGTAAAGTTCCAGTGTGATGCCACTCCATCTTAATGAGACGTAGGCAATACTAGAACAAAAGTTTCAAAGACAGCACACGCTATGCTTCAAACTAATAATAATGTACCTGATTGATTTGATTTGTTTGTTTGGGTTTCAAGTGCTCTAATGCAAGGGTCTTGTAACAGTGACACAGTTATCTCCTGCGTCCACCCTATGGCTGCCATAAATCTAGACCTAAGTCTAGGTGACCTAAGATGGGTCTACGATATCACAAGGTCGCAGGAAACACCTAGATCGGAGACGTACCCGACAGAGAAGGCAACAAATGAGGTCGACTGGCCTCTCAGCTCAGTTGGTAGTAGCTCTGCCTTCCGAGCCGTAGGTCGCGGGTTCGATCCCCACCGAGAACAAATGTTTGTGTGGTGAACACGGATGTTTGTTCTCAGTCTAGGTGTTGTATTGTATTCTAAGTATGTATTTACAAAAAAAATATGTATTATATCAGTTATCTGGTTCCCATAGTACAAGCTTTGCTTAGTTTGGGGCTAGATAGTGTTGTTTGGATTGTCTAAAATATTTATTTATTTTATTTTCCTTTATGCCCAGAAGTGGCTGATACCAAGCTGAATGAAGTCTAGGTTTAAGCTAAAAGTGTCTAGTGAGAATTCAATGTTCACTTATCTACCTAATTCCTACTTTATGTCGCAATTTCAAGGTTGAATATAAACTTCACTTGCGAACTAAAACGTAAGTTAAAGTGCGTAATTGGATTTTCAATACATTAACTGTCTATTACACCCAACTATCTTCAAATAAATTATGAATATAAAGATATTATTCAGAGTAAAAGCTGATTTAGCTTTTAGACGTGAAATTTGTGAAAATTGCTAATTTATTTAAATTATATTACTTACCCATACCCATCTAAGTTGAAACAGTCTGTATAACAGTAGGTACAAAACGAGATTCTAATTTACATTAAATCGCATTTATTTTTTACATAATAACAGATTGCTGTACGTCATCTCATACCGATTTATTATTATGAGTTGCCAAAGATAATGCCCAAGAAACATCCAGTAACACAACTTAAAGACAATTTGATTTGATTTGATTTGACTGGTTATATTCGGGGGATTTCCCATAGTCACAACGCTTGGTAAATAAATTCGTTTCTACAGTGACGTAATGTATGGTTATTAACTAAACGACAGAACTTCTGCAACAAGTCATATTCAAATGTAATAAAATAATATTTCATAAAGTCATTATAAGCGAATAAAATTAAGTCCACACTCGGAGCAATGCTTCAGAAAACTAGGTAGGTACGCTATGCAATACAAAGAAATATAACGATATAGAATGGACCACGGTATAATGCAAACTAGCTTTTTATATTTGCGTGCTCGACGAAAGGAGCACCTGCGATCTGTAATATTGCATCAACTGCACTCCTCAAAGTATTTATTAAACGTAGGGTTACATATTTTTTTGCATTTAATGGCTTATAAATGACGAAGCTATGCAATAACAAGCATAAAAAACAACCTAATGGAAAACCACCTCATCTTTTATTTGAGGTCAATTAAAAACGATCATAAATTAATCCAATGATTTTATAAAAACATTTGCAATCTCGCCTATAATATACTGAAAATTTAACCCAATAACTCCAAGTGAACAAAAAGGGTGTAAAACCAACACAGACCAGCAAACACTAAGCACCAATGCGGATTAAAATTAAATTAAATTAAAATTTGTTTTTTCTTAACTTAAAGCTTTTGTGTTTCCGTTTGAAGGGTGTGGGTGCCGGTAAAAGTACTGGCACGTGAGGCTGAACGTCTGTATGCCTTAAGTTGATGGACGCAGATATGCATCGTAGGGCACGTTCCTGACGTGCATGACCTAGGAGGCAATACTTTGATAGAGGCGATAGTTACCACTTAACATCAGGTAGGCCATATGCTTGTTCCATCAACTAGATGTATAAAAAAAAAGCTAACATACAAAAATAAAATAAAATAAACAGAGAGCATTACCAATAGGTGCACAGAGTTATAGGAGTTAAGAGGGAATCACACAGGCGACTCTCCATACAAACGTAGTCCCCTATTTCCTCCCTGGATAATGCCTCTAGAGTAACCATTTTGTCTCATAAAATCCAGATCTGCTTACGTGCTCGTATGTTTTCCTTTTTTTAAGAAACTTATTGATAAAGAAAATATCACCTCCAATTCATATTTCATATAAATCATATTAGGGTCATAATTTCTTTATCAATAAGTTTCTGAAAAAAAGGAAAACATACGAGCACGTATATAGCAGATCTGGATTTTATGAGACAAAATGGTTACTCTAGAGGCATTATCCAGGGAGGAAATAGGGGACAACGTTTGTATGGAGAATCGCCTGTGTGATGCCCTCTTAAGAGTTCACACAATTATGTTACTTGACTGGCATTGGACTGAGACTACATCAGTCTATTCTAGCTCGGTCTAGCTCTGAGAGGCGCGATGTGCGCAAACCGGCGAACTTAATAAATTGTTCCAACTATTCATCACGTGTTTGCAGACGAAACTTTCAGATGCATTTAATTCTGAAGAGGGATTTATATTGCTCGAATACAGAAATTGCCAGAATATACTGACTTTATTAGGTGAGTTAACTATGGAAAGTACTTGTGTGCGACCCGGTATATGTTTTGACTAATAAATATTCTTTTGTGAATGAGGTTGCCCGAAACAGTACTACTGCTGTAAAAGAAAAGAAGAAAGAAAGAAAATATATTTATTTGTCATAAGTATACGTAAGACAAATAAAATAAAACACACAGAACGGACAACTGAAGGCAGGCAGGCTACCTAAGAAGGTAATAATACAAACAGAACTGGACACAGAACAAATTACTGCTGTACCTATTTCTATCCCTTTAGAAGACGCTTGCAATACTGTGACGACCGGTAAGAACCGTTCAAATCATAAGCCATCATCATAAGCAATCATAAGATCATAGGACTGCTGTGGTCGCCTACCCTTCAAATTGGAACACAGGAATGCGGGCATCACTTCTTCCACGCAAAAACGGAAAAGCCATTTCTGGCTACAACGGTACCTATCGCTATTATAACTTCGTCACGTATTTTAAAAGAAAATGTTCACCTTCTGACACCAGCTCCGCGCACAGAACTAATAATTGAGTACTACGAACCGCCGGGACTTAAACAAGAGCTTGTAAAAGTACATTCCCGCGTTTAAGAATCAGGTAATGTTTGAGAAGCCAGGCTCTGCACACTTGCCCACAAAAATCTGTCGCTTCCTTCGCCTTGTTCCAACGAGATAGAGTTGAATTTGGCATGGATCTGTATCATGGGTGTACTGCCGAGATTTTAACAGCAAAAGTTAAACAATAAACGTAGAAACTCGGCAAGTGAGTTTCGGCGGAAGCATCACTCGTGCTCGCCTGCTTACGATGAGCCTGTTGTTTTATGATAATTCCGATGTTATGTCGTTATAAAGCAAAGGTATAAAATTCCAGATGCGCTCATTGTAATTGCAGCTTAAAAAAACAATTTAAAAGAAACGATTTTTGCAGAAAAAGATTTTGCATTGTTTTGGCTCTGCTTTTTGGTATTAGCGCTGTTTTTCAAGCTAGGTTTTGTCTAGAGTTTTTTGGAAATTAAAATCTCCGACCACATTTCCACGTTAAATCCTAAAACTACTGACCATCTAAAAAGATATCCCTTTGAACGGAGAATCTTTGCGCACATCTAAGCGTTCTATGGTGGCGATAAGTAAAACGCTGTTAATACGACATCGATATTTGTCAGCGTTTCACTGATCACCATGAGAGCAACGCACTAGGATGCCACTGATAAACAATGATCTTAATGTTTTTTCATATCTTTTAGCGTGGGTTTGATGGATCTTTGTGTGACGTATCCATGCAAACCTGACATCTCCGTCCCGCGGCAATTTGTTCCCTAAACTGTAATTGGAAGTTTGAACGGTCCAGGTGTTTGCTATTATTGTATGGCAGATAAATTTTTATGCAAGTTGGAAAACGCCGACTTAAGTGATTACGGAAAGATGCTGTGGAATCCCCGCGTTAAAGTCCTTGGCCTAATTGATAAGAAAGAATGGAAAACAACATTTTCAAACTTTTAATAGCGATGTTATTATTTATCTATTTCATCCTTTACCTCTGCAATATAAATATGATACAGCATATTAAGTGTGTGTGAACTATTTAAAAACTGTAGGGATGCATATTAAGGATGGAATTTTACAGCCGTTTTAAGCCGTCATGACTTAGCCACTACTATAGCCAGGACTAAACTGATTACTATAAATCTTTCACTACCGGTCGCGCATCCAAATAATTTGCAGCAGTTTGTGCTCTCCCCATTACAGGTTGGAAGTCCTTCATCGCTGCTGAATACGCATAAGTTTTTAAACTAACCAGAGCGTTGCTTGCACTGGCCTTGAGGAATATGTTCCCAGTGGCATTACTCTTGACCTAGTTTTACCCACAAGAGTATAATTATTTTCATGAAAGAAGCAAGTAGCTTATCCGGCCTGTAACGCATCTGCGCACATCTTGAAAACTTTGTATGAAATTGACATAATTATGAATTCCTCTAAAGCCTTGCGCTGTTCTGCGGTTGTGGTCAGTGAAACGTTGTCAAATATGACAGCGATATTTGTCAGCGTTTCACTGGCTGACCGCAACCGCAGAACGCTTAGGTTGAAGTGTTTTACCAAAACGTAGTGCAGGCGCCTGTAATGAGAATTGGTACGTACAGAATAATAAAATGATGAATCCAAGTATTTTAAGAGCAGCGTGAGTTTGTGAAGCGTTTGGGGAACATCGAATGTAACCGGGGCTCCAGCGCTAGATGGATCGCGAAAAATAGCTTTTCAAAAACAATTCTCCGCTCCAATATGTAACGGAATATCGTAAACTCGTATTTTTAATTAAACCCCGGTCCAAGCTCAACTTTATCCTCCTTGATTAAATTCCATTTATGCCGTGTTGGTATGGGCAAAATACTTGTTTAGACTCTTTAAGGGCTACATTTTGTTTTTATATAATTAATTCCTGGCCTTAAGTTAATCTTCCTTTCCGAGGAAATTGCTTAAGAGCGTATTAGATATTTTTTTCCTTAATTTTTCAGGCTTGTAACCGGAGGAATTTCGTATTTACGCTTCTTTGGTTCAGTTAAATTAAATTGTAACAAAAGTGAACAATATTAATTAAAAGCTTGAAGGATTACATTGATGTATTTTATGTTTTAAACCACTGCACATCACAATGCCTTTTTAGGGCTCTTTTAACCATTGTTTGAAGCTGGTTTTAGATTGGCACATATTCTTGTTCCCAAGAATCATCCTAGAACTGTGTATCATGAGTCCATCATCACCTGTCACAAATACAAAGAAAAGCTTACGATTGAAATTCTCTTGCACGATAGACATTTTCCCAGAGAGAGGTTGAAGCAGCAATAACTTTTGAAAACGTCTAAAGATATTGCTGCTTCCATCTTTTCCCTCAACAGAGGAGTCAGGAGCATGTCTAACCCAATAATTAAATGGTCGTGTACCTGTGACGTCATACTGCATACGAGGTATCGTGCTTATTATGGGCCCACTCCGGCGAGACCCTAATTATTGTGTCACTCCGTGCGTGAAGGGACCACTTGTTCGCTCCCCTACCATGCCAAATCGAAAGGCAAAATCATCAAGAAAAGCTACTAGAGTCTGTTCAGAAAGAGAGCCGTCGCGTCGTGGCCAAATTGAGAACTAACGTTTCGATTTTTATATGGCAGCTCATCCCTTTCTTTCTGTCAGCATTTTGCATCATAAAAATTAAATAAAGGAATAGTACACTAGTTGTGATAGGATCAAAACGCAACAGACGCGCTATTGTATTGCCCACTAAACAAAAAAGGGTGATTAAGCACAGCAGCGCCCTTCAATCCCACGACGGGTCTCTTTCTGAACAGACTCTACATCTTCTATACATGACAGCTTCATAAAGAACATAATTGAAGGAAAATGGAGAAGAAAAAGGCCAAGAATAAGTTACGTGAGCCAGAATATCGTATAATATAATAGAAGAAGATCGCTGTCATATCATATAAGGAACTCAAGGAGGCCGTATTCAAATGACTCAATTGGAGGAAACTTCATCAAAACCTTGACCAGAGCTGAAGCCCTCCTGAGCCAGAAGCTTCTAAATCTCGTTTCGCAAGTTTGTATGAATTTTTGATTGCCGATGGTCAGACATGGATTGACAGCATAAGACCACGAATTTTATATCAGTAGGCATACTACAAGCTCTGTCTGGCTCTGTCTCTGGCTCTGGCTTCGAGTCTGTGTGAGTGTTGACTAAATAAATCCTTCGTCGAAACGTCACACACAGAGCACAGCAGTCAATACACTGGTGAGCACTCAAACAGACTCAAAACCCGAGCCAGAGACAAAGCCAGACAGAACTTGTGGTAGGCCTACAGGATCAATATTAGTTTTGAACGACAACATTAAACTAACAAGCATCTGACTTTAAATTTTAAAATTTTTGTTTTTCCACTGTTTATCTTTCCCGATGACACTGATTCGAAAACTTATAGTAGCCTTTTAAAGCGTGACTATATAAAGATGTCCTCTCTAAATAGATGAACTCATTGAGCGCCTGAACCTTTTCAATTACTAACTTTTTGCATAAATACCACCTTCTGCCAAAATCAAGCCTTAAGCTGCCGAGTTAAGTGGTTCATTTCGTGGTAAAAATTAAGTAATTTGTTATTAAAACAAGGTGTATTATTTTAATTTATTTATTAGGAGAGAAAAAGGTTTTAAAGGAGCATAGCTGCTAAAAATGGCAATTACGTGCATGCAAACTACTTCTATAAGAGCGTCAATAGTGAAATACAATAGGTTTAAAACTGACCAGAAAAATAAAAGTGAAGTAAATATAAGTTAGAAAAGAAGATCGGCATTGCGAAAAATGTCGTGTTTTTGTGTGCAACAACAACAAACCCCTTAAAACTATAAGAAACAACTTAAAAGTTCTCTCTATGTAATAATATAATTACTTCTGCAGTCAGTATCGTTTACACTTGTTTTTGTCTTAACCTTGTTTCCAAATTCCAATATACTTAATGTTTTTTTTGTATACTATTTGCTGTAGGCCTACCACAAGCTCTGTCTGTCTCTGGCTCTGGTTTTGAGCCTGTGTGAGTGTTGACTAAAAAAATCCTACGTCAAAACGTCACATGCACAGTGTAATACGCTGGTGAGCACTCACATAGACTCAAACCCAGAGCCAGAGACAGAGCTAGACAGAGCTTGTTGTAGGCCTGATGGAACAAGCCTGAGCTGGTGCCGAAGTTGTAACCGTAGCCTATAAAAAAAAACAAATTGTATTTATTCAAAAAATTACAGGTTGGACAAATAAAGGGTTGGGATATCTTCTTTTAAGTTGTTAAACCTGTATTACAAGAGATCCCCTCTTTTCTGCCAAACAAACAAAGCGTTGCCTCGTAGGATTTATAAACTGATTAATTTAAAACTAAGCAACGGAGCAAAACCACATAGTGTGCTGTAATATCATCCCGACAGGCTCACCACAATTGCTTATTTGTGTGCGTGAGCGCTCGCCGCCGACCGATGCCATTCGTAATTCACTATTAGCCGATATTTACCCAAACCTACCCTAATCCATTAGGAATGTAACTAGCGCACCGCTTTGCTATTGCGCTTTGCAAATACGGTGGACGTCATATTACGGCCGAAACTTGGGATTTTGTCATACGCAACAGGTTCATGAAGATTAGACAATAAATAGGCTTACTTATAAAAATATGTCAAAAGATGTACAGTGTTTAAACTACTGCCATCTCTCACCACTACAGTGACAGGGCAACTTTAAGCATGAATTAAAATATATATTCCTTTTCTAAGAATGGCTGTAATTGATTTAATACTATTTTTTGTGTGTTGCAAAAAAAAATGCTTATTCTATTCTATTCGGACGGAATCAGTTTTATTTATCCAGATAACAACTTAGCAATAGGAGAAATTGCGGTCAAGCGTTTGCCTGAAAACTGTACAAAAGTCCCATTGTGTTTTGACCGTGTAAAGTAGAAAATATAGTACACAAGTATAGTAGTAGCAAATAAAAAGACATTAGGTGACGTTATAGTAGTGTTTCAGCCAATTTACCGTGCGTACAGCCGATTAGTATGAAATTGAACTTTAGAACTGTAAAACTTATCTTGGTCGGTTGAATATCGCAGATGCATAAATTACGTTCGTTAAATAATGGCAACCGCTTCACAGTAACTTTTAGCCTATATGAAGTGCATAGCAAACACACTGACTGAAAATCTCTAAATGTTGATCTACTGTACTTAAAATGATTGCTCAGTTATTGCTTTTGTTTACATTCTCAAGTGTATTGTTACTTCTATACCTATTGCAGCATTACCACAGAGGGCACGTCCAAGGACGTGCCCTATAGAAGTGTGCAAGAAGTGATTGCCCATCCACACATATCTTTCAAATCAATTATATTTCTGCCGTGAAACAGCATTGCTGTGTTTCAGTTTGAAGAGTTCGGGGTGCCGGTGCAATTACTGGCACGTGAGGCTGAACATCTTAATGCCTCAAGTTGATAGACGGAGGGAAGTGCATCGTAGGGCACGTTTATGACGTGCGTGATCTAAGAGGCAATGCTTTGTTATAGGCGATGGTTACCACTTAACACCAGGTGGGACATATGCTTGTTCCATTAGCTTGTTGTATAAAAAAAGAACACAGCAATATTAGCTTCACAGCTGATGATAATGATGTTTCAGTAGCTCACCACATTCCTAAACCGAATAAATTTAGAAAAAAAAACACACCTATCGTAGAACCTAAAAAGATGGTGTCAATTGCACGAAAGGAGCCTCTTTGAGGCGCACTTAAAATCCTTTCACCACACTTGGTTCGAAAGAATCAGTGACATGATAAGAAGAAGACCACATTCCTAAACCATAAAGCAACCGACAAACGATAGCTATCAGTGCAAACGACAATCGGACAAACACTCCCACATTAGTCTGGATTAGTGTTTAACCGTCGACTGTCTAGTGCAGAGCCAGACTAACCAACAACCATACAGACTAAAGGCTTTTGTAGACATATCACTTTGGAATCTTGTCTACTGTTTTGTGGTAGGTATTACGTAAATAAAAAATTACAGCCATACCTATAAACGCAATTTAAATTTAATAATTGCTTAAAGTTAGCCCTGTCACTGTTTGTCATTACCCAGTAGTAAGAGATGGCAATAGTTTAAGCACTGTTTATCTTTTGACACATTTTTATAAGTAAGGCCATAGATCTTTAGGACAAATGCGTTCTTAGATATATCATAGACAATACAAAAAGTGTATTTTAAAGTGAAAGTAAACAGGCTTTTGCATCCATTGTAGATGATCTAAATAGCGTCAGGGGTAACTAGTGTTTTACTCATAAATTATGTTATATGCCCCTACTTGCAGGACGCTATGGTGATTGGGACAGAGTTTTAGATGGAATAGACTTGCCCAGCACCTATACCATCCTGACAGTTAAGTCGGCCTAATCCATAGGAAAGACACTAAATAAGTATTTCAGAGGATGAGTGGTAGGTATATCACTCAGCAAATCATAACAATAAAATCTCTATAATGTTTGCCTAGGATAGAAATTAAAGTCCCAATTAACAGCGCAGCAAGCAAAGCTACAGCCAACAGGACTGTGCGGACACTTAAAAGTGGTCCTTGGTGTAAAAATGCTAAGTCTAAAAGAAGCCTGAGTCCTGAGTCCTGAATCCAAGACAAATGTGCGCCTTAATCAAGGACTTAAAGTTATTTTTCCGAGAGCAGATAGAAGTGACAGGAATTAGTTGTCTCTGAACGGCAGATAGGAGTTAATTCGTTTTCTTTGCGGACGGCGCTGCGCTGGTCGTAGCTCGCTGACTGCGCAGGGGCTTTGTTTACTAAGATACGGTAACTGTTATGTTACAGCCGTTAAACTTCGGTGGCAGTCAACTGAATGATGGCAGACGTGAAACAAGTGTTCTTTTTTTGAGCTTGCGTTTGACTGCAATCTCACTCGATGTTTAGTTATTATGTGGAACGAAGTCTTTTTTCTTTATTTTCGTACTAAAACTAGTTTTAGTAGTAGTAGTAGTAGTAGTAGTAGCTAGGGCTCGTCCGGGGAAGTACTACCATTTCTTGCTTTGCCTTATTGCCGTGAAGCAGCATTGTTGTTTTTCTCTGCCTCAAGTTTATGGATGCAAGGTAGTGCATTGTAGGGCACGTCACTGACGTGCGTGACCTATAAGGCAATACTTTGTTAAAGGCGACGGTTACCACTTTACATCAGGCGGGCCATATAACTTGTTCCATCACTACCTGTATTAAAAAAAAAACTAATTACACGCCTTACTATTAAAAAGTCGTCAGTATTAATAACGGTAGCCACATTTTAGGAACCAAAGTTTTAAACGAATGAGTCTAATGAGGTTAGAACGGGAATTCGATACATTTATTTCTAGCCGATAGGACTAGCTGGTTTAACAATAATTTTAAACGAAAAATTCAACCGACATAACACAAACCTTTTCAGTCACAGAATTCTTAATACAAATCCTTAAAAATTTACAAACCTTTTATTGTTATTTTTCAATGTTTTAAACTAAATAGAGCCCTTTGAGTATCGGCTTAGCTTAGTTTTTGAGTTATCAATGCTTTGTTTACGAATTTGCCTCTTCCAATTATTATTACTCCATAGACATTTAGACATCCGTTAGTATTTAATTTGGCAAAAAATGAAATACTCACAAAATAATAACGTTTCTGGCAACTCTTCACGTCGTTATTGTTTACGTCTACGTTATTGAAACCACGCTAATCTCTGTATATAACAGGATTTTTTATGAAATGCCTTAGAGATAGCAATAACACGAAATGAAATGCCTAACCGCCTCCAGGGCGGTCGCGCCCTAATACTGATATAATGAGCGAACTTGGGCCGTTTCTTTTCACAAACTCTGCAACCTCTTTGTGAGTCTTTGCATTTTTCCTCCAATTCTGAGCTCCAAGAGTTCCAAGCTAATTGACAGCACACTGGAATGATAAATGCTTCTTGTAAAACATGAATGCTTAACCCGACGATTGGTTAAATAAAAAATGGTGAAGTTAACCGCTTGAGTCTTTAAAAGAGTTTTTTGGTTTAGACTTCTGTAGCTGCCAGTCCGTCGCTCGTCTGTTTTTATTTAACTTCACTTTGCAGCCAGCATCTTTGGGACGTTTCCGGTACTAATTTGGATCAATTTAGCTATCTCTAGATCTACAGATGGCTCAACTGTTTCTTACATATTTTGTAAGTGTTTGTAGTGATATATGTATACTTCAATATGGTGAAATAATTGTTTTTAGGATTTACGACGCAACATCTTAGATAATGAAAATGCAAGAGGTTAGATGTTTTGATATTTATGGCTCAATCACGAATGGACCGATACGTTTAAAAATTAAACTATTTATAAGAAGAAAAGCCAAGGGTGGCCTTCATATGACATTTAAATAAGGGCAAGTAGAATAGAGTACCGTGAGGTATACTTGCGATTAGCGCGCGTCGTGCTCCGGTCAGAGAGATATTGCAACGCTTAGCTTTTTGCCACCTCCTGCCGCCCAGTGCTAATGTTCGGTCGTTGGCTGCCAAGCTTGTACACTTGTACACTCTAAGGACTTGACAATTCATTTGGGTAGTGAGTGAAAACCAGTTTATCGGCCGATCCGTTGAAATAGAGCACAAACGAAGGAAACGTAGCGACATTTCGGATTGTGCAGTAGCAAAATAGTTCTAAATAGGCTAGGCTTGATCGCGAGGAACTGGCACCTGTAGGCCTACCATGAGCTCTGTCTGGCTCTGTCTCCGGTTCTGGTTTTGAGTCTGTGTGAGTGTTGACTAAATAAATCCTACGTCAAAACGTCACACACACACAGTATAATGCACTGGTGAGCACTCACACATACTCAAAACCAGAACCAGAGACAGAGCCAGACAGAGCTAATGGTAGGCCTACTGGACTCACCTATTTTTAAAACGTTTCAAAGTGATCCTTGTGATACAACTGCATAAAGAAATTTAGAATTTGAATGTATATTTCATAATTGGCAGATTTTTTGGTTGTAGAAGATTTTAAATTAGGATGCATTTTAGCATACCAAGTGTGGTTATCCAAGCAGTGGTATGCCAAGAAAGTTAAAGTATACTTACTCCAGTGTTCCCGCGATTCATAAAATAGATCTGTGGAACCGCGGAGTTTCTGTCGTAAAGCAAGGAGTCGCCAAGTTGGACGCACGCCCAAAATAGCTTGACACGGAATAACTTGTTTTTATGAAGTGGTGCGCTTAATGGATTGCCACTTGGAAGTGCACTCGTCAAGTTATTTGCCAGCCATGATTGCTCAGTGTGGGAGTTTCTTGTTGTTTTGGTTTTTGCGGAGAAAGGAATGTCTTGTAACGAAAAAGTACCATACCGTATCCGCCATACCGTAGGTTCCTAATATGTTTACCGTATGCACAAGGGTTAATGGTGTATTCTGTGTTGTTTTCTACATCACTGATAGTTCATGATTGTTTAGAAGCTAATAGGAAAACAGTAAACTATAGGTTTTCATATAGCCTCATTTTCTTCATTTGAACGGTTCAAAAGACTTGATAAAAACAGAAAAAAACCTTTATTTGTATAACTGTACATATAAGTAGGTCAAAATAACAGCTGCAATGACAACACCTGCTTTCATAAGCAGAAGTTCCATCGGCATCCAGCTTGATCCATGCCGATACGACGTGCGAAACAATGTGGCGCTCCAGAGGTGTGCTAGGCCCGTTTCAAACACTCAGTTATTTGAAGTAATTTTGTTCGTACTCGTATTATCAATATAATATTATAAAACAAACAGATTTGATGATTGATTTGACATTGATTGAACAAAGATTTTTATAATGTCCCAAAAGTTAAGAGCCGAGCGGAAGGTCGCGGGTTCAAATCCCGCTCGGCTCTTAACTTTTGGGACATTATAAAAATCTTTGTGATTTCCTTAAGTGTAGTAAACACTATAAAATTAATAAACAATTGATTGAACAGATTGACTGGCCTCTAGCTCAGTTGGTAGTAGCTCTGCCTTCTGCGCCGTAGGTCGTGGGTTCGATCCCCACCGAGAACAAATATTTGCGTGGTAAACATAAATGTTTGTTCTCTGTCTGGGTGTTGTATTGTATTCTATGTGTGTATTTACAAAAAAAAATGTATTCAAGTATTATATCAGCTATCTGGTTCCCATATTACAAGCTCTGCTTAGTTTGGGGCTGGGTAGTGTTGTGTGAATTGTCCACAATATTTATTTATTTATTTATAGATACATCAAAGAGATGAAACCAATGCAATGGGTAAGTCAAATTAAGATTGGTTTGAATGTTTATACGAAGTCTTTCTCATCACAATTTTAATACAATAGACAATAGCTTAATACATTCTACCAGCTAACTTAGACAAAAAAAATACGTGCGGTAAAAATAAACGTAAACTACTTACTTGGTTACAAAAGGCATGTACCGTGTGATGACTGCGTTATTTTTGTTGCCGCGCCGCTGCCGCATGGTGTGAGCCGGCCTTACAGATACTGCATAGCAAGCCGAACAGCCTAACAGCCGGAACACCTGCCGAAAACAATTTTCTGGTGCGCCGCCCGCCCTCCACTCTTATCGCTTCTGTTCCATATATTTTTAGGAAGTTGTGGCTTCCGATTGGAAAATAAAATTGAATTGTTTTTGTGTAGTTTTTATTGCTCTAGTTTGCTGCTCGGATTTTTTAATATTTTTGTTTGTTTATTATGGATCTCTTTCATTGTTCGAAAAAATAAGTAAAATAAATTCAGGGATCTACGAGTATGTTGATAAATTCAACTTGTTATTTATTTTAATCAGTAGGCCTACCACAAGCTCGTTTTGGCTCTGTCTCTGGCTCTGGTTTTGAGTCTGTGTGAGTGTTTACGAGTGTATTATACTGTGTGTGTGACGTTTCGACGTAGACGTTATTTAGTCAACACTCACCAGGCTCAAAATCAGAGCCAGAGACCGAGCCAGACAGAGCTTGTGGTAAGCCTACAGGATAGTTGTAGGAAATATTCTTGCCAATCATATCTCTAAAAATAATAATTGAGGTAAGATTTCACTTTTGTAACCATTTTGTAGGACTTTTTATTTGTTACTTTGGGGCGCAACTAGCCCCAAAAAAGCATTTGAAATGGTGATGAGTATTCTGGGTGACATGCCAGTAAAGCTATGGATAGCTCGAGGAATATAATGAGATCATCCAGAGGTCACCCAACAAAATTACTACATTTCAAAAGCTTTTCGAAATGCTTTTATCAGATACGGGATAGTACAGTCTGTACCAGTCTGCTCAATATTGCAACAAATCCTTTGAGCTACTTTGATAGAACTATTTAGAAATGATCAAATTATTCGTGTTCTCGGATACCTAAATAGTAAACTAGCTATTTGAACACTATTTTTATGAAACACCAATATTTACCATGATTAAATTTTTGTGAGTTTTGACTTCCGATATTTCGGCACAGTTGCATGCACCATGATCACGGTTGAACTGAAGTACACGAGTAAAAGAAATGTTATTGGCAGACAAATCGATCTTTTCTCTTTCGCACTCTTTTATTGGTTTCGACATCATGGTATATTTCCCGTTGTTTCATAAAAATTGTGTTAAAAACCATGGTAGTTTCAAAAGTTATAGATATTTTGAATTAAAGATCTCCTCATTATAAACGCTCTCGAGTTGAGTTTGGGAATGAAATGAATGAACAAAGATTAATAGATATAAAGGTCGAACTGGTGTATGATTTTTGTAAATAAGGTTTGAGTTTTAAAATGGCGAGATTTGGAGTTCATTTTGAAAGGTCGAGGGGCGAAGTGATTACATTTTATTTTCTTTGTCTTAATATTCTTTCAAATTGAGTTGGGCAGCTACGAGTATCGTGATCTTTATTGTAGTTTCTATAACCAAGTAGAGCTCAAATGTTATCGGATTAAATTATATTGCCCGCACACATTTAAGCGTTCTGCGGTAGCGATCAGTAAAATGCTGTCAAATATGACATGCTTTAGTTTAGATCTTCACCGATATAATTTGTTTTTTAGTTTCAAAACAATATTCAATTCTTCTTTTCGTCGTGTCAATGGTTATATGATATATCAAACCAATCTGGTGAAAGGATTATAAGGAATCTTGAAAAGGGGTTCTTACGTGCACTTTTAGTATTTATTAATGAAAACTATATTTTTACTTGACGTGCAACGTCGTCGTTGTGTACGTAGATACATGATCAATACCTAATTCTTATTGTAAAAAGTAGCGTTTGTTTATGTACAGTTTTTAATAAAATACATGCAATCTGTATACAGAGTGTCCAATAAAAGCAATCGGCGCGAGGTCGCTCGTCCCCATCCCATCTTGGCATCTGCACACTCCACAGATTACTTTGCAATTGAAAACAAATAATAATAAATACAGCGGTTCGAACGCCTCGAGAAAATTGGAAAAATGGAGAAAATAGTAGCGAAGGAAAGCAGCGCGGCCGAGGCACGGTAGACGCACGGTTTATGAGCCGCAAGCGCCTTATTGCGAGAGCCTGTGTTCAATGTTACTGTCGACTTGATTCATAATACTTAGGTGCATTTTTTTATACAACTAGCTGAGGGAACAAGCAAAATACGGCCCACCTGATGTTAAGTGGTAACCATCGCCTATAACAAAGCATTGCCTCATACGTCACGCACATCAGAAACGTGCCCTACGATGCACTACCCTGCGTCCATCAACTTGAGGCATACAGATGTTCAGCCTAACGTGCCAGTAATTTCACCGGAACCCACACCCTTCAAACCAAAACACAGCAATGCTGCTTCACGGCAGAAATAGGCATGGTGGTAGAACTTCCCTGGATGAGCCCATCACAAAGAGCTCTACTACTACTGCATGCATACAGTGCTTCTTGTAAATGACGTCGTAATTAAGCCCTGGAATGAAAATTCCAGGGAATAGGGCATTTGTTCATACATCACTGATTCATACGCAAACTAGGAGCATGCAATTACATGTCACGGGGTTTCGAATGCCGGGTACACCTTAATAGATTTCAAGTAAATAGTAATAATTAATTCCCATGCAAAGCATGAATAATTAGTTTAACATTTGCACCTAACATTAAGTTATGCATTTATGGAAATAAATATTTTTACATTTTTACCTTTACATTTATAATAATATGCAATGGCCGAGTATGGACACTTTGAAAGCAGGAATATAAGCTTAAACTACATAGAAAGCAGATTCAATCATTATTTACACCAGTTTAAACATACATCAGACTGGCTTCTCAGCTTAGCTCTGCCTTCTGCGTAGGTCGTGGGTTCGATCCCCACCGAGAACAAACATTTGTGTGGTAAACACAGAGGTTTGTTTTCTGCCTGGGTGTCATATTGTATTCTAAGTATTCTCAAAAAAAAAATTATATATGTCCCATATCAGCGATCTGGTTCCCATAGTACAAGCTATGCTTAATTTGGGGCTTAGTGTTGCGTTGATTGTCCACATAATTTATTTATTTTTGAATTTACAGATTGTTCTTGTAATATTACCGTCATACACAAAAACATCAAGCTGGAGCTATTTTTACTGCAATTTGGTGTAAAAGAGATTCAAAATCTAGATCCACGTGACGAGTAGCTAAGTTAGTAAACCCCGGACCATCAAAGGCTGGCTTCACCGAATTAGGCAGTACACAGCCGCAACATATCATAAGGTTTATCGTTATAAAGCTATTCGCATTCGTATGCGGGACCGCAGCCCAATCCGTCAGCGGAGCGCGGCGCGTGACGGGAATCCCGCCCCGGGATCCCGGGATGTCCCGGGAATAGATGAGGCATTGGGCATACTTGGCGACCTTATGTCACAATTCTGTGAGTGTTTATTTTGTATAACCAGTATTTTAAGAAGTGAATAAAACCTGAAAGAAACCTGAAAGAAAGTTCTGTTTTAGGTTAAGTTTTTTTTATTTATACGTGTGAGTAATAGAATAAAGATTAACGGTGTCGGTAAACCCATCATACACACATCATACACAAGATACACTCGTCTTGGGGACGCTTCCGTCTGGTATTGATTTGGATCAGTTGAGCCATCTCTAGATCACTTGTAACGGTCTGCAGATAGCTCAACTGTTTCTTGTGTATTTTGTACATTATAAAAAAATGTTTAAAAAATGACTATTATTGTCGGTAAAAAGAAACTTCTTTGTGTAAATAAATGTATATTATTATTTCCTTGGGTTAAATTTTAAATATTTCTACCTACTATGTTTTAAATTGCGTTACTGGCCTTACTGGCTGCGACACAGTTCTATATTTCTGCAGTCAGTATAGTTTACACTTATTTTGCATTTTTTTTTCAGCCTACATTATCCCACTGCTGGGCAAAGGCCTCTCCCAAAGACTTCCAGTTCCCCCTATTCTGGGCCTCCTCCCACCATTTGCATTAAAATATATATGTATTGAAAGGCTCATCTAGAAACAAATAGACCATACCTCTGTGTAGAGTAATGTTATGAAATGTTACCGGCGGTATGGCAGACTATTGACTTAGATTCAATGACGTCATTACTTGACCCATAGGTTAGTAGGTATTGGCTTTACTTATACGAAATATTTCTTAGGATATTCAATATAATAACCCGAACTTATAGTATCGTGGAAATGTGGCTTTTGTATTAAATAATACCGGCTGGAACTTATTGTTATTATAATTCATTTATAGTTCATTCTGATAATAATTATTTAAAAACATGAGATTAAAAAATATTTTGATCTTTTGCATACTCTCCCAGTCTCTTCCATAAACGATTTGATGTTATCATCTTATCAAAAAATAAAAATGATAAAATTATTTGATTAAGTACTTATTATTATTTTTTTCCTTAGCCTATAATGTCAATGTTCGATTTATTTTGTGAAAAACAAATATTTGATGATTTATTTACTTATTTAATTTAGAACGGTCTTGAGACCAATGAATTACACCAATGATTTTTTTTATGTTGTGTTGTGTATTTTTTAACGTGTGTTAGCTGTTATTTTATATTAATAAAATATTATAAAATGGCGGGATTTTTGTAATAACAAAAAAACATACTTGGTAGCAGTTTATTTATATTATGACAGATAAACACAGATTAGAGTAATGTGCGTTCCCGCCATGTGTTGTACGAGGTTACCTGGTTGGTATTCAATGGCGGTAGCGAGTACGGCAACTTTGGACTTGGCTTATCTTCGGGGAATTCACGTCCCGACCGAGACGCGCCTGGGACTTTGGAACTAGGAAATACATTTTTATAAGAAAAATAAGGTACATTGGAAATAAGGTGGCATTAAAACATATTTACTAATGTAATAATCTCTCATGGCCACGGTGGGACAAAGTTCGAAAATTAGAGACATAGAAAACAATACAGTAGAGGGTGATACAGAAATAACCTTCTCTTTCTTCGGGCATTATTCAATATTTATTGTGTAAAAAATTACTCATGTCTCGTCATCGTAATGTCAAAGTTTGCGACTGTGTGTGCAATGCTATGCTAAAACTGATCGCCATCGCAGATTGCTTAAATGTGCGCAAGTCTTTAGAAGGCTCTTTTTGGTGCTTTGTTATAGGCGATGGTTACCACTTAACATCAGGTGGGCCATATGCTTGTTCCACCAGCTAGTTGTATAAAAAAAAAAACATTTTCAGATGAAAAATTATATTATTTTCATCCCACCAGCTCTGAAAGTATGTTTTTGCTGTTTAATTTCTGACTGGAAAAGCCGTTTTTATCCGCTAGAGGATAAAGTAAATTTGAATTTAGAATATCGTGTTCAATAAGTTTGTGAATACACAACCTATTTACTTCTACCTCCATGGTGCCGAACTTATCATATTACAATCTTTTTTATTTTGTTAAAAAATTCGCACTCGTAACCTTCTTGGTGTATTTGTGAATTCAAAACACCATTAAACCTATTTACTTCTAGCTGCATGGTGCCGAATTTATCATACAACCTTTTTAAATTTGTTAATAACTCATACTCGGAACCTTCTTGGTGTGTTACTTTTAGTCGCGCCATGTTCTTTTTTGCATTTAGTCATTTCCTCGCTGAGGTGGGATGAAAAGTTACGTGTTGCACGCGAGTGCAAAGATTTTTCACCTTGTGCTCTTTTGATTCCTTCGCCAACGCTTAGGATTCTAATTTTTAAACCACTCGCTACGCTCGTGGTTAAACTTTAGAATCCTGCGCTTGCTCAGTCATCAAAATTGAGCACGCGGTTAAAAAGCAGCTTTGCACTCTTGTATAACAAATAACTATTCTCTTCTTCTGCTGTGCAATCACATGAACAAAAAAACTTGTGCGTTTATAGTATAAATGTTAATAGATGAAGTCCAAAGCGTGTGCGTGCCACCTGTCCGGCTCAGTTTCATTGGGATTGTGACGAAGTTGCGTGGCACGCTCCGCTCGGTCGCGCCTTTGTGGGGAACATGTTGCTAATAGCGCCGCGTGACTCGAATATAAGCATACCACAGACACTGTTTCAAAACTCTCAGCTGCTTTGCAAGAGTGAAGAGAGAAAGATCTAAAAAAGGATAGAACATTTGATTATAAATTAAAGGACTTATTGATAAAAAAATGCAATTATAATTTAATTGACTTCACAATAGAACACTAACAACGAGCTTTTAATTTATCTATTTTTTCAGACTTCGGCCCGCTTCCACTCCAAATATTGCTATGCCCTGAACATTAGGGCCTATTATGTATTCACCATTTTACTTTAAGACCTCACCATGTAACATAATAATTGCAATAAATAATATGAGTATGAGTATGAGTAATCCTTTTTCCTCTGAAAATAAAAACTTGAAGAGGAAGGAAAAACTTTCTTGAGATGAGATTTTTTGAAGATCTACTTAAAAATAAATACAAATATGTACAAAATAACTTTATTGACATAGTAAATATGATTGAATCCATAGGTTCCCGAACTAGGGAAAACTGTGTTTCAGGCACCAGTGACTTCTTCTTTATTCTTACAGAAATGATGCCAGAAAAAAAAATGAAATAAAATTAACTTGTTTTGCTTCTGTCGTATATCTTGGTTGGTCATTCAAACAGATCTAGTTAGGCAACGTTCTGCAGTCACTAATTGAATAAGTGACCGCTTATAGCTTTCGTCTTAGCAGTTCCGCGAGCTTTGAAAGGCACTTTCCAGTTTTAGTGGTCCGTACCAAGACTAGGACGGGCTACAACTTGGTATGTAAGCAAAGTTGGCAACTAACTCATACGAACTTCACAGTCAACTCACAATCCTTCAGGATGTCTTTACGTCATTGACTGATTTACTTGGTTCAGTAAATTAAAATTTTCCATACGTTCTCTGTCATTTTAGGAAGTCACATAGCTTTTTAATTTTAATTGTTTTTCTGGTGTTATTTTAAGTTCTGTGGTGTAATTTCGGTGGTGTTTTAACCAACATTACTTGACGTCTTAGCTCAAAGTGTTAACAGTTGGAATGAAAGTGTATTATGTGATATTTTGTTTTGATCGAAAATATTTCTGATGGTTTTGAAAAAAAACGACCACCATTTGTTTTCAAAGCCAATACGGTTTGCCTATTGACAGGCTTGACTTGACTAAAAACTATTTTATTTATGTAATAATAATATATCCTCACTGCTCGACACTGGCTCAAATTTTATATAAATCTCCAATTTCAGAGTAGATCTAACACTAACCAATTTACTTACGCTGTTTGAGACCATTATATTGCACCTTTACATTTTAGATTGGTATATTCATGGAATTTTTTTATTGGTTACTCCAGTGGAATGTATGTGTGTGTGGGGGGGGGGGGGGGACATGCCTCCTGGACATGCCCATGATTTACACGGGACATGAATTAGGGTGATGTTTGAGGCAGCTGTGTGTTGTGGGTAATTGTGTTGTCGAAGTTAACAATCAGCGCTCCTCGGGCGGTTTTCCGATATTGACAGGCGATGCCGAAGCTAAATTATAAGCTGAAGCTTTCTGATGCTGTTCGATGACATCGGCTTATCTGACATTGTTGTTTCCTGTTCTCATGACTGTAGATGAGTGCGTAGCATGGATGTACTCTGCTCACCTACAGTGTCTTTGTCCGGAATAAATAGGAAGAATACAGTGGTATCTTTCAGAAACGGTTAGTTCTTTCTATTAGTTTTTAACCAACTTCCAATCAAAAAGGAGGAGGTTCTCAATTCGGTTGTATTTTTTTTTAAATGTTTGTTACCGCATATCTTCGTCATTTGTGAGCCAATTTGAAAAATTATTTTTTTTAACTAAAAGGTATTGCTTCCAGATTGGTCCCATTTTAATATTATCAAAATATATTGCCATTTTTTCTTTAAATATTTTTTTTAATGTTTGTAACTGCATGCCTCCGTCATTTATGAACCGATTTAGAAAATTATTTTTTTATTTGGAAGGTTATTCTTACGTCCAGATTGTCCTGAACAAATTTCACTTAAATTGGTTTAGCGCGTTTTGGCAATGAAGTCGGTTTCTCTAGTTTCTTAAACTTATAATAAAATTATCCTCAATAGCTTTGCTTGCGTGATTTCAAATACTTAAAAATAATCTATATCTAGGTAGTCTAAACCAAAATCAGTCACCTTATATCGTATTTTATTACCGGTCAGCTATGTAGGTAAAGCATGTTTTGCGCTGCCATCGTATAAAATGATTTTTGACATGCTCATTTACATCTGAGTGCTTTTATTCTTCGGAGGAGGTCCTATCTCTAACGGTAATTAAGCCATGATGAAAGGGTAAGACCCCCATCACCAGAGTTGACCATAAAACCTTCAATATAATTGTAATTGACTGAGAAAATTGCTGAACGCTAGTTAATTAGGCCTCGTCCGCACTCAAATATTAAGGTAATCCCCCTCCCACATGTAAACAATGAAATAAATATCAGATTAATGCGGTTACCTCCAGTAATATCCTATTAAGTATTTATGGAGATTCAACAGATTGCTATTTATAGTATAGTGCCTGACTGAACTACCAAAATTAGACTGTTTACAGCTCGTCGAACCTTCGAAAGATGACCACGTGAAGGCAAAGGGTAAGATGCTTATTTATTCGATGGATCTACCATCTTTAGACTGATAATGATTTGTGTTTTCTGAATAAATATTATTCTTCTTTTTTTCATGTCATTTCTCTCGAATAATCCAATATAGTAATTCTAAATTTCATTTCTAATAGAAGAACAAAATACGAAGGAACACTACCATGTCTCCAAAACCGCGCTCTAAAATAGCTTTATATCTTCAATATCAGTGAACATAAAGCTACTGCCTCACTATACGACGCATTGATGCAAATAAAACCACTTGCACCAACGAGTTTTTAGTATCATAGAGTTGGCATAATGCCAAAAAAGCATTGCCTTATAAGTCAATTGACCAATTTTCCCAGACTTTTTATTTTGTAGGTATTTTTAGTTTTTTACTCGATGTAAACAAGATAGATAGATAGAAAATTCTTTATTGCACTAAAACAAAAAAAAAATTGCATTGTACATAGGCGAACTTAATGCTAGAGAGCATTCTCTTCCAGTTAACCTTTGTGTAATTCGGACATTCTTAGCGGGTAGTGCACATAAAATATATGAATATATATACAAGGTGTATCAAAATATGTGTACTATCCTGAAGGGGGGTGAATTTCCACCCCCCGGGGAACAACTTTTGTTCAACGACTTTTCGAACTTCGATTGGTATCTCTGAAAAAAACTGCAACGAAGTTTCAACATGAACAGCTGACTTTATACAAAGTGACAACCCTAAACTCAGCTACAGAGGTAGTAGGTAGTAGTAGTAGACCTACAGAGGTAGTAGGTCAAGGGGTCAAGGGGTTACAAGGATAGGGTTGTCAATTTATTTAGGCATTATGAAATTAAATATTTTTGTATGGGAAACTGAAAATAGGAATTTTTAATTATCTCCCCCCCACAACTGATCACCATTGTGGTCTGAAACCCCCCACCTTCGCATAGTACACATATTTAGATACACCTTGTATATGAAAAGGAATTGTTTTCAAAATAATTATCTGAACAAAGCAAAAAGGTAAGACACTAATTAAATTTTATATTAACTAAAAGTATATAATTATAAATAAGTATATAAAGTAAATAAGATGTATGAGATGTTTAAAAATGTGAGAAGGAACTGTGGATACAATGTTAGGATAGATAAATACAGTAAGTATAATTTCATAGGATAAAGAAGGGACTAACTTATACATACAGAGGATCCAAGCCACTAATCCCTCACGACGATTCTCCTCGATCTATAGTTATTGATCATGAGACAGAGATAGTGGTTATAGACTTATGATCTGAAGACCTCAACAGATGACACATCACGGATCAAGCGCGGCAGGCCATTCCAAAGGCGGATTGCCATAACAGTAAAAGAGTCAGAGTAGCCGGCTGCATTATGACGGGGACACATCAATTGCAACTGCTGTGAAGGGCGTATCGAGCGTTCGGCTGCAGCGTACAAGTTGGAGAAGCGCTCTTTGAGGTAGTCCGGTGAATTGGGGTCAGCGTAATATATTAAAGAGAAGACAGAGTATGTGGACGTTACGGCGCTCCCTGACTTCCAGCCACTTCGATGTAAACAAGCATTTTGTTGTAAACAAACACTATCGCAAGCCTTCAAAATGAATAAAAAAACATACCAGTTATGCTCCTCCTATAAAACGCAGAGTACTCGAAGAAAGTAACTGCCTAAAACCTAGTTAATGTTTCATTTGTGGGGTTATTACAATACAAACAACATGATCATTACGTTCTAATGGTGACATGTCTAGGACTACATTTAGTCTGTGACTTGCACACTGCTCGCAATATCACGACGCGCCGCTTTATTTAGGCATTTGTCGCAAATAAATCACAATAGAAGCACCGCGGCGCCTTGCCAACACTGCGGCGTGTGTCGGGTGACACGGGACGTCGTAGCGGACTGCTACGCCGTAGCAAGACGACTGCTACGACGTACATCGTCTTACGTTGTAGTAGAAGTGTTGGGCTGGCTTCGGTAGTTTTAGAAAGAAAGAAAATACTACATACGTGTAGGTGTAGATGTTAACAATAGATAATGGTGGATATGCCAAATAAAACCTAACAAGGCATTTAAAAAGTATATCCTATCAAAATAACTGAAACTTAAATATTTTGTTCTCGAGTCGCTTATCAAGTTGGTTTTTAGTTGTAAATTACTCCTTCAGTCGACTATTTGATTTGTTAATGAAATCTTTGATGAATAACCTATGATCAAATACAGAAAGCCATTATATTTTCATTGCAAACGCTCGCAGCAGACGTCCGTATGTCGCTCCGAAACTTGTATTCTTTCCATTTACATAACCCATCCGTGGAAACCTTTGTGCAAGAGACATTATGACAAAGTAACATTGTCTTCTGAACCATCATTCTATTTGAAATGGCTTCATTTTTGGAAGCAACGTTTCTAGTTCTATTTTATCTTCTCTTCCAATGTGAATGAAATGGGAATATACTTACTACATATTTACTATCTGCAATTTGTTTCTCTGATTTCATATTTTTTTAGCTTTGTCCATTTTTTTTTTGTAACGAGTAGTCATTTATTTAACTTTTCATTACTCATACTCTGAAAGTAGGTCTGAAGTTTCCTGAGGGGCCTAATTGAAAGTAATACTTTCAGCCCTAGGGAGAATCGCTTTCTACTGACAGCTGTCAAATTATAAAAAAAAACAAGTTCTATTTTATTCAACCATGTTCCAACTTTCTAAAGTCTTTCTAACTGCAAGGAGGTCGTTGAACCAAATTCCAACTTTTTATTCAGCAAGTAGGTTGGAAATACCCATTACAACGGTAAGAAGTTTAAAAAGTCTAATAAGATAGCGCAATGTAAAATTTAAATTTAAATAACATAAAGATAGTATTAAATAAATAATATATCTTCTAAATTACTTGATTAATATTATAGCTTCAACTATTTATTTAAAATAACATAGATTTGACATTTACCATTTTTTAAATTATGAGAATGAAAATAATGGCTGAATAATGATGGCGAGCCGAAGCCGAAGGCCCGCCAGAGAAAAAGAAAAAAAAAAACCAGGAAGGCGGCAATTCAATCTTCATTTTCACAAGTTTTTCTTTCATGTTTTTATTTTTACTTTCCTTGTATTCGTAATGAAAAGCACAGTGTTTACCTCGGGTGAAAGTCTTTTAAGTCCCTCAAGCTCCATTGGCGCCCTCGCTAACGCTCTGGCGCCAAACCCGTCTCGGGACTCAAAAAACGTGACTTTCAACACTCAGGTAACAATGTACTATTATGTCCATTCACATGCTTTTTATGTATCAACAGTGATAATTTCACTGTTATTATTCAAAATTTTTTGACTGGCCTCTAGCTCAGTTGGTAGTAGCTCTGCCTTCTGCGCCGTAGGTCGTGGGTTCGATCCCCACCGAGAACAAATATTTGTGTGGTGAACATAAATGTTTGTTCTCTGTCTGGGTGTTATATTGTATTCTAAATATGCATTTACAAAAAAAATGTATTCAAGTATTATATCAGCTATCTGCTTCCCATATTACAAGCTCTGCTTAGTTTGGGGCTGGGTAGTGTTGTGTGAATTGTCCACAATATTTGTTTATTTATTTTTATTTTTTATTTACTTATTATCTATAGTTGTACTGTCCATTTCACAAATAAACAAAATAAAATAAAAAACAATTTTGCTCTTGTTTAAAAACACGCACAGATTCACATACACTATTTGATAAAATATTTTATCACAGGGCGCCCCAGTATTTTGTTGACACTTCGTTTACAAAACTATTGCAAATCCTCCAAAAATACTCCTAATAATGCATGCGAATAGAATTTTAACAAGGGGTCTTTGATGTGCCTATGAATAAGCGATTCGGAGGCTTTACGGCTGCCGGGGTCCACGGTACCCACGATGTTCCATCATGTCGTTACGACCGCCGGGGCCCATGGTACCCCGTAATGGTCCATCATACCCCGTTACGTAAACTTGTTTACATGTTTTGGAAGGCTTAAGACGTGATGAAAGGTATTATGTGGTTGGGTCTTTTTGACGTTAGCACCACAGTAGGTCTTCATCATGTAAGAAGGGTCATACAAAAAGTGTACCTGTGTGTATTTGCTAAATAAATTTTTGCTAAAATTAATTAGCTTATAAAATAAAAATCTGCTATAGAAGTTTGAATTAGCATTTGGATTTTTAGATATCGAAAAATAATACAGACGCTACTGTTTATTCAAGTCCTATTTGTGCACGAATGGAACTTTGCTATTGACAACTCAATTAAATTTAACTATTAACAATCTGCCTTAAATTTTTCAGGGTTAAGCCTCGCGCACTGCATCTGGAGCGCCAGCGATGGCGATCAGGTTATCGCTGTCAAAAAGTGTGTGGATGTATGCAAAACACTAAGCTGACGTGAATTGCCATCGCACATGATAAAAGCCTTCGAGTGACTTAAAATCACCATCCCATCCCATCTGAATAATCTAATTTTAAAACAAGCTATATGCCTACCACAACCTCTGTCTCTGGCTTTGGTTTTGAGTCTGTGTGAGTGCTCACCAGTGTATTATACTGTGTGTGTGACGTTTCGACGTAGATTTTATTTAGACAGCAAAATCAGAGCCAAAGACAGCCAGATAGAGCTTGTAGTAGGCCTAAACAAATCTAAAGGGCACTAAGTCTTTGATAAGAATTTTCTAGACTTGGTCGCGTGGAACGAGCCGAGATTCGAATAGTTTTAAAACGATTCAAGGATCTCTTAGACCTTGTTATCTTACGACTTTGACTATTCAATTTAGTAATACTTATTCTGAGCTTTATATCAACTTTCCGATCCAGAGGCGCCGAGCTGCCAAAAGTTACGGAGACGTCTCCCATTTATCAAAGTCTGCTAATTCAATTCAGTGTTTTGCGAACTGGGAACAAGACGGTAGGTTATTAAATCATAGTTATTTTATTTAAAAAAAATCGGTTGTCTGTAAAGTCGGTATTACTAACGATAGTTGAACGTGACAACGTCATACAGCTGTCCACGCGGACGCATCGCTCACTCAAGTAGGAGAGAGACCGATGTCGAACGCTGCTGAACGCGAAGGCCGATTGTGCCTCTTTGTCGCTCGTTCCGCGCTCTCGCTTGCACTTTAAGCCTTAAATAGAACGCTTCAGAGCGAGGTAACGCCGCATGAGTCATGTTTTTACGTGTGTGCAGCCAGCTCCATCGAATTATAAGACGTTGTCACGTCAAAATAAGTTATTGAAACCTGGTTTTGAAATTAACAGCGCTATATTCATTTATAAAAGACGACTATAATTCCCTCCGATGATTTATTGTTGGCAACAGGTGAGACAAAAGCTATTGGGAAATAATTTATTAGCTTTTCAACCTTTCAAGCTTTTGAATATTGGCCAGGCCAATAATAACCGCAGTCTCAGGAAATGTAATTTGCCGTCACTAAATCAGTCAGACAAATTTAATCATTTAAATTAAAAACTGCACTATGTAAGATATAAAACGAGCATATTCAACGTTTTGACATGCAATAATTAATTTGTTTCAGTAGCAGAATCCTCTAAAGTCAAATCTACTTGGCAATAACTGAATCCAAAACATGACAGCCACAGCTAAATACCAGCTGTGTCAAGGTTTCAGAAACTTGCGAGAAAAATAACGTGTGACGTATTCATACTTCAAAGTGATCCTTGTGATACTACTGTGTAAATGGATTCGTTCTCTGTCATTTTGGGAAGTCACACAGCTTTTCCATTTTAATTGTTTCTCTAGTGTTATTTTGAGTTCTGTTGTGTAATTCCGGTGGTATTTTAACCAACATTGCTTGAGGTCTTAGCTCAAAGTGTTAGCAGTTGGAATGAAAGTGTGTTATGTGATATTCTGATTTGATTGAAAATATTCAGATGGTTTTGGATAAAACGGCCATCTTTTGTTTTCAAAGCCAATTAGGGTTGTAGGTCCATGGGCAAGGCCGACTTGTCTATGATTGACTTGACTAGACAAAAAAGTATTTTATCTATGTAATATATCTTCACTACTCGACACTAGCAAAATTGATCCGAAATGGACATGGACAGATGCCATTCATTAAGAAGAAGAGGAGCTTTAGTTATGTCAGTTTGGTAGTTTGTCCTCATAATAAATACAGTCACCATAGAGCTGCTACGCCGTAGTCACTACGTCATAGCTGCTACACCGTAGCACAGATAAGATAATACTATACTAGTAACCGTAGGCTCTACGTCATAGCTGCTACGCCGTAGATCACAGTGCTATTTTTAAAAGACGAGTGAACCAGCTGTCTTAACCAATCTATGCACCTGTTTCAGCTTTCATCAGGCGCATGTCACAGCGCGTTGTGATTCGAGTATTACCTTGCTTAGTGCACTATGAATTTATTAAGCCGGTAATACCTATGCTAATAACATTCATCTAAGCACAAGGTACTTGCAAACAGCAGGATAAATACTTAATCTAAATATATAAAACTCTTACGTTACTGACTGACTGACTGACTGACAATCAACGCACAGCCTAAACCGTAAGTCCTAAAAGCATGAAACTTGAAGGGTATGTTCCTCTTATAGCATAGGGGTGCACTAAGAAAGGAAATTGGAAAATTATTTCCCTAAGCGGAGAAAATGAGGAAAAACTTTTAAAAGAAAAAGCAACGGGGCGAGCGAAGCCGTGGGCGGCCGCTAGTTTTATTATATTTATACTGTGAATACACCAATGTACAACATGGTCTCACTGTAAAGTTTAACAGTCTAACTTATAAACGCAATTTAAATTTAATCATTGCTTAAAATTATGCCTGTCACTGTTTGATATTACCGGATGGTAAGAGATGACAGGAGATTCGTTTTCTGTCATTTTGGGAAGTCACATAGCATTTTTATTTTAATTGTTTTTCTGGTGTTATTCTGAGTTTTGTTGTGTAATTTCGGTGGTATTTTAACCAACATTACTTGAGGTCTTAGCTCAAAGTGTTAGCAGTTGGAATAAAAGTGTATTATGTGATATCTGATTCGATCGAAAAGGTTTCTGATTGTTTTGAAAAAAAAAGACCATCATTTTGATTTCAAAGCCAAGCAGGGCCGACTCGACTTTGACTGACTCGACTTGACGGAAAAGTATTTTATCTATGTAATATATTATCATTAATCTCATTCTCATTAAACTACTCGACCCTGGCAAAATTGATCCAAAATGGACAGATGCCATTCAATAAGAAGAAGAGATGACAGTTGCTTAAACACTGATTATCTTTAGAAAAACGCTTGTAAGAAATGAGGTTAATGTTTAAAAGTACGGCGTATACACAATAGTTGTAGGTAATTTACTGTGTTGCTTCTAGCCTGTGGTACCGTGTCACAGTGTAAACACGCGAGAGCAATATTGCAGGCGTCTATTTGTGGTTGCCACGCCGCCCGTCAGCGGATCTTACTGGAACTAAACGACGTGGATTGGAAGCATTATGAATCACGCTGCACAGATATTACAGAATTCGTGCACTAGCTTTATACATTACTGCAGGGGCAGCAAAAGAGGCGTTGAAGAACGAACGTATAAATGTGTGTGTATTTTAATAAACCTCGGCATCGCCTCGGTCTACATACGCAAGTTCAGCTAGGCTTATCTAGTTGTGGATAAGGCTTGTAAGTAATGCTTACGCCGACAGATTGTTTGTGTGTAATTCATATATATTATATTATACTAGTGGCCGCCCGCGGCTTCACTCGCCCGTTCCCGTAACGCCCCGTTCCCGTTGCTTTTTCGGGATAAAAAGTATCCTACGTCCTTCTCCCGGTTCTAAGCTACCTCCCCACTAATTTTCTGCCAAATCGGTTTCGCCGTTCTTGAGTTATAAATAGTGTAACTAACACGACTTTCTTTTATATATTATATAGATATAGATTATGACTTCCGATACAAGGTGTGCTGGCTTTTGATAGTTATCTCCGTTGGGATACTCCAAGGATTGGTTTTCCTTGCTTGTCTATCAGACAGCAATCGGTCACGGGTTTTGCTACGCTATGCACTTAGGGTGCTATTAATAATCCTGGCGCAACGCTGGAGTAGTTAAATCGTGTTTTGTCACATTTGCTCGAGTTGACAATTGCATGTCAATGCAAGAGACAAAACACGGATTAAACACGGAATAAAACCTTTGATTAGTAACCTCTTTGGTCCTTGGTTAAGCCTAGTGCACATCTAAGCGTTCTGCAGTGGTGATATTTGAAAGCGTTTTATTGATCGCCACCGCAGAACGCTTTACAACTGACGGTCTCATCACTATCAATTGAACAGTTTTTAGACAACCTTGGCTAATAAAAATGTATTTTGAGGGTAGATCTGACGCGGATAATTCTTTCGCGTCGGTTTGTTCATAGCTTGAATATTTCTGTGATTAATGATGCTAACAAGATTTTTTATTTTCTCTGCCTTATTTGTTTCCCAGTCGCTTTATATCAATTACCTTCAGCCTGAAATCTGTCTTGAAGCCAGCTTCTGTCAGCTAAGTTCAGTTATTATGAAAACTGTATTAAATATCTTTATTTATTCAAACACATAAAATCACTTAAGGCCTGTCCATATCTAGGCGATGGCTATGGCGGTCACCTGAAACACTGTCAAATATCACTGTCAGCGTTTCAGCTGATAACCATCGCTTAGAGGTGCGTAGGCCTTTAGCCATTTTGACTTGGAGATTGAACTTGCATTTTTAGGGTTCCGTAGCCAAATGGCAAAAACGGAACCCTTATAGATTCGTCATGTCTGTCTGTCTGTCTGTCTGTCTGTCTGTCTGTCCGTCCGTATGTCACAGCCATTTTTCTCCGAAACCGTAAGAGCTAGACTGATGAAACTTTGCAAGTAGATGTATTCTGTGAACCGTATTAAGATTTTTACACAAAAATAGAAACTGAAACTCAAAAAAAAATTTTTCATCGAACCCATACGTGTGGGGTATCTATGAATAGGTCTTCAAAAATGATGTTGAGGTTTCTAATATGGTTTTTTTCTAAACTGAATAGTTTGCGCGAGAGACACTTCCAAAGTGGAAAAAAGTTGGTCCCCCCCCCCCTCTAACTTCTAAAATAAGAGAATGATAAATCCAAAAAAAATATATGTTGTACATTACTATGCAAACTTTCAACGATATTTGGTTTGAACGAGATCTAGTCAGTAGTTTTTATTTTATACGTCATAAATCGTAAACCGCAATTTACCTTTCGACGAACTACAAGAACCTTTATATTATGTTACTTGATGCTACGGAACCCTTCATGGGCGAGTCCGACTCGCACTTGGCTGCTTTTTTACATGCTTCATCCGACGTCAAGAATTTTCAGTACCTTAGTACTAAAAAAATAGGGGAGAAGTTTGACTCAGCGCCATCTAGTCCTAAGCTAAACCAAGCTTGTTTAATCCACCTACAGATAGATTAGTGGCGCGTATCGTTTGTTGCAATCAAAACCTAGACATGTCAGTTGATTTCAAACGCGATTTTCAATTAATAAGTTCAGTGTTTTTATATCTTTCAAAAGCCCAAAGTGGAGAGCGAGAAGTGTTTTCACGGACTTAGACTTAAGCGTTTGTCACATCAGTTTTCTCCTTCACATCAGTTTGTTTTGGTCACATTCGAGCCTCACTATCTCAATCTGACACGTTTTGGTTATTTCAGTTCAGTTTATTCTGTTTATTTCAATATCCAGCTTTAACCTTACAGTGTTTGGTCAGTTGTTACGGGGAAACGGGCCCAGTATTCGTAGCTGCATAATATGTGTTGATAAAACTACGAGTTTCTTTCAACCAGTCACAATTTTATCACGGCCGCTATTTTTTATTTGTTTATTTTATTTACAAAACAATTACAATGAAATGAGAGACAAATAGACGTTAAAAGTATAATACTTTGATAGATATTATTTAAACCATTTCATCTATTGGAAAACAATTTGTGAGACATTCAAAAATCAAAATCGAAATTGTATTTATCAGTAGGATTACAAGAATCATTTTGAAACGTCTTAAATCTAGGTGAGTTTAGGTGCCAGTTTCACGCGTCCATAATATCACATTACACAAAAAAAAGTAACTTCAGTAAGCCTCAAATTAATGGACACAGGGCAGTGCATTGTAGAGCACGTCTCTGATGTGCGTGATCTACGAGGCAAAGCTTTTTTATAAGCGATGGTTACCACTTAACATCAGGTGGGCAATATGCTTGTTTCATCTAATAGTTCCTTAAAAAAATGGTTGGTAATTCTTTTAATTCGGTAAGCAATAACAAAGTAACTTGGCTTAATAGAGAGGAGATTTCTACTCAATAAAATTTTTAATTCTCACTCACTGCTTCACATGCCTGTGACGGTCGATGTTCAGCCGCTTTATAACGGTCGCCGCTTTTGAAAGTCAACAGTCCGAACTGCGGTAGTTGTCAACAGTCGCCGGGTATGTTGACATTAACCATTTCGATTTCCACTGGAAAATCTGTTTGCTTTCCAAATATTTACATCCTTGCAAAACTGTTGAACCAAAGTTACCTTGCTGTTATTGGCAAACATACTTGTTACCATATTTTCTGTATTTATATCTAATTCTTCCTCTACGGTAGCAAAATGTTTTATTTTTAACCTTCTCGTTTTAAAACCAATATTAGAGATTTGTGAATAAAATGCCTTGAAAAATGCATAATAATGCATCATCATCATCAGCCTATATCAAATAGCCTAAGTATACGGACCAATACAGAAAGAAAAAAAAAATACGTATATTGTGGACAATCCACACAACACTATCTAGCCCTAAATTAAGCAGAGCTTGTACTGCGGAAACCAGATGACTGATATAATACTTAAATACAACATATCTTTTTGTAATTAAATACGTTGAATACAATATAACAACCCAGACAGACAACAAACATCTGCGTTCACCACACAAATAATTGTTCACGATGAGGATCGAACCCACAACCTACGGCACAGAAGGCAGAGCTATTACCAACTGAGCTGAGAGGCCAGTCAAAAAGAAAGGAACAGCAGTAATCCGATTCCCATAGTAGGTACAGTCTGCTGCATTAGAATGTATACGAACCAAGGGTCATTGAACACTCGTCTATGTGCTGTACGGAACACAAATCCCTACTAATGAGATAAAGAAACCATAGTCCGATGTCCACCACTCACTATTAATCAGGCTTTCGGGAAACGGCGTTTAAATTCAGCCATCAATCAGCCTCTATTGTGGACTTCTGGGCCCTGTTCCTGACACTCAAAATAACTTTAAATAAAGCTCAGAATTCTGCACCTATTTGACTCATTTTTACAACTAAGTTTTTTTTTTATGTAAAGGCCTATAATAATAATAACCCGGACCCAGACCCGGAGGGCACATAATAGTAATAATAATAATGTAAAGGCCTACCTGATGGTAAGCGGTCACCGTCGCCCATAGACACCAACAACACCAAGGGTGCTGTTGTTGCGTTGCCTACCCTGAAGGAGTTTTTTAACGTTTTTCTTGAAGCTGTCCATGTTCAATTTAAGAGGGAACACCTCTGGTGGAAGCTCATTCCACAATATGGGTATGAGAAAGAAACGAGTTTTTTGGATCAGTGAAGTATTTTACCAAAGGAACTCCAGTCCTTAGTTTTATTTCTTCAACCCGCTTTTGCTCAATTCTTAGAAGTTTTTTTTACTCAAGGACAGAACAGTTTCTTAAAAGTCTACCCAGAAGTTTCCAAACTTTGCAGCCAACAGCTTTGTTCTACCAGTCAGCGAGAAGAGCGTTAGGGAAAATCGAAAGAGGTTTGCAATAACTAAAAACATGTGTGTAGGAAGTTCTGAGTCGTTATAAAAATCTAGGTAAATTTAAAAGTTTTTACTACTTTGTGTTATGTAATTTGCAGACCGTACAGTTTTCATGAAACAGGGCCGGGATTCCCGCTGAAGGCTTCAAATTGGGCTGTAATTCACGCAGGCGATATTTTCGCATTTTGCAAATTTATTTATGCTGCGGCGGATGCTCCCGCGCCTATTTAGTCGCAGTTTATTAATTTCTGGTTTCACGATATTGATGCGTGAAAAGGGATTTTTAAATTTACTTAAATAAATTATGTATTCAGACTTTGGTGTACAAATAACGCTTTATTACTGCTCCGTACTACGCTTTGTTTGTGCACTATTTGGATGCGTCGGCCTATCCAAACCTTACCCTTACCCATTGATTTTGAAAACAAAGCAAAAGACGTAGATTTTCACTCGTAAGTAGATAGATAGATAAAGAATGTATTTGCCTAGAAAATAAACACACACGAAACAAATAACAAGGAAAATATAAAATCCAAGCATACTTATAACTAAAAATACAACTACAGTATAAACTATTTAAATAAATGAAAATGGTGTGCGTGTTACAGCTAGACGACATGGGAATAGCTGAGCGCATATGCTTTGCTCGAGAGCAAAACGCTGATTTTCAGCCATTACTATAAAGAGCAGACAAGTTGAACAAATACCAAATAACGGAAACGACGGAATAATAGTGTTTGTGAGTTAGTGAAAGGGTGTGTGAATGTGTGTCGTTGGTGTAAGTATTTATATGCTTACATTTAATTTATGTGTAGGTGATCGAAAATTTATTACATATAACTAAATGACATGGATAGCTGGTGGCCTAGTGGTAGCAGCCCCGCCTCCCGATCCTAAGGTAGTGGGTGCAAATCCAGTCGGGTACCTATGAGTTTTTCTGCCCAAAAATGTATATCTATATATATATAACTCAAAGGTGACTGACTGACTGACTGACTGACATAGTGATCTATCAACGCACAGCCCAAACCACTGGACGGATCGGGCTAAAATTTAGCATGCAGGTAGATGTTATGACGTAGGCATCCGCTAAGAAAGGAAAATGGAAAATTATTTTCCAAAGAGGAGAAAAAGGGGAAAAATGGTTTAAAGAAAAATTAACGCACAGCCTAAACCGTTAGCCCTAGAAGCATGAAACTTAGAAGGTGTGTTCCTCTAATAGAGCAGAGGTGCACTAAGAAAGAAAATAGGAAAATTCTTCCCCTAAAAGAAAAAAAAACGGAAACTGATTTTAAGAAAAATCACAAAAAATTGCTTTACAAAATACGCAAAAAAACATTTAAAAAATTTCAGCTACCGCAGCATCTGGCACCAGGTTCGATTACACACAAAGGTTCACAAACAAACCGATGATAACCACTGCGACAAAATCGCGGGAAACATCTATCATACTTAAACTAAACACTGCTGAAAAAAATCGGCTCCAACAGCACTCGCCTTCAAATTCAAATACACTCTAAAGTACAAGCTCAAAACTATAGTAACCAGCAGTTGGTCATGTCAAATTAAAAAAATCTGATACGATTATACACCAACACGCATACGAAACCCCAAATTAACCATTAATATAACATAAAATCACAAAAAATAGCTTTACAAAATACGAAAAAAAAACATAAAAAAAATTCAGCTACCGCAGCATTGGCACCAGGTTTTAATACACACAAATGTTTACAAAAAAACCGATGATAACCACTACGACAAAATCGCGGGAAACATCTATCATACTTAAACTAGACACTGCTGACAGACATTCTAAAGTACAAGCTCAAAACTATAGTAACCAGCAGTTGGTCATATCAAACTAAAAAAAACGAACTCAAATACCCACGCGGACGAAGTCGCGGGTATCAGCTAGTACACTATATATGCCAACATCGCGAGGAAACCGGCATGTCGTAGAACCTAAAAAGATTATATGAGAAATATGTGTCAAGTGCACGAAAGGAACCTCGTTGAGGTGCACTTACAATTCTTTCACCACATTTGGTTCTAAAAAATCAGTTGCACGATAAAAAGAAGAAGTGACCCACCTGAAGTGAGTGGTGAAGAAGTAGTGAAGTGGCCTGCCTCCATGTTTGCTATACCCTATGCAGGGTCCATGTGATACCTACTTACACCTAAAAACTATGTATGTACAAACTTAACCATGTGTAAAGCAATAAATATATTGAGTATTGAGTATTGAGTGACATAAAGGTACAGGGTATTTGTTTGTGTAACTAGCTGATGGAATAATCATTTATGGCTCACATGAGTGGTGATCATCCCCATGGCCATGGTAGTTGAAACAGGAGCTTTAAATCATTATTTCTATATTATATAGACTACCCGAGGAGGCTGAGCAGACAGCATATCATCGAACTGGATGGGCAGATATAATGCCGATGAATAAAGAGAAGCGCTCACTGGAGTGCGGATTCTGAAAGTTTACAACCTATCTACAACAAACCTGCTCATAGTCGGAGGACTGATCGCAGATAAAAAAATATAACAAAAATATATATATATATAGAAAAAGCTCTATGTTCAGTGGATGTCTACGATGATATCAGCAGTAAAAAACCTCGTTCACAGGTCACCGGTTAAGAAACCTGCTTGAAATACGATGCAGGCGTTGCGCACGGAAATGAAAACGTAAAATATGTGGCATCCGACACGTAGAGGATGTTAAGTAGCGTTATGTGCTTCGCTAAATGGCTTCTCGGTCAGCTTTTAAATAGATACTGCTAGAATGGGATTCATTGCTTTTAAAATGCACTGAAAATACGTTTTAATCGTTGAGAAGGTATTTCTGTGGAATTTTACCGTTTATTTTTCCGATACAGCTTGTAAAAAGCTCATAAGTTAAGTTAGGTGGACGATGATTTTAGTTTTTCAGGGATTTTTCCACTCTAGTTACTATAATCATAGCTTAATCCACTCCAGCTTTCGTGAGTAGCTTGGTTATATGAAGCCGTTTTTGCAGTCACCATTAAGATGAATGACCACTAGTGCTATTAATATCTGAAAGCTTCCGAGGACACGTTCAGTCCTAGCACTAAAAGGCAACCTAAAAAGTATGTCACACATAATTAAGGTGAACTTCAAATACTTTTGATTAAGACTTTATGTGCCTGTTAACCCTTTTTGTACCCACAAAAAGCACTTTCACTAATTAATTTAACAAAAAACATTACTCGTTCCATGCTAAATAACATAAAAAGCTTTACTTGTTCAAGGAAATGTTGTGACAATATCTTACGACTAAAACAGCTCGTAAAGAATTTTACGCAAACAAGTTGGCAGCGTCGTTATACCGTGTAGCTAATTATGGCACGTAAGACGCGCCTCTCAAAACGCTCCGAGACGGTACATTATTAAATAGGAACAGTAATTTGTGTCACCTTACATTTTACAGTTTCCGCCGGTGACAAGGGTGACCATGACTGTCTAGAACAAAGAGAAGGAACTCGTTGTTTTATTTATAACAAGCAAATGTAAGGTTTGGTAGGCCATAGTTCGATGGCGAAAGTACTATAATTTTTTGTTCACAATATTTGGCTTAGTAAAATGCCGAGTTAGGGCTTATTTGGCGTATTTTATTTACCATTTACTATTGTTAACGTCATTACCTATGTTTCTATGTCAAATAATTGTTTTTTTTTTTCTTCTTTCTTATCAATTATTCATTAAAGTAAACTGATAAGCAAAATTTATTTTTTCTAAACTGCTGAGTTAAAATACGCCCAACCTTCAGTCATCATAATTACAATTATATTATTATTTTTTAAATCAAGAAAAAACTCCTAGATGTTTCTAATCTTTTATCTAGGTGCGAGAGATATTCATTGTTTCCAAATACTTTAATAACCAGTATTTTTCATTATTATTATTTTTTAAATACGAGTAGATAAACTTAAGCCATTAGACAACACAATAAACAAATGAGACTATCCCGAGTGTATAGTATAGCACAGTCACCCTACCCGCGACACGTAATGTGTAATCGTATCGCGACACATGCGCCCTGTCTCGTAAATCACGCGGCGCGATTGCGACCGTAAGCGCCGCTAAGCCTTCTCTACATGCTACTTACCTTTGTAGGCTATACTTATTCCGAGACAAGGCTCTACTAACATGTGATTATATAGAACGTGTGGCCTGTTGACTGGCCTCAGTTGGGTCTGCCTACTGCGCTAGTTGTGGCTTTAAATAAAATAAATAAATAAATATTGTGAACAATTCACACAACACTATTTTGCCCCAAATTAAGCAGAGTTTGTACTATGGGAACTAGATAGATACATTTTTTGTAAATACATACTTAGAATATAATACAACACCCAGACAGAGAACAAACATCTGAGTTCACCACACAAATATTTGTTCTCGGTGGGGATCGAACCCACGACCAGCGGCGCAGAAGGCAGAGCTACTACCAACTGAGCTGAGAGGCCAGTCAACTGAGAGGCTTTGACTCGGTTCAAGGACTAATATTGATGATTGTGATTTTTTGTAGGATCTTTATTTCTGTCACGTTTCAAAGATTTAAAAATCATTACCTACTAGTCAGCTTCCTAAAAAGTTAGTTCTAACCTAAAAAGTTTGAAAATATGTGTCAAGTGCCCGAAGGGAGCCTATTTGAGGCACACTTTAAAGCCTTTCACCACACTTGGTTCGAAATCAGTGACACGATAAGGAGAAGAAGCCTCCTGCAAGATATGATAGGATATCAGTGGGTGTGGATTGAACAATACAGATGAGTTATTAATATAACTTGGTAAATACAGTCCTAGAATTAATTCGTTAACCACAAAGATCGGAAATCCATCAAACAAACACTAGATCAACCCATTCCGTACGAGCTCGTCCAATAAACGCGCCCTAAACACTTGCCCCGGATAACCGAAAACGCCAGTTATCCCAATATTCCAATATCTAATCTGCGATATGGCCGGAGCTGAAGGCAGCATCGGACGCGACTTTATTACGCGATTTATATAGACGGCCTATATCACGTCATTTTTAAACGAACAACCAGCATCTGCTGTGGCGTCCATAATGGAAATCTGCAATTTGCAAGCAGTAGACGAACCAATGTGAACCAACATCTTCTTCTTATCGTGTCACTGATTCTTTCGAACCAAGTGTGGTGAAAGGAATTTAAGTGCGCCTCAAAGAGGCTCCTTTCGTGCAATTGACACATATTTTCGAACTTTTTAGGTTCTACGATACTAACATCTAGAAAATCGAAACTGATCACCTTCGTGCTTCACCGAAACGCAGATTGAACGCTTCGGTATGCGTATGACCCATTTGCACGATGTGTGTGTTTAGTGTTATTGAAATAGCCGCACCAGGGTTAGAAAGGTGTCAGAATAAAATCTGTCATTTGAAGCAAATTCAACGCGATGCGGTGCGATTGAACCCTTAAGAGTTTGAAAGTCTTTACTGATGCACTGTCTTTTGATTAAGACTTTATGAGCTTGCTAAACCCTTTTTGTACCCACAAAAAGCACTTCAGGTTGAACTTAGTGTACTTCAGGTGCACTAAGTTCATTGCTTATCTATCTGGTTTGCAGTACTAATTCAAAACTGAGACGACAGGATACAATAATGGTGTTATATCTGGTATCTGCTGGTCGCTCCAAAGTCGCGTCTGGCATTGAGCGTTCTTAGCCATTCTAGGGAAAATGAAAAAACCCCGGCGTCCAATATGGCTAGCAATAATTATAGGTCGACCTTCGGACGTGCTGGCGGTGGACAAGAGGTCAAGTAGTCGGGTATTATTGAGAGCATCATAGTGTGGATGATACGGATAAGGGCAACTTGCTTTGTTATGTTACTTTGTATTTGTAAGATGGACTTGCTTTGCTTATAAATATTTCTGTTTTGCCTGCCTCACTCAGTTGGATTGCCACACCACTGGAGCTTCCTTATTTTATTATTATGTAAAGGAAGCATGGTGGGATAACCAAGCTATTGGCTGCCAGCTCTTTGAAGCATTTTCGTATGAAACTGGCATGTTCTTCTGAAAGTAAGTAGGTATGTATATTTATGAAAAGTAAAACTTATAATTATTTATAAATGAGTTTATTATTAGAATGGTGTGAATGTTGGCTGTAGAGGCTTTGGGAAATATACAAAAATATCCAGTAACTGGTTGTGTTTGTCAAATATTCAATACGTATCGTGTTAATAACGAAGAACAAAACCGCAGCCAATCAGTAAAACCAACATCATTCTCATTACAAAACACACTTTTTGAACGGAAAACTTTATTTTAATTTTTAAAACATTATGTAGGTACTGAAAACTTGTTTTCAAAAAAGTTTTTGGAATAAGTCCACTGGTGGAAAGCAATGGACATTCCGTTGATGATACTTGTATCTACAAAATCACCAGTAGACCTACCACAAGCTCTGTCTGGCTCTGATTTTGAGTCTGTGAGTCCTCACCAGTTTATTATACTATGTGTGTGACGGAGGGACCAGTATATTATAGGATTTTATTAGTCAACACTCACAAAAACTTAAAACCAGAGCCAGAGACAGAGCCAGACAGAGCTTGTGGTAGGCCTACAGTAGGAGATGCTAGGAGCAATATCATGGAAGTGGTGACCTATTTGGGTCAGACGGTCTAACTATTATTGAGTAGGCTCAACTCAGATTATCATGCCTACCAAATTCCAATCGGAATATTCTCAGAATAGGAACACGTAAAAAAAATATCTAAATTAAAAATATACAGGGTGTCCCGTAAATAATGGATCAAACGTAACGGGTAGGTAGCTTACCTCATTTCCAACAACTAATTTGAACAGTAAAAAAAAAACCAATAAGGAAACCAAGATATTTTTTTTTTTTTCGATTTTTACTATTTTCTGTACCAGCATTCAGTGTTTTTGATGCTGTTGCTGCAAATGGTATCATATTTAGGTGTGATTTTTGTCAAACATTTCTGAATAGTTTACTAATGTTATATGATACCGTTTTTTTAAATAACTATTTATTTCCTTTAGAAAAAAAATCTTGAATTGAAAAGTTTTGTTTTTACGATGAAAAGACCAGAATTGGAAAAATTCTCCTGTAAAAAAAAATGTATGACAACAAAGTGTACCATTATTTTAAAAACTTGTAAGATCACTAAGGTTTGCAAATTGTTAACGTAATTCTTCTTCCGACGTTATTTGTTGTTTGTAAACTTTGTCTTTTAAACATCCCCAATGAAAAAAATCTAAGGGATTTAAATCCGGAGATCGCGGAGGCCACAAAATTGGTCCTGAATTACGTCAGCACATCCAATCTGCTGTATCAGAAATAAACAACAGCCATTTTGTCCGTCGGATAAGAGCTTCCTTTATTAGGAGGTGCAGACTTTGCATTCACGTAGAGGGACGTCAGTTTGAACATTTACTGTAAAAACAAAATAAACGATTTATTTGTATTTTTTTTTTAATCAACCTCCTAATTTTTTTCATACGCTGAGCTACCTAAACATTTTTAAGAAAATAGTTGAATTGTGCACACTTTTTAAAATTTTATTTTATTTCGTAATTTGGCCCCTCTGTCAGATTCATAGCAATATCTTTGTAACCGCAAGAACTAGACGTAAGTTTTATACCAATTTGCAAACCTTAGTGATCTTACAAGTTTTTAAATAATGGTACACTTTGTTGTCATACATTTTTTTTACAGGAGAATTTTTCCAATTCTGGTCTTTTCATCGTAAAAACAAAACTTTTCAATTCAAGATTTTTTTTCTAAGGCAAATAAATAGTTATTTAAAAAAACGGTATCTTATAACATTAGTAAACTATTCAGAAATGTTTAACAAAAATCACACCTAAATATGATACCATTTGCAGCAACAGCATCAAAAACACTGAATGCTGGTACAGAAAATAGTAAAAATCGAAAAAAAAAAATATCTTGGTTTCCTTATTGGTTTTTTTTTTACTGTTCAAATTAGTTGTTGGAAATGAGGTAAGCTACCTACCCGTTACGTTTGATCCATTATTTACGGGACACCCTGTATATGAAACATGTCCACAAAAGGTTTTCTCATGTAAGTACGGTAACAAGATCTTTGATAAGGAGTCATAAAATCTAAAGACATGGAAATAGAATCCCCCGATCTAAAAAGGGAATCACAAATCTAACCAAAGGTTCTGTGTCAACATCGCTACCCATCTAGCCCACATCGCACCAGATAAAGTAGGGTATATTATATACATACCTATCACATAGGCGCTACGTATACTTCGCAATTAAAATAAATAAATACCTATATAAATATTTTAGACAATCAACACACAACTGTCTGGCCCCAAACTAAGCAGAGCGTGTACTATGGGAAACAGATAGCTGATATAAAAGTACATTATTATATTAGCTTTGGTTCCCATAGTACCTACAAACTTTGCTTAATTTGGGGCTAGATTGTGTTGTGTGGATTGTCCACATTATTTATTTATTTGTTATTTTAGTTGTGTCCTCGTAAAAATTACACTCTTCTTATTCTACATATTACTAGTACTAATGGCATTATTATTATTGAGCCTTTATTAACTGAACTTAAATTAACATATTTATATACATTTTTTAACTTTTTTTATATAAGTTAACATGATCAATTTTTATAATACTAAGTTTAATGCACATCAGTTTACTACTAATGGCATTAGTACTATATAGTAATAGGTGTAACAAATAACTGTATGCTTTGTTTGTTTGGATATAAACGTTATTCTTATTCTCAATCTAAGCCCAAGGATTCGATACCAGGGTGGGAATACTTCACCCCCGATGGTAAACCTAGGGCGACGGAGATAAAACGCTAAATTTATTTGGGTGGTTATAAATAGGGATGTTAGAAGGCTTCTGAAGGGCAAAAACATTACGTCGAACGGGCTGCCAGTTCCGATATCTGTTATTAGATGGAAATAGGAAATGTTTGTTTGCCTCAGCCTAGAAAGTTCACTACTACAAATAGGCTTAAGATTGTACGATTGTGTCTGCGTGTCTACCGTGCCGGGACAAACACGGTAGACACTTTTTCAAATCTCTTCGTGGGTAGTCTCCTTTGAAGTATAGTGGCGGTATGAAAATATTCGTCGATTTTCAACTTGATTTGTTCAACGTATCACGATCACATAATACCTTTTGAAACTGAATAGACAGAATACACCGATAAGTTAACGTCACAAATTATGTCAAAATGTGTTCATGATCAAGGCACTAGTGCAAGCGAAAACCGACTCTAAGGTGACGAACATTTTCATACCGCGTACAATTATATATCAAGCAAGCTTAGCTACTACTACGCAATACATTTAGCATAAAAAATTTTGGAGCCGGGTGCTCTAATTCATAGCTCGGTTTGGACACGTCAACCGAATCTGTAGCTATTGTGGATTCTCAGATGTAGCATGTGCGTGCCAGACAAACGTGTCTCCAGCTAACACAGTCATCAAAGCTTGTAACTCAATGAGCTTTGAACCTAGAGACTTGAAATATTTGCAGCATCCATGATATTTTTTGCTCTAAATTTGGAGATATCAACCAATCCTCTAGGTGTGGCCATTCCTGAGATCCACATGTGTTAGCTGGAGAAATGGCTTCCCAGCTGGCCAGCAACGTTGTTATAGTCTTTTAACTCAAAGAGTTTTCAAGCTAGAGACTTGAATTTTTTTATGCCGGGTGCTCTAATTATGCTTTAAAATCTTGCGTTTACTATATAGCTCTATCGTTAGCCGTTTGCCCACACTGAATGAGGAGGCTGTGGAGCCGTTACTACAGCTAACACACCTATAAAGTCTCATAGAGTCGTTGTTTTTTTTGCTGCTAAATTTTCCTCCAAATCAATGATTGCTCTAATTATGCTTTAAATGTTGGCGTTTTCAGAATTCACAATTTCCATATGAGGAAGCTGGAGACATGCACATTAATTATATGCCCACAGTTTTCATGCACTGTAGCGTCTCGTCAGTAGGGGCATGAGTAATCACCAGTAGGCCTACCACAAGTTCTATCTGGCTCTGTCTCTGGCTCTGGTTTTGAGTCTGTGTGAGTGCTCACCAGAGTATTATACTGATGTGTGTGTGACGTTTCGACGTAGGTTTTTTTTAATCAACACTTACACATACTCAAAACCAGAGCCGGAGCCTGAGCCAGACCGTGCTTGTGGTAGGCCCTTTTCGCTATAATATATACCATCTACAATAGATGCAAAGGCCTGTTTACTTTATTTACAGTTTTCAGCAGTAGACTTCGAATAAATGCTGCAGGTTTGACTTGGATACATCTCTGGCTGGATCCTTGGAAACCTGACTGGCATGATCCCTGGCTACGGCCCTGGTGACCTCTCTGGCTACAAATCCTTGCAGTTGTCGTAAAATCGTCAATTCAATCGTGCCCTGCGATAAATATTTACATCATCCCGATCCACGCATACAGGGTGTTGAATACTCTATACTATAAAAAAAAATCGGATGTCTGTGAAGTCGGTTTACTGACGATAGTTGAACGTGACAACGTCATACAGCTGTCCACGCGGACGCATCGCTCACTCAAGTAGGAGAGAGACAGATGTCGAACGCGGAGGCCGATTGTGTCTCTATGTCGCTCGTTCCGCGCTCTTGCTTGTACTTCAAGCGTTCAATGGAACGCCTCAGAGCGAGGTAACGCCGCATGACGTCATGTTTTTTCATGCAGCCGGCTCCATCGAATTATAAGACGTTGTCACGTCAAAAACAAATAGAAAAAAAATCCAGTGGATTAACCATCTACAACTTCACTAATACTATGCACAGAGGAACGTTTTGTACGTATCAAAAAACCTCAAAAACTGCCGGTTTGTTTGTGTTCTTCTGCGTAACATAGGCTATTGACAAGCGATCCGCTCCGGATATTTCTTAAAGATTAATCTGACTTAGTTCTACGGGTTTCCTTCTTTGTGATTGCATCCCGTAATAAAAGTCCCAGAATAGCTTAGCCCATAGCTCGTATGTTGATAGTCAAATGTTAATGTACCATCGTCAACATAGTGATACAATGATGATTGTTATGACTGGGTTGCGTACAAGCGGCACCATTAGCGCAGACATGCGACGCTCAGCTATTGTTTGCGACTTTACATCGTATGTCACGCCTGGGCTGTTATTCACTATTGCCAAACCACGCGTGTTACGTGAACACAATAAGACATCGGCGTGGAATCGCTTAAAATCGTATTCCCTATGCCAAAGTTGTCATTCCATAGCGCGGCACGGTACGATTTGGGCACGGTTAGATCTGTCAAATGACCGCGCTCGATTCTTGCGCGATACGCCACAGATTAGCGTGTTCCTGATAAAGTTAGTATGGCTCGTTTCTCTTGAGCATGTTTTGAGGTTATGTTTGAAAGTTGTTTATCATTGTATCAACAAAGTATCATACAATTATCTACATGGTATAAAATAAAGAAAAACAATGAAAGTAGTGTGGCTTAGCTTTTATAATATTGAAACCATTTTTTTTTACAGGATTGTATGGAGATTTCAAACAAATACTTAGTAGAATTAAATTATACACTTGTTTGATTACATCCTTTCTTGTTCGGTGGTAGGAAATTTCACATAGATTGGAAGCAGCTCATTGAGGGCATTAACAACTTCCTCTTCACAGCGACTTTACCTGAAATCAATAAATAAAATAAAATAAAATAAAAATAAGCCTTTATTTCTCTGACCAAAACAGTTTTGCTTAACCTAACTTATACTAATCCTACTTACTAAATATACTAACTAAGCAAAAGTTTCTATTATGTATGACACCGACGTGGCGGTACTACATAGGTCGGTCGGGTTGTCCTTCGACAAAGGCCTCCTCCAGGGTTTGCCACTTGGCTCGGTCCAGACATGCTCTGCGCCACTCCTTAGGGAGCTCATCCTCCCAACGCTTCAACTGCCGCCCTCTGTTGCGTTTTCCATCTCTAGGGTACCAGACTGCAATCATACGTCCATTTACTCCTTCGGGACCTCATTTTTGGACGTATGAGGTCCTGAAATCAATATCAACCTTTAAATATTGTAGACAATCTACTCAACACTATCTAGCCCCATACTAAGCAGAGCTTGTACTATGGGAACTAGATAGCTGATATTAATACTTAGTATATTTTTTTGTAAATACATAGAATATAATATAACACCCAGACAGAGAACAAACATATTATGTGTTCACCACACAAATTATATTTGTTCTCGGTAGGTATCGAACCCACGACCTACGGCGCAGAAGGCAGAGCTACTCTACCAACTGAGCCAGTCAAGTAGGTAGGTACATTCATCCACTTCACCTCAGCAGCCTGAAATGGTCCACTCCACTGCTGAAGGCAGGCATCTAGGTACCTACTACCACTGCTACTAGTACCGTAGTATTCTTATTTTATCGATGCACTTACTTGGTGTTATGCTGGTAAACCTTTGAGGAGTCATTGTATCCTGCTTGCAAAGATCTCAAGGAGGAAAGAATATACATAATTCTTTGGTAGCCTTGTAGGACCGCAGTATAATATCCATTTTATCTTCGCAGAATAACATCCACTTTGTTTTTTTGCCTTTTCAAAGTGTAGATCGTGGTTTATTTGGATGAAGGACATTGGTAAATAATTTCACGCAATCAAAACATACGTTCCGAAACTAGTCAAAGGTGACGGAATATCATATAATGTTATCAATTATGTTTGGTTCTAAATTTTCAAATCGCTATAGAATATTGTAAGCTCAACAATAGATGGATTAGCATGCTTATAATTCAAAATATTTATTATTTGAGTTGAAAATATGGAAACAAAAACTTATCCTGCAAATTTATTTAAAAACCGATAATTTTCCGAGTGGATCAGACGCAAGAGTTTGAACGCATCATGTGAAATAAAACGTGGGGCATAGACAACTAGTCTTGTGGCATAATGAATACCATTTTTCGATTCCACACCAAGGCACGATAAGAATCGCGTTGGTGTTTAAATCACGTTGTGACGTCACACGTTTTGGGCACGGAATCTCCAATGTCATAGTGAATAACGTCCCTGGATTGATGACGTAATCACTTTTGACACCACCTGTATATTGTGTAAGCTGACTATATTATTCGTTTTAGTACAAGAATGGATCAACCTGCAGCTTTCCACAATAAGGATTAAATAAATACAATTTCGTGGACATTTTAAATAAACATTATCTAGCCTTAAATAAAATAAAGCTTGTACTAGGGAACCAAATCAGTATAATATATATTACGGTATAACACAATAAGGTTCTATAGGACAATAATAAAATCCAGTAGCCCTACCACAAGCTCTGTCTGGCTCTGTTTCTGGCTCTGGTTTTGAGTCTGTGACTAAATAAATCCTACGTCGAAACGTCACACACATAGTATAATACACAGGTGAGCACTCACACAGAATCAAAATCAGAGCCAGAGACAGAGCTTGTGGTAGGCCAACAGTTATTGAGTATTCTATAGTGTTCACTTATCATACAAATGTTTCTCCTTATTTGAGAATCAATAACGATCACAGCTTCTACTAACTGAGTTGTAACGTTTCAATGATTGATTTCGTCTATTTCTGTTCAGTTTCCTAGAAACAGCTTAAGGTTACCACCAAGTTCTACGCAGAAACATTGTGCATAATAAAGGTCAAAAAGTTTCCATAATATTATTTATTAGAAGTCCGTGTCGTATCGGTCCCGCTATAAGAAAACGGCTTTAGTAGTTCAGAGAAAGTTGTCGAGTGCAAGTTAGCAATGATTTTCGATTCACGAAGTTTAAAATTGCAATAACTACACTGCAGCCGCGATTACAGTATTTTACTTCGCTACCGTTCGCAGGTGGGACCAGGAACTTAGTGTAAAGACTTGTGAAATTAAATTTCTAAGCTGCGTTTAGTACAACGTGATCAAACTTTATGATAAAACTAAAACTATTCTTCTAGGGTTATTACTATCCAATGCAGTAATAAAAATAAATAAATAAATAAATAAATAAATAAATAAATATTTTTGGACAATCCACACAACACTATCTAGTCCCAAACTAAGCAGAGCTTGTACTATGGGAACCAGATAGCTGATATAATACTTGAATATTTTTTTTTTTTGTAAATACATACATAGAATACAATATAACACCCAGACAGAGAACAAACATCAATGTTCACCACACAAATGTTTGTTCTCGGTGGGGATCGAACCCACGACCTACGGCGCAGAAGGCAGAGGTACTACCAACTGAGCTGAGAGGCCAAATATATGTTTAATTATCATATATTTTTAATTATCATATATTATTATAATATATGTTTAATTATTGTTTATTGTTTAATTATAATATATGTTTAATTATCATATATTTTTAAATAACTTAGGTCTATATAATATTATAGAAACCAACTAAGGCAGGTATAATAGGGCTCCTCCAAAATTTTCCATTCTTTCCTCTCCTTAACTTTCTTCATCCATTATTTCCCTGCCAATTCACCTATGTCGTCCTGCCATCTTTCCTGTTGTCTCCCTCGTCTTGTTTTGCCAGATGGGCCATTCCATAAGACTGTTGTTCGGGTACTATACCATGATAATTTCTTTCAATTATAAGTTTACAGAAATAGATGTTAGGCGTAAGAGTATCATAATAAAATATATGACGATATTTGACAGTGTTTCATTCAGCAGATCGCCATCGCCTAGATGTACGCAGGTCGTTACGTATGGGGGTTCCATATTAGCTACGATTATTTGCCGATTGTATTTTTAACAGGATCATTTTTGCCCTAGGTAACTAAATTATAGGTTGATCATTTAACTAGCATTTCGTTTTAAAAAGTTTTTTCAATTAAAACTGTCTTTGAAATATACAGACATTTTTCACACCTAAAATATATTTTTTAGAAAAAGTATCTTATTCGCTTTTAGCTTTAACAAAATGGCCTATTGAATGGAGGTTAGTAAATTGGTGCACAGTGTGACCACGGACGGCGTTTTGTTCCTCTTTTTTTGCGGAAACAATTCGTGGAGTGTCCGAACACGGATGAACTGGGAAAGAGAACAAAACGCCCCCGGTAGGGAGGAGACGTTCCGGACATTTTTATCTGGTTAAAAATACTAATCAATTTATTTCTTAACATGCGTTTAAAACTGCTTTTCAGCTTGCCATAATTATGCCTGCATGAAAAGCTTTTCAAAATAAAAGATGTGGATGTATAAAGTTCAAGCTCAGCTTCTTTGTTTGTTAATTGGACAACATTAATTTAATAAATACGGTGGGTAAATTAATGTTATTGATCCCTCTATTGACTATTTTATGGCGACCAGAAGAGCTCCCACCGGGTAACTAATTCACATGGTCAACTTGGAAGTCTCTGAGCAGGCTTTGGAGCCAGAGAGGCCGCTGTAGGCATAATTTAGTAACATGGGGGTCATCCAACCATGCGGACTGAATTTGTGGAGCCCCACGGATTATACTTCATCAGCTCTTCAGAGTGCCATAACACCTGCACGCTGAAAGATCTGACTGACGCCTGAAAATCCAAACCTGAAATTATAAATCAATCAAAATGAAAATAATTTCAATTAGACAAGTTATGCATAATATAATTAATTGTGATACAAATTAAAAAACTATTCGAAAAAACTGTTTCATTCAAAATTGTTGAACATTATTTTTCGCTATTTGACGTACCTCTACGTAAGTCTATTTGTTTTTCGCTATTAGAAGTACATAGGTTTATGTTTGATTTCAAAAGACGTATTATTATGTTGGTCTGTCCGGCTTTTGCTGGTGTAAGGTCTTTACTTCTCTATCCAGCAATACGGGGTAAAAATTAAATTAATCGGTCGTCCTATCCATGTGAAGTTTTAATCAAAAATGTTATTCTGGGTCAGAGGTACATTATACAGGGTTATTCATTATTAGCTGCAAATACTCAGGAATTAGGTTCAACAAATAGAATAAAAAATTTATATATAATTATTTTTTTTAAATTTGATCAAAAAATTTTTCAAGTATTTGTATCAAAATTTTATTTTTATTAATTTCTTTACGGCTATTGAATAATGATTGCCATGGAGAACAGGACGATGACCCACCCAGGCGGTGACTGAACGCAGAGAGTCACTCACGGCGCGCGGGCGCGGATCAAAGGTCAAAATAGGTCCGGCGCCAATGATTCCTTTATCGATTTTCTCGGGATTTTCATAACAAAACTTAATAAAAATCATTTCATAAATATTGTTTATTTTATTTTTTGAACCTAATTCCTGAGTATTTGGAGCTAATAATGAATAACCCTGTAGATGCAGATGGAGGAAATTATTATACTCTATTATCTGTGGTAACTATAAGTATGATGTCTTTGTTTTTATCAGTGTTGCCTTCATTTTCTATGGCTAGCTCCACTCTGGTACTAGGTTAAAGGTTTTTTTTTGCCCAAATGTAATCAGATTTTTCTCTACCAAACATTGTGATATTTTATTCAGAGAGTTAACTATGCTTTGTTGAAAAGAAAAGAAGACACAAATTGTGAATGTCAGCTTTACAAATATTAGCTGTAATTATTTTTATTGTTATTGTTACGGAAGTGGGTACAGGGATTGGAAGGAAACGAACGTTTTACCGAAAGTAGCGATTTATTCGCACTACGAACACGTAACACTGCACTGAACGCGTAGCACTGCACAAAACGCGTAGCACTGTCCGACACTGTCCTCGCGCACTATGCGTTACACGGTCCAACGCTGTGCTCCAAACACTGACAGTCCACTGGGAGCACTTTACCACTTTGCACTTCACTTCACTATTCACTGTTCACTTCACTATTCACTTTCACTGTTCACTTTTTCCACTTTTCACTTTTCCTTCTTGTTCCTTTCTTCAGATCACTTTCCACTGAACTGCCCGTAGACGCGCTTGCAGCTCCTTATATACCCGGAATTTCGATTGTCATTTATTGGATTTCGATCGTCATTTATTGAATTTCGTTAGTCTTTTCGTTTTCTTCTGTTGGATTCCGATCGTCTTTTCCTTCTTACATCATTTCTTGTTTTAGTCCAGAACTTTCGGTTCTTTATTTGAATTCCTTAAAGAAGGCACTCGCCGCTACTAGAATTTTCTGGTAACATTAAAATGTCGAACAAAAATCTTCATAGCTGGACCGGGCTCGAACTCGCGTACGTCTGCTTTGCAGTCGTAGCTCTGACAGCCCGGCCGTTGTGACAATGACGATGTTTGCCAAAAACTTCACTGCTTTGCACGCTTACGTAGTTACGTCAGCACGGCGTCACACTACCCCCTCCTTAGACGTGCTCGTCCCGAGCATCGTTAGAGCCGTAGTACCGTGCCAACCTGTCCACATGAACCACTTTCGCTGGACTTCTTGGCGTTTTCCGAATTCTATATGTGACATCATTGATCCTCGTAATTACTTGAAAAGGGCCTTCCCTACTCGGTTGTAGTTTTGGAGATTTTCCTTTCCTTCGAACGGGGATGTGAAGCCAAACAGCAGAACCTTCTTCAAAGGACTTGGAGTTGACGCTTCTGTCGTATCGCGTTTTCATTCGCTCACTAGCTCGCAGATTCTCTTCCCTCATATGCCCGTGAACTTCCTCCATTTTCCTTCTCAAATCTTCCGCGTATTCCGAAATACAGCTAGGCGTATCTGGAGGACAACCCGCGAGAAGATCTGCTGGAAGTCGAAGCTCTCTACCAAAGTTCGCTCGGGCCGGTGTAGTAGAGGTACTCTCATGAACCGCAGTTCTATACGACAGAAGGAACAGAGAAATGTACTCATCCCAATTGTTTTGATGACTTTCAACAACTTTTGCCAGATGCCGCTCCAGAGTTTGGTTGAACCTCTCTACCATTCCATCAGATTGCGGATGATACGGCGTAGTCCGAGTTTTGTGTATCCCCATAATTTTGCATGTTTCCTGAAAGACTTGCGACTCGAAATTCCTGCCTTGGTCACTATGGATTTCAAGGGGTAGTCCAAATCTGCAGAAAACTTCATTCACCAGTTTGTTAGCCACAGTAACAGCTTCTTGATTTGGTAATGCGAACGCTTCTGGCCACTTTGTGAAGTAATCCATTATTACCAAAATGTAACGATTTCCACTGTTCGTTATTGGAAACGGCCCGGCCACATCCAAAGCTATTCGTTCCCAAGGAGCACCCACATTGTATAACTTCAACGCTCCCCGACTTCTTGTTTGTGGTCCTTTGACAGAGGAACAACTCGTACATTTCTTGCACCAGTCTTCAACATCTTCCTTGCAGTGCAACCAGTAATAACGTTGGCGAATTTTCACCAAAGTTCTCTTCACACCGAGATGACCGCCTGATGTTCCGTCGTGATACGCTCGCAGTATATCAGAAATCTTTGACTTCGGCACAACTGTCTGAAGATGATTGTCTTGTCCTGATGCACTCTCCCATTTTCGACATTAAAGACCATTGTGTAAGAGCAGGCTATTCCATTGTGCCCAATAGCTCTTCGTTACTGCACTCATTCCAGCAACTTCACTCCATCCTGGGCATGCGGATCCATCTCTCACCCAATTGAGTATTGGTCTAAGGTCTTCATCTTCTTTTTGTAGTTTACGCATGGCATCGCTGCTCCAATCATCATTTACTGTATCAGTTCTTATAACTCGGACCATAGATTTTTCTTTATCTTCCTGTTTCACACAGTGCTTGCAGTCTTCAGAACACGGCCGTCTTGACAAAGCATCAGCATTCCCATGAGACTTTCCACTGCGATGCTCTACTACAAAGTCGTACTCCTGTAGTTGTTCAATCCATCGCGCAACTTGTCCTTCAGGATTCTTGAACTGCAGTAGCCACTTCAAGGCTGCATGATCTGTTCTGACTAGAAATTTCCGACCCAATAAATACTTCTTAAAATGCTGAAGTGTTTTGACAACTGCAAGTAGCTCCCTTCGAGTGACACAATAATTCCGCTCTGGTTTTGACAGGGATTTACTGTAATAAGCTATCACATTTTCTTGATCCTCTTTTCTTTGTGAGAGTGTTCCTCCTATCCCTGTATTACTTGCGTCCGTGTCAACTACAAACTCATTGCACTGATCCGGATATCCGAGTACTGGTGTTTCACATAACCGGCTCTTTAGTTCCTCGAAAGCCACCTGGCATTGTTGGTCCCAAACGAAAGGTCGTTTTTCTTCTGTGAGTCTATGCAATGGCTTCGCTATATCCGAAAAACTCTTGACAAAACGACGGTAATAAGAGCAAAGTCCCATAAACGCCCGTACTTGTGTTTTGTCCGCAGGTACAGGCCAATCTTTAACCGCCGAAATTTTCGATGGATCCGTTTCGACGCCGCTTTCCGAAATAACGTGTCCCAAATAGTTCACCTGCCGTTTGAAGAATGAGCACTTCTTCTGGCTTAGTTTCAGATTTGCACTTCTCAACTTGTTGAATACGGATTCCAGCTTCTTCAAATGGTCATCAAATTCTCGCCCCACTATTATAATGTCATCGAGATACACCAAGCAGGTTTCTCCCAGCAACCCAGCAAGGACACGTTCCATTAACCTCTCGAAAGTAGCCGGGGCGTTGCACAGCCCAAACGGCATCACTCTGAACTGCCAGAGGCCCTTTCCTGTGGAGAACGCGGTCTTCTCCTTATCCTTAGGATCCAACTCCACCTGCCAATAGCCACTTTTTAGGTCCAGCGTAGAAAACCATTTCATGCCGTTGAGAGTATTCAAGGTGTCGTCTATCCTTGGTAATGGATAACTGTCCTTTTTGGTCACGTCGTTTAGGCGGCGATAGTCAATACAGAACCTCGTTGACCCATCCTTCTTCTTTACCAAAACCACTGGTGAGCACCACGGACTGGACGATGGTTCGATTACTTCATTATCTTTCATGTCTTGAATCATGTCGTCCACCTCCTTTTCTCTGGCAAAAGGAATTCGGCGGGGTCGTTGTCGTATAGGTTGTTCATTTCCAGTATTGATTTTATGCTGAACCATGCTCGTCCTTCCGGTATCACCATCGTTCTTCGAAAATATATCGGAGTACCGACGTAGCAAATTCTTCGCCTTGAGCAATTCAATACTTGTCAAATCTTGCTTACATTTTTCTAGTATACTGTTAACGTCGATTGTACTTGCTTCCGTCTTTTTGGTTTCCTGACAATTCCGCAACCACACAATTTCTTCGCTTCGTCCTATTAGCGTACCCTTCTTTAACACCTGTTCTTCATTGCTCAAGTTCAATACAGGTACCACTGCTTCCATAGATGAATTGACGACTGTACGTGCCGGCAGCCATGATGACTCGTTATCCACTTTTTCGAGTATTGTCCAACGTCGCTGTTTCAAACTTTTGTTTCCGGGAAAAATTACTGGAACTAGCGTTTGTGATCTTGGCAACAGTTTAGTGTTCTTAATGCAGTACACCTTGCCCTCGCCACCGCCTCTCATTGGTATTTCGTCTTCCCCACACTTCAGGACACCGGAGTGAATGTCGAGCTTACATCGATGATCCTTTAAGAAATCAAGGCCGATAATGCAGTCATCCACAATGTCAGCTACTACCGCTTGTTGCCAGTACAGCTTGTCACCAATCTTGATAGCCACTTTCTGTTCACCTGATACTGGTATATGCTGGCCGGTAGCCGTTGTTAGCTGGTAAGCTCCCTTCCGAACGTTGATCTTTCCGTTTCTTCTTGTCAGCTGTGTCCCAATTACCGTACGTGACGCTCCGGTATCTAAAGTCAATGAGCACGGACTTCCATTTACTGATCCATTTACAGTTAAGCTGTTGCCATCTGTACTCTGACAAATCTTGATTTTCGGGGCTTCCTGTCCACCGGCCAGTGCCCACCTTTCAGCCCTGGCTGGAATTAGTTTCTCTGCTTCTCCAATGCTTGTACACCAGCATCGGTCCTTCGTTTCTCCACAGTTGTAACATCTAGGGACGAAAGCTCTGTGTTGGCTTACCCGCGCCACTTCCATTGAATTTATTCCCCTCAGACGTCCACTCCTCGGGTCTCGCCGAACGGCTTCCACCTCGAGCGCATGCGCGACGGCTTCTTTGATGTGACCGTGATGACCCAAGCGCACGGCAGCTCTTACTTCCGCGTCGAAAATACCGTCGACAAACGACTGCAAAAGCATGCTGTCAATGACCGATGCCGGCGATGTTTGGTACGCCTTCCGGACCAACTTCTCTACCTCCAGAAACCACTGTTGCAATGACTCATTTGCTTGTTGGCATCGATCACGGAGTTGAGCACGGAAAACATGCTCCAGGTGCGAGTCCCCGTAGCGAAATTCCAGAGCTTCTAGCAACTGCTCGTAGGTAGCATCACTCCCCACGGCCTCCAGTACGGTCAAGGCCTTGTCACGTAGTCCCAAAATGAGTACGGTTTTAGCCTGGCTCTTGGTCCACCCATTAAGGTTCATTACAGCCTCAAATTGTAGCCTGTGGGCCGCCCAGGAAGTGGTTCCATCGAAAGGCGGGACTTTGAAGTTTCCGCCTGCACTTACTATGGTCGCTGAGGCCGGGATTATTTATTTATTTATTTATTTATTTATTTGTTTTTGGAAGACCAACAGCTTAAAGTAACTTATTAACTAATTAATCTAGGTTATCAGAGAAGCCAATTAGCGGTCTTCACGAATAGCTAACGGAGTAGTAAATAAGATACGCGCAAACAACATTTACAGCCCCACTTCTGCTATCTGCCAATAAGATAATATTGTGTTAACAAACAATAAGTATTGACTACCTACCTACTATCTATTCTTACATAAAGGCTAAGTTCAACAAATGTGAATAAGAAATATTTTCTAAGGGTTAACTAACCTACAGTTACTAATTACAAGTACCTAGGAATCTAATTTAAACTATAACATAAAGTTTACCTACCTACTCGCTACCACAGAATAATAACAGTAGTGCACCACTAGGTGCCTATGCCTACACTATGTATACTTACCTACCTAATCGAAGAATGAACTGCTCAGCTGCCGGCGCGCCGAGCTCACACTCGTACAAAACAAGTCCATTGTCTCACTTTCTTTGCAGGTATTATTGAATTTACTACTCGCTCGATAAATATATGAATTCTGACGGTAATTAGTGTTGACAAATGGAATGAAAAGAGGCGGATTGAACCTTTTACGTTTGGGAGGGATGTTTAGATTAATTTTATTGAGTAATTCGGGACAATCAATTTGGTTAGATGCTATTTTAAGTAGGTAAATTATATCGGATATGTCACGTCTTGTGCTAAGTGGCAGAATATGGAAACGTTTGCATAAATTAAGATAGTCATCCGAGTTGTATGGAATACGTAGTTTATAACATAAAAATTTCATAAATTTCCTCTGAATTCGTTCAACTCGAGCGATGTAGGTATCGTACCTCGGGTTCCACAATTGAGAAGCGTACTCCAATATACTACGAACAAAAGTGCAGTAGAGAATCTTAATTGTTTTAGCTTTTTTAAAGCCTACAGAGCTTCTCATAACGAAACCTAGGGCTTTATGTGCTTTACTTACAATGTGAGTAATGTGCTGGTCAAATAGAAGTTTCGAGTCGTGAATGACACCTAAGTCTCGAGTCTGATGACAGTGTTGAAGGGATTGGTTTTTAAGCGTGTATGTTGACTGTATGATATTAATCTTGCGGGTAAAAATGGTAACAGAACATTTTAATGGGTTGAGGTCGAGCTTGTTAAGAAGGCAATAGTCGTCGAGTCGTGACAAGTCGCTTTGCAAAGCATTAGAATCGGATACACTAGTTATCTTTTTATAGATTTTCATATCGTCAGCAAAGCACAGTAACTTCGAGCTATGAAAGCAACCTGCTATGTCGTTAACAAAGATCGCAAAAAGTAGGGGACCAAGGAGGGACCCTTGGGGGACCCCACTTGGGATAGTAACCCAGCTAGATATGTAATTGTTAATGACTACAGCTTGCGACCTCATATCTATATATGATTTAAACCATCTGAGTAAGTCTCCATGGATTCCTATGTTCCGGAGTTTGGTGATAAGGGTGATGTGGTCTATTCTGTCAAAAGCTTTGCTATAGTCAGTATAGACCACATCCACCTGACTACCAGAGTCCATTGCATCAGTTAAGTACTCATTAAACAATATAAGGTTCGACACCGTCGACCGCCCCCTCAAGAACCCATGCTGAAAAGGACTAAATGAATTTTTTAGAGCCGCATATACTTGGTTGTACACAACTCGCTCAAATACTTTTGATACTATACATAGCTTGGATATCGGGCGGTAATTAGTCACTTCCATTTTAGATCCTTTTTTATGTATAGGCGTGATAAATGCAGACTTCCAGAGGGGGGGAAAGGAGTGTTCGGCCATGGATCTTTCAAATAAAATAGATACCGGAATTGCAACAGTTTCCGCACATCTGATCAAAAGAATGGAATGTAAGTGATCTGGACCTGCGGACTTAGAAGGATCTAAATTACTTAGAATTTTAATAATTTCAGATTTATTTATTGAGATTGAGCTGATACTGGCCTGAGACTGAGATGTGCCCTGCGTGACTGAGGATCCGGTATCTAGGTTGGGAGCGGTACGAATAGTAGAGAGGAAAGTTGAGTAAAAATATGAGGAGAAGGTATTGCAAATAGACTCACCAGTACTGGCTACTAAATTATTATATTTAATATTATTGGGCATACTATTGGACTTCGAGCGAGATTATATCTGTTTTGAGCTTCTTAATGTCTTCTTCAATAGAGGAGAGGCGGTTTTGATGTCGCCGTAAAGCTTCCTCTACCGCTTCTACCCTCCGCATGCTCTCGGTGATAGCGGCCAAAAGATTTTCCTGCAAAGCGCACAACTGTTCCTCCCGCCGGCGGCCTTGCTCTTCCTGCCGGCGAGCCTGCTCCTTCTGGATGGCACGCAGCTGCTCCTCCCGCCGGAGGCCTTGCTCCTCCTGTCGGCGAGCCTGCTCCTCCAGGATGGCACGCAGCTGCTCTTCCCACCGGCGGGCTTGCTCCTCCTGCCGGCGAGCCTGCTCCTCCTGGATGGCACGCAGCTGCTCTTCCCGCCGACGGGCTTGCTCCTCTTGCTGGCGGGCGTCCTCTTCTTGGTGACGAGCCCGCTCTTCCTCCCGGCGAGCCTGATCCGCTTGCATGGCGCGCAGTTGCTTCAACAAGGCGCCAAGGTCCGGTCCAACCTGGGTCATTGACGCACTTTCAGAGGTTGCCCCGCCAGAGTTGTCTCGACGCCCCAAGGTTTCTTCCTCAGAAGCCTCGGCGCCGGAGCCACTTGCTTGCTGCGAGGCAGTTTTAGCGCGAGTATTCATGCCTTCTCTCGGCATGACAGGCATTTTACCTTCCAATCCCACTTCTGACACCAAATGTTACGGAAGTGGGTACAGGGATTGGAAGGAAACGAACGTTTTACCGAAAGTAGCGATTTATTCGCACTACGAACACGTAACACTGCACTGAACGCGTAGCACTGCACAAAACGCGTAGCACTGTCCGACACTGTCCTCGCGCACTATGCGTTACACGGTCCAACGCTGTGCTCCAAACACTGACAGTCCACTGGGAGCACTTTACCACTTTGCACTTCACTTCACTATTCACTGTTCACTTCACTATTCACTTTCACTGTTCACTTTTTCCACTTTTCACTTTTCCTTCTTGTTCCTTTCTTCAGATCACTTTCCACTGAACTGCCCGTAGACGCGCTTGCAGCTCCTTATATACCCGGAATTTCGATTGTCATTTATTGGATTTCGATCGTCATTTATTGAATTTCGTTAGTCTTTTCGTTTTCTTCTGTTGGATTCCGATCGTCTTTTCCTTCTTACATCATTTCTTGTTTTAGTCCAGAACTTTCGGTTCTTTATTTGAATTCCTTAAAGAAGGCACTCGCCGCTACTAGAATTTTCTGGTAACATTAAAATGTCGAACAAAAATCTTCATAGCTGGACCGGGCTCGAACTCGCGTACGTCTGCTTTGCAGTCGTAGCTCTGACAGCCCGGCCGTTGTGACAATGACGATGTTTGCCAAAAACTTCACTGCTTTGCACGCTTACGTAGTTACGTCAGCACGGCGTCACACTATTATACGTTTGTCGCTTACTTATATTTAAAACATTATGTAGGTACTTACTCGAATTAGTCTAAAAGCATAAAAATTGTAATGTTCCGCACTGGGGCTCATCTAATGAACGTCATTTGACGTCACCCCATATGACCTATTTTCACAACAAAAACAAAGAATTCATTTTGTCACAAGGAAAATTACCAAGATAGATAGAACATTCTTTATTGTACACCTTACAAACTAACAAAAAGATAATTTAACACAAATATATGAAATTAATTGCAATATCAATAGATTAATGTATTTAGCAAACCACTTAAACTCGTGTCCTCGAACATTTTGTCGACAAAAATTATTATCGAGCACGCATTTAATTTCTTATAATTACTTGAACTTCCAAATCTCAAAATTTAAGTCGTTTCCAACTTTCATCCGCTCGTAGAATGAAATAACGTATATCATTTCGCCACATGTAATATGTATTGCTAAAAGCTAATTAGCGATGCTAATGTTATTCATGTGTGATGTCGATGTGCCTTTGCTGTAACTCCTGAACGACATAGTATACTTTGTTCAGTAGGAAAGTTGTGTAAGATGAAGAACTCAAAAATAATAGACTTGACAGGCGGCACGGGCAGTAGCCCTGCTTTCTGTGCCGTTGGCCGGGAGTTTGATCCCCGTCGAGAACAAATATTTCTGTGGTGAACACAAATGTTTGGTAACTGTCTGGGTGTTATATTGTATTCTAGGTATGTATTATTAAAAAGTATTATGGCGGCTGTACACATGGGGCCAAGGTGTTGGGCCAACGTGTTGGGCCAACGTGTAGAGAGCTACCTGGCGGTATGTTGGCTTAATTGGTCTAGTTGGCGCCAACATTGGCAGGCCATCCGAATAGTGTCGGTTTTTTGTGCACACATCAAAGGATCTTGGCGCGCTCCGCAAACAGCGTTCACACGTTGGTGTCTTGTTCAGTTCGTACGTAGTTCGTGCGTGAGTGAAATTTACGATCCCATGTTCCGATAGCGATTTCGGCGCCGGTGTGGATAAGCAATGAGGTTTTACAATTCATAGAATTGTATCGACATGAAGGAATAATTTGGAATCCAAAAAAACCATCCACCACCTTCTTTTGCGCCATTTCTTTTTAGTCATTCTATTTTGGTGCACATGTACGTAATAACTAAACGCATTGTATGAATAAATTGCCACGGCTGCAAAAACTTCTACGTCCATCATCTTTGAAGCGCCAATGCAGAATGATCAGTAAGCCAATGTGTGAACAGAAATCTTAGTTATCCATCATTTTTGCCCAACACGTTGGCCCAACACCTTGGCCCCATGTGTACAGCCGCCATTAAAAGTTTTATACCAGCCATCTGGTTCCCAAAGTAAGAGCTCTGCTTATTTTGGGGCTAGATAGTGTTGTTGTGATTGTCCATAATATTTATTTTATTGTTATTATTGTAGTAGAATTCGCGCTCGTAATACTGTGCACTTTGACGGGTTATGCGAAAACTTTTCTATTTTAGTTAATCTAGAAAGTTTTGTGTTATGATTGTAGCTACACCTCTAACCGTTACACATTGGTTTATTAGTTATAATAGGCTTACTATAGTCGATGGTATTAGTTTTTTAATAGGTTTATTAGTTATAATAGGATCGTAATCACACAAAGCTATTTGATGATCGATTGGAAACTAGTTGACAGTTTTTGAAGGAAGATGAGCAACTGGAAAATATTATACTCTTCGAAATGCGAGGAAATGGATGCGGCAACTAATTATGTGAAGTGAGCGCATAAAAACGCTTTGTAGACTTGTCAGCGTGTATAGATACAAGTTCTACTGCTCAACTGATATTAACAGACGTTTGTTGCAACTATGCACAGTTATAAAATCACACATAAGTCACTTTGAAACGTATTAGCTAGGTGAGTCTAGGTGCCAGTTTCACGCGACCAAGCTTTTAGTAGTAGTTAGAAGCTTTTAGTTCACAGATAAATAATATTTCGGTAAGTACCTAAGTAGTAACTTTTGAAAATATCATGGTTTTTAACACTATTTTTATGCAACGACGGGATATTTACCATGATTTAATTTTTTTTCTGAGTTAACTTCCGATATTTCCGATTTTTTTTTTATCTGCCAATAACATTTCTTTTACTTGTGGACTTCAGTTCAGCCGTGATCATGGTGCTTGCAACTGTGCCGAAATATCGGAAGTCAACTCAGAAAAAAAATTAATCATGGTAAATATCCCGTCGTTTCATAAAAATTGTACCTAAGTAGTATAGTTCAATAAACTCTGATTCTCGAAGTAGAACATAAATAAAGAATTTATGTTCCTAAGTCATAAGTGTAGTAAACACTAATATAAAATCAATAAAAAATATATTTAGAGATGGTTTTATCTTGTTACCTCAGTTTCAGTATTAGTAGAGCCCTTTGTGAAGGGCTCGTCCGGGAAAATACTATCACCATGTCTATTTCTGCCGTGAAGCAGCATTGCTGTGTTTCGGTTTGAAGGGTATGGGTGCTGATGAAATAACTGGCACGTGAGGCCGAATATCTGTATGCCTCAAGCTGATGGAGGCAGTGCATGAAAGGGCACGTTCCTGACGTGCGTGACCTACAAGACTATGCTTTGTTATAGTCGATGGTTGCCAATTAACATCAGGTGGGCCATAAGCTGGTTCTATAAGTTGTATTAAAAAAAATACCTCGAAATGTGTTACAACAAAATATAGGAGAAAAGTAGAGAAGAGTCAAAGCACTTTTAAAACGTTGGTGTAACTGTATACGTACATTTATTATAAATGATCAGATATTTTAATAATAAGCTGAAGTTTATCCAAATAAAATAGAACTGTCGGCATAAAAACCCAGTAAAAATTCGAGACTTTCCAACTCGATTCCAGAATATCACCTTTCAAGTCTTGTTTTAGAGGTTTCACGAAAAGCGAATTGGAGAAATTTTCCGTTTATTTCTTTTGAAACTAAATCTGACTGCCTACGCACTTTTGAGCAGTATTTCATTGCTCCTTTGGGGATTAATTTTTTTAGGTTTTTTTCACTTTGATGTTCGTAAGCCTTCCATAATGTCTTGACAAAATGTATTTTCTTTCTAAATGGATTCATAATATGGATTAAATATTATAAGGCTTATCTTCTTCTTAACGTTTCACTGATTCTTTTGAACCAAGTGTGGTGAAAGGATTTTAAGTGCGCCTCAAGGAGGCTCTTTTCGTGAACTTGACACATATTTTCGAATTTTTTAGGTTCTACGATATGCCGGTTTCCTCACGATGTTTTCCTTCACCGTTTGAGAGCACTAGCATAGTGTACATAAATTTTTAGGCAGAAAAACTCATTGGTACACCACTGGATTTGAACCCACGACCTTAGAATCGGAAGGCGGGGCCGCTACCACTAGGCCACCAGCGCTCTCAGAGTCAAAGCTTATCTACCAAAGTATTTCGTGGACTTAGCTGTAAGCTTTTGCCAAAAAAATAAGCATTTTGCTTCTATGTTGCCTTATATATGTATATGGTTGTAAGGACGAGCCTTTAACTACCCTTATTAGATTTCAAGAACTTTTGAGCCGAGGCAACAATCAGAGAAATCAGTTGCACAGTATAATAATTCTTTGAAAACTGTAAAATCGTAAAATTCTCGAGAGAAAAGGTACAACAGTTACAACGCTATAAAACTACTATAAAAATTAAATGAAGAGACCCGTGAAGAAATATGAAGACTAAAACACTTTGCAAGAAAAATAGCCCAGTAGTGCCATTACAACTTGCTACTTAGAGAACTACTCCCTTTTGTCTTAAAGTTATTGTATTTGTGAATAAGTGGTGGAACGTCCCCGACATGGCTGGTATTCATAACTCTTAAATAATAACCACTTCGCTGCTTTGTCGAGGATCTGTCCAAAACACAATGGAAAATCTATTGAGTCAGGAATCTAGATAGTCTGAAAGCTAGTGGGGCTATTATCTTATACATCAACACAAGCAACAGCGATATGAGTCGTTTCCTGTTGAGTGAACCAACTGAGGAGACTGACAGCAGGTTAGTCAATTGACGTCCTAATTATATACGGCCTATAATATACGGCTGGCCTCAGCTCAGTTGGTAGAGGCCCTGCGTAGGTCGTGGGACCTACGGCGCAGAAGGTTTCGATGTTTGTTCTCTGTCTGGGTGCTATATCGTATTTTATGTATGTATTTACAAAAAAAAAATGGATATAAGTATTATATCCGCCACGGTCGCGTTAGTGCCGAACAGTCCCTGGGGTTATTTGTCGAGTGATTTGTTATTGTCGAGTGTGATTATGATCCGATGGCGCAGTGGTCAGCGGAGCCTCGTACCAAGGGGAAGGTCGCGGGTTCAAATCCCGCTCGGCTCTTAACTTTTGGGACATTATAAAAATCTTTGTATTATATCAGCATCTAGTTCCCATAGCCCAAGCTCTGCTTAGTTTGGGGCTAGATAGTGTTGTCTAAGTTGTCTAAAATGTTAATTTATTTCTTTAAACCGCGAATTCGAATTCTCGGAAAATCGAATGAGCTGGTCAACGTTTATATGTACTTGTATAAACCTTTTGACGTGATAACGTCTTATAAATCGATGGAGCCGGCTGCACGTACGAAAAAACATTCAGTTCATTCAGTTTCATTCAGTATCATTCAGTTTCATTCACATTCAATTCAATTCAGTAAAACTAAAATTTTCTTTTGAAAAATGCAACCATTCCGTGTCAGTATTTTCTTATGACGTTATCACGTTCAACTATCGTCAGTAAACCGACTTTACAGACAACCGATTTTTTTACTGTTTAAGGTATCTAGATCCCATTGTACTCACTAGCTTTGTCTATTTTGGCATTAGATAGTGCGTAAAACTTACACCTTTATTAATTTACTATGCTCGTACATGCAAAAGAAAAACAGATAAATCCTCACAAATATCTTCCTAGATCAACATTTTTTTTTAGTATAAAATTCCAACTCAAGGTTGTAAAAAGTTGTCTAAGAAAAATAGTCAGAGGCATGTCCAATATTATTTTAGCACATACCTAGTTTTACGTTAGTTCGTTTTAACTATAAAACAACTCGTAGGGTTTTCATTAGTGAACAGTTTGCACCATGTCATTGCGTCTGTAATGACCACAGAGCACCAAACACGCTTTTGCTTACGCAAAGTAGAGAGAGTATGATGACGTATTACTAAGAGAACCAGTGTCGCCAAACTCATACACGTAAAAACAAACACACATAGAAATAAAAGTTATGATTGGTCGAAAAAAAACGTTAAAAAGGACCTAAAACCAAAAAAATTATTTAATTGATAATAAACCTTAAAGCTATCGTGACATGGTTCTAAACTTAATAAAATAAACAGTGCTAAAATAAAATTCTATTTGCCAAGAGATGGCACTTCTCATTCAGTATTTTTTTCTTTTAGTCTCTATTTAGTTATAATAAGATTGATAATACAATGGCTGTTACTTTATTGACAACAAAACAAAGCTACTTGACGCTAGATGGCGTTATAGAAAACAATTCTGTTAGTCTTTATCCACAAGGTATAAGATTCATAATACAATGGCTATTACTTGACATAGCCACTCACTTAGTGATGTGCCAAGGTGGATACAAGACAAATGTATCGACATCGATGATTACCTACCTACTTCTTATCGTGTCACTGGTTTTTTTGAACCAAGTGAGGTGAAAGGATTTTAAGTGCGCCCCAAAGAGGCTCCTTTCGTGCACTTATTTAACACATATTTTCGAACTTTTTAAGTTCTATGGCATGCCCGGTTTCCTCACGATGTTTTTCTTCACCGTTTAAGAGCACTGGCATAGTGTAAATTAATTTTTGGGCAGTAAACCTCATTGGTTGGACTGGATTTAAGCCCACGACCTAAGGATCAGAAGGCGAAGCCGCTACCACTAGCCCACCAGCGCTCTCACCTACCTACTGATGTATAACGATCGGTAGCACGTCAGGTTATATATATGGTGGTCGAAATAAAAAGCTTTTCTTATCTATCTTTCTTTATTTACCCAATCAAATGTTTACAACTCGTAAAATTGTATACTTAACTGTTTCAAATATTGTTTCTTTTTCTTCTCGTGTTTTCTTTTTCCTGTTGCATCGATACATTTATTTTGAATATCGGAAAACTAAAACCAGAATTATTATGTTATTTCTTCAAAATATTTCTGTAATTTTCATCTTACCCAGCCACTGTGGGCTATAAGAATAAGAAAAGAATCAGAATAATAACAGAATAATACATAAGGAATAAAATCATCACTAAAGCAAAAAAAAAGTCAGCTCCCTAAACCTAACTATTTATATGATCAGAACTAATAAAGTATTCGATAGCACATTCATCACTTTATTGGGGTAGGTACAGCCCTAATTGAGTAGCGAAAGTTGAGATTTATAGAAACGCGACCTTAACGAATATCATTCACAGTCTATTTTTGTTTGATGGTTTTGCATTCTAAACAAAACCAATTTAAGCAATAAAATAATACTAACCTGTGATACGATATGCCCCCTTTTGTTAAATTATTGGTTCGGCTATCGTTTTAGCACTGCAAAACAGCACAATACGGCATTTTTATATTTTTTCGTGTTTTTCTCAGTTACGTTTCTTCTGACAGACTTCAAACACGACTAAACAAAGGAGGGCTTGAAGTCTGCTGTACTGCGCGTACTTGGAGCGTGAGAAGGTCGTCTACATGCTAGTTCCATTACTTCTTTATTTCGTGGTAATGACAGTGACAAAGCGTGGCTCGGACACACTACTGACGTCACGTCCGTCTAATTAAATCAAATTAGCTCCAGTATGTACCGATGCCACTTTCCCTTTAGCACCAGTTTTGTTGTGCCAAATGTACTGATGCGGCGAAAACTCGCCATTGATAATAGCTACAAATTCTGTTTTATTTTATTACACGGCAAACAATACCACTCCCCACTACGCCATCATCCTTTTTTTTACATTATACCTATAGAACATCCTTTGGCTACAATATCACCTGATGGTAAGCGACGATGTAGCCGACGATGAAGCAGGATGGTCTAGAAGACACCTATTCACTCTTGCCTTGAAGCGGCCCAGATTGTAGTGGTCAGGAAAAACTGCCGACGGCAATGAGTTCCATTCCCTTGAGATTCTTCTTCTTCTTTCTACTCTAGAGATGTGTCCTGTTACTTGATCCGATTAGAGATGTCCTATTCCCGAATGGTTAGCAGTACGTATATAAAAAACTGACGTGAAGCCAACACAGACTTATTCACCAAATTACTCCCTATATTAATTATGTTAAAAGGTCTCATGTCGTAACATTTACAGCAAATATTTGGTATTTAACCTTTATTCTTTATGAATTATTTTCTCTTCACCATCGTCATCATCATCCACCAATATCAGTCCACTGCTGGACGTAGGTCTCTCTTAAGACGCGCCACTGAGTCCGATCTTCGGCTCTTCTCCAGTGCTAGCTAGCTCCACAAACTGAAAGTATTTTCTCATCGATTTTCATTCATTTATATTAATACTTTTTTGCACGTTTTACTTTTTTTATTTGTCTGGTTTTCTGACTGCTTACTATTTTGGTAAGTATTCTTTAATTTACTAATAAGTTCATGCTAGTACTTTGTTAGTATGTTCTCTAACAAAATAATCCATACAGGTGCCCACTACAGAGGGTCATTGAGACTAAGGGCGCCTTAAGCGCTCATTCCGTGAAATTAAGCAGGGAGTGCGTCTAAGTTAGAGGGCTTAGGTATGCCGACCGTGCGATGAGTTTTAGCGATTTTTGTTCTAGTTACTGGTATAACTATGATAAATCTCTGCAAACACAGAGAAGACTTAGCCAAGGACGAACATATTTAGGCTTATGACGAACGAAATTATAAGCCTTGCACATAACATCTGAGAAAGCCAATAAGTCAAATATATAGGTATTTATTCAGTAGTGTTACAAGGATCACTTTGGAATGTCTTAAAGCTAGGTAATGTATCGAGGGTCGAAGACGAGTCTAGTGACCTAAAACTAAAACCTGCTTGGGTACTAGCTCTCAATTTAAGCGTGATATCAAATATATACTAGATCTAATTTTATCGTTGTGCTTCGTCTAAATAAGAGAAATTATATATAAACAAACATTTTTAACTTAAATAAAATTAAAATCGTAGTATATAATCTAATATTTTTGTGAACAATTGACTTGTAACTTGAGTTATAAATAAAAAAGATAAAATAATAAATAAAAAATAATAAATATTTGTATTTGTATTTATTAAGTAAGAATTCTCGGTTTCGCAGAACTTACAAAACTAGTTCATTTGAATGTTCTGAAATCCTATGTACATAATCATCATCATCAGCCTGAAGAAGTTCACTGCTGGACATAGGCCTCCCTTACACATTTCCAGGAAAAACGATTCTGAGCCCTTTCCATCCCACCTTCCTGCGATCTTAACAATGTCGTCAGTTCCATCATCATGTAATAGTTTTTTGTTATTATTTTTAAGGTCTCATGAGAAATAGTTATTTCATAAGCATCCCGCATAGTTCGCTTATAACTTTAAACAAACGACAAATCGCCGAGACACAGAGCCTTAAATCGCGTTAGTGTCGACTGAGTGTTTATAACCGGTCGGGGCGGGGGCGGGCATGGGCGGGGGGGGGAGGGGGTGGAATAATCGGGAATAATCGAGATTGAGCCGGTTACGGACCGGTTGATACGGTAAGGTAAGCTTTATGTTATCTGAGGGTTCGTCATGCTACTGGTATATTCTTGGGCACTAAAGCCAAGTCGAATAAATACGGGGAACTGGACTAGTATTCTCTCATTTTATAATTGCGTCTGTTTGTCCAAGAATGTGACAAAAGAAAAACATTCCAATTCAGTCACGTTTTCAGAAAATAATAACGATTATTGAAAAAATAATCGGAAGAAATCTGGTGCGAGTCGGCCACGGTCCTCCGAAACACATTTAGAAATTGAGAAATGGGATAATGGATTTGAAAAAGTGAATTATCAACGAAAAAGGTGAAAATTAAGTTGTATTTTGGTAATAATGTCACGTGCGCTTGGTGCCGCGTCATTCTTGCTAATGGAGTTCTAAGAGGAGATAAGATAACACTGGCTTTTTCTTACTCACTTGTATTTGAAGTTATTGTTAGTTAGGATGTGTAAAATGATGCGTTTGTGATTATAGTCTAGAAATGACAAGCACGGTGGCGATGGCTATCAGCTGAAACGCTGTCAAATATCGCTGTCATATTATAATTTGACAGCGTTTAAGCTGACCGCCATCGCCATCGCCTAGATGTGTGTGCCTTTACTTGACCTGACACTACCTGATTTTTATTGACCAAGACCAAGGAGTCAAATTAATTAAAATATTAAAACCTCGAATAACTTAATTTAACAGCGCTAAAAAAATAACTGTTTTGCTTCAGTTTCTAAACAATGAGATGGCACTATTATGAGTGCATTTAGTAAAAAGTTTAGGGAAAACTACACATATTTCACATAAATGGGAAAATTCCGGCAACATTATCTAATTAATTTATGTTTTTTAAAAGTTGTATACCATCTTAAACCTTTAATAAAATCAATGGTTCTATTTAATAAAATCTCAAAAATAACTTTATAGTTTTTTGAGCTAGTTTAATCCAGTCTTTTTTTTCATAATTTTATTTTAAAATAACGTTACTGTTACATAACAGCCTACGTTTCATAAAATCAAAGCTACTTTTCCATAGCTCCTTCTACGTAATACAACTTTATATTGAATACAATCCCCTTTTCCTTAGCTTATTCAATTTTCTAAGCAAAACAGCCTTCAGCCATTTCTACGTGTTCAGTGCTCAGAAACTTTTGTGATTGTAACTTATTTAGAATGTCCTTACATGGAGGCGACAGTTACTATTGTGCTAGTGTTTTCAGTAAACCTACCATGAGCTCTGTCTGGCTCTGTCTCTGGTTCTAGTTTTGCGACTGTGTGAGTGTTGACTAAATAAATCCTACGTCAAAACGTCATACACACACAGTATAATCTACTGGTGCGCACTCACACAGACTCAAAACCAGAACCAGAGACAGAGCCAGACAGAGCTCATGGTAGGCCTACAGAGTGGATTTGAACCAAATTTTAAGTGTAAGAACAAAACATTACTTTGCATAAAACTTTAATTTTTTGTAACTATGTAACATCAGCCCTATCCATCCAACGGTTGTCTGGTAGAGATAAGTGGAATATATTGCTGCTTAGCGATAAGACCGTGTATTGTTTCTACAGATAGTTTTTAAGTTTTTTATGTATTTTCTATCTATCTATCTTTAAAAGTTTGAGATTCAAAAAGAAATGAGAATTAATCACAAATTCCATGTTCAAAAAACCCTTATTCTTATTTTTGCTTTATGTATATGATATTCATCATAATCATCAGCCTGAAGAAGTCCACTGCTGGACATAGGCCTCCCCTACACATTTCCAGGAAAAACGATTCTGAGCCCTTTCCATCTATCGACTTCCCGCGATCTTAACAATGTCGTCGGTCCATCTGGTGGGTGGGCGCTCTACGTTTCGTCTTCCGGTTTGTGGTCGCCATTCGAGAACCTTTATTCCCCAACGGTTGTCGGTTTTTCGAGCTATATGGCCTGCCCATTGCCACTTCACCTTACTAACTCTACGAGCTATGTCGGTGACCTTGATTCTTCTACGGATATCCTCATTTATACAGGATTATTCATTATTAAACAACATAAAAACAAGACTTTCCTCCATCTGTCTTCGCAGAGTCCTCGAGTTTTTCGGCCACATTGCCAGGAAGGAAGGGAGTAATCTCGAAAAGTTGGTGGTGACTGGCAAGGTGGAGGGAAAGAGGCCGCGAGGACGGAGCCCGATGCGTTGGAGCGACCAAGTGCGCTCAGTAACAGACTCCTCCGTGAGCGAAGCCATCCATGCCGCGGAGGACAGAACCAAATGGAGAAACATAGTGCAGACTAGGGTCCTGCACAAAGGTCACGACCCTCAACAGTGAGGATACCGATGCAAGGAGGATTCATTATTAGCTGCAAATACTCAGGAATTAGGTTCAACAAATAAAATAAAAAATATTTATGAAATTATTTTATTAAAATTTTGATTTAAGTTTATGTATCAAAATTTTATTTTTATTAATTTCTTTACGGCTATTGCATAATGATTGCCATGGAGAACAGGACGATGACCCACCCAGGCGGTGACTGAACGCAGAGTGTCACTCACGGCGCGCGGGCGCGGATCAAAGGTCAAAATAGGTCAAGCGCCAATGATTCCTTTATCGATTTTCTCTGGATTTTCATAACAAAACTTAAAAAAAATCATTTTATAAATATTTTTTATTTGTTTTGTTGAACATAATTCCTGAGTATTTGCAGCTAATAACGAATAACCCTGTATACCTAAATGATTTTTTTATGTGTGATACATTTTTCAAAATAAATTAAACAAACTGTTGGGAGAGTCGTTCTTTGATCAGGGACGAGGAGAGTATGTTTACGCGCTGTGTTTGTACAGTTTAATGATTTGGGCGGACATTTTCCGAGAAAATACCGTGTTTGTGTATTTTATAAGGTTGCTTACGTTTCAATCGGATTAGATCGGTTTACTAATTTAGAACGCTGGACTCATTTCTGCGAACTAGGCAGCAGTTTTTTAAAAACAAGTTTAGTATAAACAATTTGAAGCTATTTTTTTGTGTAATAAAAAATAACTCGCTGAAAATAATTATATTTCTTTGTGTGTGTAGAAATAATGAAAAATTAACCTAACACACCTTAACCTTGATATTATTAACATAAACTTGATATTTTTTTTTTTTTTATTAATCGTTCTATCGTTTAATCTAATCTACCAAGCGTATATTAATGTATAACCACGCTATTATGGTATCCATATATCTACCTACGACTGTCTAAAAACCTCCATGTTGCTATACCTTACACAGGGCCCATGATACTGACTTGCACATAAGAACTATGTGTATATAATGTACCTACCTAAACTAAACCATGTGAATGTAATAAATATATTGTGGTAAATATTATGTGGGTATTAAAATATTACCAAAATTATTATTTATAAATGTTTCATAAAAATCTCCAATTTCTTTTTTTTTTTTTATGCCATAGATGGCAGACGAGCAGACGGGCCACCTGATGGAAAGTAGTCACCGTCGCCCATAGACACCTGCAACACCAGAGGTGGTGCTGATGCGCTGCCGGCCTTTCAAGAAGTGATACACCCGCCTTTTGAAGGACCCCATGTTGAATTTCATAGGTAACGTAATCATAGCGCTAAGAGAAATAATTTTCCAATTTCCTTTCTTAGTGCACCCCTAAGAAACATACCCTCCTAGTTTCATGCTTCTAGGACTTACGGCTTAGGCTGAGCGTTGATTGTTAGTCAGTCAGTAACGTAAGAGTTTTATATATTCAGACGATTTAATATTATCAAGATTACAATGTTTTGCAAGTTTTCGTCAAAGTTTAAGCTTTTATTGTAGGCAATTATTTAGGTGCGCCAACCCATTTCACCTGTAGGGTCAGCGCGTTTGTACGCATCAACGTCACTAGGGCTGTCGCGCAAATACAGATTAATGTAAGGCGGAAATGTAGAATGAACCCGCAACCCTGAGCGCTGAGCCTTGCAGACACGCTTCTTCAAATAAAGTGCGTATGAAAAGGAGTACAAAATTAAATTAAAACAAATAAGCGGGATTAAAGAAACTCAGTGCTCTGAAAACAACTATAATAAAGAAAAAAAAACTAATTTGTGATTGGCTTTGATCTTACGTTATGTTATTAAAAATACGTATTTAATATAATTTTATGTTGTTTCTAACTTAAATGGCATGAATCCAAAATTTGCATCCCAGCTATGGGGAATGAGTGACACTTATTTATTATTTTTAAGATCTTTCATGTATACACTTAATTGAGGCAAATAAATGATTATGATTAAAGCCAAATAGAGAATCTCCTCCTTTTTTATTTTTGAAGTCGGTTAAAAAAATTATAACTGGATTTATAAGAGCAGAAGTAGAGCTTTTTGTAAAGACCGTACCCGGGTAAGAACTTCTACCATGCCTATATCTACCGTGAAGTATTGCTGGTGTTTCGGTTTGAAGGGTGTGGATGCCGGTGAAATTACTGGCACGTGAGGCTAAACATCTGTAGGCCTCAAGTTGATGGACGCAGCGCAATGCCTCGTAGGGCACGTTCCTAACGTGCGTGCCTTATAAGGCAATGCTTTGATATAGGCAATGGTTACCACATAACGTCAGGCAGATCATATATTATATGCCGGTTCAATCAGCTAGTTTTAAAAAAAAAATACTGATAAAACAACTAAACCAAAAAAAATTAAGTTTAAGTCCAAGGAATTTCCAAAAAAATAAAAGAGACTACAAAGGCTTTTCCTTTAGGCCTGCGCACACCTAGGCTGCTGGCGAACGCGATCAGTGAAACGCTGTCAAATTTGACAGCGATATTTGACAGCTTTTCACTGATCGCTACCGCCAGCGAACTAGGTATGCGCAGGCCTTTTGTCAAGTGTACTTCCTCCCCCTACTTACTCCATACCTACTCTGCGTTCACTTCAGTGAAAACATCAAACTTTATCAGAATTCATAATTCGGATAATTCAATTCAATAATTGTTTGATCTCGCGCAAAGCATTAATCAATTTCTAGTACAGTTCTGCCGCTAACTTGGGATCCATTTGCAAATTTAATTCTGGTGGCAAAGAGTAGGAAATGGGATAATTAGGAACTGTCGGTCGGTAATTTCTTTATCAGATAATAATTTGAATTTATCATCATCATCAATCAGACATATACATCCATTTAGCGTTAAATGTATTGATATTGAGTAGTGCATAGTTCAAAGTGATTCAGGTTTATTTGAATCAAGATTGCCTGGCTTATGCCCAGTACATAGCTGATAGGTTGGATTCAGGCTTCTTCAGTCACTGCATATGGCAAAACTTGCACCGGTTGCCCAGTTAGTGACCCAGTGAAAGGTAAGAAGAGTGACTGTTGAAGCATGAATCCAACTTATCAGTAGTTATTATTTAAGTTTCTGCATTTGATACAGACTTGTTTTTAATTTTTTTTAGGTTCTACGACATGCCGGTTTCTTCACTATGTTTTCCTTCACCGTTTGAGAGTACTGCATAGCGCAAATACATTTTTTGACCAGAAAAACTCATTGGTTTTTATATTTTGGTGAAAATAATCAAAATTAAAGTAAAAAACCGTTTATTCAGTTGTAAGAGAAGAGTCACTTTTAAATGATTTAAAATTGAGCCTAATCCCAAAGGCTCACAGTAACGCACTATTAATTTTAACCAGTAATTTCTTCTTCTTTTGATCGTGTCTCTGGTTCTTTCGTACCAGTGTGGTGAAAGGATTTTAAGTGCGCCGAGTGTTTCTGACAGGAGTAATTTCTTAAATTTATATTACTAACGTTAAAGCACGATAAAGGGATGAAGTAAAAAAAATATTGCAAAGTAGTCAAAAAAACCCTTTATCCCTTCTGCCCATCAGATGAGAATACTCTATGTAAAATTCCGACTTTTCCCTTCACCTTTACATAATCAGATTTAACTGAAATTATAACAGTTTGAATGATTTATTAAATAAAGTTGGCCGTGAAAATATATTTCTTTCTGATTGGAATGTCAATTGAGGCCTGCTTCGTGTTTCTTTTCAAATCGAATTATCTTCGGTTATTTTCGTATTCTTAAGTGCTCTTGTTAAACAGTCGACGACTGTCAGAACTTAAGATATTTTGTCAGGGCTCTTTGAACACGCACAAGAAAAGAAAATTTGGTAATTTGAGTTATACTCGTATCATTACATTTTTATGCCGAGGTTACTTTCCGTGATTTCATACATGTGAGCTATGCCACTACTCGCAAATGGTGAAGGAAAACATTGTGAGGAAACCGTCATGTTGTAGAATCTAAAAAAATTGGAAACATGAATCAAGCGTCACGTAAAAAGGGCTTGCCAGCGGCCTTCTTGCGGAAATCAGTCCACACCAAGTGCGGATCAAATAATATGCTGAATTTAAATTCAGGTACTCTATATCTGTCTTCAAATTCAATTAATCTCTGTGCCAAGTATCATAGAAATTCGTTCAGTATCTTTATAAATCGTAACAATCATGATTTATAAGTAAAATTATGACAATACGATTGTTATTGAGGAAGTTTTTGTATCGATTTTAAACAGTTTGCAAAGGAATCTTTCTCATGATACTTGTCTAAGTTTATGTGCAAATGTCCACGAAAATTAATTTTATAAAGCACTCCCGAGCTTCAGGCAGAGATTTACCTCAAAATTGTTAAATAGTTGACTAATATTCTAAGATAAGTTTTTTATTTAAAATGAAATATAATTTATTTTAGAAGATTCCAATGAATAACAGGTGAACGGTTCAGATATTTTCATTTGAGTTGGCCAAAGATAAATATTTGCGATATTAACACGCCCGCCGCTGATTAACGATGCCGCATTGCCTTTCTAGTGTTGGGACACGAACTTATACCGGTGTTAATGCTTATTGTGTCATGGTGCAGCTAAGTATCTGCTGCACCTGCCGCAAATACAAAAAGCTGCCAAGTGCGAGTTGGACTCACCCATGAAGGGTTCCGTAGCAACAAGTAACATAATCTAAAAGTTCTTGTAGTTCGTCGAAAGGTAAATTGCGGTTTACGTTTTATGATGTATAAAAAAAACTACTTACTCTCGTTCAAACCAAATATCGTTGGAAGTTTGCATAGTAATGTACATCATATATTTTTTTTAGTTCTTTGAAAGTGTCTCTCGCGCAAACTATTCAGTTTAGAAAAAATCAATATTAGAAACTTCAAAACCATGTTTAAAGACCTATCCATAGATACCCCACACGTATGGGTCAGATGAAAAAATAACTTTTGAGTTTATGAAGCTTCTGCGGTTTTGGAAGGACATAATGCTGGCTACAGCTGAATCCAGTATATTCTGATGCATGATGGACCGCCTCTGAGCCTAAATATGGACATAGGAATCCATAAACAAGATTCAAGAATTGTTTTAATTACTCGTATTTATATTTTGCATTTTTACTATAATTTGTTGTGCGCTTTTATACATATAAGTGCCAAACCACGTATATTTTTTACTTATGTTTTGTATTTATACAGTCCCAGAAAGAGCTTTTAGCAGTTACTTATAATACATTTCTTCCGACTTAACTTTTTACCAATGTCCTAGAAGAAAGAAAAAAGAAAGAATGTCCTAGCGTTTACCTAAATAGGTTTTAAGCCAGTTTGCTAGTTGTTTGAACAAATTAACTTACATATATCTCGTAGAAAAAATTTCACACTGCTTCGCTTGAACGTCACCTAACATCGATAGTAAGTAATAAAAAAGAGCCTAGACAAATCCCATCTCTAAAGTGCCGTGAAGTGTCACAGAATCGAAATTAAATTTACAAAATGAAACCGTTAACTTATCGACTTTTATGAATAAGAGGTTGATGAATGGTGCTGCAACGCAATTACGAGGTTCACATTTAACGATGAATTTCACCCCAAATGGGGGAAAATGAGGAGGGGGAATGGAGCTATAATAGGTATCATTTAAAACACATTTGCCGAATAGTATTGGGCCGTAAATGGGAATTCTGAGCTATAGAGTTGCGTGTCTTGGCTAACTTTTGAAAGTTTAATGAGCTTGGTCGGATTTCTGGTTAAGCGCGAGGGTTTAGGAAGCAATCATAGTACACACCAATCTGAATTATAATATACTCACGGCTACAACTCAAAGGCACGGTAGGCATTGTTTTAGAACTCGGAACTTCTTTTCTTCGAGTTGTCAAAGGGGTAGTCAGAGGCACTACAGTATATTTACCTGTTTGGCTCCTGCACACTTATTCATCTATTTGACATAATTTATCTACTACCAAACAAAAAAATCGGTTGTCTGTAAAGTCGGTTTACTGACGATAGTTGAACGTGATAACGTCATAAGAAAATACTCGCGGACTCGCGGACACTCGGACTCGGACTCGGACTCGGACTCGGACTCGGACTCGGACTCGGACTCGGACTCGGACTCGGACTCGGACTCGGGCTCGAACTCTCGGACCCGGACCCGGAACCCGACCGAACCCTTACCCTTACCCTCATTTACCCTTACCCTCATTTACCCTTTCCCTCATTTACCCTTAACCATTACCCGACCCGGGCTCGGGCTCAGGTAAATGGAACAACGAAACGACGTAACGACGCATGAGTCATGTTTTTTCGTGAGTGCAGCCGGCTCCATCGATTTATAAGACGTTATCACGTCAAAAAAACCAACCACAAATAAAAAATATATTACCTTGCATTTTTTTTTTAAACATTCCACTTTTACCTATGCAGTATGTATTATATAGACATCTAAAAAGATTCTTGGGATTTCATAGAATAAGTACTTTCTGAATTATAAGCTCAGTATTTTCAGAGAAAAAGTGAAATGAACACCGAGATAGCCCACCTGATGAAAAGTAGTTGCTATTGCTTTTTTCATAAAATTGCATGACCTTATCACGTTCACGAGGACGTGACCTATGCAGAATTTACTCTGTAGGGATTTTAAATATTCAAACGATTAGTAATCAAAGCAAAACTACAAATGTAATTAAAATCAGAATTGGTTACTTTTTAGTCTAACAAGTTGTAAAGCAATTATTTCTAAAATGTTGAAAGCTAAATCCAATGAAGTAGTTACAAATCGTTTCAATCATTGAATCTGAACTGAATCCAAAAACTTTAAATTTAAATAAGCTTTATTGTAAAGGTATATAATTGCCATTGTATTTTACTTCTCCTACTTCTTCTCCTTCTTATCGTGTCTCTGATTCTTTCGATCCAAGTGTGGTGAAAGGATTTTAAGTGCGCCTTAAAGAGGCTCCTATCGTGCACTTGACACATATTTTCGAACTTTTTAGGTTCTACGATATGCCGGTTTCCTCACGATGTATGTATATATTTTACTACCTCTTGAGAATTAGTATTGCAAACAAACTTAATTTTTATATTTGATAAGTTCCTTACGTACAGTCGGCTGCATTAGATTGTATAAAATTAATTTTATTATTAAAAAAAAATTACATAATTTCCGTTAGTGTTTGTATTGCAATGGACATTTAGCGCACAAATATATAGAATACTATAGTTTGGTTACGACAGTCTTATAGCAATCAGAAGTTACTAAAAACTCAAGTTTTTTAATGCTTTTACCAGCAGATTTTCATTGGGGCAATAATTATTGTCAGTCCTATTTGACAGTTTTATGCCATTTTATGAAGCCAATAAAACATTTTACGAACTTATTTAAAACTTACCGCCATAACTCGGTTAAGTTTGAAGTTGATTTGATTTTTAAGTGTTTTTGGAGTTTTAAAAGTGATTCCATGAATATAAATAATTAATTTTCGTCGAAAGTTCTTTATTGAATTTTAGAGGTTTCGTTATAATAATAATGAATTTGTTGTAATTGATTAATTTTATACCTTGGTATAACGTTGCTGTTAATATCAGCAACGTTATATTATGAGCGTAATAATGGCCTGCGCACATCTGGACAATGGCGATGGCGATCAGCTGAAATACTGCAAAGTATCGCTGTCATATTTGGCAGCGTTTCAACTGATCGCCATCGCCATCGCTTAGATGTGCGCAGGCCTTAAGTCTGCCATAGCATTAGCAACCACAAAACAACTGGATAGTGTCTGTTCCCCGATCTAAAGACAGTATCACAACATACGAGCCGCAAGTTACAAAGGTTCCTTAAATAGCGGTGAACATCAAAATGATAGAAGAGATATTATATTTGAATTTGGAATGTAACTGAATGTTTTTTTATGCAGGGTGGAATTTTGTAATGCCACCTGGAGGGAAAGTACTCCTAATACTGCAGATAGAAAATTTTACTCACAGGAAATACTGCATTCAAAGATTTTCGAAAATTCTCTTCTCCCACACCCGGGAATCGAACCGGCTAAAATCTGAAAAAATTATACCCTGTACTTTTATTGCATCGATCGTTAGGGTCAATTATAAGGATGAAATCTCTCTAACAAACATGATAAATTAAATGAAAGAAAAACCAGGAAATCTGAAGTTACAAATTCAATGAACTCTTTAACTAAACATCCATCTTTTGTAATGCAGACTCCTTTGCGACATACTCGTAGCTGCGTGTATGAGGTTCAATTTCAATTTCAATAGCCTTTATTAACAATCTTAACACTAGTATTACAAAATAAAAAGTACTTAATAATCTATAATAAGACATCGGTAGTAAGGTTGTTTTGCTTTCCAGCATAGGCCTCCCCCAAACTCTTCCATAATTGTCTATCTCGCGCTTTCCTCCTCCAATGTACGCCAGCTGTCTCCTTGAAGTCATCTTCCCATCTTCGGAATGGTCTACCTCGGGCTCTTTTCCCTTCTCTAGGGTACCATTCGGTAACATCTTTCGCCCATTTTTCTCTCACTGCCCTGACAAGTCTATGAGGTTACTAGAAATGAATTCGTTATAAGAATAAATTTGTGTATCCAAGAGAATGGAGCCCATTTCGAGCAACTAATTAGTTTACCATTTTTTGTAAATAATTAAATTAATTTAAGATGTCCTGGTTTTTCTTTCATTTAATTTATCATGTTTGTTAGAGAGATTTCATCCTTTCGAACCAAGTGTGGTGTAAGGATTTTAAGTGCGCCTCGAAGATGCTTCTTTTGTGCACTGTACACACATACTATCACATATAGTTAGGGAGGCGAGGTAGCTAAATGGCGTAATTCAACGGCGCCGTCGAGACCTACCAAAATCGAAAGATAAAATAATTTCGAAAAGAAAAGCTCGTATGGCAAAAACCATTTTAGCGGTGGGTTTGGCGTGTACGGTTTTTCAAAAATGTTAAAAAAAAACAGTTACTTGGGCATTCTCGAGCGCGTCAGATATTCATTCTACGTATGCCCCGAGTGCCTCTGATAGCAACGGTATACTAATCTGCCGGTTTTCGTGGTGGGGGTAGGCACATATAAAGTAGTCAAAAATGCAAAAAAAAAAAATTTACTCGAGCGCGTCAGATTTTCGGAAGGGGTGTTAAGTAGGCCCCAAGGAAGCTCCCTTTAAAAAAACTGACGATTTCGGCGTGACGATAAGTTACGATGAATTTTTGAAAATGCAAAAAAAAAAAGTTTTTTTGAAATACTCGAGCGCGTCAGATTTTCATAGGGGAGGTTTATCTCGGTATCCTGAAAGCATATTTTTTTAATCTGACAAAAATGTTGGTGGGTTCTCTTAATCTGACCGAAAAAGGTTTTTTGGTTTCTTTTTTTTCCTTTCTTTCTCCTTGATAAAATGTATTTTTTTTTGTGTAAAATAAAATTACCTTTTTTGTTTATTTAAACTTTTTTTTTGTAAAATGTATCGTTCGCGACTTACATGCCGTAACGCGTTCTTAAAGGCTCGAACACACCTAGTTCGCTGGCGGTAGCGAACAGTGAAACGCTGTCAAATATTCACTGTCTAATCTCAAATCTGACAGCGATATTTGACAGCGTTTCACTGATCGCTACCGCCAGCGAACTAGGTGTGTTCGGGCCATTAGGAAGACGAAATGGCTCCTCCACACTTCCGGTCATGCGGAAACCGGCAGATTTTGTATTTTTAGTAAGTTTTAGATTATATTCTTCAAAATAAAAAAAATAAAAATCGCGCTCGAGAATGCCGGATTAACGTTTTTTTTTTACAAGTTCGCGACCCTATAACTCGGCGGCGTCAAGGACTTATCGTCAGATTAGTTAAATTTAGTCTTTAAACACTAAAATCGACCCCCAATATCTAAATTTGACGCGCTCGAGTATTTCAGACTACCTACACATTTTTTTTTACTAATCTGATCGTCTATCCTAGGCGCGCGTCACTACATATAGAGCTAAATACTTTACAAGGTTTTTCTATTAGGTCTAAGGTATCTCTCATATTTTAAACTGCCACGCTCGAGTATTTCCGAAAATTCCCCTATTCGCCTCCCTAACAATACTACTCTTGTAACTCCACATAAACACAAAACTAACACGGCGAAAAAAAAAAAAAATATAGGTACTTAATTATTTTTAATGGGTTTTCGCTTGTCTTAACTATGAAGTTACCGACTACGGTCGTCACATGACGGTACCTGACTCTTCAGCAAGGCGGCTTGCTAAGCAGGCAGATGGCAGGTGGCAGGTGGCAGGTGGCAGACTGCAGGTGCTGGAGCATCGTCATTTGAATAACAAAGGCGACTGCATGCGCCTGAATAATTACCTGGAGAATTATCTTTTGGCGGTTACGGCTAGTGCCGCGATGACGTCCCTATTAACGTGTGTGCTCGCATGGTGGCTGACGTCATTGACATGAAAACTGGGCACCGGTATTACTGTGCATTGTCTGTTACAGGACTTAGATTTGGTGGTTACGTAAATGTAACGTAGAATTTGGATATTTTCATAAATGAAAGAAAGATTTTTACTGAAGCCGAAGCGTGATTTTTATATTTTAGTCTGGTGATGGAAAAAATACACAAAATTATAAATTTGTGGATATCTAGATTTTTTAAAGAAAGCTGATGATTTTTAAGTTCAATTAGAATTTAGATGTGGTTATTATAAATCATAGTAGTACTAGAGTTCTAGATTTCCTCGATTACCAAAAAAAACAATGCAATATTAAACAAAGAAAAATTACGAGTTCCTAGAAGTATTAGCACTATTTGAAGAGCTCGTAGAGTTTCTGTCGTAAAATATTATAAAAGACACTACTCATACATTATTGTAATTGAATATGAATTCGGATGTCTAGACGGAAAAAACGGAAAATATTGCTCGGTACTAATATATTACATTGTATTTAAGGACACCCTGTGTATCCATACAAGTGGGCTGTCATTTGAACACACAACGCAATGACGCGTGTGACGTTGACATGACGTCAGCTCTCGGCTGGATGCCGTCGTGCTGTCATGTGCGACCACCCTTACCGTGATAGGACTTAAATAACGTCCCTCATTTTCCAGGTTTGGACACAAATATGATGTTGCTTAGATTGTCCGTGGCCTTACTGCGTGGCCCTGATGGAAGACCAGCGTTGCAAGCGTTGCTAGCCAACTTACTTCACGCTAAGGCACCATTCTGCAGCTCTTGGCTCTTCTTTAAATTGCTATGTGTCTGCAAATAAATAATTTTTATTTCTTTCAAATCATCAAATGTAACGAAAACACTGAAGTTTTTCTCTGATAATTGAATAAATAGTACTAATAGTACTGAATAATTATATCTCCGAAGATGAGCAAGAGAATTAAGTGCAAATATTATTTTTGCGGTATTGCGGCATCGGTGGTAGGTAACTACTTGGTAGTTTTGAAATTAGAACATTTCCAAAACTAAAATGTTGATTGAGACACGAAAGTTTCGCAACATGTTTTTTCGGTCATAAGAATCCATTTCAATTTTGAACTCTAAACCTATGCAATAAAACTCAATTTAAATAAGGTTGACTCACAATGAGACTCGGGTGTATAGTCCGTCGAACAAATGGACTAATTTCCTGGCTGTAGCTAAATAGATGTTGTTTCGACGGATTCTAACGCGCTGATTGGATGCGAGACGGAGGGAATTGTCATAGTTTTATTTGGTACGTGATCGGGTCACTTTAGTTTCAAATACAATTGTGAGAGTGTGAACTGTGAATTCCAGGGTAGAATTTTTTTCACAACAATGTATACGGATTTGGTAAAAACACTTTCCTGTCTCTGGTTCTGGTTTTGAGTCTGTGTGAGTGTTGACTAAATAAATCCAACGTAAAAACGTCTCACAGACAGTATAATACAATCACACAGACTCAAAACCAGAACCAGAGACATAGCCAGACATAGGTCATGGTAGGCCTACTGACACTGGTATAAAAGTGGCTAGCATTTCAAAACGAAATACCAATTAATTCAAGAATCAATTTCGTATGAGGTAGACCCGAGTCTAGTCTATTCTTTACAAACGAAACTTAGGGTACTATCCTTTCTTGTACCCTACTAAATATCTTTTAGGGTGTCTAGGGTACTCTCTCAGCACCAGAAGAGCGTATGACCAACTGACCACCGTTTTAAAATTTTTCCGTTGTAGGATAGATGCTCCCGATTTGCATAACGAGTTACTTCGCCTCTACGTCCCAAACAAGTACATTAGATGCAGAAGGCACAGGCTTTTTGAGCCACCTTTGAGCAGAACAGTTGCGCGTGCTAACTCTCCACTACCTCGCACCCTCACCACCCTCAATAAACTCCTGACGGATAATCCTGATTGTGACGTGTTTTCGGACGAATGGAATAATCTTGTGTCGGTATGTCTGAGACATTGTGAGAAAGAATGATGAAAGGAAGGGTGAGCATGCATTTGACGTTAATTTATTATAGAACTTTATTGTATTATTAATTTGTGTTATGACATTTAATTTGTATTTAATTCAAATATTTGTTAGCTGTAGGTAATTTTGATCTTTATTGTGTGTTATGTTTAATTATTTTGATTTGATTTTGTCATTTTTTGTATTCTATTTTAATCGTAGTTTTAGTATTAATTAGTGTAAGTGGTCGACATGTAGACCGTATTAATTAATTCATTCAATAAATAAAAAAAAAAATAAAAAAAAAAGGGAGTTTTTGGTTTAGGTGTAGCAGAGGAAGTACTACCGACATGCCTATTTCTGCCGTGAAGCAGCGTCGCTGTTTCGGTTTGAAGGGTGTGGGTGGCGGTGATTACTGGCACGTGAGGCTGAAAATCTTTGTGCCTCAAGTTCATAGACGCAGAGCAGTGCATCGTAGGGCATGTTCCTGACGTGCGTTACCTACTAGGCAATGATTTATTAATGGTTACCACTTAACATCAGGTGGACCATATGCTTGTACTATCAGCTAGTCGTACAAATTTAAAATCAGACTTTTATTGAAATACATAACATTTCGTATATGACATGGTTGAAATCCTGTCTCTACTAGTTTCCTCACGTTATTACTATATACGCCGTTTGATATAAAATTAAACTTATTAAAAACCACTGCACATGTACAGTGAATAAAAAGCGGTACGGCTAAGCGAGCAAGTTATTGACACGTATTAGTCGTAGGGGAAGCTAGGGGACCCCTAGCGACTTTACTTAGCGGACTTGCCAACTTAGTAACTATTCACTTAGGTGGTGGACTACTTCGGGACTTGGGAAGGCTTTAGAAGTGCTCTTGCACTACGTCACACACTTATTTGTCTATGAATCTTGGCACATCATAGTAATTACTGCCACGACGTAAGACGAAGACCACTGCCGAGACTTATCGCTCAAGCATTTTGACCTTTAAGATACAAAACCACTGAGCTTATTTATCGAAAATCAAAATCTTGTGTGCAATCCAATGGCACCGAGCTTAGCAAAAAAAAATTTTTTTTTTTTTGCTAAGCTTGTTCCACGTTTCCCTACTTATAAATTTGCCTGGCTAGTTTTCGTATAAAAGTAAACTTTTTAGTAAGAAAACGTGTTTTGTTAAATCGGCTTGAACAAGATAGTTGCTCGCTGATTTGCAATAAATAAGTTTAGTATTTTCATAAACTTTCAAAAAAAGTGTGCAAGCAAGAAGTTTTTTAAGGAGTTCAACGTCTTAATGGTGCAATGGTGCAATATGAGTGCGTCGTAGACCGTCAATGAATGATAGTAGCCCTCGATCGAGTGGAATGGTAGAAGCAGAAAGAAGCTTATGCCTTGCAGTGGGTTAAAATGAGCTGCGGATGATGATGATTTGGTTTCTTGTTTCGTGGGTATCAATAACTCTAAAGGCGCTATAACCAATGCTTTACCACTTTTTTTTGCACCAGTTCTGGCAGAATAACAGCGCTGAGCTGCCGCTGGTGGTGAAGCATTACGCTGAGCTAGAGCCGTTTTGCTGCAGTGGCACACATACACTGACCTTAACCATATCTTTTTGTTGTTTTTTTTTCTCAATGTAATTTTTCTTTATTACTTAGTTTGTAATATCGTCGTATCTTTCTTTGTTTTCATTTCTTATTTTAATAGTGTGTATATGTGCTGAAGCAGTAAAAAATAAATGTCTATGTCTATGTCTTTAGGAAACTAATTTTGCAGTTTTATTGACGAATAAAAAAATTCACAATTTCTAAGTATTCTATTATAAATAAATGAAATATTTGTAGATCATGCTCAATATCTCGATATCTCAAATATCTTGAATAAAATAATTTTGAGAGATCAGAGACGTTTTCAATTTGGATGCCGTGAAAAGTTGGTAGCGTAACACATGATGAATCACGTTCGGCCTGCATTGGAATAGCGCCGGATCCATTTCATTGTTTGAAGCTATCGGCTTCTATGTTCAGTGGTAGGGAGGCCATCTTTAACTGTTATGACGACTTTTTTATTAAGTACTAAAAATAGATTTATTATAAGATTCGGTCCAATGTCACCGACATAGCTCTTCGAATTAGTAAGTTGAAGTGGCAATGGGCAGGTCATATAACTCGAAGAACCGACAACCGTTGGGGAATAAAGGTTCTCGAATGGCGGCCACGAACCGGAAGACGAAAAGTAGGGCGCCGACCCACCAGATGGAACGACGACATTGTTAAGATCGCGGGAAGCCGGTGGATGAAAAAAGCTCAGAATATTTCTTCCCGGAAATGTGTAGGGGAGGCCTATGTCAATACTCAATACTCAATACATTTATTGCATAAACATGGTTTAGTTTAGGTACATACATAGTTCTTAGGTGTAAGTCAGTGTCACATGTCCAGCAGTGGACTTCTTCAGGCTGATGATGATGATGATGATAAAATTCAGTCACCATGCCAATAAGGTTTATTGAACTTAGTGAGTTGGATATTGGAAAGGGCAACATTACTTTTTTTAATAAGAAAAAAAAACTGGCTTTTATACCGGCTGCTAGTATTAAATATTACTAGCAGTTGGTGCCCGAGCTTCGCTCGGTATTTTTTTTTGGTAAATTGTTGTTGTGAATTATATTGAAATCCGAATTACTTACTTAGTGATTAAATATTAATATTTTTCGATCTTACCGACATAATAATAAACTCCACTACTCGTCAATAGATGGCGTTCTCTGTCTCACTAACTCATGACTTAATCAACAGATGACGCTAGGAGTTATGATTTTAGGATAAAGTTGATTATTTACTTTACAATTAGGGGGACATTTTCTAAAAATGAAACCTAGCTAGATCGTTTTGTCGTCCCCAAAAACCCCTGTATACTTAATTTCATGAAAATTGTTTGCTCAGTTTCCGAGATCCTAAATATATATATACAGGGTTATTCATTATTAGCTGCAAATACTCAGGAATTAGGTTCAACAAATAAAATAAAAAATATTTATGAAATGATTTTTTTTAAGTTTTGTTATCAAAATCCCGAGAAAATCGATAAAGGAATCATTGGCGCCTGACCTATTTTGACCTTTGATCCGCGCCCGCGTGCCGTGAGCGACACTCTGCGTTCAGTCACCGCCTAGGTGGGTCATCGTCCTGTTCTCCATGGCAATCATTATGCAATAGCCGTAAAGAAATTAATAATAATAAAATTTTGATACAAAAACTTTAATCAAAATTTAAAAAAAATCATTTCATATATATTTTTTATTTTATTTGTTGAACCTAATTCCTGAGTATTTGCAGCTAATAATGAATAACCCTGTATATACATATATGTATACAAGATTTTCTCGTTTAAAGGTATAAGATTAAAGGTATCATTTTAATGTAAATTAGCAGTCGGCCGCTTCCCGTTACGCCCCGTTTCTGTTACTTTTTCGGTATAAAAAGTATCATAAAGTCGTTTCCTGGTTTTAAGCTACCTCTCAGCAATTTTCGGCCAAATCGGTTCGGCCGTTCTTGAGTTATCTCGTTCTATAATAAAACCATCCCTCGGGAACCATACATTTTACCGAAATAAAAAGTATTCTAGACTATAATCTATCTTTGTGCCAAATTTCATCCAGTGTGTCGACCGGGAACCAATCGTATGAAATCGGTGTGCGGTGCCTGACGCCTATCGCTGATCGTATCGCACACCTCTGCCACCATTTTGTATGTAGAAACCAAAAGCGCCCCTAGCGGATTCTTCTAGAAGCATGAATAGCGATTGGGAGACGGTGACATGTCTACGTCAGCTGGTGTACGAATGTACACACAAATCCGTTCAGTTGTTCTGGCGTTATTGAGTAACAAACATCCATCCAAACTTTCGTATTTATTATATTAGTGGGATTGTATTGTTTTTTTTTGTAATAAAGTCTTCTGACGTGAAAAAAATGCAAAAAACTGATGATTTTATTAGCCTTTATTTATTACGTCTTACTTATTGAGCTTTTTTTCCCCCGAAGCCAGTAGCTTATCCACTTTACAGCTGAAACCATGGTCACAAGTCACGCAGATCAAAGTGATTCCCTTTTGTTCTGGTTCACGGCGCCGCGGAATCATTCCCCGTTAGTTCAGTGATTGCTTTCTGACGGTAGTTTCGGTTCGATGCCCGGCCCACACCACTGCAGCGATACTGTTTGACAATGGCTGATATCTGCTCTATCTCGGTATTGTATGATGTGTGCTGATGTGAAATTGTTTGCGATCATCGTAATGTTAGAATCGACGGATTTTCAATAGATCCTTTGTCAAATGATCATTCAGTTAGAACAGATGTACCGGCTGCTGAAGTATTGTTGCAGACTCTGTTGAGTAATAAATATAAAGCTTTCAGATTTGACAAAATGTTTAGGTGTTGGGAAAGCAGTCGAAACACTCCAATTCTAGGGTCAAACCCAGTCTTGTACCAATGAGTTTTTCTGTTCAGTATGTATGTGCATTATCGTAGTACTCTCAAGCGTTGAAGGAAAACATCGTGAGGAATCCGGCACGTCATACAATGTGTCAAGTTGTCGAAAGGAGTCTTTGAGGCGCACATAAAATCCTTTCAATAAACTTGGTTGAAAAACTTGGCAAACTAGAGACACGATAAGAAAAAGAAAAGTGATAAATGACAGATTTTTGTTGTCTAATGGGATTGGTAGGAAATAGGTGAGGCTTAAATCCTAGGCACGGTAGCCATCCTCATAATCATGATCAAGATTTCAAAGGGTTTGGTTAATAATTATTTGCGCGAAAGGGATAAGGTAGGTAAGGTTTTTGTTCATTTAGGCTATTGCGATGGCGATCAGTGTAACGCTGTCAAACATTGTTGACATAATTGACAGCGATTCACTGATCGCCATCCGCTAAGATGTGCTCAAGGATAAGCCTTGAGCACATCTTATGCTGCCTTCCTACGGTGCGTGGTTCTGCAGATCATCACGCACCACGCACGACGACGCACGGCAACGCACACAGAAAAGACTCCTGTCCTACCGCACACCTCGGCGCACGAGACCGTTCCCTGTGTCGTGCGAGCTGGTGCGGGCTGGTGCGCGAGATCACGCACCGGTGGGAAGGGGCTATTAGCCTTCATGATTTTAATGGTATTGGTAATTTTAACAATAAACGATAACAAAGTCTCGTATCCTAATAAAAGAAGTAATAAATGTTATTTCCTAGCATGTCAATACTGTGTGAGGTGGTGCAAGCTCATACGTGTGTACGGAACAGCACGTGCATTGGATCAACAAAGCAGGTTGTGGTGCCTCCGCGATCGGGCTTACCGCGCCCAGGGACGCCGCTAGGACTTGCCACTGAGTACTCCTAACTGGCATTCCTGAATGTCATGTATTTTTGTACGAATGGCATAATCTTGGTCGGCATGTCTGCGATTTCATTTTCTATTCATTTTATTCATTAGCAATTAATTAATTGTATTTGAAATAATCTTAAAACTAGCACAAAAGTAATATTAAATAAAAAAAAAAGTACAAAAAAATTAATAATGATAATTTAATAGTAGATTATGCACCAAGGGGATAAAGTAGTGTCTTATGTAGCGGGCGCCGTATTGAATCCCGAGCGAAACAAAGGATTCTAGCGTTAACTCCCGAGCAGAGCGAGGGAGTTTAGAGTTAACTCCCGAGCAAAGCGAGGGAGTTAAGACAGAATCCTGAGTGCAGCGAGGGATTCAAGGTCGCCCAAGACGAAGGCACCTTTATCCCCGAGGTGAATACTCTACTTTTCACACCATCTACGAGACAACAAAATGCAATAGTACTAGAATCAAAGAATTTATTAAAATTACATTAACAGTTATTAGACTTATTCAAAACCATTAAAAGTTAAAGATAATGTTTGATACATTAGACCAGTTGTGGAAAGACAAAGTTAAGTATGTTTTTATTCGGTACATTTATTGAATTTATTTGAGTATTAGGTACTGTTGTGTAAAGCAACAAATTTTAATATTTTTCAATATCTTCGATTTTAATGTTTATGAGTTCATTTCCACGACAAGCACCGTTCACTCCAAAAATCAGTGCTACCTGTAACAAAAATAGGTAGCTAGATAAGTATTTAAGTAGGAAGGTATTTTACGTAAAATATCATTTTTTAAGTAGTACCCATGGAACTAATAAGTATGTATGTATTACCTATTACATGTTATAAACTTTCTTAGATTTGACTGACACAGTCATGTGTGTGTCAGTTAAAATATTAAAAATTTTATTATTTTTATTAACAAAGCAATCATGAACCTTACGTTTTAGGTTTACAATAATAATTATTACGAGTATATAACATAAGCTCAGAACATCACATCAGTATATCCTACCTACTTACTACCTACTACTTACTTACCTATTGTAAGTATGTAGCTATTTTAGTTACTAAATAATGAATCAATGAGTAGGTAGGTACTTACTTTTGTGGCAAGAAAGCTGTGGTCAGGGGCTTCATTTAGAAACGTTTCCACATTTTGAGCTGTGAAAACTTTAGATTTCTTAGGACTATGTCCTTCTGATTTCCTTTTTAAAATTGCCAATAATTTGGTGTATGTATTAATTTGTATATTATTTTTAATGCTTATTGTTGATCTGAGCATCTAATATAGATGCACCATAGGCTACTTGGCTTCTTTGTGCATGATAAATGCTGGAAGTAGACTAAAAGCACTGATTCAGATACAGACTTGACGCTCTTTATAGATACCCATTTAAAAAAATCGTCGTAGGCTTTCATGTACGATTACTTGGACTTTTCTGGAAGTAGATTGTTGGTAATGCCAATGGCTTCCGGAGTCAAATCACTATCGTCACTCGACATTTTTATGAGAATTTGTCCAATTCCACTACGAGAGTGGAATATATCTACTCTCGTAGTGGCTAGTTTGATTTTCGAACAATAAGTACCTATGTTACATAGAGCACAGATAAGATAATACTAGTACCTACCTATAGTAAATGTTCGTATATATTATTCCAAATTCAAATCACATTATTGACTATGGCGACATAATGAAATTCAGTACAATATTAAAGCCCTGCTAGACCTCAAGCCTCTAATGACTCACTTTAGGTTAAGGTAAGCATGACATATAATTTGACATTGTCGAGCAGGTGGTGTGAAAAATAATTTTAATCAATCATGCTATTCACAAATACACACAAATGTCAAAAATTCATCTGTCTAGAAGCACCCTTTCAGCAAATTTTAACTAGTCTAGATTTAAACTTACGATAGAGCTATCAGAGTTATATATCAGCTATCTGGTTCCCATAGTACAAGCTCTGCTTAGTTTGGGGCTAGACAGTGTTGTGTGGATTGTCCGCATTATTTATTTATTTATAGAGCTAACGGGGACTATCCATGACCTTCATGGCAGCAAGTTAATAGTACATTGTTACCTGAGTGTTGAAAGTCACGTTTTTTGAGTCCCGAGACGGGTTTGGCGCCAGAGCGTTAGCGAGGGCGCCAATGGAGCTTGAGGGACTTAAAAGACTTTCACCCGAGGTAAACACTGTGCTTTTCATTACGAATACAAGGAAAGTAAAAATAAAAACATGAAAGAAAAATTTGTGAAAATGAAGATTGAATTGCCGCCTTCCCGGTTTTTTTTTTCTTTTTCTCTGGCGGGCCTTTAGCTTCGGCTCGCCAGCATTATTCAGCCATTTTTTTCATTCTCATAATTTAAAAAATGGTAAATGTCAAATCTATGTTATTTTAAATAAATAGTTGAAGCTATATATTAATAAAGTAATTTAGAAGATATATTATTTATTTAATACTATCTTTATGTTATTTAAATTTAAATTTTACATTGCGCTATCTTATTAGACTTTTTAAACTTCTTACTGTTGTGTGTACTGGTGTGTGTAATGAGTTTCCAACCTACTTGCTGAATAAAAAGTTGGAATTTGGTTCAACGACCTCCTTGCAGTTAGAAAGACTTTAGAAAGTTGGAACATGGTTGAATAAAATAGAACTTGTTTTTTTTTATGATTTGACAGCTGTCAGTAGTAAGCGATTCTCCCTAGGGCTGAAAGTTTTACTTTCAATTAGGCCCCTCAGGCAACTTCAGACCTACTTTCAGAGTATGAGTAATGAAAAAAATCTTACAGCCTGATTGATAGTGAGAGCAATGTTTTACAATATTAAACCTAGGCTGCAGAGATGAGTCAAGGTCTTTGCGTCTAGTACTTAACCTTATTGCTCGCTGTTCATTACTCTCATACTATACCTACCCATTCCCCCGCGTTGCTTCCATTATCTCTTATAACATCCACGGTATATGATGAAGGAGATCTATGCCGGGACCACCAAACCAGTCAAAAAGTCTGACTCCATCTCTGGGAAAGCGCTTGCTTGGAACATTCGCGCGGTAAATCCACGAAGCCGGCTGTTTACTGAAAAATTCAATGAAATTTCCGAACATGGCTTAGGAACGCGGAAACGTGGCTGATGCTCGGACGGACTTTACGCCGTGATGTACCGCTGCCGTTTACTTTGTTTGAAGTGTGCTTTGCTTTGATTTCACTTGTGCAGTCGTGACGTTTCAAGCCTTTTTGTTTTATTCTTATTGATGATGTTGCCTACGTTTGTTTGTGCTGGGACTAGCATTGGTTTGAAGCAGTCATGGTCTGGCTTTTAGTTTGTTATTTTAATTTATGACTATGGCATATCGGCATCTTTCATCTAGATTTAATTTTGATTATATTGCTTTCTAGGAAAAAAAGAAATTCTTTGTTTTTAGGCAAAATGCGTCGCGTTTTACGCATAGTTTTACTCTTAAATGCTTAATATTTTAGAATAATGTCTTCGCACAAAAACATTTTAAGGTCAAACTTTTGAAATATCACACCTGTATTAACATCTTGTAAATATTTAAATGTTTGGTAGTAAAACCCTTAGTGTAACTTAAATAATAATGCGATCGCCTACAAATTACAAAATTTGGGCAAGACCAAAGAGATGTTTGATGTTTAGCCGTGTCACTGGCTCTTTTATAGTCGCCTAACGAGGCAAATAAACATACCGTGGTATAGTGGCCTAAATAAGGGCCTCTCTCTCATATCTTTAATCGCATAGCTTGCTTTTAAATACCTAACGAATTAACGAAAGTATGTTACGATTATAAACCATCCAAACAGATTGACCGAAAGGTTTTTTGTATATGACCCTTCATTATAACGTTTTGTAGGTTTTTATATAACCAGCTAATGGAACAAGCATATTACCCGATGTTAAGTAGTAACCATTGCCTCATAGGTCACGCACGTCAGGAATGCCCTTCGATGCACTGTCCTGCGTCCATCGACTTGAGGCATACATATGTTCAGCCTCACGTGCCACTAATTTCACCAGCACCCACACCCTTCAAACCAAAGCACAGCAGTGCTGTTTCACAGCAGAAATAGACATAATGTACTTTCTCAGATGAACCTTTACAGACGGACGGTTAAGTTCAAATAAAAACAAAAAAAATATGGAAAAAAGTATACACCCTTGTATTTATTACAGTTTTAATGTATTTTCAAAGCAGAAATTGTTTTTATGATATTGTGGTCGGACAGCGACCTACTCTAATATTCTTGTGACATCTGACAGCGAAACATGGGTCAAATATCATTGTACCGTGAATGTACAGCTTACGATACTATCCTGAAAGTAGGTTTATTGGTAAATTTACAATTATTTTAAGGCCTGTGCACATCTAGGCGATGGCGATCAGTGAATCGTTGTCATATTTGACAGCGTTTCACTGATTACCATCGCAGATCGCTTAGATGTGCGCAAGGCTTTAGTGAAGAACGAAATCAAAATGAAACAAACTGTTTTTTTTGTGTCGATAAATAAAGGTTTTTTGTAACACGAAAACAATTCTGTTGAAAAAGATTTTTTTAATAAAGTTGAGGAATGTTCTAGTATGTACTTTGAATAAAATTTAATTCACGTTATGAGCGTTTACACACATACCGCGTTTTTTTGTACTATTGCTGCCTAGTTGACGTTATTTATAAAAGTAAGTGATAATATTTCTATTGAATAGCGGCAAACGTGTGTTTCCTTTGCTACCAAAAACCCGCTCATAAGTGATTTTTACTCCATTAGCTTTTATTATATAGCGGTATATGTACGCACCCCGAGCTAATACATACACACAATAGAAACCCTACTCATTCACCACGATTCCTTTCCATTCATCCCCCCCTCACCACCCCTTTTTTAATCCGAAACTTATGACCGTGTAAATGTAACGGCTAGGGTTAATATCGTATTTTACTGGACATGTTTTCGGAGGGATTTTCAGGTTTTTTCAAGGGTCGACTTTAAATGAAATTTTTGGAATTGGATTTTATCGGTGTGTCCAATTTTGAGGATGATCACCGAATTTATTGAGGAGTCAGGTGGAATATACTTAATGGATTTAAAGGTAGCTTGCCAAAAGAAGGTCAAGCTACGTATATTATGAATGTATGTTAGCTTTGTACCTACAGTAAAACATAATATTTATAAAGTTAGTTCAGGAGCTAAGCAAGCATTTTGATAGAGATACGTATTCTATATCGTAATATACGGACAGTAAAAAACGTATATTTTGCAAAATTTCAATAGTATTTATCCCGCGCTAAGCTCGAATCTTACACACCGCATGAATCATACAACTCTCGTAATACTACGATAAGTATCGACGGAACTATTAGTATAATTTTGACTACATTTGCGAAGCCACAAATTGTAACAGGTGCTATGTGGTGCTACGCTGTGCTACGTGGTGCTACGCGGTGCTACGTGTGGCTACGTACCTCTACGTGTTGGCTCCGATCAGATACGTGTTAGTCGAAATGGTTTTTGTTCAGTTTAAAGTTCAATAAAACGAGGGAAATAGATGAGAATAGAGTTGTGGTAAAATTCCTGACAGCATTGTTATTTATTGTATTACCTTTTAGTAATAAAATAAATAAATATTCTTGGTCATTTATACCGCAGTGCTAGCCCCAAACTAATAGTTGATACTTTTTTATTACAAACGATGACTAAATGTTTTTTTTTTAAAGATATTTTCATAAAAAATAAAATTATTGTCCGATTCATAATGACCGACTTGCCCGACAATTTTTAGCAGCTAAAAGCCTCTTGTTACTGTCATTTTCATGTCAACAAATTGAGATGGCTTTGGAATGCGCTCCCTATTGACATCAAAAAGGCTCCCAATAAGTCAGCTTTTATGCTTCTGGTTTATGAGCATTCCCTGAAGCAGATCTCATCGGACCTTAACTAATAAGTAGGCACCATGTTGTTAATTTTAATATCTAAGCTTTCCTTTTTGTGTAAGCACGCCAACGCCATTCCTACCTCTAAGGTTGGCAGGTAGAAAATGCTTAAATCATTAAACCCACCTTTTGTACATAAATTTAAGTTTTTTGTGCTATAAAGTGCTAAATAATAAAATAATCAGACTTAGCGGCCTGCTTAGCTAAATGACTACAGAACCATTACGACTATGACTCTTACACAAACAAAAAAAAGGTTTGCACAAGTAGACCTAAAAGACTGAGAGAATGCAATGAGTACTATTAGACATAGACATAGTCAATCATTTATTTGCTTAAGCACACAACATACAATACATAAATAGATGAAAAAACAACTAATGTTGAAGTATTATTGCTAACTCATTAAGTACTCAAACACAATACAAAAAAGTGTGAGTGAAATATTTCTCCTCGGTGGCGATCGAGCCCACAAACTACAGCGCAAAAAGCAATACTACAAAACTAATAAATAAGCTGGTCTGACAATACACAAACTTAGTATTTGGCAGTCAGGTGTAGGCTTATCGGGCTCAGTTCAAACTCCCTATCAAAATGTCAGCCATTTCAAAACTCGTACGGCCAACTAAACTCAACATGCGCGACAAAGTTTGTTACGTCAACAAAACCGGGTCTATCAGTAACCAGCCTTCTCCTCGCTTTCACTGCAACACTGCAAATACCCCTTAAGGGCAATACCAGGCAACTTCAATAATACAAACCACCTTATTCTTCGAGACGTAGAGTTTAATTTTCCTTGACAATAAGCTGCCAAGACTACAGAGGATTACTATAAAACTTTTGCATATAGCTGAGATTTTGATTCTAAATGTGCTATTTGGATCCCAGTCTCTCATGAATAGTTCTGGCTTAGATTCCAATATAGATGTGAGATTTTTGCTACAGTTTTGCGAAATGAAAACGTGCATGCGATTGGTTCGGTCAAATAATATTGAAAGAAAAGCAAGCGATTGGGCCGCCAATACTTCGCATACTTATATCCTTAGGAAAAAAATTAGTAAAACTTTATTTTAGTTAAAACTGGGCATTTCACACCTTAATTTTTCAATAATAATTTGATATCATAACATACTCGTAGATGTTAAAACTATATTATTAACCCAGATAACAAAAAAAGTTAGTTTCAACAGATTTTCTTTTTCCACAAACACTTTCCAAAGTCTACGACAAAAGTGTCCTGAAATTGTTCGTCGGTGAAAAAGTCGATGGGACAGAGAGCAGGTAGCGTCCAAAAGTTTTAACATCCAGAAAAATAGACTTTATCTCGACGCACTAAAAACGGTTTTCAGTTGTATAAGTTTAGGTACATTAGTGACGAGAGTGCCAACAGAATTATCTTTAAAAAACTTTCAGTTTTTCAACGTAAAATATTTTTTCATAGCGCAAAAAATTGTCACTCGACCCACGTAGCCCGTATTTGAAATGGTGAAAGTGGAATGCGAACAAAAATATACGGGCTCTTGGTGTTTTTCAACGGATTTTGAGACCATATTAATAATCTCATGAATAGCACCGGACGATACCTTTAGGCCAACCACAAGCTCTGTCTGGCTCTGTTTGTAAGTCTGTGTGAGTGCTCACCAATCGATCAGTGTTTGTGACGTTTCGACGTAGGGTTTATATAGCCAACACTCACACAGGCTCAAAACCAGAGCCAGACAGAGCTTGTGGTAGGCCTACTGTGGAACATAAGTTTTTTTTTCCTGTCGATGAAGATGACCAAGTTAAAAGTAATTACGAAAGTAAAGTGGTTTTACAGCTACTGGAGATGATACCTCAACTTTAAAGGGCTATAGCGTCCCGTAAATAGGGACATGGGTGTCCTACCATCTAGAATTGATGCGAGCGTCTGTTTATTTTACCTAAATAAAAGCAGCATTTAGTAGAGAGTGCAGACACCCGCGCTGGGATCGTGTGGACGCGGTGAAGTCAGACCGCATGCATTTCTTTCGTCCCGACATCGTTCAGATATCATTTTTATGCGCAACGAGTGTATTTGTTAGAGGCACCATGGTTTCATAATCTTTGGGACGTGGGAAATATTTTTAAGCATGTTTTCATATTAGATTCTGTTAGAATAACAGCGCTGAACTGCCGCTGGGGAAGCATCATGCTGAGCCAGAGCCGATTTGCTGCAGTAGCAGTAAATTAGTGTTTATAAAACACAATTTTTATTATGTATCTTTCTTATCATTAAAACGCTTTTAAAGGCCAAAACCGGCTATCTATCTATCTAGTGATGAAGACTACTTACTTACTTTATTGCTTACATAATGTAGATTCGAATTGGTTAATGTATAAAATACATCGAATAGCTTAAGATAAACAATATTGTAACTGTGAGTCTAAGATTAAATAAATAAACATAAACATAAACAAGACAAAGTATGAAAACATCATTTAAGCAGGAAAATGTTTTGATCTTACAAGATCAAATTATTTTTTTTGTTAAACTGTAGGCAATCGGATTGCACAAAAGATAGTTTCTCGCGATTTTTGATAAATAAGATTTTAATATCTTTTAAAGTGTCAAAATTTGCGAGCGAGAAGTACAGTGACGATTGTTATCGCCTTTAAAGTTTTTCAGCAAAACATTTCCTTGAAACCATTCAAAATTATACAAATATTTTCTAAATCCTAGTCACCGTTTCATAACGTACACTATGTCCCACATATGCAGAATTGTTTCATCCTTATGTTCCGGACTGCACTCCACTCCACATCGACTGAAATCTCCAAGGTATGGATGTCACTTGGAAATTCGGAGCATCCAAAACGTTTGTTACAGTCAGCTGCACTAGAATATACAGTTCATTGTTTTCTTGGTGTGTGACCGCGTCATGATGGATGTTTACTAGGAGAAGCCTCTTTGTGGTGAACTTCAAATATTTTCACCACATTGGTTCGTACGTACAAAAAATAGTGATGCGATAAAAGAAGAAAAGAAAAAGAATAGGTAGTCTGTAAAGTCGGTTTACTGTCAATAGTTGAACGTGACAACGTCATACAGCTGTCCACGCGGACGTATCGCTCACTCTAGTAGGAGAGAGACAGAATGTCGAACGCTGTCGCTCGTTCCGCGCTCTCGCTTGCACAGAAATGGAACGCCTCAGAGGGAGGTAACGCCGCATGAGTCATGTTTTTTCGTGCGTGCAGTCGGCTCCATCGAATTAGACGTTGACACGTCAAAAACTCAAACACAATGAAATCAGTTCGTGAGTTCGTGATTTTTTTTTAATACTTGCCCTGGAAATCTCTAGTGCAACGCACGCACACATGCAATTTATATACTATAACTCGAAATTTACGAATTATAATACATTCTCATGCAGCCGACTGTACCTACTTTATCATTTGTCAGAATTTATGTAGAGGATTCGGAAAACTAAAACGTAGTCTAGATTTAAAATGCTATGTTGATCTTTTACTTTGTTTGAAGTTTCTGTTATGCAAATTGTATCGTGTTCGACGTCACTGAAACAAATTGATGAAATAAAATAGTTTGAAAGTATATTTTATCAAATAATTTTTCAGTTCACCTCATTTTTCCGTAGCCAAATGGCAAAAACGGAACCCTTATAGATTCGTCATGTCTGTCTGTCTGTCCGTCCGTGTCACAGCCATTTTTCTCCGAAACCGTAAGAGCTAGACTGATGAAACTTGGCGAGTAGATGTATTCTGTGAACCGCATTAAGATTTTTACACAAAAATAGAAAAAAACTATAAATTTTGGGGGTCCCCATACTTGAAACTGAAACTCAAAAAAAATTTTTCATCGAACCAATACGTGTAGTGTATCTATGAATAGGTCTTCAAAAATGATGTTGAGGTTTCTCATATCGTTTTTTTCTAAACTGAATAGTTTGCGCGAGAGACACTTCCAAATTGGAAAAAAGTTGGTCCCCCCCCCTCTAACTTCTAAAATAAGAGAATGATAAAACTAAAAAAAATATATGCTGTACATTACTATGCAAATTTTCAACGATATTTGGTTTGAATGAGATCTAGACAGTAGTTTTTTTTTATACGTCATAAATCGTAAACCGCAATTTACCTTTCGACGAACTACAAGAACCTTTATATTATGTTACTTGATGCTACGGAACCCTTCATGGGCGAGTCCGACTCGCACTTGGCTGCTTTTTTTACAATTCATTCCAAAAACAGATATCAGTTTTAGAATCATAATAATTTGTTCATGAAACCTACCTGATTTTTTTTGCAGTTTTACAACTTGGTTTTCCCACCATGGTTTCATCATCGGACCTCCAGATGTACGGAGACATCCATTCATGGTTGATACACCTTCTTGCCGCACTAAGCGTTTCGCCTCCACTTTTATAATGAAACAGCCAAAGAGTGGAACTCGTTGCCGGCGTCTTTTTTTCCAAAAACCTGTATAAATAATCATCTAAAATAATCTTCTAGTTGAGCGCGCCACGCATCGGTAGGCCTACCACAAGCTCAGTCTGGCTCTGGTTTTGAGTCTGTGTGAGGGATTACCAGTGTATTATACTGTGTGTGTGATGTTTAGACGTAGGATTTATTTAGCCAACACTCACAAAGACTCAAAAACAGAGCCAGACAGAGCTTGTGGTAGGCTTACATGTGAGATTGTGTACAAGCGTTATTTAAATATATGAATTTATTATTTATAAACGATATTCTTCTCTTCTTTTGCTTTTTCAGACAAAAATATTACCTTACAGTTACCTCATAGTATTATAGTTGTTTGTTTGTTCTCTGTCTAAGTGTTATATTGTATTCTAAGTATGTATTTACCAAAAAAATGTATATAAGTATTAAATAAAAAAATAAATAAATAAATATTGATATTATATTAAACGCCACTTACAATATGTAGGTGTGTAGGCTGTACCTACCTATAAGGTGGCTGAGGTTTAATATTGGAAATCATTGACAAGTGAGCTGTGTGAGTGTGCCCCGCCTTCAGAACAACAAGAAAAGGATTCTAGAGGGAGACGCATATAATGATTCATGGAGAGTTGGAGAGAGATGCGGCGAAGAATGACACGGCCGACTCGAGCAGGTAGAAAACGGCGTGGACTCTCGAGCGGGGGGACGTCCGGCGCAGGAGCAAGGGGGGAGGCGGAGTCTTAGCGAATGTCTTGGAGATCGGCGCAAAGGCAGTGGAAGGGATAGTCGGCTCGGAATCACGGAACTGAGTGGTCGCGCGCGCCTAGTGATAAGGTTAAGAATAATGTTTAGTTAGCTTTGGGACGCGGATCGAGTAGGTTGGATCGGAGCTCTCGAATGAAGCTAGTCGCGCGAATGGGAGCGTTAATTTTTAAAAGATAGTGGGTTGTTAGCTTGGGTTTTTAGCAGCTATCGCAAAAGTGTTAAAAATTAGTGTTTCGATTTAGGAATCGTATAGCATCTTTTACTATCATTGAGACGTCGTGGCGGTGTTTTGAAATAACTCATTAGCTTATTCGTGATTGTCAGTTTAAAAATTAGTCTTTCGTTTTTTTAAATTTGAATAGTTACTTGGGCTAATCAATTATATTTTGGGGAAATAAATAAATAAATAAGTGGTTCAATTTGATTATAGAGTCAGTGAAGTAAAGTGAAAGTTTTCTTCGGCTGAGTCTGTGAGTTTCTAATTTATAATCACTTTGTAATGTGTGCTTTATCTAGGGATTCTTGATTGCCTAGATTGTTCCATGCAGGGGATCGAGACTTTTCCAGCTGACATTTAGCTATTATCGTTTACTGGAATGTTCACAAAAGAGACAATTTACATATTTTTAAAATAAATGTGAATATTTCATTATTCGAGTTTATCTTGATTTTATTTCCTGTTTATGTGTTTCTTCTATGTTTATTTTGTTGCCTCACTCAGTAAATAATAAAACATCATCCGGGAATTGATCCATTGACAGAGGCTGAATCGACAGTTAAATCAATGGATCTTAGGGAAATGCTTCACAATTAATCCAGTACTGAATTATTATCCGTAAGGGAAAATAATAATTCACGAAATCGAAGTTAGATACAGCTTTAGATTATAATTTAGATTTTAAGTATTCATTAGATTTAAGAAATATACAAATTACACACCAAGCAGTAATCGAACCTAGAGAAAGGTGGAATCCATCTAATTTTTATTTAGATGAATATTTATTTATATATTAATATACACTATTTACATAACACATTTGTAAAAGCACTGGTTCTATTCGTTAGTTTTGAGACTAACAGTAGAAGTCTCCCGTCCTAGTTTTAAGTGATAGCACGAATGGAACCAAGGCTGGAAATCTATTTCCGTAAATATTTTAAATAACAAAGAGTTTTAAATTGAGTGAAGCAACAAACTTTTCAGCTAGTTTTAAGCAGGGAGTAGGGACTTTTGATACTGTGCTACATATTAGTAAACTATTTGCTATTTGCATTCTTTATAATGCAATTTGTTGTGAGCCAACAATGATATAGTACTGCCGAACGGACTCCGTAGTCTAGAATATACTTCTAGGCTGTCTTGGCTGTCGGTAGGACAATCTCATTGCAAAGGAGGTGTACCAATTATGTTGGATGCCTCGTGTGTTGGCGGCTCTTTTAACTTGGTAAATACTATTCTTGGAAAATGGGCACAGTCGCGGACATCATATTAATTGGTAACTTATTAAAATCACTTGTTCGAAACATTGTCTCGGAGGGCCTCAAAGCCCAAAAGTGGATTGGGAACTCTCTGAGATAGTGTATCTATAGAAACAAGGCGACAAAAAACAATCAAAATTGCGAATTCTCATTATCGTGCACCGGAAAGCTGCATATTAGTTAGTCTAATATATTTATTCCAGCCTCTACGTGTAGTATTAAGGAAATTCTATCTTAGTTATAAAAATATGCAGCGTCAGTGATGGGCAAGTGAGAAATCGCTTCCTTGTTTCTCGCGATTAAAATCCTTCCAAAGTTTTACATGACCTGTCTAGAAATAGATGTTAGGTCTTAAAAATTCAAACCTCGTAATAAAATCCGTAGAGTACTAATCAAGTTCCTTATAGATCCAGGGACTTCTGAGGTGCCGGAGGAGACCTTATGAACCACCATGTACTCCGATTAATTATACAATTTCTTCCAGATACTAAACTAAATTGTACATACAGTCTACTGAAATGAAGTTTTCGATTGACTTCTATGTTTTACGAGAGTTATCTGAAATGTACATACAAGTTAGCAAAAGAGGACCTTCAATTGGCTCTGCATTATTATGTGGTTAAATTAAGTTGTACTTACTGGTGAGCGACAGAGGACAGAGGAGGACACAGGACAGAGGAGGTTGGCAAGAGGAGAAGGAGGTGTATATCCAGCAGTGGATGATACCGGGCTGAAATGATGATGATGATGATGACTGGTTAGCGAAGCAAAGTCTTCTATCAACTTCTGTATACTATGTGAAATCTTCGAGTGATTTCTGAATTTATAAATGGACAATTAATGATACATAGCACTTTATGTAGGCTAATTTTATTTCAGTTTCTACATGGTGGTTCTAAGGTAAAAGAAGACTACTTGAGGTTGGTTTTATTATTTTATAATAGGCCATTTTGGATCAGATCATGTAGTAATAGTAAACCAGTTTGTTGTTTTCTTAGAATTGAATCTTCTTGACATAATAATAACTTAAGTAAAACCTAACTTATCTTATTCAAATATTCGCAAAGAACAGATCAATATCGAGAATCCTTAAGTTTATCTGTGTGTGATGATCCAACTTGGCAATACCAGTTGTTATAATGAGTGATAAATTTTCACAGTTTTAAGTAAATTAATACATAAATCACTTATTGTACTTCTGATGAACTAGTATCAAATACTGTGTGCCTTTCCAGCTTTTATTTTGTTGTGTTCATTATTTAATATGTTATCTACGAGTCATTTGGGAATTGTAATTTATATATTCTATAATTTTCAGCATTTGTTTCAGCTTTTGAATTTACTTGCCTTTTCCATTTTACCCTTTATGTACAGCTTAAAAGAAATCTAATACTTCCATTGTTTACGATACAACTAAATTACTATGTGTATATTTTCAGCCTTGAACTTTCGGGTGTTTGTAATTTACTTGTTTTAAGTAAATTATTACATAATTCACTTATAGAATCTCTGACGTACCTAATTTCAGCCTTTATTTTGTTATGCTATCATTCAGCATTTTATCTTCAAGCCTTTTGGAAATTGTAAATTATATTAATATTTCTACAATCTTCAACATTTGTTTCAGCTTTTGAATTTACTTGCTATTTTCATCTTACTCTTTATGTACAGCTTACAAGAAATCTAGCACTTCCATTGTTTATGATACAACTAAATCAATACGTGCTTATTTTCAGTCTTGAACTTATGATTGTTTGTTATTTACTTTTATAAACAATCTATTACCATGATACTCTTTCATCAATAGGTTCACATTGAACTTGCAACTGTTTCTTCCAACTTGAATCTTTGAAATTTATTATTTAATCCTATCGAGTCTTAAGGCGTAAATTATTTCTTACAGAATCTGCATTATACTCATTAAGCCAGTAGGTGGAAGTATGATATAACCTTATCAAAATATGGCGTAGTTATTAAGTTCTTACCTAAATGAATAAGTAATCATAATAATAATTTTAAATTACTAGATTTACTTGCTGTGCGAGGTACAGGCAGTCCCATCTCGCTAATTACATAATTAGAGACAATGGTGGGATTGTCTAAATTCAATTGTATTCAATAAACTGTGGTAAAAGGTAAACGGAGGTAAAGGTATCAGGTAAAGGTTTTGACCAGGTAAAATTCCTCTAGGTTAGACTAATAATAATTAACCATTCAAGGTTATTAATTGCTGGGTTGCAATGGTCTACTACATTTTACACACTATGGGTGTTTTCATAACTAGTATGAGACTGTGTGGAATTGTTGTGGCGTCAAGACCTCACAAACCTTGACGAGCGGAATTGTTCTATTGAGTTTCATATTAGTGATTACAGCTCATTGCACGCACAAATACTATACATGCAGCTGATAAATATTCCCCACACTTTACATAGAGTTAATGAGTGTATGTTCTGTTAGGCCGACAGTTCATCGCTTATTAATTCAACCTTCGACACTATAACCAACCAAAACATAGGTACAGTAGACTATTGTCAAACCAGTAAGTTTGGTTAGATGTTGGAGTCCGGACTTCAACTAGTGTTCCTCCTATCAATCATTTATTATCCCTCCCACTCGTTCCTATATCCTTATAAAGGATTAAAGTAATTGAATTGAAATTAACTAAGACTATTCAGTTTCGATGTGATTGGTGTGATAATAAAGTAATAACTATTACAATCAAAGTTAGTATTTATTCATAACATGAATAATGTTGTAAATACTGATATACAATAAATCCTACTTGACAATCTGGTTTCTAAAGGTGAAACATATGGGGCTTCAGTCTAATCTGTAGCTGGGCATCCAGCACTCCTGGATAATCACGAATGTGCGCTGGGATTACATTCGTGGGACCCCTGGGTGTACCTTCTGGCGCTGTCTAGTATTATGGATGGATCGGGGTCTTGACCATTGATCGCTTGATGGAATCATATAGTTGGGAAAATCCAATATTACAAAGAACCATAATATATGGTCAACTTATGGTGATCAACACGATTACTAAATACGGCATAGCCGATCATTACAAACAATGAAAGAACCTTATATGGTCAACTTATGGTGATTAACACGATTACTAAATACGGCATAGCCGATAATTACAAACAATGAAAGAACCTTGTATGGTCAAAATTATGATGAATAACATTTAAAAAAAATAAAGAAGTAAGAAGTAAACGGGGAAGGGGTAAAGGGGAGAATATCAATCACACGGGACTGAGTGGTTATTTGTTTTGATACATATAAAACATAACTCATCTGTCCTACCCTTACCTAATCCCCGGGGGGTGCATACTGTGGATGGCACTCACAGGAGTGGGCGAGGTTGGAGCCTGCTCTTCTCAAACAAAAAAAAAATATATCTTAGTTTGTGTTCCTTAACATTCTCTGACTCTAAAAGTTCCAGGGTTACTTATCTCACAACGAGAGTGTAGACGATCATCTGGCCTTTTCTTCGTTGGTTTCCTTATGCATGCGGGTGGATTAGTTACAAGGCTTCAAGGGTAGCAACCAAAAACGGTCCGTATGAGCGTCAAAGCCTGATCTATGTTTACAGGTGTTTATTATTCTAATCGTTTGTACCAATAAATCGGCGGAGGCAGGAACGAGCAATCTCATTAATTCCACAGAGAAGAAATTAAAATCCGATACGACACAAATTTTCCTTTCTCAGTATTGAAGGAATCTTTTTAACCTGATCTACAGTTGCAATTTCAACTCTATTATTTTGGTGGTTACGGTTAAAAATTCTTTGTTTTTATAAAACTTCTTGTGAAACCCAATGTAGCAGTTTCCAATTTAATTTGCAAACCGTTCCTATCGTTTTTCAGTATTTATCGCAATTTGATTACATTCGAAAAGTTTACCTTGTTTAAATTTTATTTTATTAATCTTTTATAATTTGGTGATTTATTTTTTTAAATGCATTTTGTTTTGACGTCAAATAACGTAAAGTCTCAGACATTCTAATATACCTAGCCTCATTGAGGATCTCTAAGGTGGTCAAAGGCAGATATACCAGGTACTTTCAGTACCTGGTATAATTATCTGCTGTATTGGTATATTAGCTGGTATTATATTAGCTGGTATTATTTAGGAGCCTCTTTGAGGCTCCTAAAATCCTTTCACCACACTTGGTTCGAAATAATCAGTGACACGATAAGGAGAAGAAGACTTTGTTACTTTTTGGGATGGGTTTAAACCGACTTCAAATAAAAAAAAGAAGGTTCTCAATTCAGTTTTGTTATTGCATAACTTCGTCATTTAAATCTATGGACAAATTTAGTAAATTATTTTTTTATCCAGATTGGTCCCATTAGGTCGGGAAAACCGTTTTAATAGTTTGATCATGAAGTCAGTTTCCCAAGTTTTTTTTAACGAATATCATCTTACTGGCATCACATTATTTTCTGAAAATGCTGTCATCAATGACCACTAACTAAAGCGTACTTATACACAGAATCAAAGCCTACTTCACCGTTTTGAATAGTGAGATCAAAGGCAATCTTTGATTCCCAACAAGTCAGCTTGACTCCAGCTTCCATTCACAGCTGTCATTCAAATCATGCGGCCTACTCTCTCTTGACCCTATTCCCTCTCAAATATTCCGGAAACGGATGCTGCGATGATTTCTCCAAGGTACAGATAGGATACAAACATTAATCACCTGTAAATATAGATGCCTGTGGATGTATGAATATAACCTTGCACACATCTTGATCGTTTGCGATGGCGATCATTATATCGCTGTAAAATATCGCACTGTTAAAGTTCGAGGCAAATCTCTATGCTATTTCTATCGCCATTGCCATTGCAGATCGCCTAGAGTTGCGCTAAGCTTAAGATATAATGTAATTATTATCCAACTATGACACCTGTAGACCTACCACAAGCTCTGTCTGGCTCTGGTTTTAAGTCTGTGTTAGTGCTGTCAAAATAAATCTTACGTCGAAACGTCACTCGAACAGTTTAATACACTGGTGAGAACCAGAGACAGAACCAGACAGAGCTTGTGGTAGGCCTAGTGGTTGTGTGTAGAAAAACGTAAATTGCAATAAACCTACGTCATATAAATTACGTATACTAAATACTTGAAAAGAATGAGCTTAATTATTTGTGTGTAGAAAAACGTAAATTGCAATAAACCTACGTCATATCTTACGTATACGAATACTTCAAAAGAAAGAGCTTATTCTTTCTATTTAAAAGTTCTTTCATCTTGAATTATTGAATAAGTAAACAAATTTCGTTACCAAAATTATATCATCATGGTTCTGTTCTATATTTTAATAATTTTTGGCTAACTGTGCCATATCAATCAAATACAGGTTATGTTAAATAATGCCATAAAAGTACTAAAACGGTTTATTCTTAACTCGGCACAAATAAACCCCACCGAGCAGCAGTCTACTCCATGGAGTGAGTAATGGTGACCGTCCACCGTCGCGGGCCCATTTCCGGTCAGTAATAGACTGGCGTGATGGCCGATTAATCTAATATTAGATACGCCGTGACAAGGTTACGTCGCCAGTTAGCGATTACGTCATTGGAGAGTTGAAGATAAAGGTCTCTGTACACTATGAAACATCTGTAAACAGAGATGCAAATTTAAAAAAATTGTCAGCGAATACTCAAAGAACAAAATTGTGTGTATCTAATTTTTAGGGTTCCGTAGCCAAATGGCAAAAACGGAACCCTACGTCATAAATCGTAAACCACAATTTATCTTGCGACGAACTACAACTTTTATATTGTGTTACTTGTTGCTACTGAACCCTTCATGGACGAGTCCGACTCGCACTTGGCCGTTTTTTTATTATGCCATAGATGGCAGACGAGCAGACGAGCTACCTGATGGAGAGCAGTCACCGTCGCCCATAGACACCTGCAACACCAGTAGTGGTTTTGGCTCTGGCTCTGGTTTTGAGTAGAATTTATTTAGTCAACACTAACAAAGACTTCAAAAAACTTTATTGTTAAATCAGTATTCTCAAACAATTAGCTCGTAAAGAATTTAAATAATAAAAAAATAAACTTTTTTTGTTCTCTCTGCAAATAGTAAAATACATTTTCTTAGTGTATTTTCGGGTTTAAATTTAAACAATGGCCAAGGCCTAGTAGCTTTGCAATTTATTTTTATTCTGATAATCTGAGCTTATGCTACCGTCGTAAAGTGGGCTTTCTGGTCGCACTAATACTGTACTTATAGCTATTTAGTTACAGGCATATAACACAGCTACCTATAAGCTAACTATACGTTCCAGTTACGGGAAAATGAGATTATAGGATTTTTGAAAACTTACTAGCGAAATGAGCTTTTTTAATATAAATAATCTTTTGTGTTTGTATTTTGCATCTACATATACTATTAAATTGAAATTTAATTATTTTAGTGATTCTAGTTTTTTTAACATGAAACGATTTGATTCCGATTCTCTCTACAACAGAGGTACCTCATTGTTGAATTTTTACGATCTCTGTTCGGCAATAAAATTTAATATCATCCTGTCGAAAAGCTATTTGCCGATTTATTGCCCTCCTACGTGTTTATTGTGACTGTTTTGTAAATGTACTATTACCTAACTGGCTACTTCAGCTATAAAAATCATGCTTTTGAACTCTATTTGCCAGAAAAAAACTGTGTATTCAATAATATCGGTCCGCTTTATTGTATTACAACACCATCAAGGTTTGCGCACATCTAGGTGATGGTGAGGGCGATCAGTGAAACGCTGTCTAATATTGCTGAAATGCTTAAATGCTTTACAGGATAAATTATTATGCTTCTAAAAACTAGTCCTATGATCTGACATTGTTAAATTTAAATGCATCATATGGTAATAAATATGCCTAATACTTTTTATGTAATTGATAAGAAAAGCTAAACAAGAATCTGTGGTGATGGCAGAACATAATTGTCGAAAGGTTGTATGTATGGGCTGACCGGAAACAAAGTTGTAATGTCGCTACGTAACGCCGTAGCACTTCGTAGTAGCGTAGCACTGTGCAGTAACTTCGTAGAGCTTAGGTGGGTTTGGCGCAAAAAAAAACCCCGAAAAATATACCAATAGAAAATGATACTTAGGAAATGTCTACCGTCCCAGTACAAGCTCTGTCTGGCTATGTCCCTGGCTCTGGTTTTGAGCCTGTTTGAGTTCTGACTAGTGTATCAAACTGTGTGTGACGTTTTGACATAGGATTTATTTAGTCAGCACTAACACAGACTCAAAGCCAGAGCCAGACAGAGCTTGTGGTAGGCCAACTGAAGATTACCATAATAAATGCATTTACACAGATTGTAATAGATGTAGAAATAGCAAGGTTTTGCTTAGTTTGGCGCTAGATCCCACTAAGATTGTTGAATTATAGAAATTGTAAAAGTAAATAGGTGGGGTTTAGGTGAATGATCCTAATGGTAACCGTTCGTTAATGTGTTGGTGTACTTTCAGTTAAGAAGTAGAAGTATCACGGTTCCAACGTTCCAACCTACTTAGGCTTCGACTACATACACACGCATGGATCCATACTTTATATAACAATTCTTATTTCTCTATGTTACCTACAAAATAAATTAAAATATGTCTTCTAAATCGTATGTCTCGTAACCTCTCTTTGCCCCTAGCATGATAGTTTTTGGTGAAAATGTAATGGACTCTTTGAAGTATGCCCAATTATGAAAATTTAAAAATATTTATTACCGTAGTAGTGGTATATAATATTATCAACACTCACACCCTTCAAACCAGCAGATCAGCAGGCCGATCATGTAGCTTTTGTTGAAATGGTTTCAATCAAAATCTTATTTAAACTGTCAATTTGCGATCACGTATTAGTTCGAAAATGTACAGTTTCAATAATGCTGCCTACGGTGCGTGGTACTGCAGATCATCACGCACAGCCGACGACGACGCACGGCAACGCACACAGAAAGGGCTCCTGTGCTAACGCGCACCTCGGCGCACGAGACCGTTCCCATGGTGTGTCGTGCGAGCTGATCCGCCTCCGTGCGCTATATCACACACCGGTGGGAAGGGGCTATTAGATTTTGATTGAAACCACTGCAACAAAAGTTACGAGATCGGCCTACAGATTAGCAATGCAACACTGTTTGGAGTATAAAAGCGCTCCTTAGCATAATAAAACTTGACCACCACTAAAGACGATCACGTACAGGCATGTGTGGTCAACCCTGTAGGTACCCGGGTTATCTCGTCTTCACGACCAATTTAATAATGGAGTAAACTCGCCAAATTATATTCGAGTTTTCGTTTCGCTTCACTCTTTGTTAAGTTGTGCCTTTTGTTGGTGGTTTGATTACTTGCACTAATGAAGTCGCTGTTTCTAGCTGGTCACATTCTTTGTAAGGAATGAGAAACGGCATACTTAATCTTTTATAACACGACAATTTATTTATATGAATAACGTAGGTAAATATTAACGATTAACTTCCCGGCGTCTGTTTTTTGGGACACTTATAACTTGGATATTTGTAAGAGTAGAGTGATTCTTTTAGGTACCGCATCATCACTTAACAGCAGGTGAGATTAAGGTCAAACGCAATTTATTATTTATTTATTTATTTATTATTCAAAGTGTTAATACTATCCCTAAAAGTTAGCCTTAACCCTTGGTGCGTGTCTTTGTGATTTGCATAAGCGTAAAAATACGTTGTAAATATCGCGGGATGTTGGTAGTAGGTAGTACTTTTAGCTGTTGTAACAAGCATATGGCCGACCTGATCTTAAGTGGTAACAATCGCCTATAACATAGCGCATTACCTTGTAGGTCACTCACGTCAGGCCCTACGACGCACTGCCCTGCGTCCATCAACTTGAGGCATACGGATGTTCAGCTTCACGAGCCAATAATTTCACCGACTCACAATCGTTCGTCCTGGAAATGCATAGAGAGAGGCTTGCGTCTACAAAGTCATCATCATCACCATCAGCCTAAGAAGTTCACTGTTGGACATAGGCTTTCCTATAAACCAGGAAAAACGATTTAGAGCCTTCTCCATCCACCGACTTGCCACTCAAAGTCAAAGTCAAATATATATTTATTCTGTAGTATCACAAGGATCACTTTGAAACGCCTTAAAGCTAGGCGAGTCAAGGCGTCAGTCCAACGCAACCAAGCCTAGAATAACCGACAACAAACTACGTTTTACTGTATGATCCTTTTACAAAACAAAAATAATAACATTAGTAGTTAATTTTCGGTTTGGTGCACCTTACAGTCAAACTAAGTGACTTAGTATAACTGCTGGCCTACCATGAGCTTCATATGGTTATGGCTGTCAAAATTGTGTCATCAGTGTCAACTCATTCAAAACCAAGAAGAAATGAATGTTAGGGTCAGCCGATCTATACCATATGGAATTCGTGGTAGCCCTCATCATCATCATCATCATTATCAGCCTGAAGAAGTCCACTGCTGGACATAGGCCTCCCCTACTCGTTTCCAGGAAGAACGATTCTGAGCCCATTCCATCCATCGACTTCCCGCGATCTTAACAATGTCGTCGGTCCACCTGGTGGGTGGGCGCCCAACGCTTCGTCTTCCGGTTCGTGGTCGCCATTCGAGAACCTTTATTCCCCAACGGTTGTCGGTTCTTCGAGCTATAGGGCCTGCCCATTGCCACTTCAACTTACTAACTCTACGAGCTATGTCGGTGACCTTGGTTCTTCTACGGATATCCTCATTTCTGATTCTATCACGTAGTGAAACTCCCAGCATAGCTCTCTCCATAGCTCGTTGCGCGACTTTGCGTTGCTTTGTGGTAGCCCTACTGTAAGGTAATTTAGTTTCAAAAGAAATATCGGCAGGTAATGTGATATTATCTGATTAACCTAAGAACGTGTGCTATTGGTTATTGACGAAGTGCATCGTAATCTCTTGAGATTAGACTCCAGTAAGCGGATCCAGTATCAGCCAATTAGGTGTGAGCTATCGCCTTCCTGTGAAGCTTTGCCTGAGATGTGGTTACCGATATATTACGTAATATATCGGTTATTATCGGCCTTTATAATATAACTAGCGATCCACCCCAGCTTTGCACGAGTGGCAATTAGAAAATAGTGTGATGTTATCCTCCTCATGAGTGTGATGCCTTCCTTGATAAATGGACTATAAGACATAAAAATATTACTTCGGACCAGCAGTTCCTGAGATTAGTGCGATCAACCAAACAAACTCTTCAGCTTTATAACATTAGTAGAGATTTATCAAAAATAAATGAGTATTACAATTATGTAGTAATATAGAAAACTTCGACTCTAGACTGGAAATGGAAAGTCACCAAGTTTTGATAAATTTATGGCCTTATAAAAATATCTCACATGAGACAAACAGTGCTCAAACTATTGCCATCTCTGAGCAATGGGTAATAACTAACAGTGCCAGTAGGCCTACCATGAGCTCTGTCTGGCTGTCTCTGGGTCTGGTTTTGAGTCTGTGTGAGTGTTGACTAAATAAATCCTACGTCAAAACGTCACACACACAGTATAATGCACTCGTGAGTACTCATACAGGCTCAAAACCAGAGCCAGCGACAGAGCCAGACAGAGCTTATGGTAGGCCTATTGGGCTAATTTGAACCAATGATAAAATTTTATTAGCGTTTATACTTAGGTAGGGCTGTTTATTCCCTACTTCCCTGCTAGTAGTTGCCATGGCGATACATCCTATCGACTTGCGTACCTGCCTAATACCACTGTGCCTGCATGAGTCAAGTCTTATTTTATGTAGATAACTACATGAATAGTACATGGTATGTTTGTTAGGTTACATTTTTTGTGAAGCCCCAATAAAGTAGTACTAGTTTTGATTCCCTACTGAAACTTTGTGCACTATGGTCTAACCGCAGCTCGTCAAAACATGACAATTGTTTTAGCACGTGCGGCGGCTCAGCCCCGCCCGGGCCGGCTCCGGTCCGGTCCAGTCCGGTCCGCTCCGGTCCGGTCCGGTCTCGGCTCGGTGCAGCCGCGTCCAGCGCCGCAATTTGGAACATTTGCATCACAATCGCGTGTGATTGCTCGCAGCTTGTGCTTTTTGAGCTAAATGCTTTATGGTATTTAGGTAAATTGCGATGATTGAATTTTTCAGGGCGTTATCGGGGCGTTTTCGAGTTGGGATGGGAAGTGCATGCAATAAGCTAGGATTAAGTTCAAATTGTTATGTATTTTAATTATACCGATAAAAACATATTTTTTTCAATTATGTTTTATCAGGAATTATTTACAGTTGGATTACTAAGACGAAATCATAAAAATGAGCCACATTAGCCGCTTGTTATGAGCCGTATGCTTATTGTTTTAAATAAAATATAAATTATTTTAAAACATTCTAGGATAGGTAGTTAACTTCTAGCTGCAGTAAAACAAAGAGATTGTGATGAATTTCAATAATGGTTCTAATTGTAATGGTTTAATAGAAATTACTATTATGATATTTGATGACACTTGTCAAATTTGTTTGTGAAATTGTCTGTCAACTTCATAGAAATGCCGTTGGCAACACTGACTAACTCCCTCCCTCCTTGACGTTGGTTGGAAAAGTAGTGGGGATAGACGGTTGGCGATGGCAGGGAGCGAATGAGTGGGGTCAGTCCAGGGTCATATAACTTTGTTTGAAGCTGTGAAGACTACAAAATATGGAATCGAAGTGAGTGAGGGAGAAGATATTGAATATGCAAGAGGAAACGAGACAGAACAAGAAAAAGTTACCATTATACAAAAGCATGCAAGCTATGAATATCAACAATCGATGAAAACGATTATTAATATCGATACTAACTTTATTTTCTATAGTTAAATTTACATGTAAATGATATGTTTACACTTATTTTAATTAATAAATTACTAAATGAAAAGTTTATTTATTAGTTTATGAAAAACCTACACATTAATAAGCTCAATATTTAAAATAATCGATTATTTTCAACAAAGTTAGATGTCAAGAATCGAGATCAATATTTTGATAGATTTGTTGGATGGCAACCCTAATTTTAACAAAATGTCAACTTCATCTGAAATCAAACAAAGTTTTTGTTTTGTTGTTCGAGTTTTTCAGTTTTTCTAGAGTTTGTGATGAAAGCTTCTACAAATATATTATGTGTACTATCTTCTCCCCGTCGTATCTGTTTGCTTGAAGCAACAACACTGTGGTTGAGACTAGTTAGTAAAAAAGTGAGAAATAATATAGTGACCTTGTGTGAGAACAGTTCTGAAGAGAAAACAAATAAAAAATCTGTTCTTGTCCAAATATATTTATTATGGTTGATTTGAGATCTTGCCTACAATGTTCAATCCTGATAGTTATTACTATTTCATAAATAAAAACAAAAAGTGAATTTACGATTATATTGTTGCGGTCAATGACAAATACTTCACGTTGAATTTGGCTGTGTTAATAATATTATAGTAATTGTACTTCTGTTTGTTATACAACAATTTATGTATTTAGATTTTAGACCAATAAACGAAGCATCATCATGTTTTCGTTTTATTTTATACCTACCTATAGTATTGCAATACGGACTGGCGCGTCTCGGACGAAGCGTCATGCTCGGACCATAGATGGATTCGCTTTAATCTAAATATGACCCTGCAGACGCCAAGCCCAAGGCGCGCTCCCCGCAAGACTGACAGGCTCAAGTTCGTAAAACTGATCCAATCAGCGCTGACCACCGAGAGCCCCGCTCCAAACTTCTTAGAGCTTAACGAAATTGACCTCTACACTAACAAACTCACCCAAATTCTAACCCACAGCTACGAACAATCGTGTCCCCTCATGACACCAAGAGGGGAGACTAACCGACACTGGTGGGGTCCTGAACTGCAGAGACTACGATGCAAATTAAGGACACTCTTCAACAGGGCAATAAACACTCGAAACCCACAAGATTGGGAGAAATACCAAACTACCAAAACCACTTACAAGAAACGTATACGCCTCAGGCAACAGGAATGCTGGAAACGTTTTTGTACCACCATAGACAATACCAGTCAGGCTGCCAAAGTAATAGGGATACTATCCAGTGACCCAGCACGTACGGTTGGATATCTCAAAAAACCTGACAACACATTCACTAAATCCGACGCTGAGACCAGCGAAATCCTCCTCCAAACTCACTTCCCTGGGTGTCTAATAACGGACACGCACGAATGGCAAGTACACAGCGTACGCGCAACCAGCAATCTAGACTGGACCACAGCCCAGAACCTGATCAACCCAGAGAAGGTTCTCTGGGCTATCAACAGCTTCCTCCCCTTCAAGTCGCCAGGCCTGGACGGAATATTCCCAGGCCTCCTTAGATGGAGTGGCGACCTACTAGTTGACTATCTAGTAAACATCTTCAGGGGCTGTATCGCACATCGATACATACCCCAAAAGTGGAGAGAAGTAAAGGTAATATTCTTACCAAAACCAGGTAGGAGCGACTACACAATGGCGAAATCATTCCGTCCCATTAGTCTAACATCGTTCCTCCTCAAAACCCTAGAAAGGATCTGCGACCAGGAAATCAGAGGTAACACTCTCCTGCGCCAGCCGCTCCACTCACACCAACACGCCTACAGCCCAGGCAAATCCACAGAATCCGCCCTCCATAGCGTAGTCTCAAGAATCGGAGACGGATTAACAACTAAACAACCAACCCTAGGCGCCTTCATAGACATAGAAGGGGCATTTGACAAAACGACCTTCACCAGCATAGACCTAGCATTGGCAAGATACGGTGTCGCGCCAACGCTAGCAGAGTGGATAAACAACATGCTTAAGTACAGAGCAATACAACTAACGGTTAATACCACCACCAGAGGCATTGTAGCGCGAGGCTGCCCACAAGGTGGCGTGCTGTCACCGCTACTGTGGAACATAGTGGTGGACGAACTTATCCGAAAACTGAACGGCCACGGCCTCTTCACAGTAGGATATGCCGACGACCTTGCAATCCTTGCGACCGGATGCTTCGAAAGCGTACTATGCGACCTCATGAAAACCGCTATGAAAACCATAGAAAACTGGTGCACCAACCATGGCCTGTCAGTCAACCGCACAAAAACAGAACTCATAATGTTCACACACAAAAGAAGTATGGGTAACATAAAACTTCCCAAGCTATTCAACACCGAACTAAAACTGACCACCGAAGTCAAGTATCTAGGAGTGATTCTCGATAGCAAACTCCTGTGGAACAAGCATCTTGACCATAAACTGAAACGAGCAAGTGCCACGTTCTTCCAATGCAGCAGAATGCTAGGGAAAACGTGGGGACTATCGCCAAAAATAACCCTTTGGCTCTACACAGCCATAATAAGACCAACACTTACATACGGAGCTATCGTATGGTGGAACAGAACAGAACTCAGCACCGTGATCACGAAGCTGCAACGCTTCCAGAGACTAGCATGCTCTGCAATAACGGGCTGCATGAGAACAACACCAACGGCCGCCCTTGAGATAATCCTAGGCCTTACACCACTAGACCTACACATACAACAAGAAGCGACGATGGCCGCTATCAGACTCAAACACCTGAAACTATGGGGAACCTCCAGGAGCCCACACGCATCCATTCTGGATAAAGCGATATCATACGAACCACTCATCGCAGCACCGTGCGACAAAACCCCCAAACAACAAATATTCCAGAAACACTACCACATACAAACACATGAGGACCAAAGAGATCAATCCGGCATCAGCGAGGTCAGAGTCTACACTGATGGCTCAAAAACCAAACAAGGAACAGGAGCCGGAGTGCACTCGCTGGATCTCAACATCAACATATCAATACCACTAGGCATACACAGTTCCATCTTCCAATGTGAATGTGCGGCCATAACCGAAGCTGCCACAGCAATACACCGAAGAGGGATTGATGATTACAACATACGGATCCTCTCAGACAGCACAGCAACACTTAGAGCTCTGGAAAATCACAACTGTAGTTCCAAGCTCATATACGAATGTCACCAGGCCCTAGAGAACATTGCCACAAAGAACACGGTAACTCTACAGTGGATAAAGGGACATAGCGGATCACTTGGCAACGATGCCGCAGACCAGCTTGCCAGAAGAGGCTCAGAAACACCTATAGTAGGACCAAACCCCTTCCTACCTCTGCCAATGTCACAGCTGCGAACCTGGATACGGCAGCGCTCGCAGAAGCAACACAACCTGCGCTGGATGCGCGCGACTGACTGCAGACAGTCAAGAGCAGCCATACCAGCAACCACACCTAGACTGACACGTCGTCTAATAAGCCTTAACAGGCTAGACCTCAAAACCATCGTGGGAACCCTAACCGGCCACTGTCCACTGAACAAACACCTACACAACATCGGAGCCACAGACAGTCCACTCTGCAGGGGATGCCTATCCGAAGAAGAATCAGCTGCCCACGTAGTCCTGGAATGCGAGGGTGTAGCAACTCAACGTCGCGAAATCCTGGACCAACCCAGGTCACTCCTCCAAGCCTGTGAAGCCCCCAGGAAGCTTCTGCGCTTCTGGGAGGAGTTAGGCTGGCTGCAAGCATAGCCAGCGCCTCCTGACGCAAAACGGACCGACTTTTGAGTTCAATTGCGGAAACAGGAGTCCTACACATACATACATACATACATACATAGTATTGCAATAACAGTAGGGCGTAGGTAGGTACTAATGTCAAACTACCCGCCAACTCGCCAGCACTCGCAGTTACTGTGGGATCCCTAATAGATGGCGTTAGCGTCTATGCGATATTTCGTCTACACTTTTTATGTATGGAGTTGTGGTTCTTCTCTCGTAGAGAGTATTATATTCCTTGGGTCAGTCGGTCGTTGGTACGAATTCGGAATACAACTTAAAAGTGTAGTCTTTATGTATAGTTTGAGAAATATTAAAGTGTAAGGTGGAGTAATTATTACAGCCTATTTTACGAAAAGAAGTGAGTTTTCTTACACCTCAGAAGTGGAAAGAACTGGTATGTAAAATATTTCTTACGGATTTTAATATGATTCCACCCGCCAAGTAATTATTTTTCTTGGGTTGAGTAGAAAATTATTTAATTTGACTAAAAGTTCAAGGGTACGAAAGATTTTGCGAGCATGAATCGGTCGAGATTGCCTCGAGATTATCCGTTTGTGCTAGCTTTTTCGATCGAACTTATGAACAATAACGGGTACTTACCTAAATGTTATAATTTAATGATTTTATTTTTACTTAAGTGGGTGAAATCATTCGAGTTTTAAACCGATCGTTCGCATCCTAACGTTGTAGGGTAGGTATAGAAACCAAGTTTGAATTAGTATGTTGATTCGTTGTTCATGCGCACTGTATTGCACAGAGACTACCCGGTAATGCTGACACCTTTCAACAAGTTTTAATTTTGATTGTCTGAAATGCCTGATATTATGCCTACCCTAAAATGTGTGTGGTATCATATGAAATATGATATTAGCCGCTCATCCGAACATGAAATGGTCTGCACCTAATATTTAACGACTTTGACTGCTTAGTTAAGCTGTTCCATTTCAAACAATTGACATTCACTTAATTTTTGAAATATACGCTAAGTTTACCGAAAGATATTTTAAAAATATTAACGAACTTAATAACAGCAAATAGTTTTACATTATTATGCATTACGATGATCATTTTATTGGTTACCCTCTGAAAACACATGACTCGTGTTACCGTGTATGAAATTAAGTGAAGGTACTTGAGTGTAAAAAACAAGCTTGAGTTTGAGCTTGAGCTTGAGTGTTAAAAGCAAGTCAGTCCTCTGTAGCATTCTTGTTACTTTTTGATATGCAGAACTGTAGGGTACTTAGGAAAGGCCTACTTTCCTGTCTAGACCCATAAACAAACATTTTTATGTCCATGCTATTAGTCGCCATTGTGCCGATGTAGCATAATGTACAAAATTAAATAAATACCCTTAAATAAATTAGAATATCTGTTGGCATAAGCAGAGTGTTATTGGCTGGGTTATGTTGAAATGATTATTTGTAAAGTTATATTTATTTCTTATAATTTACTTAACATCAAAAATGAGTGATCGAATAAAGTTTCATAATAAAGTGGCCGTAAATAGCAAAGACCGAGCACAATCTTGAATTTCATAAAAGCCGGTACGGTCTTTGTCGTGCACCGGGCCTAACCATAAAGTTGATACAGGGGCTATCCGATAGTGCTAAAACTGTTCATGTACTGCTAATACCATAGCAGCTCAGTATAGTTTGAGTAGCCTCTAACCGCAAATGTCTAACCATGCTGGATTTAAAATAAGTAAGTTAATGATCATGATCAAGCCTACCCTCTAAAGCGATTTTTTGAAGTAAAGTGAGCTAAACTTATCAAAATTGTAGACTATTTATTTATTATTATTTCTTAGGTAAACAATCAGTAGATACTTATATTCTAATTGATAATTTAAAACGACAACTGTTACTAGGGTCCATTAAACAGGTTTCACATAGTGAGACTATTGGAGTTAAAAAAAAAAATGATGATATTAAGTAACGAGAGACTAAGGTAGACAAACTATAAAATGAAGATACAATTTTTTTTAACAAATTACAATTAAAACATAAAAACAAAAGTACAATAAAAAAAAAAACACCTAGGGAACCTGGGGAGTCTCCTCGAAACAGCATTTTGACAAAATGTAAGTAGCAATTCTTGGTGGTTTTGAGCAAACAGATCTAGTTTGGGGACGTTAACCAGGCCATTGAACGTAATTAATGCTCGTCTAAAGAAAGTGTTTTGGGATCTGTGTTTGGCTAAGTACGCCATAGAAGTAAAGATTAATAAAATTTTAGAACAAAGTGAGTACAGTTTGGCTATTTTCGCCTTATAAGATGAAATTGATTTTGGAACCAAGTGAGTTCATTTTGGCAATGTACGCCTTAGAAGATGAAATTGATTTTGAAACCAAGTGAGTTCAGTTTGACTATGTACGCCTTAAAAGTTGAAATTGATTTTGAAACCAAGTGAGTTCAGTTTGATTATGTACGCCATAAAAGTTGAAATTGATTTTGAAACCAAGTGAGTTCAGTTTGGCTATGTACGCCTTAAAAGATGAAATTGATTTTGAAACCAAGTGAGTTCAGTTTGACTATGTTCGCCATAAAAGTCGAAATTGATTTTGAAACCAAGTGAGTTCAGTTTGACTATGTACGCCTAGAAGTTGAAATTAATTAACCATGCGAGATCTGTTTGGTCAAAGTAAAAAAGTTCAAAAAGTTCAAAAACGTCAAAAAGTTCAAAAAGTTCAAAAAGTTCAAAAAGTTCAAAAAGTTCAAAAAGTTCAAAAAGTTCAAAAAGTTCAAAAAGTTCAAAAAGTTCAAAAAGTTCAAAAAGTTCAAAAAGTTCAAAAAGTTCAAAAAGTTCAAAAAGTTCAAAAAGTTCAAAAAGTTCAAAAAGTTCAAAAAGTTCAAAAAGTTCAAAAAGTTCAAAAAGTTCAAAAAGTTCAAAAAGTTCAAAAAGTTCAAAAAGTTCAAAAAGTTCAAAAAGTTCAAAAAGTTCAAAAAGTTCAAAAAGTTCAAAAAGTTCAGAAAGTTCAAAAAGTTCAAAAAGTTCAAAAAGTTCAAAAAGTTCAAAAAGTTCAAAAAGTTCAAAAAGTTCAAAAAGTTCAAAAAGTTCAAAATGTTCAAAATGTTCAAAATGTTCAAAATGTTCAAAATGTTCAAAATGTTCTAAATGTTCAAAATGTTCTAAAAGTCTCAAAAGGCGCAAATGTTCCAAAAATTTTAAGTTAAGTAATTTAAAGTCGTGTAGAGTTGTTAAAAGTTAAAGATCGGTTTTTGGATTTGGATTATAAGTAAAGATTTTGGATTAAGATTATACAAGTTTTTCGAGTTTTAATGAAAAGACGATGAATTAATTATGAATTAAAAATGAATTAATGATGAATTAATGAATTAATGAATTAATTTGGTTTGTTGTTATAAAATTAAAAATATATGTTGCTTAAATATTAAAAAAAAAAAAAAAAATTAATGATGAATAAATGATGAATTAAAGATGAATAAAAGATGAATAAAAGATGAATTTAAGATGAATTTAAGATGAATTTAAGATGAATTTAAGATGAATTTAAGATGAATTTAAGATGAATTTAAGATGAATTTAAGATGAATCTAAGATGAATCTAAGATGAATTTAAGATGAATTTAAGATGAATTTAAGATGAATTTAAGATGAATTTAAGATGAATCTAAGATGAATCTAAGATGAATTTAAGATGAATATAAGATGAATATAAGATGAATATAAGATGAATTAAATATGAATTAAATATGAATTAAATATGAATTAAATATGAATTAAATATGTATTAAATATGAATTAAATATGAATTAAATATGAATTAAATATGAATTAAATATGAATTAAATATGAATTAAATATGAATTAAATATGAATTAAATATGAATTAAATATGAATTAAATATGAATTAAATATGAATTAAATATGAATTTAATATGAAATAAAGATGAATTAAATATGAAATAAAGATGAATTAAATATGAATTAAAGATTAATTAAAGATAAGCGATTTATAAAAGACTTACTACTTACTAAAAAGATGAATTACAGTTTTAGGTGTTCAATTACAGTTTAACAGTTCAGTTTTACAACTGAATAACAGTTTTAAATAAAAATTGGACAAAGATTCTAATTGAAGTTAGTGCGTCGTAAACCTGAACCACTAGATTGTTTACTTACCGAAACAGTCACTGTCGAGAAGATGTTTGCATTTCAGCAAGAACAATGAGGAGATGACATTACTAGTACATGCCTGCAGTGCCATGGCAGGGCATGGCATGGAGAAATTCAGGTTGATAAGTTCTTCGCTGTCAGATTTAATGATGGCGTTTCCATGCATTTACTGAGCAAAGTTAAACGTATCTTTTGTAGTATTTAAAGCGCAAGACTAAGTACAGAGAACTCGTCTAAATGCCGTGGATAGTGCACATTTAGTGTTTTATATGTTTGGAATATATTGTTACTTTTTAATTATTTCACAATTGGAAAACCTATTCATTTCAACTAGATATAAAGCAGATGAATGATAATAGATTTATTCACAGTGTGCTTGCAGATCTGTAAATTTTATGACGAGTTTCAGATCCTTAAAACTCCAGGCAAAGTTAGTAGCGATGCACCGCAGAAGGTGCCACAGGACACAGCCGTGATGCACTGCACCAGCGGCCTGAGCCATGATGCGCCATGGAAGGCGCCGCACCAGCGGCCTGAGTCGTGATGCGCCACGGAAGGCGCCGCATCAGTGGTCTGAGCCGTGATGCGCCACGGAAGGCACCACATCAGCAGCTTGAGCCATGACGCGCCTCTGAAGGTGCCGTAGTAACAGGCTGAGCCGCGAGTTACGTAGCAAGGAGAAGAATTATGTAGTTTATTACCACAATTTTATTTTGTTTTATATTTTATTTTATTTGTTTATTAGGTACACAAAACAGAGTACAATCGATAATTTACAGGCATAAATACTATTAAGTTATGAGCTAGACAGTACCCCAAAACATGCGTACACAGAATGCATAGAACAGGAAAGTTAGTAAATAGCGTGTAACCAGGCTTAACTAGTAGTAGGTGATTAAAGTTAACATTTACTTGGAACTTAGGTGTACTCATACAATTATTTTATTACAGTAAGTGCACACACTTCGAGTTAAGACTCGAAGAGAGTGCAGAATTAATTAAATAACTAATTTGAGTTTTCGGCACACTCTAATGAAAGAGTGGCCAAAGATGCATTCTTGAATTTATTTAGATTATTGTTAAAGATATGAATTTTATCACTGTATTTAATCAATAAATCGTTAAATAGGCGACACATTCTGACAACGGGGTATAAGAGGCGTTGTTTGAATGGACTTGTAAGGCGAAAGTGTTCTGAAAGGGTTGCCGAGGTCTAGGCTTTATATTTAGATTAATAAGATAAAGTAAGCAAGGAGAGTCGATATGCGAGTGGATAATTTTGAAATGACACAGTAGCTCATGATATTTGCGACGATATTTTCTAATAACATTAAATGAAAATGATGGAGCTTTGCAGTATAGTTAGGCAATTTCCTATTAAGACCACATCTGTAACTTAAAATATTCAGAAACTTTTTCTGGACCCTCTCAATCCGGTCAACGTGAATATTGTAGTAGGGAGACCAAATTACAATTTGACTTTTAAAAACAATTAACTGTTTGACTGTATTTTTAACCATGGAGATGTCTTCCTATCACAATCGGAGTATAATTTATGCTATAGGAGTATTTAATTTAAATAATATTTTACCGGAATGCATTGTTTATGGCTGGGATGCGAAGACTTTTCTGATACAAAACTGTTATATTATCTTAGAAATTTCATTTAGTTAATTTTTTTTTGCATACAGGCTTTGAATATGGTAAACGGGATATCTAACTGTAATTATTTTTAGATAGAATTATATTTTTAATATCTGTTTATTCTAAGAAATGACTAAGATTTATTTGGGTGTCTTCGTATCTTCTACTTAATAATTTCATTTTGTTTACAAGTTTTATATTGTTATTTTGGATTTGTTTTAATTTGTTCTTATTAGTTGTCTGAATTTTGGTAGTCATTCAAGTTTCAAGTTTTGTTTAGTCATACATATACATAGTTATCATGTTATCATTATGCTCTTAGCATGTGCTTCCAGAGTAAGCACACTGTCGGATGGCCGAATTTGATAGACATTAGATTTTTTTAGATTGTATTTGTATGGTCATCCTTTCTCATTAAGTATTTGTGTTTTAATTCAAGTTTTGTTGTTACACATTCAATTTTTTTTTTAGATTGTATTTGAATGGTCATCTTTTCTTATTAAGTATTTGTTTTAAATTCAAGTTTTGTTTGTTAGACATTCAATTTTTTTTTTGGATTGTGTTTGAATGAATGGTCATCTTTTCTCATTATTTGTTTTGAATTCAGGCTTTGTTTATTAAGTTTTCATATTATTATATTGTGCACTTAGCATGTGCTTCCAGAGTAAGCACAGTGTCGGATGGCCGAATGTGATGAATTTCAATAATGGTTCTAATTGTAATGGTTTAATAGAAATTACTATTATGATATTTGATGACACTTGTCAAATTTGTTTGTGAAATTGTCTGTCAACTTCATAGAAATGCCGTTGGCAACACTGACTAACTCCCTCCCTCCTTGACGTTGGTTGGAAAAGTAGTGGGGATAGACGGTTGGCGATGGCAGGGAGCGAATGAGTGGGGTCAGTCGGTCGTTGGTACGAATTCGGAATACAACTTAAAAGTGTAGTCTTTATGTATAGTTTGAGAAATATTAAAGTGTAACCTTAAAGGTGTAGTCTTTATGTATAGTTTGAGAAATATTAAAGTGTAAGGTGGAGTAATTATTACAGCCTATTTTACGAAAAGAAGTGAGTTTTCTTACAAGATGGTCCACTTTACATGTTACACAGACGCAAAACCAGAACCAGAGGCAGAGCCAGACCGAGCTCATGGTACTGATTGTTTTTTTAAGAAACTCTTATAATAGTCCGGTCAATATAGGCAACTGCTATCTCTTACCACTTGATAATGACAAACAGTGACAGGACTAACTGTAAGGCCAATAGAATCTTAGTAGGCTACAGTCACAGATATCAAAATAAATAATGAATAGGTATCGAACCCGCATTTATAAAACAGGAGCCGGATGCGTATTGGCAATCGCGTCCCAGTAGGTATCATCGACTTGTTTAAAGGGACGCCGTAAAAAGGACAGTAGGTCCCGTGGGACTGCGGCAAAAGGAGAGACGCTCATTGGTTTCCCTTTAAAAATCAGTTGTCTGTAAAGTCGGTTTACTGACGATAGTTGAAAGTGACAACGTCATACAGCTGTTAACGCGGACGCATCGTTCACTCTAATAGGAGAGAGACAGATGTCGAACGCTGCCGAACGTGGAGGCCAATTGTGCCTCTTTGTCGCTCGTTCCGCACTTTCGCTTGCACTTCAAGCCTTAAATGGAACGCTTCAGAGCGAGGTAACGCCGCATGACGCCATGTTTTTTGGTGCGTGCAGCCGGCTCCATCGTGTTATAAGACGTTGTGACGTCAAAAAGAATTTAACTTTAACGAACTAATCTATTAGCGATAAGGCCGCCCATTTTATAACTGTGACTGTTTATTTTTTAAGCCTCACTGTGTATCCTACTTACCTAGTGAAATTGTAATCAATTAAGAGTTACCTATCTATCTACCTACTGAAGTTTTCTAAGAACAGCGTGGGATTTGAGACCACGATACATCTTTCAGTTTTGTGTTAAGTACTACTTAACATTGACGTAATTTTTTGATTGCAGGTACATTTGATTGGCCAAAGAAAAGATGGACGAGCAGTGTGAAAGATGACATGGATAGGGAAGAAGTGAATACAGAGATGACGGCTGATAGAGGAGAATGGAAAAGAAGAACATGTTGTGCCGACCCAACGAAGAAGACATGTGTTTGATTGGCCTCTCAGCTCAGTAGGTATTAGTATTTGGTAGTAACTGCCTTCTGCGCCGTAGGTCGTGGGTTCGATCCATACCAAAAACAAATATTTGTGTGGTGATCACTTCATCACAGATCGACCCTTCTGGGATCAAATGTCGTAACAGCCAACTCATGATTTGGCTGTTACGACATTTGAACACACAAAAAACACAAATAGCTTTTATAATAAACGTTTTACCAAATTAGTAGTTCCAACTATGGTCTACTGCTTTTTATGTGTTGCTAATAAATACCTACTTTTGATTTAATTTCGCTTAATTTTTTTTTATGTTTTGATATCTCATACAGTATCGATTTTACACCATGCCAAGTTTGTGTAGTTTTGTAGCCGACAATCGTAAACAGCAACACTTCAGCAGCCAATGTCCGCGCGCCTTATCTCAGCCAATACGGCAAACTGCCTAATAAATTCTTAGGAAGGACGGCAGAGCGGATGCTTATCACGAGCGGACTTTCTACGCCGCTACTTAAATAGCTGTGCTTTTCAACGGGTTTGGATTTGTTCGGATATGTAGGGGAGCTACGTTTGAAACAACCTCATCATCATCATAATAAAGTGTATATAAAAACATAGCTAACAATATAAGTAGACAAACTGTACAAATTGTATACTACAAATGTGTATTGTTTGTCTTCTTCTTCTTCTCATCGTGTCACCGATTCTTTCGAACCAAGTGTGATGAAACGATCTTAAGTGCGCCTCAAAGAGGCTCCTTTCGTGCACTTGACACATATTTTCGAACCTTTTAGGCTCTACGATATGCCGGTTTCCTCACGATGTTTTCCTTCACCGTTTGAGAGCGCTGGCTTAGTGTACACATTGTAAACCACTGATATGGTGGGTCATTATTTATTATATTGACGTTAAACCCTTGTGCTGGAATAAAAATATAACATTTATTTGACCCTGTGCCCTAGTTTATGTTTCGTGAAGAATAAATTCGTAAGTAATAAATAATCACCCCGAGAAAGCTGCTGAACAAAGGCTTTGCCAAAAATATTTTCACAGCGAATTATTTTTAGCTCCATCAACCTTTCTACATCCTACATGATGCTGTCAGCAGCGTCAGTTCTACTGTTCGCAGTCGTCATTCGGGAACGTTTCCTGTTCTAAAAGCTGGTTAAGCTATCTGCCCATAGCTTAGGCACTGGTGAAGTCACATGCTCTTCTATATTTCTTCAACATCATCAACCTATATCAGTCCACTGCTGGACGTACCTGGGTCTCTCCCAAGACGCGTCACTGAGCCCGGTTTTTGGCTCTTCTCCTCCACTGCTTGCTACATTTCGCAGATCGTCGCCCTACCTTGCCGGAGGGCGTCCTACACTACGCTTACCTAAACGCGGTCTCCACTCTAGTATTCGTTTGCTCCAACGATTGTGTGTTCTCTATTTGTTAAATAATTAAAAATATCCTATTTCCATACCGAACTATAAAGTCATAATGCGCAGTAAGGGCCTGTTTACTTTTGAGAGATCGCGTGTTATTTAGATACAATCTAAGCCCCTTCCCACTGGTGCGTGATATCGCGCACCAGCCCGCACCAGCACGCACGACACACCACGGTCTCGTGCGCCAAGGTGCGCGGTAACACAGGAGCATTTTCTGTGTGCGTTGCCGTGCGTCGTCGTGCGCGGTGCGGGCTGGTGCGTGATATCACGCACCGTAGGAAGGCGGCATTATACATTTTTGATACGTTTCCACTAATCGCAAATAATGTAAATGTGGCTTGCGTAATTTAACTTCGTTAAACTTCTTAAACCTCTTTCGGTTATATTGCAATCTTACTTAGTGAAAAGTAAAGTTGAATTTTCAAGTACTTATCCCAAAAGCATTGGTCAAAGCTCTTAAAGAATCGCAAATCTTTATTCTCGTTGAGTATCAGAGATTCGGTTAAATAAAACTTGTGTACAAACCAGGAGAATCAGTTTAGTTCGGGCGGAAAGCCAAAACGTGATTATGTTGGCAGACAACTTACTACTTCGGACTTTACCAAAAACTATTGTGCTTTTTACTAAACTTAAGATACAATGTATTTTATCATCAGCCAAAAGGCAGTAACCTGCTACCCAGCTAAACTGAACTTGTCTCAAATAAATGGCTAAGATGTACTCCTGACTCCGTCTAATAGCCCCTTCCCACCGGTGTGTGATATAGCACGGAGGCGGATCAGCTCGCACGACACACCATGGGAACGGTCTCGTGCGCCGAGGTGCGCGGTAGCACAGGAGCCCTTTCTGTGTGCGTTGCCGTGCGTCGTCGTCGGCTGTGCGTGATGATCTGCAGAACCACGCACCGTAGGAAGGCATCATAAGCATACTCAAAAGTCTTGACTTTTAATTAATGAAGATCGTCTACAGTACAGTCGATAGCACTTGTAGCCGTGGTATTAATTCTCGTGATAGTGATAAATTTGAATAATCGTGATGCCAAAAGGTATATTTGGGTAAAAATAATAATAAATATTGTGGACAATCCACACAACGCTATCTATCCCCAAAAATTAAGCAAAACTTGTACTATGGGCAAAATAAAAAAAGTTGTACTATGGGAACCAGATAGCAAATATCTGCACATTTTTTTTGTAAATACAATGCCTAAAATACAATATGACACCCACAGACAAAGAACAAACATAAAAGTGTAAATATAAAATGTTCACCACACAAATATTTGATCTCGGTGGGGATCGAACCTACGACCTAAGGCGTAGAAAGCTAGGCCTATCAACTAAACCGTGAATATCTACGCACATCTAGGCGATGGCAATGGCAATCAGTGAAACGCTGTCAAATATCACTGTCATATTTGACAGTGATATTTGACAGCGTTCACTGTTGAGGCTTACCGTCTGTCGATTATAGGATAATCATGGTGCTAAAAGGTATATTTGGACGTTCAATTCTTGAGAGTTAGCTTGAAAGAGTGTACCAAAGACGACTGTGTGTTGAGATCCTGAAGAAACACTTAAATCTCCTTGTGAGCTGTGGGTACCAGTGGTCAGTTCCCAAACATTATCAGTAGGTGCAAACATACAACACTGTAACAATGAGTGCGGGTGCCAAACCAATCACGCGCTGGCCGTGTTCCCACTCTGAAAGGATTGTATTTGACGCCATCCTACCCGGGTGTATTTCAGCATCGCTGGGACTATTCCGACCACAGACAAGTGGACCAACAGACGTGTTACATAAGTATTTACTCAATGGAAATCAAAACGAATATAATCGGGACCTAAAATCAAAATATAAACGGATTTATTCAATTTTTATTTACTACTTAACTTACGAAGTACTTGGTGTCTGCCTAAGGGTCGGAGTTCGGAATTCAAAAGGTTTTGCTGCTCTTTTTCAAGTCCAGATTGCATTAAATAGAGCATAAATTCTAATTGAAAATGAAAGGAAAATCGAAAGTACACTTTACCTAAGTGAAAACTGAATCGCAAGATTGTTTATTCTTTTCCGCTTGATGTATTCATATACTTTTACTCAACTGCGTTTTATCGTATTTAGATATCTAAGAAATATCTACTATCTTGGAGTCGTGGTTTTCATGGTAAATTTTTAGATCCGTTGTTTGTAAGTAAACTTACAAGTTCCAACCCAAGACAGACTTGTTAGAGATATACCCAAATACATTCTAAGAAAATTATAGACATGAATCTTTTTAGCCACGGTACAGAGATTTAAAATTCCATTTATTTGACCCACATACAAACAGATCGTGTTTTCTTACACGAAACCAAATACGGAACGAATTTGCTGGAAGAAAACTCTTTTAGGGTTAAGCTCGCCTATGTACATGTCCTTTGTTATTACTTTTTTTTGTAAATATTTCTGTGTGCATTAAAGAATTAAAGAATTAAAGAACGTGCCAAGAGAGTGATTTGATGTTTCTAGAATATTATCTTGAAAAAGCAAATTTTTGCAGAATCTTTAGATATTGTGTTGAAATACACACAATTACCAGAAATGGCTTAGACCGACATTAATTGAAGGATGGCTCACTACAAGTGCAAGCTTAATCAGTATAAGCACAGGAGTAGGCATGGCAAGAATGTTGTCTGAGACGAGACACGTCCAAAATTGACATTTTGTATGATAGGAGAAGTATCAATAAGTTAAAAAATAAGAAGCTGACTTCTCGGTAAAAAAAAAAAATTAAATTGAGAACTACCTCCTATTATAAAAAAAAATAAAGGTATTCTTTTAAAAAATGTATTCAAGTATTATATCAGCTATCTGGTTCCCATACTACAAGCTCTGCTTAGTTTGGGGCTGGGTAGTGTTGTGTGAATTGTCCACAATATTTATTTATTTATTTATTTATATTTGTAATCGGTAAAAAGAAAGAAAGAAAATACCTACATTAATTTGACATAATATGTGTAGACGTTCACAACATTTAACAGTAATGAACATAATTATGCCAAATAGGCCTCAACTCAGCTTTTTGCTGCCTGATAAGGTATCATCTACCATGCCAAGCAGCGCTGGTTTTCAGGTAGTTAAAAATGGTTGCTAGCCCATTTTATTTGCCTATTCCCAGTCATATTTAGAGTTGCAACGGGAAGACACCAAAGTGTTGTAGACTAGAATCCCCCGGTCCATATTACCCCGACATAGTTACACGGCTAACGGCCGTCACCGGGGGAAATTTTACACTCAAACATATTCTCACCTACGTACTAGGCAATGGTATTTCATAGCGAGATGCCGGGACGAGGTGTGGCTTAAACAAACAAGCGGGAGCGAGTATGCGGCTGATTTTGACACACCACGAAAGAAGTCTTTTTTGTTATCTACTAGGTTTGCAAATACAGCTCCTATTATGGCGATGCCTTCACCTAGATTTGGGCAGTAAGCTTACCACAAGCTCTGTCTGGCTCTGCCTCTGGCTCTGGTTTTGAGTCCGTGTGAGTGCTCACCAGTGTATTATACTGTGTGGGTAACGTTTTGACGCATAGGATTTATTTAGTCAACACTCACGCAGACTCAAAACCAGAGACAGAACCAAACAGAGCTTGTGGACTGGTCTTTAGAATGTGCAATTAAATGTGACCACAGCTCGTCATTATTATTTTAATTAAGCTACCTCACATCACTACTTTTTTCTTTCTGACTTTAAAATTCATGACCAATAATAGTTGATGAAATGATCAGTACCACAAGCTCTGTCTGGCTGTGTATCTGGCTCTGGTTTTGAGCCTGTGTGAGTGTTGACTAAATAAATCCTACGTTCAAACGTCACACACATAGTATAATACACTGGTGAGCACTCACACAGACTCAAACCCAGAGCCAGAGACAGAGCCAGACCAGAGCTTGTGCTACCACAAGCTCTGGTCTGGCTCTGTCTCCAGCCGGCCTCTCTCGGCCTACAGCTGTGACAGACGGACAGACAAATAGCTTGGACGAACAAAGTCACACAATGAGTCTAATTCTCCTTTTAAAAAAATCTTAAAGCATTAAGTTTATAAGTAAGTAAGTGTATTTGTGTAGTAGTTGGGTTGTAAGTGTATTTGTATAAGTTTCTGTGAACATGTACCAAGCCGCATCACGTTCGCGCGGCCGCCGCCGCCTTTACGCCAGACTCTGATACGAGCTCCCCCGAGGCTTTTTCCAAAATAACTTCTAGTGTGGAATTTTTATTAACCGCTCGCTTTGAGCTGGATAACATATAAATCGCTACATGTATTATTAATGTGGATATTTTAAATTGCTGATCGTAGCTATACCTTGGTTGAGTAAGTTATCATTAAAATGAAATAGGCTTCCCTAGACACCCTCAAACAATGAAAACAAAGAATTTTATTGAAATGTTTGGTGTTACATTTTAGAACCACCGAAGGCTGTGAGGAGAAATTGCATTGAAAAAGAAAGGTACAAATAAGTCATGACATAGGTTGGGAATCAATGTATGTTTTTTTTTTTGACGAGACAACGTCTTATAATTCGATGGAGCCGGCTGCACGCACAAAAAAACATGACTCATGCGACGTTACCTCGCTCTGAGGTGTTCCATTTAAGGCTTGAAGTGCAAACGAGAGCGCCGAACGAGCGACAAAGAGGCGCAATCGGCCTCTGCGTTCGGCAGCGTTCGACATCTGTCTCTCTCATGCTTGAGTGAGCGATGCGTCCGCGTGGACATCTGTATGACATTGTCACGTTCAACTATCGTCAGTAAACCGACCTTACATACAACCGATTTTTTCATTTGTATGGTATTTATGGGAAAGACAACTAAATGGCTACACTAAGTGCTCCAGAAAAATGGAAGTTCCTCCCACGTTCATATTATTATTGTTATTTATTCTTAAATTTATTAGGGACTTTTACCTACATGGCATGCCAGTCCCATACGTTCATATTATATTTCTTTCACGCATAAATATCTAAGTACACGTTCTCCAAGAGAAAAAAAAAGGAAAAAAAAACTTTCTTTCTCATCAAATTATTCCATCCAGCTAAATCAAATCTCAGCAGAATTCCCTAGAGAGCAGACCACAAAGTTCACTCCAAACAAATCACATAAAATATATAATTCAGTTGCGACCCGGCGGGGATACAAGAATACAGGCAGAGCATCCCCGAGTGCATTCCATGCGTTCAGTGAAATTGTTAAAGAGATTCCTTTTGTCACATACCTTCCCCTACCGAGGACAAGTAGCGAAAATAGCAAGAGAAGCGAAACTCTTTTTTCACTTACCATCATCATCCACAACTCGACTTCACCCACTGTTGGGTATAGGCCTGTATGTGTCACTATTGATCCTGTGCTGATCTCATTCAGGTCTTGCCCCTAATTTAAGACTTTTATGTCTTGTTATGTTTGGTAGTTTTTGTATTTATTTCTTCTTTTGGTACAATAAAAATGTTAATCTATCTATTGTATACTCAGGCAAACTCTACAAATTCTAACTGAGATCAATTCTAAATAATTGACTTTGAGACCCTACAAAACCTAAACATTTGTAAATAGTATATTATAGTTTTATGTGGCAGTAACTACTATGCATTATTTGAGAGTTTCACTTCTATTACAGTATTATTTTATGTTAAAGCAGAGTCAAAGCAACCGTAAGGCCACAAAATGAACTCTTTCAATGACTTTAGAGGATTTTAAATAAGTCTCTTCGTGTTTTGTTGGTCGCCTTCGGAGTTCTTGAGAAGTTTTAGACTAATTGTGGTTGAATTGTCGAACTGTTTGGAAGAAAATGTATAGGACTTCGTGGTTTTCTATTACTTAATACTTCTTCAGGTGAAGATGTTCGTCTTTTTATTTTATACTAATTTATGAAAGATGAGCCAAGGCCAGCACAAAGTGACAAGTAGGCCTACCATGAGCTCTGTCTGGCTCTGTCTCTGGTTCTGTTTTTTGTATAATTACATTGCATACGTCTGACTAAGTGAAGTGGCACCACACTGGAACTTCACTGCTATTATTTTAGACTATTTTTGATTTGTAAAAGGATCATATAAAAAAACGGTAGGAACCGAGACGTAGTTTGTTGCCTGTTCTTCTACGCTTGGTCGCGTGGAACTGGCACCTAGACTCACCTAGCTTTAAGACGTTTCAAAGTGATTCTTGTATCGTATTGAATAAACGCTTATTGAATCTTGAATCTTGAATCTTGAATCATGGTAGGTCTACTGGACGCGTTCTGCAGGAAGTGGCCGTGTTTGGGTCAGGAACGAGACGAGTGGAAGGAAAGGAGGAAAACCTCTGTCTAGTACGACAGACTGGGCTGAATAAAATGTCGGTTTCATTTTATACAAAATTACTTCAGTTAAATTACCTAAGACTAAAAATTTAAATCAAGCATTTGCGTATTTTAGTACGTAAGTTTTAATCATATTTTTTTATATTAATAGGTACATCATTTTATATTGATAACACCCAGTTAGGCACAACATAATAATCTCTGTTCACGAGGCACAAATGGTTATCCTCTGTGGGGATCAAACTCACAACCTACAGCGCTGACAAACAACGGTACAGTGTCTTGACTAATGTTATTGTATTAAGCCTTGTGCACATCTAATCTATCTGCGGTGGCGATCAGTGTGCACAAGGCTTTACACGCTTTACTACATCCACAACTTGTTTCTTCAGCTATAAATTGTTGCTATTTTATGTGCCGCCATGACAGGCTAATTATACGAAACTCCGCCAAACAATCGTACAAACACGACTCACAAAGGCAATCAGGTCCCAACTACGGTAACACTGACACTTACTTACCTCCCGGGAACTGGTGTGTGTTCACACTACGTTGAGACAGCCGTGGGGTAGCCCAAAACCAAAGATAAGTAATTTTTTTTCAGTTAAATCGCAAGGATCTCTTTGATACGTCTTAAAGCTAGATGAGTCTAGGTGCCATGCTAGTTCCACGCACTAAATTGAAACGCTCTTGGCCATGAATCAGATCAAAATCTTTCAAAAGTTGTTTTACATGTTGAATCACAACAATCACTTTGAAACGTCAGCAGTGTAAATCTAGATATCAATTCCACACAGCCTATAGCCAAAAAGAAGCTTATTCTAACAGCTTGGTCCTAATATAATCGTAGGTTCTCAAATCGGTTTGTTTTCTTTTTATATTTGTTATTGCATAACTTATACGTCATTGATGAGCCGATTTGTTTTTTTATTTTAACTAAATTTTATTTTATACTACAACATCCACACTGTAACTATCTGTTAGCCCTTTTTTGGCAAAGGCCTCCTCCAAGCTCTTCCACTTCTCTCTATCTCTCGCTATCCGCGTCCATGTTTTCCCTGAAGTATGTTTTATCTGGTCCTCCCATCTTTTAAATTGTTGCCCCCTCTTTCTTTCTTGGGAACCAATTCATTTTGCTCCATTTCTCTTTTCCTCTTCCTGTATGTTCTGTCCATCTCCATTTCAGTGTATTTACTTTGAGTGTACACAGGTGCACTTGCTACTCTTCAAACTTCCATAGTAGACCCGCAGTGTGTACGCGAACTGGCTCATGGGATCATTTGCAATGCTAATCATCGAACATTCGCGCGTTAACGCTCTCTCCCGCCAGGGGGCGCCCCGCTAACCTGGCAGTGACGTAATGCATTGTACTATTATACCATGCTTGTGGCCAGGCTTTATGGGAATCCCCCTATTTATTATAGACACTTACGGCGTGCTACTATAGTTCTAATAAATACAGGGTGTAAAATTACTCTTATAAAACTATGATACACTTTGTAATATATATACATATTTAAATAAGCATCAAAATCAAAAAGCAAGCTTAAAAATTATCGACATTGGAATAGTATTAATTATTTTCGCTGTTTTCATAGAAGCATTAATATCTACGTCAAAAAATACTACTAACTGGCAGAGTAAGTACCAATTTGTCAGATATTGTAGAAATTGAATTTATAACTTCGTTAGAGTCATAAAAGTAATTATTTTCTTTGAAGTATTACTTCTAACTAATCAAAGACCTAGGCAAAGTTTTATCTTTACACAGCAAAAGTTAAAGGCTTTGAAACTTTGTTTTTGTTAGAAATCATTTATTTTTTCTAACAAACTAATATCAAGTATTCCAATTATGATGACGTATGAGGTTTAAAAAGAATCAATAATGATACGAAATACTGGTTTTTGCTTTAAATATAAACTTTGTCTAAAGTACCAATAAAGAAACTCAGTGCCTGTAGGCCTACCACAAGCTCTGTCTGGCTCTGTTTCTAGCTCTGGCTTTGAGTCTCTGTGAGTGCTCACCAGTGTATTATACTGTGCGTGTGACGTTTCGACGTTAGGATTTATTTAGTCAACACTCACACAAACTCATAGCCAGAGCCAGAAACAGAACCAGACAGAGCTTGTGGTACTGATCTAATACTCAATACTCAATATTATTTATTGCATTGTAATGGTTTAGTTTAGGTACAGTTGCGGTATGAAAATTTTCGTAACCTTAGAGTCGGTTTTCGCTTGCACCAGTGCCTTGATCATGAACACATTATGACATAATTTGTGACGTTAACTTATCTGTGTATTCTGTCTATTCAGTTTCAAAAGGTATTATGTGATCGTGATACGTTGAACAAATCAAGTTGAAAATCGTCGAACATTTTCATTCCGCCACTATACATACAATATAATATTAATACATACATAGTTCTTAGGTCCTTATGTTCTATAATGGTCCTTGTAGTTACGAATGAAAGGTAACTTTTGTCGATTAGTGTAAGCTAATGATTAGTCGCCATTTTCTTTTTGACAGCGGTTACAGCGAAGTTAACGGTAAAATAATTGTAACTCAAACTGAAAACTCAAGTAATTACGCATGGTGTCGACTCAATACCAATATTTGAACTGAATTCCAACCCAAGATACTAATTCTGAAGTCAGCTGAAGTTCCCTTTGACACAGTTTCTGTTTGTACTTGAAGTTATTTCTTGTTTATTGATCAATCACACTTTATAAAGACGTCGTTTGTTTCTTCTTGTTCTAGAAAAATATCTTCTTCATCTAAATTAGCCAATGTAATATTTGGGTTTATCTTTACTGTCCTAGACATACTAGATAGACAGAGCTTGATACAGGCAACATTGCATTTTCAAGGTGAAACATTTATACCTACCACAATCCACATTTTTTTGTCAATTCGCACTAGATAGATAGATTGATAACATTTTATTGTGTACCACAAGAATAGGACATTACACATTTAATTAATAATTATAAGTTTAAAAAACTTGAGAAACCGACTTCATTGCCAAACGGCTAAACTGATTTTAATAAAATTTGTTTGGGACAGTCTGGACGTAAAAATAACCTTCCAAATAAAAAAATAATTTTCTAAATCGGTTCATAAATGACGAAGGCATGCAGTTACAAACATTAAAAAAATAATTTAAAAAAAAATGGCAACACCGATTTTAATAAAATTAAAATGGGACCAATCTGGAAGCAGTACCTTTCAGATAAAAAAATAATTTTTCAAATCGGCTCACAAATGACGAAGTTATGTGGTAACAAACATTAAAAAAAAAATTAAAAAAAAATAAAAAAAAAATAAAAAAAAAACATACAACCGAATTGAGAACCTCCTCTTTTTTGATTGGAAGTCGGTTAAAAAAACCAAACCAAAGCGAAATACAATGGTCGGTCATTATCTAGCCCTTAAATAAGCAGAGCTTGCACGATGGGAACCAGATAGCTTATATAATTCTTGAATGCATACATTTTAGAATACAATACAACACCCAGATAAAGAACAAACATCTGCGTTCAACACGCATATATTTGTTCTCGGTGGGGATCGAACCCACGGCCTACGGCGCAGAAGGCAGCGTTAATACCAACTGAGCCACGACACCGGAAGGCCTGTGCACATCTACGCGATGGTAATGGCGTTCAGTGAAACGCTGTCATATTTGACAGCGTTTCTCTGATCAACATTACAGATCGCTTATGCTTCCTTCCTACGGTGCGTGGTTCTGCAGATCACCACGCACCGCGCACGACGACGCACGGCAACGCACACAGAAAAGGCTCCTGTGCTACCGCGCACCTCGGCGCACGAGACCGTTCCCATGGTGTGTCGTGCGAGCTGGTGCGGGCTGGTGCGCGATATCACGCACCGGTGGGAAGGGGCTATTAGATGTGTGCTTGACGTGTTTAAACTTTGTGTTTCGATCCAAAACGCAACAACAACACAACTAAATTCCTTGTACACTAAATATAAATAGTTCTTTATGTTATTATTTACAAACAAAAAGTTCTTCCAGGAGCCATTTAGCCACAACATAGTAATTTTGTAGTTTCGCTTAAATCGCGCTTACACGTCCCAGCGGCGATATTAAATATCCCGGATAGCTGCGAGCTTCTGCGAATCTCGTCTGTACCTGTGCTGCATAGTGCCATAACACCTGTAGGTCTACCACAAGCTTTTTCTGGTCCTGTATCTGACTTGAGTATGTGTGAGTGCTCATCGGTGTATTATACTGTGTGTTGACGTTTCGACGTAGGACTAATTTAGTCAATACTCACACATACTCAAAACCAGAGCCAGAGACAGAGCCAGACAGAGCTTGTGGTAGGTCTACTGTTCACATTAGCTCGTAAAACTAAGAGCTAGAAACAAGACAGGTACTAATTTATTCAAAACTAGGGGAATACCGCGCGACGTCGTTCGTGTAAAGCCTTTTCCATAAGAACTTCAACCCCCGTTGCTCTGTTTTAGGGCACCCCTACACTACACTATATAGGAATCTTCTCTCCAAATTTAATGCTTTTATGACCATTAGTTTCGGCTATGCGTTGAATTTCAGTCAGTAACGCAAGAGTTTTATATATTTAGAAGAAGAAGATATTATCTTATATCTGAATACTTTTGAAGAAAATCTTGTGTCTTGGGTTTTACATTGAAAATACCACAAATTACTGACAAATTGCGTTGAATTAGTATTAACAACAAAAAAATCCATGAAACCGATTACCTCAGATCATTGGTCAGGTTCAAATCCAGTAATGTGTCCATGAGTTTTTTTGTTAAAAAATGTATGTGCACTATGCCAGCCCTCTCAAACGGTGAAGGAAAACATCGTGAGGAAACTGGTATGTCGTAAAACCTTAAAAATTCGAAATCATTGTCACTAATAGTACACAAAAAGAGCCTTTGAGGGGGCACTTAAAATCCTTTCACCACAATAATTCGATGGAAAACGTCAAAAGAGAGCTGAACTGATTTCAATGAAACTTGAAACATACATTGTGTTCAATTTATAGCACGCTTATGAACTACAGTATAATATAAATGAAAACCGTAACGTTTGGAGGAAACTCTACAGTTATTGGGTTTGATAACATACGGAAATTCAAAACATATCTATTAATACTACCTATTCCAAGTTCTCCAATAAACTATTGCCAGTCTTGGAGCAACTAAAACGGACGGAGTCTAACATCAACTTGAACGGTCTCTAGAGCACCAGTTTACATTGAAAACAATATTATATTTGAAAATTAACTGGCTGGCCTTTCAGCTCAGTTGGTAATAGCTCTACCTTCTGCGCCGTAGGTCGTGGGTTCGATCCCCACCGTGAACAAATATTTGTGTGGTGAACACAGATGTTTGTTATCTGTCTGGGTGTTATAATAATTATATTGTACTCTTTATGTATGTATTTACAAAAAAATATATATCAGCTATTTGGTTCCCATAGTACAAGCTCTGCTTAGTTTGGGGCCAGATAGTGGTGTGTGGATTGTCTATATTAATTATTTTAATTTTTCATTATTTTTATTGTGGACCTATACAGTTGCTCATCATTAAATGTAGTTATTTTGGTATACAATACTGGAGGTTGTAAAAGCTCAAACTGTATACCAAAATAACTACATTTAATGATGAGCAATCCCAGCTTTTGACGATACCAACATTAACTAATTAACTTAGTCACTGTTAGTAATATTCTCTCACAAATCTAAATATCAGGCATCAAAGACTATTAAGATTTGTGAGAGAATATTACTCTGTCTTGACCACAGTAGGCCTACCACAAGCTCTGTCTGGCTCTGTCTCTGATTTTGAATCTGTGTGAGTGCTCACCTTTAGTCAAAACTCACACAGATTCAGAACCAGAGCCAGACAGAGCTTGTGGTCGGCCTACAGAACTGTATGTAAAAAGGATAAGTTTCACATTAGAGCCTCAAACCAAATAAAAGAACACGCCCAATTTAATTAAAGGATTACAAAGAACCCAGATATCTTTAAGCGACGTACATTTTTAATTTAAACATTTTTTTTTTGGTTGCCCATTTCTGAGATGTTGGTAATTAGAGGGCCCAGTAATTGCTTGGAATGGCCTAAAATGAAATCTCTTGGGGCATTGTTGTAGGGAACTTAAATAAATGAGCTGGAGAATTACCTGTCTTTTATCTTTGATATCGAAAATAAAATGTTTTTTTGGATTCAAATCCAAGTTAGAGAGTACTTTTCAATGAAATAAAAATGATAATTTTAAAATGTGATGTGGAATTAAAAAACTTGAACAGGAAGAGGATGAATTGGAAAATATGAAATTAAAATTGAAAATTAAAAAAGTGCTCACATCTAGGCGATCTACGCTGGCAGCGGCGATGGCGATCAATTTCAGCATACATGCACAAGCATAAATATCCGCACACGCTGCCGCGAACTTCATTTGTGTGATATTTGATAGCGTTTTACTGATTGCCATCGCCATCGCCTAGATGTGGGCAGGCTTTTAAAACAATTTAACATTTTAAAGTATCGAAAATTCCATCGAATTATTGAAAAACCGTACGTAACAGTAATAAATAATCGTAATCGTACTACGGTTGATATTAAAAATTAGCTGCACATGCCCTATTTATAGATTCAATGCTTATTATTACATGGTTGTATCGTATCTCAAGAAAAATGGGGTCAAAGTTTGGAAATAAGTTAGCGCAAAGTCGGGTTTTCTACTAATAACAATAATAATATCTTCATTATCACTAAATACCCTATTTACAGTATCTCCGAAGTTTTCAAGAACTTTGGGCACCAAAATAACCCTTTAAGTGGCAAAGATGATAATTTAATTTCTACAATGTCCTGAAAATTGTCCGACCCAAGTTTTAATCGCGCCTGATTGAAATATCTTTCATAAAACGATGTCTTAGCGAAAGCAATTGTGGAATATGAAATAATGCTTAGTATGCTAAATGAGTTTTATGAAAATACTAGCAGCCGCCCGCGACTTCGCTCGCCCCGTTCCCGTTACGCCCCGTTCGCGTTACTTACATCCGTTCTCCGTTACAATATCTTTATAAATTGTAGTCTATGTGTTAGTCTGATGTATAAACTATATTATTGTAAAGTTTCATTTACACAATTAAACAAATATTTACAAAATGTACAAAATACATAAGAAACAGTTGAGCTATCTGCAGATCGTTACAAACGATCTAGAGATAGCTCAACTGATCCAAATCAGTACCAGACGGAAGCGTCCCCAAGACGCTGGCGGCATTGCCACGCTGAATAGCAATGCTTATACGCTGCGCCAGATACCCACCAGCTCTTGGGTCACGCGTCGCTTCATTAAGTTTCATTAAAATCCATTCAGTAGTTTTTACGTGAAGAAGTAACATCCATACTTACAAACTCTCGCGCTTATAATATTAGTAGGATTAGTAAGAAGTAGGATTGCACAATAAAAACAGACTTTTGGAACTTTAAACGTGGTCGCTAATATTGGCTATCATACAATTGAAGGTTGTTTAATTACTATGGAGAGAAACTAAAAGTTTCTGAATCTGAACGAAAAAAACCCTGAATGAATGCGACCTGAAGTTGCGAGGACAAAGAGATAAATAGGGCTACATTGCTCCAAGAAAATACACACAACACAAAAAAAAATCGGTCTGGAAAGTCCGTTTACTGACGATAGATGAACGTGCCTACGTCATACAGCTGTCCACGCGGACGCATCGCTCACTCAAGTAGGAGAGAGACAGATGTCAAACGCTGCCGAACGCGGAGGCCGTGCGTGCCTCTTTGTCGCTCGTTCCGCGCTTTCGCTTGCACTTCAAGCCAAATGGAACGCCTCAGAGCGAGGTAACGCCACATGACGTCATGATTTTTCATGCGTGTAAAATTTAAGTAGAAGTAAAATATTTGTGGCCGAAATTACTGTAAAAGTAACACCAACTGGTAGCATCCAGTGATGACGTCACGTCGGGTATACCTGCCGAATTCCACGGAGCAGCAAACTAGCCGCCGCTTCCTGCCGCAGCCGCATTTGCATCTCATTCGGAATGCAGCAGAGATCTTCACGCTTCGGATGAGGTAACACAAATAATACAACTATAGCAAGTCTGTAGGCCTACCATGAGCTCTGTCTCTGGTTTTGAGTCTGTGCGAGTGCTCACCAGTGCATTATACTGTATGTGTGACGTTTTGACGTAGGATTTATTTAGTCGTCAACACTCACACAGACTCAAAACCAGAACCGGAGACAGAGCCAGACATAGCTCATGGTATGCCTACAGACTGTCGCTATTATAACATAACAAGAGCTGTGGCCAGTTGACTTTATTACCTAGTTTTATAATGTGTTGTGTTGTTTTTAAAATCATGGATCTATAACATTTGAATAATTTTTTAAATTAATTATATGTTATAATAGGAAAATTGCTTCAAGACTTTAATGGCCAGGCACGGTATACCTCATCAGATCTCTTAGTGCTAACTAATCTAGAATTAATAAACATAACTAAATTGTTATGGGGTCTAACTAACCTATGGTAGAACTTTGAAAGTTTGAAAAACTTTCTTTCCTTAGCTAAGCAAAAGATTATTCCAAAATCGCTACAAGCATCTTCATGTCTTATTTTTTCCACCATCCTCTCAAAACATGCTGGATCGTTTTTCTAAGCATTAATATGCCCTGTCTAACTTTAATTGTTCCATGGCATTGGAGACAGTATTTCTCTAAACAAACAAATACCACATCCAAAACACTGAAACGTCCTCCTTCATTGTGTTTGAGGTCGAGATTTCGCAAGCAATTTCAGTCGCAAAACCTCCGACAAATGCAAATACAAACGAAAATGTGTTATTTATCGCCTAAATTAGACCGGCACTGGCGCTAGTAGCTGCCACCCACTGGCGCTAGTCACTGGCGCTAGTGGTTACTACTGTTGTATTATTTGCGTACCGGAAATAGTAGATAAGTATGTGCTTGTTGTAGGACAACTTAATGCTTAACGGGAATCACTTTTAACTAGCCGCATAAATACTACATGAATACCTATAAAATATAGTAAAGTAGGTTCAAAAGTAATCACCAAGGCACGGTAGGTATACTTTGATCTTTTGGTACTTAATCAAGACCTGTATGTTCCTGACATGCGTGTCCTACGAGGTATTGTTTTGTTATCGGCGATGGTTACCACTTAACATAATGCTTGTTCCATCATCTAGTTACATTAAAATCTTTTTTTTTATATCAAAGAGAATTTTTTTTATAACTGGCAGGATTTTTCTTACACATAAAAAATGGGCAACACTAATTTTGCCTGATTTTCATTATGCCCCGTGGCAAACCAGTTGGTAATTCCATAATAGTTTGCTTTTGTATTCGGATAGATTGTCTAGATTACCGCAATTGGACTGTGTACATAATTCATTGTGTTAAGTAAAGTGCTATTAGTTCCATCACAGTAATTTCAGTTGTAAAATTCGTTCACGATTGTACCTTTCAGCAATATTCAGTGCGCGCTACAGATAGATTATCTCTTTGATGATAGGCACTAAAACGATTAAATGGGGTGCTTTTGTATGGAAAAATGTCAAAAATGTCAATATAAACTACGTAGTTATTTTAAATGGAGCAAGTAATGTTTAAAAAAATTGGAAAACCAACTTCATGGCCAAACAGCTTAACCGTTTTTGGTGAAATATCTATGGGACTATTATGAAAGTATATATTTTTTTTATCATAAAAATAAAATAGAAAAATTACAACTGAATTGAGAACCTCCTGCTTTTTTATTTGAAGTCGGTTAAGAAGATCAAGTGCGCTTACTGCAGTCATTTGTATGAATTTTGAGTTCTTACACCTTTAAGATTAACTATAGTTGAAACGTAAAAAATAAATAAATGTTGTATTATGTCGCAATGAAATACTGGCCTCTCAGCTCAGTTGGTAGTAGCTTTACTTTCTGTGCTGTAGGTCGTGGGTTTGATCCCCACCGAGAACAAATATTTGTGTGGTAAACACAGATGTTTGTTCTCTGACTGGGTGTTATATTGTATTCTAAGTATGTTACATACAAAAAAAATGTGTGTTAATATTATATCAGCTACATATCTGGTTCCCATAGTAGAAGCTCTGCTTAATTTGGGGCTAGTGTGGTGTAGGTTGAACAGAATATTTATTTATTTCTTTTCCCCTCTGTAGCACTGGTGGTCTAGTGGTAGCGGCCGGCCCCGCCTTCTGATCCGAAGGTCGTGGGTTCAAATCCAGTCGTGTACCAATGAGTTTTTCTGTCAAAAAATTTATGTGCACTATGCCAGTACTCTCAAACGGTGAAGGAAAACATCGTGAGAAAACCGACTTGTCGTAGAACCTAAAATAGTTCGAGCAACACGCGTCAAGGGTCACGCAAAAAGGGCCCGCCAGCGGCCTACTTGCGGAAAAACCAGCCCGCCTCAAGTGCGGATGATGAAAAATTGCCGAAATTGCCTCCTGTAGCTGTAATCGTCCTTCAAAGTGTGATCACCGAACGTTGCATTAGTTAGTTGATCTATTGTGTTTGCATTGATCACTTAGGGCCTCCAGTAACCATACTTGGCATTGCTAAACGGGTTTACTTAGGCGGCTGGCACACAAAACCGCTTGCCGTAAATTAACTGGGTTTCATATTAATTTCACTGTATTTCATCATCTTCATATCATAAACTTTTCTTTAATGTAAATATAATTATGTATTTAGAATGGGGAAATGTAATTAACCTAGATATTAATAAGTGTAATTGATTCCAAGACCGTTCTAATTTCTTAAATTAGATAAATAATAAATCATCAGCCTCAAGAAGTCGGCATCCAAAAAAAACTAAGTAGCTGGACATAAGCCTTTTCAATACATTTCCTGGAAGAACGATGCTGAGACCACTCCATCAACCGACGAATATGAAAGCCATACTGGAAATAGATCTCCTCTTTTCATTTAAATAAACAAATTAATATTATGGACACAGGATTTGAGAACTCGGCCGACATCTTGCTATTTTTTCAATGCCGTCGGTCCTTTGGCTGGAGTTTCCGCCCCCTCCCCGGGCGTCTGACGTTTCAGATGGTATTATGCTGACTTCCTACGGTGCGTAGTTCTGCAGATCATCACGCACAGCCAACGACGACGCACGGCAATGCAGACAGAATGGCTTCTAAGCTACCGCGCACCTCGGCGCACGAGACCGTTCCCATGGTGTGTCGTGCGAGCTGATCCGCCTCCGTGCGCGATATCACACACTGGTGGGAAGGGGCTATAAGATGCCATTTAATAATAGCTGTCAGTTCTTTGAGGTGTCGTACCGTGTGCTGCCTGCCTTAGGTCCAGGTTCAAAGCCATCGCCACTAGGCGTATGTAAATCGATCGTCGCCTTCTGCTCGTAAATCCCCCATTCATAGTATCCTGTGTCCCACATCTCGAAATGTTTGTCCCGGTAGGTATACAAAGGACGCCTTTAATCAAGCTGATCCCAAAACACAGCCAATAGTTAAGCAGTAGGCTAACTTTGTCACAATACATGTTGAGGTCACCAAAGAAGAACACAATAATATATTGGTCATATTGGTTTATTTATTTTTTAGGAGCGGCCGCCCTCGGCTTCGCTCGCCCCGTTACCGTTCCCGTTGAAAAAAAACATATTTATTCACTTCATAGACCTTCTCTGGACTTCCACAAATCATTCAAGACCAAAATCAGCCAAATCAGTTCAGCCGTTCTCGAGTTTTAGCGAGACTAACGAACAGCAATTCATTTTTATATAATATTAAAAGATTTTATAAAACTAGCTGATGGAACGAAGATATGGTCCACCTAATGTTAAGTGGCCTATAAAAAACATTGCCTGGTCATGCACGTCAAGAAAGAGCCCTACAATGGACTGCCATGCGTCCATAAACTTGAGGCATACAAATATTAAGCCTCACGTGCCAGTAATTTCACCGGCACCCACACCCTTCAAACTGAAACACAGCGACGCTGATTCACGGCAGAAATAGGCATGGTGGTAGTACTTTCCCGGAGCCCTTCACAATTAGCCCTTCACTACTGTTAATGTATGTTTTTGTGATAATCTCGAACTGATTCAATTTGAATTTGTTTTAGTTGTAGAAAAAAGCCGCTTTTTTAGTACCCAATGTCAATTTATGTTAGTTTGGGATAATGCAATAACAAACCACTGTCTCAAACTGAATTTCGTATAAACCTAAATAAAAAAAATGTTTCGAGTAAAAAAATAGTTAGAGTAAGATGTACTTATCATCAACACTTCTAGCTTACTGACTGTATGCTTTTCTTGTTACAAGTTTTACCGTTTTTAACCGACTTCCAATCAAAAAGGAGGAGGTTTTTAATTCGGTTGTATGTTTTTTTTTTTTTTTTTTTTAATGTTTGTTACCGCATAACTTCGTCATTTGTGAGCCGATTTGAAAAATTATTTTTTTATCTGAAAGGCACTGCTTCCAGATTGGTCCCATTTTAATTTTATTAAAATCTGTGTTGCCATTTTTTTTTAAATAATTTTTTTAATGTTTGTAACTGCATGCTTCCGTCATTTATGAACCGATTTAGAAAATTGTTTTTTTATTTGGAAGGTTATTTTTACGTCCAGACTGTCCCAAACAAATTTCATTAAAATCGGTTAAGCCGTTTGGCAATGAAGTCGGTTTCTCAAGTTTTTTAATAACATAGCTAATAGATAATAACATGAGTCAAAGTAGATATACTGTTAAACAAACATTACATTGTGTTGTGGCAGTGTCGGGTAAACTCGACTGATTGGTGCCTCTTGCGGCGTGGCATCTATTCATTTTCATACTATTAGCTAATGAAATCTTAGTGGACGTATTGTTCTTGGATGAACTAGGTAGTACCGATTCATAGTTCTTCATAGCCAAAGTTATGGATTTTTATGACATATGATTGTTTACGAGTTTACATTCAATTTAGGAGTGATAATACCTATTTTTATGAAACAACGGGATATTTACCATGAAATATCGGAAGTCAACTCATCAAAATTTAATCATGATAAATATCCCGTTGTTTCATAAAAATAATGTTAAAAACCATGATAGTTTCAAAAGTGATAATACCTACTTACTTGTACATACCTACTGATTAGTAAAAAGTGTACTTACCAGCAGTAAATAATCAGGCAGCAAACTTTTCAAGCGTCTAATCGATGATGATGTCCTCCGCGACGTATCCGTCGATGGCGAACCTTACTGCGAACCTGGATTATTTTTCATATGTGAGCGAATATGACTCGCAAAACCGAACTTGGTCTTAAAAGTCTTATCACAAGATAGACAATATAGCTGGCCAGAAGAGTTATATGTGTAATTATAATTAATTTTCGGTTTTATTTTTCGATAATGACGCTTGCCGTCAAGGTTTTCTAGTCGAGTGACCTCAAACTGAGCAGTCGACTTGTGGACGGTGCTGCGCCATTCTGGCCGTCGTTGTGCGAGCTCTTCCCAGCTGTTACAGGGTATGTCACAAGATGATAAGTGGCGTTTTAAGACATCCTTGTAGCGCAGGAACTGGCCGCCAGCTTTACGCTTACCCTGAACCAGCTCTGAGTAGAATGCCGATCTTGGTAGCCTCGAGTCCTTCATACGCACAAGGTGTCCACACCACCTTAGTTGGCCCCTGATTAGCAGAGACTCAATGCCAGTCATTTCAGTTCGACGAAGAATTTCAGAGTTAGGGACGTGATCTTGCCACTTAGCCCGTAGAATAGATCTAAGACATTTCAGGTGAAAAACGTCAAGCCGCTTTATATCGCCTTTGTAGAGGCACCAGGTCTCAGTGGCGTACAACATGATAGGCAGAACTATTGCCTTATAGACGGCGATCTTAGTGTGGAGATGCAGGTCATGTGAGTCCCATACTCTTTTGCTTAACTTCCCAAAAGATGCAGCCGCTCTCGCTATTCGTGACGAAATTTCAGTTGTAAGGCGGTTGTCATCGCGTAGGAAGCATCCCAAGTAGCGAAACGTTGATACCTCTTCGAGGGGTTTTCCACTCAGAGTCATAGTTGTGGGGTCTGAAATTTTACCCCGAGCTGGCTGTCTCAGTATCTGGGTTTTAGAAACGCTTATTACCAAGCCAAACCTTCGGCACGATTCGTCTAAGCTGTTTATATACCTTTACAGACTTTGAGTATTATCGGCCATTAAACATACGTCATCAGCATAGAGAATGTCCATGACAGAGACTTCCCGCACCTTGCTCTTAGCCCTGAAGCGTGAGATGTCGAAAACGCTTTTATCTGTTCTTATGTTAAGGGCTATTTGCTCACCGCAGGTTCTGTATGAGTCATTCATGACAGCGGCAAAATAAATGGCAAACAGCGTTGGAGCCATTACGCATCCCTGTTTGACACCGCTGGTGACAGGGAATTGTTCAGTATAGTCGTCTTCGTGTTGGATCCTGGCCATCATTCCTTCATGAAAGTTCCGGATGAGGCTAACAAACTTTTCTGAACAACCCACCTTCTTAAGGACGATCCAGAGTGCATCCCTCGGTACCCGGTCGAATGCCTTCTCAAGATCAACAAAACACATGTAAAGTGGGCGTTGTTGCTCGAGGAACTTTTCTTGTAGTTGCTTGACAACGAAAATGGCATCGACCGTCCCCCTGCACGGCCTGAAGCCACACTGACTCTCAGGAAGAATACGTTCAGCTAGAGTGGTTAAACGGCGGTTTAAAATATGCGCCAAGACTTTTCCAGCTGTACTTAGGAGAGCAATGCCTCTGTAAGAGCCACAATCAGATACACTACCCTTCCCTTTGTACAATTTGCAGATAGACGCGTTCTTCCAGTCTTGTGGCACTATGCTGGACTCCCATATTTTCAAGATGAGCTCATAGAGGCGGCTTCTAATGTTTGGACCTCCATACTTGTAAACCTCAGACGCAAGTCCATCTGCACCAGGGGATTTACTATTCTTTAGTCGACAAACAGCTTGGTGAAATTCTTCAAACGATGGTGGAATATCTAGTTCTGATGAGGGAGGTAGAGTATCAAGATCCTCGATATGAGAAAGGTCGACGTTTTGTGCGCCAGGGTTTAGGACTTCATTGAAGTGCTCAGCCCATCTACCTAGTATTTCCGAACGATCCGTTAGGTGTTTATTTTTATCACTCGATAGGATGGCTGATGTTTTTTTACACCTGGGCCCAAACACGGACTTGAGACCCTCATAGAACTTTGAGCTTTGCTTAGTATCAGCAAGGTGTTGCAGTTCAAGTGCCTTATTTTTCCACCACTGGTTTTTTAAATCTCTTACTTTTGATTTAAGCTCGCGTTGTAGTTCTTTCCGCAAGTCATTTGCAGGTCCTTTTCTCGCTAGTCTCAATTCACTGACAAGTTTCATCACATCGCCTTCAGTGTCATCGAACCAGTCTTGGTTCCTTTTATCTGGCTTTCCAATCACCTTTTCAGCAGCATTGTAAAGAGACTGAGCATAAGACCGCCAATGATTATCAATTTCTGAAGCTGCGTCTATCGAATGTGTGCCAAATTCTGCATCTAACGTAAGCTGAAGTTCATTATTATTTGTCAGTCTTCCGAATGCCAATTTGGATGGATTTTTGTGGTTAGCTCTACGTGAGGGCTTGTAATGAAGCTGGATTTTAGTCCTGATCATACGGTGATCGGTCCAGCCATGCGCGCCTCGCATTGATCTTGTTATAAGGACCTCTTTTAAGTCAGTTTGGCGCACAATCACGTAGTCTATTAGATGCCAGTGTTTGGATCGTGGGTGCATCCATGAGGTTTTGTACTTATCAGCTAAACGAAAGAAGGTATTCGTGATGCTCAGATTGAATTCAGCACAAAAGGTCAACAGCAGCATCCCGTTCGAATTACAATTTCCTACTCCATGACGACCAAGAACATCCCTCCAAACACTATATTCTGTGCCTACACGGGCATTAAAGTCCCCGAGTAAGACGACTTTATCAGTTCTTGGCACAGTGCGTAATACTCTTCCTAGGTCGTCATAGAACTTGAACTTGTCCTCGTCGGGATATGTCATAGTGGGGGCATAGACACTTACTAGGCAAATATGTTTCTTTGGGGCAGTTGTATATCTCAAAGTCATAATACGATCATTGATGCCTTTAGGTAGTTCCGTAAGGGTTTTGGCAATCGCAGTTCTTATAGCGAACCCAACACCGCTGCTTGCCCTCTCACCTGAAGGTTTACCCATCCAGTAAAATGTGTAGCCACCACCACTTTCGCATAGCTCTCCGCTATCACAGAGATGTGTCTCACTCAGGGCGGCTATGTCGACTTCATATTTTCTTAGTTCTCGCGCAATAAGTGCGGTCTTTCTTTCTGGACAAAGGTTAGTGGGATTGTCCAGAAGTGTTCTTACATTCCAAGTTACTATTTTAAAGGTTTTCAAATTACTATTTTTCCATTTCTTTCGACCGCGGTTAAGTCGGTTCCCGATGACCGCGGTTTGCCATCAAGGTTGGGGTGAGACGAACTATGTTTAGGCCACCTTTTCTAGGCCCCTCCCCTATGCAGAGGAAAGCAGAGCACTCCTAAATAGGGCTGCTTTGTCACCAGACGTGCTGCCGAACCCGTCCTCTCGTCTCGGTGATTTCAGGAGCGACCACTCTCGTCTGACCGCCTATGTGCAGATCGACAGCTAAGAAACGAATACACCGTGGTCCGTGTTCTCACCACCATCTTTCCATCGCCATAGGGCTTTTAAACTCAGAATCCATGTGTGTAGCAAAGTTCATCTGCGCGTGAATTTGTTTTAAGTGGACAGACGGTTGCGCTGGTGCATGCCCACTCTCTTGTCCCGTGTCACCGGCACCCGATGGACCGGTTTCCCGGTACGACCGGAGATGACGGGGATGCAGTGACAGACCGCTAGCCATTAAATAGATCCTGACAAGCGCCCTTGAGGTGTGTCACGTTACCCTACTGCATTGCCATAGCTTGCCAATGCAGGCTTTCGTTCTGTATGGGGATCATCCAAAAGCTACTCTACAGATGTTAATAGATGTAGCCCCCTTCTCTAGGTTTAGCCCACTTTCGTGGTTTACCAGGGTGTGGCCGCTGTGTCTACAGCTTCTTGGAGCCAATAGAGAAGAGTTGTAGAGGTTAATAATACGGAACACTCTACTACACCCCAAGCGTCTAATCAGATAGCCCTCCACATCATATTTTCATGAAGGTAACCATCTTTCGGAATTTCCCACTGCATCACATGTGTCTGGAAAATTGGTGGCTTTAAAAGTCAGATGCTACTGCCCATTTTCTTGTGTGATCACATTATTGACTTCTACGGCTTTCCCGGTAAAGGATGTAGAGGTACTATTATAATAAGCTGGCTGAAATCAACCCCAAATGCAATGGAACTTTGCTAACAGTTCGAGTTATAGATTTATTTAACCATTAGACTGTTAGTCAAATATCGCTGAAATATTTGACAGTGATTCACTGATCGCCACCGCTGGATGTTTAGATGTGCACAAGGCTTAAAACAAATACAATGGACATTTTGTAACAATATTGTGAATATAGTATTTATTCAATGTCTCTAAATAACGGTCTTTTAATAAGTTGGGAAATTAAACATTTTCATAGCATTTCTACAAAAAAACTATCTTTGAGTCATAATTTTCTCCAACCAATAGCAAATCACGAGGTCTGGCATTTCAATTTAAAATGACATAGTTCTTCTTATTCCTCTGTTTATCACTCTAGCGCCAGTTTTCTTAAAAGCTGTTGACGTAATTATTAAAATCGTATTATAGCGGATAAAATTAACGACGTTATATAATTTTAACTAAGCATCAAATGTGTCAAACGTACAGTTCCAAGAAGTTTATGAGGATTTTAATGGTACAGGCCGCCGCCGTGAGGTTGCTTAATTTTAATAATCTATTGAAACGTATTTAAAAAGATTTTACTCATCAATCAAGGGATTTAATGCTCGTTATAAAATTTAAAGGTGTATGTACTCTGCAAACAAATTTAATTAAATAGGCTTTTTAATATTCAAAATATCTGTAAGAAATCATTGAAGCTTGTTCAATGATTTTTATATGAAGTTTATAATTTTAGCAAAATCGGGTTTTTACTTTTGTATTACACCACCGTTTTTCTGTTTTCGTACAATCTCTCCATCCAAAGGTTGTCTGGAAGAGATCACTGTTAGCGATAAGGCCGCCCATTGTACCTTTATTTGTAATGTTTCTTTTATAATATGTTTCAACAATAAAGTATTAATCTATCTATCTATTTACCTTATTTTTATGGATAGTTTATAGCAAAGCCGCTATATAACGGGAGCCGTTTCTTAAGAAAATAAGCTTCAGCTGTGGAAGCGGGAATTACTTTGCAATTGGAAATAAATAAAAAAGCGACAGTAGCGCTTGCAGTCGGTTTTGAACTACTTGTGGGTATTGATTGATTCTGGAGAAATGTTTTCCTTGTTTGTCACGTAGCCCCGTTTTCTTTAATACAACTCACTTTATTTTTATTTTATAAAACTAAGCATACGGGCCACCTGATGGTAAGCAGGTACCGCCTTTGGAAGCTTGTAACACCAGAGGCATCACTGCTGAATTTGACTCTGGGCTGGCCCTTTAAATATTTTAAAACGCCCTTCTTGAGAATCCCTTACTGTAGTCTCTAGGGAAAACCTCAAAAGGGCTCACTTTTTGTAATTTGGTTAATTTATGATAATATGAGGACCTCTAACTACACCCTAAAGACATCCATAATTTTTACCCTAGTCTAGTCTGGTTTGCTTAAGAGTCTGGTCCTAGTTTCAAAACCACCAAAAAATCACTGAATTTTAATGAAATAAATCACATCTTAGAAGTATTATATAAAACTCGTTACAACTTGATAAAAGCATGAGCATTACCCATGGAATCCCCGCGATGTCGAGCGCGTTGCTAATCCAACGATATGAGGAAAGTTATGGAACTTTTTAATATTAATCAACGCGAACATTGTAGTCGGGAACCAAAGAGCAGGGAGTAACCGTCTTAGTACACCATAGAGTAGTTACAAGCCTTCAGAAGAGACAGTCAACTCTTCTTCCTGCTTTTATACCACTTCATGTGGGGACGGCGCAAAATACCTCCCTCCTCCATTACCCTCTGTCAGTCATCATCTCTGCATTCACCACTTTCTTATCCATGTCATCGTTCACACAGTTCATCCATGTTTTATTTGGTTTAGAAAAAAAGTTGGAAAAAGTGTAGACAGTCAACATTTCACGACAAAAAGTATAAAAAGATGAATAATTAGGCAACGCTTGTTTGTCGTGACTTTGGGCGGTACCCAAAGTATGTGGAGCAAAAGTATTTTATGCTTGTTTAAAATATTCTATCGAATTGGGCTCATTTTCGTTTTATTCAAATTGGTTAAGCTGTTTGTCAAAATAAAACTACAAACATCTAAACTGTATTACAAAATTGGTACGAAAATCACAAAAACCGCGTTTATTAAACGCTTATCACCTATTTCCGTCATATTCCGTTTTATTTAGGGATTCAATATCGTGTTATCCTTTTAAATAGTTTTGGGATGAAAAGGCAAGTCTCTTCTGTGTTATCACAGTATTCACCTACTCTGTGTCCCAAAAGGATTATTTGTCATTGCGAGAAGTTCAAAAAGATTTATAACAGGCAATAGAGGTCTAAATGACGTACCAAATACTTTATTTGAATGTATGAGCGTGTAGGCCTTTTATCAATGGTGTAGGCGGTGTTATTTGATTGTATTCAACCTGTCAAGGCAATAGCAATAATAAAATAGTCTCTTCGATGTTTTCCTTCACCGTTTGAGAATAATGGCATATTGCACATAGACATAGACATAGACATAGACACTCATTTATTTGCTTCTTAGCACACAACATACAATACACAAATAGATGAAAAATAATAATAAATAAGTTTACATAAGTAATAACATGATGAAAAGTAAAGGGCAGAAATTAATAAAAACTAACAGAACATGGTTACATTAAAAAAGAATACATTTATATATATACATACACATACATTTCTGGACAGAAAAACGCATTGGACTGGATTGGACTGTGATTTGAACCCACGTCCTTAGGATCTAAAGGCAGGGCCACTAGGCCACTAGGACTCTCTGAAACTACTCAAGATGTGGGATGTGCCAACTGTGATGTCTGGCCGTACCTTTGACCAAGCCACCTCTTTAGATGTTGAAGGGGGGGTACCTCAGTAAGACATTATAAAAACGTCTAGATTGGGTACTTTCTACTAAAGGCCTGCGCACACCTAGGCCGCTGGCGTCGGCGATCAGTGAAATGTTGTCAAATTTGACAGCAATATTTGACAGCGTTTCATTGATCGTTTCCGCCAGCGAACTAGGTGTGCGCAGGCCTTAAGAGATCTGAAGGGATATATTTTGTGTCAAGGGATTAATGCAGACTGTCAAAAAGGAAAAGTTTTTTTCTTTTTTAATAAAAATAGTGCCAATAGCGATTTTAGTAATCTCTTGCTCCCAAAGTCCCAATACTCATATAACCAACAAACAGGTCACAAGTGCAATAAAAATATACATCTAACATAAATGTGGGGTATGTCTGTACTATCTGATCGCGCGCACAGATGATATAGCAGTAGATAACACAGCTTAATTCACTTATTCAATGTCAAAGTCCGTGTACTGTCAAAAATGACAGCAACAAAAGTTTTTTTTTTAATAACAGCGAGTGAGCATAAATTGGAGCCCCGATGTGGTTTTTTTCTATCAAATAGTGCTAGCAGCACCGTTATATAAAACAAATTGGTTGTCTGTAAAGTCGGTTTACTGACTATAGTTGAACGTGACAACGTCATGCAGCTGTCCACGCGGACGCATCGCTCACTCAAGTAGGAGAGAGACAGATGTCGAACGCTGCCGAACGCGGGGGCCGATTGTGCCTCTTTGTCGCTCGTTCCGCTCTCTCGCTTGCACTTCAAGCCATAAATGGAACGCCTCAGAGCGAGGTAACGCAGCATGAGTCATGTTTTTTCGTGCGTGCAGCCGGCTCCATCGAATTATAAGACGTTGTCACGTCAAAAAAACTAAAAACATTTGAGCTTATTCGAGTGATATCGCTGAATCTGAGTGATACTAATGATACAGTCAGCTACACTACATCTCAATTTGGCAGGACTCCGAGTATTCAACATTTTCACTCAAAACCGTTTCCAGTGATGCAGGCATCTTAAGACCCATATAGCATTATCATAATGGATACTTCTACGGCGCTTCTATATAGAAATAGATCGGTTCCCAATTTTTCCTTACTCCATGACTCCCAAGTGTTAAGTTGATTGATTTTAGGTTACTGCTTTCGATATTATGGCTTTTCGATAATTATACGATTATGAATTCGAACCTTCTGTTTCCTGTGATACTGAGGGGGTGATCGGTTAATGGAGAAATTAAAAGAAGGCTCGACTGAGAGATTATTGAAAATCGGTAAAAAATGATTGTAATGTTCGGTAGATAGACTTTCTTTTTGATCTTTTTTGACGTGACAATGTCTTATAATTCGATGGAGCCAGCTGCACGCACGAACAAACATGACTTATGCGGCGTTACCTTGCTCTGAGGTGTTCCATTTAAGGATTGAAGTACAAGCGAGAGCGCGGAACGAGCGACAAAGAGGCACAATCAGCCTCGCTGCGTTCGGCAGCGTTCGACATCTGTCTCTCTCCTACTTGAGTGAGCGATGCGTCCGCGTGGACAGCTGTATGACGTTGACACGTGAACTTTCGTCAGTAAACCGACTTTACAGACAACCGATTTTTTTTATGTAACTAGCCGATGAAACAAGCATAACCACAAAACATTGCCGCATAGGTCACGCACGTCAGGAACGCGCCCTACGATGCACTGCCCTGCGTCCACCAACTGGAGGCATACAGATATTCAGCCTCACGTGCCAGTAATTACACCGGCACACCCGTCAAACCGAAACACAGCAATGCTGCTTCACGGTAGAAATATAGGCATGGTGGTAGTACGCACCCGGACGGGCCACACACAGGAGAGGGAGAACTACTACTAATTATATGGAACAAACGGGTTTTTAATCGCGATTACCTTTATTAATTCCCGACGTTTCGGCTGTGTTGCAACAGCCGTGGTCACGGGTAGACTGGAGCAGGGGGGGTACGCTTAAAAAAAGCTTACATTTTGAAGACGACAGCGCCAACTGGTGCCAAGGTAACAAACTAAACAGCAGCCATTTTGTGACGTCATGACAGGACGGAGATGGGTGAATGTCGGATAATTCAACTTCATTCATTTCATTCATTGTCTACCCTCTTTTATTCTACCGTTTGGATTTGATGTTGATGTGCTTTGTTTCGAGGTTATTTGTTAGTCACAAGTAATATTTGTTGAGTTTTGTTAATGGAAATAAACTGAAAGAAACTGATCGGAGGAAAATTATACAAACATAAAATAATATGTGATGCCATTTTGACCCCAGAGACAAGATGGAAACTGGAAGTCATTTAAAACGATCAGCAATCCCATCGATTCATCATAATCGTAAGTAGAATCAAATTTAAAATTCAAATATGAATCACATTTTATCATGTTAATAAGCTATAATTCTTGAATACTTATATAAAATTAACAATTAATTAATTCAAAAAATTGATCGGCAGTCATAACATAAAATTAACATAAATAATATAAGTTTAACATTATGAAAGGATACTAGGTCTGGACTGGGGACACATATTTTACACAACAATACTACATACACAATCAAAGGTGCAAGCCCGAACACAAAGTATGCTGACAATAAGATTGCATTTTTGTATTTTAGGTCTGCAGCAATCCTCGACTACCTTCATGGAAACAGACCATAGCTATTCTTATCCGATGAGACATGGTTTCCAATCAATGGACATAACAAATTTACCGGGTCCCTCCAGGGTGATGATGGACATCCCAAGATACCTGGTTCATCAAGTCTTGCAGTTGAGTCACCAGAGTCTTGCAGTCAGTGTAGATCGGTAAATAGAATATTAGAAGTTAAAATGAATTATGATGCAGTCAAAATAGCGGCACAAGAATATTACAACAAGCATCCAACAATAAAGAAATACATATTATTATACAAAACTAAAAGCTATTTTATATTTTTCCTATAGTAATAAGGCTCCTACGTTTAAAAATACTCCTAAGTTGTGGCATTTTTCTTTAAGTTTGTAGATGTTTATTGATATTTTGATCACTTGATCACTTGCTTGTACAGGGCTATTGAGATCTATTGGTATATATATTTTAAATTTTAATAGATTTCGGTGACATTTAGTCACCAGCGTTAAGTAAAAATCGCACCCCAGGAATCTATAATATATACTTATAGCTGTTCAGGTATATAGCTGTATAGCTAGCGTAGTATAGGTATACTATATATATATACCTGCATAGCTATAACTATACATCTACAGTTGTTAGCTTTAGTTCCTCTTCCAGGCACCAGGTAGCAGCACTTTCCATAGATGCCATTAAAACGATAGAGTTGCCACTCTTCCCCTCCATAACTATACTCTTTGGACTGGAGTTCATTGGAGTTACTGTCGAGAAGCGGTGGCAGTTTCATTTGCAACTACCCTCACTTGGTCTTCAGAATTATAAATGTCCGCGTTCATATTACGACACACCACACTAACTGTATCTACACACTGCGCTGATCTTTCGCGACGGATACACTTAACAAAAACAGGATTCCAAGACGAAGAAAGTTTGTTTAGATTAAAAACCCGTTTGTTCCATATAATTATGCATAACGATCGCGTTAATTTAAAAAGTACTAGATCTACTACTACTCTCAATCTTTATCAGAGATTATATAATCCATGTTTAGTAAAATACTAATTTCTTCTTCTTCTTCCTGCCTTTATCCCACTAGGTGGGTCGGCACAACATGTATTTTTCCACCATTCTCCCCTATCACTCGCCATCTCAGTGCTCACTCCTTTCTTGGACAGAGTATCATCTATCACACAATCCATCCATCTTTTCTTAGGCCTACCTCTACTTTTATATCCATCAACATTCATACACTCTTTACGTCACATGACATTCTTCTCTCCTCATAACATGTCCATACCACGCTAGCGGATTACTTCTCATTTTCTCCGTTAAATAAAATAGTATAAATAGTAATGTAAAACAGTACCTAAACGTTCTTTTAAGAACTATTTACAAGGGAACTCATTTTTATGGGAACTATAACAAAATGCCATTTATCTTTGTTGAAGCCTACAATGTTGGCAACAGTTATAATCGTACCAGTAAGAACTCATTTGTCCCTAAATCCTTATAATAATCATTACGCCTTGGACTCACTACAAATAACTTCATGAAATCACTTTATCTAAGATAATCCTGATAATCTTAGATCTCTAAAACAACCCTTTGTCCAGTTGGGGTCCAGTCGGAACCGGTGGGCCGAGGACTGTAATTTTCCACATCAGTTACGTTAATTAGGTCGACCGATGTCCCGAGAGTAACCTTTGAAGACGTGTTATTGTGATGTTTAAAGTTTATGTCAATTACTTTTGCTCATTTGCTTTTGATTTTAAGTGTTGCGATATTACTTAATTTCTCTACCAATTTAATCGTTTATTATCGTTTATTCATGGGTCGAACCAACGCACGAATGATTTTTTCAGTCTTAGGTAAAAATCTCATTTAAATCAGTAACCATCTCATGACAAAAATAAGTAGATATAATAATATACATTTCAAAACTTGAGAAAACTACTTCATGGCCAACCTGCTGAACCAATTTTGATAACATTTGTATGGGATCAATCTTAAAGTATACCTACCTACTCAGAATAAATACTTTTTTAATACGGCTCATAAATAAGTACAACTAACATAAAAAAATACAACCAAATTGAGAACCTCCTTTCTCATTTGAAGTTAAATAAATAAATATTATAGACAGTCCACACAACACTGTCTAGCCCCAAATTAAGTCAATAGTCAATAGTTAGAATACAATATAACACCCAGACAGAGAACAAACATCTGTTATCACCACAAAAAATATTTGTTCATGGTGGGGATCGAACCCACGACCTACGGCTCAGAAGGCAGAGCTACTACCAACTGGTTAAAAACTATGGCATGTTACAGTTTATTCCACAGTTCAGCATGTTGAATGTGTATTCAGGAGAAAAACACTCACAACCTCTGCCTCTACTCTGAACAACGATGCAAGTGAACACTCCCGTGTCCTAATTCAATGAATAGCTGATTATGACGTAACACAATACAAAGCTATCTAATTGCGAGTCACTGCTGCACGGTAATTGACGTAGCATTGTCTCGGTGAGGCGGAGCGCGCAATGTATACCGAACCATTACAAAACAACAAAGCACATTGAGCTTTATAATGTTTTGTTGTGAAAAAAAACTGTTATAATTAAGAGGCTTGATGTTTCTCAGATTCTTGGTTCATCTTTGGATTTATTAAAAAAAAAAAAGAATTATTAAAATATTACATAATATCAGCTATCTGGTTCCCATAGTACAAGCTCTGCTTAGTTTGGGGCTAAATAGTATGGTGTGGATTGTCCGCATTATTTATTTTATTTAATTATTAAGTTCACAATTATGTTTTGTAACTTAAAAAAAATATTTTAATGATATTCAAAACAAGTAAAAACAATTCGAAAAAAATCCCTCAAACCGGAAATTAGTATCTTCAGGCGTCCATGAAAGCCTCGGGCTTAAACCGGAAGTGACATATTTCCGTCAGCCTAAGTGGTGGGAACTACCTAAACCAATGCTTTTGTAAAGTGCTTTTGACATTTAGCGAAGTGCTCTTTAAATATTATATCTAATATTAGATAAAGTGGCAATACTCAAAATACGAAGTTGATAATATGACAAAGAAATACTGGTCGGTAAATAGGCGCGTAGGTCTAAATGGTTCTTTTTTCAGCCTAAATACAAATCATCGTTTAAATCGGATCATTAACCTAGCAAAATGAGTACAGTGTCCAAGAAAAACCAGTGGCAATTCATCTTTATAAACCCTCTAACAGCATGCGAGTATAACTTAAACGAAATACGAGAAAAAACACAAAAAGCACTTACCATTCAGCTGGGCTCCGCCGGAAATTAGAGCGTGGAGCCTCCAGAATGGACTTCCGGTGGACTCGAGTCGTCGCTTATTTAGCCTTATTGTAGGTGCCTTTTATCAGGTTTAAATGCATCTCTTTAACGGCTTGCTTAATCAGGTGCGCTCGGGCGTGGCTCGATAGAGAGACTTCCGTCAAATTATTTTATATTATTATGATATAGTTTGACCGCAACCGCTGTGCCGCTCCCTGAGAAAATGCTGCGAGGTGGGGGCTGAGGAAAAAGAGCAAGAGTGCACATGAGATCTCTATATTGTCAGATAGATCTTAAGATATCATAAATATGATATGTTATTTTATCTAACGACCAGTGAAATCCCGTGCGACTTCGTTCGTGCTGAGTTTTGTCCATGCAAACTTCAACCCCCACTACACTCCTTTTGGGAATGAATTTACAAAAAATTGAAAAACCATTTTCAATTTTTTTCATGTTGATTTTAAAAATAAATGAATTGCTTTTTTTCTCAATTTCTTAAAATTTTAAAACTGAATCCCTGTATATAAGAAAATAGCCACATATTTGAGCCAGGCTACGATGGGCTTGCGTATGATAAATCGGCAATAGTTTCAGCGTGCTAGGAGTTCTTTCTATATTTGAAGAAGGTCCCGTATAACCATCTTTTTTTGTTCAAACTCATCCAACCTTAAAGCCTTTGACCCGACTCTCGTGAGAGCTAGAATTAATCGGAAACCTATATCGAGTCACGCAAGGCTTACAGTTATTAACTTTTTGCCATGCACGTGTATGGTTCGCCTATTGTTTAACACTATTGACAATAGTGAAATGTCGCATGACTCAAATAAAAGCACCTACTATAATGAAAATAGTACGTTGAATGTATCCTTAAAACCTTATAAAAAATTAATACGCAACGAATGGACAAAGTGATTTTCATTTATAACGAATTGTATTTCTACAGTACAGTAACTTGAAATTTTATCATTTTTCAGTGTCGCAATTAACTACAAATGCGACATAAAAATAATCTCATTTTCTCAATTCATGCCGCACACATAAATTAATTTAGGCACATTCAACAAAAGGTCCCGCGGTAAACCTACGGAACTCCAAAACGAAGTACGCAAACAAATTACGTAGTCACGCGGCGTTCGCTGAAAAATCTTTGCGAATTTATTTCTGCTCATCCTGCATTAAAGTCCGGGCCTTTCTGTTATTATTTGGCCTGAATTTGGCCCAGATAGCGTGCTGTGATTGGCCCACGCTCAACCAATTATTGCGACGGTACAGTCCTGCACGTAGCTGCTGGAAATTGGTTGAGTAACCTACTCGACACAACAGGCAAATCTAGAACATTGTCCGGTAGCGCTGTTAGAATCGTCAAAAGATCACCAGCATTTGGTTTATTCGAAAAAAAAAAACAAATCTAGATTAAATGTATAGGTTTACCACCATCTACCATCATCTATCTTTCAGACAAAGATCATCATGATTATCATCATAAACAGTTCTTACTAACCCACTGCTGGGCTTAAGCATCCTCCTTCAAACGGCTCTCGTGACGATTTGGGGCATTTAGCGTCCAGGACTTTTTACTTTTTTACTTTTTCTTGTTTCATAATAATTTTCAGCTAAGTATATAATCTAAAAATAATTATAATGCTGTGTAAATGCAGTAATAATTGATTAATTGCATTAATTTCGCACATTAAATTTGATTTCCGTAATTGTTCTAGGTACTGAGTTGAACCGTAATTGTTCTGAGTACAATTAAAATTTTGCCAGAAGACCATAAATATTAACTTTAAATCTATTTTCCAGTAATTGTGGTATTTAAAAGCACATTTTAAATACTTGACAGAATTTAATTCAAATTATTCATGTATTAAATATTGTAACCTAGTAATGATTTATATTATGTTAAGACAGTTTATTCTAATTTATTAGATAGTTTAAAGTGATTCTTGATAAACTATTATTTTTATTCTAGGTTCGTTTTTGGTAGGTATCCTAAAACTTCTTACTGAAATATAACAATCTCTTTCCCATTCCGTATTCCAACATTCAACTGTGATTTCATTTTATGACCATCCGAATGTTTATACACGTACTGTCTCGAATCCTCTTTTACAGTCTGTTTATTGAGTTTTAGTATTCATGAATTATATTTTTAAATCTCTTTTTCCATGTTCTTATTAATAATTATTTTTATCGACTAGTTAATTTAAGGACTAGTTTCACCGATGACTAATCGAGCAATCAAATACTTGACAAAATTTTGTAGCATAAATTTGAGCTACACATCTGTCAAATATAATAATATGATTGGTAAATATATTTTCTTGAAAGTGATATATGATACGTCAGACAAAAATAATGCCGTCTCTGCTTTTAAATTTGCAAACTATACATAAACTGTCAAAAATATGCAATCAATTCCTTCAGAGTACCAACTGAGGTTGCGGTTGAACCGGCAACCGTTTGGGAATAAAGGTTCTCGAATGGCGACCACTAACCGGAAAAGCAGGGCACCCACCCACCAGATGGACCGACGACATTGTTAAAATCACGCGAAGTCGGTGGATGGAAAGAGCTCAGAATCGTTCTTCCTGGAAATGTGTAGGGGAGGCCTATGTCCAGCAGTGGACTTCTCAGGTTGATGATAATGACCAACTGAGGGCTTCTCAGTACCTACTCAAGCTATTCTACGTGTAACTAAGCTTATGAATAAGGTTGACAGAGCAGTTGTAAAATTTTTAATACAGATTGTTAAGTCGATCTCGAGCTGTAAATGTTTTAAGGACGGTTGCTTTATTTCTCAATTCGTTCTGAAGATATTGCTCTCTGTTATTTATTTAAAAAAATATATAAGAACTTTCCGACCTTTCGACTTACAGGTTAAACAGAGGCAAGTCTTTGAAACGTAAAGAAACTAAGGAATCGTCTATTTTTCACCGATAATTTGATATTGAAAAAAATACCACCTGATTTTATCGTCATTATTATTTTTGTGATAATGGTGATGGGAAAGAATAAGAAAGGTAGGTTTTATTATTCGGAAGCTAAAAATTGTATAAATATTTAATTTTTCAAGATGTGATGTTTTTGAAGATGTTGTTTGTGTGTGTTTTTGTTAGTAATGTGTGTTTTTTGATGATCAATCAAAAAGCAGGCTGGCTAGAAAACAGGCTAATAAGAATGATTCCATTTCCAATAATCTATTCAAGCCAAGTCTCCGTTAAACCTCAACATGACCAATTACAACCATTCATTTTCATTCATTTTTATTCATTTCCAGCCATAATGGAGCTACAACAATGGCATAATGGTAATAACTGCAGTTACCTTTTTAATTTCCACCGAGAAATAACTAAGTAGCGAGTTCTTGAGCTTAAATCTGAAGTTGGGACATAGTACAATAATATGTCAGTGCATCAACTATCACCACAAATACTTTATTTATTTATTCATTTATTTCAGACTTAAATCCATACTTATATAGGTTAGTAATAAAGTAACTGAAAAACTAGTGTTAGTTACATTACGAGACAAGAGTATTTATTGAGCAGAGTGTGCTGCTTCATCCAAAAGTTATCAATGCGACAGTCCCACCTTTCAGAAAGTACTTTCATTCAACATATTTCATAGTGGTGTCAATATAATTGGCGTTCGTTTACCTTCTCGGTCATGCAAATTTATGACCCGGGCTATATCGTCAGCCAAAAATTAAGATCACACACTGTAAAATTAAGGTCAACTGCGTGACATGTTTTGAAGGACTGAGCCTATTCTGCAAGGCTACTGAGCGTTCCATACAGATCGATATGGGCTATAGCTCTGTCAAATTGTGTAAAGAGCGGCTGACCCACACATTACGTTCTTCTAAGTTTGAATGTATGTGTCAGTTTTGACAGCCTTAACCGTAACCATAATGAAGCTCCCTAAAGACCAGCAGAATTTTGCTACAAGAGCTCCTTGTTCTCTTGTTTAAATACGTAGGTGTGTTACTGGTTGTCCCAGTTTGCAGTGCCTGGGAGCTTGAGGGGCAGAAAAAACGGAAAGCAAGCCAAGTTCGACACAATCCGCGCCTAACGAGCTGCTCTCTGGGTAATTAACTATTTGTTTCCAAAGTCAAAGAGTAGAGTTTTGCCCCGTTCCGGTCGGGGTAAGTGAGGGGCTGTGGAGTTTGTGAGCACTGCACATTTGTTACTACTTTGGTTTGTCTTAGCAAACAGCAAAGGGCAACACAATGCTACTAATACATTCATATGTTTGTGATAAATTATTCCGTGTTATTTATGTGGTATAAATAAATGATTTTTATTTGTTTATATTTATTGGAGAACCAACAGCTTTAAAACTAAAGAATACACAACAAAAGATCTATGGAGCCAATTAGAGGTTCTCACGGGTAGGCTATGTTACATACACAGTGAGTAATGTAGCTATGATAAAAACTAGATAGTGTAAACTAAAAAAATCGTCTTTTAGACCTAATTCTACGACGACGATTTATTTAATACGATATTTGGGCTACCGGTAACCTCATTAAAGTTTTCCGATATTTGTTTATAGTGTGTAAATCGTGTAACATTTTTCGATCAATTTTAAACGCTTTTTTTGTAAATGCATTTATAGAGCACATGACGGTTTTTTTGACGTTCGTTCATTCTTGTACGTGGAATTCAAAGCAGAAATCAATAAAGTAACGCGTGTTTTGCTAAGCCAGTATATAAACGCATGTCTACAAAATAATAAAAGTAGATACAATACATTTCCTCACGCTCATGGCTCAATCTACTACAACCTCATTTCCATTGCTTGCAGTTTGCACCACGCGTAGGTATTTTGGCCTCGAACAGCCGCGACTAGAGTTTTTAACTTGATGAAAACAAAAATGAGGTTTTTAATATAATTTTTTAACATTCTGCGAAAAGCTTTGTCGACGCGTGAACCCGATGAAAGGATAAGCTTTACAATTTACTGCTTTATTTAACTTTGCAGTTGTTTTTGTCGGAATATCATTATGAACTTTTGTTCAATCTAAGAACTGACTACTACTGAACACACTTCTATTGGACAAAATCAAAAACTGACTGTCTAGAGAAATGTATTGCGTTTATTTAATCTATCTGAAAAAACTTACTGCAAACAGAATGATAAAACTATGATTACAACTGTATTACTATTTGCCTGTTTTTCTAGGCTTGGTCGCGTGGAATTGACACCTAGATTCACCTAGCTTTAGAATAGAATTGAATAGAATAGAAAATTCTTTATTGCTCACCTTAAAACTAACAATGGAAAAACAAGTTACAATAATTAAACACATACTAATGTACAATGGGCGGTCTTATCGCTGAAGAGCGATCTCTTTCAGACAACCTTTTCAAACTTTAAGACGTCTCAAAGTGATCCTTGTGATACCATTGACTAAAGAAATATTTGATTTCTTAATAATTAAACGTGATAACCCATATAAAAATTCTTTTAAAAGACATTAGGAAGTATAAACACGATTGTGATACCAGCCATTATTTTCTGTGTTAAGTTAAATGTTTCAATTACATTCTTTTAAAATATACACTTGGGAGGTGTTGAGTGTGCTCTGGTTTTCATGAATAACAAAATAGAAAAGTTCTTACGAAAGAGTAATAATAACACTACCTACTTACTTTCTCGCGACACCCGCAATACATTACATTTTACTGCAAACATACATTATTTAAAGTGTTCTTCATAAAGTGAGATAATACTATATTTTGCCGAAACTTGGCTCAAAATTCAGCATTTATTTATTAAAATTTTTACAAACGACATGTTTTCTAAGGGTCCAAGTCCTACTTTAAATGCAATTTATTACCCTGCGCGGAATATATTTAACCAATCTTTAAGAAAATATGTCTGGTCTAGGCAGCTTCCGTGCAAAAGATAAAAGCAGATTATTACATTTTTCTAGAAGATTGGTTCCAATGAACATGAAACAACACGGCATATCGGCTATATCGTCGGCATTTTCCTTGGAACTAAGTCCACAAAAACCGCAATCCTATTCATGGTTCCGAGGATCTCGTATCAGCATTCGTTCGGCGGTCGCGGCCGTTCAATTCATACGCGCGCAATGAATAATGTACGGAGCGGGGAACTTTTAATTTCGACGGACGCCTTTTAGGTTGGCGGATTGGTAGGCGGTGGAAACAGTAGTTGGAATAAACAAAAGGTCACGAACTATCATAAAACTTTCTCACTTTTGAATCTCTACTGCTCATATTGAAGAGTGAGCAAAATATATTTCATTTTCTAGTGGGATAACTGATCATAAACAAAGAAAGCTTACCTAGATGTTAAAATAATGTTGTAACAAAAATATAATTTTTTCAACATGGAAAACAGATACCAGAGTTAAAATGCGTAACGTTCATAAATTGTGTAACAAAGCTAATAAAGATTAATAATAAATATGGAAACCTGAAGCAAGTAGAATTCGGTTTTATGTACCATGATGAAAAAACTCTGACCCTTTTATTTATAAATCCGGTAAATCTAAAAGATAAAACTTAGACCAAACTATAGTACCGCTAAGCCGCGTTTATAAATAACAGTGGCAAAGACAATTTCGCAACACGATGCACAATTCCGTGAATCCGCATATTCGCAATACTGCAAATTGCTGCCAGATATACACAACCTTATACACACCCGCATACACACTCGTATATACACGCTCATCAATGTTTCAGTTATTAAGTGGAGCTTTGGCACATACCACAAAATATTACGCTTTTGGCTGCCACGTTAAGGTGAGTCTGCGCTAAAAGAGCCGAGAACGAGCCGAGCACAAGCCGAGCTGCTCTACTCACGGTGTCAAGAGTGGACGTATAACGAGCCTGGAACAATGTCCTCAAACGTAGTTTTCCACGATGTAAATCCTTTTGTGTTCGTCAAAAAACCTACAATAGTCACATAATAATCATAACCAAAGAGCCATACTTATAAACGTTATTTAAATTTAATCATTGCTTAAAGTTAGCTCTGTCACTGTTTGTCATTACCAAGTGGCCAGCGATGGCAATTTATCTTTTGACATATTTTTATGAGTGAGGCCAATAATCTTTATTTCTTTTTAGACATTTTACATGTGCTTATATACGTCACACAAATTAACATTAAATTATTAACATAAAAATTAAAAGAAATTCTAATCAACACATACATTACATTATGAATTAAAAGTAAAACAATGGTAAATTAAATTAGATTATTTCCTATTTTAATATAGGAATGTCACAGTCAAGCACAATCAGTTTGAGGCTTGTAAGTCGGACCACACTTCTTATACAAGGTGTATCTAAATATGTGTACTATGCGAAGGTGGGGGGTTTCAGACGACAATGGTGATCAGTTGTGGGGGGGAGATAATTAAAAATTCCTATTTTCAGTTAATGCCTAAAATATTTAATTTCATAATGCCTAAATAAATTGACAACCCTATCCTTGTAACCCCTTGACCCCTTGACCTACTTCCTCTGTAGGTCTACTACTACTACCTACTACCTCTGTAGCTGAGTTTAGGGTTGTCACTTTGTATAAAGTCAGCTGTTCATGTTGAAACTTCGTTGCAGTTTTTTTCAGAGATACCAATCGAAGTTCGAAAAGTCGTTGAACAAAAGTTGTTCCCCGGGGGGTGGAAATTCACCCCCCTTCAGGATAGCACACTTATTTTGATACACGTTGTATTTGCTCGCATCGTGTTCAGCTCGTTCTCGGCTCCTTTAGCGTGGACCCACCTTTAGAAACAGCTCTATTATTTTTTATAATCACTCCTCCCGTATTTGAAATGAACTCGTCAGAAACCTCTAAAATATAACGAGAAAAGTTACTTAGCCTTTTTATATTTAGATGTACCTTTGTCAACCTTGTAAACATTGTCATAGAATTCTGAGTACTAGGTAACTAACCTGCTTTGGTCTTTATTCTGAGTAACTGTTTGAGGCGTAATAACATGTTTATGGGTGTCAACAGTGGCTGGGTCTATTATTTTAATGGCAACAAAAATATTATAGGACTGGACTGTTATCGCCTAAACTTTTTGTCCAACTTAACTTCGCGTTAAGTTGCGAAGAATAAAACCGGAAAAAAGACGGCATTTGCCTTGCAGTGGGACTATAAAGGCTGTATAATAAAATGATAATTTAATTTCATACAAATTTAATTTATTTTTTGAATAGCACCTGACTGAAACCCCTCAGGACGGTGACAGATTTTATGCAAATTTTTAAGTCTACGCACGAAAGGAAGTCCAGAACATGTGAAAGTTTTAGGAAGTTGTTGGACAGAAAATTAAGGCTGTACAAAAATCTACACGAGAGAGGCGTAAAACCCTTTCAGAGTACATAGGCACTAACTCAGTATGCAGTTTTTTAGTAGTAGTAGAGCTCTTTGTAAAGGGCTCGTCTGGGGACGTACTACCATGATGCCTGTTTCTGCCGTGAAGCAGCATTGCTGTTTCGGTTTGAAGGGTGTGGGTGTCAGTGAAATTACTGGAACGTGTGGCTGAACATCTGTATGCCTCAAGCATCGTAGGGCACGTTCCTGACGTGCGTGACCTATGAGGCAATGCTTTGTTTTAGGCGATGGTTACCACTTAATATCTGGTGGGCCATATGCTAATTCATCAGCTAGTTATATAAAAAAAAGTGCAGGGTCTTAGAGGGTATAAAAAGATTGTGTTATTGCCTCCTAAAAAAAAAACAAACGCCCGCCAAAAAAAACACTAATTCCCTAGCAGCAACAATACGAGTGGACTCTCATTTAAACATCGCTAATAGGCTCAGACCGAGCGCAAAATCAGCACATAGACGCTGATTTGTGGTCAGTGCTGCCAACGAGGCTGTTCTACGTGAAATGTGACGCCACGCCGCTTTGTTGTGGCACTCGGGGAAGGTAGTTAAAGCAAATTATTTTAAACTCATCATCATTATCATCATTCTTTTGCTGGATATCTTGTCAATGAATACTCCCCGGAAGAACTGTTTTCAGTCCTCCCTAACCATCAATTCTCCGCGATTTCTGTACCATGTCGTCAATGTAGCCAGGGTCGTCCCACGTTTTCCCTTCTTACTTTTCCAGAACGCAGTCTTAATTCACTGGAGAACCCTTTATCGTGGACAATAATCATATTATTTATATTTTTTAAACTCCCCAGGTAAATGGTATTGTGGAGTTTTCCCAATTCTCTGTATTTCCGACCTCATTACTGATCTTGCTAACTGCATTGTGGTTCTACTAACTAGACGAATCTTGAGCGTTTTCTTGTGCCTGGTATTGTTGGCACACTGAACCTTTGAATCTCGAGGACTTTACTTTTTGCCAGGTTTTCCGAAATACGGGGAAAATTTGTATGCATTATTAGCGAGCATGATGAGTGTTTTTTTTTGTTGGTTTGCATTGTGGCTAAAAACCGCGATTCCACGTGCAAAGTCGTTGATATTCTTTTTTATATCTTGAAATTATATTATTCAACCATTTAATTTTCAGTTCTTTTAGAGGATAAAGATGTCAGTAAAAAATGCTCCGTTTTATGGAAACCGTTTATGGTGCGACTTAGAGTGTCATATTTTTCTACAACTTCTCGCTATTTTACATAACATAAATAAAATAATTATATTTATAGTGCAGGAGATAGAGGGGAATAAAAGAAGATAACATTATTATGCTGACCCTATATAAAATGGCATAAATAGAAGAAGAAGAAGATGTGAGGTTAATTAAAGGTACCAATTAAAAAATTAACGAGTGCGTAAAGCACTTTGGCACGTCATGAATTTACTTAAAACGGGCATTATTAATACCATTAACGCACGCAAACACTTAAAAGAACATTGGAACATTAATTTGGCTTCTTAGTGCGCCCGCTGCGCTGTTCCTCGGTAGAGTACACATGGAGGTGTAACACCAAGCTATGGAATACCTTCAGACATTTAGAATAACTCTTATTTCCATTATCAGTTTCATTATTTTCTCAGATCTAGTTGGAAATCAAGATCGCCCAAACTCCTAAGCAAGCTAATGTGGCTAATGTGGTTGAGTTGCGTGTGACTTCGATGTTTTTTAACGAGCAGCATGAGGTTCTTCAAAATGAGCGCTTTAAAAGTTTTAAAGGGTCGGCAACGCGTTTGTGATGTCTCTGGTATTGCAAGCGTCCATTGGCTACGGTAACGCTTCCCAACAGGTGGGCCGTATGGTTGTTTGTCTACTTTGATGTATAAAAAAAAAAGCAGCCAAGTGCGAGTCGGACTCGCCCATGAAGGGTTCCGTAGCATCAATTAACATAATATAAAGGTTTTTGTAGTTCGTCGAAAGGTAAATTGCGGTTTACGATTTATGACGTATAAAAAAAAACTACTGACTAGATCTCGTTCAAACCAAATATCGTTGGAAGTTTGCATAGTAATGTACAACATATATTTTTTTTGGATTTATCATTCTCTTATTTTAGAAGTTAGAGGGGGGGGGGGACCAACTTTTTTTCACTTTGGAAGTGTCCCTCGCGCAAACTATTCAGTTTAGAAAAAAACGATATTAGAAACCTCAACATCATTTTTGAAGACCTATTCATAAATACCCCACACGTATGGGTTCGATGAAAAAAAATTTTTGAGTTTCAGTTTCAAGTATGGGGTCCCCCAAAATTTATAGTTTTTTTCTATTTTTGTATAAAAACCTTAATGCGGTTCACAGAATACATCTACTCACCAAGTTTCATCAATCTAGCTCTTATGGTTTCGGAGAAAAATGGCTGTGACTCGGCCGGACAGACAGACAGACAGACAGACAGACAGACAGACAGACAGACATGACGAATCTATAAGGGTTCCGTTTTTGCCATTTGGCTACGGAACCCTAAAAAAGAGCTTCATTATAAAATCCAGGGTAAATAAGATTAAAATTACTCACCCGAAAAGCGCCCGCAAAATGCTTTTATGGGTGAATTAGATTTTGTATCGCTCAACTATACAGCTATCGCGAGTTTCGCGATAAACGAACGACACGCATGTACACATGCAAGTTTCTCTATTCAAGCACATTAGAATCACCGTTATGCGACTACACTAGAACATGATGCACAAGCTTGGCAGAAAAGTTCCATGTCTGGAACTTAATTTTACAGACTGAACAACAGCGAAATATGCTGACGCAAAGCACAAAGCAAGTACACTCTCCAGTGGGCATGTTATTACTCCGAGCGCGCTAATAATTTTATTGCCAAGCTAATAATGCTACAGCGGGGTATGCGGGAATTATTCAACAATTTGCTGAAAGGAAAATAGACGATGCAGTTTTATACAAGTTTGCGCATAAAGGCTTTCCTACACAGACGTGGTCGTTTTTAATCAATTAAAACAAACAATTATGAAAGGATGTGTGCTTCAATATTTTGATCAGATGGATGGTTCATATTATTTTGGCAAAGAGAGTAATACTAAAGTTTTTGACATGGTAATTTAACATGAATAAAGCAAACTACAATATTAAAAAAAACCGCAAAATACAACCAACAATCTATTCAATTTGATTCCAGATTATTGTTGCGTATGTCTGTGTGTGTTTTTGCTACTAAGGAGTTTTTTTTTTTTTTTTTTTTTTTTTTTTTTATGCCATAGCTGGCAGACGAGCAGACGGGCCACCTGATGGAAAGTAGTCACCGTCGCCCATAGACACCTGCAACACCAGAGGTGGTGCTGATGCGCTGCCGGCCTTTCAAGAAGTGATACACCCGCCTTTTGAAGGACCCCATGTCGAAGCTCCGAGGGAAAACCGCAGAAGGCAGTTCATTCCACAACTTACTCGTGCGCGGCAGAAACGACCGGCAAAAACGAGCAGTTGTGGAAAACCAGCCATCCAGATGGTGGGGATGGAATCTGGTTCTGCGGCGTGTGGTGCGATGATAAAAATCCGATGCGGGCACCAAACCAAACAGTTCCTCAGAACACTCCCCATTGTAAATACGATAGAGCACGCAAAGAGAACTAACGTCTCTCCGTAGACCTAATGGCTCTATATAATCAGTGAGCTTGGAATCGTCGACAATACGAGCTGCCCGACGTTGGATCCGGTCAAGAGGAAGAAGCTGGTATTGGGGCGCCCCAGCCCAGAGATGAGAGCAATACTCCACGTGTGGTCGGACTTGTGCTTTGTAAAGCATAAGCTTTTGAACCGACGTGAAGTATCGACTAGCTCTGTTGAGGACGCCGAGCTTTTTAGAGGCCAGTTTGGCCTTACCTTCCAAGTGACAGCGGAATTGGACGTCACTCGAAATGTCGACACCGAGGATTCCAATGCTCTCAGAGATGTTAAGGGGAGTGTTCTGGAACCTAGGAGCCTCGAGAAATGGGGTTTTTTTGGTTGTAAACGCGCAGACTTGTGTCTTTGTGGAGTTGAAACGAACAAGGTTTTGTTCACCCCAGTTTGAGACCCGGTCAAGAGAGGTCTCAAGTTCAGACACAAGCGAGCTTCGGCACTCTTCTACTCGTCCCCGAGAAATGTTTGCTCGGCCTGTATATTGGGCGTCACCAGTGCTGTCATCTGCATAGCAATGCATGTTGCTAACACGCAACATATCATTGATATGCAGGATGAACAGGGTAGGTGACAGCACAGAGCCTTGTGGGACGCCAGCATTTATGGGCTTTATGTCAGAGCAAGACCCGTCTACTACGACTTTAATGCTACGCTCTGACAAAAAACTGGTCCAGTTGCACAGTTTCTCGGGTAATCCGTATGCAGGAAGCTTCGACAGAAGTGCCTTGTGCCAAACGCGATCAAAGGCCTTTGCTATGTCCAGACTAACCGCTAGAGCCTCTCCCTTGCTTTCAATGGCTTCTGCCCAACGGTGCGTGAGGTAAACAAGAAGATCACCAGCTGAGCGACCATGGCGAAAGCCATATTGCTTGTCACTAATCAGCTGGTGCTCTTCTAGGTACCCAAGGAGCTGGTCATTGATGACCCTCTCCATCACCTTGGAGAACAGGGAGGTAATGGCAATAGGCCTGTAGTTGGATGGGTCTGACCGGTCACCCTTTTTAGGTACCGGGTGAACCAAGGCCATCTTCCACGAAGACGGAACGGTTCCTGATAAGTAGGAGTGCTTGAAGAGGCGCGTTAGTACCGGTGCCAACTCTGGAGCACACGTTCTTAACACAATTGCGGGGATCCCGTCTGGCCCACTCGACTTACGGATATCAAGGGAGAAGAGAGCTCGACGCACCGCGCTTTGTGTAAAGCGGATTTCAGGCATCAAACTCTCACACCGTGTGATGGTAGGCGGTGCATTTCCCCCGTCAACCAGTGTCGAATTAGAAGCAAAGAGTGTGCTTAGAAGATCTGCTTTCTCTTTAGCTGTGTGGACCAACGAGTCATCCGGTTTGCGCAATGGTGGTAAAGACGTTTGACAAAAATTGCCCTGAACAGCTTTGGCAAGAGACCAAAAAGCTCGACTCCCAGAAGGGTAGCTAGCTAGTCTCTCACCAATGCTGCCGATATGCACGCACTTTGCTCTAGCAATTCTCTTCTTGAAGGATCTGGAGGCAGCGTTGTACAGTTTTTTTAACTCGGAGATATTGGACTCGTTGTTATTTCGTGCAACAATCCAAGCTCGGTAAGCGCATTGTTTGAGGTCGGAAACCCCAAAACAATCCGCACCAAACCAGGGTTGGGTCTTTCCACCGAGTGGTACCACAGAACTAGGAATAAAACATTCCATGCCCTGAAGGACCACATCCGCGACTGACTCGGCACAAGAACAAGAGTCATCCGAAGAAAAACATAGCTGCCTCCAATGGTAGGACGCATAGAACTCCCGCAATCCATCCCAGTCTGCTGACTTATAGTGCCAGACCCGACGCCTTCCGAGGGGGCGTGGTCGCACGGGGCGCGTGATCGGCACTTCCGAACGTACCAGACAATGGTCGGATGACCCTAACGGGGCTTCGACGGATATCTGGTAACCGTTCGGGCTAGAAGTCAGCAGAAGATCCAAAAGTGAGGAATTGTGTTCATCAATATCTGGTATCCTAGTTGGTGAGGATATTAATTGAGTAAGGCCGTAAGCCAGGGCAAAGTCGTGTACAGCTCTTCCGGCGTGATCGGTGATTCGTGATCCAAGCCATTCAACATGGTGAGCATTAAAATCGCCTAGGATCACCACCTCTGCCGTAGGAAACTGTTGGAGCATTTGGTCAGTAGCGTCTTGGACGTGCTCGAGGAGTCGGTCAGTTTCGGTGTTACCGCTATGAGATCTATATAGACACGCGTAGATACAGGTTTGACCACCGTAATCTACCCGTGTCCAGAGAATGGATAGATCTCTGCCTTCAAGGCTATTCAGCCGCCGACAGCAGATATCCTCCCTAACAAACATACATACACCGGCGCGGGGCACAAAACTGTGCTCCAATTTGTAGCCAGGATAATTGAGGTATGAAACGTCGGCCGGAGAGGATATCTGTGTCTCGGTGAGAAACAAGATGGCCGGCTTTGCCGATTCAAGATGGAAATGGACGGCATTTAGGTTGGAATGTAGCCCTCTAATGTTGCAGAAGTCTACCTTAAATGTGGAATGAAGAACCGCTGAGCAACGTTTGTTTCTTTTAGTTTTAATAGCCATATTTATTTGAAGACGGGTTAAGGGATGAATAGAAGGTTACTGGTGATCCAAAGAGCAAAGGAGGGTCATGTGATGCCAAGTCGCGCATCCAGGTCGTGTGAGTAGCCTGGTTCGGGGGACGGAAGGGCCCCCGATCCAACCCTATAAGAATCCACCGGATTCCACTCCGGTCTCCAACCCCGGTACGATGGATACTATAAGGCTTTTAACATTGGCGGCGGGACAGCCTCCTGGGTCAGGATAATCCAGGTTCGGGTCCCCTACAAACCAACGGGCGGCCAGCGGACAGCCGTTTCATCGGGTCTCCCTGGCCCCCGAGCCAAGCCATCACGCCCGGACACGCGCAAACTATAGACCATTACAACCCAACGGCTCCCAAGGTCACCAGGAACAAACAATTCAGGGGGGGGGACTGGCACCCGGGCTCGTCAGCCGGAACACACCCTAAAGTGCTTTGCGGCAGGTTACGACCCGGGGGTGGTAGCTAGCCAGACGAATCTTAGAGATTCTACCACCGGCGGATTCCATAAGGATTACACTGGGCGGAGTCAGACCACAGCAACCACTAGGGAGCCAATGTGCGCCAGAGCCTCGTTCGTTGTTCAGCAGGGTGTACCACGAGCAGGTGAGGTTGACTTTAGCTACAAAGATATTATGCGAGCTACTTACACCCCAACACCCCGAGTGGTGGCAAGCCCTGAAAAATTTCGTCGCAAACTATCGTTCTGTCGAACATTTTTCACGGCATAAATTCATTAAGTGACCTTGCGTAAAGCTTAGAACAGATTGTGGCGAACAGTTGTGAACAGTTTCAGAATAGGGTTTTGCATTCATCCGCGCACACTTCACGAACTGTCTGTCATTACCCACAGCGAACTAATGTTAGATAAGTGCCTTGAAACTCAGCTCAGTTGGTAGTAACTCTGCCTTCTACGCCGTAGGTCGTGGGTTCGATTCCTACCGATAACAAATACTTGGGTGGTGAACGCAGATGTTTGTTCTCTGTCTGGGTGTTCTATTGTATTCTTAATTATATATTTACGAAAAAAAGGACCATTATATCAGCTGTCTGGTTCTCATAGTACAAGCTCTGCTTAATACGGGGCTAAATGTGAAGGCGATGGTAAATGAGAACCCATTTGTTCACGGCGGTATGTAGGTGCTGTTCGCACATGGTTCGCGCGATCTGTTCGCTATCACAGTTCGCAGCTGTTCGCCTACGTGTGGCCAAACCTTAAGACAGTACCGGCGCAAGCTTTAAGGGTAGTGCCACATCCGCATTGTTGTTGGACTTGCTCGTCAGTTGGCGTGTTCCTACATTGCAAAGATAGCAATCGGTGGTTCGTGAGCGCTATCTGTAGTTACATTTACTGGCTGCTTGCCGGTATTATGCATGGTTATTTAACAAGTGCCACTATGTACATTAGTCTGGGAAGTCTTTAAGTTAGCGTTTTGGCGATGTTATTCAATAGGTTGCCGTTTTAATTTCATCTTCTTATTTAAGAGCAACGCTCTTGTCGGCGTAATGTATGCATTTTTCTCCAGGTATTTCTTTTGAGGGCAACCTCCTTGACCTCCTTATACGACATGACAGCGATCTTTGCTTTTATTCGGCTCATGTAGCTTATCCTTGGTCTTCCTCTTTCTTTCCACCTTTCCTTCGATGATATTTCTGATAAAGCTGTTATGTCGTACAAGATGGCCAATCTTTCTTCTTCTGTTCTCAACAACTTCTATGAGTTTTAATTTCATATGATACGAAATAGTAAGGTCGAATTCGTCAAATGGGACAGAGTGGGCTCAAAAACGACCCGGAAATGTGATAGATCCAGTAGTTTCTTAAGGCTAGTGATGGTGGTGATGGGATATCTTTTAACTGCTACGTTCTTTTCTTTTACTAAGGTCATTGTGGTTGAAAAACCGTCTTCATGGCTAACATGCTGAACCGGTTTTGATAACACTTCTAAGGGAGCAATCTGAACTTTTCGGGTCGCCGGAAGAAAAATAATAAAATAAAATTACTCCGGCGAGTGGGACTGCGGTCCGAGTACCTAACGGTCCGAGTCGACGGAAGCCTCTATATTTTTAGTAATCGGTTCATGACTGATGAAGTTATGCAATAGCAAACATAAAAAAAATACAACTGAATTGAGAACCTCCTTCCTTTTATTTGAAGTTGGTTAATAAATGAAACATTGGTGATTGACCTGTTAGGAAATACAATCGGAATAAATAGATGGATGCTACATGTGGCCTGACCGGATTCAAACTCGCGCCTCACAAAGCATCACAAGTTGCTCCCACTACACCTGCAGTACCCTCGTCAATACAAAGCTCAGTGCAGGTAAATGCAGTGATTACCATCAGTGTGGCTCGTTAAGGCGATACCATCTGACAAATGGCGCGTTCTACGATGTTCTGATACAGCCACTTTAGTGCAGTTTTGTTCTACTACTAGTTTCTAGGAACAGATGTTACCTCAGTGATATTATTTCTTCTAGTCTACTTATTACTACTAATTGGTGCAAAAGTATGCATGTGTGTGTTTTATATTTAGACGCATTTCTACGTAGGTTCGGCAATTTTTCATCATCCGCACTTGATGTGCGGGTTGGTTTTTCCGCTGGCGGGCTCTTTTTGCGTGACCCTTGACACGTGTTGCTCGAACTGTTTTAGGTTCTACGACACGTCGGTTTCCTCACGATGTTTTCCTTCACCGTTTGAGAGTACTGGCATAGTGCACATCAATTTTTCGAAAGAAAAACTCATTGGTACACGACACTCACGACCTTCGGATCGGAAGGCGGGGCCGCTACCACTAGACCACCAGTGCTTGTTATTTCTTTTTAATACAGTTGCTCAAAAAGTGGCGTATTGCAGGGACGTATAGCGTTCGGGATGTGGGCTATTACACACGCGTGCTTTTTTTTACCATTCCCGCACTAGTGCTTTTTCTTTCCCAACTGTCAAAATAATGTCTAAAAAGAAAAACCAACCATGAAGTTTTTACTAAAAAAATTCATCGAAGTTTTTATGATTCTTGCAAATACGTATTATTTCTAAAAAGAAGCTACTAATTTGTTTCATTAACAGATTTAATGATTTGATTGAATGAGTTATGTTAGGTTTCATTTAATTTCATCTCATTAAATTTCATTTTCAATTCATGACAATAAAAAAAATCTACTGAAAACTTGGCTGTATGGGTATGGGATGGGTGGGTGGCCCTTTGCCTTCCAGAATGGGTGAAGAAAAAAAAAAAATCTCTGCTTATATTTTACGGTTGGCGGTTGGCGCCATTTTTCAGAAATTTTCTTTGCGAGTTTATTTGTTTGTTGCACAAAATGAGTAATTTCGACCCTAGTTTTTTTGAATTAACACCACCGGAACTCAGTATAATTGCACAAAATGCTTCGGAGAACAGAGAAGTCAAAAAGTCATACATACGACGAACTTATTGCGTGGAGAGAAGAGAAAAAAGCAAATGGTATTTTTATTATTTTATTAAATTGCTTAATTTTTTCGCAACTGTATTAAAAATAGTCGTTCAGTACACGTGCGGAACCGTCATTGCAACTTGTTCCGACTGTCAACCCTCGCCTTCGGCTCGGGTAGACATTTGTCGGAACTCTTTGCAATGACAGCCTTCCCGCACTTGTAATGAAATATACTATTCTACGTAGGTACGCATCACTCGAGAATAATTTCCTCTGCTATTTGCATTGAATATAAAGGCCTGTACACATCTAGGCGATGGCAACGGCGATCAGTGAAACGATGTCAAATATCGCTGTCTTATTTGACAGCTTTTCACTTATTGCTTGGTTCGAAAGAATGTGCATTTCTCCAGCTTCCTCATATGGAAATTGCGAATTCTGAAAACGCCAACATTTAAAGCATAATTGGAGCAATCATTGATTTGAAGGAAAATTTAGCAGCAAAAAAAACAACGACTCTATGAGACTTTATAGGTGTGTTAGCTGGAGAGCGGCTCCACAGCTTCCTCATTCAGTGTGGGCAAACGGCTAACGATAGAGCTATATAGTAAACGCCAAATTTTAGAGCATAATTAGAGCACCCGGCATAAAAAAAATCAAGTCTCTAGCTCGAAAACTCTTTGAGTTAGAAGACTATAACAACGTGTTTGCTGGGAAGCCATTTCTCCAGCTAACACATGTGGATCTCAGGAATGGCTATAGCTAGAAAGTTGCTTGATATCTCCAAATTTAGAGCAAAAAATATCATGGATGCTCCAAATATTTCAAATGTCTAGGTTCAAAACTCACCGAGTTAGAAGCTTTGATGACTGTGTTAGCTGGAGACACGTTTGTCTGGCACGCACATGCTACATCTGAGGATCTACAATAGCTACAGATTCGGTTGACGTGTCCCAACCGAGCTATGAATTAGAGCACTCGGCTCCAAAATTTTGGACTCTCTAGGACAAGTAGTTTCCTAGTAATGAACAAAAGAACATTTTGCCGCCAGAATTTTCAAATGTATGTTCGCACCCGTAAAAATGCGGCGTTGCCGCTCTGAAAGTTTGGTATCAGCGTAGGAATTTGAACGTTATTCGGTTTATTTTAGATCGCGATACGAGTCATTTTCGTATGCGCTTAGCGGTTTTGATTTCTGATGCTATGTTTCCATGCGTGCCGTGCAGCCCGGCAGGCTGCCTGGCGAGCTGCGCGGCATGCAACCAGTGTTACCAGGTACACGGTAATTACCGTAGATGCACGGTATTTTTGGCTTAAACACGGTATACGGTAATGTTTCACTACCGTGTCATTTTCTACGGTATTTTTAATTATGAATTACCTTGACAGTCAATATGTAAATAATTACGAAGTAGGTATTCCCCGATCATCAAAATACGTCTAAATGTAAAAGTATGCCCTTTGCCCTGCCCACTAGTTAAACAATTAGTGTACCTATATGAAAATTGCTTGTATAATAAATGAATGAATGAATCGCTTTCTCGCAACTCTCACCGTACTCTTTTTTCTTCGATAGTTTTGTTGGTGTTTGATGTTTGGCAAGTGCACAGTGCATTATTCAATGAAACAATACTTTTAATTTCGTTCGACACAACGTACCTACACAAAAATGGGTAGTCATAGTGACACTGATAGCTTTTTTCCCCCAAGCATTGTGGATTTTTTTCTTGTCCTTATGGAATTTATGCTCGGGGTTCCATAATAATTCTTGTTCCTGGTAATGTTCCAGGAACGTCAAAATTGTCTCGTTAGACCAATCGACCATGTTGTAATTATAACGACCAATATAGAAGAGTACTCGGTGATTACGACTTTGTAACCTAACTAAACATGAAGACATTTGTCAAACAATAATTGACTCGTTGTCTTAGCAACAGTCACAGAGGTTTTATTCTAACTGATGCAACCTCAACAGTAATCTCCGATCGTAGCGACTTTTTTTAGCAACGTCCACTCGTCACGAAAGCGCGAGAGAGACTGACTGCCCACCAGTGTTGCCACGTGCCAAAGCAAAATATCTGGGGACAGACGGACAGATAGACAGACAGACAGTCAGACGGACAGACAGTGAAGTCTTAGTAACTATATTAACTATACTAATAGTATTATCAAAAGTGGATCTAAATGAATATTTTTTGCCTTTATTATGTTTAAAGATGTTCATCTTATCATAGACTAAATCAGATTCCAAAAATCTGTATAAAAGTAGGGTAAAATCTGTAATCTGTAATACTACCCTAAATTCTGTATAAATACAGATAAATCTGTATAATTGGCAACACCAATTTGGCCCGCGCGCGCTCGGGCGTACCGTTTCCACGCGCGTGAATGTGAATGTGCACGTTGAATGTCGAGTTGAACGCACGCGTGGAAACGTGGCATGAAACCTCAAACTCATATTTTCTCTTTTTGTTAGGTTGAGAGCTTTCTCTCTATCTATATGAGAATTGTGTGTTGCCCGTTCTTGTTCGTTTTATAGTTTCTTTAGTAATGCGTGTCTTTTAGGTATTCTTAGAAAAAAAACTTTATTTGGTTCTGTAAATAGGTACCTGCTAGGCCAGTGTTGATGATTCTACCTACTCTGCCTGTTGTTGCCGTCTGTTCTCTGTGTTTTACTGTATTCAGTCAGGTTTTTATGAGCGTATCGAGTAAACCAGGCGGACGGAATATAGGTATTTACTGCGGCTTGCTAGTTGTGTGCGTACTCACGCACACTTGCCCCCTATCACTTGCCATCTCACCAGATGGCAAGTGATAGGGGGGGCATCTCACCATGTTGTGCCGACCTCACCTGGTGGGTAAGGGCAGGAAGAAGAAAAAGCACTTTTTGGGGTTTTTTGTTTCATTTTCAACTATATTCCTATATTGTGAATTGGACATAAGTTTTTGAATCCAAGATGGCGGCTTCATTTTTTTTCTTAAAAAATGGATATGGGTATCGTTAAATAGGTTTTTGGGGGCTCTGGTTGTAAATTTGACAATAATTTTTGAATCCAAGATGGCGGCTTCATTTTTTTTTCTTAAAAAATGGATATGGGTATCGTTTAATAGGTTTTTGGGGGCTCTAATTGTGAATTCGACATTATTTTTTGAATCCAAGATGGCGGCTTCATTTTTTTTATCAAAAAATGGATATTAGTATCGTTTAATAGGTTTTTGGGGGCTCTGGTTGTGAATTCGACATTATTTTTTGAATCCAAGATGGCAGCTTCATTTTTTTTCTTAAAAAATGGATATGGGTATCGTTTAATAGGTTTTTGGGGGCTCTGATTGTGAATACGACATTATTTTTTGAATCCAAGATGGTGGCTTCATTTTTTTCCTTAAAAAATGGATATGGGTATCGTTTAATAGGTTTTTGGGGGCTCTGATTGTGAATACGACATTATTTTTTGAATCCAAAATGGCTGCTTCCTTTTTTTTCTCAAAAAATTGATATGGGTATCGTTTAATAGGTTTTTGGGGGCTACAATTGTGAATTCGACATTATTTTTTGAATCCAAGATGGCGGCTTCATTTTTTTTCCCAAAAAATGGATATTAGTATCGTTTAATAGGTTTTTGGGGGCTCTGGTTATGAATTCGACATTATTTTTTGACTCCAAGATGGCAGCTTCATTTTTTTTCTAAAAAAATGGATATGGGTATCGTTTGATAGGTTTTTGGGGGCTCTGATAATGAATACGACATTATTTTTTGAATCCAAAATGACTGCTTCATTTTTTTTCTCAAAAAATTGATTATGGGTATCGTTTAATAGGTTTTTGAGGGCTCTAATAATGAATTCGACATTCTTTTTTGAATCCAAGATGGCGGCTTCATTTTTTTCCTTCAAAATGGATATGGGTATCGTTTAAAAGGTTTTTGGGGGCTCTGATTGTGAATTCGACATTATTTTTTGTATCCAAGACGGCGGCTTCATTTTTTTCTCAAAAAATGGATATGGGTATCGTTTAATAGGTTTTTGGGGCTCTGGTTGTGAATTCGACAACATTTTTTGAATCTAAGATGGTGGCTTCATTTTTTTTCTTAAAAAATGGATATGGGTATCGTTTAATAGGTTTTAAATGGCTCTGATTGTGAATTCGACATTATTTTTTGTATCCAAGATGGCAGCATCATTTTTTTTCTCAAAAAATGGATATGGGTATCGTTTAATAGGTCTTTGAGGGCTCTGATTGTGAATTTGACATTATTTTTTTATCAAAGATGGCGGCTTCAGTTTTTTTTATCAAATAATGGATATGGGTATCGTTTAATAAGTTTTTGGGGGCTCTGATTGTAAATTCAACATTAATTTTCGAATCCAAGATGGTGGTTTCATTTTATTTCTTAAAAAATGGATACCTATGGATATCTTTTAATAGGTTTCTGGGAGCTCTGATTGTGAATTTGACATTATTTTTTTATCAAAGATGGCGGCTTCAGTTTTTTTTTTAAATAATGGATATGGGTATCATTTAATAAGTTTTTGGGGGCTCTGATTGTGAATTCAACTTTATTTTTTGAATCCAAGATGGCGGCATCATTTTTTTTCTCAAAAAATGGATATGGGTATCGTTCAATATGTTTTTGGGGGCTCTGATTGTGAATTCGACATTAATTTTTTAATCCAACATGGCGGCTACATTTTTTTTCTTAAAAAAACGGTTTTCTGTATAGTTGGTTTACTTACCATAGTTGAACGAGACAACGTCATACAGCTGTCCACGCGAACGCATCGCTCACTCAAAAAGGAGAAACAGATGTCGAACATTGCCGAACGCTGAGGCCAATTGTGCTTCTTTGGCACTCTTTCCACGCTCTCGTTTGCATTGCGTGCATTTGGCTCTATTGAATTATAAGACTATAAGATATAAATGATATCTATATCCATTTTTTAAGAAAAAAAAATTAAGCCCACATCTTGGATTCAAAAAATAATGTCGAATTCACAATCAGAGCCCCCAAAAACCTATTTAACGATATCCATAACCATTTTTTAAGAAAAAAAATGAAGCTGCCATCTTTGATTCAAAAAACAATGTCGAATTCACAGTCAGAGCCCTCAAAAACCTATTAAACGATACCCATATCCATTTTTTGAGAAAAAAAATGTAGCAGCCATTTTGGATTCAAAAAATAATGTCAAATTCACAATCAGAGCCCCCAAAAACCTATTTAACGATACCCATACCCATTTCTTAAGGAAAAAAATGTAGCAGCCATTTTGGATTCAAAAAAATGTCAAATTCACAATCAGAGCCCTCAAAAACCTATTAAACGATACCCATACCCATTTTTTAAGGAAAAAAATGAAGCTGCCATCTTGAATTAAAAAATTAATGTTGAATTCACAATCAGAGCCCCCAAAAACCTATTAAACGATACCCATATCCATTTTTTGAGAAAAAAATGAAGCCACCATCTTGGATTCAAAAATTAATGTTGAATTCACAATCAGAGCCCCCAAAAACCTATTAAACGATACCCATATCCATTTTTTGAGAAAAAAATCGGTTGTCTGTAAAGTCGGTTTACTGACGATAGTTGAACGTGATAACTTCATAAGAAAATACTCGCGGACTCGCGGACTCGGACTCGGACTCGAACTCTCGGACCCCCTCCGGACCCTCATTTACCCTTACCCTCATTTACCCTTACCCATTACCCGACCCGGGCTCGGGCTCAGGTAAATGGAACGACGAAACGACGTAACGACGCATGAGTCATGTTTTTTCGTGCGTGCAGCCGGCTCCATCGATTTATAAGACGTTATCACGTCAAAAATGAAGCCACCATCTTGGATTCAAAAATTAATGTCAAATTCACAATCAGAGCCCCCAAAAACCTATTAAACGATACCCATATCCATTATTTAAGAAAAAAAATGAAGCCACCATCTTGAATTCAAAAATGAATGTCAAATTCACAATAAGAGCCCTAAAAACCTTTAGAACAATAGGTATCTACGTTAACAACTTTTGAAGAAAAAAAATAAAACGTTTTCCGGAATAGAGCCCCCCCACTTTTCTTCATAATTATTATATTTATAATATTTCCTTTCGCTTTCCCGTGAGTATTTACTGCAGCTCGCTATAGATAGTGCAACCCACGAAGGCACGCCCCACTATTCCTCCTAACCGTTTATAGTATATGTGTGCAAGCTTCCGTCAATGTTTGAGTGTTATCGGTACACACTAATTACCTATGAGTGCACACGCACACTACAATTAATAGACTACGGTTGGCGACTGCCGCTCGGAGCAAACTCCCCGCACCCCGCGAGGGGCGCGTCTTCGTGAATTGCACTATCTATAGTTATGTACGTACTCACAGACACAATGATAGTTTCGCACGATGCCATTTACACCTAGTGTGACAAGAGTAGGTAACTCATGATTTGAAAACATTGTTGGTTAGTTGAGAGACTTAGAGATATAATTTCATGATATTTAAAACAAAAAATAAAAAATCTGAAGTCAGGTTTCTTAATAAATACATATTTAAACTTAAACTAACCATTATAAAACTTTTCTTTGGTGTTTTTTTGTTTCATTTTAACCTATATTCCGCTTCTTGAGCTACGTAATGAGTGTTTAAGACATGAATCCTAGGGTAACTATTTACCAGGCACGGGCAACACACAACTCCATCCGACTAACGTTCAAATTCCTACGCTGATACCATACTTTCAGAGCGGCAACGCCGCATTTTTACGGGTGCGAACATAATATTTGAAAATTCTGGCGGCAAAATGTTCTTTTGTTGATTACTAGGAAACTACTTGTCCTAGAGAGTCCAAAATTTTGGAGCCGAGTGCTCTAATTCATAGCTCGGTTTGGACACGTCAACCGAATCTGTAGCTATTGTAGATCCTCAGATGTAGCATGTGCGTGCCAGACAAACGTGTCTCCAGCTAACACAGTCATCAAAGCTTCTAACTCGGTGAGTTTTGAACCTAGACACTTGAAATATTTGGAGCATCCATGATATTTTTTGCTCTAAATTTGGAGATATCAAGCAACTTTCTAGCTATAGCCATTCCTGAGATCCACATGTGTTAGCTGGAGAAATGGCTTCCCAGCAAACACGTTGTTATAGTCTTCTAACTCAAAGAGTTTTCGAGCTAGAGACTTGATTTTTTTTATGCCGGGTGCTCTAATTATGCTCTAAAATTTGGCGTTTACTATATAGCTCTATCGTTAGCCGTTTGCCCACACTGAATGAGGAAGCTGTGGAGCCGCTCTCCAGCTAACACACCTATAAAGTCTCATAGAGTCGTTGTTTTTTTTGCTGCTAAATTTTCCTTCAAATCAATGATTGCTCCAATTATGCTTTAAATGTTGGCGTTTTCAGAATTCGCAATTTCCATATGAGGAAGCTGGAGACATGCACATTCGAAAGAATCAATGACATGATATGAAGAAGAAGACTGATTGCCTTCGCAGATCGCTAAGATGTGCGCAAGAATTTACAGTCGCAACGTCTGTTCGGGATTCTTGAAGTGAAACACCAATTGATTACACTGAATTTATTATTATTATTAACACTTACTTTATATTATAGGTTTACAACACTGTCACAGGTCTTAATTTAGGCTAGAAACTATTTTAATTAATTATTACATGAGGAGCGCTTGCACACTGTGGTGCGCGTTTGAAACAAGAGAGTGAGCGAGACAGCTACACATTATAGTATGCAAATACTAAACAACGTCAATAGTAATTTTTAATTAATGTTTAGTACCTCGGTGATGTGCCAATATACCAATAGTAATACCAAGTAATACCAATTCTTTTGAATGCTGCATACATTGTTTTCAGCGAGGTTATTAGCACGCCAAACGAGAGTTTCAGCGAAAAGAATGGAATAATGTAGCATTGGGGGAGTGTTTCATGCATAAAAAGGTAACAGTGCCTCTATCTCTATGATGTAAGACTTGACGTTTTTCCAAGACACCCACCATTCTCATAACGACAAAAAACGATCCTCATAAAGTCAGTATTCAGTAGTTTTTCGACAATAATCGCCCATATCTGAAGAATTTCGGTTATTCTCCCTTTATTGAGGAAACTGTGCCCAACAAAGGCAATCGCGTAAAGATATAAACAAACATCTAAATCGAGAACGAAATTTAATAGCTCCCTATAATAACCGAATGAGGGTCTAAAAATTATCATAACCCGAACACTACTGGCGACCTTGAAGCAAATCCATGCCACGCTTACCAACTCTCTGCCATTCAAAAACCAGCCGTAATACAATACGAATAAGAGCGATAGGAAGTGAATGAAATAAGTAGGTATTGAAGTACATCGATGCTGAAAGGATCGAGGACTTAGCCAATGTTTTATTCATGAGTGGAATTGGTGTTTGTCCAAATTTGACGTGCCATATCTTGCAGCCAGGATTGAAATTTTGCCAATAAAAACTTACTTTACTTTACAGTTTATGGTGAGGGTATTGTTTTGAGGCTTTGTGTGACGAAGGGTTGAGGGTTGTGGAACTCAGTTTTATGTCTTTTGTTTTGTCTCGTTCGCTCTCGCTGTATCTTTGACGTTTAAGTTTGACGTTTTACGTTCAACTTGATAATTAGTTTGATACCAGTCGAGTAAAATTGGAATATACATAATCAACTTCCGCTGTAGCTTTCGTAAGTAATTCATATTTACATCAAACATGTGAAAAGAAACAAGTCTAGGCGGGTTGTTGTGATCCTATAATCATCCCTTATGCTAATGATACTCATCCCTTCATCATACTCGTACTATTGTGTGTTTATACCAACAATACGTCAGCCATTAGGACATATGTGACGAAGGGTGAAGGCCCTTCGTTAAATCTTGTGTCTTGAGGTTCTATAATGTACTGAGAATTCAATCTAACTTCCAACGTGTTTTCTCTCTTTCCCACAGCAAAAGTTCATATCTTAATATATATTTTCACGAATTCCCATGATTGTTTTTTGGAAGATTCGAGAACATTAGATATTTTAGCGGGAGAAAGTTAAAGCAATTTTTGACCGTTGTTTGAAACTTTGCAATTGGGTTTTCAAACCGTGACCGAAGATGTAAAAATTTGGATGAGCTCTACCTTAGATACTACTGTTAAGCCCAAAAAGCCCAAAAAAGAGTTTTTATAAAAGTCCAATGGATTTTCCGTCAAAACTTGGGATTGGAGTTGGAATCGAGATCTGTAGTAACCTTCTACCACCGAAGAAAGATGTCAAAGCTAATTCATTGACCGTGGCTCAACTGGTTTGTGATAAAATGGTTCGACGCAGCCCATCTAGAGATTAGAGATCGTTGATCGTAGACCGTAATATTATCTTTGCATGTTATTGAGGAAGTTTCAGCTTTAATTATGATTTAATAACGTCTACTTTTATTAATTGTTTTTTTTTTTTCGAATGCTTTCTTATTTAAGAGAAATTATGAGTTAGTTTACTTTAGGTTTAATAGCTTTGTTATATTATTATTTTGGCAACTTTCTTGCATTTTCCAGATGTTTTTTCTAATTTAATATTATTTAACTGTATTTAGTGTATGCTTGGATTTACCTAACGGCAATTATGGATGTAGTGCGGAGCTGAAAACTGTGTCCTATACCGATCAATAAAACTCGTCTTTTTAGTAATCTAGTCCTAACTTAGACAAATATACCATCACACAACCTGCCAGAGCTAAACTGTAGGATGATGGTTGAAATGTATGAGTAGTTTGGTGGGAATTAAATACTTAATTGTAACGTAAATAAATACTCATTTTTTTGGTATTTCTATCGAAAAACACTTTAAACCTATAAAAAGGTTGGTCCCGCATTTCAGCACTATCTTTTACACACTAGTATTTTATTGACAATTTGCAAGCGGGACACGCGAATAAAAAAGGCTTTGGAGGAATGAAGACAAATGGTCCACGTTCGGTGCTGGCCATGGCCGTGTTTGGGCAACATGACCCAGATAGGGACAGCTGGGCAAATAGTTCTAATTAAGAGGGAATGCGTACACTTTTCATACAGACAACATGATTGCTCAAACAGTGAAGGAAAACATCAAAAGTAAACAGATAGCATTCAGGCCGCCCCCAGGGGTTTGCTGGTTCTTGAAGTAAGTAAGTACTGATCCACAACCAGATTACTCGTCTCTGTGTAGAACTACATCTAGTTCTAACATCTCTTGTCACCTCTCGCAGAACATGATATCTATCAGTTGCTCGCCACACCATCCCCAAGAAAACTCAGGCTTAACCTTCAGTCAAGTTCTTTAAATTATATTCTAGAACCAGTTTGAAAAATTAAATAAATCCAAAAATTTACGCGCTACTTTGCAAAGCCTAAACCAGCAAGAAACTTCGGTTTGTCTTCGTTTTTTGTATGATCGTTTTCACAAAGCCTCATTAAAAAACACCTCTCGCAAGAAACAGAGCACCGTCCGAACCAGATTGACTGGCATTTATTTTATTTACCGTCGACTACCCTCACTACCCTCTTTTACGGCCCGCCCCGCAAGCAAAGTGAATTTTGATGCGTTCCCTTTTATATGTCCCAATGAAACGTTTACTGTTCCAGTTTTTGTCTCCCCCGTCTTATTGAGCCGCTGAATGTCTGTAGCTACACCATAATACATAAAACTAGGAATACATAAAAGAAGAGCTAGTGTTACCTAAGTCAATACATCTATATGTATGTATCTATATGTGGTGACAACTAAAAATAAAAAAAACAACATTGATTAAATAACACTAGGTTGTGCGGCTAGGTGACACCCGTAAAATACAATATTATGTAAGTTGTGTTGATTGTGCGTGATAGATATTTTAAACAGATGAAGTTTTTCTAGAGATAAAAAGGAATGAAATTTTCAAGCTGTTATGGTGTAACATGTGAAGTTGTTGGGTTCTGATCTTAATTTTTACTTATGATTTCCCCTAAATTTTTTACATTAATATCTTATGATTACCTATTTACCATGATTTTCAGTTTTCAAGCTTGTCAGTTTTTGGATTTAGTAAACCTTATCGTTATGTATTTAGGTATTCTGGTTTGTGTCCTAGCTGTTTGTATTGCTTTGTTTTGAGCTCGGCTTCTGACGTCGTTACCGTCGTTTGGCGTCTCTCTGTATTCGGTTAGCACTTTATTGGACTTTGCGAGTGTATATCGATTTATGTTTGTATAAAAGCGAGCTTGGGATAAAATAGAAATACACTGTATGATGTTTAAATTGAAAAATGGTCATGAAACAATTTTCACACAATTTTTTATGGGTAAAAGGTAGTAAAAGGTTTTATATATTTGACACTATGTAAAATATTGAAAAATACATGGTATTTATCGCGTATTATCTTTTTAAACGTTTCGAATATGTTGCAATAGCCGTGTCAAGATCGTAAAAGTTTTAAAAATGCCTTGTAAAAATCAACGAAAAAATAATGGTTAGTAATTTAGTAAAATACTCTATTAACGATCATGTCATGACCTACTACTGCTTTAAGTAGTAACTATTGCAATTTCTGTTGGGTCATTATTTTACTGCCACCATTACAACCACCAGTGCCATTACCATTGCGTTTCTGTTTAGACATAGACATAGATATTTATTTATTTACTACATAAGCACACATAAATCAGTAAAAAACAAGGACTCTAAAAATGAAGATACAAACAATAGATAGATAGATAGATAGAAAATTCTTTATTGCACAAAATTAAAAATTACTGTACACAGGCGAACTTAATGCTAGATAGCATTATCTACCAGCTAACCTTTGGGTAATAGGGAGATAGGTTGGGTAGTGCACATATAAGATGAGGGCTTACGTAAATACTAAACTAAAAATAAACACACAGTTAAGCGACAACAACTATCATCACTAATACACATAATCAGGAAATTCCTGCATAGCAAATTAAAACAACAACGAAAAAATAACAACAATACATAGATACTGGAGAAGTGTGTCGTGTTTCTGTGTGCTACAGCAGCAAAAGGGCCTTGACTCAGCATAATGCCTAGCTACTGTGAGGAAGCTATGTGCTGTTTCAATTTTGTATCATTACTGCACAATTTTAGACGCATACAAATTCGACTTTGGTGACCTCAAACCACCAAGCCCCTAAGGACTATCAAAAAGCATGTTTTTGCATACATAACTCCTTGTTCTTACATCCGACAGTAACGAGTAGACCGGAACGGACAATGTTTGCGAAGCCGACGTTATGGTGCAGGAGCTGGGGGTGGAATTGCATCCGAAATGTACACGAGGAAGTTAGACGATATAGCTCGGGTGCTGTTGTGCAAATAGACTACAAAGTAATTGTGTTAATTGGAAATTCGAACTTGTTTGAATGAGGAATGTTGTTATTTTTTTAAGTATCTCTCTCTCTCTCTCTCAATCTCTCTCTCAATTTTTATGTTATTGTTACTCGTATATTATGTAGTTCATTCTTATGTAATACTGCTCTTGTTGTGTGGCATGAAATAAATAACTTATGATTTGATTTGATTTTGCCGAACGAGAGTTCGAAAAAAAGACCCTATTAAAAATGATTATTTTTGAACTAAAGGTTCAGACAGCCATCGAACCGAATTTTTTAGGCGACTTTTCTCTACATTGTGAAGGAATAGGTACCTATATCCTTAGTTATAGAGACGCTATCCCAAGAAATACGATCAGATGATCATAAAAATGGTAATTCAACTCCTGACCTGAGAAGGATATACCGGACAGGGACAGAAAGAATCAATCGAGAGAAGCTGTTTTCGTTTTCAATCAGCGTCGGCCCTCGGGAGGGGACTGGGACGCAATCTACCCCACGGACTCACCAAATCACTATCTCTGTTTAGTCATGTGATTTTAGTGCCTTATAGCCCCTTCCCACGGTCTGTGATATCGCGCACGGAGGCAGATCAGCTCACACGACACAGCAATGGGAACGGTCTCGTGCGCCGAGGTGCGCGGTAGCACAGGAGCCCTTTCTGTGTGCGTTGCCGTGCGTCGTCGTTGGCTGTGCGTGATGGTCTGCAGAACCACGCACCGTAGGAAGGCAGCATTAGTTGTACACTACTATTTGAAGACTACAAAAACCCATCATACCTACCTCCATGTTGCTTTACCCTATAGTACCTACAGGGTCCATGTTATACTGACTTTACACCTAGGAACTAAACTGAACCATGTGTATGCAATAAATATATTGAGTATTAAGTACAAAAAAGAGAGAAAATACTCTCATTCAGTCTGCATGAACAATAACGGTTACACGACTTGCATCGACATTTTATACGACGAGACGAGACGCATTAAATTAATGACAGATCTACAGGCTTTAAAAATGTAGATAAATATCAAAATGCTGGAACCGAAACCATACGTACGTACGTGTCTTAGGGCACGTTCCTGCCGTGCGTGACCTACGAGGCAATGCTTTGTTATAGGCGATGGTTACCACTTAACATCAGGTGAGCCGTAATATACTTGTTCCACCAGCTAGTTGTATAAAAAAAAATCGGTTGTCTGTAAAGTCGGTTTACTGACGATAGTTGAACGTGATAACGTCATAAGAAAATACTCGCGGACTCGCGGACTCGCGGACTCGGACTCGGACTCGGACTCGGACTCGAACTCTCGGACCCGGACCCGGAACCCGACCGAACCCTTACCCTTACCCTCATTTACCCTTACCCTCATTTACCCTTACCCTCATTTACCCTTACCCATTACCCGACCCGGGCTCGGGCTCAGGTAAATGTAACGACAAAACGACGTAACGACGCATGAGTCATGTTTTTTCGTGCGTGCAGCCGGCTCCATCGATTTATAAGACGTTATCACGTCAAAAAAACAACTAGAACGAGACACACCCCAACGTTTGGTTTCGCCTTTAATTGCATTTTGAAAAAACATCCATATTGAAACCAAATTGATTAATGAGGCATAAACTAATTAGCAAAACTTATCTATATTGAATACAGACGTACTGTATAGGTATAATATTCATGCGAAGTAGAACGTTCCCTCAGGCCTCCAGGTTATTACTATTCTCAAAGTTCTTGAAGGTTTCAGGTGTCCTAGGGGAGGCAGAGGCACGTCTGAACATTATCTCTCTAAATATAAAACTCTGCGTTAAACTGATGACTGACTGACTATAACCATAGGCATTAGTAAAAATAAAACTAGGAGCGTTGCTTATTGTTATAGATATTTGGTTGGAATTAAATAAAAAACGATGTTTGAAAATGCAATTGTAGTTTTATTGGACACGTCACGTCATTACAGTGTTTACAGCTCAGTGTAGGCAAACTAACAATAATGAAGGTGATGCCAACACACAGAACTAAATATGGTAGCGTTCTCATTTACTAACAATTATTAGTCCTAGGTGTATTAAATTAGGAGCGTTGCTTACTGTTATAATGTAGCAGTGCACTATGAAAGAAATTCCAGAGAAAACGAGCACCGGAGTTTAAAATTGGATGAAAATAACTTCACGCGGAGATTCCTTCAGTAATTTAAAAAGTAAAGTTACTAAAATCGATCCCGAAATCCGCTCAGAGTGTGACTTCATTTTATCTCAGCACCTCGTAAATGTGTTGAGTTTAAAAATATTGCCGCTAAAGATTCATAGTACGGCTTAAATAAATATATTGCTCAAGTCGCGAGGGAGCAAAAAACCCTAGCCTTTTTGAGATAATGTCTGACAGGAAGATTAAAGTCGTGGGTCGAATGTTTGAGAAATTTTTTGATTAATTTGAAAAATATGCAAAATTATGGGCCGTGAAGAATGAGGTATTTTACAAGAGTCCAGGTTTATCCTGTTATCCGTTTGTTCGCTGTTATTTTATTACGAAGTTTCGAGAACCTTGCTGAATTACGGCACAAAACAAATAAAAGTATACTACGCCTTATACCAAAGAACAAAATAATGAATATTAAAAAACAAAAACTATGTGCCAAATATTCAAATACCGTTTCTAAGAATAGTGGGAGCTATTTTACCGATTAAATCCAAACTAAAAGCCACAATATGGCAGAAACTCAATTTGTTTTCAACATTTACTTCTCAAAGGAATAAAATTACCACATGATTAAGTTTTACAAAATGATTTTTACTTTCTATTATATATTTTTGTTCAACAAACTAGTTCCCACTGAATATTATACGTTTTTGATATTCTCAAAGAATATATTACGCCTTTCGTGGGCGTGATTTGAATAGCTTTGTATCTACGCCAAAAGGATAGGCTTCAGCGCTCGTAAACTACCCTCATGGGACAACAACGAGAAATGCTAGTTTTGAAATGTTAAATCGGTTACGTCATTTGCAACACTGGCTACATTTACAACAAGATTATTATTATGACTGGATTTCTAATCATTCCTCTGTTAACATGTTGCAGATTTTATTTGTGCTCATCATTTTACTAGGAACTTTATGTTGGCATTTTGAAAATGTTTGCCGCAAAAGCGGAATATTATGAATTTTAGAGAAGTTCCTGTGATTTTTAAAGCTCAAAGCCATGGAGTTTGTCTTTGCTTGTTTCATGAGGTAATATTGCAACGTCTGAAGCTCAGTTTATTTGCACACATGATACGCACCAAGGACTAGATATTCATGATAATATTATATTTATATTGAAATGTTAATAATTCTTACTTTACGTTACTGGATGTACGTACAGTTGTTTCTTTGCGCATTTGGTATTTCATTGTTTTTCTTTCTCTTTAAAGCAAAGCTAAGAGGTTTTCAAAGTTCAATTGAATTCTTGCTTTTGATGTTACTTCAGTTTGGCAGACCGTATTCGGAGCTGTTTTCTGTTTCGTAGTCCATTTATAGGCTCATGTTAAAATTTCACAGTAGGAATAATTTATAAAGAAAAAATGCGAAATTTTAAAGCACACCATTTTATTTTTTCATGTAATATAACGACTGCAAAATTGCATTTATTAAAATTGCTTTCACGCGTGCCCAAAACAAAAAATCCAATAAATCTTGTAAGTCTAAACAGCGTGCAGAACAAAGCCTACACACATACACGGTACCTAATAAACACGGCGATAAAACCACAGCCAACAAAAGTAAACAGGACATCCGCTTCAAAAACAATGCGTAGTACCAACCGTACCAAAAAAAATGAATATTTGTACACCAAACGAATTTCGCGCAGTCCAAACAAACTTTTTGAGCAGAGCCGTGCGGAAGCGGTCGCAGAGGATGGGTTTTCGAACGGAATTTTCCACGGAACCCTTTTTTTGCGCGAGATAATTCGGTTTAAAATATCGACGCGTCCGAAGCGAGAAACGGCTAACTGCATTTTTAACTATAGCGAGAATTAAGGAGAGTGGAATAGGTGGTTTTAGCACCTACTAGTTTTACCCATAATAATAAAGATACGGTCTAGTTAGCAGAACCGATGATATCCATTATAAACGTGTCATCCAGCTCTTAAAAAATTATGTTGAACGCATGCAAACTATATTTTGATTTGAGCTAAAGTCACGCTCAAATCACATAATAGCTGCTTAGGCACAGTTACGTTCAAATCACATATTCATTTTTTATACATACATCCACTTTGGCATCATTCTGTTTGATCTTGCACGGCTAAAAAAATAAATAAAAATGAGAAATGAAAATTATGGTCAAAAATCAAAACCCTTCGTAGGTTCTCTAGCTTAAAATCCGGAACAAACTTTTACAGATCGTGTATTTTTATCTCATACATCAAACCCACATCTTCTGCGTACATAAACAGCGTGACGACTATAGCGCTAAAACAAACGCCTCGGCAACCGGCCGTATCCAACGTTTTATACCGGCTAATAAAGTTTGCGTTCCCGACGACGACTCCGGAGGAAATGTTATTAAATCGGAGACGTAGACGGTGACGGAACGCCTCTGCGGACCACGGGAGTAGAGCGGGAGCTGGTGGCAGATGCACCAAACCATAAAATAAAAAATCGGTTTTCTTTAAAGTCGGTTTACTGACGATAAGTAGTTGAACGTGACAACGTCATACAGCTGTCCTCACGGACGCATCGCTCACTCAAGTAGGAGAGAGACAGATGCCGAACGCTGCCAAACACGGAGGCTGATTGTGCCTCTTTATCGCTCGTTCCACGCTCTCGCTTGCACTTCAAGCCTTAAATTGAACACCTCAGAGCAAGGTAACGCCGCATGACTCATGTTTTTTCGTGCGTGCAGCCGGTTCCATCGAATTATAAGACGTTATCACGTCAAAAACTTTTGTACAGAATCAACTTAATGTAATAAACGTATTTCTTTCTTCTTTCTGATCGTCAAAAAGTCACACCAATGTCTAGTCACCATTGACTGAGACAAGTAAAAGCCTGCGCACACCTAGGTCCCAGGCGATGGCGCTCAGTGAAACGTTGTCAGATTTGACAGTGATATTTGCCAGTGACCTAGGTGTGCGCAGGCGTTAACAGGTTTGACTTAGTGATAGGGTCATATTTTGAATGGCACTTTTTAAATTAACGCGATCGTTATGCAATAAGTACCATTCAGGTAATCGCAATAAATACCATTCTTCCATATAATATTTGGAATGATCGACAAACGGTTCCACTGGATGCTGTGTTTGTATATCAGGTATTTTTGGTATGCCCTTTGTAATCTTCTTTGAGAGTCAATGAAAGAAGAATCACGAATTATGGTCTCACACACTATGTTGTTACAAACGTTAGTAGTTGTGGGTATACATTAGTATGGGCAGTTTTTCAGTTTAGATTCGGCATTCCAATATCGAAAGACTTGATGGTTTTTCGATAGACACCTGTGATTGATTTTGGATTGATGTAGTGTATCTCTGTGGTATAAAGTTTCTAGGTATTGGGCCCAGCTGTAAATCAAGGTTGGACAGCTCGAGCCTATCTATAATTCAACGTTGCGCTGAGCTGGTGACATTTTGGCACGATACTAAAAAAAATATTGGTAGGTGCGCGGAGCTTTTTAACTGCGGTCTTGTTTCTTGCTGTTTATTCTATTACCTTCTGATCAGAAGGTCTAAGTAGCTAAATGTCCAACAGAGCAAAAGGTCTAATGAGCAGTATGCCTAATTAGCAACTATTTATTTTGGTTTATGTTACCTTAGTGCATGAGTTGTTGGTTGTCACTATACAAAAAATAAAGTTAAATGATTTTTAACGTTTGCCTGTGTACCTGCCTGGATTAATTAGTGTACACGTTTTTGTTTTTATCAATCAAATCAAATATTGTCTACCAATCGAACGGATTTGTGTTGGGTTATGTTCTTTGTGCATTATGCAAAAGAATATTTGTATGTAGCCGTTTTTACTTTTTTAACCGGTGTAGTGTTCCTGGCACCAGCTCCTCACCTATCCGTCTGGCTCGCGTCCAGACAGAGACGTGGCATGTGAAGTTGCATTACGTAGGCACGCCATCTCACCCTTATTTTATGTTGCACAAACATATCTTTTTGGGAACGTGTAGGAATTAAAGATATTATGTTTCAAGGAGCGCAATTGCAGACGTTGTTTTGCTTCAGCTTTTTTGACATGACAACGTCTTATAATTCGATGGAGCCGGCTGCACGCACGAAACAACATGACTCATGCGGCGTTACCTCGCTCTGAGGCGTTCCATTTAAGGCTTGAAGTGCAAGCTAGAGCGCGGAACGAGCGACAAAGAGGCACGCACGGTCTCCGCGTTCGGCAGCGTTCGAACCCGATGCGTCCGCGTGGACAGCTGTATGACGTTATCACGTTCAACTATCGTCAGTAAACCGACTTTACAGACAACCGATTTTTTTTAATGGACTAATAACTGATGACCCTCTGTTGTTTCTTACAGCGCTACTGGTCATTTTTGCTTCGGTTTGTTATCACGAGCCAATATAAAAAATGGGTTTTATCCTCATAGCAACAATGACGACCACGACTTTATCATAATCATACGATAACATGGTGTTATAGTAATGGATAGCAATATAAATGGAATCCGGGCCCCAAATGAACATGAATATGTTTTGGCAAACTGTGATAGTAGAAAACCATGCAGTATTTGAAGATTACTAACTTCAAACATATAAACAGTTTATTATACCTTCTCTAAAATTAAGTTTTTCATGCAACATCATGAAAAATTTTACTGACAGCCGAACCCCTCAACACATTTCAAGTTCACAAATCCCCAATTATTACATCAATATAATCTTCGATTTACTGAACACATTTTTATTTGATTGAATTGTGCTTGCAGTGCGCAAATAATATTGTCTGAATCACAGCGTCACTGAACAGTTGGATCACATTTATTGTTATTTTCATTTTGTAGACGGATCATTAAAAAGCACAGTAAGAACCATGCAGTAAGCTCTTTCTTCTAGGCTTAGTGACGTAGAACTGGCTTTATAGACAGCCCTAGCTCAAGAGACCAAGTTTTATTTCAAGTGATTTTTTATAGACTTTGATGATAAAGAAGGCTATTGAAATCTATGACGAGCCTACGTTCATCAACTTCTAGGGCCTCTTAACTTTAGTAGTAACAGAGGTTTTTGTGAAGGACTCGTCCAGGGAAGTACTACCACCATGCCTATTTCTGCCGTAAAGGATCGATGTGGGTGCCGGTGAAATTACTGGCACGTGATGCTGAAAATCAGTACGCCACGCAAGGCAGTGCATAGTAGGACACGTCCCTAAAGTGTGTGACCTACGAGGCAATGGTGTTTTATAGGCGATGGTTACCGCTTCACATCAGGTGGGGCATATGCTTGTTCCATCAGCTAGTTGTACAAAAAACCAAATTTTACTATAGACTTTGATGTAAAGGGTGGTATTGTAGCCTATAACAACTACCCCAGTTATATAACGGTTGGCTGTGTGTGGGCCGTAAACGCTTTTTATGGCCTAAAAGATGTAGTCGCACGATTGGAGTACGAATGTTTTGGGTCGTAACGCAACTTTTGATGGAGTCTGTAATCTCTGCGGGGCAAGTACTCACGAGATAGGATGATAATTGATTCATTTGCACGATAGGTGCTATTTATCTTTCTTAATGCCCCCATTACAAGTATAACACGAGGAAACCATTGTTCTAGCTGAGACAGTGGCCTTGTTACCTGAACTAAAGAAAATGTAGACATTTTGTAATGTTTTTATGTGCTTCAAAAGTAGAGCAACGTTCTGCGTAGTCACTATTTGGATGGGTGACTGATAACGTTTCCGTGCTGTGGAGACGTTTAGCCATCGATCCTGACTCACGCGGTTGCTAAGCCATGACGGAGATCTTGGTGTGGCCTTAAAATCCATCAACGAAGTTGCTAGCTTAAATGAACTTACTTGCCAGGTTAACTTTCCTGCTCCAGTATATTACGTACGATCTCGCTGACTCTCGAAAACGTAGTTAATTCAATGAGCAATAGCTCCGCAGCTTAGTCGCGTGCAAAAATCTCCTCAGATAGGTACTTTCGTACCACTTAATCCCTAAGCTCCCCTTTCATGTTTCATTTCCAAGTTTCTAATAAACTTTAATATATAAAATGAAGAAATCTGAGCGTTCGCGAGCACCTTCACATCTTGCAAAAATAAATCGCAATTTAAAAATAAAACACGAAACTTGCAAGAGCTTTCACCGCTACCATCTGAACATGTTTCAAATCGCTCCTTTGAGATGATATCGTCTTCCCTATCTAAAATACACCTTGAAACTAACATAACAGAATTCAATTTCCTGCATCTTCATTTTGTGAATATGCGGAAGTCACTCAGGCGAATATAGTCCCTATTGCTTATGCATAAATCACATCTTTCATACCCAAATATGTGTGTGACTGTCACCATAATCCCCAGACGTGGAATTTGCAGGTAGGTTAGGAGTAACTTATTGTGATGTGCGGAGCTCCTGGTTACTGCCAGGAATGGTGATTGGTGACCGCGTTTTGATGTTTAGCTTTTCTATAGAACACTTTAAGAACTTGAAGGTACATCACTGGCACAGACGATGGTATTTTATTTTGCAGCGATGTTATTTTAATACGAACTTTTTACTTGCATTTTCTTTTTACAGCATTGGCATTCAACGTAGCAATGCAGTCAAGCGTCTTGGGGTTGTAAATAAATTAAACTGAATTTATGTCAGCTTTTCTTCTTGTTCAAATAATAACAAACTTAAATCTTGATAGATTTTTTACACATAGTAATATAATAAAGATCCATCCACCAAACAAAATCATCAGTGTTTGAAAAATTGCGAATCTTCCCCAAAATAGACCAATAAAACACAGTACTTAAAGTACTATTGATAAATTCTTCTCACGTTCAGGCAGCTACAACAAAAGTTTGTAAATAAATAATATGGAATAGCCCCGAGCGGAAACATAAAGTTGGCATGCACTACAGCCGCACTCCACAATGATAGATTGCCCAATATCTCGAACTGAAGACAGGTAGCCTCCGATGGAGGTGCATTTCAAAAAGTTTTGTTGCTCGTGTACCTACTTTGTACGCATAAACCTTACCGTGAAACTCTAAAATTTGATAAAGCTTTTAAATTCAGTTTTCAAATATTGTGGACAATCCACACAACGCTATCTACCCCCATATTAAGCAGAGCTTGTACTATGGAAACCAGATAGCTGATACAATGCTTTTAATGTTTTTGTAAATACAAGAAAGAAAACAAACATCTGCGTTTACCACACAAATATTTGTTTCCGATGGGGATCGAATCCACGACCTACAGAAGGTAGAGTTGCAACTGAGCTGTTAGGCCAGTCAAAATAACCAATAATATGAATAGCATTATTTGATTTTTTATAGATATCTAGGTGCTAGTTATAGCTAAGACATAGGCGAACAGGCAAGTGTGACATGTGCATTGGTTATAGGATTAGGTTTTGTAAAAAATTGATAAAAACCGGTACCAAATCGAAATCTTCGAAACCGAATGACTGACTAATAAAATTTGTTCAAAAACTTAGCAATTGTCCATACATAATTATGTTGGAAAATACTAAACAGTGTTCGCATAAAAAGCAAATGAAGCCGTGAATAAACTAATACTCGTATATTTTCTAAGAGTGAACACAATCCCCGTGCTTTAAATACATCACGATCTCAAGTCTATTTTAGCCACAATAGCGTACTAAATAAATCCAAGTACAATAGCAGATAAATAAAACTTTAAACTTCCAAGTTTTCGAGCAAGCTAAAGAAGCTATTTACTAAATTCCGAGAACGGTATATTCCTTTATTTTCCCGTTTACCTTAACGTGTAATACTTAAATTTTATATCGATGCCGTATCGAGCTGTATTGAGTCGTATCGTAGCTTAATGGCCCATTCTTAGCCTTAAATACTTATATGAGGTTGAGACGACTTGCTCACAAAAATGCTTTTAAAAGTCTGAAACTCTTTCTAGCGTTACACAGCAATATCTTTTGTGTTTGTCCTCTATTTAATATAAGCGTTTAGTAGTGAGCTGGGTTGATGGTTAGAGCCACAAATATTATTAGTGAACCAGTTTAGATATCGCAAGCTCTTTACGTAAGTAACACTATTTACTTTTTTTATACACCTAGCTAAGAGAACAGGCATATGATGATAAGTAGTAACCATCACCTGTAACAAAGAATTGCTTAGTAGGTCACGCACATCAGGAACGTGCCCTACGATGCACTGCCCTGCGACCATCAACTTATACGACATACAGAGGTTCAGCCCCACTTGCCAGTAATTTCATTGGCACCCACACCCTTCAAACCGAAACACCAACGGTGGTAGTACTTCTCCAAACGACCCTTCACATAGAGCTCTACCACTACTTCATCATCATTATCATCATCATCAACCTATTGCAGTCCACTGCTGGACATAGGTCTCTCCCATGGCGCGCCACTGAGCCTACTACTACTTACTACTCCTCAAGTAAGTGCAATAAGCTGAGCCGTACGCTGATTATTTCAAATGTGAGGTTATGGTAGGTCAAATTTTGTCGCATTCTTAGTTTCAAGCAACATGGCGACCTTGTAGTAGTTAGTTCAATCATCTATGGTCCAAGCAGTTACCTATGCACAATACTTTTGACGTGACAACGTCTTATATTTCGATGGAGCCGGCTGCACGCACGAAAAAACATGACTCATGCGGCGTTACCTCGCTCTGAAGCGTTCCATCAAGCAAGAGCGCGGAACGAGCGACAAAGCGGCACAATCGGCCTCCGCGGTCGGCAGCGTTCGACATCTGTCTCTCTCCTACTTGAGTGAGCGATGCGTCCGAGTATACAGCTGTATGACGTTGTCACGTTCAACTATCGTCAGTAAATCGACTTTACAGAGAACCTATTTTTTTTTAGCAGCAATGCAAACCCTAGTAATTTTAATTTATTACGCTGTTTAATCAATCACTGAAAACTAACTATGAAACATGATATTCACGATAAAGTAAGCATGCCGCTCCACCTGCGTCTGTCATGTCAAGCGTGACCACACTATTTGTTATTTCAAACGAAAAATACTCTAATAAATCACTAGAAAATGAAACGAGTCCATTGCTGCGTATTACTTAGCCATTAGCAGCTCGCCGCTGTGTAGCGAGTGATGTATGGCGCGCGTGATTTATGTACCGGACATGAGCTTGTTTGTTTTTAGCGGTTGGTTTGCTAGTGCGGGTGGAAGGATTATGTCTTGGTTTGTGCCAAAAATTCTTGTCGTCTAACTTTCAGCTTAGAAAATGAACTATTTTTGTATAAAAACATACTGAGAAAGAAAGAAAGAAAACTTATTTAATTATGACGGCACACGGTGGATAATATGAGAAACATGAACATTTTAGATACAAGAACACATTTACAAAATACAAGAAGTGGAGTGATAGAAGAAGAACACAGATACATTGAAATGGTGTCTCTCAGTCCCACGTGAAGACGTCACAAAATGGTATCCAACTCAGCTTGATGTTGTGTTTGGTGTAGGCAACACAATGCTTGGTTTTAATGTCGCTTGGTATTAACTCCCTTTAAATATCCAAAAGGCCCGCTCACCATATTAGGTAGAGGACATAAATAGAGTTTGTACACAGGTTTTAAACTATTAATACTAAACACAGTTAATCCCCTTTATAATATCCATTAAACATTCGATAAATCCGTTTAAATCGCTCCATTAACTTATCTAACGTTAAATTAATTATGGTACGAGCAGAACATTATTTACTAAAACCAATTACGTCACTAATAGCGCTGACCGCATGTCATTATGATAAGGTACTCTGACTTAGCTCAGGACTGGCCGAACTATATACATAAAAATGCTTTTCGTTTATTAGCACACCTTGTCTAGCAGTTTTTAGGGGTTCAGAAAAGAAACCGAAAATTCATGTGCGAAAACTAAGTTAGGTATACTTTTAAGTAAAAAAAGATGATGATCAAATAATGTCAGAGGGTCGAAATGTGCGAGTGTACATGAAGGAGCGAGCGCTGGTGGCCTAGTGGCAGCAGCCCCACCTTCCGATCCTAAGGTCGTGGGTTTGAATACAGTCGTGTATCAATGAGTTTTTCTGCCCAACAATTTATGTACCAACACTATGCCAGTGCTCTCAAACGGCGAAGGTAAACATCGTGAGGAAACCGGCATGTCGTAGAATTTAGAAAGTTCGAAAATATGTGTCGAGTGCACGCAAGGAGCTTCTTTCAGCCGCACTTCAAATACTTTCACCACGCTTGTTTCGAAAGAATCAATGACACGATAAGAAGAAGAAGCAATAAGGTCACCGATTGTTTTGCCAAAAATCTGCATAAATCCTGTGATATATTTCTGTGTAGTGAGTAATAAAGAGTTATCTATCTATCTACCTCTCTATCACCAATGCAAAATTATCTATCTATCTACATCGACGGTCGTCTTCACCTTAAGAGCCGCGTTAAACTTATAAATGCGCCTCAAAGAGTCTTAGTACAACGGTACTAAGACTCTTTGAGGCGCACTTAAAATCCGCTCACCAAACGAATTCAAAATAACTTGTGATAAGACAGGTAGAAGAAGTAAGGTTCTTTTTCTTTCTTTACCCTAGAATATACACTCTACCAGTAGGCCCACCATGAACTCTGTCTGGCTCTGTCTCTGGCTCTGGTTTTGAGTCTGTGTGAGTGCTCACCAGTGTATTATACTGAGTGTGTAACGTTTTGACTTAGGATTTATTTAGTCAACACTCACAGATTCAAAACCAGAACCAGAGACAGAGCCAGTCAGAGGTCATGGTAGGCCTAGAGGTTAACACTATCCCATCAGGTGATTCAAAGCGTTCATCTCATATTGATGGGCAGATGACGTCACTGTCGGTTCTCGTATCTATTGGCAATTCCATCACGGCATCACTTTCGAGCGCGGGTGAATTTTTCACGGTATAATAAGTTCAAAGGGGGTTTAGAGTTTAAAATCGCTAATGTAGATAAAAACTAAAAATTATACTGAATCTTTTACACGGGATCGAAAGTTTAAAAAGTTTATAGCGAAAGCTTAAAAAGTACTAAACTAAAAATTGTTTTGAGTTCGATAATAATTTTAAAAATATGGAATAAGTTCAAAACTAAATTTTGAAATTTATTTTACTTTATTTAAGTAAAAGTTAAGTCGCGAAGAGTGAAAAGAGGGAAGGGGGGCCTTTGCCCTGCAGTGGGACACAAAAACGGCTGAATAATAATAATAATTTTACTTTATTTAGAAATGCAGTTTTGGCTAACAGCTAGTGCCAAAGTGCCCAAATGCTAAGCACAATTACAAAAAACACAACAATATTAAAAACAATTTTCAACATTCATAGTTAAAATATCAAAATAGCAAAATGTCAAGGATACAAAAACATGATTTCCCCAGTCAAAAACAAAAAAAATTGTTAAGAAATTACAATTTGGCTTAAAGAATCCCGCTAGGTTAGGCTTAAAGAATCCCCATGTTCCCTATACATGTGCTTATCTGGGGAAAAAGCGTATTATGAGCCAAAGTTCAAAATATTTTAGTAGGTAAAGTAATGTATCCGAGATTTAATAAAAACACGTATTACCCCACAAGGTCAGGCTTACCTTCATAAAAACATAGCAAAGTATCATAACCCAACCTATTCACTTATTTCATTCGTCAAAACTACTACTCATAAAAACATTTTTATATCATATACATTACGCTGTTAAGGTGTATTCACACTGCGCAACTTACTGGCGCTAGTCAAGTACCCAGTAACCTGGTTACTAAATTTTTTAGTGCACTAACTACATTATATTGGTCTCATAGTTCACTTGTTTCCTCTGCGCTGTTGGCTGTAGGTTTTATCATGGGAATAGTCAATTCTATAATCTAGTAATATCTAGTAGTAGTAGCAATAGGTAACTAGAAAAAAACTACTTTTAAAAATCATTTTTGACGTGACAACGTCTTATAATTCAATGAAGCCGGATGCCCGCACAAAAAAACATGACTCATGCGGCGTTACCTCGCTCTGAAGCGTTCCTTTTAAGGCTTGAAGTGCAAGCGAGAGCGCGGAACGAGCGACAAAGAGGCACAATCAGCCTTCGTGTTCGGCACCGTTCGACATCTGTCTCTCTCGTACTTGAGTGAGCGATGCGTGGACAGCTGTATGACGTTGTCACGTTCAACTATCGTCAGTAAACCGACTTTACAGACAAGCGATTTTTTTGATTAAATTAAACATACAACTAATCTAATGCCCGTAGTAAAAGTGGAGTTTGGCTATACGGTACTGTGTGAAATGACAATAAATATTGAAATTGTATTAAAATAAAATATTGTGAGTTTCGATGTAGCCAGTATTTATTCAACTGTAAAGTTGAATAAAGTAAAATAAAACATGACTGTATTTCGTACAGTTAACATGGTTCGAATTTACCAAGGCCTGCACACATCTTGGCAATTGCGATCAGCTGTCAAATGTGACAGCGATATTTGCCACCGTTTGCCATCAACATTGTCAAATGTGACAGCGACATTTGACAGCGTTTGAGCTGATCGCCATCGCGCCTAGATGTGCACAGGCCTTTACTATATCATTGCACCAATTAAGGAAATCCTTAAATTCAACTCATAAAAAATTGATATGTAAGAAAATTGTGAACATTCCACTTGATTACGAAGTGGTTACAAAGATCGTCTGAATGCATCTCAACACGAGTTGAGACTTGTCGACGATTTCGTCAATTCCATACACATTAGGCGTCTGAAAGCGCCTCGTAAACTATTTATGTGTTCAGCACAATTTGCTTTGATTGTGTCCCTGCTCAGTGTTTAGTGTTGTTCCTGCTTTTACTGCTCACATTCGGATGTACCTACTATGAAACATGGATTGCGATTATATTAACTCACTGGTAAAAAGAACTAAGAACCAAGAATAAATAGTTTTTCCGAGGTCAATCTATTTTTAGCCTTTTTCACTTACGACAATCTTTAAATTTCATTATTTAAAACATTTTTTGAAAGAAAACATTACACATTAATAAGTCGCAACTTAGACAGCTATATACCTACGTAGGTATTATCTTTTTCATGTGAAAGTACGCTGATAAGGTAGTAAATGCGAAGCGAGCCTTCTCCATGTAAAAAAATCGGTTGTCTGTAGAGTCGGTTTACTGACGATAGTTGAACGTGACAACGTCATACAGCTGTCCACGCGGACGCATCGCTCACTCAAGTAGGAGAGAGACAGATGTCGAACGCTGCCGAACGCGGAGGCCCATTGTGACTCTCGTTCCGCGCTTTCGCTTGCACTTCAAGCCTTAAATGGAACGCCTCAGAGCGAGGTAACGCCGCATGAAGTCATGTTTTTTCGTGTGTGCAGCCGGCTCCATCGAATTATAAGACGTTGTCACGTCAAAAATCTACTTCCAGGCATTTAGACAATGTATAGCCGTAAGCAGATAACTCTACGTCTACAATAGAAGCGAAAGATCATTGGATATTATAAAAACCTGCTAAACTTTCCAACGTAGAATCTGCAAGGTTGGAGCCGAGGCGACGCAGGAAAGTTAAATTGTTACATTTTTAACAAGTTTACGCTTGTCTCCGGAGCGAGCTAGGTTGAAGTTACAATCTTTGTTATTTGTCTAGTCCCGGCATTATATCAGATCTCTTAAGCCTTGCGAACATCTAAGCTTTCTGCGATGGCGAGTGAAACCTCGACTGTGAATATGCCATCGATATTTGACAGCGTTTCACTGATCGCCATCACCTAGCCTTCATATAGCCTTTATGACGTAGACGAATATTTTTTTGTTGAGCATTTCAGTCAGTAAAAAACGATTTTTTACCCAAAAAAAACAATATTTCTATATGGGTAAACCATCTTTTTTCCATACCGTCTCTTGCATGTTTGGATCAGAAGACGTGTGTTGGTTACAAAGTAGTTAAAACTTATATATAAAGTGATTGTAATCTAAGTATGTTTTTACAAAAAAATATGTCTAAGTATTATTATCAGCTATATGGTTCCCATAGGACAAGCTCTGCTTAGTTTAGGGCTATATAGCGTCGTGTGGATTGTTCAAAATATTAATTTATTTATTTTATGATTTTTTTGTTGAAGGTAAGTTTTTGATTATACATTTTTATATTTATAAAAGAACCAATGTCTACAAGCATTTCTGTAATATAAAAAAATATTATCAGAAAAGGCCAAAGCACACTCGAAATGGAAAAAGTTCAAAAACTATTTAGATTACCGTGAGTTTTCCATGCTCAGAGCAAGAGCCAAACAGCTCGAAAATGATTTATACAATAGCTTTATTGAACATAATTATACAGGCGGAAACCAAAGTTTATCCAAAAAAAATCTGGCAGTATGTTAAACTGATGAGGGGTAAATCAAGTTATCCCAAATCACTTTCACTAGGCGATATTACGTACACCAATGGTCCAGACATTTGCAATGGATTCAATAGATACTTTGAAAGCGTTTTCGTTCATCCCGATAAAGATTATAATTTGTCAAACTTGGACCTCCCCGTTTGCAGTGATACACATGCCATTGCTAGTGTTTGTATATCAGACAATCAATTATTGAAACTTTTAAAAAATATTGATGTTAATAAATCGCCTGGTACAGATAATATACCTCCCATCTTCATTCGCAACTGTGCTAAAGCACTAGTTACACCGCTTAAACTATTATTCACGAGGTCATTATCTGATGGTGTATTCCCACTGAAATGGAAGGAAGCGAATGTTGTTCCTATTCACAAAAAGTCATCCAAGGCAAAAATTGATAATTATCGACCCATTTCTATTCTGAATATATTTGCCAAGATTTTTGAAAAGACTGTATACGATCAGATTTATAATACAATTATAAACGGTGTTAGCCCAACGCAGCACGGTTTTTTGAAACAGCGATCTACAACCTCAAATCTGGCGGAATTCATACAGTTTGTTCTTAAGAATATGGAGGGTGGTGGCCAGGTGGATGTGGTCTACACGGACTTCGAAAAAGCTTTTGACCGTGTAGACCACATTATTCTACTGGCAAAGTTGGAAGCCTTGGGTATTCACGGGGATCTCCTGCGCTGGGTAAAATCCTACCTTTCAAATAGATCTCAGGCTGTAGTTGTTGGTGGCTTTAAATCTGATTTCATAAATATTCCATCTGGCATTCCCCAGGGATCCCATTTAGGGCCTTTATTTTATAATGCATATATTTTCGATATAAATAAATGCTTTCAATCCTGTGGTCACCTTTTATACGCTGATGACAAAAAAATATTTTACAGGATCACCAATCAACAAGACTGTGAATCTCTTCAAGAAACACTAGGTAGACTTGCTGACTATTATAATGTTAATAAAATCACAGTCAATGTGCCTAAATGTCAGCAAATTTCATTTAGCCGTAAAAAAACTCCGCGCCAATTTGCATATACCATGAACGGGATTGCCATTGAGAAAGTTAATGTAATTCGGGACCTTGGTGTGACTCTTGACAATAAACTAACCATGGCGGAACACGTTGACGTTATCACTAATAAAGCCTACAGAAGTCTTGGTTTTGTGATTCGCACATGCAAACCCTTTTGTGATGTAGCATGCATAAAATCTATTTACTATGCATATGTACGCAGTGTGCTGGAATATGCTAGTAGCATATGGTTTCCGAATTACGTTATATACAAAGAAAAAATAGAAAGGATCCAACGAATTTTCATAAAGCATTTAAACTATCGAAGCAAAATATTCCTCGACTACAGATCAAGCTGCAAGCACTATAACCTGTTATCACTAGAAGATCGGCGCACACTTTTAGATATGATGCTGTTATACAACATTATAAATGGAGGTATAGACTCCCCGACTCTCCTTGCATCTATCAATATTAATGCACCCACTAAGCGAACACGACATACTTCTCTCTTCTGTCCGGACTTTCAGAGCACAAACTATGCAAAAAACTCACCCATTAACCGAATTTGTTCCACATATAATAAACGTTTCTCGAGCGTAGACATCCTCAATACTAGTAAAATTTCTTTCCGTAAGAAGATCATTGGCCTTCTTGCTAACGTATAAATAAACTTTAAATTAATTACAGTAACACGTAATGTACCTTTCTTTGTGAATGAATAAAAATATTATAAATAAACACTCCCCCCCCCCCCTTCACCATACACACACACACACACACCCTCACACACCCTCACACACGCACACACCTACCCACACACCCACACTTGCGCAGAAACACTTAAATCACTGGTGAACTTGTTATTTTTTTTTTTAACACTACCTTTTTTTAGTTTTCATTTAAATTATTATTGTAATAGTTTACCTAGGAAAACCTGTAATTGGCTAGTTATTTTCTCCTATTTAAGTTTAATTTGTTTTATCTTAACTGCTGTTGGTTTTCTAATAAAATAAAATAAAATAAAAAATATACCCATTCCGTTTCATTTCCACTCCACGCACTCTGCGAAAAATCTCGGTAAATATTTTCCATGCAGCAAATAAATAGCGGTGTTTTTATAAATATTTCGCCAATATTCAAATGAACATCCGCCATGGCTCCCACCTCGCTCTGGAAGTTTTTTTTATAAGTTTTAATCAAAACATTCCGTCGCCGTCACTCAGCAGCGCCTGACGGCCTAGCTGATATTAACATAATACATCGTCTTATTACCAAGAATATTGTTTTTTTCGGCCCGCCTTTAAGGTAAGTACGTGGAAGGAATACCCACGCATGCTTAGAAGAGAAACTCCGTACTACACCCATCAACGATCGATAGACAGTTGAAAACCGCAGCATATATTACACTAGAGGATATTCACGCGTTTGTTTTTCTGTAAAAACCCCATAGAATCCTTGGAAAATCTCAGCGGGAAGGTTTTTACAAACAGGCAGTTCCTCTGAAACTGAACAAAGCGCAACCACCTTGAGTGTTATGTCCAGGGGAAATCTTTTGTTGAGTTTCACTTCTTTACGCTGTTGTTTTGTATTCCATAATAAATATTACCCTTTGTCTGTCTGAACCTAAACAATATATTTGGAAAGGTTTACTTAAGTATCATTTAGATGTTAACATACCACAACCCAGGTATCTTCCACAAAAGGCCTGATGGAAATGTGTGCCTTATGACTCTCATAAGTTGTCAGGTTCACCACTTTAGGTTGCCTTGAAACAGTGTGCGTTTACCTTTTTGGCATATGCACAACATCACAAATTGGAGAAAATGTAAGTTTGCGTGAGTTAGGTATGACACGCTGCTCGATAGCTCTGCCACTGTCTGTTATTACCCGGTGGTAAGAGATGCATCCGTAGAAGAACCAAGGTCACCGACATAGCTCGTAGAATTAAGTTGAAGTGGCAATGAGCAGGTCATATAGCTCGAAGAATCGACAACCGTTGGGGAATAATGGTTCTTAAATGGCGACCACGAACCGGAAGACGAAACGTAGGGCGCCCACCCAGCAGATGAACCGACAAAATTGTTAAGATCGCCGGAAGTCGGTGGATGGAAAGAGCTCAGAATCGTTCTTCCTGAAAATGTGTAGGGGAGGCCTATATCCAGCCGTGGACTTCTTCAGGCTGATGATGATGAGGTAAGTTACTCGCCCCTGTTTGCGTGAGCTAAGTATGACACGCTGCGCAAAGTTAGCTCTGTCACTGTCTGTTATTACCCGGTGGTAAGAGATGCTTGTAAGGCGGACAATCACAAGCGCCATTCTTATAGTACGCTATAGAGAGTTGGCACACTTATTGAAAGCAAATGTATTGTTCCAGAAGTACAGCAACTAAATACCAACGAGTGACAGTCAAAGTTAGTATCAGCAATTCAGAAAATTACAATACCCGCAGATAAAAAGCTTATCGGAGCATTTAACGACTGGACAGTGACGTTTTTACAAAAACTGTGACGTCAATGATGCTGACGTTTCAGAACCCTCAGCACCGGATTCGCAATTTCAAAATACTACTTATAAAATTAATACTGAAACAGAATATCAAAATGTTTCTCATGTCTTTTCTTGAAATTCTTAGGCATCTTAACGCCCTCCTTGGATCCTTTGAACATTTATAAGAAGGGAAGTCAGAGGCAAGTCAAAAAAAAACATTGATGCCCATATTCAATACGTGACTGATTACGAATTCGTCGCCAATGTCAGAGGAAGGTCCTTTTGACTTTTAGTAATTTGGGCTAGCACAAGTCGAGATGCTATCAGAATTGAAAAAGAGAAGATAAAGGTTTTTTTAATTCTAAATATTTAGTAGCATCCAGACTTGTGCTAGCCTACTTGACATTTTATAAAGTTTTCTGTTCTGTAGGCTGATCGGTCCAGTTAGCGGCATTGCCCGTCATGTATCGGACACAAAAACTTGAATTGAGTATATTTATTTAATCAAAAAATAACTGGGTTTTCTGACAAAGTTTTAATGATTTTATTTTATTTTTTAAAAGGTGGATGAAAACATCGTTAATAAATTGGCATGCTATAGACCCTAAAAAGTTCAAACCATGGTGTCAGGTGGACGTCAAGAGACTTTTTGAGCCGTTCTTCAAACCTTATCATATCTGGATCAAAGGAAGTAGGAACAAGAGAAAGACCATGTTAGAATCATCTCATTTATAGTACCTGTAATCAAGGCAGGTGGAAGCGAGTGTAGTTCGAAACGTACTTCATTTGGTATGTTTCCGACACGCGCTGTGATGCTGCTCTCTTGGGGAGTGCTCATTTAGCGTTTTCAGTATTTTTATTTCATGCTCAAAGTACTATAATTTTGCTGGCAAAGGGTACAAAAACAATTATAAAGTATTGGAATGTTCTCGGATATTTAATATTTTCGAACGTCGATTTTAACAAACTCAGAACTATTTTGTTTAAAATCATGATATTTTTGTTTCATTTGATACAAACTGGATGGTATGTTTCTACTTACCTACCTACAAACACCATCGGTAAAGTGCAAAAGATCAATCTTTATGTCTTCTCGTTTATCGCTACTAAAACAATAATATTTTATTCGCCTACTCTCGACTATAACTCCAAGTTCCTAGGCTGGCCGTCAACAAAACTTTTACACTCGTCTAATGGACGTCATGTCTCTATCATATCCAGAGATAACCTAACATTGTCGTGAGGGAGAGCAGCTACTACACTTACAAGTAACGCAAGCACCTAAGGTCGAGGGTTTGAATCCAGTCGTGTACCTAATTTTTTTTCTGTTCGAAACATATACGTACAAAATGCTTAATGCTTCAGTATTCAGTATATTTATTGCCTTATTATGTATGTACATATACTTACTAATGCTGCTTATTAATGCTCACCGGTGAAAGAAAACATCGTGATGCATCCCGCGGCCTAGTCACCTTAGCACGTATTGGTCATGTTTTCCCTGTGGATTAGGCCGACTTAGCGGTCAGGATAGTATTGGTGCTGGACATGCCTATTCCAACCATTATTTCCATAGCTTCCTATATAAGTAGGGTCATGTAGGTAAAACACCAGTAGCCTCGGACGTTATATAAATCATCTAAAATAGATGCTAAGGCTTTTTTGACGTGACAACGTCTTATAATTCGATGGAGCCTGCTGCACGCACGAAAAAACGTGACGTCATGCGGCGTTAGCTCACTCTGAGGCGTTCTATTTAAGGCTTGAAGTACAATCAAGAGCGCGGAACGAGCGACAAAGAGGCACAATCGTCCTCCGCGTTTGGCAGCGTTCAACACCTGTCTCTCTCCTACTTGAGTGAGCAATGCGTCCGCGTGGACAGCTGTATGACGTTGTCACGTTCAACTATCGTCAGTAAGCCGACTTTACAGGCAACCGTTTTTTTTAATTCTTTCGAGCTAGTGTGATGTAGTGAACTAGCTGGGTCTCACTGAGCCGTGGTAACCATACCGTAGCGTCAGTTTTACGGTTTGATGACATATTGACCTGTTTGAGTGTTTACGTGGAGCGAGTACTAAGCTCAAGGTGCTTTGATAACCATGAGGTTATTGGATCGTAAAGATGATGGTGCATTTATGGCAGGAACTTATTATTTATCATTATGCTATTGAAAATTATATTATTATATTAATATTAAATGACCAACGGCATAGTCGTTTTCGTGACGTATCATTAGTTCTTTAAAACCAGAGTGTGGTGAAAGGATGTTTACCATCTCACCATAAGTGGAACTGTCTTCTAGATTCTCGTAGTTCATACAGATGTTCAGCGAAAATAATACTGTTTTTTGGACCACTTAATACTTTTTGACTCAAACTTGATGAAATACTGTGTTTTTATTACAATTATGTTATTTTAAAGAATGTTACATCATGGTTGTATGTGCGTAAGTTATTTAAATCTATATTATCAACTTCAAGAAGTCCACGGGCCAATAAGCCTCCCCTACACATTTTCTGGAAAACAGCTATGAGCCCTTACCATCCACCGACTTCTTGATCTTAACAATGTCGTCGGTCCATCAGGTTTCGCCCTACGTTTCGTCTTCCAGTTCGTGGTTGCCATTTGAAAAATCTAAATAATGTTTTAATAAAACAGATAATTATCAACATCTGTCAAAAAGTTTAGCCGGCTAAATACTTAAACCGCGGTAGTGAACTTTGGGCTGAGCAGGCCCTGCTTAAAGTTAATTGAAAAACCCGCTTAAAGATTATGGTTATGGGCAAGTTAAGCAGAAGAAGGCTCGTTAGGCCGCTCTGCGCTCAAATGAGCCAAATAACCCTTCTCCATAACTTACAGTTGATCGTTCTTTTGAAGATTGCTGAAGATATGAAAAAATAAAACACTAAAATATTACTGGACATTTAATAAAGCGCCATTTAGCCTTAAACTAGCAGGTGGATACAAAAGTTCATTATTAGTATTTCTATCCTGTTCTTTTAAAATGTAGTTTTAGTTTATATCAAAACATCGGTTGTCTGTAAAGTCGGTTTACTGACGATAGTTGAACGTGACAACGTCATACAGCTGTCCACGCGGACGCATCGCTCACTCAAGTAGGAGAGAGACAGATGTCGAACGCTGCCGAACGCGGAGGCCAATTGTGCCTCTTTGTCGCTCGTTCCGCGCTCTTGCTTGCACTTCAAGCCAATAGAACGCCTCAGAGCGAGGTAACGCCGCATGAGTCATGTTTTTTCGTGCGTGCAGCCGGCTCCATCGAATTATAAGACGTTATCACGTCATAAATAATTAATTAATTATTGTTATAATAAATTAATTATTATTATTGTTTATTAATTATTGTTCATAGGAATTAATTTTGGTAAATAATGTCTTCTTCATTTCACAAGCTTCTTAAGATAAACAAACTTTGTTCTATAAATTTATATAAAGTTTGTAATATCGTTCACCCCGTTCCCGTTACTTTTTCAGAATAAAAATGCTATGTCCGTTTCCTGATTTTAAGCTACCTCCCCACCGATTTTCAGCTCAAAAAAATAATTTATTTAGACAGCACTCTCACAGACTCAAAACCAGGGCCAGACAGAGCTTGTGGTAGGCGTACTTAGTGCCCTAAAGCCGTAATGGGTTTATGTTTTTGTACATCAAAACTTTTATATTTAGTTGCACAAAACTGTATTTAGAAAAATTCTACTTGGTGAAACCTAATTTTAATACAAGTACCTAAGGCTGACGCAAGAACAAGTTAACATTAGAAAACATAAAAACATTTCCCCAAACGTTTTATTATTCACCTCCAACTACAGAACCCTAAAAGCACGCTACATAAATATTTGATGCCGTTTCTTTATTCAGAAGTGGTGATAGAAGAATTATGATTGCATTACGTCACGTGATACGGCATTATGTCCTTTATGCCGCGGCCGTAAGATTGCTTCTCGGATTTACTGTTATGGCAGTGATTACGCAACTTCCTGACTGGATGACTTTTATTGGGTTTTAGGGTTCTGTTATAGGCGATTGTGTTTTTGTATGGCAATATAATGGCCACTTAGCTGTTCCGATGAAAAATTGCTTTTATGTTATATTTTTAGGTTCAGTAAAGAAAGTGCTTTACAAAGTTAATAACTGATATTAGACCTAGCCTTATATTTAGGTCGCGTGGAACTGGCACCTAGACTCACCGAGCTTTAAGACGTTTCAAAGTGATTCTTGTAATTGAATTGAATAAAGAGAATTTTGATTTTGAGTTTGAGTCGTTTTGAATTACTTTTGGCAGGCATCATGGATTTATTTTGTTTTGTAAAATACCCCATGTTATAAAGCCACTAAGCTAAGGACATGGATATTGAAAACTTATTTAATATTTTGTAATTAAGTATAGGAAAAGGTAATGAAATGGATTTGAAGGATAAATCAAGGGTTGAAGATCTTTATTAAATCCGTATCCATGGAAGCGAAATCACGAGGTGCAACTAGTCTAAAACAAACCTGATCCAAATAGAAAATGAACCAAATTACCCGCATTGTACCACGAAAGAAGATTTATTTAATTTATTTTTAATCTAAAACGAATTACTTTGTGCGTGCATATTGCTTTGCGGTCTGACAGGTCACCTTTTTTAATCCAGCTTACATGAATAGAGACAGAGATCCCTCACGAAACCTTAAATAAAACAAACAATTTAGCACCGTTTGATAAAATTAAAATGGTGTAAGCCTCGGACATCCACCACAACTTTAGTCCCCAGGCACGGTAGTTATCCTCTAAGTAGGCCTACCAAACCAACCAAAGCCAGAGACAGATCTCTGGTTTTGGTTTTGAGTCTGTGTGAGTGCTCACCAGTGTATTCGACGGAGGATCTATTTAGTCAGCACTCACACAGCTTCAAAACCAAAGCCAGAGACAGAGCCAGACAGAGCTTGTGGTAGGCCTTACTTATCTCATATAATTATGAAAATAGTAACTATGCTTATAGTAAACCTTTTTTGGAACTAATGTTACGCTATTTAAAAAAAAGGTACCTAAAAAAGTTATTGTGGTAGTCAGAAGCTTGTAGAATCTCTTTGAAACTAAAAATACTAACTCTCAAGGATCACACAAACGTGAATTTTTAAAAAATTTTTGGGTCCAATTTGGCTTTTAATACATAGCGAAAAATGTAACGTAAAATTTTAAATGGAGCCACTTTAGCGTTGTGCTCATGTCCGCCGTCCTATCAAAGCAAGTACACTCTTAAAAACGATAGGTAACCGAAAGATTTTCTAAAAATCTAGACCGTATTTTGTAGCTTTTAAATTTTATTTATTTTATATCAGCTTATTCCTTTTGCTTTGTTCGCATAGATTTTGTTTAGGTGTTTTAGTTTTTGCTTGAGAATAGAAATAATAGATACTTGCCAAGTCCCTCTATAGAAAAAGTGCACATCTAAGTGATGGCGATGACGATCAGCGAAACGCTGTCAAATATCGTTTCACTGATCACCATCGTAGAATGCTTAGATGTGCGCAAGGCTTTAGCTGTGAAAGCGTAACAATTAGATAGACAAGCGGGCAGACAGACAACATTTTGGGTGGGTGTATTTTTAACTGGAGTTGTAAGTTCTAGAAAACTTACTAAAAACGAAATTAGCCAAACAATTTATTTTATCAAGATTTAGAACAGTTATAGTAGCTTTGGTTAAACATTTTAGTTCAACCAAAGCTACAATTTATTAATCATTCACATATCAAAACAGATCTATAGTTCAGTTCAACCGATGCCGATGTACACATTCCTTCAATTATTCGCTCGGTCCGATTCACCCGTTCACTGAGATAGCCTCTTTGGTACATACGCTTGTACATGCACCACTTCGGTACAACACGAGGCACTTTGTTCACATTTCGACCGTCTTTGTGCGAATAGTTATGGGCCTTGTCGATCGAAATTTCCAGATTCAACTGATGCCTTTGCACTGAAATGCACGGGAAAGCCTCTGAATATTTCTTAGTACTCTACACACTGGTTCTCTTGTTATTATATCGTCAAATAAGCGATATTTTGTTAGTCTTTAAAAATCAACTATCAATAAATATACTACAGGCTAGGATGGTTAAAGAGCACTGGTGGTCTAGTCGTTGCGGCCCCGCTTTCCGATCCTAAGGTCGTGGGTTCAAATCCAGTCGTGTTCCAATGAGTTTTTTTGTCGAAAAATTTATGTACACAATGCTTGTGCTCAGAAACGATGGAGGAAAACATCGTGATCGCGCGGCTAAAATTATAATGATGATGAATATACTTATACATCCTTCTCTGTTGTTCTTTTATTGCTGAAGATTGTTTAAGATAAGAAGACGAAGAGATAGAAAAGTATGAAAGTAGGTTTTTATTGGCTATATTTTATACCCTTTGCCAGGCATGGAAGTTCACTCTAAGCTCTCTCTATACCCTGTATGGAACACGCAATAACACACATGAATTTCATGCTATGTAACTCAAATAAATTGCCTACGTTAGCAATCTTTGCTTAGACTCACCCTTATTTAATCCACAGAAAAATAAAAATTTACCCTTGTAGTAAAATGTTCTTCAAAAAATGACCACCTTATTCCAGAGGGTTATTTATAAGGTCTTAATACAGAAATATGAATATTAAGAAAGGCTACGAAGGCATAAACTCCGATAAACCATAGATTATGGAAGTTGCAAAGCACCGGATGAAATAAAGCTCGGCGTACACTCGTTTTTTTGTATTATCGCGTAATCCGATTCTTAAGGTCACGGTACACTTGTTAGTTGTGACGCGCCCAGAATACTACGTTGGCCAATTTTAAAGTATCACATAGCGCTATGTTTTTGAGACAATGCATAAATTTTCTTTACATTCGCGCATTCACAGTGTGCTTAAAAGACTCTGTTAATTGTATCTTGGTTATTTAAAAGAGTACATCATTATTATGATTAAGAAATGAAAAAAAAACTCAATTTTTTATTATGAGTTTCCTAGATGAGATAACTTACGCTACGATATAATAAAAATTTCAAGCAACTTATTTAATTCCAACCCCGTCGCGTCGCTTATGTGTGCTTGCACCTTTATCTCAACCTGAAAAGAACCAGATGAGAAGCAATTTTTATTCAAACTCCTCGAAAAGTAATTGGAAGCTTGAAGTTAAATCTTAGTTGTTTAGCTTGAACAAGAAATGCTCTGTTTATTCATAATAAGTAACTTAGAAACCTCTCATTTTATGCTACGTTTAGTTAACTGAAAGAAAAGATCAAAAATATCCTCATTTATCATGTTATTAGTAACTGTGTAAAAGATAAATTTATTTACAACAGAATATACATTATTTACAAAAACTATTATTATACAACATGAAATAATTAAAAAGAAAATATAAAAATTACATTTTATAAGAAACTAGAAAATTTTATAATGAACTCTGTTTTCCACCTGAAAGTATTACAGGTAGAAAACAGAGTTCAGATCACTGTTCAAAATAATAATAATTATGCGTAGCTTTTTAGGATTATTGCAAAAAATAATCTAACACGAGATGTATAGGTCCATAAAAATAATAATTTTCAATAGAAATAAGGAAGATAAAAACTCGTTTGAAGTCGCACGAAGACTTCAAACAATTTTCATAATCTTATTGGAAGTGCTCTGCCACGTTTTCAAATCAATGGATTATTGGGAAAACTGTACATTGACGAATTGAGAATATTATCCATTTTATTCGTTGTTTTCTTCTACCTGCCCTTATTCCACTTTATGTGGAGTTGGCACAACATGTTCTCCTCTTCCATTCTTCTATCAGCCGTCATCTCAATTTTTCTTACAACGGCGCTACTTTCAGAAACTTTTTATTCGTTGTTCTAATTTATTTTACATAATTTGAAACCCCTCTAAGCATACCAACAACCGATGGGGAATAAAGCTTCTCGAATGCCGACCACGAACCGAAAGACGAATCGTAGGGTGCAAACCAACCAACCAGATGGACCGACGACACTGTTAAGATCGCGGGAAGTCGATGGATTGAAAGGGCTCAGAATCGTTCTTCCTGGAAATGTGTAGGGGAGGCCTATGTTCAGCAGTGGACTTCTTCAGGCTGATGATGATGATGATGGTAGTCATAGGTTTGCTATTTGTGATGATGGTGAATGTAATCATGTTATTATAATATCATTTGTTCGTTTAATGTGTCTGAGATTATAACACGAGTATTAACATATTAGCGTAAATGTAATGTCTGTAATTAGCGACTGTATCCATTCATGAGTTATTAATAGCAGCGCATTAGGTATTTATTAAGATAAATGGTTTTCCCTAATAGCTTACCATGCATGAGTGTTGTCAAAATTATTGTGACGCCGTGCTGACGTAACTACGTGAAGATTTTTGTTCGACATTTAAATGTTACCAGAAAGTTCTAGTAGCGGCGAGTGCCTTCTTTAAGGAATTCAAATAAAGAACCGAAAGTTCTGACTAAAACAAGAAATGATACAGGTAGGGAAAGACGATCGGAATCCAACAGAAATGACTATCGAAATTCAATAAATGACGATCGATATTCAATAAAGGACAATCGAAATTCCGGGTATATAAGGAGCTGTAGGCGCGTCTACGGGCAGTTCAGTGGAAAGTGATCTGAAGAAAGGAACAAGAAGAAAAAGTGAAAAAGTGGAAAAGTGAACAGTGAAAGTGAATAGTGAAGTGAACAGTGAACAGTGAAGTGAAGTGCAAAGTGGTGAAGTGCTCCCAGTGGACTGTCAGTGTTCGGAGCACAGCGTTGAACCGTGTAACGCACAGTGCGCGGGGACAGTGTCGGACAGTGCTACGCGTTTCGTACAGTGCTACGCGTTCAGTGCAGCGTTACGTGTTCGTAGTGCGAATAAATCGCTACTTTCGGTAAACGTTCGTTTCCTTCCAATCCCTGTACCCACTTCCGTAACATTTGGTGTCAGAAGTGGGATTGGAAGGTAAAATGCCTGTCATGCCGAGGGAAGGCGTGAGCACTCGCGCTAAGACTGGCTCGCAGCAAGCCAGTGGCTCTGGCGCCGAGGCTCCTGAAGAAGAAACCCCTGGACGCCAAGATGACTCCGGAGGGGCAACTACTGCAAGTGCGTCGACGAGGACCCAGGTTGGACCAGACCTGGGCGCCTTGTTTGAGCAACTGCGCGCCATGCAGGAAGAGCAAGTCCGCCGGCAGGAGGAGCAGCTGCGTGCCATCCAGGAGGAGCAGGCTCGCCGGGAGGAGGAACAAGCCCGCCGGCAGGAGGAGCAAGCTCGCCGGCAGGAGGAGCGACTGCGCGCCATCCAGGAGGAGCAGGCTCGCCGGGAGGAGGAACAAGCCCGCCGGCAGGAGGAGCAAGCCCGCCGGCAGGAGGAGCAGCTGCGTGCCATCCAGGAGGAGCAGGCTCGCCGCCAGGAGGGGCAGCTGCGTGCCATCCAGGAGGAGCAGCTGCGCGCTATTCAGGAGGAGCAAGCTCGCCGCCAGGAAGAAGATGCCCGCCGCCAGGAGGAGCAAACTCACCGGCAAGAGGAGCAGTTGTGCGCAATGCAGAAAAATCTTTTGACCGCTATCACCGACAGCATGCGGAGGGTAGAAGCGGTGGAGGAAACTGTACAACAACACGGAAACCGCCTCTCCTCCATCGAGGAAGACGTCAAGAAGCTCAAAACAAATGGAATCCCGGCCTCAGCGACCATAGTAAGTGCAACAACCTCAGGCGGAAATTTCAAAGTCCCGCCTTTCGATGGAACCTCTTCCTGGGCGGCTTACAAGCTACAGTTTGAGGCTGTGATGAACCTGAATGGGTGGACCAAGAGCCAGGCTAAAACCGCGCTTACTTTGGGACTACGAGACAAGGCTTTGACCGTGCTGGAGGCCTTGGGGAGTGATGCAACCTACGAGCAATTGCTGGAAGCCTTAGAATCGCGCTACGGGGACTCACACCTGGAGCATGTTTTCCGCGCTCAACTCCGTGATCGATGCCAACGAGCAAACGAGTCATTGCAACAGTGGTCCCTGGAGGTAGAAAAGTTGGTCCGGAAGGCGTACCAAACATCGCCGGCATCGGTCATTGACAGCATGCTTTTGCAGTCGTTTGTCGACGGTATTCTCGACGCGGAAGTAAGAGCTGCCGTGCGCTTGGGTCATCATGGTCACATCAAGGAAGCCGTCGCGCATGCGCTCGAAGTAGAAGCCGTCCGACGAGATCCAAGGAGTGGACGTCTGAGGGAGATTAATTCGACGGAAGTGGAGCGGGTAAACCAACGCAGAGCTTTCGTCCCTAGATGCTACAACTGTGGGGAACGAGGACATCTAAGAAGCGGCTGCCCGAATCGAATCGCAGAGAGACGAGGGACCGATGCTTGTGTACAAGCGTCGGAGAACCAGGAAAACTAATTCCAGCCAGGGCTGAGGGGTGGGCGCTGGCCGGTAGACATGAAGCCCCGAAAATCAAGATTCATCAGAGCACGGATGGCAACAGCTTAACTGTTAATGGATCGGTAAATGGAATTCCGTGCTCATTGACTTTGGATACTGGAGCGTCACGTACGGTAATTGGGACACAGCTGATAAGAAGAAACGGAAAAATCAACGTTCAGAAGAGAGCCTACCAGCTAACAACGGCTACCGGCCAGCGCATTCCAGTATCAGGTGAACAGAAAGTGGCTATCAAGATTGGTGATAAACTTTACTGGCAACAAGCAGTAATAGCTGACATTGTGGACGACTGCATTATTGGCCTGGATTTCTTGAAGGACCATCGGTGCAAGCTCGACATTCACTCTGGCGTTCTGAAGTGTCGAGAAGACGAAATACCGATGAAAGGCGGAGGCGAAGGCAAGGTGTACTGCATAAAGAACACTAAACTGTTGCCAAGATCACAAACGCTAGTTCCAGTAATTTTTCCCGGAAATGGAAGTTTGAAACAGCGACGGTGGACAATACTAGAAAAAGCGGATAACGAGTCACCGTGGTTGCCGGCACGTACAGTCGTCAATTCATCTGCAGAAACAGTGGTACCTGTGTTGAATTTGAGCAATGAAGAGCAGGTGTTAAAGAAGGGTACCCTGATAGGTCGGAGCGAAGAAATCGTGTGGCTGCGGAGTTGTCAAGAAACCAAAAAGACGGATGGAAGTTCAATCGACGTTAACAGTATACTGGAAGAATGTAAGCAGGACTTGACGACTATTGAATTGATCAAGGCGAAAAATTTGCTACGTCGGTTCTCCGATATATTTTCGCAGAATGATGGTGATATCGGTAGGACAAGCATGGTACAACATAAAATCAATACTGGAAATGAACAACCTATACGACAACGACCTCGCCGAATCCCTTTTGCCAGAGAAAAGGAGGTGGACGACATGATTCAAGACATGAGAAATAATGAAGTAATTGAACCATCGTCTAGCCCGTGGTGCTCACCGGTGGTTTTGGTAAAGAAGAAGGATGGATCAACAAGATTTTGCATTGACTATCGCCGACTAAACGACGTGACTAAAAAGGACAGTTATCCATTACCAAGGATAGACGACACCTTGAATACTCTCGACGGCATGAAATGGTTTTCTACGCTAGACCTAAAAAGTGGCTATTGGCAAGTGGAGTTGGATCCTAAGGATAAGGAGAAGACCGCGTTTTCCACAGGAAAGGGCCTCTGGCAATTTAAAGTGATGCCGTTTGGGCTGTGCAATGCCCCAGCTACTTTTGAGAGATTAATGGAACGTGTCCTTGCTGGGCTGCTGGGGGAAACCTGCCTGGTGTATCTCGACGACATTATAATAGTGGGGCGGGAATTCGATGACCATTTGAAGAAGCTGGAATCCGTATTCAACAAGTTAAGAAGTGCAAATCTGAAACTAAGCCAGAAGAAGTGCTCATTCTTTAAAAGGCAGGTGAATTATTTGGGACACGTTATTTCGGAAAGCGGCGTTGAAACGGATCCATCGAAAATTTCGGCAGTTAAAGATTGGCCTGTGCCTGCTGACAAAACACAAGTACGAGCGTTTATGGGACTTTGCTCTTATTACCGTCGTTTTGTCAAGAGTTTTTCGGATATAGCGAAGCCATTGCATAGACTCACGGAAGAAAAACGACCTTTCATTTGGGACCAACAATGTCAGGTGGCTTTCGAGGAACTTAAGAGCCGGTTATGTGAAACACCAGTACTCGGGTATCCGGATCAGTGCAATGAATTTTTAGTTGACACAGATGCAAGTAATACAGGGATAGGAGGAACACTCTCACAAAGAAAAGGAGATCAAGAAGTTGTGATAGCTTATTACAGTAAATCCCTGTCAAAACCAGAGCGGAATTATTGTGTCACTCGAAGGGAGCTACTTGCAGTTGTCAAAACGCTTCAGCATTTTAAGAAGTATTTGTTGGGACGGAAATTTCTAGTCAGAACAGATCATGCAGCCTTGAAGTGGCTACTGCAGTTCAAGAATCCGGAGGGACAAGTTGCGCGATGGATTGAACAGCTTCAGGAGTATGACTTTCAAGTAGAACATCGCAGCGGAAAGTCTCATGGGAATGCTGATGCTTTATCAAGGCGGCCGTGTTCTGAAGACTGCAAGCACTGCGTGAAACAGGAAAATAAAGAAAAATCTATCGTCCGAATCATAAGAACCGATACAGTAAATGACGAATGGAGCAGCGATGCCATGCGTAAACTACAAGAAGAAGATGAAGATTTAAGACCAATACTCAGTTGGTTGAGAGATGGATCCGCACGCCCGGGATGGAGTGAAATTGCTGGAATGAGTGCAGTAACTAAGAGCTATTGGGCACAATGGAATAGTCTGCTCTTACACAATGGTCTTTTATGTCGAAAATGGGAGAGTGCATCAGGACAAGATAGTCATCTTCAGACAGTAGTGCCGAAGTCAAAGATTTCTGATATACTGCGAGCGTATCACGACGGAACATCAGGTGGTCATCTCGGTGTGAAAAGAACTTTGGTGAAAATTCGTCAACGTTATTACTGGTTGCACTGCAAGGAAGATGTTGAAGACTGGTGCAAGAAATGTACGAGTTGTTCCTCTGTCAAAGGTCCACAAACAAGAAGTCGGGGAGCGTTGAAGTTATACAACGTGGGTGCTCCTTGGGAACGAATAGCTTTGGATGTGGCCGGGCCGTTTCCAATGACGAATAGTGGAAATCGTTACATTTTGGTAATAATGGATTACTTCACAAAGTGGCCAGAAGCGTTCGCATTACCAAATCAAGAAGCTGTTACTGTCGCTAACAAACTGGTGAATGAAGTTTTCTGCCGATTTGGACTACCCCTTGAAATCCATAGTGACCAAGGCAGGAATTTCGAGTCGCAAGTCTTTCAGGAAACATGCAAAATTATGGGGATACACAAAACTCGGACTACGCCGTATCATCCGCAATCTGATGGAATGGTAGAGAGGTTTAACCAAACTCTGGAGCGGCATCTGGCAAAAGTTGTTGAAAGTCATCAGAACAATTGGGATGAGTACATTTCTCTGTTTCTTCTGTCGTATAGAACGGCAGTTCATGAGAGTACCTCTACTACTCCGGCCCGAGCGAACTTTGGTAGAGAGCTTCGACTTCCAGCGGATCTTCTCGCGGGTTGTCCTCCAGATACGCCTAGCTGTATTTCGGAATACGCGGAAGATTTGAGAAAGAAAATGGAGGAAGTTCACGGGCATATGAGGGAAGAGAATCTGCGTGCTAGTGAGCGAATGAAAACGCGATACGACAGAAGCGTCAACTCCAAGTCCTTTGAAGAAGGTTCTGCTGTTTGGCTTCACAACCCCGTTAGAAGGAAAGGAAAATCTCCAAAACTACAACCGAGTTGGGAAGGCCCTTTTCAAGTAATTACGAGGATCAATGATGTCACATATAGAATTCGAAAAACGCCAAGAAGTCCAGCAAAAGTGGTTCATGTGGACAGGTTGGCACGGTACTACGGCTCTAACGATGCTCGGGACGAGCACGTCTAAGGAGGGGGTAGTGTGACGCCGTGCTGACGTAACTACGTGAAGATTTTTGTTCGACATTTAAATGTTACCAGAAAGTTCTAGTAGCGGCGAGTGCCTTCTTTAAGGAATTCAAATAAAGAACCGAAAGTTCTGGACTAAAACAAGAAATGATACAGGTAGGGAAAGACGATCGGAATCCAACAGAAATGACTATCGAAATTCAATAAATGACGATCGATATTCAATAAAGGACAATCGAAATTCCGGGTATATAAGGAGCTGTAGGCGCGTCTACGGGCAGTTCAGTGGAAAGTGATCTGAAGAAAGGAACAAGAAGAAAAAGTGAAAAAGTGGAAAAGTGAACAGTGAAAGTGAATAGTGAAGTGAACAGTGAACAGTGAAGTGAAGTGCAAAGTGGTGAAGTGCTCCCAGTGGACTGTCAGTGTTCGGAGCACAGCGTTGAACCGTGTAACGCACAGTGCGCGGGGACAGTGTCGGACAGTGCTACGCGTTTCGTACAGTGCTACGCGTTCAGTGCAGCGTTACGTGTTCGTAGTGCGAATAAATCGCTACTTTCGGTAAACGTTCGTTTCCTTCCAATCCCTGTACCCACTTCCGTAACATTATATTAATTATCTACTACAACGAGATTTTCCATAAATTCATTAAAGGTGACTACATAGTACATTTTTGTTCCCTATTTTTTTTCGAAATAGATAGGTACTCGTACTCACCTTGTACAATCTTATTCTTCTTCTTATTGAGTCACTGGTTTTTTTGAACCAAGTGCGATGAACGGATTTTAAGTGCGCTTCAAAGAGCCTCCTATTAAAGTCAAAGTCAAAAGTGTATTTATTCAGCAGAATCACAAGGATCACTTTGAAACGTCTTAAAGCTAGATAAGCCTGGCTAATAAAAAAAAACAATCTTTTTAAACGCAGCACACCCTTTATGGTATAACCACTTGATAAACCACCCTCCAAAGCAAAACATGGTAAAATAAAAAGGTCCCCAAAAAAAACAAACACTTTTTTTGTAATATTTATTAATACTTCTTTCTCTCAAACCGTATTTACAAAACAATAGAACAAAACGCAAACAACCAACTCTCTCTATTTATATTAATTAAAAACGCTTCGTTTCGTATAAATAATAATGTTACTGGTAACACTCTACATTAAATTTAAGGAACATATCTATTTACGTACGACTCTACTCCGTAACTACATTATAATTTTACAAGAAGAGATTGAAGCGTCTTGTTTCACACTGACTGGATCACAGTAATGGAAATTAACACGTCAATTTACTACGCGTTAGGAAAGTTATTAAAGCTTCGGTTAGTATCCACCTGAGCGTGGACGACAAACGTAACAGACTTTACTTAGGAAATAGAGGCAAATCAAGTCAAAACTAACTCAATTTGATTAGAAATATTTCCAAATATTGACTGGAAAAGTGAACAATGATTATTAAGACCACCACTAGATTTTTAATTTTCATTTATTTTATTTACATTTTTATTCCACTCAACACAATTCGGAGAAACGACACCATTATCCAACAATAATGAAAGTGAAATTGACGTAAATACTTTCAACGCGTCTCCTGAATAAATTAATTTTTTGAAAATTCTACTTTGATTTTAATGAACCTATTTTATCACTTTTTAAAATTACAAAATGTACGTCTTGAAATCAACGTGAAGGTCATCAATGTTCTTCTGTAAAATACAATGATGGTCATATTTTTGTGATTAAAGGCCTGCGCACACTTAAGTCGCTGGCAATAGCGATCAGTCAAATATCGCTGTCAAATTTGACAGCGTTTCACTGATCGCCGACGCTAGCGACCTAGGTGTGTGCAGGCCTTTATTCCCTTTTGCCAGAAACAGAAATTCAGTGACAATGGAGCGTGTCGATGCAAATAAACGTTTTTCCCGATTGACACATGTCATTGAACTGTATAGTGGTTTTGTTCAGCTTTTCGGGTGGATACGTTTTATTTCCTTTGTCAACGTGCCGTCGAAAATTTAACCCTAAAGCTGCAAGTCTATCTGACTGCACTGCTGCGCTAGTAGAATAAACTATTTTTTATTTTTTTGGTATTTATAAAGTGTATCTATCTATAGACAAGCGACTCAATCAGTACGTAACAAGATTGAAACAAAATGGTAACTATGATTTGCGATTTCAGTAAATGTTTTAGTATAAAACAGTCAATAGAATTTTCAATTTTATTTGTCATTATTTCTAATAGTTACAAAGTTTATTATGTTTTTGTCAGAAACAAACCAAATTGTTTTTTTTTGCAAAATAATACACATCATTTTGAAGAGTAAAACACTTTGGATTTTATGTGTACTCGTATTGACTAAAATATTTTTTTAGTTAATTTCAAATGTTATAAAGTTGAATCTAAGTATTAATATTGAGCTGTTTCTGATATAAACATTTTGAACAAAAACGTTCTACGAACAGAAAAATAGTTTTTCACCACACGAATGGTGGAACACCTAATAAAATGTATTACCATAAACTCGATTACAATAATATTTACAATAATCCGAAATATTTACACTTGATATAAACCTTTAATCTACGTTACGTATAATCAGTTATGTACAAAAATTTCATTTACATTACCTGAGATCAAATAAAATCACAGCTCTTGACATTTCTATACATGAAATAATAAATATAATAATATGCACTTATGGGTTAAATATACATTGCACGTTTTAACACTTTGCGGCTGTCATCGTACACTATTAGTTTTACTAACCTACTTGTTCTGTTGTGCAAAGAGAGAACGAATGAGTCTTGCTGTTTTACCGACAGCTGTTACTTTAGTTTCACAGTTTTCGATAATTGCGCTCTCTCAACTGAGCAGATGAGTTGACGTCACTATAAATAGTTCAAACAATTAAGTATAAAATGGTAGTATGACACCATTTACACATCAATACTTCATATCAAACAGATTTCTTACGCAAAGTGCTAAAAGTATGAAAAATGTGACAGAACTCAGAAAATCCAATTTGAATTTAATTACAAATCGTCTGTAGATGCGTTGCAAATTTTTTATTATTATTTTATAACAATCGCTAACGTTCGCTTATTTTAAGTAATTCCTAATTTACTGATTAATTTAATATTATTTAAGTTATACAGGGTGGAGCTTTTCCTTTCAATTCCGAGTAAAAAAGGCTAAATGAGCAGAGCAGCCCAGAACCAGAACCTGTATCAAAGCTATGTTCTTCGTTGATGTGACAAAAGTTCGAATACGTGAGATTGAAGCTATCGAAATGTCACGTGCTCTACACAACAATACGTATTTGATTTCATGAAACATAATAAAATATAACATGCATCACAACCATGTCTTACTTACTCAATTTCATAAAATTAAATGCTTTAAATAGTTTGAAACGCAAAAAAATCAAAGATCATTAAATTTTCTGTGAGGGTTAAAACAAGGGTTAAAACAGTTACATTTGCTCGTACTAATTTTCATATTTTGATAGAGCATACTCGTACACACCCAATACAGTGACGTCACTATCAAGATTGCAAGCAGATGTTGGATGGACAATGCACAAAATGTTACTATAAGTGAGCGGGGCCTTCGTCCAACTCCAGACTTTCTTTGACGATTCTCAAAACGTTGAGTAAACTAACAGTAGGTACAAAAGCTCCACCGCGGCACCACGAGCGATCACCTGCAGACCATGGAGGAGACAAGGTAGGTGACGAGTGCGCAACTCAGCTGTGACGTCAGATACGACGAGGCACGGTTGCTAGTTTGCATCGCGGCTGGGTGCTCTCCTGGGGACAATCCAAAGCTCAACTTGAAATACTAAACTAGGAAAAAAAAGATTCATAGCATCTATCCATCCCAGGGGCAAAATACAACGAGAAATAGTATGCCTACCATCAGGTGGAGAATTAACTTGCGCCTAGTGTATTAAATTTCAAAGTGATTTCTATCATTGAGCTTAAAAAAAATAGAATTTTCTAATATGTTTGTCCCAAATGTAATCCAAGTAGAATTTGAACTTTGAATTCAAGACCCTTGTTGTGTCTAAAACGCGCTAACCACCTGTGCCTTTGGATCTTATCTCTTTCTAATAGCTGTTGGAGTTTTGTTATTACACTACTTAAACTTCCAAAGAAAATATGATTTTGATTTCAACCGGGCCTTACAAATTAGTTGATTTTGGGATCTTCTAATCTATAGTTACTCACCATTAAGAACATGCACGGACACCGAGGCTGGATGAGCGTTGCTCGGCACACACGTGTAGTTGCCGCTGTCAGTGAGAGAAGCCTTCGTGACCAGCAGCTTACTGGTGGTGCCTCCTTCCGTCTTCTCCGTCTCCAGGCTGATGCCGCCGCGAGGGGAGTCGAAGTCCACTACCGAGGTGCCGTGATACCTGCACAGAAAATAGGTTGAGTTCCCTTCAATACTAGCACGTCAAAACTGTGTGCGTAACCTGCGGGCTTAGGCTATAGTTACGACTGGTTTTTTTTTATGTAACTAGCTGATGGAACAAGCATATGGCCCACCTGATGTTAAGTGGTAACCATCGCCTATATTATGCTTGTTCTATCAATTTTTCTTCTTCTTGTCGAATCAAGACTCTAACCCTCCTCGAACAAAATATAGCCACTTCATTATTGAAGTTGTAGTGGAGGGTTATCCCTATTTAGCCATTAAAAAATACGGGTTGCACTCCGGGAGTGCCGGCAGAAGTGAAAACTTGATTATTAACGTAGGAACCCTAAAAGTTGTTTATTTTATCAAGTTCCTCAATGTAGTAAAACCCCAATCAAAGTCCTAAGGAACCCTAAAAATTTTAGCATTATCAAGCTCCTAAGTGTAGTTGAAATTCCAATCAAAGTGCTAAGGAACCCTAAAATTGTTTACATAATCAAGGTCCTAAGTGTAGTTGAAAGTCCAATTAAAGGCCTAAGGAACCCTAAAAGTTGTTTATTTTATCAAGTTCCTCAATGTAGTAAAACCCCAATCAAAGTCCTAAGGAACCCTAAAAATTTTAGCATTATCAAGCTCCTAAGTGTAGTTGAAATTCCAATCAAAGTCCTAAGGAACCCTAAAAATGTTAACATTATCAAGCTCCTAAGTGTAGTTGAAACTCCAATCAAAGTCCTAAGGAACCCTAAAAGTTGAACACTTAATCAAATTCCTCAATGTAGTAAAACCCCAATCAAAGTCCTAAGGAACCCTAAAAATTTTAGCATTATCAAGCTCCTAAGTGTAGTTGAAATTCCAATCAAAGTCCTAAGGAACCCTAAAAATGTTAACATTATCAAGCTCCTAAGTGTAGTTGAAACTCCAATCAAAGTCCTAAGGAACCCTAAAAGTTGACCACTTAATCAAATTCCTCAATGTAGTAAAACCCCAATCAAAGTCCTAAGGAACCCTAAAAATTTTAACATTATCAAGCTTCTAAGTGTAGTTGAAACTCCAATCAAAGTCCTAAGGAACCCTAAAAGTCGACCATTTAATCAAATTCCTCAATATAGTATAACCCCAATCAAAACCCTATACGGAACCCTAAATTTTACGTAAAGCCAAATCCTCAACGGGTCGGAACCACTAGAAGGGACCTTGTCGCGCGACCTACAAGTAGGTCCTAAATGAAGTAAAATGGCAGACATAGGAGGAGGGGGTTCTGGGGGGCTAAGGGGGGTCACAGCACGGCTCGCTTCGCTCGCCGCGCTGTTCCCATGGTCGCATGGCGGCTCGCTTCGCTCGCCGCAATGCTCCACTCGAAAGAAAAGGCTTAAAAATAGGGCATTTTTAGGTTTTTTAAATAATAAAGGGGTCTAGAGGGAAAGGGGGGAAAAATTTATATTGCTTTCAAAATAATCTCACCTTCCCTACATGACCCAAAAAAAAAAGTGCTCAACGCCGCTAAAGAAGTTTTCACTTCAAAAACTTTGCATTTATAGAATAAGAATTATATTGACTCCGCTTTTTATTGTTTATTATTTGCAATAATTTAATTTGGAGATCCTTGGCTTTTTTTCACTTGTTATAATTATTGCACAATAATTGTGCAGTTCTGTGAAAGTGGGCAATTCTCGTGCAGTTTAATGTTTTTTTATTATGAACTCTACGTTGTAGTCTTAGGGTACATTTCTACAAAAACATCCGTCTTACGCTTTTTCGATTTTTATTATGAACTCTACGTTGTAGTCTTAGGGTACATTTCTACAAAAACATCCGTCTTACGCTTTTTCGATCAGGGTCACGTGATCCTGACGCGAGTTTAAGATTTTATACCCATTACAGAAAGTGCTCAACGCCGCTAAAGAAGTTTTCACTTCAAAAAGATTTTGTATTTTCATCCATTAAACTTTAATACAAATTTCTTTCTGGTTTTATGAGTGTCTAATTTACGGATACCGAGCATATTAGCAGTGTAAATTGATTAACCAAGGAATGGTCTTCCTCTAGGTTGCTGTAGGTCCTGTACTTTGCAACTCTAAATGATTTGCTAAGCAAGTCATCTCAAATCCTGACTCAGGTATCGTATACCCTTCGTGAATAGGGCCATGAGTGAACAGTTAACACCTCTGACGCTGTTCACACCATTAAAAATGAATACAAAGACCTATTAGTGTAAAAAAGTGATGAAAAGGTGATTACGTAGTTTTAGATTATTTTTTGCGAAGGTTGGCGACGAACAGCCGTTGACTTGTCAAAGTCACAAGGCTAATGAAGGGTTCCGCTAATTATTGCAGCTCAAAGAGACGAGTTTTGGACTTTGAAACGGCTTCGACCCTATACTTATGTAAGCTCTTATTCAGCAAAGGGCAAAGAAATTGCGAAAGAGCAGACCGCCGTCGATGGCCCAATGACCTTATCACTCGCATGTTTGACCTATTGAAAGATATACAAACACTGAACTTATTTATCGTAAATCGCAAATAATTATCTTGTGTTCAATCTCAGTTTAGCAAAAAATAAGATTGATACTAATACGTTTTTTGATTTCAAAGTTTACTGATATAATATGAACATCAGTTAGGCCAACTTTTACCTAGAAAATTGTGTTTGGATCAAAATATTATTTTGGTAAACTGAAAATAGATTTTCGATAAATCAGTTCAGTGATTTTATATATTTCAAAAGGCCAAACTTTGCGAGTGAAAATTTGTTTCACAGTTTTCAGAGTAAGTAAAACCAATCATAAAATATAAGACGAAGACCGGTTATAATAAACATTCATATTTGTTGGAATAAAAGTTTGGTAGATTTTGTCATTACTTTTGTTTTCATCAAAGATATTATCAAAGTATTCCAAAGCATATAGAAAGACTAGTAGAACCATCTTAGTGCAGGCGACTATATTTACGTAGCCTTGTTGAATATGTTTGTAACAAAAAGTCTTTTTAAAAGCAATACTAGTTATTAAACAATTTGTCTAAAATCTAAAATTATATGAACACATCGGTTAAAATTTAAATAATGTCTAGGATAATTGAAATTCCTTGTCAATCGTCGTATCTTCATAAGCCTCGTCAGTTTCGTCGTGTGACCGAGCCTTGAGGTCGTTGTGACCTGCAGGTCATGTGAAGGACCAGAATGACCTATGAACTTTACTTCACTTTTCTAGGTATTGTCCCAAAAAACATTGATAAAATGTTCAAATACCATCTGATTCTGTGAGACGACTTATAACCAATCCTATTAGTAAAGTATTATTGTAAAAAGTAAATAGATAGAGACCTTCACGGCTTTGATCTCCAAGCCAATATCATATGATTATTTGGGTTGTATTATAACTTCAAAATAATAAAATTCTCATCATCAGCTCTATGGTTGGATAAGGCTCATTAACCAGATAAAACCCTTGTTGCTTTCTCCATCCAAATCTTCCACGACATTTTTTACCAGTAGGCCTACCATGAGTTCGGTTTGATATATAGATAGATAGATAGATAGATAGATAGATAGATAGATAGATAGATAGATAGATTAACTCTTTATTGTACACAAGGAAATAAATACAGAAACTATTACAAAATAATGAGTACAACAAATGAGTGAGTGGGTTTGGCTTTGTCTCTGGCTCTGGTTTATGTCTGTGTGAGTGTTGACTCAATTAATCCTACGTCAAAACGTCACACACACACAGTACTATAATACACTGGTGAGCATTCACACAGACTCAAAACCAGAGCCAGAGACAGAGCCAGACAGAGCTTGTGGTAGTCGTACAGCTGACCTGTAGATATCTGTAAATAGTTGACCCGAGGCGAAGGGCCATACGACTGGATCTCTACTTCATTACCCGTAGCCCTTAATACTCTATTAAACAGAATAATCCCCGAATTCCTTTAGAAGCTATTTTTGGAATTTCATTGGTATTTCTTGAAGGGTTTCAGCAGAATGATGGAGGACTTTATATAAATTTGCTTTAACCTAAGTAATAAAATGTAAGAAAATTGGGAAACACATGACAATTTTCAATTTTTAAAATAAATTAATAGCCAAGTTGAAATAGTAACGGATGATGAAACTTACTTGTCATTTACTATAGTATACACGCTACCACTAGTCACCTCCTGAGGTATGCAAGCGGTGAGGGGGGATGCTTCTCTAGTTGCCACCGCAGCTATCAATGGCAGACCAGCAAATCGAGCTGTTAGTTTGCACCACTCTCACACCGCAGAAGGTGACTAGCAATTGTGCGTATACTATAGTTTCATCTTTGTTATTGTGTCTAGAGTTCAAAGTAGGTTCATAATTAAAATTATCTCAGATTAAAATGATAATTTAAAATAAATTAGACTACCAACCTCATTTTGTAAACTAAATTAAAACTAAACTGATTAGGTACAACTGAAACTCAATATCTCTGGCTTATCCAAAAAATTTTTCACAAAATCGAATAAAAATTCTCCGATTTTATTATAAAAGTTTTCATAATTGGGTTTTTGGCGAAAAATATAATGTTTTCATTTTTAAACTTGCAAATTGGATACACTGCCGATATATTTCACTGCCAATGCAAATGACACTACAAGGTGAGGCCAAACCTATAAATTCACAATTTGGCTGCAAAAGCCATTGCGGAACTAAAAACCGTGAAACTACAGCCAAGACTTCTCGATGCAATGCACTATTCAAATATTTGCGGAAATCGAAATCTAAAGACAATACTTGCAGATGCATTACGTAAAGCATTGATAGGAAAGAGCTAGGACACTACAGTACACCACCAAGTTACCAATAGTTTTTTATGGAGTCGGAAGCCTTTATCATCACCTGAAGTACCTGAAGATGTTTGCTACTGGCCCTATAATTTCCAAACCTTCTACATTTGCCGATTTTCCTTGGGATGGCGACACGCCTGGGTGGCCTTAAAACTTTGTCACTAATTTATGAGCTTATTTGAAATGATTCATAACTAAACTTTACATATAAAACTGTAGCTAAAATTATTTCATATTTTAAAATTGCTTAACTAATGTCACATAAAAACAATTTTACGGTACCTAAATATGAGAAAAGAACTGTAAAATAATGTAGGTGCACACGTCCATAAAAAATATCTTATGGTTCGGTGGCGCAGCTTAAAAGTTATATTAGCGGTAACTCAACGTTTCCAGCGCATCAGGTTTTATCACTTCATAATTATGCTTAAATGAGTGCTTTCCCGGCTTGCCTATTATTTGGACTGACATTTTTAATCTACCCAGTCCTATTTAGTTTGATATATCCAGTCCAGTATGGTTTGGTAATTTCAAGTAATACACAGCGACTTTTCACTTTTTACATTGCTTGAGCCTCTATTATTATTTAACAAAATTGGTTGTCAGTAAAGTCGGTTTACTGACGATAGTTGAACGTGACAACGTCATACTTATGATGCTGTCCACGCGGACGCATCGCTCACTCAAGTAGGAGAGAGACAGATGTCGAACGCTGCCGAACGCGGAGGCCGATTGTGCCTCTTTGTCGCTCGTTCCGCGCTCTCGCTTGCACTTCAAACCTTAAATGGAACGCCTTAGAGCCAGGTAACGCCGCATGAGTCATGTTTTTTTCTTGCGTGCAGCCGGCTCCATCGAATTATAAGGCGTTATACGTCAAAATGAGTTCATAAGCATCATTATTAGAACGAGTGCAACACACTATTGTGCACTTTGGATCATGTATCATGTCAGCGTAACAAACGCATGTGAAATAAAAGCTCCTATGCTCTTGTTGTGGGATTAAATCATGCATGAATATGTAGTGAGCTATCTGCTTACCATAGCACAGAGGCGCTCGACGGCGGCGAAGAGTGCACGTTCACAGAACAAGTGAGCGATATCGTGCTTCCTCTCTTCACGTACACGTCCTGGGAGCCCCATATGCTGGCCGCAGCCGCTGCAACAAAACACAACCTTAGCACAACAGCACAAGGCACAAATACCGATGAACAACCGAGCCGGATGATAGAAAAGCCGTGTGTATTTGGATTTGGTTTGTTTGTATGCGGTATTGATGAGGATGAATGTAGGAAACTGCAGTCAAGATTTTGTTTGCTTTGTTCATAGAAATTGTTATTCCACTACCTACAGTTTTACGTTTTTTGAGTACAACGTTCTTAGATGATGTAACATTCCGAGCTTTAATATTAGATGAACGATGACTGGTAGATATGAATAATTTATGTTCAAAAATACAATTATCATACTCAGTTCATGGTACTAGCAAAGCTTGGAAAGAACGTTTGATGAATATGTTAAATTCTGAAACTCATTACTCTGATGCCTTAAGTAACTAGTATCACAAACTTTAACTCATTTGCTGCCACAATACCCACGACCTATGACCTATGGACCTATGATAGGCTTATGAATAAAGGCACCGCGCTAAACTCAAACATCATCTGAAATCGAGATCCACTCAAAACTGGATTATGCAAATAGATGACTTATACAAGTATAGCTTTAATACATCGCATCAAAACTCAAATCAAGATAACACTGATCTATCTTTAATGGAGCAATATCTAACTCGGCTCTAATAGACTTGCCAAAGTTACTCAATTTCGAGAAACTATTTATTTCAAATAACGACGCAACCGTTTATTTTTACTGCCGCTGTCGATAGAGTATTTTTAGTGAGAGGCCATTCAAGGCGTGAGTTCGTCTGCCAAGTTTTTGACTTAATTCACTACCAGTTACTGTGCTTATCTTTATTATTTGCAGTAACACTTCCAGGCGAAGTACTCTTAGTTTACAAACATGCTATGTTCTCGTAACTTCCACTCGCGACGAAAATCTGCCAAAACCAACTGTCCGACAAAATTGTATAATCAGCCCATAATGTTCTCTCTGCAGCTCTTGCAGCTGTAGTTTTAATATACCCTATGCTGGTTGTATAACACCAACAGTACAAAAATAAAGCAACTCCCTCTTGTTTTGTTGGGTCAGGCTTGGGTAGCTTTACGTTTATTGCAGTGTAGGTTATTTAATAATGAGAGAATAAATAAAATATACATAATGCAGCTTACAAAAATTTACCCGTTGCAAAACGTAATCAATTTCTCCAACGGTAGGAACCGAGCCGTGCACGTTCTTCTAGGCTTGGTTGCGTGGAACTGGTACCTTTAGACTCACCTAGCTGTAAGCTGTTTCAAAGTGATTCTTGTGATACTACAGAATTATTCATTTTTAACTTTGGGTTCGCGTTTCCGGTTAATTGCCAGTTGGACAGAGATCGTTAAATGCATAACCCCCCTTTGTAGTTTCATTGTAGTCGGGCAACGTAAACATTTCGCTTGCAAGTGTGTTCTTCCATTGTTGGACTATAATTAGGATGTTTCCTACATGGTACACAGTCAGTATCATTATGGTAGAATGTTTCTGTATTTCGTTCAATTAAATTATCAAAATGTCTGCAGTAACATTCGGGGATATAACGAGGAATATTCATTTGATGTATATTTTAATTAGGTTGTTTTCATCTACTTTTAGGATTCGTAAGGGGATCAAATAAGTTGTAGACGCACCTAGCTTTTAGACGTTTTAAAGTGATCCTTATGATACCATTAAATAAATATACGTATTTGGCTTTGGCTTTGACTTTGTTAAAGGCACGTCTAATGTAAAGGAGCACTAGCCCACGTACTCGTAAATCATGATATGGCATGAGGTTTGTTGGCGCAAGAGAAATTTCTATGGCTATACATTTCTATAGAACTAATGGAATTGACCAAGTTCTAAAAGTACTATAGAACTAATGGGCCAGTTTTCGTTTTATTAGTTCTACCATGGAACTAAAAGGATAAAAAAGTATTAAAAGTTCTATGACGTCACAGTCCTATAGAACAAATGGGAGTTACCGAAATTTCCTTGCTTCAAAGTTTATGGAAAAAAAATCTTTCCGGTTTTTTAATTTTTTTTTTTTTTTTCAAGTTATATAAATCTACTGAAGCAAAGATTTGCTGTATTACAGGATCATACATAGCCCCAGGTTTGGGTAAAATAACTGTTTAATGGTACGAAAACAGAAGAAGTCAAAAACATAAACGTAAGTACCGTTCTGCGGTGATATTAGCAAGACCTTAGTCTCATGTCCTTATAGTTGCACTGCACACTTCAAATCAGAAAACAGCAATGCGCGAGCATCACAGCACAAAAACAGAAGCACATACAGTGGCAACACTCCCCGGACGTGGGGAGTGCCGAATAATATAACATGGACAGCGAGTTCTGGCCGAAAGGTGTCGTGTTCAGGAAGTCTGTCGGAAACTTGACACGAAACACCGAGCACACGTCATCACCGACGCCTATGAAATATTTTATACCTACGAGTATTTCAGTATCGGAATTTATATTTCGAACATTTTTTCAAACTTATTCATACCTGAAATAAACGAACAATAGCAATGCGATGAATGAAATTCATGAAATGGTCGGAACTGACTCCAGATCTAAAGGACATTCTAGTTTGGAAATCAAGGCTGACTTTAATGAACGATGATTAATGCGAATGATGCAAGAACAGAAAGATAAGATAAGATGAGATAAGGTAAGAAGGGTACCTGAGGATCGGGGCGGGGCCGGGGTCGCCGGGATGTGGGACTCATCTGGAATTCAGAAGACAACAGCTTAGGAAGGGGTGAGGAATATTAAACAGCCCTAAATGAGTGACGTATTGTAATGACTCTAATTGATGAAGGTAGAGATAGATCGTTAAGGTTTAGTTAGAACATTCTAGTAGAAAAAGCAGTTGAAAGAGTACGTGGTACCTAAGACGTGATGGAGGATGAAACTATTTTGATGTGACTCCACAGCGCCGTAACAAACTGTATGAGCCTGAGAGACTGTTACTGCGTGTATGTATTTGACTGTGAGAAAGAGCTGTAAGTAATAAAGATAAGATCCTGGACGCATTAGGATTATTCACGTGTAACCGTGGTATGAATAAATGAACTTACTTAGGTGACTATCACGGCGGTCAAGTTGTGGTGGCCACCGAGATCTTTTCCTACACGATTTTACAGAAATTAATTGAATTGACTAGCAAACCATTTAAATTTGTAACAAAGAACACTATATTATTCAATTTAATTCACAAATCCGCAGCCCTAAATATAGTATATTACAAAGCGGGGTTGCCGCCATTTGAGTACCTTTACTTACCGAAGGTATCAAAACCAGATGATTATAAATTTAGATTCGTACGAGCAATAACCTTAGATAGTCGTGGTAGACCTGGATAGGGTCTAATTTATTATTCTGGGCACCGATTGCGCTAATGCTAGCTGTAATTGAAATTAAATCCACGTGAAAATAAACAAAATGAGCTAGTGAACTGCTAAAGCATAAACATTGAATAAATAACTGAAGTAGTACAAAAAGTATGCACAAAAATACCAGTTTGCAATAGAACATTCTGTTCTTTCGTTTTTGTCGATCAAAGACGAGGAATAAGAAAAAATCTGTGACACGAACGAACGAAGTAAAAATATTTGCGCAAAGTCTTAAAAAACTTAATTGGAATTCCGACTAGCTAGTAGCTACCCACATGAAATGCCTGAAAAGGATACTTTTGCTATAGAGTGAATTTAATGATATTGATAATGTTTGTTGTTGAAATTTCATGAATATGGTTGCGTCGTCGTTTTAGATGTTTTATTTTTAACATGATCATTAAAAAAGAGACTGAAAAGAGTAATATTACACCACAGTTTTTTTATTATGTTATGGACAAAAAGTTTTTTAGTAAAAGTTTAATGGCAGCTCTTTTTAAAAAATATACCTTTAGTTTGAATCTAGCAGAGTATTATTATTTAAACCCTCCTTTTAGGCAGGCGAAAAAAAAACCCATGTTAAAAATCGGCATTATTAAATTTTTTGTATCGTGAATTCGAAGTACAAATCTATATAAAATTGATTTACTTTCTGACCGACTGACTACCACGAAGAATATCCTACATGAGTACCTTTTTGTCTAAGCCTTGATCACCGGTAACTGACCTCCTATTTTCATCTACTTCATAGCACGTCCAGTCAAGTGAAGAGTATGGTGTGATGTTAATCAATAAAGATCTAAGAAGAATAAGAAGAGAAGTAATTATAATCGCAATTCTGTCTTCCGTTAAGGAAGGTTATACAGGGTTATTCATTATTAGCTGCAAATACTCAGGAATTAGGTTCAACAAATAAAATAAAAAATATTTATGAAATGATTTTTTTTAAGTTTTGTTATGAAAATCCCGAGAAAATCGATAAAGGAATCATTTGGCGCCTGACCTATTTTGACCTTTGATCCGCGCCCGCGCGCCGTGGGTGACACTCTGCGTTCAGACACCGCCTGGGTGGGTCATCTTCCTGTTCTCCATGGCAATCACTATGCAATAGCCGTAAAGAAATTAATAAAAATAAAATTTTGATACAAAAACTTAAAAAAATTTTTGATCAAAATTTTAAAAAATAATTTCATAAATATTTTTTATTTTATTTGTTGAACCTAATTCCTGAGTATTTGCAGCTAATAATGAATAACCCTGTAGAAGTATTAAGTGTGTGAGATTTACAAGTCTAACTATACTGGGCATGTCCTCGATCGAAAACAGAAAATAAAATCGCTGCGGGTATAACTCTGAAAACAACAAAGTTCGAACAAAGTCGCATGAAACACTAGTCTTGAAAACCCAATAGCCGAATACCCGGTGGATCAGCATGAAGCATCGGCGAACATTTTTCAGTGTAACAAGCGCAGTAATTGGCTCCCGGAGAATTTGAGGAGCTCGTGTGATGTATCATTGCCGAGGTGATGGATGAACGTGGCGGATAAAGTGCTAGTTATGCCGGAATTTGGTTACATTACACCTCTGTGGCGTAGCTGGCAACTCTGAGTGTGTTGCGGGGTCCATTCTCGCGGTATGTCAAAATGATTGCACAATCGTAAATATTGGTTCCTATAATTACTGTGTAGGTAGAGTCTGTTCAGAAAGAGAGCCGTCGTTGGATTGGAGGGCACTGCTGTGCTTAATTACCTTTTTTCTTTAGTGGGCAATACAATAGCGCGTCTGTTGCGTTTTGATCCTATCACAACTAGTGTACTATTCCTTTATTTAATTTTTATGATGCAAAATGCTGACAGAAAGAAAGGGATGAGCTGCCATATAAAAATCGAAACGTTAGTTAGAAAAGAAATAAAGAAAATACATTTATTTTGAACACACAACACACATAAACACAGCACAAACAGAGTACATAACAGAAAAAGAAATAAAACAGAATAGTAAACAGAACAAAGAGTAAATACAAATATGTAAGTGGAGCACAAATCAGTCTCTAGTCTAGTCCCTATGCGTATCCCTATAGTTCACAATTTGGCCAAGACGGCTCTCTTTCTTAACAGACTCCACTTGTTTTTTTTTTTTAATTTACTAAATGTCAGAAAAGGCGCTTATTTACGTTGAAATCGTTACAATGATGAAATGATTGTACTGTGTGTATGAAAATCGGGATGATTTGAATTAATTGGTTAAAATTATAAACCTGCGCACATCTAGGTGATGGCGATGGTGATCAGTGAAACGCTATCAAATATCTCTATCATATTTAACAGCGTTTCACTGATCGCCATCGCAGATCGCTTAGGCGCAAGGCGTAACACGATTAACTGACTTGAAAGTAAGAATACGAATCAACTCATGCTTGGCTAAATATTTTTGTTTTGAAAATCCTTCCCAAGCATTTGCTATCAGAAATACTTTAATAGATGGTTGGTATTTTCAAATTGCAGAAACCTTAGTTAAATTCTTAGGAGTAACTTCTCCGGTCAAACTTCAAGAAAATTAATCAAACTCATAAAATTGCTTTGTTTTAGTTATTGCTGGGTTTTCTTTATTGTCTTTTGTTTGCGAGACATCATGTTTTATAAAGGGTTCTTTTGTTTTTTGTCGTATTATAAAAACCAGTGGATACACCCGACTTTGTCTGCATTTATTTTAAGTCTTACAGAATATAGAAGAAAGAAAGATGAGAGCAAGCTAACTAAACTTATCTAAAATATTTTATGCGGTATCACGTAAATTTAGTTCTGGCTAATTTGACGTATGTACAGTAACCACACTTGAATAATAAATGCTTATTAAATCATTTATGTTGTGATATTTATTCATTAGTGTTACTTTAAATTGAACTTTAAAGTAAACAGAATAAGAACTTTACAGCCATACTTATAAACGCAATTTAAATTTAATCATTGCTTAAAATTATGCCTGTTGCTGTTTGTCATTACCCAGTGTTAAGAAATGGCATTAGTTTAGCACTGTTTATCTTTTGGCATAGTTTTATAAGTAAGGCCATTAATGTTCTACTATATTTTAGTTCGTTTTCTGTTACGACAGCATGCACTAGCCACCATTAAGCCCTTGATTGCTTGGTCACGAGGTTAAAAGACTAAACAACAAATACAATAGAAAAGAAAAGGTAGGTATGTAACCATAGTGCTAAGAAATAGAACCTAACTCAGCATGATATGGGTTGACAACTACCTACGCTGGTCTTCCTTATAGGTTGATATTGATTGGCAAAGAATACTTTGTAACGAAATATTATCAACTCACGTTTAACTTGTAGTGTACCCTTGACATGCGAGAAAATAATGAAGGAGTAGCTTGTAATAATGTACTGTAATCTATACCTACTAATATTATAAAGCTAATGAATGCGCTAATCTCGAGAACTGTTGGTCTTGATTGAATAATTATTTTTGTGTTTGTGAGGAAAAGCTATAGACTAAATTGCAATAAATAAATGATAAATGATGATGACTTCCTTGATAAATGGACTATCCAATTCCATTTATCAAGGAAGTCTATAGCTTTTCCTGCTGCCTATAGGCAATGCTACGGCTAATAGGAACAGCATCAATGCAAAATATTGCAAAAATCTACGTCTATCCTTTTCTAACACGTAGGGACTTTTCTAAGTATATCCTTTTCTATCACATAAATAATTTTCGATAAATTTTAGATTTTGTCAAAATGTTCTAGAATAGGATGCTACGAAACGTTTTTTAATGTTCTTTAACATTCTGGAATACCCAGAAAACGTCGGGCTTCGTTGCTAGTTACATATACTTATTCAGTACTACTACTAAGTAGGTATGAACACTGGGTAGATTCTTACAGGATTTACGGAGTGGCTAAAACCAAAGAATCCTGAAGTTAAGCGCTTTAAATCTTCATGTAAGCAATCACTACTAACTCCCAAGTGAAGTTACGGATAGTAGCTAGTGAACCATATATCTAGGTTATGGAAAAAAAAACATTGAGTTCAACTTATTCCAGAACAATAAGTGTAATTACATCTAACGTTAAAGCGAAATTAGGCCATTCTAAGATAATGTCTTTATGATTTCATCAACCCTTACTTAAATTTGGGGTCGTTTGCAATTCACCCCTCATAATACATGCGCGGACAATTTCAATTCTTCATTATACATTCTGTTTTTGCTAGCGACGAGGTTTGTTGATAGAATATTAAAATAAAAATAATAAAACCTTTGTAAATTATTTTTTATGTGGAATATTTTATAACGATTCTGTTCTTCTAGAAACCAATTATGAAAATAATAGGCATGAAATACTGGTTTTACAATTTCCTTGATGTTTAAGAATTACCTACAGGTGAAAGCGATGGCGATTAGCTTTGACAGCGCTACAGCTGATCGCCATCGCCATCGCCTCGATGTGCGCAGGCCTTTAAGAATTAACTTCTTCTTATCGTGCCACTGCTTCTTTCAAACCAAGCGTGGTGATAGGATTTCAAGTGCGCCTCAAAGAGGCTTCTTTCATACACATGAGAGGTGAGAGGCGCTCTTTTCGTGCACACATGTTTTCGAACTTTTTGTTTTTTAAGTTCCACGACATGTCGGTTTCCTCACGATGTTTTTCTTCACCGTTTGAGAGTACTGGCATAGTACACATAAGTACATTTTACGACTGAAAAACTCATTGGTACACGATTGGATTTGAACCCACGACCTTACGATTGGAAGGCGGGGCCGCTACCACTAGACCACCAGTGCTCTCTAAGAATGACCTAACACGCCACGAGCCCTTCAAATGCCAAAATGTATAAATTATGTAACTTGTATTCCTCAACGTTTCATCGCATACAAACATCGTGAGGGTTACCCCCATCTTGAGCATAAAGTAATGTATGACATCCATAGGTCGTGCGTGGTGCGCGCTCACACAACGCGGCGCACTAATCCCGCATTCGTCACGCGTCATATTAGGGGCCCGGCTAATGCTGCGATACAGAGTGGATACCATCGCTCACGGGCGCAAACTGGGCCCCAACCAACAATGCTGGGAAAAATGCCCATTCAGATGAGAATTTATTGGAGAGAACTGAGATTAGCTCGAAATGGTAGGTGGAAGAAATGACGGGCGCAGCCGTGTGTGGCAAGTCAAGATTTGGCGGTTTCTACGCAATAATGTCATGCTACAAAAAATAGTACCTACTAAAACGAAGTGGAATTAGATTTAATATATTCTACTATATAAAAATAAGTCGGGTTTTCCTTGACGCTATAACTCAATAACGGCTGGACCGACTTGGCTGATTTTGGTCTTGAATGATTTGTGGAGGTCCAGAGAAGGTTTAAAAGGTTTTTTTTTTTCAACGAGAACGGTAACGGCGAGCGAAGCCGCGGGTGGCCGCTAGTATGTGTATAAAAAACGTCGTAGGAAATAACATCAATCAATGTCAACAATACAAATATTGCTGTTTTGAGGCAAAATATCGTTTGCACTACTGTGATGTCCCAAAGATATTGGTAGCGAGTGACATGACTGGGCAAATGAGACTAAATATTTGTTTCTAGCAACGTTCAAGTGATACTTCTGGGCATTGCAAGGGCAGATAGGTCACGGTTAAATGGTTCTCGAATGGTTCAATCTTGACACAAAACAACATTATTAGTGAAGATAGGTCACTAGAGCCAAGAGGTGGACCGTGTGTATTTTTTTTGTTAATACATACTTAAGAATACATTAAAACCCAGACAGAGAACGATCTGTGTTCACCACACAAATATTAGTTTTTAGTGGGGTTCGAACCCACGACATGCGGCGCAGAAGACAGAGCGCAGAAACCAACTGAGCTGAGTCTTAAAAGGTTAGTCAAAAATAAATTACCTTCAACCAGCAGTATAACTGCCATGTTAATTTTGGGTTCAGTATTTATCTGGCACTCGTAGACGCCAGCATCTCTTGGCTGCACGTAGTCTATCTTCAGGTCCCAGTCGTCAGACGGCTCTGGGTGGAGGACGCTGAACCTGGCGTCTCCGGTGTACGTGAAGATGTGTGACGTCAGGATGTGCAGATCCCGTTTCCTCATCCAGGATACCTGCAGAGTGAAGGTAGTGTTGAATGCTATAGGTGGAATATAGTTGGGCATCCTGTAGACCAAGCTCACTAGCGACAAACTAACATGGACCAGAAGGGGGAGGTATTTGCCCGACAATGGGATGACCCATAACCAGAACGATATACATAAAACAAATACACAAGAAAACAATGATAACAATAAGTACGCGTATATAAAAATAAAATATTGCCAAAAATTCAAACAATATTTGAAATTGTTTAAATGGCAAACGCATATAACCAACTGATAATGCAAACATTAATTATATTATCGTGTAAAACAACTACGTAGTTCTAGGAAGCTTAAAAAAAGAAATAAATAAAAATATATAGTTGGAATATGGATTGAATTTAACACAAAATGTTGAAAATAAGTCTGGTGCAGTTCCATGGAAAAAGTAATGGCTCTATTTACATTTTGTTGAAGAAGCTTACATAAAAATTACTTAAATTGCATCATTTTGTATATGAAACGTTTTGCTTAGTATTGTTTAAAATGCTACTGTGAAAAATCCTATGCATTATTTTGATTTATGACCTCTACAAACCTTGTGAACCTAAATCTTCATAATCTAAAATTGTAGTACAATCTCTGTTCCACTAAGAGCTTTGTAACTAAGTTTGTCACTGAAACCTCAACATCAATACACCCAAAATGAAAGTTTTCAATTACACTAGTTGAAGTTTAACCCAGTAGATTACAAGACCCCAGGCCATATCAAGTTACTAAAGATTAAGGTTAAACTAAGGTCAAACTGACGCGAACCATGTTTTACTTTTTTAAAGAAAAGCCCTCAAACTAGCCAAAAAAAAGCCACTTTATTTTACTTAGCTTCAAGAAGTGCTTAATTTTTTGATTAAATAAATATGAGGAAAACATCGTGACTGTACGTCACGATGTTTTCCTTCACCGTTTGAGAACACTGGCATAGTGTACAATTACATATAGTTTTGGGCAGAAAAACTAATTGGTACATGACTAGATTTGAATTCACGACCCGATCTAAATCGGAATACAATATCAAACAGAGAACAAACATCTGCGTTCACCACACAAATACTTGTTCTCGGTGGGGATCGAACCTACGAGCTTCGGCGCAGAAGACAGAGCTACTGCCAACTGTGCTAAGAGGCCAGTCAGATCAGATTGATTTAACTCAAATTCTGATAATGAAAGGCTGCGCTATCGTATTAGGGTACTCCTGTAAGAGTGGGGCAATGGTTATAAATAAATAAACTGATTGAATTTCTATTGGCTTTTTGAAGAGGCTGGTTGCCTTTCCGCCACAAGGATGATCAGTCATTCTTTACAATTGCAATATTACTCGTTTAACTTAGCTGCTTTTGATGAGTAACGCCATTTATAAACGTTTCAAATTCTCAATGGCGAGTCTGAGAAATTAGAAAATAAATTCCCCCGCTTTTCGGCCACTCTTTGTTTTTGTACGTAATTAGAGTAAGCCGGCCTTAGCTCTGTAATTAAGCAAGATGGAACGTCCACAGACTGTTTACAACCTTTAAATAATAAAATTAACTATGCTTTTCTTTTTAAGTAGATGCATGGTCGCCAAAGTAAAGACGGAACAAATTGCTTGACAATTGTATTTTTATACAAAAGAAATAATTCATAAGAATAATATGAACAGTGGCTAAAACTGGCTTAGGTTAAATGTTGCTCACATTCTGATATGAAAGGTATGGGTGTCAGAGCAATTACATTGTATAAGACTTAGCAACATTTCATCTCTGAGTGGTTGGTTGATGCAGTGTTTTTTTTATACAACTAGCTGACGGAACAAGCATATGGCCCACCTGATGTTAAGTGGTAACCATCGCCTATAACAAAGCATTGCTTCGTAGGTCAAACACTTCAGGAACGTGGCCTATGATCCACTTCCCTGCGTCCATCAACTTGAGGCATACATTTTTCAGCCTCGTGCGCCAGTAATTTCAGTGTATATAGGAAAAATCACGACAAACGTGTTCTAATATCTGATGTAATAATAATTGTGGTAGATAGGTACCACTCAAACTCAAGAAGGGGCGACTTGTTACGAAATTTTCCCATTAAAAATAGTTACACGAGGATATCCAAATAATAGTTATGCGATGAAAAGAGGATATCTTAGATTTCTCAAGATGTTTGGCAATATTCCAATCCATCAATCTCAATCTTGACTTGAGTTTCTAAACCCTTTTGACCACCTGCCGACCCTAAGGGCCCATTTTTCATTGTCGACATCCCATCGAGCCTTCCATAGCCGCTCCGCTGAACGCCATATTAATGGACCTTGGATCCTGTTGCCGAAAATAAATAGGGACCTGACGTGTTCTGTGGTGCATTCCTTATATATTGTTTTCGTTTGGATTCGCTGTCATATCTTTTTACGGTTGGACAAGCGCTTATTTCGCATGGAAACGAAATTTTATGATGTTCATATGTATCTTTTTGAAAGAGACATAAAGTTACGCGCATGATATGACCCGTTTAAAGTCAAAAATATAAACTTTTATCTTTGATACTTTGCGATGCAGATGTTTCAAAAAAAGAAGATCAAAACTTGAATGATTTTAAACAAAATCGTTCTTATTTACTACGCTAATATCCCGTAACAAATTACAACTATTAAAATTAATTTAATTAGATCATGAAATCTAATTAGTATGCAAATGTTTTGTCCATTCTGCGAGGTCAATTAATTATTCAATCATGACCATCAGATTATGATTATAATTACAATCTGTCGACCGTTGGATATAGCTCTGTTATTACAGGTAACGATAATACCTTAGTTAGACGCCATCTTGTCATAATCAAAGCTTCATGTCAATCCATTGTCTGTACTAACTTGTAGGGTTAACACTTAACCCTTTGTACAATATAAATAATAAATATTTACCGACCAACCTAGCGCCATAATTTAAGCAAACCTTTCAGATTCATTTATTTTATTCCAGTAAGATAACATTCCAGTACCTTCAAACGGTGAAGAAAAATATCGTGAGGAAACCGGCATGTTGTAGAACTCATTAAGCAATGAATAAATGAATATAAGAATCTACAAAGTTTGAAAACATGTGTCGAGTGCACGAAAAGATCCTTTCTAAGGCGCACTTGAAGTCATCTCACCACACTACTGGTTTGAAAACAATCATCTATTGTAGATGATGTCTATAGCGTCAGGGGCAACTGGTGATTACTCATGCCCCTACTTACGGGACGCTATAGTGGGGCAGGATTTTTAGATGGAATAGGCTACCATACCATGCTGACAGCTTATTTTTTATTTATTTTTATTTGACCAGCTGATGGAACAAGCATATGGCCCACTTCATGATAAGCGGCAACCATTGCCTATAACAAAGCATTGCCTCGTAGGTCACGCTTTTTAGGAACTTGTCCTACGAAGCACTGACCTACGTCCATGAACTTGAGGCATATACAACATGTCCCAAAATTCAACGATAAGCCGGCACCAGAGGATGGACCTACTAATGACTACTCGAGAAAAAAAAAGAAAAAAAAAATACCTCTACTTTTTTTTAAATTACTTAAAAAAAATGGAAATTCTTCGAAAATGTATACCCCTTATGACACTTTTAACTACCATGACCACAATTTTTCAAATATTTCAGTTTTTTTGTTTGTATCGGCAACCTAAGTAGTACTACTATTCACCAAAATCTTTGAAAATTACAGAATTTTCGTAGTTTTATACAAAAAAACAACCAAAAAAAATTATTTCCCTAAAATTTTGAAAGGTTTTAACGTTCAGTAAACTTTAACTCATCGTAGTGTAAAAAAAAAATATGGACACTACTATGGCAAGTTTTTTAAAAAATTAGCGCAACTAACCTAGATTTTAAAATGGTATAATACTTTAGGAAAACTAGCCACAAAAAAAAAATAATGACACTTTTTCTAATCAAGAACCAAATTTCATAAGTTGTTGTTAATAGTAATCACTTCTACTATGTGCCCAAAATAGATTTTTGTTGTTGGAAAATGTTTAAAAAAAAGTAGAGGTATTTTTTTTTTTTCTTTTTTTTTCTCGAATAGTCATTCGTAGATCCATCCTCTGGTGCCGGCTTATCGTTGAATTTTGGGACACCCTGTAGATGTTTAGCCTCACGTACCAGTAATTTCACCGGCACCCACACCCTTCGTACTGGAACACAGCAATGCTGCTTCAAGGCAGAAATAGGCATGGTGTTAGTACTTCCCCGAACGAGCCGTTCTCAAAAAGCTCTACTACTAATAAAAGCTTAGCGAGCCAGTCGGCCTAATCCACAGGAAAGACATGGTCAATACGTGCGCAGCTGGCTAATCCACCTCCTAAAATTAAAACATAGGATCTAATATTGATAACTGGCGTATACCATTCTGTAGTACCGTTAGTATTTTATATAACGCCTTTTGTAATCAAGCCAGAACAAAGGGAAATGAGTAATTTTATATATTAAAACGAGCGCAATATTATTTTATGTTTTAGGTCAACTCTTATGAACGCGTCCATTCATCCACTTTCCTGTCTCTATTATGGAGGGTTACTATAATTATTCAAGGCTTAATTAGAAGTATTTCAGCATACAACAGTTAACACCCTGTAACTTGCTCCCAGCTAGTCCCACCCGCCACTAAGCCTCACTATCTTGCGCAATAATAAGTAATTTATGCTCGGCCTTACGATGATTGAATAGCCGTCCAATGCCGTTCTCAGACACACGAGCAAATAATTAACAGATAAAACAATCTTGATTAAGTACATGAAATAAACATTGAATATGGTAGACAAATAATTTAATAAATTTTGTGAACAACCCACAAAAGACAATCGAGCCCTAAATTAAGTAGAGCTTGTACAGGAACCAGTAGGCTTACAACGAGCTCTGTCTGGCTCTGGTTTTGAGTCTGTGTGAGTGACTGTAAAAGTAAACTGTGTGTGTGACGTTTCGACGTAGTATTTATTTAGACAGCACTCACACAGACTCAAAACCAGAGTCAGACAGAGCTTGTGGTAGGCCTACAGGTAAAAGTAAACTGGCCTTTGCATCTATTGTAGATGATTAATTTAGCGTCAAAAGCAACTGGTGGTTACACAAGCCCTAATCGCGGGATGCTATAGTGCTTGGGACAGAGTCTTAGATGAATAGCAGCCCAGCACCTATACCATCCTGACAGCTCAGTCCGCCTAATCCATAGGAAAGACATGGTCAATACGTGCGGAGCTGACTAAGCCGCGGGTGTCCTCACGATGTTTACCTTCACCGTTTGAGAGCATACATTTTTCGTACTCATTGGTACATGACTGGATTTGAAACCACGACCTTAGGATCAAAAGGCGGAGCCGCTACCACTAGACCACCAGTGTTTTGCGTGTTGTATCGATCACAAACATGAATGCGTAAATTTCGATTAATGCAAGTCTACATAATATGTCGTTATTGGGAGGTTATTTCAAATCAATAAAAAAAAAGCTTTATTCAAAATGCATCAAAATATTTCGCCCTCACTAATGAATGAAGATCTATCTCTGCATTCGTTATGTCCTCGTGTGCCAGCTAGCCTATCATGGAGGTATTCTCCGAATGGCACAGATAAATTATCTTGGCACTTGCGACCCGAACAATAGTTCCCTTTGAAGGAGGAATTATTTCAATTTGCAAAGGAATCCCGCTTTTAGGCTCAAATTAAATTGTTATGATTTGCTGATTATTCCTCTAACTTTGCTCTTTGATAATATTTAATCATAACAATTTGCGTTTCTTGGAATATTTGAAACCAATTTATACAAAAAAATGTTTGCTAATATTTTATTCATTTTGTTGGTTTATTTCGTATTGGCTTCTATTTTTTCGATCTTTAATCATAACGGAAAAATCAAACGCTCTCATAGTAAAAAAAAAAACAGTATTTAAACTTGTTTGGATCTTCGAATATGCAATCAAAAACCACCGTATTTCTATGCACTTACAGTTCTATTTCCTATGTGCTTGGCTCGACACCGCAGCACCGCTACTTGACCGACGACTGACGTCACGTTGCGAGGCGACACGTCGTCAAAGTACGGCCGCTCCGCTCGCAACCCTTCTGGGAAGTTGGATCCTGGCAGCGCTCCTAGACCTGGAACAAGGAAAGGCTTGTAAGGTATTGGGTTTTCCTGGAAATATTTATTAGAAGGCGTAATTTTCCAGTAGATCAAATACAAAACAAATACAATTCGTTTATTAATAAGTCAATGTCATGGTCGTATGGAATATACAATTAATTTAATTTATTTTTAACAAACAAAAATAAAAAAATATTTGAGTATTATTCAAAATATTTTTTTTTAAACATAAAATTAAGTAATACACATTATCGCTTATTATCGTGAAAACAAATAAATGTGTTCATATCCGATGCCGATCCTCGTCAGGCTGATGACGATGATGAAGTTTGGTCAAAGTCTTCATAATAAAGTACTGATGATGAAACTGCCATCATCAGTACTTTAAAACCAGTGTGATGATAGGAAAATATGTGTGTCTCAAAGAGGGTCGTTACCTACTATTAATAAACGATGGGCAGCTGAAAGCGATTTATTCCGCAGTAGAAGTTTCTTTGTTGTTAAAACTCGATCTAATTATGCAGCGAAAAAGCTTAATTTTAAATTGTTTACACTCAAAAAATAACTTTTATTACAACAGCGTGCCAGAAATAATTGACGTCACAATATAAACAGACGCTCCCAACAGTTACTAAGATGAATGAGACAAGTGTCACGGACCTCTTTTTCTCTCGCGTGCTGTGCGAGTGAGACTGCAATAATCCCGACTCCAATCTTAACATATTTGCACACGCCCTTAGCATTTTTCCTCAGCCGAATTGCAAAGCCCATAGAAGGCCACATAGGTAGATTGTCTAGAACAGTTAAAAATAAGATCCCTGTAAATATTACCTACTTTGTGGTAAAAATACTAGGTATATAGACAAAATAAAACAAAATAGGTATTTGCTATGGAATTATGTGTATTTCATGATGTTGGATTAGATTTGGGCAAATTAACGCCTGAATTTATCATTTATTTATTGCATACATGTTACATTTATATTAGCTTAGGTATTATTGAGCTATAAGGTGGACATGTATCCTGTAGGGCGCAGCAATTAATGATAAATGATAAGGAAAATAAAGAAAAGACTCAAAAGAACCAAACCTTTGAATTAGTTTAGTGACAAAATTAATAATGTATTGTGATAGTGTTACTTTTATGAACAAATAAACAAAGTGTTAAATAGAGACAGTAAGTAAAGTGTCAATGGACACATTATTCTAGGTTGCCTGGAAGAGATCGCTCTCAGTGATAAGGTCGCCCATTGTTTTGCCTATAATCGTTTACTTTCATATCCTGTACTATATTTTTTTGTGGTGCACACAAGAGAGTTATTATCTTTCTATCTTTTAGTACCTAATACTTATTCTATAAAACTAAGTTCAAGCTAAATTGCTTATAAGCCTACTTGGCAATACTGTGATATTATTAGGGTACCGCATAGAAGTGGTACACTAATTAGTTAAAAAACATTGTTTGAGTTTGTCAGAAACCAGTGCCAAAGCTAGTGATGGGCCTTGCTTGTGTGTGTACGTCAAAACTTGGCGGAACCAAACATTTGCTTGGAAAACAAGCCGTTCGATGATAGTTGTGATCGCGGCCGCCATGTTGTGTTAAGGCCTGCGCACATCTAGGTCGCTGGCGATGGCGATCAATGAAATGCTGTCAAATATTACTGTCAAATTTGACAGCATTTCACTGAACGCCATTGCCAGCGACCTGGGTGTGCGCATACCTTTGTAAGTTCTTACTTGCCATAGTAATAACAAGATACATCGACTTGATTAATACTACTTTTGCTTTATTAGAAAACATCATCATCATCGAACCCGAATCGAAATTCACAAATTGATATTGGCAACCCTGACACGTTTTTATAGTGTTTAGTACAATTCTTAAGGAAATTTTTGAAACTTTTATAATGGCCCAAAAGTTAAGAGCCGAGCGGGATTTGAACCCACGACCTTCCCCTTGGTACGGGACTGCGATTAAGATGCGATTAAACAGCGGTCAGTGTAGCCCCATACCAAGGGAAGCTCGCGGGTTCAAATCCCGCTCGGCTCTTAATTTTTGTGACATTATAAAAATCCTGCTAAGATATTTAATTATGATTTTCACATCGTCGGTGATCCATCGGGTAGATATTTTAGATCTTAATTATTGATCATTCTATGTAAGCGTTTGAGCTTTAAATACCTACAGTTTTCTCTTTGATAATACATTTACCAACCGTTATTTTATATGGTTATGTCAAAAAAAAACCCTTAAAAACTTTTAAACAAGAAACCAATTTTTCAATAGCAAAACCTTTATGTTGTTAATTTAACTTCAACCCAAAGTAAAAACGTAAAAGAAAAGGCATATCATTATCGGAGTGTCTCGGTGAGCTGTTCGTTTCCGGATGTGACGTCACACCCGCCGAACCGGAAATAAGAACGGAGCCTTTGCCCGCCCTCTTATAAAGGAAACACGGGAGAGTATATAAAACTGTGGTTTGGTCACGAACTTAGCGGATTAAATTTTTTGAAGGTAATAAATTGTTTAAATAAATAATTTGGAATAAATAATATCCGTATTTAAAAACAATAAGACATATATTATGGTATGTATATCTTTAGGGAGCAGCGGTGCGTAATGAATGAGACTTTTGTTCCGACTATAAGCATGAAAATGAATCAAAAAAGTTGCTAGTTCGTCGTGTAGAGTAGAAGCTGTAATAAATGAGACTTGAAAATGAACCAATATTCCAGATCGTCGTGTGACCCGCCAGTTTCATCGCCACACACGATAAGTCTGCGGTGCAGCGAGAAAATGGAAATGACAACGATGAAGTTCTTTTGTGACTTCATACCTACCGCTACGTAGCCTCTACGGCGTAGCGACGTAGCGTCTTCGTAGAGCTTGTCTTTTGTCTACTAACGTGTCCAATTCTTTGTTGAACGCATACTGCGATCGTAGAAAACTAAGAAGGTCGAATGCGGCGTCTTTCTATTTGAACAAATCGTTTGTGTGGAAGTGAATATTCTTTGCAGTGAATTTTCAATACTCCACGTCAACTCAGTTTTCTAGATCTACGACTCAAAACGATATTTGAATGAATCGTTCTTGTGGAAGAGAAATTTCTTGGAATTGAATTGTCAATACGTCAATTTTCTAGAACAGAGAATAAGTAATGTTGCTTGAACTACAGAAAAATTCACTTAGATATAGCAAATTTCTCTAGGCCACCCCTTCTTCCTTAAGTAACTGCATTGAACTCAGTATTTTACTGCTAAATTCAACCGTGAGCCAGTATAAAGTGGTATTATGTTTGTATCAAAATATCGGTTGTATGTAACGTCGGTTTACTGACGATAGTTGAACGTGACAACGTCATACAGCTGTCCACGCGGACACATCGCTCACTCAAGTAGGAGAGAGACAGAATATGTCGAATGCTATCGAACGCGGAGGCCGATTGTGCCTCTTTGTCGCTCGTTCCGCGCTCTCACTTGTACTTCAAGACTTAAATGGAACGCCTCAGAGCGAGGTAACGCTGCATGAGTCATGTTTTTTTGTGCGTACAGCCGTCTCCATCGAATTATAAGACGTTGTCACGTCAAAAGATGTAACACCTTCGTGATATCTTGATTTTTATTTTGTTATAATACAAAAGTAGGTAATAAGCGCTTCTAGGCTACTGCTGTGTATACGATAATTGCTGCGATAATACAAACAACACAACAATTAAACAACACGTCAACTTGCAACACAGTGAATTTGTTTTTCGATATAACAAGTCGCGTGATTGCAGCTTACACACAATTACAGTTTTTACCCCATTAGCACCCCCAGCCACCCCTACGGCAGCACGCGAATCGTGTAAACTAAACTATATTTACACGCAGGGGAATGTCAATATTGTGCAATTTTAATTTGAATACATTTGTTTTGGAAATTGGCACAAAAATTTCGTTTAATATTTATATGTGAATTGAACTGAACATTGTCGTCTCATTTGGACGGTTGTTGCGGACATGTTATTTACTGTATTCTGTTAGTTTTGTAGGATATCATGCAATGCAGTGAGCCAAATAAATTGCTTGAACGTTGCTTTTTAACATACGTTTTTAAACTTTTTCTAGAGCAACCAAAGTTTAGGGCTCAATAGACCGACGATATTATGAAAATTGCGGGAAGTGTGGACGGTAAAGCCTCAAAATCAGTCTTCCTGGAAACGGCAGGGAGGTCTATGCCCAGAAGTAGACTTTTTTCGGCTGATGGTAATGAAAGATCACATTTGAATTAAGCTCTTTAATAAGTAGATCCTATTTTTACTGCACCAAAAGATTATTTTTTTTTCCTCAAACCCGTGGTTCTGTAAAACAATTTATTCATAAAAAGCCTGAAGAACTCTGCAAAATATAAATACAAAGCGAGTCATAAATAGGGTACCGTCAAGTGGTAGAGTTTAGCTCCGCCCTTGACGCGGACACACCATCATTACGGTAATGAATATTAACACGGTAGTGACGTCCAGAAAAGTGGCCGGAAACTGAACCACTTTTTTTAAAAGCATTAATTATTTATAATTCTTTATCAGAAGGTTTCTTGGAATAAATTACTAGCAGTAATAATGCCAGCTATTGTGTTAGAAACCGCTCGTAGCTTGCTTCACGTGTAGCTTCATTACTGTCAATTTCTCGGCATAAATAGTAGCCTGTGTGTTAATCTAGGTAACAAACTATACCTATATTAACAACATATTTAATATCGGCATGCCAAATCTAAATTTCACCTAAATCAGACTAATATTATGGGTGGATTAAACCACTCGTTTGATAGGTAAGCGGTCGTAAGTGTGTAACGCCTATGTACAGTCGCGGTATGAAAATGTTCGTTACCTTAGAGTCGGTTTTCGCTTGCACCAGTGCCTTGATCATGAACACATTATGACATAATTTGTGACGTTTACTTATCGGTGTATTCTGTCTATTCAGTTTCAAATGTGATCGTGATACGTTGAACAAATCAAATAGATACGTTGAACAAATCAAATTGAAAATCGACGAACATTTTCATTCCGCCACCGAATACATAAATAAAAGCCTAAAATATTTCTATGTGCGCATCAAATAGTAGAACGGCTAAAAAAGTTGCATCCCAACACTGGGCGTGAGCATCGGCCACTAACGAGTGTCAGCTAAGGTCGAAATGAGGCCAATATTAAAATTCATACAACTCCATTACACTTTACATAATTCTTTAATGAACCCGCTTCGTAAATCATAGTGGAGGCCGCCACTTGCAAGAGGAGTTTTATTTAAATAATTTGACCCTTTAAGTGATGATGGGACGGTGGGCCTTTTATTTTTAAAAGAGTTTTATGTTAGTTTTCTTTATAAATAAAATGATTACTCTATCCGATTTTTATCTATCCTTTCCATCCAAAGGTTGTCTGGAAGAGATCGCTTTTAGGGATGAGGTCACCCATTGTACTCATTATTTTGTAATAGTTTCTGTATTTATTTCTTTGTGTACAATAATTAGTTAATCTATCTATTACTCCGACAAACGTTAAAATAATTTGTGTAATGTTTATGACTCAATCACGCGTAGCAACTGAGCTGATTGGGACAAAACTCAGTGTCGGACTTGTCAAAAAGTACTTAAATTAGTTTTTTATCAATTAATACTTTTAACATATTATGTGTGCCTCAAGTGCAGGGCAGTGCTACGACACGATCCTGACGCACGTGACCTACGGGGCAAGGCTTTGTTATAGGCAATGGTTACTGCTTAACATCAGGTGGGCCATTATGGATGGATTTCTCTCCACCTTAACGACAACAAAAAGTAAGTAGTGTAACCTCTAAGTACCTATTGTACTTAGAGGTAGGTAAAATTAATATTATATGTATAAGTAATACGTTTGACTATATTTTCTACTGTTAATTTTTTTTTTTTGTGTGATATGGGTGTGTATGTGTTTACCTACTGTACCTGCAATAAACAAATTTTATTTTATTTATTTATTTATTATTATTATGCCTGTTCTATCAGCTAGTCGTATAAAAAAATTTTGATAAATTAACGATGGGGCTGCAAACTCGTTAGACACTGTTTTAAAATTAATTAAATATGCTGCATGAACGATAAAAGCAAGATAGCTTGGTTTGTTTTACAACTTTATCCTGACTTTTATGTCAAGTAAAATTAAGTAAAGCATAAAAATATTATCGGTTCACGTAAAACTGACCGTCCACTCGACGGGCTTAAAGCCCCGTAAACATGAGTAAACAACACTAGTAAAATTCAACACCACTAACCCCTTATTACCTATATTCACTATCTGGCCCCAGTAGTCTGAAAAAGTGCTGATTCGCCCCATTCTTAGCAATTAACCGGGTATAATCTGCCCCATAAAAACTAACTCTACTATGCGTGATACATAAAAAGATCCCAATGTGGTTGCGGACGTGACATGACTGGGAATTTTGGGGTATATTGGGACAGTCGGACACAAACGTTGATAAAGTTTTTTTATAGATGACTCATGCATGACTGTAACACAGCAGACATCTTATAAGGGCTTATTCCACTAATCCCCGTTGTTAGTGAACTTTTTGTTCATTATTCCCCGTTGACACCGATTTGATCTCGTAACGGGGATTAGTGAACTAAAAAGTTCATTAATCCCCATTACGTTAAAAATAAATTACTAATAAGATCGATTTTTACTTCGACAGTAAGCACTAATAGAATAAAAATAAGGATGTAGTCAAGTCAAAAGGCATTAATTTATTCAGCTATGCAACAAGGTTCACTTTGAAATGTTTTAAAGCTAGGAGAATCTCTAGTTAAATTAAAGTTAAGATATTTGAAAAATCCAACGCTGAAATACAAGTTTACCGGTACGCCGGTATACTTGTATTTAGCAAGTAAGTGTTTTGTCTTGTCGAGATCTACATTCCGGGATGCAAGCAGCAACACTGGGATATTGATGTAGCTGTCAGTACTTAATATGGCTTATTCCATAGCATCGGAAATGTCCCACGTATGGCGATAGATATGTTTTTAAGTGCGTATTTTTGTTGAATGTTATGGTGATCCAGTTCTGAATACTGAACAGCTTTGCTATGAAGTGGTTTTAGATCGATGTTTTGGATTAGCAAGTCCAAACATGTTTTAATAAAAATAGAAACAGTTTCCGTTTGAAGTTCTCGATCTGCATAATAACAATTTTGTATACTATGTCTTGGTTGACCTCAAATCAGGTAAGCCATCTTATACAAAAAAAAACCTAAAGTAAAAATAAATGTATATTATTTCGTTAGAAATCCTTTACAACCCTAACGTCACTTCTATTCAGGATTTGCTCAAAAGCTTTTAAAAGTGCATTCTCGTTATACTGAGAATGATTCTAAGACCTTTAAGTTTATCTCGTAACTGAAAAGTAGAGGTTTTCATTTTGAAATAATGTATTTTTTTAGCCTGATGGTCAGAACATTACTAAATAAGTAAATACTGCCTGCCAAATCATTATCATCCTGTCATTATCCCACTTTATGTTAGGTAGGTTTTTTTTTAATTTGCCATCTCGAAATGGCACTAACTTAAAATAACCTGTTGCTATTAAAATGCAACAACATTTGATCTATATCTATTATATTTAAATAATAGGTAAATAATCATTAACAATAATTATACATGATAATTAAATTCAATTTCATTAATTTAATTTTGTGAGGTAGGTATAACAGCCATGTTTTTTTCATCAATTACCCTCTGTCAGCTTGCGTTTCTGAAATACCTGCCCGTTATATAAAATATTTATAACATAACAACACAAACAAAATTGACGTTGCCAATCCTATAAAAACGTGATCAAAAAATTAAAACGATTTTTTATATATCCATTGAAAAACTCGTTTTAAAACTGTAGTTTTTATCCAATTCAAAATAAAGTAAAATACAGTACAACACCTAAAAATTTAAATTTATCTAGCAATTTCCATAGCATAATTTTTGAGGCTACAGGGAGACAATGTTGTTTATCACAATTTACCGTTGTCGTACACTTGCTTCGTACAAAATTCGTAAATTGCTCGCCCGAATTTGAACTTAGGACCGGCGGTGTTACAAAGTACAAGGATATAATAACTAAAGGCCGTGGTATACCGGAGCTGTGATATAAAACCCATTACAATGTAATATAAAGATAATGTAGAGTTAGTGTAAGCCATGTAAGCCATTTTTATACCAGCACTATGTAAAAGCGAACGATCCGTCGTCGTACAAAGGTCTTTGACGTCGGTGACAGGGCGGTAAATTTCAAGTGGAGTTGGGCAGGACACCTGGCTAGACATAGTGATGGCCGGTGGAGTAAAGCCTTGACCGAATGGTGGCCAAAGTCAGGCCGAAGAAATTTGGGGAGTCCGAAAGCGCGATGGGTCGACGACATCGTAAGGGTTGCAGGAAACCCCTGTACAAGAGACGCACAGGACAGAGGAGGCTGGCAGAAAATTAAGGAGGCCTATAATAACCCAGCAGTGGGTGATACCGGGCTAAAATGATGATGATGTAAAAGCGTCCAAAACTGTTGTAATTTTAGCAACTTATTTTTAGATTGTTTCAAAACCGAGGAAAGACAAAAAAGCGCCTTAAATTTATTTTTAGCATTAACTACTACTTGTGTAAGCAGTGACTTATAAAATTAAGCGCTTCATCGCACATACAGTACGTGTGTACTTTTTAATGTTATACTGCCTTCCATCCCATATCGCCCGTGTGTAACTGCGAAAATACATTTTACATGGTCATAAATTAGTGTAAATAAAGTAGGTACATTTCAGGTGATATTTACAGAACGGACGTAAATAGGCTGAAGGCGTTTATATTAGCTGAAGCTTCAAAACAGATTTGATTAAATTGTGATATTTTGGGATTTACACAGAACAATAAAAATAAGTAAACTTGTTAATTTTAACAGCTAAAAATATACGCTAGTCTTCTATATTTTGATTTGTAATAAATTGTGTAGGCTTCGTTTGAGAATTTTTCGGTACAAACATACAATTTGAATTATGGTATACTTACCTATCAATGGTATATTTACACAAAGAAACTTACAATTAAACAAATATTTACAAAATGTACAAAATACACAAGAAACAGTTGAGCTATCTGCAGATCGTTACAAACGATCTAGAGATAGCTCAACTGATCCAAATCAGTGCCAGACGGAAGCGTCCCCAAGACGCTGGCGGCATTGCCACGCTGAATAGCAATGTTTATACGCTGCGCCAGATGGTTGAATTTAAATAAATTTAATTAAATTAACAAAAATAACAAAATTAACAAAAACAAAAACAAAACAAAATTTAGTATACCTCCTACGCACCAAAGCAAAATGGATTCCAATTATGTAACACCAGCCTAAGCACTATGACTTAGGCTGTAGAAAAGATAAAGTTTAGATAAATAAAATATAATATCAGTGGAGATTTTATACAATCACAGCAAACTCTGCATAGTGCCGTGCAATGACTGCTAAATTTTTTTTCATCGTTAGTTCAAGTAAAACGATACCTTTCAAAAACAATTTCAAGACAATCTAGTTTTACCCTTCAGTCTTATTCAATTTATTTTTTATTACTTCGAATCTTGCAATTTCAAAGTCTTAAATCGACATTAGATTTTTTCAGCCGTTAATAAAAACCAGAAAGTTGCAGACGAAAAACAAAGCGTCTGTGGCCAAAAGAAAATCTTTAAATTGGTATATGTGGTATATAGATCATTCACCTTACTAAGTAGTTTGTATAGACTTAAAAAAGTATGTTTTCAATTTGTTCTGTGATTGTAAACCAACGCGTCAAAAAAGAAGAGTATTGTTTTATTGTATGCTACAATATTCCTGCAGATGTTTCACTGATTATGATGATTATTCATCTATCTAGTTTGTCCCATATATTTGTTTAGTGACCTAATTCAGATACTTCTACACGAATCTAATTGTTGAAATATACCTGTTCAACAAATCTGGCTAAACAATTGACGAATCACACACAAAGGGTCCTTAACCACCCACGAGTACTCATTTTCCGAACAATTGTCACCAAACCGGAAGTGTGAGAGGCTTCGAGGGTCTCACAATAGAGCCTCAGATTTCAGTACGCCATAAATCAGGGCTAATACCATGGTGACTGCTGCGTCATCTGTGTCGGGATGGACGATAGTCAATGGTGTTCTGTGACGTCATTGGTTTTGAAGCCTTGTCTGGAATGATCGAAAATCTGAAATGTGAAACTGACTTCAGTAGCCGAGTAACTCGAAGGTTGATAAGGTATCGACTATCTGATCGGATATTGAATGGCAGATTGTGTTTTTGTAGGTTAAGCAGTTCAAGGACGCCAGACAAGATTGAAGGCTTCCCCAAGGTCTATTCTCAAGGATATATTTATAGAGTAGAGATAGTGGGCCGGCAACATTTACTTACTCACTCAAAAACACCGTGATTAGTTACTAATAATTCGTTACTAATATTTTGTTCTCGGTAGGGATTGAACCCACAGCCTACGGCGTAGTAGGCAGAGCCTCTACCAACTGAGCTGTAAGGCCAGCACTGAAGTTTCCAAAAAACTCAGGGGGTTTTGTAGTCACTACGCTTGTACAAATAGTTTATTATTTTTGACGTGACAACATCTTATAATTCGATGGAGCCGACTGCACGCACTAAAAACATGACTCATGCGGCGTTACCTCACTCTGAGGCGTTCCATTTAAGGCTTGAAGTGCAAGCGAGAACGCGGAACGAACGACAAAGAGGAACAATGGGCCTTCGTGTTTGGCAGCGTTCGACATCTGTCTCGCTTCTACTTGAGTGAGCGATGCGTCCGCATGGACAGCTGTATGACGTTGTCACGTTAAACTATCGTCAGTAAACCGACTTTACAGACAACCGATTTTTTTGTTTAATTCTAGAGTTCTGAAAATAAAACGCTTATAGCAATAGCTCATAGCTTCAGTAGATTGTTTATCTGCAGATAGCTCCGCTGTGTCATGTGTGTCGTAGAAGGACCCTCAAAAGATCTTGAGTGCGCACTTGGATCTAAGGGTTCGGAGGGGATATTTACTGCGAAAGGGGAATAGATTGTTCGGCATTTTTCTGTTTTATTTCTAATTGTAATATTTCTTGTTGTTTTCATTTTACAAATTTTGCGCATTACTTTATTTAAGTGACTGAAACTAGACTGACTATGGCTATGACTGACTATGACTGGCCTCTCAGCTCAGTTGGTAGTAGCTCTGCCTTCTGTGACGTAGGTCGTGGGTTCGATCCCCACCGAGAATAAATATTTGTGCGGTGAACACAGATGTCGATTCTGTCTGGGAGTTATATTGTATTCTATGTATGTATTTACAAAAAAAAAACATGCATTAAGTATTATATCAGCTATCTGGTTCTTATAGTACAAGCTCTGCTTAGTTTGGGCTAGATAGTGTTGTGTGGGTTGTCCAAAATATTTATTTAATTTATTTATATAAGTAAAGCTACGGCTACATCAAGGCGATCAACTACAATAAGTGACAGCAATAACTGTATAAGTGATTAAATTGAACCGTCCTGCAATAATCCATCCAAAGGTTGTCTGGAAGAGATCACTCTTCAGCGATAAGACCGCCCATTGTACATTAGTATGTATTTAATTATTGTTACTTGTTTTTCCAATGTTAGTTTTAAGGTGTGCAATTAATAATTTTCTATTCTATTCTAATCTAATCTGCAATCATCGTTCCATAGTTGGCGCAGCGACCGAACTCCCTATGAAATGACTCAAGTGTCTGCCAACTGCTACGTCGCCTACGACGATTAATGACGTGTGCAGGGTGCCTAATGTTCTGTGGTAAGAACCTCGGGGACTTTTTATAGTAATGCTGAAGATTAGATGCATACGGGTTACTGTTATGGGACGATAGCAACGGTTGGCTGACAGTTTGGGGAATAACTTTAAAGAAATGTGAGTTGGTCTTGTGATGGTGTTTGGGTAGAACTTAGGATGACAAACTATGTTAGTTAAAAGAACGAAGTGAACATGTAAATGAATTTTTGAGTTTGCTTTTTTCAAAGTTTCGCAACTTATTAAATAAATAAATATTATAGACAATCCACACAATACTATCTAGCCTCAAAGCTAAGCTAAGCAAAGCTTATACTATGTATTGTTACTAATTGTCATTTTTAAATTATATTTTCAATAAAAAAGTTTATTCTTTATTGTGCAAAGTAGAATTTAATATGTAAATTGAAGCAATTACCAGAATAACTGTTTTTTTAACATCTTTAAGCTTCAAAACTTCATTTCAAACCATGTGCATAAAGTTTAAATAAAAATGTTACTCGCAGCTAAACAAGTACTTTGAAAAAATGCTCTATTGGACTAAAATATTTGGTGACATGTCCAATTGGGTTAGAAACAATCTAGGTCTCCTGTCAATGACCTGTACAAGCCCCACGGCGGGCCATCGCTCACCGCTAGCACTCCATTCCGGCGCACTCGCACATTTTAGCGAGTCGACAAAACGCCGGCTCATCGCGGCCCATCAATTCACTTCTCGTACTTTTCAGCCGGTCGCTGTGTTGCGATTTTTCAGGCATTTTTTGCAATTCCTAGTTATCGATATGGAGTGTTGTTTTGTGAATGGGTATGTTCTGAATTTTGATTGGTTTTTCATGAAAAACTGATCAGTGGGTTTCTACAAAATTATATAACCATGTCGTTTTGTTCACGCGTTTTATATTAATACATCGTATATTTTAATAGCGTTTTTAACAATATTTCCAGGACCGGTTAAAAAGGTTTAAATAAGGGACCTTTTCCAAAGCTTGGTCACGTAGGACTGGCACCTAGATAGGTGTCAGTCCTACGTGACCAAGCTTTGCAGAACGAACGAGAAACTCACGGCTTAGTTCCTTCTGTCACAATCATAGTCAATCCATATCTTGTGATGATTCATAGTGTATTCTTGTGACGGTTCATTCTTTAAAAATGTAAATAAAAAACAATCTCAATACTCGAACCACACCCTGCTGCTCCGCGAATAAAACTCACTATCATATAAAAAAACATTTTATTAATTTGTATTGCTTATTTGAACCACAAATTTAACATGAAGTTGTAGTGAATATGTTTTTAAATATAATTAACCTTTACCCTTTCTGATTGTCAAACTACTCTGACATCATGCCAAAAAAGATAGCAAAAAAAACAATGAAATATTTTTTGTTATCTTTTTTGTCACCATGTGCAAAAGTCTTGCTATTTAATTTAAGGGTTCCATAAAAAATAACGTGAATAAAAATATTTATATCAAAGAAAGTTTTATAAAAATAATTATAATTATCATAACGACGTACAAACATTTTATTTATTTTTCCACTAGTTAGTTAGCTGGTAGAACAATTATATTGCCCACCTTATGCTAAGTGGTAACCATAGTCTAAAACAAAGCATTGCCTCGCAGGTCACGCACGTCAAGAACGTGCCCTACAATGCCCTGCGTCTATCAACTTGAGGCGTAAGATGTTAAGCCTCACGTAAACATTATACTAACATCTATAACTATACTATCCTACTTACTTTCTAATTTACACTAGTTTTTTGGGCATTCTTTTTATCGCGTCACTGATTCTTTCGAACCAAGTGTGGTGAAAGGATTTTTGGGCATTTAAATCAATTACATTTAGATCTAGATAATTGTTCGGGAAAACTGGTAAAAACGGAACCGAAACTTATCAAGCAAATCTAGCTTGCACTTATCTGGATTTGTTTTATCTGACTTTTGATAGATAATATGGCAAAATAAATGCTGTTTAGGTGCATTGCGCTAGATAGCGATATCTCAATTGCAGTTATTTAAATATTTATTATATGTGCGATATTTTATCATCCTCGAGTACCTACGCCCTTGTTTTGTGCCTTAATCCCATTCGTATTATAAAGATGCAAGATTCGTATGCAAGAGTTACATAATTAAAATGTTTGGATGTATGTGTCTCAATCACGTAATAACCAATGAACCGATTTAGATAAAACTAAAAACTTAGATAATATATAGAGGCTACTTTGTATCCCATATCCCATGACCAGGAATGAGTAAAAAACCTAGCACGCGGGTGAAAACAGAGGCAGCTGCTAGTGAAAAATAAAGATTAGTATTCTTCAATAATACTATGTGGCTTTAGCAAAGTATTAACGCAGCTGTCGTCAAACAAAGATATCAGTATGCAACGCACTCAGTAACGAGAATATTGTGTGCAACTTTTAACAATAGACTAACAATGATCGTGATAGCACTGTTGGTGATATTCCTGGTGAGCTTGTGGATGTACGGCAGCCGAGGTCACGGGTACTGGCGCGCGCGCGGCGTGCTGCACGCACGGCCGCTGCCGCTGGTCGGCACCGAGCTGCGCCGCTTCACCATGCGCTGCAGCATGGCGCAGGCGGCCGCTGACCTTTACCACCGCCATCCGCATCAGCGGTTCGTGGGCGGCTACCGGGGTAACATGCCTACTCTAGTCATTCGTGATCCTGACCTCGCGAAACACATCCTCGTCACTGACTTCAAGAACTTTTTTGCACGTGGCTTTACACCTGAACACAAATGGATGGAGCCCATTTTACGTAACCTGTTTTTCTCGGACGGTGACCTGTGGCGGCTGCTGCGCCAGCGCATGACGCCCGCCTTCACGTCGGGCAAGCTGAAGGCGATGTTCCCGCTGGTGGTGGAGCGCGCGGAGCGGCTGCAGGCGCGCGCGCTGGCCGCCGCCGCCGCCGGGCGCGCGCTGGACGCGAGGGACCTCATGGCGCGCTACACCATAGACTTCGTTGGATCGGTGGGTTTCGGGATGGACGCAGATTCCCTCAGTGATGAAGACTCACCTTTCAGAAAGTTCACCGCCAAAATCGTAAGCCCAACTCCAAAACGGGCACTCGTCGCTGTCTGCAAGAACTTTTTTCCACATTTGCTTAAATATCAAAAGTTTCTAGGACAGGAGTTGGAAGACGAGGTTCTGTCATTTACAAGACAAATTTGCGAGCAGCGCGGATTCAAACCCTGTGGTCGCAATGATTTTATAGATTTCTTGCTCGAGTGCCAGCAGAAGGGAAAGTTCTCGGTCGAGTCCTTGGAGAAGGTGAAATCTGACGGCACCCCAGAGCTGGTTCACCTGGAGTTAGACGATATTCTAGTCGCAGCACAGGCGCTGGTATTTTTCGTTGCTGGTTTTGAAACTTCATCTTCAGGGTCAAGTTTTGCTCTTCACCAGCTAGCTTTCCACCCCGATATTCAGAAAAAAACACAGGAAGAAATTGATAAAGTGCTGGCAAAACACAACGGAAAAATATGTTACGATGCGATTAAAGAGATGACCTACTTAGAGTGGGTGTTTATGGAGGGTATGCGAATTTTCCCTCCTGTAGGATTTCTGATACGAGAGTGCGTGAAGAAGTACACCATCCCCGGAACCGAGGTGACGATCGACCCCGGCGTGAAGGTGATGGTGCCCATCCAGGTGCTCCAGAACGACCCCTTGTACTTCGACAACCCGACGGAGTTCAGACCAGAGAGGTTTGCCCCGGAGGAAGTCGCAAAGAGGCACAAGTTTGTTTATCTACCTTTTGGAGACGGACCACGAGGATGCATCGGTGAGTGGTGCCTGCTCTAAATCCTGACGTTCGCCTATGAAATCATAAGAGAATATAAAACATAGAACACATACAGAAACACATAGAAAGAAATAAGTAGACACATAATCTTAGTTCTATTGCTGAAAAGGGTGCCGACAGTATCCAATTAGGTATTTATAGTATTTGTTTTTGAGCCAAAATGGTCCTCACTCAGCTTAAATGCTACTTCGCCATCATATTGTTCCTTTTTTGCTGCTATCATATTGTTCCTTTTTTATTACAGGAGAACGTCTAGGCCTCATGCAGTCCCTCGCTGGACTGGCTGCAATACTCACCAAGTTCACAGTGTCGCCAGCTCCGGAGACGCGGCGGGAGCTGGTCTCTGACCCTCGAGCTCTCATCGTACAGAATATCATCGGAGGCATACCACTTAACTTTACTGAGAGGACTAGAGAAAAGACAGTTGAGTAAACTTGGACCTCAACGAGATAGCATAAGCATTGCTACAGTTTTGATCTAGCTATAAGACGTTTCAAAGTGGTCCTTGAGTTACTACTGAATAATAACATCTTTGACTTTGGCTTATTAGTATAGCTGTAGTTTACACGTAAGGTGACTTACTAGGAAAAGCATGTTGAATATCTGTTCTGCTGAGAGAGATACATAGATGATAACACTTTATTGTACACCACAAGAATAGGATATTACACATTTAACGAAAATACTAAAGCTAAAGCAAAGTACAATGGGCGTCAATGGAGAGTCAAGGCTTTTGTTACCTTGTACTAGCCAGCTTAAACAAATAAATCTAAAAATCTAAGAAAAAAGAGACTTGTAATCCGTTAGTTGGTTAAATTTTGTATTCACTCCCAGTTGCCCAATTTCGCACATAATATTCTCGGTACTGGCTTTTATTTGAAGCAATTTAAATTGACTTATCTTGCTCATCAAATAACCGAAATACAAACTTGACAAAACGGAATAAAGTCCTCTAAATCCTTCAAATTATTTCCATCCATACCAAATTGTATTATAATCCACGCGCGGCGTCTCCAACAAAAACTCCCAAGAAAGAATAGCCCCAACGATGTAATTCGAAAGAAATAAACTTTCACAGATGGAGGGTCACCCCAGGAGTGTATTTTCTTGAATAATGGCCGTCAAATTTTGGGCCTGTCCTATTAAAAGTCGCTAAGATTATGGACATTAGCTCCTAGGGAGGTATTCAACTTTCATATTACCTGCCTCGCGATTTTTTTGTATACTCCAGTGCTACTCGGGGATCGGTTATGCAAAGGTGGAAAAGGTTATTGCCGGGGATTATACTTTGGAATACTTATTTGAGCTTTTCGGATGAAAATGTAGCAATGATTTTGAAGGAGATGATATTTGCAAACTTTTTAATACGAATTCAGCGTTACGAAGAACTCCTTATTAACACAATTTAAAACGAGTGAAGCTTAAAAAACCCGACTTTATGGCCTAAATGCAGAACCGATTTTCACGAAATTTCTGTGGGAACAATCTCGTACCAGATAAAAAAAAAATTTGAAATCGGTTAATAAAATAAAATGATGCTAATAATTAAATGTAATTCTCATACATTTCAGCACTTAAAATCTTTTCAGCGCACTGTTTTGATGCACTTGTTTTGACACACAAAAACCCGTGACATAATAATAAAAAAAGAGGACTGTGTGGATATTTATTATGATGCAGTCTGAGGCACGTCCAATATGGCACGTTTAGTGTCTCAGAAATGTTAATGTTTCTAAAAGCCTAGGAATAAACACACGGCAAATGATCACTTATGGCAAACACATTAATTTTACATTAACCTAATTCCCGCCAAAACCGGCTAATACATAAAACATTAAGGAACTATAAACTACGATTTCCACAAAAACTGCTTCACGGTCCCCTCTAAAGGAGCGAGGTAGGGGAATATAAATCTGTCAGTAAATAAGGCAGTTAACAATATATATTTCTGCCGAATTGTGGGGAATGGCCCTTGATGTTGGCAACACTTTAATAATTTCGGGGGAAGCTATAATGTAAAGGGTCTTTATGGGGAGTCGTTGAATTTATTGCAAACTATCAGCGGTTCGCAGGTTTGATTCTAAATTGGTATCGAGGGACTTTTGTTTGCAACGGTAGGAGAGGGCTAGTGAACATTTGGCTTTAAAAATCACGCAGTGTTTTTATAGAGATAAAGACAATATAAATAAATTTCAAACAATAATAACGAAAATATCGTTAGAATCGTTAGGTATTTTTTTGCGAAAACTTTTTTGACAGAGTAAATTTATTGAGAAAGCGCGAATTGTCCATAAAAATGAGTCATTTTTATTAAAAAATATTGAAGTACAGTTCAACTGATACTTTCAAGTCAGGATATTTTTATTGTAGACACTGAAAACGATGAGGGTATATTATTCTTGGTTCATAGAGGTATATTAAGCAAAGGAGTTTTCAAAACTCAACCCCTACACTCCCCAACCCAGCTAGACTCAAACGAAGTCTGGTGGGATTCCACTAGTATTGTTACGCTTGCACTAACTGGTCCATAATTCGCGGCAAGCACGCTCATAAAAGCGCAACGGTACATAACTAAACTCGGCCCATAATCCTGTAACGGTCGAGTGGGCAAGAGCCCGCGAGATTCCGACGCCCATTGTCCGCAAACTAGCCCAAATTATGGCTGTTTTATAATGCAGCTGATCATCATAGCAGCTTAATCACTTTATTATTTAAGACATTCACAACTCAGTTGATAGTAGCCAGGCTTTCTGCGCTGAATTCGATCACCACCGAGAACAAAATACTTAGTGTAGAACATAGATATTTGTTCTCTGTCTGGGAGTCATGTTGTAATCTATGTATGTATTTAAAAAAAATGCAAGTTTTATCAGCTATCTGATTACCATCGTACAAGTTTTGCTTAGTTTGGGGCCAGTTAGTGTCATGTGGATTGTCCACAATATTTCTATATTATCATACTAAATTTAAAAGCTTTATCAAATTTTAGAGCTCCACGGTAGGGTTGCGTATAGTAGCTAACTATTTTTACTCCAATTTTTTCCTCGTTTTAATTTATAAATAAAATTAAATATTCTTTTAATTTAATAAATATTCTTTAGTATTAATTCCAAAATAATTATTTTCAGTTGAGTCTTTCAGTGTTGCAATGGTGAAAGCGCTTGTTACACGAAACTCTGAAAGAAACATTACTTCCAACATTAATTTAATGGTTGTCGTAAAATCTAAAGTTCACTAATGTCTAAGTTTTTTGAAAAGCGATGAACGTTATGTGACAGCCGTAACAAAGTATTAAATACGAAGTTTTAGTGAAATGAATACAAATTTTATTAGATTTATTTATAAAGCGGTTTTCTTCTAAAAATGTGTAGTTTTTATATTTTGACATATTTTGAATATTTTCAATCTTATAATAACAAAAAGAAGCCTCATTCATGTGACTCCATAACTATTTTCCTTTCCGAAGACAATTGGGTCGGCAACGCGCCTGTGATGCCTCTGGTATTGCAGGTGTCCATAGGCTACGGTGACCGCTTCCCATCAGGTGGGCCGTATGCTTTTTTGTCAAATAAGTTGTATAAAAAAAAAAAAAATACACATTTGACATTGACGCAGCGGGACAGAAAACTTCTGGAAGCTTTCGAAATGTGGTGCTGGCGGAGAATGCAAAAAAATAGTTGGACAACAAAAATACGAACAAAGAGGTCTTAAAGCGAGTAAAGAAGAGAGTTCATTTGAGACAGTACAAAACCGAAGAGGAAAAATATTTGGACATCTTCTATGACATGACAGCTACATAAAAAAAATAAGGAAAGTTTGAAAGACAGGAAAACGGAAGGCCAAGAATAAGTTACGTGAGCCAGTTAAAAGAAAAGGTCACTGTCATGACATGACGTATAAAGAAATCAAGAATGCCACATTTGAAGACTTAATTGGAGAAAACTGCATCAAAACCCCGGTAAAAGCTGAGCTCTAAAAAAAATTAAATATAAAAAATCTAAATTTAAGAATATGAAGAAGAAAATGATAAGTATTTTTATTTGTAGAATCTTTATAAAATTTCTGCATACTGTTGCAGCTGTTTTGTGATCACTGGGGTTATCTCTAATGCCTCCTTGAGTTTATAGTCCTACGCGTTGTATAGTAGGTACACGCAGATAGGACATTTCGTTATACGCCATTTGTTGTTTTCGTTTACGTTCCTTTATTACTAGTTTTTGGAATAAAATATTTTTTGTTATGTTATTATATTTCTATAAGATATTCGATTGACTTTAGAATTAAGGTAAATATACACATGCTAAAGGTATGATCTCAATCTCGGCAGCACTGCTGCGCGACGCTGCCTTGTTAAACAAAACCAGCAGCAGCAGTGTTGCAGCAGCAGTGTTGAATACAACCTTAATGGTAAGAGAAACGAAAGTGTAGGTAATATACCACCTTTTCGATCTCAACTAGTTCGTCTCCACCAGCTCTACAGAGGTCGCTTTGTTCACTATTAAAATAAATAATTCTACCTCAAAATAGAGATATTTATTGATTAAAAAACCCCCATGAAACCGTGTTACTTAAATAAACTGAAAACTAAATTACCTCGTTAGTTTCTCTCGTGAGTTCGTTCCGCGGAGCAATCATCGGGTTCAATTAACTCTGGCCGCAAACAAAAAGTGAACCAGTGAGCGACGGGCAAGCTTCACTAATGGCCGTTTCATTGCATTAAAAGCGCAACTTGATTAGTTATAGGGTTACCACATGTTCTAAGGAACTAATAGCTTCTAACTTCTATAACTAACAATAGGGGATAGAGCAATTTTACAATTGTAGTTTATTTTTTATTTATTACAAGGACATCTTTGATTTTACATTAGTCAAATATAATAGGAGGATGGAAAAAAATTGTTGGACAGAAAAAGTTACGAACAAAGAGTTCTTAGAGACGATACAAAATCGAAGAGGAATAATGTTTGTACATCTTCTACGACATGACAGCTACATAAAAATAGTACATTGTTCACCGAGAGGAGAAAGTGACCGATTACCGTTGAGGGTGTCGTTTGAAGCCCGAGCCGTAGGCGAGGGCTTTAAAACACCCGAGATCGGGAATCGCAGTTTCTCTCGAGTGATACATAGTGCTTTATACTACACCTACAAGGAAAATAAATTCTACGAAAACTGAATCCTCAAACAAACACACAAATTGGAAATGGCGTCTGCAATTTTCACATGTTCTTTTTTCAAATTGTTTATCCTGCCGCCGCAGCGTCGCACTGCCAGCCCGACACCATCCAACACACAGCTAGTGGCCAGTGTCATTTTGCGAACTTTGAGATAAAAACTCACTGTAAAAACTTTTTGGCTTTTGACATTTAGGTTACCGGCGCATAGTCTCAGGGCGCTTGTACACGCTAAGAAAATTTGCCGTTCCTGCGGCAGACAAGACAAATTCTTCGTGTAGACGACAAGAATTTTGTCTTTTCCACACACGAAAACGCAACAACGTTCGCCGCGTCGTGTCTTGCGCAGATAAGATTTTTTTCGTGCACCGCTGCGAGCAGTGTACACAGTTATTTTCTAGTTACGACACGAATTCTTGGGTAGACCCGGCGTTTTTTCTTAGCGTGTACAAGCGCCCTTACCCAAAATTAAAAAAGAAAAACCACGTAAGAAATGGATTTTCATACACTTTTCTCTCCCGCTCAGATGCGTTTTCTCCCCGCATATTTGTTCGATATGCAATGACGTACTTTCTACCGTAAATTTGATAAAGTATCAAGGTACTTTCCAAGCAGGTGTAGTATAAACATATTTGAACGAAAGGTTGAAGGGAAACGGGGAAGAGGAAGGCCAATAATAAGTTACATGAGCCAGATAAAAGAAAAAGTAGCTGTCATGTCGTATAAGGAAGTCAAGGAGGCCGCATTCAAAAGACTTAATTGGAGAAAACTGCATCAAAACCCCGACAAAAGCTAAGCTCTTAAATTTAAGAAGAAGAACGGGCTATCCCTAGTATTAACACTTATTAACTAGGTACTCAAGCCTATCTAGTTTTTTATTGTCACTTACGAGTATCAATAACTTTTATTGGTTAAGAACAAGAATGAAACGTTCGTTTATTGTATAAACTTTAAAATGTAATATATTATGTGATGTGTAACTTCACTGGCTTTTAATTTATATTTATTATCAACAGTAGTTTTAATGGAAACAAAGTTAACACTCGCTATTTTATCGTGAAACTTTCGTACTCGGAAATTGTACACAACAAAACTACGATAATTTGAATTACTGGCGTCCAAAATAATAATTACAAAGCATTAACATGCCGAATTTCAAGTAGGGTTCTGTATATTATAGTTAAATGAGCCAAGTGCGAGGTAGGACTTGCACACTTAGAAGCCCGCACCACAAAATAATTAATATATTTTTTACTGTGACAAAAAAATAATTAACGTAGTCCTCAGACTCATACTTTATTTTTTTTTACTTTAAAATACCCATGCTTGGCTAGATCTGATTTTTTTTTCTTTTCAGATGTCCTAAGTTACTCTTTTTCTGTGTTTAAGTAAATAACAACTCTTTGTTTCGACAGTCAGGCGGATAGCCTTGTAGTCTTAGTCAGGGTCCCGTTGTTATCTTTTAGCAAGGAACCCTAAAACCGATGGCATGCCAGTCCCACATAACTGTAAAACATGGCCACCGGAATAGCCTACTCATTGCTGTAAACTAAAGCGATTAATGTTTTACCGCGGGACTAATTTGTGCCCAAATAGGCTTTTGCTATGAAGCATGGTTGTTCATGATTTAGTTTTTTGTTAACCTATAACCTTTGTGCAGCGAGCAATTTAGCTATCACTAACTATTTCACTAGGATATGCTTGCGACTGTTGCGATGGATGCGTCACCAGCGGGTGATTGCGTATCTTTTGTTGCTATCAAAACCTTGTCGCATCTGTCAGTTTTGACACTATTTTGAGCTTTGATTGCAATTAAAAACGAATTGAAACAAAACTTATCTATAACAAGGAACGATTGCAATAAGAATAATGTTGTCGTAGTAAACATGAGATTGCGACGATTGATAGTGATATAAGATCACGGGGAGTCGTTCTCCTTCGTCCTTCGTCTCCTTCGCCCCAGTATCGTTCTCCTTAGAAAGCCTTATGTCCAACAGTGGGCTTCTTTAGGCTGATCATGATGATTGTGTGGCTTCACACGGAAACGGTTTTAGGATGACACAAAAACTGTGGAATAGTTTCTAGCATCATGGAAAATAATTTAGATGATTTCAAATAGTTTGTGCCAACGGTTCCACGTTCAACATCACGTAGGCCATAAGACATGCTTTGTTTATTTATGGGGCTTAGATGGTTATGCGAATTGTTTCAATATGATTTTTATAATAATGTGCTCTGTTTTGGTATTCTGTTTATCTAAGAACACACGTAACGTAGGAGCTTCAGCCTTGAGAATATTTTAGACTTTTTTTTTCTTTTTGGTTTTGTGTGTCATTTGTTTTGTAGTACGCAAACTAAAGGGACCTTGGAGATATAAATAACAAACTTATTATGATGTAAAACGGCGGCAGGCTCAGAGATGTGCCGATAAGTGCCAGCCCATTACCCGTAATGGCCCAAAATTAAGTTACACTTAAATGGAGGGTAGAAAACAAGGGTGGATTTATTTTCCGTTGTCAAGATTTTTTAGTTGAACGGCTGCCGTTATAACGGTAAACTAAGTTTATGTTACGCGTTTTAGTAGAAGAAACAAAAATCGTCGTAACTTGGTAAAGTAAACTTTGTTATTTTGGCGAAATATATTTATTTAAAAGTGTCTCTTCCCTTCCTTTCACCTTTCCAAAAAGAACCAGTGACACGTTAAGAAGAATTTTCACTTGGGTATGTTTTTTTCCCAAAATTTATTATGGATGTTTTTGATTTATTGAATAAGAAAGAGGCAAAGTATTGTACAAACTATGGATCAAGTTATCTGAAATAAATAAGACTTTTATTTTTAATTAATTTATTTTACGAAAATTGCGTCACTTTTGTATTCATCATTATCAGCTGCTGTGCAAATGCGTCTCCCATACATTTACAGTAATATACAGGGTTATTCATTATTAGCTGCAAATACTCAGGAATTAGGTTCAACAAATAAAATAAAAAATGTTTATGAAATGATTTTTTTTAAGTTTTGTTATGAAAATCCCGAGAAAATCGATAAAGGAATCATTGGCGCCTGACCTATTTTGACCTTTGATCCGCGCCCGCGCGCCGTGAGTGACACTCTGCGTTCAGTCACCGCCTGGGTGGGTCATCGTCCTGTTCTCCGTGGCAATCATTATGCAATAGCCGTAAAGAAATTAATAAAAATAAAATTTTGATACAAAAACTTGAATTTTTTTTAAATCATATTTAAAAAAAAAAAATATATAAATATTTTTTATTCTATTTGTTGAACCTAATTCCTGAGTATTTGCAGTTAATAATGAATAACCCTGTATATTTTGATCTTTTCCATCCACTACCATTTACACAGGGTTAGTCATTATTAGCTGCAAATACTCAGGAATTAGGTTCAACAAATAAAATAAAAAATATTTATGAAATGATTTTTTTTAAGTTTTGTTATGAAAATCCCGAGAAAATCGATAAAGGAATCATTGGCGCCTGACCTATTTTGACCTTTGATCCGCGCCCGCGCGCCGTGAGTGACACTCTGCGTTCAGTCACCGCCTGGGTGGGTCATCGTCCTGTTCTCCATGGCAATCATTATGCAATAGCCGTAAAGAAATTAATAAAAATAAAATTTTGATACAAAAACTTGAAAAAATTTTTGATCAATTTAAAAAAAAATCATTTCATAAATATTTTTTATTCTATTTGTTGAATCTAATTCCTGAGTATTTGCAGTTAATAATGAATAACCCTGTATATTATAATAGCGGCCGTTAATTTACGTTTCCGTTTTATTTAAACCCTGCTGCTTGATTAAGGTGATATGACGCTTGAGTGCTTTGTGGAAAAGTAAGGATGACGTCTTTAATGTTACATGAACCAGGTAGCAAATGGTGGCGGAATAAAAATTCTACTATTATTCTGAAGGCTTTTATACTTAATGGACGGAAAGGTTCGGAGTAAGCTTAGACCACTGTCAAAGAGTAAGCAACAGACAATAAATCTATTAAATTACATTAGATGTGTACAGGCCTTTAGACATGCTGAAATCTCAACTACACGACAAAAATGTCTACCATGCTTGGGGTTCGAAGTAATGCAACTATTTTGTTTTTTTTAAAGTAAGCTACTGAAGTTGCCAAGAACCAAGTGCCAAGTCTTAAATAAAAGATCCAGTGACAAAGTAAAGTCACTTAAACAGGTTTTAGGTCACAAAAGTTGCAGTGTCTTAGTAACTTTGTCGTTGTCTAGTTTCCTAACTATTTAAAGGCTATTTGCTCTTGTTTTTGGTTCCTGCAACTTCCTTGTCACCTTTGAAAACTCCTCCTTGTTTGTTCTTACTGCAGAGGGTAGTGACCTTTACGTTTTATGTGCATCCAACTGGTTATTTGTTTATTTTCATTTTGTAGTTTCGAGTATTTTAAGTGGATAAGTCCTACTTATAAAAAAAAATAAGTTTGATGGAATTTCTACAAAACGACTTTGTAAAACTATAAATAGCACTTAAATTCAATCCTCCAGCACGCTGAAAATCTCCTCAGATCTTAATAGATCTGGTATCTGTTCTATGAAAGGATGTCATAGGTCATACTCACCCACAATTTGTATATTACCAGTAAACAAAGTAAGCTGATTATTTATTTGAATATTTTATGAGTCCGGACCAACAGACAAAATAAACAAATACTTTCGTTATTTGTGTTGAGCCTTGAATTAAATAAGCATCAAAATAATTTGAATTATAATCTTGACATTCGTTGTATAGGCACAATGCAAGCCTCTTCCAGTAATTGGGTACAGAGTATTTGTGTTCGTAATTTTTTGTTGGTTCTCAAATGCGAGCAAGGGGCCCTATTGTGACGCAAACGGACAAAATGTCCCTTATAAGGGCTACGTATTATGCTATTTTCAGTAAAGTCAGTGAAATTTAATAAAAAGTTATTACGGATTTTTCCTCATTATAAATTGTGGTTATCAGCGGTCATTAATTTCTTTATGGTTTCCGTCTGAAAACTCATTGAAACTCCAGAGTGAACTATTATTTTGAACTTTATTTTTTCTGATGTTTGAAAGCCTTACATAATATATCTGACTTCTGCTATGCATGATAATAAACCACACAATATTTTTGGCAAAAATATAAAAAAAATACATGCCTTGTGAGATTCAACTAAATACTGTTTTGTGGTAGATAATATCAATAAAACCCAATTATATAATAAGTGAATCTGCTACACTATCTGTAAGGCTGTGTTAACTAAGTTTAGTTTCACTAAATGGTGTCCCGGGGGCAAGTGAGCGGCGTCCCAGCGTTGCTAATATCTGCGTCGATAACCCATGGAATTGATTATCTATGCATGCTTTGCTCATGTCTGTCGCTATTCGGGCTCAGCAAGAAAATACAAATCAATAAATAATGTGAACAATCCAAACAGTACTATGCAGCCCTAAACTAAGCCCTGCTGAGGTTTTCCCTAAGGACTATAGCATGGGGTTCTTCAAAAAGAGCGTTTTAAAAGTTTAAAAGGGTTGGCAACGCGCTTGTGATGCCTCTGGTATTGCAGGCGTCCATAGGCTACGGTAACCGCTTCCCATCAGGTGGGCCGTATGCTTGTTTGTCAACTTAGTTGTATAAAAAAAAAGCAGAGCTTGTAAGATGGGGACCAGATAGTAGAATACTTTTATACTTTTTAGGGTTCCGTAGCCAAATGGCAAAAACGGAACCCTTATAGATTCGTCATGTCTGTCTGTCTGTCTGTCTGTCTGTCTGTCCGGCCGTGTCACAGCCATTTTTCTCCGAAACTATAAGAGCTAGACTGATGAAACTTGGTGAGTAGATGTATTCTGTGAACCGCATTAAGGTTTTTACACAAAAATAGAAAAAAACTATAAATTTTGGGGGTCCCCCCATACTTGAAACTGAAACTCAAAAATGTTTTTTTCATCGAACCCATACGTATGGGGTATCTATGGATAGGTCTTCAAAAATTATGTTGAGGTTTCTAATATCGTTTTTTTCTAAAACTATAAATTTTGGGGGTCCCCATACTTGAAACTGAAACTCAAAAATTTTTTTTTCATCAAACCCATACGTGTGGGGTATTTATGGATAGGTCTTCAAAAATGATGTTGAGGTTTCTAATATAGTTTTTTTCTAAACTGAACAGTTTGCGCGAGAGACACTTCCAAAGTGGAAAAAAGTTGGTCCCCCCCCCTCTAACTTCTAAAATTAGAGAATGATAAATCCAAAAAAAATATATGTTGTACATTACTATGCAAACTTACAACGATATTTGGTTTGAACGAGATCTAGTCAGCAGTTTTTTTTTTATACGTCATAAATCATAAACCGCAATTTACCTTTCGACGAACTACAAAAACCTTTATATTATGTTAATTGATGCTGCTACGAAACCCTTCATGGGCGAGTCCGACTCGCACTTGACTGCTTTTTTTTAAATACAGAAGAACACCCAGAGAACACCACACAAATACTTTTCTAGGTGGGAATCGAACCCGCGGCCTAGGGCAGGCCTACTACCAACTGAGCCGCAACGCCTCCTTCAAAATGTTTGTTGATAGTTAAAAGCTAAAAGTGGAAATAATGTAAAAAGAAGCCAAAAGAGATAATATGGACTTTTTTGTAATACTGCGTATAAATAAATAACACAGTAATAAAAAATATATTATAATAAACAGTTGGCATAAGATAATACTTGCTACAGCCGTGTTATTTATTTTCTCTATTTTTATGTTATCTTTTATCTTTTTATTCTCGGTGAAAATGTTTCAGTAAGTTCGTAACCAAACAACTTTCTGAGCGAAAATAATATTCTATATTTTCTAAAGTAAACTAATACTTTTTATGATAATAGAATCAGATACTCGTAATAAAAGTTCCCAAAGTATATCGATGGTAGACGAAAGTATTGTATTATTCTGTATTCTGCGAAAAAATAATAAAGTAAAGAATATGAGGTGTCAAAAGACTACTACCGATTCCTTAAATCACCATCAGTGGGCAATTGTAAATGGGATTTTAGGAACCCCCAAAAACATAACCGACTACTTAAAAAAAAACGTGGTTAGTTTTTTTTCGTATCTACAAAAATATAAAAAAAATAGAAACTATCTACCTTAGTCGCCGAGCTTAGCTTACGAGATCTCATAACTGCATTTTTCCATGCACAGAGTAATGCTATACGTCGAATAAAAAATGTAAGTCTTTGTTTTTTTTGTTGACAAGCCTTATCAGAGATGGATATAACATTTTTATCTGACGGATAAATTTATCAGTCTATAAAAATACGCATGAAACTTAAAACGCAAAGTTTTCTCCCAGGCATACCTTTAGTTTTCAGAAGACGTTTTTTATGCACCTCGTATCTTTCTTTCATCAACCAATTTAAATGAAAGTATCGCCCTACCTAACTTTTGTTAGCCGACCTAAAATAGTACATTGTTACCTGAGTGTTGAAAGTCACGTTTTTTGAGTCCCGAGACGGGTTTGGCGCCAGAGCGTAGCGAGGGCGCCAATGGAGCTTGAGGGACTTAAAAGACTTTCATCCGAGGTAAACACTGTGCTTTTCATTACGAATACAAGGAAAGTAAAAATAAAAACATGAAAGAAAAATTAGTGAAAATGAAGATTGAATTGCCGCCTTCCCGGTTTTTTTTTTCTTTTTCTCTGGCGGGCCTTCGGCTACGGTTCGCCAGCATTATTCAGCCATTATTTTCATTTTCATAATTTAAAAAATGGTAATTTGTTTGCGCAAATTTAGAAGATATATTATTTATTTAATACTATCTTTATGTTATTAAAATTTAAATTTTACATTGCACTCTAATTAGACTTTTTAAACTTCTTACCGTTGTAATGGGTTTCCAACCTACTTGCTGAATAAAAAGTTGGAATTTGGTTCACGACCTCCTTGCAGTTAGAAAGACTTTAGAAAGTAGGAACATGGTTGAATAAAATAGAACTTGTTTTTTTTTTATAATTTGACAGCTGTCAGTAGAAAGCGATTCTCCCTAGGGCTGAAAGTTTTACTTTCTATTAGGCCCCTCAGGCAACTTCAGACCTACTTTCAGAGCATAAGTAATGAAAACTCTTTAAAAATATTTGGAGCAGAAACCTTAACGTTTTGTGAAAGTTTTATTTTATTTTTACATCATATTAATTCTCATAGCTTTTATTATACCAATTGCCTGTAGCTTGCTGCTTTTTAAAGCACCATCAATTAGTAGGTAATTTGGAAATAGCCTATAAAATATTAAGTCAAAAAATACTGCATCTATAAAGTACTCAGCGGTTTATCGGAATTTTATTATGCTGTCTGTACTTACTCCGATGCTGATCAAATTATGTATGTACGGACAAGTTCAAAGTGTACCAATTTGAACTTTAACCCGAAGGCAGTAAGGGTGAAATCAAATAGCAAATTAGTGCGATGATTGGTCGATTGTACTCTGCATGGGTAGAAATAACGTATGAACGTAGACCGCAATTACCACTCGCTATTGGCAAAAAGCAAAAGAGGACTGCTGGCCTACCATGAGCTTCGTATGGTTATGGTTATGGCTGTCAAATGTGTGTCAACAGTGTCAACACATTCAAACCCAAGAAGAAAATGAATGTGTGGGTCAGCCTATCTATACACAATTTGACAGCCATAGCCATAACCATATGGAGCTCGTGGTAACCCTGCTGGTGGTGTAGTGGACTGAGGCTACTTGCCTTTTAAAATAAAAGCCGTAATTTTGAATCCGTTCGTGTACCAAAAGTTTATTATTTACTTTTTAAAGTAATTTGTTGAAAATAATCTCCTCGTACTAACTTTGACACCCATTTGCACTTGGTTTTTAACATTTAAAAATATTAGTACAGTCTTAATAATTGAGTATAATTACAAACGTTTTAAGCCCTTTGCCCATCGTTAAGGCTTGAGTTTAAAACAATCTTCATCATCATTTCAGGCCTGATTCACCCATTGCTGTGTAAGCCTCCTGCATTTTCAGCCTGCTCTCTCTGTCCTGTGCGTTTCTCATCCAGGTGTTTCTTGCCACCTTTACGATGTCGTCAACCCATCGTTCTTTCTGATGACCTAAATTTCTTCACCTGATCTTATTTACTTGTCCGTAAATCTACCGTGTTACCAGTCGAGAGAGTATTTAAAAAGATATTCCATGTTCATTACGTCTATCGTTTTACAATTCTAAGGGGTATGCCGCCCTTAGGGGCCATGATTACTCTTGTTGGGCTCATCTCCAACAGATCTGGAGTATTCTTCGAAACTTCAAACCGGAACTTGGAGATTAGCTTGGCAATGCACACTCGGCTCTGAATTTTAGCAAACCGCATTCCTAAAAAGATAAATCATTTTGTGAGCACAAAAAATCACTCGCATGTCATGCAAAAAATGTCCGAAAAACATGTTTTGTTTTTTCAGCATAGTTTATACCAAAGTATATAACCTATCTCATAAATTAGAATTTAGTGGACAATCCACACAACACTATCTAGTCCCAAATTAAGCAGAGCTTGTACTATGAGAACCAGATAGCTGATCTAATACTGACATACTTTTTTTTTGTAAATACACACTTAGAATACAATGTAACACCCAGACTAAAAATGCATTCACCATACAAATATTTGTTCTCGTGGGAATCGAACCCACGATCTTAGAGACCATTTTTATTTATTTGGTTCGATTGGATGTTGAAGTATGTATAAGTCAATTTTTAAGCTATTGACTGGCTTAAAATAAAAATAACTTACCGATACAGTTCCTGGGGCCGACCCCGAATGGCATGTAAGCGCAGGCATGCCTGTCTTGAGAGTTTTCCGCGCTGAATCTCTCAGGGTTGAACTTCTCAGGATCTGGGTAGTAGTTCGGGTCGTGATGGATGCCTAACGGAGACACGAGCACTGTCGTTCCTTTCTTTATCACAACATTTGTGCCGGGTATTTTGTAATCAACCTGGGCGTTCCTTTGCAAAGGCTCCACTAAGGGATACATTCGAAGTGTTTCGTCAAACACTTTAATCAAGTAACTCATATCCTGTAAGGCTTCATAGGTCATTTTTCCGTTGTGTCGATTGAGAACTTCAATGGTTTCTACGTGTAGTTTTTCTTGGATATCAGGATTCCTCGCCAACTCGTATAACAGAAAGCTCATAGTAGTGGCGCTTGTCTCATAGCCGGCCACATAGAATACGAAAGCTTGAGCAGCGATCACTCCATCCGTAAGGTCCACTGACAACTGAGATTCACCCTCATTTCTTTTGGAACCGTAAACTTGTCCCTGCTGTTTCATTTCTAATATCAGATCCATAAAATCTTTCCTATTCCCTGGAACTCCGTTTCTTTCCGTAAAAATCTGCTTAACGAGATCAAAAAAGAACGTGTTTACAAATGACGGAAACAGTGATAGATTCAGTCTTTTTAGAAGACCGGGAAACATCATATCCAGCTCATGGGCAAAATTGGATGTGAGGATTAATTCGTCAATTTTCTGCAATGTTTCAAGCTTATCGTTGATGGCGTCAATGTCAAGACCGAACGCGCACGCTGCGATGGTAGACATGGTGTACTTTTGTACGAGGGGGTGTACCAGGTGTTCCGGCTGCTGATCGCACACTTGGCTCACGTACTCCATGAAGCTCTCCCCGCGGTCCGTTATCAGATACAACATGTTCTTCAACTTGCCCGACGTGAACACAGGAGTGAAGCGGTTCCTCAGCACCCGCCAGGTGTCTCCGTCCGAGTGGAACAGGTTGGCCCCGAGGCCTTCCTTGCTGAATTCAACTCCCCGGTCCACAAACATGTCGAAATCTTTTATCATGATATGCTTGATAATGTCCAAGTCACGCAGCAGTAAGCAAGGTGTGGTCATTCTATAGACTCCGACGACTTTTTCATTTGGAAAGTCCTCGTAAAACGCCCTAAAAACGACTCCCATGTTTATACGGCGCAGAGCAGACTGTTTAAGGTTTCCAAAGAAAGGCACGGGTTTCGGTCCAATCACACCTCTGCTCTTCCAGTAGTTGAATGTTCGCGTGAAGTATAAGTAAAGAGCGTACGCCACGGTGACGAGCGCGATAACTAAATACACGGCCAGCATTTTGAAAAGCGTTTGGTCCCGGCACCCGAATAGTTTTGATGCCGCTGGCTGATAAACCTCGGTATTTATACTACAAGGCCAAAACACGTCATTCTCTAACAAACCACGTGACTTAACTGCGATGTAAATATTTTTTATATGAATGTTCTGTCTGCGAGACTGGAGGTCATTAGGTATAATAAGGTTGTATAGCTTATTAATATACTATGCGTGTCTGTGATATGATCATCTTTATTTTTATCAAGCGAGTAGAGTAAAAATGGCTTGAACTGGTTGTTTTTTTGGCGTTGCGTTTTCTTAGTGTATTAACTGCCTTATCAAAAAATTTTTCTTAAAATCAAGCTGTGAATCCGATTTGCATTGAATTAAATTTGACTAGTTAGAAACAGCAACTTAGGTCTATGGACTGACGAGGTCTATATAGGTACTTGTATGACAAAATATATCATGATATTAGCCTAGTAATAACATGTATTTACTAACGAGTTTAAATATTTATTTATTTATTTAATAGCATCCTACTGAAATTATAAATACGAAAATTGCGATGCCTGCATATACATTATTATGTGTCTCAACCACGACCTAACTACAAAAGACCACTTAATAGTTGAATAAATTATTATGTAGTCAAAATTAACATAAATGATAGAATTGGGAATAAAATTCAAGCGCCCAAAACTATTTCAAAGTGATTTTAGTGATACTATGATTTTAAGTGATGGTGTGGTTGTGTTTTTTTATTATACTTAGCAATTACTACTACCACGCAATCGAAGCTGCGGGCAGCTGCTAGTTATAAATATAGGAAACTAGTTTTAAGTCTAGGTTTTGCTCTTGCACTGACTTATAACTTGGTATTTTAAAATTTAACATTCATCATTACTGGATAATTTATTAACGGCAAAGGTAAAAAATTAACCAATAATAAAACGAACAAAAAATCCAGCATCCTAATATTAAAAGACGTTGTTGTAAAAAATAAGTTATTAGTGTAGTAGTAATAAATTATGTCAAAGTGACGAGACCTAACTTGTGATTTATAGAATAAATTTATTTTGATTTTGGCTTTCAGTGGGTAGGCACCAGTCCATTTTAAGAATCTTAGAAAAACAGTATAACAATGGTTTTCATCATGGTACTCAGTAAGCCTACCACAAGCTCTGTCTGGCTCTGTCTCTGGTTTTGAGTCAGTGTGAGTGCTCACCAGTATATTATACTGTGTGTGTGACGTTTCGACGTAGAGTTTATTTAGACAGCACTCACACAGACTCAAAACCAGAGCCAGAGACAGAGCCAGACAGAGCTTGTGTTGAGGATACTAAATTAGTACAAGAAGTACTGACCCAGTCGAGACAAACAGGATTTAAAAAAAAATTGAGTTAGAAAGAAGACTGGTGACTAAGTACGTACTTTAGTACGTAAACAAATCTTCAAACCTTGTCATTATTAATAAAATAAAAATATTTGTATTTCCACCGTCAACATTAACAGGACATTTTGAACAACCGTCGAGTGTACTCAAAGGATTCTCTAATTGGTTCGCAAAAATATTAAAATAGGAAAATATTGTGGATAAGTTTCATTCAACGCTTTCATAAGAGGACCCATTTCAATTTAGAAGAATGCTAAGAATAGTTCTTCAGATAATGAGGTTGAAAAAATCGTGCGCCAACATGGTCCAATTTGGTAAATACATCAATCACAGTATTTCTAAAGCACTTAGTTTTTTTTGCTTGATGATTCCTTCAATTAATTTATGAAGCGCTCTAAGAATGCGACCGCCCTCATTTATACCATCAGATCTACAGATCGTTTGTAACGATCTGTAGGTAACTCAACTGTTTTTTGTAAATATTTGCATCAATTGTTAGTTTCTTTGTGTAATTAAATTTTAATTAATTTTTTGGGAAACTTTGAACGAAACGAACTTTGAACGCGTTCTGTTAAATATTAAAACTAGCGCACTACTATTATACTTTAGACTAGCGAAAACAGACATAAAAATAAAACAGTTGAAGATAATTTATTTAAAATTGCACAAAGTTCCAGATGTAGTAACTGCAATACATTTCTCGAATGCATTTGGAAACTGTTTTACTCAATCACAAGTGCGGTACTGTGGCGAACTATTCCGGAGAAAGATTTGATCTCATCTGATTTATTACTCACGGAATATTCATTGCTTGGAGTGCTCTTATGTGTAAACAACAGCATCTATTGGACTGAGGTATAAAACGATGCAGTAAAAACTATGTTCCTTTTCGATAATCTCGAACGAGCTTGATTATTTTGAACTTCACATTACGGTCATCACTTTTTACGTTAGTACCGGCTTCCCGATTCGCGCAAAACACTAAGCGTGGTTGCAAAAGTATTTTTGGCCACAGAAGTCAGCTGGGCTTACGAAAAAGCGAATCGGGTTTAATTAGTAAAGTTGGAATCTTAAGTTGTACGAAATTCACGCAATAAATCAAGGAACGGAGACGAACCTCAATTCTCGATGGGTTCATTGGCGGAAGTCATGTTTTAAGGTTTGTTTAAATTGTTAACTCTTTTTTACTTCCTCAAAAGTTTGGAACACCGAAGGGTTCGAAAGATGTCTAACGCGCTTAGGGAATACAGCGAGTATAGTCTGTTTTTCATTGCTGGGACTATTTTTTTAGGTCAAAAAGTAATATAACAAGCAAATGGCTAACCTAATAACGCTGAGTTGTTGTTGGTGGTTTTTGGATTACAGCAAAGGTATGCTACCAGCACAATCCAGTCCAGTCTAGATTTCGTATAGCGGTTTCGTTGCTATGGTTAGTTGCGGAGGTGTCCTAAGAGCGTCACTGTTATGCTGCCTTCCTACGGTGCGTGGTTCTGCAGATCAGGGATGTTACGGAGCTTCGACTCCGGTTCCGATAAGTCGGAACTTCCGATTATTATTACACCTTCGGTTCCGACTTCGGCTCCGACACTTTTAAATCGAAGGTTAATCGGAGGTCGAAGCATAACATAGCGGCGCCGGCCGGCGGCGCGGCGGCGCGGGCGGCCGGCGGCCTGTGTCGACTGTTATGAACAGGTTTATACATGTCGCGCGGGGAATCCCCCCCGACTCCCACAACGTGCACTCTATCGTCAATTATTTTTCACTTGCTTATAACCGCCCCTAAAAATATGCTACTTTGCTTAAGAATATGCTACTTTGGATTTAAATTCATTTATTTTAATTTCTTGTTTATTTGGATATATTGCCTATTTTTTTTGTTTGGTTTATTTTATAATTGAAAATTTAAATGAAAAAAATTGACTTAATAATGTTTTATGTGTCCTTAAATAAAAATTATCTCTCACCACCACTTCTGACCCTGCCTCCGACTCCGATTCCGACTCCGGTTCCGACTCCGATCAAGCAAATTTAAAAACTCCGACTCCGCCTTCGGTTCCGATAAACTACCTCCGTTACATCCCTGCTGCAGATCATCACGCACAGCCGACGACACGCACGGCAACGCACACAGAAAGGGCTCTTGTGCTACCGCGCACCTCGGCGCACGAGACCGTTCCCATGGTGTGTCGTGCCAGCTGATCCGCCTCCGAGCGCGATATCACACACCGGTGGGAAGGGGTTACTACAAGAAGGTAAGCCGCACGGCAGCGCTAGTTCGTCATAAACGGGTTCCGAGTCAACCGGCATGAGATAACCCACAGCGTGTTGTGGTGCGATGTAATGTCTGCTGATAGCGCCTTCGACAAAGTGTGCGCCCTGACACAGCTTAACATTATCAAAGCTATACCACTGTCTTTGAAAGTGATCCTAGAGTTTTGCCATTTTGGTATTGCGATTGAAAATGTGCTAAAGTGACATTAAACAGAAAAAAGCCAATCCTTAGCTAATTGATTTGTTTAGAACTCGTTTAAAGTCATCCTGATAAAATTATCTCAATTTTTATTGCTTTGTATTGTAATTTTTTATATATCTATCGGTTTTAAATTTACACCTTGTCAAATTTAAAAACATAAATATAGAAAAGTGATACCGTAACTTGGATGTATACATTTTGCTCAAGCATATCGAGTGGTCATTAAAAATATACCAATCGAAGTTCAAATGATCTGTGACACTGCCGTCAGTTTGTATAGACTTAACCAGCTGTTGATAATGTAAGCTGTAACCACAGCTAGTGTTGCATAATGGTTTTAGTCCCTGCAACATGCCGTACACAGTCTCTAAGACACGCCGAGGGAGAATTAAAAAGCTTCTATTATGGCTTTAAAGTAGACGTTAGTTTCTTGAGCATGCAGCTGAACATAACTTAACTTTTATGATTACTTAAAAACTTAAGATAAGTTCAGCTTAGGTAATGCAGCTTTGATAGTAAGGAATTTTTAATTCCACGTTCCCAAGTTTTGAATCTTTATTAGTATTTTAATTTTTATAGCGCGTTTGGTATGCACTAACTAATTTTAATTGGACTTTAATATTCTTATAAAAAATGATGACTGCATAAAACTAAATAATTAAATTCCTAGGCATAAGTAGTTGGCATGATAGACATCTCAGAAAGAATCTTGAGTAGTTATTCAGTTTAATTCCACAAAAACAGATCTCGTATTATTTCACTCGAAATATTTTTTAAGAGCATAAAACTCTAATTATGTTATTACTCAATCATTATTGCAATTATTAAGTTACATGGTAAGATCTAAAGTTAAAAAAGCAGCCAAGTGCGAGTCGGACTCGCCCATGAAGGGTTCCGTAGCACGACAAACTACAAGAACCTTTATATTATGCTACTTGATGTAACATAATAAGGTTCTAGTAGTTCGTCTAAAGGTAAATTGCGGTTTACGGTTTATGACGTATAAAAAAAAAGTACTGACTAGATCTCGTTCAAACTAAATATCGTTGCAAGTTTACATAATAATGTACAACATATATTTTTTTTAGTTTTATCATTCTCTTATTTTAGAAGTTAGAGGGGGGGGGACCAACTTTTTTCCACTTTGGAAGTCAAGATTCAAGATTCAATAAGCGTTTATTCAATACGATACAAGAATCACTTTGAAACGTCTTAAAGCTAGGTGAGTCTAGGTGCCAGTTCCACGCAACCAAGCGTAGAAGAACAGGCAACAAACTACGTCTCGGTTCCTACCGTTTTTTTATATGATCCTTTTACAAATCAAAAATAGTCTAAAATAATAGCAGTGAAGTTCCAGTGTGGTGCCACTTCACTTAGTCAGACGTATGCAATGTAAATTATACAAAAGCAAAAGTTTCAAAGACAGCACACGCTACGCTTCAAAGTTATAATAAAGTATCTACACAGATATAAAAATAAGATATTAAATAGTAGGTACAGACATTGCAAATTGACATGCTAGCTTCCTATGGGTAGAGTGACCGGGACATCGGGCCACGCAGTTTTATCATTCATATAGCTATCTAGAGTATATTACGCTTTCTTTATCAAATTACTCTTAATATAGGCTTTAAACTTTAAAGTGTCTCTCGCGCAAACTATTAAGTTTAGAAAAAAACGATATAACAAACCTCAACATCATTTTTGAAGACCTACTCATAGATACCCCCCCCCACACGTAAGGGTTTGATGAAAAAAAAAAAAACCACTTTGGAAGTGCCTAACGCGCAAACTATTTATTTTAGAAAAAAACTATATAAGAAACCTCAACATCATTTTTGAAGACCTATTCATAGATACCCCACACGTTTGGGTACGATGGAAAAAAAAAAATTGTGTTTTAGTTTCAAGTGTGTATATAAAAAAACTATAAATTTTGGGGGTCTCCCCCAAAATTTATAGTTTTTTTTATATTTTTGTGTAAAAATCTTAATGCGGTTCACAGAATACATCTACTCGCCAAGTTTCATTAGTCTAGCTCTTACGGTTTCGGAGAAAAATGACTGTGACATACGGACGGACAGACAGACAGACAGACAGACAGACATGGCGAATCTATAAGGGTTCCGTTTTTGCCATTTGGCTACGGAACCCTAAAAATGGTGAATACATAGTAGGCCCTTAAATTTTGGGAATAGCAATAATTTGAAGTAGAAGCAGGCAGAACTTTGAAAAATAAATAAAAGGTGAGGTGTTAATATTATCTAATGTATTGTGAATTTAATTATGCAGCCAAAAAAAGATATTAAGACTAAGATAAAAGAAAAAAACTAGTTTTTTAAAATGTCTACTGTATTGACCACCAATGTACGCTAGCCTTTTTGTGCTACGTTTACCAATAAAATGAATACTCTTTTCAAAATGCTTTCGCTTGAATCAACTTTTATCTGCAGAATTCAACCTCAACACAGATTTATTTAAGCCATTATTTTGAACAGCACTGAAGCTAACAAGAAGCAAATAAACAGAAGCTACATCTTGGATCCACAATTATAGTTGTAACGACTCGGATCTATCGTATTTCCCTAGGGAGGGGATTCGGTGTCGATTCGGCATCGATTCGGTACACTGATAGTAAACTGAATGTGATGCAGTCCCCTATCGCTGAGGTATCGTAAAGTGATGTATGGTTTATCAAATTCGGAATTCTACGGTACAATTTCAGAAAGTATTTGAGTATTAGGTGCATGATAAAAGCGATGTTATAAATCTGAATGTAAATTAACCTTATTTTTTTAGGGATTAATAGTAACGCTTCCGCGTCTCAAATGAAAGCTTTCATTGACTTAATTTATTTGTTTACACAAAGAAACGTACAGTATATCAAAATGTACAGAATAGATATAAATATATAGCTCAACTGGTCCAAATCATGTTATGAAAAGTGTATAAATAGAATAAATAAAAATTAAAAAAATTCGGTTAGTTTCGGCTTCAGTAGGACAACCTTATAGACGAGACACAGGCTGCGCTAAAATCCAATATGCAATTGAATTTGAATACATTACCGCCTCTCTATCGCCTAGCGCTAGGTTTACACGAACGAAGCGAGCAATGGTAAAAAAGGGAAACGAAAAGGTTCTGAATGCCAGGTATAGAAACGCTGAATTTAGAATGAAGATAGAAACAGAAACAATAAACATATCCCCTCAGATTGCATCAAAATCTTTGAAGATATCAAACAAACACACAATCATCATAGTTTTCAATATAACATAATGTGTAACCTTAGATTATTTTCAAATTACTTTTTATGCAAAATCTATTGGAGTACAATCAGTTAAGAAAAAGCCTTATTTTTAACCGACTTCCAATCTAAAAGGAGGAGGTTCTCAATTCGGTTGTATGTTTTTTTTTTTTTTTTTTTTTTTTTTTTTTTTAATTTTTTTTTTAATGTTTGTTACCGCATAACTTCGTCATTTGTGAGCCGATTTGAAAAATTATTTTTTTATCTGAAAGGTACTGCTTCCAGATTGGTCCCATTTTAATTTTATTAAAATCGGTGTTGCCATTTTTTTTTTAATAATTTTTTTAATGTTTGTAACTGCATGCCTCCGTCATTTATGAACCGATTTAGAAAATTATTTTTTTATTTGGAAGGTTATTCTTACGTCCAGATTGTCCCAAACAAATTTGATTAAAATCGGTTTAGCCGTTTGACAATGAAGTCGGTTTCTCAAGTTTTTTAAACTTAAATTATTTTAATAGACATTGGATCAACGCGTGTTTATACCTATAGCTTGTTGCTTACGATCGTTTTACTAAAACTTATGACAAATTTGTGTAACACGTCTTTGGGCTGGCAAAAGGTGATAATGCATAGATAAAAATATGGATTTTATAAAAAAAAATACACCAACATCAGTCATGTTTCTGTTCGATGCATGACAAGTGATCTAATGCCGCCTTCCCACTGGTGCGTGATATCGCGCACCAGCCCGCACCAGCACGCACGACACACCATGGGAACGGTCTCGTGCGCCGAGGTGCGCGGTAGCACAGGAGCATTTTCTGTGTGCGTTGCCGTGCGTCGTCGTGCGCGGTGCGGGCTGGTGCGTGATATCACGCACCGTAGAAAGGCGGCATTAGACGTTTGTCAAAGTGACGCTCATACACGCGCGTTAAAAACTCACAAAGGTGCTCAGTGTGTTACTGGCTTTAGAACGTGATGTGAAATGTACCCGAGCCAAGTCGTATCTCAGTCGACGCGTAACAAAATACATTTTTCTATTTCACTACAGAAATTTGCAAGTAAAATGATGGTATTGAAATAATTTTGTAGCCCCTAGTGCGGTTTAAAATGCGACTTTTGTGTATTGAATAGCGGTAGCCAAGTAGTTCAAGTATTGTAGTTAGTAATAGTTTTTTGCTAACAATTTTAACGTTTACGTTTCCCTGACTTTACGAATAAACTTAAATTATTATTTTGTAGGCGTGGTGATGACAGGTGGAGTAGAACAACAACCGAATGGTGGCCAAGAACCGGCTACAGAAGCGTAGGGCGCCCTGCAGCAAGATGGACGGACGACATAGACAGGGTCGCGGGGCGGCAATGGTTTAGACTGGCACAGGATCGAGGTAGATGGCACAAACTAAGGGAGGCCTATACCCAGCAGTGGGTGAAGTCAGGCTGTGGATGATGATGATGATGATGATGATGATGATTATTTTGTAAAAATGCCGTAGTAACTGTAGTCCGTTTTGAAAATTACAAAATGTTAGTCGATGTTTCTATATTTTACGGTATGGTGTAAGTATGGTGGTTCCAAACTTTTCTTTTTTAATTAGTCTGGCGTGCTTTGTTGTTGCAGTTTTGCAAATGACTGAATTAAAATTTTCCTGAAATAAAAAATATCGAGCATTATTTGAAACTGAGTCAATTTGCACTCAACTTATCATTTGAGTGCAAATTGATTCACAGTTTAAAATCAGCCAACTTCTTCCTCCGTTTCTTAAACATAATTTCTGCACTAAACAAGCTGTGCGTCGACTGTAAAAGGTTGTGTGGTTGCCATTAGCCACGCCCATTATCGTAGTAGTTGATCGTGCCGCGATGCGCGCTCGGAAACGGACGTGTCTCGCTGCACATTTCCGAATTTATTAATTCGCGTTTAGCAACTTGAAAGTTGCTGCCCGGTACTATGGCTTCTCAACAAGTCATAGTAAACGAGCTACTGGCGTACATACAAAACGCTATCGACACCATGGACGAGGTCAGTGTCCTGCACGTCTGCAAGTCCAATTTCAAGGAGGAGGATATTTGCAATGGAAAGGCGCTGCTGTTTCAAACGCTCGGCAAAACTGCCCAGATGCCCTCACGCAGGAGGGACGGGGGTGAGAAGAGTATCCAAGACATCATCACCTTGTTTAAGGAGACCGACCCCGACGACGTGCCTGCGTTCGCAGCGCAGCAGCTTCATTTACTGCCAGCCGTGGACTTCCAGCACATCGATGTAAGCAGATTCCTGAAGGACATCAAATGCCTGAAGAGTAGCCTAGCCGTGGTGCAGTCCAAGTTGGAGGCTTCGGATAAAACCATCAGTGAGCTGCGTGCTGAGGTGTTGTTACTACGTAACACTGCTACAGTAAGTAGGTCACCACCCGTGGCCTCTCATGTTACTACACGTAGCGGAGCGCGAAATGCATCCATCGACAGTTTTGAGTCAGCGGAATTTGTCGATACGTCACCGGCGCGTGTGGCCGCTAGTGACAACTTGCCCTCCGCCCCCCCGACAGCATCTCCCCCCGCGGAGATTCCGAAGCGCGTCACGTTGTCTCCCCCCCGCCAACAACGTGCGTACGCAGAGGCCGCCGCCAGCAGGCCTGCCGCCCCACAACAAGCTGATGGCGGAATACGCGAACCAATTCGCAGGACTGCTCCTTCTGACAAGGTGCAAGGTGATAAGCAGGGCTACATCACAGTGGAAAGAAAGAAGAAGAAGCCCGTTTGTCGGAACAAGTGCGGTACCGCACTGACAGGACCGAGCTCCACGTTGCGTCCGGAGATTCCCACGACCCTGATGTACGTCTCCCGCGTGCACTACTCCGTCAAGGCTGAGGATGTGGCGGACTATTTGCGCGCGAAGAGCAAATTCTGCCTCAGGGTCGAAAAATTAGAGCCACGCCATAGGGTTAATTTCAACTCCTTCGTGGTGAGAGTGCCGACTGAATATCTGTCGACATTCATGAAGGAAGATCTGTGGCCTAAGGGAATCGTCTATCGCCGTTTCCGGGGTCGGCTGCCGAGCCCTGTCGCGCCCACGTCGCAGTCACTACGTGCTAGTTAAATGTGTGAAATAATACATATAATATAATATATATTTTATTTTTAAGGTATTTATGCTATGGGCCCTGTATTTTTGTACTTACTATGTTGCCTGAAATAAATAAATTTATTATTATTATTATGTAGCAAATGCTACGACGTAGTAATCGCTACAACTATCATTTGTCGTAGCCACCGCTACAATCAATGTTAATGCTTATCTACTGAGTACAGATACACGTACTCATAATGTACCTACGTACATGTACTAAGCATGCATAATGTAATATTTCATGATTAGGTATCTTTTGGTTAAAATATTCAGAGATTTAAATGTGATATTTCAGATGTGTGTAAGGTATGACTTAAACCATCCTTCATTTAATGAGTTTTGGAAACCTACTCTTTAAAAATACTGCTCTTTTTTTAGAAACTAATAAGTTAAAAGCATTGCTGGCTTTCTTCACAGAAAGTAAAAGAAATGGTTCCCAGGAATGGAGCTAGGACGTTTCGGGAATTCATTAAAAACCATTTATTTGTATTTATTCATTGTTCTTTCTGTTTATTACTTTATGTTTTCTTACCTACTGTCTATTTTTATTACATTTTTAAATCTTATTGTTGCTCTGTTTGTGCTGTGTCCAAAATAAATGTATTTTTTCTTTTTTTTCTTTCTTTCTTATTTATTCCATTTCAGCTCAGAGTCTGTGTAAGTTTTAAATTGCAGATTAAAGTTTTTATTGAGCGCAATTTTTACTTATTCATAATATCAGAAAAATAATCTAGCATAGCGCTCTTTAGCAATATGTTTCAGATGAGTTTGTGTTATTATTGTAACACCACACTTGAGTTTGTTGTTCGCACCACGTAAACTAAACGCTGAACAGTACAAGACAGTAAAATATTCTCTAAGGTCCGTCAAACACCACCAATTTGACCCAAAAATCACCTACCACCCTGCAAAATACAATACTATATTTTTATTCTTAATTCTTTATTGCACACAATACAAAACATAGGAAAAGAACAGAAATAGAGGACATGTACAAAGGCGAGCTTAACCCTGAGTAGAGTTTTCTTACAGCAAACCTTTGAGGCTAGGGAGAGGTGACTATATAGGCAGGTTTGTGTACATTAAAACCAAAGTAAAAAATAATAAAAATACATAAATGAATAAATTTACTAATATGCAAAATAAATAAAGGCATATAATACATAAATAATAATAATAAAATACAATACATAAAATACATAAAAAATACATACATAACAATACGTATCACAGTTCAGAGAGACAGATAGTGCTCCTTAACTTTCCTCTTAAATATGCTATGCGATGGACTAGCGCGAATATCGTGTGGTAAGGCGTTCCATAACTTGACCCCTCTTACGGTAAAAGAGCCACCGTAGCGGCTAGAGGAGTGTTGAGGGGTTTTGAGGAGGAGGGAAATAGCCGTCCTGCACGGCTCACCACGCGGGACCAGGAATTCGAAGCGCTCACTGAGGTAAGTAGGAGAAAGAGGACAGTAAAGAATTTTATAAAGGAGCGCCACTACGTGGAGATCACGGCGACGACGAATAGGAAGCCAATTTAATTTGGATCTAAACTCAGAAACGTGATCAAACTTGCGCAGTCCGAATATGAAACGGAGTTTTGAAGTCGTTCGAGCTTATTGAGCAGTTCTTCCGTGGCATCAAGAAAACAGACATCAGCATAGTCGATGAGTGGCAGCATCAAGGTTTGAGCAAGAGTAATTTTAGTTTTAAACGGAAGAAATTTTTTGTTTCAGATAAGATTTAATTTGTTAGTAGCACACAGAAATAAAATCTTAAAAAAACTTATGTTAAGATAACTGCTATCGTTTTAAGAAGAACCAGTCATTGAAAATTTTAAAATTATGGTTACTGTGTTTTCTTTACAAAACCACTGAGTCCATTTCTGTTGGTGCAACATAATCGTAATGTCGGCAACACTCGCAACGAACAAGTGCCAACTACGCGCCGTAAACTAAACGGAATTGAATTCAAGTGCTTATTAAATAAAATGGAAACTGCAAAGAATGGTGTTATAAGAGCTGGGGTGTGTGTAAAAATGAGAGAAAATTCTTGAACTTTCCAGGAGGTACATAAAATTAGATTGTTATAGTAATGCCAGCAGATGCTAGAATGCACTGAGGCTAAGCGACTGTTATTGTAAAAATCATTTATTCAGTTGAATTATAAGGATCACTTTGAAACGTCATAATCCTTATTAATATTATAAATGCGTTTGTAACTCTGTCTGTCTGTGTGGCTTTCACGCCAAAACTACTGAACCGATTGAAATGAAATTTGGTACACAAATAGTTGAGGGCCTGAGGAAGGACATAGGCTACTTTTTATCACGAAAAAAGTTCAAGGTTGTAAGGGGTTGAAAATAGGGGTTGAAAGTTGTATGGAAGTATCGTCATTTTTAGAGCTAGAAACATAAAACTTATTTTTTAGTCTGTTGATTTGATATAAAAAAATATGACATTCAAAGTTTGTGCTGGGGGGGTAGAGGGAGGGGAGTACAGGGGGGAGTGTGGAGGGGAGGTGCGGGGAGAGTGTGGAGGGGAGTACAGGGGGAGTGTGGAGGGGAGGTGCGGGGGGAGTGTTGAGGGGAGTACAGAGGGAGTGTGGAGGGGAGGTGCGGGGGGAGTGTGGAGGGGAGTACAGGAAGGAGTGTGGAGGGGAGTACAGGGGGGAGTGTGGAGGGGAGGTGCGGGGGGAGTGTGGAGGGGAGTACACGGGGAGTGTGGAGGGGAGGTGCGAGGGGGGGATGCGGGGGAAGTACAGGGGGAGTATGAAGGGGAGGTGCGGGGGGAGTGTGGAGGGGAGTACAGGGGGGAGGGTGGAGGGGAGGTGCGGGGGGAGTGTGGAGAGGAGTACAGGGGGGAGTGTAGAGGGGAGGTGCGAAGGGGGATGTGTCACGTGCACGCGAATATGACGTTGTTATTTAATTACTGTTTTCTTCCGCTGCAAATTAAAAATGCTACCCATAGACACTATACCACGCGGACGAAGTCGCGGGCACAGCTAGTCTTATAATATATGTGTCATCACTGGCAACACTGATTATAGACTTATGTCTTGAGGCTCTGCGGTATCAGTGACGAGAAAATGTGGTGTAATTTTCCGAAAGCTGCCCATCCGAGTTGGATTCATTGGCTTTGGTTGAATCTTTTGATCCAAATATACATAGTAGTTAATTAATTAGTGTAAGTGGTCGAGATGTAGACCGTATTAATTAATTAATTAAATAATAATTAAATTCAATCATATTGTTCAGACAATACAGTAAATGATATAAACTGATAACTAATATTTACATTCAAATTAATCCATTTCCAAAACCTAAATTTAAATAAATATAAATATTGTAGACAATCCACACAAAAATAGTAGTCTAGTATTCCGTTCTTATAATTTGGAGACTGTGGAACCAATTATTTGACGTTATATAGCTCCCACGGCCTTTATTGCAAGTAAAAAGACTGTTTGACTGTAACATTAAACTTCACATGCGAGTTTGAACCCTAGCCTTTAGTATTTAATGAACAAAATCGTTCGAAAGCTTTTCCACTTACAATGTTGAATACTCGAGCTGTATTTTCACGTTATTAAAGTTTCAAATGTTATCGAAGTTTTAGTTTTCGTGACGATAATGTCTCGGTACCGATAAATCGAAATGTAACTTATTGTAAGGTCTTAAAGTTCAAAGTGGACCACTAACTTTGGGTCGTTATTCTCGAGTGCAGTCGAGTCTTACGATGCAAGTTCAAGGCACCTTGCAATGTGAACTTTCTTTTTCAAACTATTATTTTATTAACATTCAACTTTTTCAATATTCAATACTGTTGGTTATAACTCTGGTTAATTTATCAGGTAAACTAAGATGAAATTTATTTAACATTGGTTAATCGTGCTTGATCGGGTTTGAATTATAAAAAAATAAAAAAGAACACGAGTTATTTATCTTCTATAGCTAGTCAAAGTATGTCACATGCTTTTTTTAGTGCGTTTTTCTTATGCTGCCTTCCTACATTCAGTTTCTTCGCGAGGTTTTCCTTCACCGTTTGAGAGCACTGGCATAGTGTACATAATTTTTTGGGCAGAAAAACTCAGTGGTACACGACTGGATTTGAACCCACGACCTTAGGATCGGAAGGTGGGGCCGCTACCACTAGACCACCAGCGCTCTATGGTGTCTATCAAGATCATGTTTCACTCTTTAAAATAATAAATACCCCAACAGAACAGCACAGTTACAAAAGCAACAATACAAGATGTATCTTTCAATAATGCTTTACCATGTCCACGTCAAATCATTTCAGGCGATCGGCGCGGTCGATTCGACCCCACTCCTGACATAAACGAATTGTTCTGTCCGTCTGTCATGCGAGTTTTACATGACTGTTCAATTGTGGTTGAAATACATTTTCGATGCAACGAGCTGTGAATTGAACACTGTAGGCGTAATGGATATCACATTTTGTGATGTGAAGTTTGTGGGCTTTGCCAGTATAGTCCTCCTATTGATGAAAAATCTATTCACGATACATGAAAGGCTATCAGAGTATATTCACAACAAAATTATTAATACAAGTTCGTAATTTGGTGTATTAAAAGACTGTTTTTCCTTTCAAAAGGATCTAAAACAATCCAGCCAGCATTAAATTCCGCAGAGAGATTTCCTAACAAAAACAAACAATCAATATATTGTTTTCAACTCATTTCAGAATCCGTTATTACCATAATGAGCACATTCATGCTTCAAAGAATCGAACTTCCCTCGTTATGCTCTGAATTCTTGTTCCAGTGGTGAGTTTCCAGGAATTTATTATCAAACTATCTTTGCGGCCTACTCGCATTTCACTGAGGTATTTATTCACTCAGGCTTGTATTCAACTATTTGTTTACAAATCAGTTTTTTATTCTTTTCGTTCGCATGCTGCTCAAATAAAAAAGAAAGAAAATATAGCTTTAATAGTTTTCATCTTTGCAGCTCCTCTTTTACCACTAAAACAATTGAGCTAGAAGTCGAAATGAATGTAGTCCGAGATATAGATAGAAGCTTCATAAGTCCGTCCCACACGTAGCTAATATACCGTGATGTAATATATTATGTATATTACGGTTAATTAGGTACGGTTAATTGCGGTAGAAGTTGGTGCCGTCATTATTATAGCTGCGTACGCGGTCACTTGAATATTTGTATCAAAAATACAACATAATAATGATTATTTAAATTAATACAATATATTATATTTCATTGCTTCATTATTCATATGTGATTAACACCGTAGTTTCCCTAATATACTGGGTAACAACCGCACCTTTTTTAGAGATTTAAAAAACAAACATTAAAACCTATTTTCCATCTGCTCAGCCCCGTCGTAGGTACGTCAATTGCTCATTCCTTTTTTGTGCGCGGTAACTATCGCACGCACCTTCTGAGCAATATGCCAAAAAAGGTGTGCAGTGTCAAATAGAAAAATTATGCAAGAAAACGAAGAATTATTTCTTGGATTGATGGTTGGTAAAACTGATTTGGAATGCTCTGGGATTGACTGCGGGTCTCTAACGTTGACATTTGCCAAATCAGAATAAAAAATAAATATATGACCAACCATGGCATCGGGGTTGACTGCGAGTCTCCAACGATGACCTAAGCAGAAAATACATACAATCTAAAATAGTTGTAATGTTCCTCTGCGAACTTAAGGTACTCGGGTACCTAGGTAGTAGTAAGTACTTACCTACTTTTTCTATTCCTCACAACCTCAATTTGCAAAATGTAATTTTGGGAACGAGGATCATGAAATAGCTAAGGACAGTGACTATAACTAAATCAAAGCCAGCACTGACTGCATCAGAAACCATTTCGGCCGGAGTCAACCGAATACTTTACTGAATGATGCTGTTCTGTTATGTAGATCAAATTGCCAGCACATAATCTGGTCTGGACCCCGAACTACTCTTCGCTTGTAGTGAATCTACGTCCGAATCACCTGACTTAGGCATAAACATACTTGACAAGTTGTCAAGTACGATCCTTTGCAATGTTGCGTGACCACGAGACATGTGACAATCAGGTGTAAGTCCACGAGTCCGCAGTCCATATTTGTGGCACTTTTTACACTAGGAATCCTAGAGAAAATAAGGACAACTTACTAAAAGACTGCTTTGTACTGGATAATTTGTTGTTGGTTGTTACAATCATCAAAGTTAAATGCGGGAATTTTCAGCCGCAGTACTGATGGTTCGAGTCGTGATAAAATGCTTAACGCTGGTTCTTTTCCAGCAATAACTTGGTTCGGGTCACTGCCGTCAACAAGAGACTTGCTGCTCAAGGGCGATAACATGTCCCATGATATATCTCGGCAATGGATGCCGTTTGTTGTGACATTCGCATTACTAAACCACGTAAAGTTGAATATGGCTCGTCACTCCATACTTTGATAAATAAATTTTAAATGAAATTGATAATAATATTTATGATCAGCGACGCCTGAACGAGATGGTTTATTGTTTGGTTCAACGCTATCCAAAGAAACCTGCTAAGCCACAAGAGCCCACTGCTCCATTGGCCATTACTTGATCAACTTCCTACCAGTGAAACTGGAATGCGCCTCCTTGACATCCGGCAAAAAAGGGAGGGGGCGAGGAGGTTACAGCAGATGACCACTGATGACATCAGGAGCTTCCTGCCTCTACACAACAGTGTGGTGTGTCAAGACCCGTGCCCAGGCACAAGGTCATCATGGACGCAGGTACATGCAAGTAGACTTATCTCCACACTTTTATAATTGTTGGTTTTAAGTAACAAACAATAGTTTGTACTTGATTTGATCAAAATGTTTGCTATATTCCATTCCGAACCGTTGTTTGTCAATCATCAATTCCTCAGAACAAGTTTTCTTGAGGAAATCATAGACATGACACTGGTGACTTTTATCTGTGTCACGTGACAAATTCATAATCAGAGAATTTTACTAAATTCCCCTCCATGTTTTCCTTCCAGAACCAGTCGTCTCTTTTTACGAATTCATATTGAATTTTGCCGTCTCCAGTCCAAACGACAAATGCACACATATTTTGGTCAGTAACTCATAATTGGCCCTGAATCTGGTAGAACCACTTGCTTTTTTTATTCACTGTGTAAACATCAGATTTATACAACCAAAAGTCAATTTTCTTCTGTTTGATTGCTTCTTTGGGCTCTAAATTGTAAGCGGATGATGGGATTTCACTTTTATAATGCCATGTATGCATTTGCCGTCCAGAGTAGCTCCCAGAAATGGAAATTCTTTGTCAATGTGCAATCCACATTCTTGAATATTACGTTTAACGTCTTTTCTAAATCCCGAAGCGCTATAAGTTTTCGAAATATGACCGTTTCAAGTTTGACAGCTGTCATTAAAAATGCAGATTTTGGTAATACCTATAATTTGGGATTAGAACGAAAAGTCCGGGACGAGTAGTTTCCGAGATATGACCATTTTAAGTTTGACAGCTGTCATTAAAAATGAAGGTCTTGGTCATACCTATCATTTAGGATCGGAACGAGGAGTCCAGGATGAGTAGTTTCCGAGATATGACCGTTTCAAATTTGACAGCTGTCATTAAAAATGCAGGTCTTGGTCATACCTATCATTTGGGATTAGAACGGAAAGTCTGGGACGAGTAGTTTCCGAGATATGACCATTTTAAGTTTGACAGCTGTCATTAAAAATGAAGGTCTTGGTCATGCCTATCATTTGGGATTGGAACGAGCAGTCCAGGACGAGTAGTTTCCGAGATATGACCGTTTCAAGTTTGACAGCTGTCATTAAAAATGCAGGTCTTGGTCATACCTATCATTTGGGATTAGAACGAAAAGTCCGGGACGAGTAGTTTCCGAGATATGACCATTTTAAGTTTGACAGCTGTCATAAATGAAGGTCTTGGTCATACCTATCATTTGGGATTAGAACGAGAATACCGGGACGAGTAGTTTCCGAGATATGACCGTTTCAAGTTTGACAGCTGTCATAAATGAAGGTCTTGGTCATACCTATCATTTGGGATTGGAACGAGGAGTCCGGGACGAATAGCTTTCGAAATATGACCATTTTAAGTTTGACAACCGTCATTTTAAAATGCAGGTCTTGAAATCTTTAATTGGCTGTTTTAAATTTGACCGCTGTCATAAACAGGTATATAGGTAATATCAGCCTCACCAGCCAGAAGTTCACTGCTGGACATAGGCCTCCCCTATACATTTCCAGGAAAAAAATGTAAATTTCTATACATAATCAATGTATAAACATTTTCATTTTCCTTTCCCAGCCAATGCCATGACGTATTTGAAGGTTCGTTCCATGACTTCTTCTGACTGATAATGATGACTTGTATTATGGTCCAAGAAAGTATCAACTTTATCCAGGCACAGTACACACACGCACGGTGCATCTTGTGTACTGATGAGAACGACAAGGTTCTTCAAGCAGGCGCCGCAGTGCTTTCTTTAGAACCTTGTCGTATTCATCCTAATTATTTGCAAAAATTTGTGACACCCGTCCTTCCAGGACCGCGTCTGAGCGCGGAATGGCGAACGAAATGTAATGAAGTCTACCTACTATCTACCTACCCTTGGAAAAATGTATGGAGAAATTTTAGTGCGTTTTAAAATTGTCTATTCTTTCAAAGTAATTTATTTGGGTACAAAATAATAACGAAGACGAATAGAAGACTCTGTATGCCACAATTTCGTTCGATTTTCACGTTATAATATTCAGCGGATTTAGCTATTTATGTACCTATCCAGACCCCATTTTTAGCGATTTTTGCTATGGTAAAAACGTATTCATGTGAAAATGTTGTATAGGACTGCCCATTTTTTATTGGCTATCACTATAGATGAACATATCATCTTTAATTTTATACCATGTTATATCTACAGTTATGATTCCTGGTTCCATAAATGGTACCCAAAAACCGTTGGTATTCGTAAGTGCCCCCTTAAGTAACAAACAATAGTTTGTACTTGATTTGATCAAAAGGGTTGCTATATTCCATTCCGAACCGTTGTTTGTCAATCATCAATTCCTCAGAACAAGTTTTCTTGAGGAAAGCATAGACATTAGGGTGGAGCGAAAATTAAAAAAACGTTTTTGAGTGTTCTAATAGTGAAAAGTTGGTGCCATTTTGACTCAAAATAAACCATGCAAAATATTATTGGTTTTCATTTACGGTAACAGCCTCCGCAAGGTCATTGAACTTTTTTCGATACAAAACAAAAATAACGCGTTTACTCCATATGAATGAACTTTCTCTGAGGCACTTTTTTCTTAATCTTGACGGGGGGTACTTTAGATCCTAAATATTACACTAGAACATTGGGAAAAGCACTTGAGAGTTGTAAACCTGCTGTGAGAGGAAAATGCCTTCCAGAAATGGCTCAAGATTTGAGTACAGATCAACAGTACTTGCACAAGAGTGTCTCAGTGGTACTTTCAGGTGATTTCCCAGAAAATCTGGCAAAAAAATATCTCCAGGCAAAATATCTCATGCCCGTTGGCTCACACGTGCCAACCGGATAGGTACTATGTTTGTATGTTACAACAGAAACACCATCGGAAAACTTGACAACTTTGGTTACATTTGTTGTAAAAGCTTACGACCATCATGATTCTATATTAAAAATATACCTTCATGCATAGATGGCGCGCGACATCTTTTACATATGCTAAAGGCCTACAGGTACTTGCCAGTGGATCTAAAGAAGGTTATCGATCCTGTCATTCTACGCAACAGCTATTTTGCACATCCCGAAAGCATTCTCCCTGCACTGATAACGGATAACAGGAGGCATATTCGGAACTAGCAGCCCGGCGCATATTAAAGGCACGCAGGATGCCTCAACCTTCAACACCTGGGATGTTTCAAGTACCGTCTTTAAATTTCGATGCCTTAACATAGTATTGATTTAATAAATTGGTAAGAGATATTAACTGAGCCACTTATTAAGAAAAAATCCCGACCAAGAAATTCTGTACATCGTTGAATCAGGTGGTGAGGGTGAAGTATTGTTTATAAGGCTTCCATGCCAAGCTCAAGCTATTTTACCGAGCTGTAAAAGTGACAACGAAAGCTGCCACTTCTCAATGCTCAAGAAAGATTAGGTGCGATAAAGGCTAAATTAGCATCACGTAACTTAATACCTAAATTTGAGACAAAAAAGATTTCCGTGCTTGTTAATAGTTTATCTTTTTAAATGTTTTAATAAATTATTGTACTGGTTTAATTTAAAAATAATAAAGAGATATATAAATACTACTACTGCGTACCATTTATTACCTATTTAAAGTTAAATGAAGCTGAATATTTGGCCATAACTGTACTAGACTTTTTCCATTAAATTTATTTTTTTGTTGTCAATGCGGAGGCAGAAGATAATCATCAATCTGATTGAAAAATTGTATGTATTTTAACTTTAATATAACGCACCAATCCCCCTCTATTACATCTGAAAATCTCAAAAAAAATAAAATCTCATACATCCGCGCTCCACCCTAATAGACATGACACTGGTGACTTTTATCTGTGTCACGTGACAAATTCATAATCAGAGATATTCGTCATTCCATTCAAAGCCTATTCGGTGACAAGGGTTTTAAACTAAATTTACCACCCATGAACAAATACATCTAGATCGAGCATTTTAAAATGGAAGCTTACTGCCGTACAGCAGGCAAGGTAGTACAAGGTAATACCTAACCACCTTCGGCTTAAAGGGTGCATCCTACTACTATGCAGTTTTCTGATGGATCAGATGAGGCTTTAAATGCAGAGTTGGTTGCAAAGTTTTCTAAATGACCTTCATGTTCTATTTGCGAGTGCGCTCGGAGCTATCAGAGTTTTATGTCGCCACGTGCCCCGCAGCTAAGTTCAATTATATACCAAGATTTTAGAGCCACATAACTTCGTTGCTTTACTGAATAAGGCATGATAATTATGAAACAGAATTTCACTACCTAGTATTATATTAGATGATGATTTTTTCTGGTGATCCTCAAACATTGATGGCAACTTTATGGCCATTGGATATGGGTAAGAACATTTTTGAACTTGAGTTTATTATACTGACGCTTTCAACGCAGGCTGGGGCGCTGTCTGTTAGTTTTAATCTATGGCAAATAGAAGGCTGCAAAAGATAAAAATGCATGCCATTTAAATAACTTATGGGTTAATGGCAGTTTTTTTTTCTGGGCCTGAAATAGGTATAACTGCGCAATATTACTACGCATGGATAACACGAAGGTGGTGCGATCAAGTGGTCTTTGGTTTTTCGCCTCATACGTATAAATTATAACGTGGACTCCGTGAACGCCGCCTTTAGATTATTCACACCAGTTACGGAACGATCACTTTCTCATAGGGTCTTTCGTGACGTTGTACAATATTTCGGTCAACCAAAAATTGGCTTGCTCGCATCTCATAATAGCGCAAGGTACACCAGAGACATGTTTCATGGACACAGAGCTCCGACGTGGTAGCCGTGGACGCATTTTTACAATGAACTTGCACGCAGACTGTTTTTACGTCTTCCCACTGTTTTTAATTTTTTCTGATTTTTAATACTCTAAAAAAGTCATTATAATGGCAAATGGTTATACTGGTGTATTCTTTCCTATTGGCCATCGCAACCATGTTTTCCGTTATTGCAAGACTTCTTAGTTACAGATGTTTAGTATTTAAGACCCAATAAAAACTTTTTGCCAATCTTTTTTCAAAGGCTATAATCTCATACACGGGAATGATTATAATATATACTATATATAATATATAATAATATATAACACTTCGCTTATGCTTTGGTAGCAGTGTTGCATTGTCAACAACATTGATAATACTCTAACCTACGGAAAGATACCACATTTCTTATATTAACATTTCAGACGACACATTGTCTAAGGCACTATTATTTTCCACCGTTAGGCCTTGTCAGCCCGTATGGGTAAATAGCACCGGGTCAAACGAATGCGTTAAGTTTATAAATTAAGAGCTACTACAAGTCCCAGGTACTCTAGTGCTTGGTGTTTTTGAATCTTATTTCAAAATGCTTTCCTAAAACAGAAAGATTGAGAAAAGTAATATTAATCATAAGAATTGTTAGCGGTTTGTACTAGCCACTGAGTCCAGACATCTATTCCTGATTTATGTTGACAACCTGTTATCTTCTAATACCTGATAGTATTAGTATAGTCATAGCAGATATTATTGAAGCATCCTCCCCTGGTGGAAAACCAAGCGGTTTTATTTCTGCTATATTTCGATAAAGCTGATATGGGTATCAGTCCGGGTACAGTTATTTCAGATTAAATTTATTTTACTAAAAATTTTAGAACTTTATGAATAGCAAGGAGTAAGTTGACGCCGATACGTCCACTCACAGCTTCTACATCACAGAATATCAGTGATGGATTAAACAAATACTGTCAGAGAGTAGTGTTGTGAATGTCAGCGTTTTTAAGCGCTCACAGTGGGTAAACGACATGCGTTTACTTTGATTGCGGGCTACTCAAGCGTCAGTGTAGAAACTATTCGCATGACCGCAGGCTGATACAACAGGTGTAACTCATTTACTCGGTTTCTACAAGAGAACCATCCTGGACCAAGGTGAATTCACGCGGTCCGTCTGTTTTCCTATATACAGGAAGTTTATTGTAATGCATTAAAATTTACTACTATTGCCAACCCAGTACTATGTGATTGTACAAATATGTATATACACTTTGACTTTGAATTATTCCTAATATCAATCAATATGTTTGTTGGTGATTATTTGTGACGGGTTAAATTGAATAAGAAGCTATCACATTCTAATTACAGTGTTGTTATCTGTATCTTTAACTGATTATTGTTTGTGATTACTTACCAATAAATAATCCATGGTTATTGCAATAACTATGTATTTCATTCCAAAACTTTCTGCTCTTAACATCTACGGTGTTAATCATGTATGAATAATGAAGCAATGAAATATAATATATGATCAAATGAACTTCCAAGTGAAGTTCTATCATTATTATATGAATTGCTTCATTAGAATATATGATACCCTCCCCTCCCTGGCGCAAGGCGCCTCCCATTACATAAAAAGTTTTGTAATTATTACATTATGTACTATCTCTAAAGAAATGAGCAATTGACGTACCTACGACGGGGCTGAGCAGATGGAAAATAGGTTTTAATGTTTGTTTTTTAAATCTTTAAAAAAGGTGCGGTTGTTACCCAGTATATTAGGGAAACTACGGTGTTAATCATATATTCTAATGAAGCAATTCATATAATAATGATAGAACTTCACTTGGAAGTTCATTTGATCATATATTAACTATTATAGCTGCGTGTGTGACGGGCTTTATTATCCCAAAAATGTAAAGGTAAAGAACAAAAACTGATGTAGCAAACAATACTAGCAAGCCACATCTTTTTAAGTCTGTAAACTCCACTTTTTATTAGATATATTTTTCATTTCATATAATTTTACTGACGGAAGCTACTATGTACAAAAGTCAATAATAAATGTGTTTAAACGAAACTAACATTTTAAATGTACAAAGACAGCAATAAACGTCGTTTCAAAAAGAAAAGAACAACTCGTTTTCTGTACAAGTTTTATAGAATTTCAAAGTAAAAGTCTGCGGGCGATATGAAACTTGTGAAACGTGACCGGACTGCCTCTCGTTAGCAACACCACCCATTTATGGACTAAATTAATGTACAGAACATAAATAAAGGTGATGAATTGTTAACGAGATACTCAAGTACCCACAGCATTAGTTTCAAGGGATGAATAGCGAGCGACGCGCTAATTTTAAACAAATTATGCCAAGTTTTCATGCTTTGGTGGCCAATTTGCGATAGACGTGATTACATTTTAGACGTTCAGCCATAGCCGAGTCGCAAGCATAAATTGATTATGGATGTGTTTGTGTATGAAAATGTAATAATGAACTATACTTACATAAAAAATATATTTCTGACAAAACTGTCACGTACTAAACAGATAGGTACCTACTATGTACCTGAAAAAATTGAAAACACGCACATGAATGTAGATTGTATGTATTATAGCTGTGGATTTTGTTCTAAAATAAAATTAAATAATAATTAAAATGAAATATTATTTTCAAATAGAACCACAAAACGTTAAAACAACAGACTGTCACAGAAACTTTCCTCGCGAACAGCTAACCCGCCGGCGATCCATTCCCATTGTCACTGTCACCTGTCACTGTCATTTCGCCAACGCTGAGGTTCCCAAATTGTGCCTGTCATCTGCTGGAGTGAATGACAATTAACTCGGCGATTCACGGCTCAAATTGATATTTTGAGAGCGTCAGGGAAACAGGCATCAGTTTCAGAAATGTTTCGAATGTCGTGCGTTGATGATGATTTGTGATGCACGAATGTTGACTTGTCAAGTCAATGAAGTACCTATGCAACTAGGTCGGTTTTGTGGATAAACTAAAACCTTTCGCACATCTAGGTGATGGCGATCACGTGAAACGCTGTCAGATTTGACAGCGATTTTTGACAGCGTTTCAGCTGATCGCCATCGCCATCGCCCAGATGTGCGAAGGCTGTTATTTTATTGACTGAATAATCTTTTAACCTTTTATCAACTGGTCATTGACTTAACTATAGTAAGCGTTGAAGCATCATGGTTATGCAAGGGTTAAATACTCTGAAAATGAAGGATACTCCAAAAAAATTTACTGTTTATTAGACAGTTCATTTTTTATTTTTTTATTAAAGGTAATCTGAATAAAAAACAATTTGATCACCGTTTCCACAACAGCTTACATTATAGTAGTCGCAGAATTTCACCTTGATTAATTCAGTAGTTTACAATAAAAATGTAACGAACAGACACACTTACGCATTTAAAAAATCGTTTATTATCTAATTTTATCCCACACTCATCCTTTCACATAATGTAAATCAGGGTTTTTAGGTAGTCATAATACTAACAAAACTAAAAATCATGTTTCGAAGCAGCCAAATACAAAATCACAGTGAATACGCGTTGAGCTGTATTTCAAGATATAATACAACAATAGAATAAAATGTGAACAAGTCGAAATACCGATACGTTTCTCCGCATGAGATTAGTTTGCATAAATTGTTATTTCCCCTCGCAGTGTTACACTGATTCCCCCTTGTCTAGACGTGATAAATAACATTACTGTGTAATCATGCAAGGATATCTGATTTACTGATTTTTTGAGAACAAGAGAAGAAACCAATAAATCAAAGCGACAAATGGACGGATAAGCTTCTCATATACATCATATTTTATTCAGAGAATAATAACTTTACTCACTATAAATAAAAAATAAAAAAGTTGCACTGATACCGATGATAACGATATTGAGGGATGGTCGGTAAGAAACAATTTAAAAAAAACTACACTCAAAATTATTCACGTCACCTAAATTTGTATGAAAATTACTTTACGCAAACCATCGCGCAGATATCCACGAATAAAAACTAAATACTAAGTAGCATTGTTGTAAAAGGACTCAAATCATTAAAAAACCTAGATGCCAGCTTTTCAGCCAGTGAATTTAACCTTTTCTATCACTAGTTCTTGTATACCACTTCTGATCTATACGAAATACAATTAAAAAGTGTACAATTAAAATGTTGTTATAACTTTAAAGTTTTTGAGAAATGGTTCGGCACTTCAGCTAAATCTAGGAATTTCTAATTCACTAAAAGTTTCAAAACAGGTACCGTCATTGAAACTGTTTGAAACTTGTCTCTTCATTTGAAAAACAGTTAAAACTTATTTGAAGTCTAGTAGCAACTGGAAATCTTTTATTATGATTTTGAATTGACTGAGAAAAGTTGACGAAGTAATTATAATTATAAAGTAATTAAATTCATACCTTGAGAACTTTTGAGAAAACCTAAAAACAGCAAAGTCGAGTATTCTATCAACTTTTACAGCTGTGATACTAAATAACAATCATATTGAATTGTAAAGAAACATAAATTACTTTGTTTTTATACAATTCGTTGTTGGAACAAGCATATAGCCTACCTAATTTGCAGCCATTGTCTATAACAAGACACTGCCTAGCAGGTTACCTATGAAACGTATCCTACGATGCATTGCCCATGCGTCCATCAACTTGAGGCTACCGATGTTCAGCCTCGAGTGCCAGTAGTTTACTTTGTGACGTGGTGGTGTTCTAGGCTTAGTCGCTGAACTGGCACATAGACAGACGTTTCTTGTGATACAACTCAATAAAAATATTGGTAACTTTGACTTTGAGCTAAATAAACAATTATTATTGTTGACTTTGTAATTTTTTTCCATTACTACATTCCACACATAGGCTAACTTGCTAATTTTGCAAGCTATGTATTATGTATCAATTTAGTTCTTACGGATTATCTTATTTCAGATTCAATCACGTACTGAAACTCCCAGTACTTGGTGTTGGCTCATAAAACTACTCTGGAAATTATTAACCCTCATAATTACAAAACATTACTTAGGTTTGAGAAATTACTCAAAGTGGCTCTGACCCTCTTTGCGGCAAGAGATAGCAATTGTTTAAACAAATATTTTTTTGAAAAATGCTTGTATAATATAAGCAAAGCCTATTTTTTTTTAAAGGTGATTGCATACAGGTATACAGGGTCTAAGCCTTAATAATCGCTAGAAAACAAAGCGACAAACTCGCCATTGTAGGCTTTGCATTGCAAATGACGGCGCGTGTCGAAGTGATGAGAAGTGCAAGTTTCAACTAGTCTTTGTGGAATCGAGCCTTTTGTTGTATTGTTGGGGAAATAGTTCCCACTACCTAGAGGTGGGTTTACCTACCTAGAGGTACTTGTCTCTATTCTAGAATTTTGACACTTCATTTTGTTGTTGGTTGTGTGTCAACCATACTGTTTTATTATTGGTCAGGATTATGATGATGAGTACTTGAATAAAAAAGGTTCAAAGAATGTAGGTACGAGTAAGTGATAAGGTCGCCCATCAAATTACTGTGTTGTGTGGAAATATAAATATATAAATATAATGTTAAATTGGGCAAAAACCACTATGTATGAGCGTTTTTTTCACAATAAGGGCCACGGAGAGTTCGTCAATTAAAATAATAAAGTCGAACTGTTTATTCATATTAATTTTAAACGTCAAGCTCCAAATAATACTGAAGTATTGAATTATGTTAAGTAAATGTATAAAATTATAACTGTCTCAAAACTTAAAATAATCGACACAGCCAGAGCTCCAAACTTGCTATTGTCACAGCCTCCTTTGCAATGCAAAGTAGAAGTCAATGTGATGACACAGCTGCAACTGAGCCGTTGGTTCACTCGTTACTTTTTTTAACTTAAGGTTTCAATAAAAAAGTTAATTTTATTGTTATGAATGAACTTTACTCATTATTTTTTTTATTCCTACCATATTTTTCTTTTAGCTTTTTCAAACAGCCTCCATTCATCAATCAAATCGTACCGAGATAAATAGTACATAATTTATACTCGTACTTTTCCAAGTCAAAAATGCTATAATTCTAAATTTTAAATCTTTGAAATTTAAACCAAATCAAGTATGCAGTATTTATTTTAGGCGTAGTCCTTATTTGTGTTAGTACTTAATAATATAATTAAGAAACTAGTGTTAGCGACATTACTACTGTTTGAGCTGAGTGTGCAGCCAAAGGTTGTTCAAGGGACACTAAACATGCTGCTCTGTATAAGCTGTGGCGACAACACGGCGGCCAAGTCTGAGACAGGCGCTGTTGTGAGATGAACGACCTTGTTAGGGCGTCTGACAATTTTGACACATTTATATTACCTATGATGTTCAAAAAAGATACAAACAACACCGCAAAAAGTTAGGAATTATTTTTGTTGTAAAACTAATACGCTGTTTTAAAAAACAGAATACAATTCGAACTGGGCTGAAAATATGGTATCCAATTATTTGTAACCGAAATAAAGGCTTGCCCTGGAGCGCGGACCACCGAGAAGTTTTTGAATCCAAAATAGGCAAATACTTTTCTTGTTTTTATAAGGTTCACATGAGACTGCTGGAAAATCCAACCAAATTTTACCAAACAAGCTGAATATTTGGTAATTAAATTTTCAGACACTAATTGGATTTAACTTTTTGGATACGTTGTATTGTTGTTTTGGTGTGTTGTGTATGCTATGCATTTTTAAAAGAAGTCATTAAAATGTTTCCTCTTCTAGAATTCCAAAAGCGTGTACGTTTAAGTCGCATTTCCTCGTTATTGTTCAATATAATAGCACTAAGCATACAGCAATTATAATGAAATGATCCGGTTGATCAGAGGCGCGTCAATTAATCACCGAGTCGCGATGACGCGGTGGCGGCGGCGGCGCGACAAACGCCTTGACGCGCCAACAATACTCCTCTCATTATACTTGTTACAACAATGTGCCAACTTACACAATTCAAGAGTGATTAAGCTGTTTTCAGCTATTTGCTTGTAATATTAAGGTCGATTATTCTGTATTAATTATTCATTATGTCTATTTGATTTTGGTAAGAACTTTTGGCCTTATTTATTACAATCTGTCAATTATAGGGTGAACTTTGACGAACTTGAACGAACTTTGACTTTGAAGTTTATTTAAAAGAATTACTAAAAATCATAGGAAAAATTTATGATTGAAAATTAAGTTTTCTTGCATTTTATTTCAAACTTTCAGAACTTAGTTTGTTTATTTTGCATTACGTATTTCGTCTCCTTATACAACAATTTTGTAATATATACATGAGTCAAATAAAAGTAAACTTTGTAGATGGTCGTGGCCTTCTCGAGGTGTATCTACCACTGAAAAGTAGACAAAAACACTGAAATGTACTAAGTAAGCTAACCAATTTGAACTCAAGTATTTTGTCACGTATTTACAGTCAACGCACACAGATGACGGTCACGGCAGAGTTTCAATTTATCAATATGAACCAGGAGTAGAACTCTCTACCGGCGTCAGTATTTTCGAATCATTTTAATTTAGGAATTTAAAAAGCAAGAGTGAACAGGATTTCGGCTAAGCCTGCTATCTTGGGCTGCATCCTAATTTTCCGCCAGGTGTAATGGCAGCCAAATGCTTAATTATCTAAAATAAAAAAGAGCTCCAAGTTATATAGCAGATAAAAGTAATTCTTAGTACCACTACAAGTTACGTGTTACTACGAAATGCGAAGAGGCGCTACGAAATGCTACGCTTCCCTATTAAACGCTACTAACTGCTACGGAATTCTTAGAAACGCTACGGAAGGCAACAAAGAAGTGCAAAGTGGAGAATGGTACGCCAGGTATGTAGTTTAAAATATGTAGCACAATAAATAATTATTCAAAAGCATTAATATTCTAATATACCGTCTGTTGTTCTCATAATATTGTTTGCAAACAAATTATATTTCCACATCCCCGCGTCACAAATTATTCCTCTCAAATTAATTTTAAACAAAAGACGGTCTAAGAAGTTTTATTTCATTTCAAGAACCAGGAAAAGATTTATCATTCAAATTATATCCTCGAGCTAATTATTATATTGCTTATGGCGCTCTAGGATAGAGCTTTTGCTAGTAAAATGTAGATATTATTAAAAAACTCTCTGACTACTCTCTTGCACATTTAGGATTATTCAAGAAATCTCAGATTTTGAAGGTGCATGGAGTCAAGTTTTGAACCAATTGTATCAGAATCACAAAGACCGATGCGTACTTTGCAAGAACTGACTGAGTCAGCAAATCAGGTCACAACTTACTTACTATATATCAGTATAATAGTATAGAACCTGAAAGCTGTTTGTTTGTCTAGCATACTCGTACCTATTCAAACTCCGAAAAAAATCAGGTCCAGTAACTTACTACGAAATCAAAATCTTTTGCTACGCAAATAACAAAAAACATCTAGGGTGTTATTAATAATCCTGGCGTAGCGTTGGACTAGTTAATCCGTGTTTTGTCACATTTGCTCGAGTTGACAATTGCACGTCAATGCAAGAGACAAAACACGGATTAACTAGTCCAACGCTACGCCAGGATTATTAATAACGGGTCTAGTTTTAAAATCCTAAGGATATGAGAAGGTGAAGTTATAAGTAAACATGGTTAAAACCTACAAACGACTCTAACGATTTCGTTTAAAGGTTTTTTACGGTCAAGATTATGCAAGAAACCTTCAGGGTACAAGATTTGCTCGCTCTTGTCCGTTTTATTTGTTGTATGACATAAATTAATTTCACAATTCTTTTGTAGTTAGCCTGCGCCAGTTAAAAATTAGTTGTGCATAAATTGCAAACTGTAGAGCAATGGAAAGGAAATGTTGAATCTGGGAAAGTTCTTTGATATTAAAATTGTTTTAAAACCGTTCCCCGTAGCTTAACCTCAGATGTCATAATTCTATGCAACGAGTTCAAATAACCATCTAGAAGTACAATTTATTTTTATAAAAAAAAAACTTTACTCACATTCCACGTAATCTTCGAAACTACAATACTAGAGAGAAAAATTTCATATGTGTGAATGTGGGCATTAATTGATTGATTGCGAGAAAATTTCAGATGTTCAGACACACCACAATCTTTAACCCTAACTTACTTTAGGTTTAACAAAATTTTCCTTCAAAATGACACACCTATAAACTTTGAATATTCTCTGCCGCGACTGTCAGTCAGTCAGTCGCGTACCAGTTTTATGTATAGAGACACAAAACACAACCTAATACAATAGAAATTGGTTGCGTCTCACACTTATCTTGAAATTACTTTGCGCAGTCATGGTGACAGTGACACGTGACATCTGACACATATTAACAACTTTTCTGATGTACCCTCAAATGTGATTATGAAGAGTATTTTATCGCAAGTTGAAGTGTAAAAAGTACTTGTTTGAAGTATTATTGCTTGACGGCGTAATTTGACATTTTATGCTTTCAGACCCTATATTTTAACGTTTATTTTATAAGACGTCACGGGCTAGGTCAATGACCGAGCCGAGGTTGTACTTTATATTTTATTTACCTTATATGTAATTTTCAAATTTGAGTTGTTTTCGAACACAATGAAAGACATAGATAGTGTTAAGGAAACAATATGTGTGATGTGTAATTTTAACGGATTCACTTAGGTATTTATTGACGTGACAACGTCTTATAATTTGATGGAGCCGGCTGCACGAAAAACATGACTCATGCGGCGTTACCTCACTCTGAGGCGTTCCATTTAAGGCTTGAAGTGCAAGCGCGAGTGCGGAACGAGCAACAAAGAGGCACAATCGGCCTCCGCGTTTGGCAGCGTCCGACATCTGTCTCACTCCTACTTGAGTGAGCGATGCGTCCGCATGGACAGCTGCTATACAATAATACATTTACATGTTTTCGTCAAAAATGAAGTGCAGTGGAAAGTGAATGTGGTGTCAATTGCAGCCTATGACGTTGTCACGTTCAACTATTAGTTATGGAGGCGAATAGGGGAATTTTCGGAAATACTCGAGCGTGGCAGTTTAAGATATGAGAGATACCTTAGACCTAATAGAAAAACCTTCTAAAGTATTTAGCTCTATATGTAGTGACGCGCGCCTAGGATAGACGATCAGATTAGTAAAAAAAAATGGATACCTAGTCTGAAATACTCGAGCGCGTCAGATTTAGATATTGGGGGTCGATTTTAGTGTTTAAAGACTAAATTTAACTAATCTGACGATAAGTCCTTGACGCCGCCGAGTTATAGGGTCACGAACTTGTAAAAAAAAAACGTTAATCCGGCATTCTCGAGCGCGATTTTTATTATTTTTATTTTGAAGAATATAATCTAAAACTTACTAAAAATACAAAATCTGCCGGTTTCCGCATGACCGGAAGTGTGGAGGAGCCATTTCGTCTCCCTAAGAACGCGTTACGGCCAAGGTTACGGCATATAAGTCGCGAACGATACATTTTACAAAAAATAAGTTTAAATAAACAAAAAAGGTAATTTTATTTTACACAAAAAAGGGTCTCTTTACATTTTTGTCCAAAGAAAGGAAAAAAAAGAAACCAAAAAACCTTTTTCGGTCAGAATAAGAGAACCCACCAACATTTTTGTCAGATTAAAAAAATATGCTTTCAGGATACCGAGATAAACCTCCCCTATGAAAATCTGACGCGCTCGAGTATTTCAAAAAAACTTTTTTTTATGCATTTTCAAAAATTCATCGTAACTTATCGTCACGCCGAAATCGTCAGTTTTTTTAAAGGGAGCTTCCTTGGGGCCTACTTAACACCCCTTCCGAAAATCTGACGCACTCGAGTAATTTTTTTTTTTTGCATTTTTTACTACTTTATATGCCTACCCCCACCACGCAAACCGGCAGATTAGTATACCGTTGTTATCAAAGGCACTCGGGGCATACGTAGAATGAATATCTGACGCGCTCGAGAATGCCCAAGTAACTGTTTTTTTAACATTTTTGAAAAACCGTACACGCCAAACCCACCGCTAAAATGGTTTTTGCCATACGAGCTTTTCTTTTCGAAATTATTTTATCTTTCGATTTTGATAGGTCTCGACGGCGCCGTCGAATTACGCCATTTAGCTACCTCGCCTCCCTAACTATATCGTCAGTAAACCGACTTTACATACAACCGATTTTTTTTAATCTTTGTGTTTTTTTTTCTCGTAACATAACGCTCGTTTGGTACATAACAGCCGTACGACACCCACATCAATTTTATCCATTCTAAACCAATCCAGTTTTAGAACTTCACCGCCTCTCAGGGCTTTTATGCGTCTCTCCATGAAATGTGGGAATATCTTTCAGTGGGCATCTCTCAGGTAAAAAGCTCGTAATCTCTATCCTGCCACTCTAACGCACCGCATCAAAGCCTAAACTGATCGCAGTAGAAAAAGCGTATCTACCTTTGTACGGCGCTCTTTGTTCGCGCCCTAGTTGCACTGAGAGCGCCTTTGTGCTTGCCGATGGACTGTTCATTGATGCTCTTTAAAAGCCAGTTATCACCTACAGCTTTGTATTTAAAGCTTTTATTCGTTTGTGGAAATGAATAATAAATAAACTTCTATGTGAATGAAAAATATGAACACAAACATAATAGAATTAGTATTTTTTTGGCTGTGATATCTTTTATGACGCAAATGAATATTTTTTTATTTCTTTTTCTATAATTGTGTTAGTTTTTTGTGACGTAATAGAAATAACTTTTTTTTTACAATAATGCTGAAACAAAACCTCTCAATTTAACTTTCAAGTATTGTGGTTGAGCACCGAGTGTAAATTTTTTGGTTAAAGTCAAAAGTGTGTTTATTCAGTAGTATCACAAGGATCACTTTGAAACGTCTTAAAGCTAGGTGAGTCTAGGTGCCAGTTCCACGCGACTAAGCCTTAGAAGAACAGGCAGCAAACTACGGCTCGGTTCCTACTCTTCTTCTTCTTCTTCCTGCCCTTATCCCACTTTATGTGGGGTCGGCACAACATGTACTACTGTTTTCCTACTGTTTTCTTATAATAATCCTTAAAACTTTTCATGGCATTTAGATTTTAAATAAGTCTGATTAGCACTTTAATAGCCAACAAGGATAATTTTAAATCATAATAAACTAGGTAAGTAAGTAAAAGCATGCTCCACCTAATCTTATACTTTGATAATTTAAAAGTAAATCAGAAAAGTCATCCTTTTCTGTACTTACCTATCCTTTAAGGTATTATTACGCAAGAAATTGGGTAGGTACAGACAAACACAACTAACCCTTGGACTGGCAACTGTCGATCTGGTGGATTTCTTCAAAATCATCACATCTGCGCATCATCCGATTCTTGGATTATCGCACCGTCCTCCACCGTCCTCAGTATTTGTACGAAATTAACGGCATTAACCTATAGCTGCACTTCTCTAACCTAGTCACTGGCTTCGTTGAAGAATAGAGACAGGTAGCAAATGTTCATAAAAATACGGCCAACGGCGACAAAGTTCCAAAGTTCATTTTATTTACGCGCACTTTCGCGGCCGGTCATCGTGTAACAAGTTTGTGTTTTGTTGCTGGTTTACAGGGTAAAAAGTGAATTATTTTGTTGTTGGTGCTATTGTAACGATGAACAGGTAAGTTTTTAATGTTTTTACATTCAATTGGTTTCGGTTTTGATAAGTTTTCATTCAAAACCTTGCTAATTTCATCAGCCACCTATTTTTTTTCTGCGAAGTTCTCCAACAAAATATCTTTGTTTAGACTTAAAATCTAACTGTTCTTACTAAAAAACCAGTGGAATAGGTCAACAATACATATTTTTATGTTATTTAAGTGTTATATTGTTAGAATGTAATTAGGTTTCTTCAAAATAGTGAAATAAATACTAGCATTCCATACATGATCCAAGAGTGGGACGTTCCGCAGTCCGAGAAATCCTTGGCACTGTTATCATAGAAAATCTCTTTGTTTAGGCTTAAAATCTAACTGTCCTTACTAAAAAACCAGTGGAATAGGTCAACAATACATATTTTTATGTTATTTAAGTGTTATATTGTTAGAATGTAATTAGGTTTCTTCAAAATAGTGAAATAAATACTAGCATTCCATACATGATCCAAGAGTGGGACGTTCCGCAGTCCGAGAAATCCACTATGATAACATGGCACTGTTATCATAGAAAATTGCAAGTTTTTGATTGTTGAATTTCTAAATGTTTTTGTATGGTAATAGGTTATTTTTTTATCATGAATCTTTTATAAATATATTCATGTTTTTGGATATCAATGTTTTTGTCTAACTCATTGAACCTACTTTGTACTACATCACATAAATTCCAAGTGTGTATTTCCATCCGTTTTCTAAATCTTTGACTTCGAGTAGCGAAGTGTACATTTGTAAACAAGTAATAATTAATATTCAATTAGTTAGAATATTTCAAGCTGATTTCAAAGAGGTATAATTACTACGGAGTGATAGTAGAAAAATAAAAGAGAATCATCATTTATTTACAAAGCGGCATGCGCGCGCCGACCTCTAACGAAGGTAGTGTGCACATCCGCCATTTTTCGCAAATCGTGGTGCGCAGACGAGGGGTATCTCAACAACAGTATAAATACTAAAATAAAACATGAATAAGAACAACGAAATTATTGAGAGTAATTTCGTTGTTCTTATTCATGTTTTATTTTAGTATCGTAAAAAGCTAAAAATCCCAAACAGGAAAGTACAATGACGTCGACAAATCTCCATAATTCTATTTGACGTAGCTAAATTATGGCGTTGCTAGACGACGCTGCCTTGTTGGACCTATATAAATGTACTTTATACCTTAGGACCTACATAAAACACCGTAAAAGTGAAGGAATGAAACATCCTTGAGCAGCTAATCCAATGACAAGATAGTTTATACAGGGTGTACTTTCATTTACCCTCCAAAGGGGTTAGTCCTAAAGGGATTTTGAGCCAAAATATAATTTAAATTCAGCACATACTTATTCAAAGTAGTAGTATTTTGTAGGAGAACTGGTTCCTTATTGTGTTTGTCTTGAATATTGAGCCACCTAAAATAATGTGAATAGAAAATATGAACCACCAGATTGTTATCTGTAAATTCGGTTTACTGACGATAGTTGAACGTGACAACGTCATAAGAAAATACACAAATGTCAAACGCTGCCAAACGTGAAGGCCGATTGTGCCTCTTTGTCGCTCGTTCCGCGCTCTCGCTTGCACTTCAAGCTTAAATAAAACGCCTCAGAGCAAGGTAACGCCGCATGAGTCATGTTTTTTCGTGCGTGCAGCTGGCTCCATCGAATTATAAGACGTTGTCACGTCAAAATGCTTAAACCATAACATAATGGAACTCAAAGCCTTAGATATTGGAAAGTGTCAGCAAAAACCACCAGCTTTCTCTAAAGACACCCTGTATATTAAGAAACTTGAACGCAAAAAGCTGAAGAGCGCTGACGTCACTGGAACGTGCTTCACCAGTTTCTCTGTATCAAGACATATTACGTCGAACCCAGCCGCGCGCCTCGCGCTGAGTGGATTCATTTAGTTACGTTTCAAATGGGATTCAGACGTCCAGCCACAGCTCATCTCAACATATTTGAATACATGGAAAAGTTATCATAAAAAAAGAAAACTGGCACTGTAGACTCATCAAGGTGTTTCTATGATCCTGATTAAAACAATCTAGGTCTTCAAAACCAAAATGTATTTATTTAGCGCCTGTTTTTTTCTATCATACTCTAAGCTAGGTTTTTTGGCTAAGTGTGAGAATCTACATTTACAATAGTATATTTAATTACAAGTGCGGGAAGGCTGTCATTGCAAAGAGTTCCGACAAATGTCTACCCGAGCCGAAGGCGAGGGTTGACAGTCGGAACAAGTTGCAATGACGGTTCCGCACGTGTACTGAACGACTATTTTTAATACAGTTGCGAAAAAATTAAGCTATTTAATAAAATAATAAAAATACCATTTGCTTTTTTCTCTTCTCTCCACGCAATAAGTTCGTCGTATGTATGCATGTAGCGACTTTTTGACTTTTCCGGTAAAATGTTCTCCGAAGCATTTTGTGCAATTATACTGAGTTCCAGTGGTGTTAATTCAAAAAAACTAGGGTCGAAATTACTCATTTTGTGCAACAAACAAATAAACTCGCAAAGAAAATTTCTGAAAAATGGCGCCAACCGTAAAATATAAGCAGAGTTTTTTTTTTTCTTCACCCATTCTGTAAGGCAAAGGGAACTATACCCATACAGCCAAGTCTTCAGTAGATTTTTTTTATTGATATGAATTGAAAATGAAATTTAATGAGATGAAATGAAATGAAACCTTAACATAACTCATTCAATCAAATCATTAAATCTGTTAATGAAACAAATTAGTAGCTTCTTTTTAGAAATAATACGTATTTGCATGAATCATAAAAACTTCGATGAATTTTTTTAGTAAAAACTTCATGGTTGGTTTTTCTTTTTAGACATTATTTTGACAGTTGGGAAAGAAAAAGCACTAGTGCGGGAATGGTAAAAAAAAAGCACGCGTGTGTAATAGCCCACATCCCGAACGCTATACGTCCCTGCAATACGCCACTTTTTGAGCAACTGTATTAAAAAATTACTTACGTTCTAGAATGTACCACATTTCAAGCAAATAAAATAATTCATTATAATATTTTGGTTAGATAGTGATTTAGTTTTTTTTTTGAAGGGTTCAGAATCGTTCTTCCTGGAAATGTGTAGGGGAGGCCTATGTCTAGCAGTGGACTTCTTCAGGCTGATGATGATGATAATGATGACTGATTTAGCTCATAATCAATGCTTAGCCATGTTTAATGAAACTTCTAAAACAAGAAATATATTATGCAAGTGAAATGTAAAATTAAAGTTTCAGCAAATTTGGCCATATGCTTGTTCCATCAGCAAGTTACATAAAAAAAAAAAAAAAAATATTTTGTCACGTCTAAAGGCGAAAAACGTAATTGAGTTTATTATTTTTTACTTCTAAAATATTCATTTATAAAGTATATGTACCAAAAAGCTTTCCATTCCAAAATCATTTGTGGAAAACAAACAGTCCGCCAACTAAATGTAGCAAAAACAAATTACTGAAACAGAATCAATCATAATTACTGAACCAAACGCTGCGTCTAAAATATTGTTCGCCCAAAACTGTCTCTACCAGGGATGTCAATTAACGAAATACTCCACTCAATCTATTTTACGCTATTTCGTACTAAACTGCTGATATTCGAATAATTATCAACTTAATTTTCAACCTTATCACAATACCATAAGGGTCACAAATTGGGTTAGATAATGACAGTTGCAAAATTTGTAATTTAGACTATATGCCGTTGATGGTAGATTCAAAATCGGTTGAACGGTGTAATGGTTGTTGCCACTATTCAGTTTTGATCCGTAGTATGTCGCCATTAGATACAAAATTGAACGCGGTAGTGTCTTGTTGACGTGAAAGCTTGCAATACTAGCTGAATAGTGCTGGCAGGACAGCTGGCTCACTTTATTTACGGATGTCTTCACTATTACATTTAAAAGCAAAAACATTGCTTTGTAGACATTATGACTCATTATTAAATAATTTCCAGACGTTTTACTATAGAACGTTTTATTTTTTTGTCGTTCATCCCAAAAGGTTTGCTTGATCAGTAGATTGTGCTTTCTGATACGAATCAAAATCGATGTATCGCTGAAGTCATCATCATCAAGCTAAATAATTATACTTGCTGGGATATAGACCTCCCGAGTATCTGTAGGTTTTCAGGTGGATTTGGTAGACCCGGAGCGATATCTTAGCCACCTCTTATGACACTCATAGGAGAGGATAAAATAAACCGAATGTTTGGAGTATGCCGGAAGTAATGCATTGGCACCCTGCACTAGAAACCAAGATTGTAGTGTTTGTTTAAAAACAATATTTTTGTACGTAGGTAACAAGCTACAAGAGTGAGCTAGCTGGTTTCAATAGGCTATCTGTCGCAGTACTGTCCAGTGCCCGCACACTCGCCGCCGCCGCTTGCTTTGCTTTCGATCGTCGATTGAACGAGCGTTTTCCGCTTAATTTCACGTGTGTGTACTGGACTTGATGGATCGGTTCGCTGTTTCACATTCTAGCACTAGTTTGAACTGGTTTTACAATCAAATTGTCAAATAATATTATTTCGGGTTTGGCCGTAACGATAAACTAAAGTTTAAGTCTTGTCGTGAACTGGCCTTTTAAACCAGTGTGGTATGGTGAAAAGTGTTGGGTTCGCAAGCCTCGTATGAATATTTAGAGTTACGCTGAGTCACAAAACAATAAAACTCTGCACTCGAGCTTCGTTCCCACGCACAACACGCTAAATGTCAACACGAAACTTCGTTTATCATTTTGTGTATCCTCTGACTCTCTCTCTCCTATCTCGCTCTTGTTTTGAAATTGGTAGAAAATGTGCGAACAGCTCAGAGACAGCTTGTCACCAACTATGTACACTGTATTTCAAGACAAGTACGACTTTTAATAACATTCTTTTAAATTAATATCGTTTTTACAACGAATACTCGTAAATAGAAGTATTTTTACTTGCATTGATGGAACTTCAGAAAATATACAAATAAACTTCATTTAATTCTGTAAAATAACATTAAAAGCTGTAATAAATAGTGAGTTGGAAGGTAAGCCAGACAAACACCAGAACGTATCAATAAGCCAACGACATACATAATAATGCGTGCGCGATAATGTATCATTTTTATATTAATATTCATAAGTAACGGATTGGAAATGTCCGTCCGTACATACGAGAATGCCTGACGTTCAATTATACCAACCTCACAGATATTATAATTTTGCAATAAATTGAAGCAAGCTTGTTGATCACAGTGAGTTAAACTTTTTCATTTCATTATTTGTTTATTGATACAACCGAAACATATTTGAACATAATTGATCCAACTGAACTAAAAGCATTTTTTTTAAATACCTACCTGTTCATGATTTAGTATTTATTTACACATAAAAGTATTATGAGATTTGGTTTTTTTATATTTGTATTAGGCAAACCATTTCAAATATATTTCAAATATAATTTCACCATTAGAAAGCTAATGTCTCAGTAACATAGATTGTATTTTTTACTAGTGACCCGACCCGATTTTGCTTGGATATAATTTGAAAAATGTGAAGTCACTGCCTTTGAAGTTCTCAACCTATGCGCATCCGGGGCAGATTGCTAGTAATTAATGAATACGTGAATTTTGTTGTTTAAACAGACGCAAGGTACTTCATATGTTCGTAACAAACAGAGCCTTTTTGTGGTTTTCCGCTCCACTTGTGCCCTTTCATCCCTTTCTCTATGAACGGACAATATAACACCATCCAATTCAGCATCTGTCAGCGAGCATCTCAATGTACGACATGGGTCTACTTGTCTTCGATTACTTTTCAACTGCCACCCGAATGTACTCCATATCACGACACCTTAAAGTCTATTTTTGTGTAATGGAAAACTTGTAATTTACATGCCTATTCTTGTGTCAGATGTGAGTGAGGGCCGGATTCTATGGTGCCTTTAGTAGCATTACTATTGTATTTTATTCGTTTAGCTTGATTAAATTCATGTTTTTACAGTTTTTTACACCGTTTTGATAGTTTATGCAGTAACAAAGTCAAAAAGTTGTTATTCAGTAAAACCACAACAATCATTTGAAACGATTTGTTCCCAACGACCTTACTGGCCCACCCCAGTAAGGTCACTGGGATATTTTTGTTCTAACGACCCCACTGATGAATTAAGTAGTGGCGCTTTATGAACAAGGTGAAACTAGACGCCAAGTTCAAGTTATGAAGCTTAGACTAACACAAAAACAACGATTTAATTTAAAATACATATACCAATAAAAAAAATATTACACTGGATTTTATATACTTAGGTACTCAATATAGAAAGTAGCATGAAACTAGGATCAACACGAATTTAAATGTTTTTCAAGATACAGAAATTCCCAGACTTCAATTTTCTATAAATGAATATTTCGGCCCTGAAAGTTAAAAGCCCGAAAGTTATTTATAGTCTCATTCCAGAGCCGGAATATTAAATAATCCGTAGAGCAAGAACTTAAGTCTTTCTTAGTTGGGAAGTCTCATTAAGAAATCATTACCCTTCTTTGGTTGTGCTGTTGGGTAAAAATAAGGTCGGGGATTAATGGAAAACTAGTTCAGTATATCTAAATTTCTGTTATGTAAGGCTATTGTCAATTGCGGGCAAGACCTGAACGAGGTCAGCACACATACAGAAAGAGTCCTATTTAGTACACCCAGCAGTGGGTGAAATCGGGCTGTGGACGATGATGAAGTCAATGTAGTAACCTTGTGATAGCTACAAATTTATTTTGCATAGACAACTCATAAATCTGTAGTGTAATTTAAAAATGGAACGATCTCTTACTCCAAACACGGCAACCAAGAAGGTAACTTATCAAAGGTTTTATTTAAATTTCGAACTGGCTTGCCAAATTAAATGCTGTTTGTTTAAAAAAGAAACTAATGAACACTGACCCGAGAAAAAATAGTGTTGTTCGTTGCTTGTCCTTATTTTATTTGACAAAATGAGTTAAAGTCGTAGGTACTACATAGTTTTAATTTCCTCACAATATTTGAGAAAAGTACTATTATGATATCACGAAGTCCGTAATGGAGTCTTTCATTCGGGTCCTAATCTGATAGTCTCATGAGAGACTATGGGGCCATGTACCGAATGAAATAAATTTATGCTTTGTACCTACCTACCTACTAATATTAAATCTGTGTTTAATTTTTCTTTTTTCTTTTATTATTCATTTCATTTCATTAAATAGTTTTTGAATTTGAATGTATTCTTCAATGAAACCGACACTCCTACTTTGCGTTACCCACTAAAGCAGTTGCCAAATCTAGTATATCCATACGAGAACCATTTGTTATTCCATTACGTGTAAAATTTACTAGCAGAATCATTAAAACTTGGCGAGCGGCCAGATATAGGGAGTTCGGTTCCCGCGCAAGCACATTTCAACTCATTACCCACGCTTGTCCGAATCGATTGGAAGTTTGCCGAATCATTTAAAGTTGTTTTATTTGAAGAGGACCGCGCTGGGTTCGGTACTAGGATAGTTTAAATTGAGAACGGAGATGGAATTGGGTAGACTCAGGGGGCTAAGCCAAGTTGACTCTCAACAGTTAAGGATTGTTAGAAGGAATGAAACCAAATGTATGAAAATGACGGATGATTCGGCAAATCTTTGATCTGCACTTGATGTGCGGACTGGTTTTCGCAAGAAAACTGCTGGCACGCGTGCTTGACACATTTCGAACTGTTTGAGTTTCACGACACGCCGGTTTCCTCACGGTGTTTTCCTTCATCGTTTGAAAGTACTAGCATTGTACACATATGTACATTTAATTTTGCTACATGTTCACGTTGAGGCTAGCGGGAGCATCCTGTCACTGTCATAATCTTTTTCTCGTTTGACGGTAGAAAGAGCAGCTTAGAATGTACTTACATAAGAGCTACTAAAGTAGGTATTATTGAATAACTGACCAAGTAAATGAGACACAAAATCCGATTCCTTAAATAGTTTTAATTGAAATCTGCATTCCTCCTTAATCTCGATTCCTTTATTATGCAGTTTATAAGTTGGAAAGTTTTCCAAACACTTAATCTGATAGAGGGGAGCAGTGAGCCTGCTGAAATATTCAATTATAACTATTAGCGGGGCAAGTTTCAGTCGGCAGGTGAACCTCCACGGATACAACTTGCGATTTACTTAATACATTTTATATACTTAGTTCATCTTTTTGTATCTGCTATATAAGATTTGTATTTTTGTATGTTTGTAATGAATAAACTCAAAAACTATCATATCAAAAATTATTTCACCTTTGGAAAGCTACATTCACCCTGATTATCACAGGCCACTTGTGTGAAGTCGGGGCAGGCTGCTAGTATATAATAAAAACAAGAATATAATTTAGAATATACGAATATAGATTAGATAACGATATAGATAATAAGAACATAATATATAGAGAATAATAAGAGACCAATACTCATAAATAAAGGACTTTGTAATAGCAAAGTGTTCTAAGAGTCTTGGAAATTTCGGAGACCATAAAGTCAACCTAATGTTTTTATTATTATTGCTTGGTAAAAAAATCAACAAAATAAGCTGAGTTTTATAAAAATTAAAAGGAAAATGAAGTTGGGGCTAAAGCTTTCAGTTATTTGGAAGCCGCAATCTTTGTAAAAGTCCGCCGCAGCATCCGAAGCGTTTCTAAAATCTATTCGGGTTATTATCCCGGCTAAGGGCGCACCTGCAGCTTCCGCTAATTATTATAATTGAATCCCCCCCATAAGCACCCCCTCTATCTACCCTGCACAGAAATGGCTTCTTTTTGCAATCTTGCGCCTCGAGGAGATGAATTAATTCGTTCAACGAGTACTTTATGAGGATTATTTTTAGCGATAAAGCTTAAGGGCGCTTGTATACGCTAAGAAAATTTGCCGTTCCTGCGCCAGACAAGACAAATTCATCGTGTAGACGACAAGAATTTTGTCTTTTCCACACACGAAAACTTTTCTTGTCTTCCGCAGACAAGACCAATCGAAATGTGTACACGACAAGATTTTTTTCTTGCAGTCGTCAGTCGGGCGTAGGGTGCGCAAGTAATAACAAGTGTGTTAATCAGTGTGAGTTTCGTTTATTTATATAAATGTTAACTACAAAGCAAAAAAGAATGATAATTGCATATTATTATTATAACAAAATAAAAAAGGAAACTAAAAACAAGAGACTTTACTGGGTTCATCCAATTATACAAGAGAAAAATGAGTTTGGTGGGTTCATTACCCTTTACCGTGTCATGCGACAACATGAGGAAAAATTTGTGGATTATTTTCGCATGAAAATGTCTACGTTTGACAAGCTTTTGACAAGTATAGAAAGTAATATACGACATGAAAATACCAAAATGCGAGAAAGTATTCCTCCATACATTAGATTGGCCGTAACATTAAGGTAAGTAATTTTTTTAAGCATATTGATTTGAACGTTGTACAATAGTAAATGTCTTTTCAAAGACATTTACTATTGTACAACGTTCAAATCAATATGCTGAATATAGTCTGTTGAATTTGGAAACATGTAACACTGAAGTGTTACATGTTTCCAAATTCAACAGACTCCAAATTTTCATATTCTTTAGAATAGTCAAAGTGATATTCATCTGTATGCGATGTTTCCACACTACTAATAGTTTCGATGTCAAAGTCAATGGATGTAGATTTTTGAGTACTGTAACTTGGTCGAATCGAGTATGATGGGCCGGATACGTTAAATGACGACGTAGAAGGCTGCGTTGTTTTGTAATACTCAGTACTCCATTGATGCTGAACATCACTTCCCTTTCGTTGTTGCGTAGCACGCACAAGTTTTAAAACTTCAAACTGGAAATCCACCATTTCCTCATCACTGAACTTATCAACACTCGGAGCTATACTTTTAAAAAATGACATGGCACGGCTCTCTTCTTCTTTGGTAACAGTTTTTATAAATTCTGCCATATTTTTGTCTACCTCGCTAACATCCTGTTTCTTTTTTTTCGCGATAGGTGTATGTTCTACAGGACTTTCTTCCACGTTTGTTGTTTCGGGTATATTTGACTCAGTGTCTCGGCGTGTTACAATTTTTGACAAAAATAACATTTCGTCGTAAAAATCACATTTACGAATCTTCTTAGCACCTGATCCCGATTTCATTTCTTTAAGTTTTCTGTGGCATTTCATCCACCTATCTCGCAAACTTGTCCATTTTTTTGCTGTAGACTTTGCTGAAACAAAAATCGAACTACCGTAAGAAAGTACCATCTATTGCAAGTAGACATAAACTTCATATAAAAAAGAAAATGACCTCATTGTAAGACATTGTTACATTTTTTTACAGATACATGGCAACTGGAGATGCCTTCGCACGTCTTCATTTCGATTTTCGAATCGGAATAAAAACAGTAGCGAACATTGTACGTGAAGTTACTCATCATATTTGGTCAGAATTATCTACAGTTTATATGCGAATGCCAACACAAGAAGATTGGTTGAATATAGCACAGGGATATGAAATAAATGCCAATTTTCCACAATGTCTTGGAGCACTGGACGGGAAACATATTAGAATAATTAAACCTGAAGAAAGTGGATCAATGTTTTTAAATTATAAACATTTCTTTTCTATTGTTCTCATGGCTATTGTGGATTCTAACTACAATTACATTTTTATTGAGGTAGGGTCGTATGGTAAAGAATGTGATTCAAATGTTTTCAAAGAAACACAGTTTTGGAAAAAACTTGTTGACAATACGTTAAACATACCATCCCCATGCTCTTTAATAAATACTAACTATGTATTACCATATGTTTTTGTAGCTGATGAAGCTTTCGCACTTAATGCTAACGTACTTCGACCCTACGGCGGTAACGAACTCACAAAAGAACAAAAAATATTCAATTATCGCTTGACAAGGGCAAGAAGATACGTCGAGTGTGCATTTGGCATAATGGCCAACAAATGGAGAATTCTGCACCGATCTTTAAACGTAAGTCTCGATTTAACAGTTGCTATTGTAAAAACTACTTGCGTTTTACAAAATTTTATTCATACAGAAGAAGGTCACGTTGAGCCTTTAATCAATCGAGACCGATTAAATAGTCGATTCCGTTTAGAAGGCAATAATCTGACAGCAGACGAAATTCGTCAAAAATATACTGATTATTTTTCCTCTGACGAAGGATCATTGCCATGGCAAGATAAATACACATAAAAAATAAGTTCTAAAACTAAAACCCGACTACTAAATTTTATTCCAAAAAGTGTGAAACAAGGAAGTTGTTCTTCCTATTCTGCCATATTGTTTAAATAAACGATTACATGTCATATTTTTTTTCATGTTTATACGTAAGTATTTTATTATAACTATTAGTCATTATCGTTTTTAGCAAAGCCGTGGTCGTATGCTACTTATCGCTATTGAACTTATGATTGCTTGCAACTTAAATCTTTTATTGTAGATGTATTTAATGTGGGTAACGACAATGATTAATATTTATAATAATATATAGCTTTATAGAATATACCTAATAATCAGAATTTTTGAAAATTGTAAAAAGATAGTAATATGTTGTAGGTACTTACCATATTCATTTTTTTTGACAATTGTCATTTCGTCGAAGTCTTTGTTTAAGATAATAAATATGTCTCTCCATGCTTCGTATGTGAGTCTTTTATCTTTATATATCTCTAAAGTTTTGTCCCACAATACCGGTCGTCCTTCTACTAAAGTTATAAGTAACTCATCAGCCATTTTGTACTCCACGCTGCAATACACATCCACACCAAACGCACAACAAAAACTACCGGCGTTCTTGTATCTACGAAATTGAATTTTTATCTAATTTTTATTTAGTTTTTATCCGCTAGAGGATAAAGTAAATTTGAATTTAGAATATCGTGTTCAATAAGTTTGTGAATACACAACCTATTTACTTCTACCTCCATGGTGCCGAACTTATCATACAACCTTTTTTATTTTGTTAAAAACTCGCACTCGTAACCTTCTTGGTGTATTTGTGAATTCAAAACACCATTAAACCTATTTACTTCTACCTGCATGGTGCCGAATTTATCATACAACCTTTTTAAATTTGTTAATAACTCATACTCGGAACCTTCTTGGTGTGTTACTTTTAGTCGCGCCATGTTCTTTTTTGCATTAGTCATTTCCTCGCTGAGGTGGGATGAAAAGTTACGTGTTGCACTCGAGTGCAAAGATGGTTAAACTTTAGAATCCTGCGCTTGCTCAGTCATCAAAATTGAGCACGCGGTTAAAAAGCAGCTTTGCACTCTTGTATAACAAATAACTATTGCCACTATAATGCTGAATTATCCCCGAATAACATTATACCTACCTAGTTCGATCAAATTAAACCTACAGGAAATCAGTCTCTTTCACCAATAACTCTGCGTCTGTAGTTCAGTAGTTCTGTGGTTTTATTTTCTTTAGTTGTGTTTTTTGAGCCAAATAAAAAAGTTATCTATCTATCTAGATCATAGGGTACGTAAAAAAGTGGCTCAAATACTTTGTCGGAGACCGATATACAAAATTCAAACAAAAAGTAGAAAACATACATAAGTTAAATTAAAATGAATCAGTGTGTCAGAATAATAATCAATTCAGAATAATAATTCTTAAAGAAAATAGAACATAATTTATATGAAATCTTTAACGCTATAAAAACATTGATACAACATTGTAGATATCATTAGTAGGTAGTTACTTCATCACACACATCTACCTAGTAACTTCATTCACAATCTGACTTCACACACTTTTGGCAGGGTTTTAAACACACATCACACACCCAATAAAGTCTGGTCTACCACTTTCTAGCGCTAAGTTTGACACACATCTTCAGCCCACTGAAGATGAAAGCCCACGAGGTGTCTAGCATGCGGCTGAGGTGTCCAGCCTTGAAGAATTAAAAGTTCTCATTAGTGATGACTGCCCAGTTCTTTATGCGTAGGAGTTGCCTACGAGCGGTTTGTCCCCAACGCTGCTGGAGGCATTGGAGTCGTCTGTGCTGTAGGAAATGGTAAATACTCTTTAGATGATAATAAGACAGATCATTAATTACCGATGCTGTTACAGCCATCACATTTCTGTCTTATTTAATAATCCGGTGGATTTTATTTCGTATTCGTAAATAGTAGCTCGTATCTCGAAATAGCCTAGCAAGAATTATAGAACAGTAGCAAGCAGAAGCAAGCATAACATTGACCTCTTGACATTTGACAGTTTGAGATGTCAGTTTTGACAGTTGAAATATAAGATCTATGCACACAAATGTAGATATACATACATAGACGCAAACATGTATCATAGAAATCTGCTTCTTCTTTTTTCGTGAAAATAAAATAAGATCGGCCAAAAACTACCTGGCTGGGCTGGCTCAACCCTACTACACCGCCCCCCGCCGCTCCGCAACAACGTTCGCCGCGTCGTGTCTAGCGCAGATAAGATTTTTTTCGTGCACCGCTGCGAGCCGTGTACACAGTAATTTTCTTGTTACGACACGAATTCTTGGGTAGGCCCGGCGTTTTTTCTTAGCGTGTACAAGCGCCCTAAGAGTAACGGATTTGAAAGAATGTTGGTTTCAGTCATCTTATTATTAGTATCACAGCCTGCCTTCATCGTTTCATGAGGAATGCTCATAAAAATAATCCTTTATCCAACCTGGGCCCTGTTTAATAAAGCTGACAATTCGACGAGTCCGACATATGTCAAAAAGTGACAATTCGACAATTATTCTGTTTAATAAAACCGACAGGCGACAAAATTTTGATGGTAGTAAATTTACAAATATGTCACATTGTCACGACAATTCGGCCTTTTTCTGTATAATATTTTTTATGAAACGACAAGTGACAGGTGATAATTTGTCGTTGAAAACTTGTCAAATCTTCTTTATAAAACATAAAATTGTCGCGAAATATTGACATATTTGTAGAATTGTCTGACGATTCTGACAGGAGCTTTACCCTCTGTCGCGAAATCGTATTTTAAAGGTGTTTGTTTAGCTCCGTAAAACAAAATTATGTCAGAAGTCGACAAAATTGTCGCTACAACCCGACAAATGTCAGAAATGATTTGACTGTAGTTTCATGACATAATTGTCGAGTTTTGACAAATATGTCGTAATACCACCTGTTTGTAACATATTTGTCACTTTTATAAAACAGCTTAAGCACGACAATTCCACAATTTTGTCGCTTTTTGACTTAAATGTCGAATTGTCAGTTTTATTAAACAGGGCCCAGATGTTCTTCTTCATAAATTGCCACTGGTATTTCAAACCAAGTTTGCTGAAAGGATGATTAAGTCTTCAAAGAAACTTCTTTCATGCACAAGGTTCGGTGATTATCGAAGCATCAAAATTTTTGTTCATGGAAAGGCATTTGAAAGAAGTATGGCTAGCAATGGACATTATTCAAGTAGATGTTTTTGTAGTGAATTAATTAACTTTTGAAAACTCATATTATTCACGTAGTTAAATTGCATGTAAAATTATCAAATTTAATACGATTATCTACGAGCACTATTAACCGTTTGTTTCCGGTTTAAATGGCTGAAATCAGACTGTAGCTTTAATATTAAACCATTAAAATAACGATCGTAAATATCCGTTACGCCATGATGGGAGAATCTTTTAAGCTGATTATGGTTTTTCGGGTGGAATATGGTTTTTAATTAAGCTATCAGTACAACAGACATTTGTGTGAGTAGGGTCCGATGATCGAATGGAAACAAAATTAAATTAGTTAGACGAGTGTCGAATGGATGGTTCGAAAGTTATTAATTGTTTTTGTATTAGTTTATTCAAAACAAAATCCGTTGTTATTGATATTAATCAATTAGAACTAAAAGTTTATATTGGTGCTATTATTGAGAACAAATAATCATCATTATCAGCCTGAAGAAGTCCACTGCTGGACATAGGCCTCCCCTACACATTTCCAGGAAGAACGATTCTGAGCCCTTTCCATCCAACAACAAACAAATAATAAACAAATAATATTGTATTCAAAATAATACGTAGGCAAATGTATATTGATCCCAATAAGGTAATAGAGAGTATACTCGTACATCCAACAGATTATGAGGCTCCAACAAAACCAACAGCTTAGCTCTAATTTGGGTCAATCCAACAAATCGTATAATAACTATTGAACGGAATAACGATAGAGCAGAATCAGAAGCTCTAATGATCCCACTAATTATTTGGGTTATAGAAGTAGATTTATGAGTAGGGCCATTACATGCTCGATCGGGCTCTTTGTATCTCCTCCGAGCTGCTGTGTTAATTACCCGACAGAAGGAACGTTATGAAAGCTTTTGTTTATGTGTGATAAAATGTTCGTTCCCTCCTCCCCCGCTCCTCCGCTCTCCCCCCGCGCTGTAAATTATCTGTATTTGACTTTTATGTTGTTTGTCAAACAAGACGATACAGATCGTTATATTTTACGACATGATGCTTAGAATGACGCAGAAACACCAATTTTTGGAGCTGTCGATTTGTCAGTAAGTGCTTCGAACGTAAGCAATACCAGCTATAAGATAGTACTTTATACGTACTAGGCAATATTAAAAGCCTAGATTTAAATTAAGTGCATGCTTTAGCCAAGGCCAAACTGTAGGCCTACCACGAGCTCTGTCTGGCTCTGGTTTTGAGTCTGTGTGAGTGCTCAACAGTGTGATAAACTGTGTGTGTGGGGTTTCGACGTAGGATTTATTTAGTCAACACTCACACAGACTCACAAACAGAGCCAGAGCCAGAGCTTGTGATAGGTATACCGCCTTGGCTAAGGTGTTCAGTAGGATTAAGTACATTATTATGAATAAACCTTTTTCTACTGTTTACTTCATCCTTTTTTTGCATAGCGAGAGTATAGCTGATGGAAGTTTCCTTGACTCAATTAACAACAAAATTATTATTTTTAGAGATGCTTCTTGAATATAACATTTTGCATTACACAGTTGGTATTTCATGATACGTTATAGACAACAAACAATTCAGGAAAATCAATCAAGGCTCGTGAAAAGGCTGTAAAGCATTCCGTAGGCGTGCCCTATCCGGCAGTACAACACGAGGCTTACGTCCGGAGGAATTTAATCTAATGATAATAGTGAAGCTTTCAGGGACTCAAGATTACGCCTGTCACTTCCTGTCATGGAGCCTTTGACCTTTTTGTCCCGAAAGCCAGATTTGCGGCGGTCTCGGGAATAGTAGATTCCTAGTTTAATCCCGTTTTAGAGGTAGCGCAAATTTATAACTAAAGTAGATAAAAAAAATAAAGTTATTTTAGTTGAACTAAACTGTTATTACTCTCCAAATGCGCTATTATTTTGATAATTATTAGTTATTCGGTGTAAATTAATCATGTCATGTGAATTGATAATTGTGGTCCGGTATATGATGTAACATTTCTACCACAAGTGAGAACAAACATCAGCGTTCACAACACAAATATTTGTTTTGGTGGACATTGAACCCACGGCCTACAGCGCAGAAGGCAGAGCTACTTACTACCAGCTGAACTGAGAGGTTAGTCATTAATGTACTGAATTACTATATATTTTTTTTCAGTGACAACAAACAGCTAACAGCTACAACATAAAAAATAATCTTAGGTACCTAGTACCAAAAGTAAATATAAATCTTCCTACCTACTTGACTAACAATATTGGAGCCCACTCGTTATCCTCATGTTAAATTTATTAAATTATTAACATCTAGCAGCCGCCCCGCTTGCCCCGTTCCTGTTACGCCCCGTTCCTTTTAAATTTTCGGAATAAAAGGTACTCTTTGTGCTATTTTAGACTATAATCTATATTTGTGCCAAATTTCATCCAGATCCATTCAGCCGTTTTGACGTTATTGAGTAACAAACATCCATTCATCCATACATACTTTTGCATTTACGAGTATAATATTAGTGGGATAACGCCACTTGAAGCATTAAGAAATATGTTGCGTTATTTACAGTTTATTACAATCAAGATGCCCTGATCAAAATACCAATAGAAAATTTGGAGGAATTGTATCCAAGTCCTCCAAACTACAATACAAAATAAGGTTTCGGTTGTTCTAATACACTCAAATAACAGTATGTCAATTTCGTCCCTTTTTTCATGAACAATAGATACAGATAACATCTAACCACTGAACAACGGAACTTCGGTAACAATGTTATGCCTAAACAATGGGCGGAACAAAAACCTTAACATGACCCACGAATGGAGCCGACCTCATAATCGGGACGTTTACTCCCGAAATTACGACGACCTGCCGCCGGACAAAAAGTTTCATAATTTGTAGCATACCAACTTTGTGGAGCTGTTGTTTTAGTTTAGTTATGGTTATGCTAAAACTAGATTTAAGCTATTCTATTTGAAATTCAGGGTTGAAAAATACACGAGCCACGATAAGTCAAACACAGCGTGTTATTTAATGTTTCAAATGAAGAGTAAATTTATCCCATCATATATCTAGATACCAGCATCAAACCAGATCAAAGTTTTGGACGTGAATTGTTTACAAATGAAAAAGCTACTCTGTGAAGCCGAGTTCAACAATTAAATTATTTGAACTCACGAAAAACTATTGTAACTAATAAATTATTTACAACAGATCCAGTGTTTTATTTCCTATATACAACAGATTTAATGTTTTATTTCTAACCAATAGTAAATTTCGGGAGCCAATTTCAACTTGAATGCCATGATGCTCTGACAGATATGCAATATGTAAGGGGTGAGGTGCTAATTCTGGTGAGGGAGGCATGCTAATAAGTGTAACATTGCAGACGGCAGCTGTTACCACAAAGGTCGACATTTGCGCCGCAGAGGTCGACATTGTTCAACAAAGGATTTATTAGAAGTCAAAGTTAAAAACTCAGATCATCATTTCTCGACGGCTTGCGTCATATTCCACAATATTTGTGACCGTGGGCTTTCACTACTTTTCTTTATACAACCTCTTTTTTATTTGAAGTCGGTTAAAACAGGCAACAGTTGCTCACTAGGTTGAAATTAGTTAAGAATCTCATTCGTGACAGCTTGCAAGGCCATTGCCGCTGCTAGAAAGCTGGTGGCTGGTCAAGAGATAACTTCCAGCAATAGTTACAGTACGACCTGTATCAAAGCAAAGTGTCTCGAGCGGGGGCATTACGCTTCAACCGTATTTACACATATGCAATCACTTCTTGCGATTGATTTGTAATGAGGAAATTTAACTGCAGCTTCAGAAGAAGCTATATGAAGGGGGTTGCTTCTTGTCATGTAGGTAACTTGTTCTTTTGAGTGTGAAAAGATTATAAGTATGCCTCAGTTAATAGCGTAGCAGACCATGCCACCAGAGTAAACTTTTTTTTTTATTATTTAGAAAGGAATGAAAATAAATTTACTGACTACATTTATAAACAATGATAAGTAAACATTTTAATAGTGTAAAAAGCTGATATTTTAAAGCAAATTCAAGCTACTCAGAAGTCTCAGTAAATATTAGTTATAGAACGTCAATGAATTTATCAAACAGTAGGCCTAACATGAGCTCTGAGACTCAAAACCAGAACCAGACCCAGAGCCAGACAGAGCTCATGGTAGGCCTACAGTCTGAGAAACTGAATTGAGTTATTTCAATAAGTCCCACAGGGTAGTATATATCTGCTGAATTTAAATACAATTCAATAAATGAGTGTATTCCATGAAAGGCATCTGTGGTCGAAGCCTTACCTGCTATGCCTTCACTTCCGGCTAAGAGGCTCTCAGGCGAGTCTTGGGCTCAGGGGCTTTATTTGAAAAGCTATTTTCTTTACTATTGTTGGAATTTTATTGCAGGGCTTTTGCAGACTTCTGGAAATACTTAATTAGAGGCGTTGTTGACTGAAACCACTTTATAAATCAAAAATTATGTTTACATTTTTTTTAATAAACGATTTTTTTTGGAATACGATCATTTTGGAAGAATACGTATTTAGTAATTAAAAACTATTAATAGAATAAAATAAAAAAAATATTGTGGGCAATCTGCACACCACTATCTAGCCCCAAATTATGCAGAGCTCGTACTATAAGAACCAGATAACTGATAAAATACATAGTAATTATAATTTTTTAGGTTCTACAACACGCCGGTTTCCTCACGATGTTTTCCTTCACCGTTTTGAGAGCACTGGCATAGTGCACATAAATTTTTCGACAGAAAAACTCATTGGTACACGTCTGGATTTGAACACACGACCTTTGGGCCGGAAGGCGGGGCTGCTACCACTAGACCACCAGTGCTCTCTATTGGATGGAATAAACGGATTTTATTAGGGATTAGTTATTGATATTATAAACCTTTTTATATTTCCATGTGTTATTTTGCAAAGTATTTTATCTAAATACATTTGGCAATCGAGTAACTAAAAGCCATGTTGATCGTTATATTTTACGGTACTTGGCACTCTGCCTACCCCGAACAACTTCTCGTATATCCAGAGTGACGCAACCATACCTACGAGCAGTATTTAATTCCTACAAACGGTATAATTGCTGGCAAAAGAACTAACAAATCAAATAAAATCAAAATACCTAGTCCTTATTCAGTTAAATTCCAAGAATCACTTTGAAACGTCTTAAAGCTAGGTGAGTCTAGGTGCCAGTTCCACGCGACCAAACCTAACCTTTCGCATTACCCAAATACGAAAAGCAGTTAGGCCAACTTTGGACTGGCCTCTCAGCTCAGTTGGCTCTGCCTTCTGTGCCGTAGGTCGTGGGTTTGACCCCCATCAAGAACAAATATTTGTGTGTTGAACACATATGTCTGTCTGTCTGGGTGTTAAATTATATTCTAAGTAATGTATTTACAAAAAAATACGAATTTTAGTATTCTATGAGCTATATCTGGTTCCCATGGTATAACAAGCTCGGCTTAATTTGGTATTATTAGTATTATTGTGTGGATTGTTTATGATACTTTAGCATCAAAACGTGCTAAAATAAAAAATAAATTCTAAACACGAGAGCAACTATCGCTCGCGATTTTCATTAGATAAATTGTGTTGTTGTTAGTGATTTTAAATCTTTCAAACGGTCAAAATGTGCGAGCGATAAAAACAGCGACTGTTGTCTTCATTTTCAACCACTTCTTCTTCTTATTCTTATAGTGTCATTGATTGTTTCGAACCAAGTGTGGTGAAAGGGTTTTAGGAGCCTCTCCTTACAACCACTTAAAATGCCTTTATTCGACAATTAGTAGACATTCAAGGCTGGGTGATTTGTTTTTTTTAATTCCTCCGCGTGTGCCTCGCTGTATACATTTGTTGGGTCCACTCTCATTAGTAAAATGATTTCGGTACTGAGCGTAATAAATTTTAATAAATTGTGACAGTGTAATTTAATTCCAAACATGCATGTTTAAATAGATTTCGGTCGGGACAGAAGCTTTAATTAAATAATTATGGGATGCGCTGTTATTTGAACGAAAATGTTAAAATATTTTATTTGTTTTCTCTTGTGGAAACTGTTATGTAATTTTGTCATTAATATCATTAGCTTAGCACTATGTACTTTTAATAATTAATTTTGTCAGTCCATTTAGACTTCATTTGAGTCAAGTTGGTATTATCTTTTTTTAATACTAATATACACTAAAGGTGATGGAACAACCATGTTTCATCTGACCTGCTGGCCTACCATGAGCTTCATATGGTTATGGTTATGGCTGTCAAAATAGTGTCAACAGTGTCAACACATTCAAACCCAAGAAGAAAATTAATGTGTGGGTCAGCCTATCTATACACAATTTGACAGCCATAAAGCCATAACCATATGGAGCTCGTGGTAGCCCTGCAGTGAGCTTGCTTTCACTCATTGATTGGTATTTATTATAATAAGTTATTTATTTATTATATTATTGTCCTATATTTCAGGATATTAACAAGGAAACAACGCAGATCTCATTTATGAACTCGTGTAATCGATGGTTCGCAACCGACTGCCGATAAAACATAACTACCCACATCACATAAATACTACATACACCACATCCCTCCACCACTATTAACTAAATACATTTTAAACTTAATTAACTGATTACCTACTTATGACTTTTCTTAGAAAGCAATGTAGTCCTAGTTGACCTGATCGGATACCGGCGGACAACTTGAGGTTCCGGTTGTGCTTTATCATTTTCATTAGAGTGATTAGAATGGTCATCACTTTGCACAATAGGAGAGCCTGCGTCCAGAAACTCATCATCTGAGCTAGCTCCAATATCCTCCTCCCTATCATCTCGCGCAGGAGACGTGGGGGAAACAAGAACTTGGTCCGGTGCTGACGGAACTGGGTCAGAAGCTGAACTAGCCGTAGGCTCGTTAGGCTGGCCCGTGATTTCGGTCACACAATCTCCGAACACACTGACATCGTCATCTTGGTCAAACGATGAGTTTCCTTTGTACGCCAATAGCTGATCAAAATGTTTTTTTACATAAGTTTTTTCGTGTGGAATATAAACTAAAAACATTCGCGACCCTAAACGTTTGTTTACTAAACCCTGCTTCCAAATATGTTTACTACCATTATTAAAATAATGTTTAACCAGAACTTTGTCACCTACTGAAAAACACACATTTCTTTTGCCTCCAAATTGTTTACATTGGTTATGTTGCGCTTTGATTACATTGTCTTTAGCAGCGGATGACGAGGACGATGAAAATGTTTGTGAAGGGTTTAATAAATCGAACCGGCACCGCAACGACCGGCCAAACATCAGTTGAGCTGGAGAAAATCCAGTAGTCAAATGAATGGAATTTCTATAATCGAATAAAAATTTATTAAGCACTTTTAAACAAACCTTCGGGTTTACGTTATTGCTCAGTATCGCCTTCAAACCATTTTTTACCGTTTTAACACTATTCTCGGCCTGGCCATTTGACATCGCATGGTATGGTGCACCCGTCAAATGCTGAATTCCGTTGAGGCGGCAAAAGGTCTCGAATTCATTCGAACAAAAATTGGACGCATTATCAGTAACCAATGTACGCACCAACCCAAATCTGCTGAACATCTCGCAAATTTTACTAATGATGGTTTCACTATCAGTCTTCTGCATTGCAAAACACTCCACCCACTTAGAATGAGCGTCCACCGCAATTAAAAACTGTTTACCACCCAACATAAACATATCTAAATGTACGCGTTCCCATGCGCTGTCCGGGTATGGCCACGAAACTAGCGGCACTTTCGGCGGATTACTTCGGAGCGAATTACAAACACTGCACGAACCTATTTTCTCTTCAATATGTTTGTCGATGTTCGGCCACCACATACGCATTCTGGCTTCAGACTTAGTTTTTACTACGCCAAAATGAGAGTTATGTAACTCACCTAAAAGTCTTTCTCGGAAGTATGAAGGAATAACAATTTTGTGGCCACGTAATACGCATCCGCTTTCAACAGCCAGGTCCCAGCGACACAAAAAAAATGGTCGTAACTTCGGGTTTATTTCTTTCGATGGCCAACCGTTCTTAATAAATCCTATCACCCTTTGTAACACCTCATCACGAGCGGTCTCCCTACGGATATCGTCCATAGTTATTGGCAACAAAACGGACTCACCAATAAAATTTATATACCGTGAGTATTCTATATCTTCGATCGCATCTGACTGAGACATAACGGACCGCGATAAGAAATCTGCTACGTTATCATCACTCTTTACGTATTCAATTTTAAAATTATATGCTGATAAAAATAACGCATACCTTTGCAATCTATTCGCTGCTAAAATAGGCACGCCCTTTTCCTTTCCAAAAATTGATAAGAGCGGTTTGTGGTCGGTACGCAAAACAAAAGGTACTGTACGACCGTATAAATAATGATTAAACTTTTTAACTGCGAAAACAATAGAAGTAGCTTCCTTTTGAATTTGCGCATAATTAAACTCGGCCTTCGATAAAGAACGAGATGCGTATGCCAGCACCCGCTCGGAGCCGTCAGGCTGCTGCTGTGCCAGCACCGCGCCCAGCCCCTCGGGCCCCGCGTCACACGTCACGATGGTGGGGTACTCCGGGTGATAGTGCGCCAGCACGCGATCTGACGACAGCTCTTTTTTTATTTTCTCAAAAGCATCAGACTGTTCTTTGCCCCAAACCCATTTTATACCTTTCTTTAATAAGGTGTTAAGAGAACTCAGTACCGAAGACGTGTTTGGAACAAAACAACGATAATAATTAACCATGCCTAGGAATGACTTCAGTTCACTTACGTTCTTTGGGGGCTTGCATTTTACAATAGCATCGATTTTACCGTTAGATTTATGCAACCCGTCTTTATCTATCACATAACCTAAGTACTCAACTGAACTTTTAAATAATTCGCATTTATCACGTTTCACTCTCAACCCCGCGTCTTGGAGTCTTTGCATCACAAGTTCTAATCTTTCCAAATGCAAAACCCTGTTTGGAGCAGTGATCAAAATATCATCTAAATATATGCACACACCCTCTATGTCACCCAATAGCTGTTCCATAGTACGTTGAAAAATAAACGGAGCGTTAGCCAACCCTAGTACTAAGCGTGTATACCTATATAAGCCTCTATGAGTATTTACACAACACCATTTCTTCGAGTCATCAAGCTCCAATTGTAGATATGCTAATTTCAAATCTAGCTTACTAAATTCTACCCCACCGTGCAGCTTGGCAAACAAGTCTTCGATACGAGGAAGTGTGTAATTATCTAGGTATAGAACCTTATTTAAAGTTACCGAAAAATCCCCACAAATACGAATGTTACCGTCGGGGCGTAGCACTGGTACTATAGGAGTAGCTACATCCGAGTGATCAACTTTTTCTAAAATACCTGCCTCCAACAACCTATCCAGTTCCTGTTCAATTTTAGGTTTCAGTGCCAAAGGTACGGGCCGGGCTTTGAAAAACTTCAAGTGTGCGTCAGGTTTTATTTTTAAACTTACTTTATATTTGTTAAACTTGCCCAACTCGTCAGAAAATAACTTAGCGTATTTTTGTCTCAAAAAATCGCCTGCGCTTTCGTTTACCGTTACATTGTTACAGTTCAGACTACATAAATGCAAATTGAAAGACCTCATAAAGTCGCGACCTAAAAGGGGCAACCGTTTTTCATTCGTTGTAATAACAAAGAAAATTACTTGTTTCGAGTGGCCATCAAAAGTTGCACGCGTGGGTTCGGATCCCATCCTCGTCGCCAAATGTCCTATATTTCAGGATATTAACAAGGAAACAACGCAGATCTCATTTATGAACTCGTGTAATCGATGGTTCGCAACCGACTGCCGATAAAACATAACTACCCACATCACATAAATACTACATACACCACAATTATATATTATATATAGATAATGTATTTATTATATTAAGTTATTTACTTACCAAATTATGTTATTTCTATTTTTGCATGCCGAGTTAAACGGTGAGGAGTGTGAACACAATTAGTTTAAGACCTGTACACAACCATTCTTCAAGCAAACAATAAATCATTTCATTTCATTTCAATAAATCATTTCATTTCATAAGATTCTTTATCTAGTGTTTCATTCTTAATCTTAGGGGTGTTTTTTTCACTAACATTATAACACTATTTGTCAAATCAAAATATCAGTCCATAATTATTGATCAGCCTAAATAAGAGATAAATTAATATATTTTTATCTGACGGATAAGTCTGTGGATTCGCCCATAATTGTCTTATTCAAATGTCGTTGTCATATTTGACACTGATCGCCACCGCAAAACACTTAGGTGTGCACTAGGCAATCAAAAGATATAAAGATGCGAACTCATCGCTGTTACTAACTTAACTCTTAAACTTGAAACTAACTGGTTACTTAGAGTTCAGTCAACTAAAATTACCCCGGGGGTAAGCAAAGCACTTGTTATCCAAGATGTAATGATGTTGATGTGTCCCTTTTGAGTGTTTGTGGTAGTTTGTTGACTTTGCTACGAAATCTCTTGAGTTTTATCCTTCTAAATAGGACGTGATCAGGTAATACAGGGTAATAAGCTCCTGGGAGACAAAGATGATACGCCGTCTGCTAAAGTCTCTGCTTCAGGAAGTCAAGCTACTCTACAAACGATACAATTAAGGTTTACATTTGTATTTTGAGTAGCACTGAGTAGGCTGGCAACAAAGAGAAAGCCTAGCGCACATCTAGGCAATCTGCGATAGCATTTGCAATCAGTTGCAGCATAGGGTTCTGCATGCATCCGCAGACACTGCTGCGATCTCTGACAGTGCGATATTTGACAGCGATACACCGGTCGCCGCCATCGTCGCGATCTTTCAAGCAGTTAAAAATTCAGCACGTTGTAACCGCTAGTAACCTGTCAGTCATTATATAGGTATATTAAAAATTATTGAATTTCTTAGCTTGAAATTGTCGGTCTTAAATCGTAAAATGAGGCCTAAATAAGGCTCCGACATATTCGTTCATCAAATAATTGAACGCAGAAATGATTTAACCTCGAACTAAGCGCATATTTACTCGTCTCATTTCCTTCACTTAACATTCATTCCCGTACTCCAACGTACAGGAATCACGGCGGTAAGGTTCAGCGCACACTCAATTTGATCAGTGTATTTACCATTTAAACCATGGGGAAATTAAAATATATTAGATACAATGCACAGTTGTTGTATTAAAAATAGTGTGTCCCATCAGTATCAGTCTGGCTCTGTCTCTGGTTCTGGTTTTGAGTCTGTGTGAGTTTTGATTAAATGAATCCTACGTCAAAACGTTACCACACATTATAATACACTGGTGAGCACTCACACAGACTCAAAACCAGAACCAGACACTGAGCCAGACAAAGCTCATGGTTGGCCTACAGTACTATGAACGTTCCTTGTGAGTCAATTGAATAAAATTAAATGCCTTTTCGCAGGGTCGTTTTTGTCACAAAATCTAAAAAAAAATATCACCTCCAATTCATATTTTCATATAAATCATATTAGGGTCATATTTTCTTTATCAATAAGTTTCTGAAAAAAAGGAAAACATACGAGCACGTATATATCAGATCTGGATTTTTTGAGAAAAAATGGTTACTCTAGAGGCATTATCCAGGGAGGAAATAGGGGACTACGTTTGTATGGAGAGTCGCCTGTGTGATGCCCTCTTAAAGGCGGACTTAAACGCTTTCACAACACCGGTTTGAAAGAACAAGTAACACGACAAGAAGAAGTCGTTTTTGTAAGTATGTTGTGTTAAATGGTATACTGGTGTATTTGTTATCAGGGCGGTGTGCGCACAGCCTTCAAGTTATCCAGCGGAGGCGTGCCGACCAGTTACTTACAATTCCCTGTGTTATTTATTTGCGGAGAGAATAAATTCACTAAAGTAGTATTTGCGGCCCTTTGCGCGAATAAAGGCCCTTTTGCACGAATTAAGGTTTATGAAGCAAGAGAGGCTCGAAGGCTTTGTTTTTGATGTAGGTTAGCGGTACTTGGCTTTCTGATCCCGAGTCTGCAAGAAAGTAAATTACTTTCACGAGTACTGATATCCAAAAAAGAAAAACCTAGCACATTGGAACTCAGCCATGTGTGGTACTTGCAATGTTTTAACCTATTTTGATTAATAATCGCTGACATTTTTGAGCTACAGCCTACTTACAAACATAACCTCTGTCTTTTAACTATAGTTACCTGATGAAAAAACCATGCATTTTTTCTAAAAGTATATTATTAGGTCCATGCTATAGTATAATCATTGTGCTAAATAGCCTTGAACACATCCAGGTCGATTGTGATGGCGAACAGTGTATCGCTTTCAAAGTTTGTGGCAGTGTATGTGGATGTATGCAAAACCAACTAATCGCTATCGCCATCGCATATCACAGGTGTGCGCAAGGCTTAATTTAGATGCTTTGTTGGTTAAATTACATCCTAAAATACTTTGTTTACTACCTTAAAAATGTATATTTTTTATTATTAATCTACCGAAGCTTTCACCCACTTTTTTCACAAGGTTGCCATTACTCCGGCGCTAAAAAAATCCAAAAGAATTTTTCAAAAAATTTCACATAATCGCAACCACTTTGCAAACAATTTTCATATGAGAATTTTTACATCATTTCGTCGTAATAGGCTCGCAAACAGGGAGCGAACATCTACATGCATATCTACCTTCACATCTACATCTACATCTACAGCCTGCAAGCACGTGCTACTCAAAAGTGTAGTAATATCATTCAATTACTGAACTGATTAGTTTTTTTTTTTTTTTTTTTTTATACAACAAAGTTAGCAAACAAGCATACGGCCCACCTGATGGAAAGTGGTTACCGTAGCCTATGGACGCTTGCAACACCAGAGGCATCACTCGCGCGTTGCTGACCCTTTAAATATTTTAAAACGCCCTTCTTGAAAAGCCCCATGCTGTAATTTATAGGGAAAGCCTCGGCAGGAAGATTTTAGTACATATTAAACTTTCGCGATCATAACACAATACGTGTAAGTATTGAAACTATTATCCACTTCTGTACGACGGTAGCACTCATGTCAATCTGCTTGCGACCATGCACGGTTATTGCAACATATCCAAAACATCGGGAAAAAAATAAAGAAAATACGCGATAATACCCGTGTAATAGGATGAGATTTTGTCATCAAACCTTTTTTTACAGCTACTAAAAGATTGAAGATACGTTCGTTTTTAAGGCGACAGAAATACAAAGTGCTGAAAATTTTATATAAATATTGGGTTCATAATTGTCTTGTATAAGTGTTTTTTTTAAAAGCTCTCATGTGTCAAAACATGACATTTTAAAGCTATGTTATAGCAGTGCTATGTCTTGCAAAGCTAAGTCGTTGAATTATGTTTTCAATAGCGAGCAATTTATAGGAACATCTTTAGCTTTCAAATCTCTTGTTCAGTACTACTACACCTTTTAGTACCCACGTACTTATATAGATACATTAAATAAATTGCTTCACTGCGAGCGACATGATAACTTGAACTCAAAGGTTTTGTTGAACAACGTTGAACAACGCTTCGAAAGGAGTTTCGTTTTGCGAAGTAAATCAGAAACGCTCTTGGTGTAGCGGTGATTTGGCTATTACGTACAATAATCAAAAAATATTAAAGCAATAAAGATAAAATAAAATAAATTATTTCAGGCATCATAATAAGTACATAGGTACATAGATCTTAAAAATATAGGGCCCATAGTATAAATACCTTTTGAGAGAGAGATATTTTGAGAATTATCACGAAGCACAAAATGAACTTGGCTATATCACCCTGTATAAGTAGGTATAATTGCGCAAAAAAAGCCTCTTCGAGGCGCAATAAAAATTATTTCACTACACTGGTTTGTAAGAGTTAGTGACACGACAAGAAGAAGAAGTACAAGTACCATTCTGTATAATAAGTGCAACCACAGATGAGGCAGCAGTTACTATGCACTGCGTCTGAATCTCCCGAGCAGGTGAATTTATGCGCATACACGGTACAGTGTCGAAATATTTGGCGCCGTGACAGAGGACGGATTCTATTACTTATTGTATTTTACTGGCATTACTTGGAAAATACGGTACGGATATTAGGAAGCTTTGACGAAGAGGTTTTCTTCTAACCTCTTAAATAAGTAAATAATACGCTGCCAATGTCATGATTACAGAATATAGAAAAGAAACTACTTACTGAAATCTCATATATCAACATATGCGGAAATCGAACCTGCACTTCTTGCATCTCAATCAAGCATATTATGATGACCAATTATTGAAGAAAAGAACATTGTCAAAAATAAACTTGTTGTCGTAAAATATTTTGAAATAATAATGTATTATAGAACAACGTATATTTATTCTAATTCCCCATACTAAACAAAACAATAAAGCCTAGCGATCCCACAGTAAACAAATAATATCAAAATAAATGGCCGACCTTTGTGGACATGCTTTTACTTTTATTTTAGGGTTTAAAATACGATTGCCATCAATCGAATCGTAGGTATATTTTCTGAGCGAGATAATGTTTACACAACAAAGAGCTCTCCTAAGCTGGGCAACGCAAACAATACAGTATAATAGTACTTTTTTCGCGCCAAAATATCATTGGGGTCACCATTATGGCTTGCGATAACAACGTGTCCTTCAAAATGGCGCTCAATACTAAAATAAATAAATATTATAGACAATCCCCACAACACTATCTAGCCCCAAACTAAGCAGAGCTTGTACTATGGAAACCAGATAGCTGATATAATACTTAAATACTTTTTTTTGTAAATACATACATAGAATACATTAAAACACCCAGACAGAGAACAAGCATTGCGTTCACCACACAAATATTTCAAATCAAATCAAATAATTTATTTCACAAAAATTAGAGTTACAAGTACAAACGAGTTACAAAAACAATATCATACTAAATATATCTATCCTATTCTAGGGAAATTTTAAACTCGTACGTACTCAAACATAAAGTAGGTAGGGTGTGTTGGGGGTCGGACGAGAAATTCTGTATCCCGACCTCCAGCGCTTCCCTTCGAACTGCGAGAAATTATTAATGCTAGGGATACAATACATCTTAAAAATTACTTTATTTAGTGAGCAAAGGCAACAGATGGATTACCTAGGCCATATTATCGCCACAGATGCTTTTGTTACAAAGTTGTGGCTAATTATTTATTTCTTAATTATATAAAAATAAATTTAAACTAGGCGTAAACTACGTATGACTTAAGTATGTAAATTTAAGTAAGTATCTATAGAATAAGATTATTTAAACTAAGATATTTTAATTATTATTGCAGTACGGTTCAAGCACTCAATAGCTCAGCTGTTCCACTGTGGTTTGGGATAAACATACTGTGACCCTAGACATATAAATAAGACCTCTTTATATATAATTATACATTTATTATATTAGGTATGAAGCATGTATAACATTCACACAAGTCGAAAATGCACCAGACCGGAAACATCGTTATTTCAATTTTAGAAGGAGGGTCGTCATGGAGAAAAACCAAATAGTTCTTTGGCCAGTGTCTTTTTATTGTGTTGAGTGGAACTAAGCCCCGATAACATGTACCTACCTACACCTGGCTTATAGAAAAGTTTTTTATCTTTGAACTCTCAAGAGCACCTCGGTTTCATCGTAGGTACAAGTTAGCAGCCACCTAGTAACCTTTTGTTTACAGTTATGTTTGTTTAGGTAATGTATTTTAAGTTTTTTGTTTAATCTGTCATAAAGGAATGATGAGAGGAATTTGAATTGGTGGTGCATGAATTCCGTCCGATATCTTTTCCTAGCCGTAACGTTTCTACTGTCTCTTCTTCCTCGATGTGTGATCAGTATGATTTCTGACAAGCGGATGTGTGTTCGTAGAGTACAGGATAGGATGTATAGTTGTCGTACAGTTAAGACCTGAGACAACTTATACAGGTCGGTTGTCGGATAGCGATAAGGTTTGAAGTGAATCGTCTTCAGAACCGATCTCTGTGCCCTTTCTACAGATATCATGTGGACTTTGTAGGCACCTCCCCAAGCCGTTACGCAATAAGTAAGAATGGACTGGCACAGTGCAAGATATACAGTTTTTAGGAGTGTAGGGCAAGCGACCTGTCGAAGTTTTTTGAAAATCCAGATTAGTTTACGTGTTCGACTCGTGACTAATTTAATATGGGGAACCCATGTCATTCTCTCATCTATCATAACACCTAGATACTTCATCTCTGACGTTTTTTCTACGGCCTGGCAACTACAATTTCGGTAAAGGTGATCGGTGCAATAATGCGCAGTTATTTTGTGAAAGTTTGGGGGGGAGGAGTTTGACCTCAAAGCGAAAGGAATAAATTTAGTTTTACTGACATTTAAGGTAAGTAGGTTATTGTTAAGCCACTGAATCACCTCTTGGAGACCCTTTTCTGCAGAGGTAAAAACCTGTTCCCAAGTCTCCTCCCGAAAAACTAACGCTGTGTCATCAGCGTAGGTAAAGATGTTGGTGTTGCTTAGAGGTAATTGGCAGAGGTCATTGATATAGATCAGGAAGAGACTTGGACCAAGGATACTACCTTGTGGTACTCCAAAGGTGATTGGTGCCTCAGAACTTAAAAAGTCACCAATTTTGACCCGTTGAAATCTGTTACATAAAAAGTCAGAGAAAAGACTCAAACAAGTTCCCCTAATACCCATCCGTTCCATCTTACTGATAAGAATTGGAATGGACACCGTATCAAACGCCTTGGCCAGGTCAAGGAATAGGGCGACACATTTTTGCTTGCTGTCCAGGGCATCCGATACGGTATTACACAGTTGTAAAACTGCATCCTCAGTAGAGATGCCTGCTCTGAAGCCAAATTGTTGGTTGGCGATAAGATTGTGAGTATTTAAATATGAAAGAAGCCTAGAATTTAGTATTTTTTCAAAAACTTTCGACAAAGAAGGTAGGATAGAGATAGGGCGATAGTTATTTAAAGAATATTTGTTCCCAGACTTGTAGACAGGGTGAATTATCGATTTTTTGAACGCCAGTGGAAACTTACCGTGTTCTATGCATAGGTTAATTAGTTTAGATAAAGGAGGAGCAAGAATGTCTACAGCCATTTTTAAGAATTTCGGTGGGATAAGATCCCAGCCTGATGCAGAATCAGATTTAAGGCCTAGAATAACTTTACGTATTTCTGGAACATCAGTGGGAAGCAGTCCTAAAGAGTTAAGTGTGGGTGTAATGAGTTTGGACGAAACTGTTGAGCTGGAGGAATATGATCGACTAATTTTTAAGCTGAGCTCTTGTCCAATCGTAGAGAAATACTTGTTGACGAGTTCAACAGAGTCCTGTGGAGTTTGTTCGATCTGTAACAGTTCCATCGGTAGGTTTTTAGTCTTGGAGACATTTGAAATGTCCTTGATCGCTTTCCATGTTAACTTGGATGAGTGTAGACTGCTTTGAATTTTTGATTGGTTGTAAAGGTTTTTGGCTTTTGTGATGACTTCAGAGCAAAACTTTGAGTATCTAGTATAGATTAGCCTTTTGTTTGTATTAAGTGGATCTGTTTTGTGTTCGTGGTGTAATTTGTCCTTGTTTTGTATACATCGGAGGATTCCTGGTGTAATCCATGGGTTTTTAATTCTGAATTTCTTTGGTATGGTGTGTTGTTTAGTGTTCGCTTTTATTGCAAGAGTGATAGAATTGATGAGATCTTCAGCTATCTTATCGATATCATTGGAGACAAAGATGTGCTCGAAATCAGTTTCATCAAGTTGAGAGAGTGCTGCCTGCCAGTCAGTTTTTATACGTTGGGTCGGTGGCTTCTTCTTATCTACGAATTTTTCTATATTGATAATAACTGGTAAGTGGTCGGTGATTTGAGTCTGTAAGACTGCGATATGAATAGTAGCAGCAGTTTTAATCATGGCGTGGTCGAGGCAGTTATTATCCCTAGTTGGAAGGGTATGGGCGGCCAGTAAGCCAAGCTCGGCTGTCAGGTTAAGGTAGCGAGCGACTTTGTGATCAAGGGAATTATTTCCTAGGTCGAGATTGATATCACCTATTAAAGCTACGTTGGGAAATGATTTTAGTGATACAACTATTTGTTCAATTGAGTTCAGGAAGCCATCAACAACATGATATGATGGCGATCTATAAATTCCTACTAAGGCAGTTTCCTGTTTTACTTTAATGACCAGGTAGTTGCCACCTTCCATCACAGGTTCTTCGATAGAATATTCGAGGGAGTTCCGGGCATATATAACCACGCCATCGTTTTGTATTTTACAGTTTTTGGTAAAGTGGGCATTGTATTCGTCTAAAACAGGAATTGTCTTATATTCACTGAGGCGGCACTCACTAAGTATTATTACGTGAAATTCTATTTTTAATCTAAGCAATAAAACTTCCAGACTAACAAAGTTTTTATAAATACTTCGAATGTTTAATGATATAACTTTAAGACCGCTATTTGGATTACCAATGTGTGAAATGCATTGTTCAACACTACAGGTGGTGGATGTGGCAATAATGAATGTGTCCAAGTCTTTATTTATCGTATCAGAGAGCATAATAGCATATTAAAAAGTGGGGGTAGTATTGTTTTAGTGCAGAATCTAAAAAGTAAGAGTGACGGATTAGTTTTGACGTATTGGCTACAAGCAGGGCTCCATAGTCAACCGGGCTGAGTGTGAACTGAGTAGTGTGTAAAACGTTTAAAAGGTTGTTGCTTAAATTTAGGTAATAGGATTGGAATCTTATGTTTTGTAGGTATGATGCTATCAAGGGTTTGATTTCTTCGTACAACAGTGTAATCAATGTAGTGGCATATTTATGCAATAAATGATGAATAAATGCACCGCAAATATTTAAGAAATACGAAGACATAAAGCTAATCATATCGTTATGGAGAGATAACGTATTAGGTGGCAACAGATAAGAACTTTGTTTCTGGGGGGTCAGCGTGCTAAACGATAGGTAGATTAAGAAACAATTTGTGCAAAGCAAAGTACAAGTTCGACGCGTGAATGTTACTACGTGAGTGCAAACAGCTGCGGTACAGGTTATTGAACCGTTATGCAACTCTTTATGTGCCGCAATGTACAAAGGATCGGACTTATGTCTGAGACAAACACACTTATCATACTGCGACATAGTGTTTATGGTCTTAATTGTGTAGAAATATATTTCCAGAGTGCATGCAATCAAAATAGTTATAGAAAAATTAAATACTTTTGATATAATAAGGTATGAAAGATTAAATACAACTAAGAAGGATTTTTTACACCAAAGATGTCTAGCTATTAGTGTGTTTTCTAAGCATAGTTTCACCAAGTGGTTAGTTATGTAAAAATATGGGTTTTTAGTGGTGAGAACGTTCATGTTACAAACTAATATAAATATCTGGTGCACGGGTGTTTGAGATACTGCCACTATATATATATCCCAGGGCGTAACTTCTATAAAAAACGTCATACAAAACATTTTCCCGGGAGGATTAGGTATATAACGGGTTTTGACAGAAACTACATTATTTAGAAATAAAATAAGTCAGTCCCCGGACTTGAGCTGGTTTAGTTGTTCCTCGTCCTTAATGAGGATGACCGTCGACCCCTCACTTTTTCGCATGTAGACACGTCCGTTGGCCGTCCAGCAAAATTTGTAGTCGTTTGATCTTACCATCTGCCTACCAAGGTAGTGTAGTCTTCTGGCTTTGGTGGTAAGGTGCTCACTTAAAATATTGTGTGATTTGTTCAAATATTGTGATACAATTGAATACCTTTTTGGCTTTGATTAAAATCCACTTCACAGCCGAACGAGGCGCTGATCTTGTTATAAAGGCTGCTGGAAAAACAGACTCGCAATACAGTAAACCAATTACTACAAAATTAACTACACTTGAAGTACTTAGTGGAGTCGTTCACGTACGCCGACGTACTGACGCATTCTTAAGGATTTCAGCGCATACTGTCGCCTTTTGCCAGGTAAGTACCAGGGAGGTATTGTGGTGAACCCTAAAAATATTAAACGAATATTTTTAGTTTTTTCAACATCGTTAGGCAGGCAACAAAAAACATTCAGAAAACACGTGATTGGGACATGGACTAACGCTGGGATTTTTTCTCGAAAACTCATAAACCAGTCGGCCATTGATAAGTGCACGTGTTCCTAAAAAAACGCGCAACTTTCAAATCACTTTAAAAACAACTTAACTACGGACCTTTATGAGTGTCATAAAACATGCCAATAAGGAATACTGTAGCTTAAGAATATTGGAAATCTTTTGTCTATATTTAAGATAAGGTTCCCTGCTGTGTTAAAAATAGCAGAAAGCTTTTAGAGTCAGACATAATAAAAACAATGCTTATACAAAAAACCAGGATAGCGTCATTGTCTGAGTTTTGCTTGCGACTTCGAATCACTGGAATGGTTACCAGATGTTAACGAACGGCCACTAATTCAGAGTTTTATCTATAAGGAATGACACATTATTATACAATGAAATAGCCAAGAAATGTGTGATAATGTCCTACCATATTCTGAAATAAAGTACGAGTAATTAATTTATACTATTACAGTCTTACGAAGACGTGCTATCATCTCATGAAGTGATAATCTTCTTCATGTGAATGTTGATTAGTACCTTTTATTAGAATAAATAAGGTCTAGCAACACAATCAGTATTAAGATGTACTTTATTGTACATGAATTCCATAGAGTACAATGAATAAATATATACTACGCCTAATAAGCTTTGCTTTGAAAATGGTGCATAGATAAATGGTGCATAGATTGGTAGAATATTACCGAGTTAATATAAAACACTCTGCTGAGACATAATGTCACAGATTAATGTTCATTTCATGTGAATACTATTATGTACACACAGTTTATTTTATTTCATATTCAACGAGGTCCGAGACGCGTAGCGACATCTACTGGCAGAAGGCATCTTCTAGCCAAATGGCGCCAACGTCGGTGATTGGTTATCCTGACGAGACGCTTTCTGGGATCGACAAATCAATACGACGTGGGAGTGGATTGAGTTGACTTGCGTTTATGAAACAATGCAGTGGGCGTGACTTATGGCCTTGTGGGATGACAAGGGCACCACCCCCAAAAGGACGACGTAAAAGGAGACGACAGGGGCAGTTCAGGGCAGTTCGCGATTTGACCGGGGAGAGTTTGGGAGTAGTTGAGAGTTAGCAGGGGTACGCAGTCTCGGGGGTTGTCAGTTAGACCTTTGTGGGAATACTTTGTTCTAAGTTTTAGAGTGGCATTTATTGGTCTAATCTAGTTTAAACTCACGTATAAACTCAGTGTAGTTCTGTATTCATGTATAATGATAGTTGCTGTAGTTTATAGAGCCAGTGTTTGTCTCTAGTAAATTTGTAAGACAGTTGAATCCTGCGCAGATTTGTTTGTTATTAAATATAACTTCAGTGTTATTAGCTGCCAGCTAAAAGTTAAGTCTTTTGTACTTTGTCGTGGTAATTTCGAATGATTAAAGGTTTTCTAAATATTCGGTCATACGACTGGATTTAAAGTAAGGGTGATATTTCACCCATTTGAATTAATTCACAACCTTAAATAATTCGAGACTAATTACCAATATTTTTCTGTGTGTTTTTCTAGCTCTTGTCCGCTCCCTAAGGGCCGAATATCCCCTTTAAATTTTGACAGCCTATTTTTGGCTTGTGGTCAGTGATACCACTGTAATTATTTGTTATCTCTCGGTATTGGCAGTAGGGGAAGTGAAAGAAATCCTTCTGAACTTACACTTCCCTGAGGAACAAGATTTATATTGCTTGTGACGAGGGAAGACCTATGACATGTAAATTATTTAGCGAGAGCTTCGGCGATCAATAAATAGCTTCCCTGGCCAGTCGACAGTGGAGGGCCAATACCGACAAAATATATTTTGTCATACTCTTAGAATAAATGTCTAGCTTTACTCCATAATATTATAAACTTGTCATTGTGTGTCATGCTTTGCTATAAACAATAAACTTGTCTCTGTTAAACGATTGTTTTCACTCAATTATAACTATCCAGCAAGTCTAGCAAGTGGGGATACTCATAGTCTTCACTTATTATTATTTAAAGAGCACAGCATAAATCACAGAACTTGAATCCTACTGACAATAGCTCAAATCGTTCTATAACTGTCTATATTTGTAATACTCGCTATAATAGCGAAGCTCGACTCCATAAAGATTACAATGATGATGCAATAAAACTTCATTCATTTGCAAGCCGTCCATCGACAGGCTTATTCATCATTCTGTAGGGAACTATTTCTTCCTGGTTTTGTCCAAGCTCCACAAGGACTGCACTAAGACAGTATAGTGTGACCTGAAAGGTCTTACACACATATCTACTTTATATCGCACCTAAATTGGTCGCATAAAGAGGGCGGGCCCGCTCCTAAATACTTGTCTGCGTCTGAGCTGGATCTAAGCTAGAAGCAATAGACTTGGCACCGATTATCAATAAACAGACTGTCTCCGGATGGACAGGTAACCTGTGAAATCGCTGCTTTATACCGTTCTAACATTGTATTGTCATTTTGATCTCTATGCATTCGATAAGTGAAGGAGAACCAGGATTCGCTTAGCTGAAGAAACCGACCCATCGCGGCCGGATAACAATTAAGGTTAACGGAGCCTCTCTTGAGCTTTTCTTAATAGTAACTTCATTCTTAAAAGGAGCTATGGTCATCTTGGATTAGCTAAGTTCTATTTTAGGATTAAATTCTTGATAGGTAGATTTGGTATTAGGATTCAGTGGGGGATAACTAGGTACATAGTTAATTGTAGTCAACAGCTAATAGGTAGTTTGGTAGGTTAGGCTTTAAGGTTGGGAGATGGTCATATGAAGGGGGGGCCGTCACATGTGATGCTCGTGATAACAGGATCTTGGTAATGTGTGTAGTTTGACGCTATACCCCAAGAAAAATTACCTGGATTACTTAATTAATAAAAAAAAAAAAACACAACGTAGGAACATTCTAATTTTGACGATCACAAATCAAATAGATTTTGGGAAAATAGTTCTTTATTCGATTATTGCATCTTATTTTAGAACTTGCTGGGTTAAGCTAATGGTTTAATCATACTATTGTATAATTATTTTTAACAACAAGAAAAACAGAGATTTGGTTATTGTATTTCAGCGCTTTTATTGCGGTACACAAAAATGCCATCTACCAGGTCGAAGAGAGGTCGCAAGCGAGACAACGAATCAAATTTTTCTGTAGCAGCTACTGCTCCTAAGAGAGTAAATGTAGTTAGTCAACAGGCGAGTCCATCGGACACTTCAGGTTTTCAGTTGTCAGATGATCAATCTAGCGAGATTATTAGGAAACTAGTAAATGCGTTGGGACAACAATGTGCAAGCGCTGCAACAAGTAGTATAAATTCTGATCCGCCAGTACAACAAGCTACACCACTAGATAGTATGGAGATTCTTAGGAGATTAAATGCGTTAGAGCACGGGAGTGCAGGTGTTTCAACAGGTAGTACGATTTCTACTCCGCTAGTGTCGCAGGTTACACCGTTAGATAAAACCGAGATTTTTAGGAGGTTAGATGCGTTAGAGCGAGAGCGTGCGAGCGTTGTAACAAGCAGTGCCACTTCTGCTCAATCAGTAACGACAGTTTCACCGTGTGAAGATAGTTCAAGAAATATTACTAGACCAACAACTTCTACTACCGTTTCACAGCGCAGAATTCCTTACTTAGTACATTCGACTATAACTAAACCATCATTCAATGGGAAGAATGAGACAAACCCCATGAGCTTTATAGAAGATTTAAAAAGATACATTAATTCTATTGATGGTCAAGATTGCGCAATGGACATTGCAAGAGACTGTGTCTCGGGGTCAGCTTTGAAAAAACTGGGAATCCACAGCAAGACATGGAACTCTTTCGCAGATTTTGAAACGGAGTTTCAGAAGGCGTTTTGGGGGATCGCGCAACAGGAGCAAGCTAAATATAAGCTCATTAATTCGTCGTGGTGTCCGGGATCCAAAATAAAAATGAGTGAACATTTCAGCAATCAGATAGATTCTGTCCGCTCATTGACTATTCCGTGGAGCGAAAGTGAGAAAGTAAATTCGGTTATAAAACACTTTCCAGTTGAAATACAGTTGCTCTGGTTTGCACAAAAGCTTGAGGCCACTATATCTGAAGCATCCGATTTCATAGACCGTATAGAACGTCACGTCGTATGCGAACCGAGAGAATTTACGAATTCATATGCAGTGAGAGGGAAAGGACGCGGTAGTGGAAATTTTAGATTAAACTCAATGAACTTCACACAAGCAAGGGAAAGTCCAAATTATGAACGCGGACGGAGTCGCGGACGTAGCAATTATAGAGGCAATCGTAGAGGGTTTACACCAGCCATAAAATGGGAACGGTCAAAGGGTGGTGCAATGGCAGGTACCACGACCAATTCGACAAGTAAAGATGTACAACAGACAAGTTCTTCCAATCAGGGAAACGCATAGGTGTCGAGCAAGGTTGCCTCAGTAGTTCGACAATAGATAATGGAGGCATAAAGAAACAATTAATGATATCAATGAAACCTGACAGCAGAACAGATCAGAACGCAACTATTGTTGCATATAACTATATGCGGAAGGCAGGATGGTTACCAGGAAGGGGTTTAGGTAAATCTGAAAATGGATCTAGGTTTCCTATAGGTAATATACAAAGCCCTGAAAATATCAGTATAGAGACAACTGTGGGAATTTTATTAGAAAAAGATCAAAATGCTATTATGTTATGTGAAGAGGAAGGAAAACCGTGTTATACCTGTGACAAGCGTGGACACAGGCTTTATACCATTTTCAGCGAGTCAACTTTTTATGACGAAGACGAAAGCACAGGGCATTCTCTGTCACGTTTACCGGAGGTAACCATTATGATCAATGGCCAGGAGATTAAAAGTTTATTGGACACGGGTTCCCAGATAACAGCGATATCAAATGAATTATATGAATCAATCAAAAGAGAGTCAGGAAATCTGCCAGAAGTACCAACGCCAGCCATGCAAATTCAAGGAGCATTTGGTTCAAAGAGTGAGAAGGTTAATAAACTCAGTGTGGTAACTATTGAAATAGGATCAGTACAGATTGATACACCAGTTATAGTATTAAAAAAATTGCCGTATCCGATGATATTAGGTCACGATTGGTTAGAGCGGATGAAAGCAGTGATTACTTGTGGGCCGGAAAAGGTTCTAAGCGTGGAGCATTTAGGGGTTAGAACTCAGATTAAAATTGGCTCAGATTATGATAACAGTGATTGGAAACATAAACTTAACTGCTTAGTGTCGGAAAGTAATAATATTACACATAGCACGGATACTACGAAAAATGGAATGTCTATACAACAATACGTTCAGTCGTTAAGCAAGACGAATCACGAGAAACAATTACTATTGTCTGTTTTAGAGAAACATCAAAAGGTATTTTCCGACAAACCAGGTAGAACGCACGTGTACGAGCATGAGATCAAAATGGCTGATCCGACGCCATTCATGAAGAGGTCTTATCCAATACCTTTTAAGCACAGAGAACTTTTGGCGAAAAAAATATCTGAGTTAGAAGAACTAGGGATTATTAAACGCGAGAGCACATGCTATTGTAGTCCAATGACTTATGTGATGAAGAAAGATGGCAGCGTTCGCCTTCTAATAGATGCACGAGAATTAAATAAAAGAATGATAGGAGACGTAGAGGCTCCTCCAATCACATCAGAGATATTACAATCATTTCATAACGTGAAATTTATTAGCGTCCTTGATTGCAGTGATGCGTATTTTCACATTCCTCTAGAGAAAGATTCAACAAAATACACAGGCTTCACCTTTATGGGTAAGACATACACTTATAATGTTCTGCCTCAAGGACTAAAGACGTCAGTTTCCAGTTTTAGTAGAGCAATGGATATCATACTAGGAGCAGAAGTAAGGGACTTTTGTGTGAACTACCTAGACGATTTGGTAGTGTTTACTTCTGGGACACTAAAAGAACACATAGAACATCTAGAGAAAGTTTTGGACAGACTACATCAAGCAAACATGTCATGCAACTTGGCAAAATGTAGTTTTTTACAGACGGAAGTTAAATTACTGGGCCACATCGTAACTGTAGACGGGATAAAAATGGACCCTGATAAGATCAAAGCAATAAAAGAGTTTCCACCGCCTAAGAATGTCAAACAATTGAGGGGCTTTCTGGGACTTATAAATTATTTCAGGAAATTCATTTATAAATATGGCGAGGAAACAAAACCACTTTGCCATCTCCTACAAAAGAATATTCCCTTTGAATGGACGTCAGACATACAAAGCGTTTTTGAGCGTGTCAAAGAGTTATTCTTAGATTCTGTGATGTTGATTCACCCAGATATCAACAAACCTTACTACGTACAGACTGACGCGAGTGCAATTGGAATTGCGGGTTGCGTGTATCAGTTATCGGAGGATGGCGACCCCATGATTGTTGGATTTTGTAGTAAAGGACTTTCAGAAGCCGAAATGCGCTGGACTGTATCAGAACAAGAGCTATTCGCTATCATTTATAGCCTAATCAAATTTGAAACCTACTTGCGAGGAGCTAAGGTGATTATTAGAACGGATCATAAAAGCCTTACGTTTTTACATTCTTGGAAGTTGCTTGGGGCACGAATGATAAGATGGGTACATTATATAGGACGATTCAATTATAGTATCGAATATATAAAAGGGACTGAAAATTGTGTTGCTGATATTTTATCACGGCACATACCCAATGTTGAGTTAGGAAGAGGGACACGTGTCGTTAGCCCACAGATAAACTTATTCAAAGCTAGTAATACTAGAGATATATCAGAACAATTAAAGATAATAGAACAAAAGCAAAGAGAAGACACCGACTTACGAGGAATAATAGAGACTTTGAGTAACAATAGCATCTTACCTTCGGATAACAAGATGCAGTCTTATAAGATTGAGGATGGAGTTTTGTTCTATGAACGTGCAGGAACCGACCGTAAGCTTATTGTTGTGCCCGAGACGATGAGAAATGACCTCATTACGAATATACATGAAGAAATAGGACATTTCGGAAGACATAAAGTTTATGCTCTAATGAAGAAGAGATTTTACTTTGCTCGCATGTCACGTGAGATTGGAAGAGTTATACGAGAATGCGACATATGTCAGAAAACAAAGTGCGAGTCACAGACCACAGTCGGTCCAAGTAAGCCAGTGCTAGCATTGGAGATAGGAGAGATCGTATTCGCGGACTTATATGGACCTCTACCAGCGGGAAAGTTTGGAAAATGCTACGTTTTTGTAATGCAGGATGCGTTTAGCAAATTTATAAAGTTATACGCTTTACGTAGAGCTACTGGAAGAAGCGTAGTTGCTTGCGCTAAGAAATACCATTCAGAAGTGACGATAAAACACATCGTAACAGATAACGGTGCACAATTTGTTTCGCGTGCTTGGGAAGATGGTTTGGCAAAGCTGAACATCACGTTATCACATACGTCAGTACGAAACCCACGTCCTAATTCTACGGAACGCGTAAATCGTGAATTAGGCAGATTATTTAGGACGTACTGTCATAAATCACACAAGAGTTGGGTTGATGTTTTACCACGTATCGAAGACTGCTACAATAATGTTATACATTCTAGTACTAACTATACTCCAATGGAATTGGTGAAAGGTGAATCAACCAAATTGATGACCGATACGTTGGTTACCAAACTGATTACAGAGAACGATGTCGACTTGGAAACTATGCGGGAGCAGGCTAAACAAAACATCGTGAAAGCCGCTTCTACACGCGAAAAGTTCTATAACATGAACCACAAACTTATACAGTTCAATGTTGGAGATAAGGTTAAATTGAGAACGCTACCCAAGTCTGATAAGAAACAGAAAGTAACAAAGAAATTCTCATTGCTATTTGAAGGACCTTATGTTGTGGGTGCAATACCGTATGCGAACGTATACACCTTAATCAACGAAGACGGTGATATAAGAGGAAATTACAACGCAATACACCTGTCTAGGTATTATGAAAAACGGCACACATCTGCGTTGAAATAAAAATGTTTAATACAACTCATACGGGTTTAAATAGAAAACAAAACCTGTAGGGTAAAACATATTGATAGTGAATACCTTTTAGGATTACATGTTATGTTATAGGATTCTGAAAAGGGCTAAGGGTGGTTAACCACGACCAGTTAGAATTCATGGGTCGTTAGTTGTAAGTTAGTGTGAAGAACTAGTTAGAAGTTAGTTAGAAAGAAAAACATACAAAAATACAAAAAAATAGGTTAGTTATCAACAGTGGTAGGTGTAAGAAATAGTTAGAGACTTTAGTTTGATGTTAGGTTAGTTATTTTAGTTTTGAATTGATGAAAATATTAAACTCAAGAAGAGTTAAATTTTTCAAAGGGTGGAATGTGGTGAACCCTAAAAATATTAAACGAATATTTTTAGTTTTTTCAACATCGTTAGGCAGGCAACAAAAAACATTCAGAAAACACGTGATTGGGACATGGACTAACGCTGGGATTTTTTCTCGAAAACTCATAAACCAGTCGGCCATTGATAAGTGCACGTGTTCCTAAAAAAACGCGCAACTTTCAAATCACTTTAAAAACAACTTAACTACGGACCTTTATGAGTGTCATAAAACATGCCAATAAGGAATACTGTAGCTTAAGAATATTGGAAATCTTTTGTCTATATTTAAGATAAGGTTCCCTGCTGTGTTAAAAATAGCAGAAAGCTTTTAGAGTCAGACATAATAAAAACAATGCTTATACAAAAAACCAGGATAGCGTCATTGTCTGAGTTTTGCTTGCGACTTCGAATCACTGGAATGGTTACCAGATGTTAACGAACGGCCACTAATTCAGAGTTTTATCTATAAGGAATGACACATTATTATACAATGAAATAGCCAAGAAATGTGTGATAATGTCCTACCATATTCTGAAATAAAGTACGAGTAATTAATTTATACTATTACAGTCTTACGAAGACGTGCTATCATCTCATGAAGTGATAATCTTCTTCATGTGAATGTTGATTAGTACCTTTTATTAGAATAAATAAGGTCTAGCAACACAATCAGTATTAAGATGTACTTTATTGTACATGAATTCCATAGAGTACAATGAATAAATATATACTACGCCTAATAAGCTTTGCTTTGAAAATGGTGCATAGATAAATGGTGCATAGATTGGTAGAATATTACCGAGTTAATATAAAACACTCTGCTGAGACATAATGTCACAGATTAATGTTCATTTCATGTGAATACTATTATGTACACACAGTTTATTTTATTTCATATTCAACGAGGTCCGAGACGCGTAGCGACATCTACTGGCAGAAGGCATCTTCTAGCCAAATGGCGCCAACGTCGGTGATTGGTTATCCTGACGAGACGCTTTCTGGGATCGACAAATCAATACGACGTGGGAGTGGATTGAGTTGACTTGCGTTTATGAAACAATGCAGTGGGCGTGACTTATGGCCTTGTGGGATGACAAGGGCACCACCCCCAAAAGGACGACGTAAAAGGAGACGACAGGGGCAGTTCAGGGCAGTTCGCGATTTGACCGGGGAGAGTTTGGGAGTAGTTGAGAGTTAGCAGGGGTACGCAGTCTCGGGGGTTGTCAGTTAGACCTTTGTGGGAATACTTTGTTCTAAGTTTTAGAGTGGCATTTATTGGTCTAATCTAGTTTAAACTCACGTATAAACTCAGTGTAGTTCTGTATTCATGTATAATGATAGTTGCTGTAGTTTATAGAGCCAGTGTTTGTCTCTAGTAAATTTGTAAGACAGTTGAATCCTGCGCAGATTTGTTTGTTATTAAATATAACTTCAGTGTTATTAGCTGCCAGCTAAAAGTTAAGTCTTTTGTACTTTGTCGTGGTAATTTCGAATGATTAAAGGTTTTCTAAATATTCGGTCATACGACTGGATTTAAAGTAAGGGTGATATTTCACCCATTTGAATTAATTCACAACCTTAAATAATTCGAGACTAATTACCAATATTTTTCTGTGTGTTTTTCTAGCTCTTGTCCGCTCCCTAAGGGCCGAATATCCCCTTTAAATTTTGACAGCCTATTTTTGGCTTGTGGTCAGTGATACCACTGTAATTATTTGTTATCTCTCGGTATTGGCAGTAGGGGAAGTGAAAGAAATCCTTCTGAACTTACACTTCCCTGAGGAACAAGATTTATATTGCTTGTGACGAGGGAAGACCTATGACATGTAAATTATTTAGCGAGAGCTTCGGCGATCAATAAATAGCTTCCCTGGCCAGTCGACAGTGGAGGGCCAATACCGACAAAATATATTTTGTCATACTCTTAGAATAAATGTCTAGCTTTACTCCATAATATTATAAACTTGTCATTGTGTGTCATGCTTTGCTATAAACAATAAACTTGTCTCTGTTAAACGATTGTTTTCACTCAATTATAACTATCCAGCAAGTCTAGCAAGTGGGGATACTCATAGTCTTCACTTATTATTATTTAAAGAGCACAGCATAAATCACAGAACTTGAATCCTACTGACAATAGCTCAAATCGTTCTATAACTGTCTATATTTGTAATACTCGCTATAATAGCGAAGCTCGACTCCATAAAGATTACAATGATGATGCAATAAAACTTCATTCATTTGCAAGCCGTCCATCGACAGGCTTATTCATCATTCTGTAGGGAACTATTTCTTCCTGGTTTTGTCCAAGCTCCACAAGGACTGCACTAAGACAGTATAGTGTGACCTGAAAGGTCTTACACACATATCTACTTTATATCGCACCTAAATTGGTCGCATAAAGAGGGCGGGCCCGCTCCTAAATACTTGTCTGCGTCTGAGCTGGATCTAAGCTAGAAGCAATAGACTTGGCACCGATTATCAATAAACAGACTGTCTCCGGATGGACAGGTAACCTGTGAAATCGCTGCTTTATACCGTTCTAACATTGTATTGTCATTTTGATCTCTATGCATTCGATAAGTGAAGGAGAACCAGGATTCGCTTAGCTGAAGAAACCGACCCATCGCGGCCGGATAACAATTAAGGTTAACGGAGCCTCTCTTGAGCTTTTCTTAATAGTAACTTCATTCTTAAAAGGAGCTATGGTCATCTTGGATTAGCTAAGTTCTATTTTAGGATTAAATTCTTGATAGGTAGATTTGGTATTAGGATTCAGTGGGGGATAACTAGGTACATAGTTAATTGTAGTCAACAGCTAATAGGTAGTTTGGTAGGTTAGGCTTTAAGGTTGGGAGATGGTCATATGAAGGGGGGGCCGTCACAGTATAGGATGTCGGTCTCTGAACATTGAAATATGATCTTTAGTTCGATTCATAATTACCTAAGGCCTTTAAAAAATACAAATTAGTTTTAAATCCTCTGCCGAATCGTTCATCAATGAGCACTAACCCTAGGTGTCTCGTGTAAACTGATTATTCTAAATTTGCAAATAGTTAATTAAATTTTTTGAGATTTCACGAGTGAGTGTAAATGTTTGCTTTATTTGGCATGGATTTAGAATAAATTAATAGCCATTTAATCTAAATGTGTAATATAATCATGTATTGTACTCCACAGCGTCTCCTATGTTTGCCAAATTAAATGCTATCATGCATTTAATTTGGCAATTATAGGAGACGTAGGAGAATAGCCATAGAGGATTAATCAAAATTCATAAAAAAAATGTTAAATCAAAGTTAATGCTCTTTCAGTAGTTAAGTGTCCCTTTAGACGGCAAAGAATGACACATTCATCTAATTCATGATTAAAAACCCATATTCATGTTACTAAATGTTCTAAAATGTATGTTTAAAAAATGAATAGGCTCAAAAATAGCCAGCCATGGCAGATATAAGCCAAGAATACAACAGGATATGATAAGATTATTTGAGGATAGGTATTAGAGGTACACGTTACATTTTGGCCCATGATCCTTTGGTCAAAGGTCCTAGTGCCAAAATCAATTGCCGAATCCTTCCGATTTCGGTTTAACTTTAAATTTAGCTTACATAAACCCTGCGGCTTATAAAGAAATGAGAAAATGCCTAAAATCAAATATGAAGTAAGTGTCGGTAAAACATACGCCAGATAAGGCTTGAAACGACATAAAATGGGGTGTAAGCGGCATTCCATGGCTTTTATCCCATAACAACGAAACAATGCCCTTTTATGTCCCCCCCGTGAACACCTACGGAAAACGAGTTTTTAAATATGCTGAATTTTTACTTGCACGGAAAAAGAGGTGTTTTACTTTTGTGAAAGGAAAATGAAATTTAATTTAATTTTTGACTAATTTCATCGCAAATTTCTAAAAAGTCTCGGTCATATTTCTTTTTTTTACTTTTTAAGGCAATTTAAATTTCAAATTGCCTTTTACGTACATAATAATCAAACAACAAGTCACACTTTATTAAAAGCGATGAAAATATTCAACGCTTCAAAGACTTTAATGATTTCAGCTCACTGATCTTTCAATAATGGTAACACGATCTTTCTTTATTTTATTTCATCGAGGGCATTGCCATTGACCCAAATATTATATAAATAGTAACTTGATAAGTAATATGTTATAATTAGTAACTAGCCGTTTTATTATTATTATATTCACGTACAAATTGGACATATAAGATAGATTGTCTTTTATAAAATCAGTGACCAATATTCTTTATTTTATATTTTTCTGTTTTATAGGTTAATAACCATTTTTCCACTTATAATTATTGTATGCTGCGGGCTATGCTCGGAGTCTCTCTGAAGGATAAAATCCGGAACAAGGTTATCAGACAGAGAACCAAGGTGGTCGACATATCTCAAAGGATTAGTAAGCTGAAGTGGCAGTGGGCCGGTCATGTTTGTCGTAGAACAGACAATCGTTGGAGCAACGAATACTGGAAAGAAAACCACGTTTAGGTAAGCGTAGTGTATAGGACGCCTTCCAGCAAGGTGGGGCGACGATCTGCGAAATGTAGCGCCGCAAGCACTGGAGGAGAAGAGCCGAAGACCGGGCTCAGTGGCACGTCTTGGGAGAGACCTACGTCCAGCAGTGGACTAATATAGGTTGATGATGATGATGATAATGTATTGTAAAAGACCAATATGCTAGGTGGTCACAACAACCAGTGATAAATAAGAGCGTATCGGCACCCTAAAGGCATCTTTACACAAACGATCCCATCACTGGACATAATGGTGGATCTACATCGATTTAATTAACCCGGCAAAGTGTTAATGAACACTTTACACATCCCTTAGCGGAGATTAGACACGTTACACGAAGGTAGTTTTATATTTTGCTGGATATTCATGTTTTTACTAGGAAATACTCATTAGTTTGAAAGAACTGGCAACTAAGAAGTTTAGGAATAAGGCTTTGCTTTTTCAACCTGTTTCATCAGAATATGAAAGAACTCCAGTTTCTTATTGGGAAATAGATAGCGCGATTTACCAGACTCACAAGAAACACTTGAACTTATCTTGAAATATGAGTACTCCATGATTCAAAAAAATGGGATTTTCGTAGGTTTATAGATCGAAACGCGACTAAACCTACTCCTACTCAAATTGTTATTTACTCGTAGGACCCAGTACACAAAAACAACCTTTTTACCTCCTCCCATCCCTATAAGCAAGACCATCCAGCGCTGAATGTGTTCAGGCTGATAATGATAAATAACTGAAAACCGATGAAAAAAGCGATTGAGTCTCAGGAGCCTAATTCTCGGGCTGACCGAGATTTTCAATGTCCCTTATATACACATTGGCATTGCACAACCCCGCACTTTTTCTACGTTTTCCGTATATCGTAGCTGACGAGGCTTCTACGATGAAGTCGTCGATGAATAATTACTCAAGGAAATCATCCATTATCTCTTCAAAAAAAGCAATAAAATAAAATTGCAAAATGATCTCGGTTGGCCTGAGAATTAGGCTCCAGGTCAAAACACCACAACATAAACGCCTAGTTTCGGTTGAATACCTATAGAGTCAGCTTATGTGGATGATGATATTTTTTCCCTTATTGAGTACACACCATAGCGGGACTTGGGGCTTGGCTAAGCCGCCAAACACTAATAAAAGTTTAAGAGGAGCCGTCAGGGCCGGTTCAAGTTTTATCTGCCCGCTGGCCGATGAGAGATTGGAAACATGACTCAGCGAGCCGACGTTTTCTGCATTTTTCGGCTTTGTAACCTATAGATTGCGATTTTCTTTTAACCTTACAAGATGTTTCTTAAATGCTTTATTTTAACACTTTAAATACGCCTGAAGAGTCATGTAATAAACTAAGTAATCGAAGTACTAGTACTCTACGCGTTCAATGTGTACAAATTACACGCCAAAAAACAAACACATAAACTTTACAGTTTATTATTTCACTTACTTCAAGAAACCTTATAAAAATGTCATATACAGAGATTAAAAAGATGTATACCTACATAATTATATGTCCAAAGATAATGTGCATCAAATTAAAGTTTCGGCTTCAGTCTTCGGCCTTCATCGTCAGTAACCGAATCCGGAAACGATTATCCCAACCATAAACTACCCTCACTTAAGGCCCAAACAAACAAGACCAGGTGGCGAATCGATTATTGAGGCCACTAATGTCACACCCCTATAGCACCTACTCTTTACAAATCTGTAGTCTACTTAGCAACTATTATCTTATCTGTGGCTATCGCTGAAACTATCACATCATCTATGTTACATAAACCTATAAAAACCTGTGATTTCTAAAAATATTAGACGTGGTTAAACCAGATTCATGGACTTTAAAAAGCGTTTAAAAATATACGACCTAATTCACAAGGCTTTAAATGTGCCTGAATGAACATATTTTTCGATATAAACTTTTATCGCTCTCATGGTAATTGGAACTTTATTTTCATGAGTTTACGACTTAGTATTGCATGGAAACCCTGCTTCGTGCTTTTAATATTTCGGCACCATGTTTGGAAACACTAAACACGAATCATTCTGTTGTCTATCTGTCTGTCTGCCTGTTTTCCAAACCTATCGTCGTTATAACCCATGACCAACACAACCTAAGTTGTCTCGTTCCAAAAACTCTAAAAAAGGAGCTCTCGTTATATTGGTTTTTGTAAGGAGCTGCTACGGTCAACATATGGCTCCAATTCCTAGCCGAAATGGTGACCTTCACACAAAATGGTGGTCCTTAATAAATTACTAGGGGAATAAGAGATTCGTCCAATAAACTTAGTTATTTAATGTCGGAACTAACGCCCCATTGCCTATCTAATGATGCGCACACGAGATGTATTGAGCTAATTGGTTTAGTGAGTGAGATTTTAGTGAGCTGCTGTAATGAGTTCAATAATGATCTCTCATCACCTACGTTGAGTACATCTTGTGTACACTCAGACATCATCAGCTTGAAGAAGTGTCATAAAATAATCTAAGTTTAAAAAACTTGAGAAACCGACTTCATGGCCAAACTGCTTTACTGATTTTGATGATATTTCTATGGGAACAATCTGGAATTTGAATCTATCACATAAAAAAGTAATTTACTTAATCGATTCATAATAACAAAAAGGCTAAGCCGATTTTAGAAGCTTAAATTTTTTAAAGCTAAAAGTGGTGGCCATTTTTTTTGTCATGGTTTTTGCTAAGGTTTTTGTGGCAAAACATGAACATAGTTCTATTTTATTTTCAAATTATGTTGAAGTGATGCATATTATTCCAGTAGATTACAGGCAGACTGTTGTATATGGTGTCGTGAGCCATTTCACGACTATGACAAATATTACGACTGTTCCTCATAAGAAAGACATTTTGATGGAATTCGTACAACAGTTAGGCAAATAGAACAAGAAAAGCAACCCACATCTCTCAGATCTTTAGTTTCACGAAAATCTTTATATGCGTCCATTTCGTTCACCAATTCCTAGTAAAGAAAATCCTTTGTGCTTTTCCTAAAACCCAAAGCACTAACTTCACCTCTTAAACTAGAATATTTAAAGGAGGGATTTTCCGAATGCTCAAATCCTTTTTATTGATCCCGTGCGGTTGCTGCCCCGACCTGCTGACAAAATCTGCTTCACTTCTGATCGACTTCCAATGTAAAATGAGCTTTAATTTACTGATGTATGATTCAATTTGCCTTCCACGTAAAAAGAAATATAAATTCTCTGTAGTCTTCTTACGATTTTTTGTGAAATTTAAAGACTGGTTATACATGCAGATTTTTTTATTAAACCGAATGTGCTAAAAGTTTTGTTCCAATATGAATTTCAACTTCTGTACCTACTAATACTGCTTTTTTCTTTGCCATTTATTTTATTCCTCTTTCAATGTTTTGTTTCGGCTAATATTTTTTAAGTAAAAACCTAATCTCGTTTGTCTTTGTGGCTCGTTGTTTTCGTGGGTGTTAAACAGTATTTTTTTAAACAACTAGCTGATGGAACAAGTTTATGGCCCACCTGATGTTAAGTAGTACCTAACCATCGCCTATAACAAAGCATTGCCTCGTAGGTCACGCACGTCAGGAACGTGCCCTACGATGCACTGCCCTGCGTCCATCAACTTGAGGCATACAGATATTCAGCCTCACGTGCCAGTAATTTCGTCAGCACTCGGACCCTTCAAACCGAAACACAGCAATGCTGCTTGACGGCAGAAATAGGCATGGTGGTAGTACTTCCCTGGATGAGCCCTTTACAAAGATCTCTACTACTTACTGTGCTTACTGCGATTTTTATCAATATTTTATTTATTTACTTGTCTTGTAAATATTAGGTAGGTATTGTGTTTTGAGGTGGAACTAATTTCTAACCATCTAACGTGGAGTAGAAGCTGGGAAACATTACATAAGTTTCGTGTAAGTTTGCATAGATTGTCCAAAGTTCTGAGTACGTGAAATAGAATCATGTGACGTAGATAACTACTACACAAGACTAGTAATATAGCCTAGTACCTAAGCGAGTAGCAATAGGTACCTAGGTATAGAATGTTTTCTCTTGATGCTATCTTCACCGCTTTCAAAGCACAAATATTTTCGACCTTAGTACAACTTTATTTTTGATACTTCAATGACATCTCTATATTAAAAAAAAGCATAATATGATAAGCACATATCATATGTTTTTTTTATATCTGCAATCAGCTGTTCTACGTGTAATCATGTGATGGTTTATAATAGATGAACCTTTTTTCCAAATGATCTGATGATAAGGTAATGCCTAAAATAGATATAACATGGCCACTGAGTTATAAAAGATCCATTTTTAGCCATAAACCCGAACGGTTCAGAGCCAAGAATGGCATGGCTCACGAACCAGCGGGCACAGCCATGGGCATAGCGCACGCCAATGAATCTCCATTCAGCGCCAATCTATTGGAATAAACTGGATACAGGTTCGGTTCTTTTCACTGAATAGTTTTGAGAGCGGGACATTAATTTTAGTGGAACTTTGATTTTGTGTTATGGATTTCAAGTATAATTCTCGGATATTTTCAGAACAAAACAAATTGCATCAATAATGATACTAGTTAATAGTATAATATTTAATAATAATATTTAAAATCACTGTCCAAGTAATAGAGACATATTAAATTAAATTAAACAGGTTTTTCATGGGGGAGGGGCATTTTTTTTTATTGTTTTTCCTGGAAATGTTTAGGGGAGACCTATGTCCAGCAGTGGACTTCTTCAGGCTGTTGATGATGATGATGAAACAGATTTTTCCACCTACGTAGATGATAAGAATAAGACATGATTTAAAATGGGTTTGGCTTGCTTAGCACTTTCATTCTTTAAAATATTCAATCTACAGCTTTTATTTCTCAGATAAAAATATATTTTTATCTCTTTTAGAGGCTTGTCAAATACAAGGGCTGTAATTTTTGGTTCGACGAATAGCGTTATTCCACCCAAATAAAACAGCCCTTACGCCTTGCACACATGCAGCATGCAGCTAAAACGCTGTCAAATATGACAATTATATTTGACAGTGTTTCACTGATCGCCACCGCAGATTGCTTAGATGTGCGCAAGACACTTACTCCCTTATAGGATAAAACAAGTTAAAATTAGCAAGAACGCCGTGAAGAAGGCAACACGTCATCCGCCCACAGTTCCATTGTTTGAGTTTACACATCTTTCCACTCGGCTTATGTGGATAACGCGGCTTACTCACTAATGTACTCTCACAAGAAAATAACAATTAATTGCGTTAAGAAACCGAGCCATAAATTTAGCGCCGCTTTAAATTTTAAACCAGAGAGGATTAAGCGTTACGTAAAACCCGTACACTACCGAACTACGCTTCTCTGTTTGGTTACATAATTAATAGCACTGGCAACACACTTTAAAATAAAGCAGTCTGTACTAGGACGTACGAAGAAAAATATTCTAGGAATCCCGTAGATTTTTGCTTTAGATAAAAAAAAAATCTTTTGCACATTCTCAAAAAAGACACTATTGTTTTTAAACTGGAAACTGATAAAGTTGTTTTTATTTAGATCAAGCTTCATAAAACTGAAGCTTCTTCAGTAGACAGTAGATTTACGGGTAAAGTATATTTACATAGATGGGATTTCAACATACTTTCTATTTAATCTCTACTTTACTGGGAGCTCACTATTTTTTATCTCACTGAAGCGCTACCGCACGTGTTTTTAGAGATATTTCCATTTAGAATAGGGAATTTCTTTATTTTTATTCGAGTGGAAAAAGTAAAGTTTTTGAGGGAATATTTAAGCGTTTTTCTAGTTTTTGAGGGAGGAGTTGACTTTGATTTACGATGGGCATATGCTTAATATTTGTCTAAGAAAATGTATTTTTTTAAATAAAGAAAGGTAATACTGCAGAATATTTATGCTGAGATCTGAATTTAAATACATTGGACATATTATTACAGTGGGTAGAGTATTATAGGTACAGGACTCTTTGTTTCAATAATATTATATTCCTTGTGTTATTAAGTCGACTAATTTTAGGTCAGCTACTACCTGTTTTTCTGCAACACAGTGTAAACTACACTAAGTTACTTTTCATTACTCATACTCTGAAAGTAGGTCTGAAGTTGCCTGAGGGGCCTAATTGAAAGTAAAACTTTCAGCCCTAGGGAGAATCGCTTTCTACTGACAGCTGTCAAATTATAAAAAAAAAACAAGTTCTATTTTATTCAACCATGTTCCAACTTTCTAAAGTTTTTCTAACTGCAAGGAGGTCGTTCAACCAAATTCCAACTTTTTATTCAGCAAGTAGGTTGGAAACCCATTACAACAGTAAGAAGTTTAAAAAGTCTAATAAGATAGCGAAATGTAAAATTTAAATTTAAATAACATAAAGATAGTATTAAATAAATAATATATCTTCTAAATTACTTGATTAATATATAGCTTCAACTATTTATTTAAAATAACATAGATTTGACATTTACCATTTTTTAAATTATGAGAATGAAAATAATGGCTGAATAATGCTGGCGAGCCGAAGCCGAAGGCCCGCCAGAGAAAAAGAAAAAAAAAACCGGGAAGGCGGCAATTCAATCTTCATTTTCACAAATTTTTCTTTCATGTTTTTATTTTTACTTTCCTTGTATTCGTAATGAAAAGCACAGTGTTTACCTCGGTTGAAAGTCTTTTAAGTCCCTCAAGCTCCATTGGCGCCCTCGCTGACGCTCTGGCGCCAAACCCGTCTCGGGACTCAAAAAACGTGACTTTCAACACTCAGGTAACAATGTACTATTGTTACTCATGATTTGATACTCATGTTATATTGTTTGAAATAAAGATTTTGTATTTTTATTTTGTATATATTTTGCCACAAGTTTCACATACGAGTGTCACTGTAATGCAATGACTATTTAAACTCTATACTAGCGCAAGAAAGACAGGGTGTAACGCATTTATGAGCGTGCCACGAATGCTGGATCTTAGTTTCAAAAACCTATGAACCACCGAAAAAAATTGGTATCATAATCAAACCAATGACATTTCCTCGCGGGTCTCCAACCTCCTTGCTTTGATGCTGTATAGGCTACAAACTGCACTTACCTGCATTCGTTATAGAAGCGGTGGTCGCCACGCAGAAGCAATGCAGCAGCAGTGAGAGCAGCATCTTCGTCGTCATGGCAACGCAGTGGTTCATGCCTCGGTGACGTCACATCGTGTGCTCATCATTTTCTCCGCGTCCGCGTTGTTGTGCGTCTTGACATTTTGGAACTCTGTAACAAGGACATTGATTATTTGTATAATTGAGTCAATGTATTCAGCTCCTTTTCACTCTTCATTCTCCGGGAGTATTTTTTTGTTTACGTGTAGTTATATCGGCTAGAAGTCCTTATAATACAGGATGTGATGTGTGTGCAACTAAATGGCTAAATGATGTTGAGCAGTAACCTCTGCCTATTTTGTAACAATTGCACTCTCAGAGCGAAAAGAGCAACAAAAAACTTCATAATAATTACTAAGGTTTGAATGCTCGTAACTTAACCACTCCATAGCAACTGAACAGATTGAATAAAACTTGGAAGAATATGTTCAGTATGTTTTCCGTCGTCTTTATAAGAACAAATAAATGAATCCAGAAACTTCAGTTTGAATATGCACAAACAAAGAACAACAAACTAATCCAACTAGGTTCAACCGTTCAAACAAGTTGATAGAGCTACATCAACTTTCCTGTAGATCTATCAAGCTATCTACATAGATAGACCGAAGCTGAAGACGTTTATTTGTACACTGCGGTGGAACAAGTGAGCTCGTTCGCTCAGCTTGTAGTGACCACAGTGCTCGAACCACAGATAACATAAGAACAACTTGCACAAGCTTCACTCTAAACTACTGACTACTCTGCATAAACCAAAAGTTTAATTATTTGAGTTGTGTAATTGATTTCTAACAAGTTTATTCATCACATGGAATTAATGTACTTCTGTATTTAAAAGTAAATCGTACAATAGACAGTGCGTTTTTCTTATGAAATTTAAACTGTGCAAATAATTGGATGCAAGGATCAAATCAAATACAGTTAAAGAAAGTAAAGTAAAAAGTAAACAGGTCTTTGCATCTATTGTAGATGATTTAGATAGCGTCCGAGGCAACTGGTGATTACACAAGCCCTAATCGCGAGACGCTATAGTGCCTGAGACAGGATTTTAGATGGAATAGGCTTGCCCAGCACCTAGACCATCCTGACAGCTTAGTCGGCCTTATCCACAGGAAAGATATGGTCAAAACGTGTGGAGCTGACTAAGCCACTTTCCTCACGATGTTTTCCTTCACCGTTTAAGAGCACTAGCATTGTGTACATAAATTTTACGACAGAAAAACTTATTGGTACCTGACCGGATTTGAACCCATGACCTTAGGATCAGAAAGCGGGCCGCTACCACTAGACCACCAGTGCTCTTAAATTAAGGTAGTATCATCATAATAAGTTGTACGAGACTTCCATACAATCAAAGTACTTCTCCATCTGTTTTGCCGTAATGAATTGTAAATCACCACATTAAAGCTCAATTTACAATAAACGCTGATTCAGATTGAAGCGGCCCTGGTATCATCTACTCGGGCAGAGCGAGCCGTTTGATGTAATTAAGAGCCGTTTGTGGAGTGAGTACGGAGTGCGTTGGTTTAGCTCTATGTACTTACTCACTAATACGAGTGCCCAATAAGGGCGTTAGAATAGCGCTTGTTTTCTATTGCTTATGTTTATAAATATATCAGACAGAGAACAAACATCTGTGATCACCACACAAATATTCTGTTCTCGGTGGGGATCGAACTCACGACCTACGGCTCAGAAGGCAGAGCTACTACCAATTGGGCTGAGAGGCCAGTCAACATTATATCAAGGTCAAGGTCAACATTAATGATTCGAATGACAACCAAGAGTTGAAAGAAGAAGGGGGTACGTAGGGGGGTACGTAGGGGGGTACTTTTATTTACAACTCTCAACAGCACAGGCTTCATTGTTTGGTCACTTACTTTTAAAATGTATAATCTATATTTCTAACAGCCTAAAACACACTTAATAAGTTAATATTTGAACAAACCCCAAATTTAAACAATATTGGAAGTAGTAAAATTGTGTAATTTTCCTTCCCTGGCCTCCATCAAAATATCAGATTAAAAGCTTAAGAAAAAGCTTTCCGTCGAAGCCATCGTGGACGCTCTCATTAAATAACCATTTACCTACTTAACGTTCCCAATTCCGTTCAAGGTCCTCTCAATCTTATTGCCATCATTAAACTTGAATCAAAGAACGTTCTCGAAAGCAAAGCTCGTAAAACAATGAAACGCACATTTGTACTGAAACAGAACATTACCTGCCCATAACATTATCGGTGCCATAAAGCTACCCGTTGTTCCAAATTCCAATAGCAAATGCTCGCAATTTTCTTTATTGCATCGTCGTATCACAACCAGAATCACCAGATCCGTCAGTGATTCTGTAACGGCCCCCGCAGAGCTGTTTTTGAAGTTAGCTCGGGGGAAGGGGTAGGTCGGTGTAATCTGGTGTCGGATAGATTTCGTGAGCTCGTTTCGCGACAATTTTTTTGACCGAATTCGTTGCACGAGAACTCTATTTGTCAGACATGGCCCCGGGGGCTCAGGTCCCGCTGTGTATGATGGAAATGAGTCCTCTGACGTCACCATCCATTCCAGCTGTTATTCGAACCGTCTTTCCTTTTTGTTGACGAATGACGCTAATAAATTTTATTATGGAGTTGTCGTTGAAAGGTTTGGGCGCTTTGCATATTGTGGGGAGTTTGGTTAATTTTATTTATTGGGTTTGGCTGATTGGGTTATTCAACTTATGGATTATATTATTAAATTATTTTTTCATTGTGGAATGAAGTTAAATAATTTAGCCTCACTAATTTATTTTCGCCTATGGATAATCGTTTTTTTTTTATGTTTTGCCCAGAAATACTGAAGCTCGTTCAATATTAGTGCCTGTCAACTTAAATAACAAAGATTTTAATTTAAGAACTTCCTGCATGTTCGGACTTCCATTCAAGTAACAAGATGTAGGTGGAACGTTTCAGTAATACGCTCATTACACTTCAAATGTATTCCACAGAGATGAAAAATGTAGCACTAACAGCGCTGAACCATTTGTACCAGTTCTCTTTTTGCACCAGTTTTTATACCGTTGCTACTCGCGACTGTAATTAGTTGATGGATGGCTCACTTTTAAATGCCTTTTGAAAGGAACATTTCAAATACGAAATTGGATCTTTTACAAGAAAGTTCGAGACGACGAGAGTGTTTGAAGGACGAATAGCTCATTAAGATTTGAAAGTGCGCAGTGCGATCGAATCAACCTATTAATTGGATTGGTTGACCTTGCTTCATGTATGGTTACTTGATTTACAGTAACGGTACAAGCAAAATTAAATGAGAAATTCGGCACATCACGTTTTGTTCTGTTTGTGTTGTATCACGTGCTACAATGTACGCCGGAGGATTGGCTCGCCCACTCCTTCAGCTTAGAATAAATTGATAGTAGGTAATCCTTGTTAATTATTCCGACACAACAGACCCAGCATAAGACAGATAAGTCCGTTCAACCAAAATATTAACTTGTAATCCCACATCCCAGCGGGTGGATTAATATCGACGCTAATGTTATGTAAAGACGGTGTAGTCTCGTGTAGGGAATTTAATACTTACAAGAGGGTTGGACCAGTAGCTTAGTGTTTACAGTATGCCAAAAAATGTATGATTCTTATATTCCGACTTGATATTGCGAGTATTACTTTACAACGCTCTAAAACTAGGCGAGTCCAGACACCAATTCCACACGATCAAGCTTAAAATAACGCGTGACCTTAATACGGCACAGAAGACATAATACTATAAAGTAATCATCTTATAGATAACTAGCGGCCGCCCGCGGCTTCACTCGCCCCGTTCCCGTTACTCTACGAGATAAATAGTATCCTGTCTGTCTTCTGGTTCTAAGCACCAATTTTTTGCCAAATCGAGTTAGCCGTTCTTGAGTTATAAATAGCATAACACAACTTTCTTTTATATGCATATAATAAACATAGATTTAATCGCAATAAGATTTCATGAAGAAACTTACAGCCCAATTCTTAGCGCTGTTTTTCTTTAATTTATTAGAACAATACATTCTGTAAGGCTGCGATAATGCGTAGTGTTTTCTTCTCTTTGATTTCTTTATTAGTGTAATTAGCCCTATTTTCATTGTTAAATACTGGTTTATAAAGATAAAAGAAATAAGACAGCCCGCATGTTGTTAGAGAGCCATTAAATATATATCTCGGTCCGAGATATATAGCGCGGCGTTTATCTTACTATCTTAGAGAGCAATAAGTTTCTTATGTCTCTAACAAGCCTTTACTAAAATATTACTCCGAGACTTTCAAGATGGCGGGAACAAAGACAAAGTTGAGCTCATGGTTACAACTTTGATATTCTATTTTTCCTTATCAACAAAAAATATTCTTCTTTGTATGTGGGGGGTGACATTTGATGTCTGATTTGATGTTCAATCAGAATCATCATTTGCCTGGAGAAGTAAATAACAGGGCAAAGGCCTCCCAGAAAATGTTTGAGATAAATGGAGAAGGCTCAAAAAAATATAATATTTTAAGACACTCTATTTCAGACTATGATCAACAATATATTTTTAATTATTTTATACCTATTGCAAAGGCTAATTATATAGACATCTTTGCATTGCTGTGTTCTGGTTTGAAAGGTGTAGGTGCCGGTGAAATTACTGGCACGTGAGGCTGTACATCTGTATGCCTCAATGCCTGTTGATGGACGCAGGGCAATGCGTCGTACGACACGTTTCTGACGTGCGTGATCCACGAAGCAATGTTTTGTTATGCTTTTTCCATTAGCTAGTTTTATTAAACACTTTTGCGATTTCGTGAGTTTTTTGTTGTACTTTCACCAATAAACCAAAACCAGACGATCATAATAGAGGCTATCAGTGCGCTCTCACAAATCAAGTGCCCACAACTATGCCAACATGGCTGCCCATGGCCATACCTATTTGTCCTCTGCATTAGCCTGAAGAGTCATCACGGCTCCGCGTAATCCGTCGATGGATGTATTGTTTGCGGACCCTAATCCAATCCGCACGCTCGCATTGATCTGAGCCGATAATCATTAGCGCTGCTATTGACGATCGAATCAGATCGAATTAGAATAACTACTAGACCAGATAATTGACTTCTTTATCAAAGTCATATCAATTAAGTAAAATTTTAAGTGACTAATATACAACACGCCTTCAAATATCACCTCTCAATACGAATGGAAATTTAAAAATACTGCATTGTTGCAAGCTGGGACGGAGTAACGTAAAATCAGTAAACTTATAACTAAATATATACATAACTACTAAATAAGTTACTACGCATATAAAATTATATTTAAATAAAATACTTGCCCATATAGATTTATTAGACCTCTAGAATGGAATTTCCAAAGTACCTTCTCATTTGAACTGAATTAAGCCGAGTGCACATACGTCTTCTAAATCAGAGTGTAAAGCTTATTACCCGCTGTGGCTCGTGCCAAAGCTGGATTATTGTCAGTTAGCAGCGGGGCCACAGCTCAGGATACAGAAGCTAGATCACTGCGATGGACCGACTGAGATGTAGCACACATAAATACTGCATGGCCTGAAAATCGTGCAAACACGACACTTATCGTTGTGATTTGGCCATGTCCTTGCTGTTTCTGATAGGCACAGAATTCTGTGACGGTTTTGTCCTCGTAGACTTGTGTTGTTTTCCGATTAGGTATAATATTTCCATAACCTTTGCTTGCCTACAGAGTGCTATGTCTGCCGATTGAATTTCAGCGACTCTAAAAAAATATGACAAGCTGATCCAACAACTACACTACATTATTTAATATTGTTACTCTTATTTTATTTTTCTTGTGACATTTTATTTAATATTTATTTTCTGTGTTAGTTTAAGTTTGTATATTTCAAATACGATTAATTAATTGTGACTGAATAAATAAATGAAACTTAAGTTGCTAATTAAATGTGCATCTCGTAATGTCCGTAACATTTTTTTGGATTTTACATGGTTATCTCTTTTGACGCAATGTTGAAGCTTTTAGACCACATAGGTACACGAAGACTTATTTTTGTTGCAGGGTTTATTTATAATACCAAAGTGGTCCAGCTGATTTATGTTTATCTACATTTTTGCGCCGATCGTCGCTTGGCACGGGACGGCTGGCAGCGCTTGCTTATTTCCGATGTTCACTTCAATTTAGTCGGAAGCTAATTATCATTGTGTTTTGTGATTATGGGATAATTGATATCGTTCAGCTTCAGTTATGGTTATTCATAGATTTGATAGCAAGGTTCTACTGGCATGTGACTGAATGAGACTAGCATAAGAAGGGTTGTGTTGAGAATTATGCTGATCAATTCTCTTTAGCACTTAATAAATACGTTTCCTCTCCTTATATACATTCTTATAAAAGCCAAAATATAACTTTGTTCAGAAGGATGATAATCAACCACAAATGCCAGAGTGAAGAAGGTTAGGACTCGCCAAAATATTCTCAAGTGGTTCCTAGCATCGATGGTTCAAGTCCTCCTCTATTGAATAGATCGGTGGTACATACGAGCGGAGCTACAACAAAACTACCTAAGTACAGCAAAGGTACTCAAGTCAGTCCCAACTTTGCACATAAATACTATTTCAAGTACCTAAAGTTGCGTCCAACGTGTTAATGAAACTACGTTTGAAACAAGAGTACTTCACCTTAGCGGTGTCCTAGCCTTCATTATAGGGTGGAGTGCCCCAAGGCAGCGTAATGGGGCCGCCTCTTCTCCCCTTGTTATCTCATACGGTACGCTTTTGTGTCCCTGGTCCTGCGTCGTTAGGCCGCATGTGGCTTTGTGTGCACAATTAGTTAACTGAACAGTTTTGATACAGTTTGTTCGATTGTTTGCTTGTTATTCACAGGTGTGCTTCGAGTTTAGATGAGGAATGTGCTTGCGAAAGCTCCAAACATAGCACTACTTTCTAATGTTATCGAATTGTGTATCTCGTACTTTGTTGTTATTTGAAACGCTTGAATTTACCTAGATACGATGACCTCATTTGATCCTTGTTAGTTTTTCTAATAAACCTTTTTAATTTGACCTTTTATATTACTGCTCTCATGTAAACTCTTTAACAATTACCATACATACTCACTGGTAAAAAAAAAATACGGGTTGCACTCCGGGAGTGCCGGCAGAAGTGAAAACTTGATTATTAACGTAGGAACCCTAAAAGTTGTTTATTTTATCAAGTTCCTCAATGTAGTAAAACCCCAATCAAAGTCCTAAGGAACCCTAAAAATTTTAGCATTATCAAGCTCCTAAGTGTAGTTGAAATTCCAATCAAAGTGCTAAGGAACCTTAAAATTGTTTACATAATCAAGGTCCTAAGTGTAGTTGAAAGTCCAATTAAAGGCCTAAGGAACCCTAAAAGTTGTTTATTTTATCAAGTTCCTCAATGTAGTAAAACCCCAATCAAAGTCCTAAGGAACCCTAAGAATTTTAGCATTATCAAGCTCCTAAGTGTAGTTGAAATTCCAATCAAAGTCCTAAGGAACCCTAAAAATGTTAACATTATCAAGCTCCTAAGTGTAGTTGAAACTCCAATCAAAGTCCTAAGGAACCCTAAAAGTTGACCACTTAATCAAATTCCTCAATGTAGTAAAACCCCAATCAAAGTCCTAAGGAACCCTAAAAATTTTAACATTATCAAGCTTCTAAGTGTAGTTGAAACTCCAATCAAAGTCCTAAGGAACCCTAAAAGTCGACCATTTAATCAAATTCCTCAATATAGTATAACCCTAATCAAAACCCTATACGGAACCCTAAATTTTACGTAAAGCCAAATCCTCAACGGGTCGGAACCGCTAGAAGGGACCTTGTCGCGCGACCTACAAGTAGGTCCTAAATGAAGTAAAACGGCAGACATAGGAGGAGGGGGTTCTGGGGGGCTAAGGGGGGTCACAGCACGGCTCGCTTCGCTCGCCGCGCTGTTCCCCGTGGTCGCGTGGCGGCTCGCTTCGCTCGCCGCGACGCTCCCCCCGGGTTCAGGAAGAGGGGGTTCTTGGGGGCTTAGGGGGGTAACAGCACGGCTCGCTTCACTCGCCACGCTGTTCCCCGTGATCGCGTGGCGGCTCGCTTCGCTCGCCGCGACGCTCCCCCCGGGTTTCGGAGGAGGGGGTTCTGGGGGGCTTAGGGGAGGTCACAGCACGGCTCGCTTCGCTCGCCGCGTTGTTCCCCGTGGTCACGTGGCGGCTCGCTTCGCTCGCCGCGACGCTCCCCCCGGGTTCAGGAGGAGGGGGTTCTGGGGGGCTTGGGGGGAGTCACAGCAAGGCTAGCTTCGCTCGCCGCGCTGTTCCCATGGTCGCATAGCGGCTCGCTTCGCTCGCCGCAATGCTCCACTCGAAAAATAAATACAGTAGATCTATAAAATCATGTACCAATGACCACTACTACCTGCCGCGGGCGGCCGCTAGTTCATAAAATCTATAATAGGTATGTACCTATACCTACTACAGTCACGAAAAACGCCTTGGTATGCTTGCTACTAACTATTATCTATTCTGTGACGTTACCGTGTCATAGTAACTACTAGCGTATCTGTAGCGTCTTACGCTTTTTTTCGATTTTTATTATGAACTCTACGTTGTAGTCTTAGGGTACATTTCTGCAAAAAATCCGTCCTACGCTTTTTCGATAAGGTCACGTGATCCTGACGCCCTGACGCCCTGACGCGAGTTTAAGATTTTATACCCATTACAGAAAGTGCTCAACGCCGCTAAAGAAGTTTTCACTTCAAAAAAGTTTGCAATGATTTGTAAAATACTCCATATATGTCAAAAACTGGTGCTAAATGTTGTAAAAGTTTTGTAGTTGTTTGTACTTACTTATCAGGGTATTAACGAAGGTGCCCGTAAGGGGGAAATTACGTAAGATTTATGCAAATGTTTCTTTCAACTTATGCTATCATTAGGTCATGGGTTAGAACCCGGGTAAGCACCTACGTACGAGTATTATTTACATTAAAGATGTGAGTGCAACTTATCATACACCAAACGTTGACGTGTAAGCTTCAATCCAATTCCTCGATAGTATACAATGTCTACGTTCGTAAATCAATCCGATCCCATACATTAAGCAGCTGTTTTCACTCCATTGAGCGATGCAAAGAGCATTATTTCCACAAGGCGCCGAGACACTTGAAAGATAAAATAAATAATTTCCACCGGTAGAAACTCGTGTCGATAATTTATTATTTTCATTTCGTTCATATTTATTGCTAGCGGAATGCTCGCGGCTTCTTTCGTCAGGTTAACTTCTTGAAGCACTTTTTAGCTCTGTTTAACATCTGGTTTCATAGGCCTAGAAGCTTCCTCAACATACTTCAAAGGATAAAAAACTACCAACAACTTCCACAGTCTTTAAACAGTGTGAATCATGGAAGTGAATAGTGCATTGCAAAATGAAGATAGCCTTTTCAAGTTTTCAAAACCTTCAGTTGCGCATTGACTATCATTCAGTTAACCTCAAACAGTTTTATATATTTGAAGATTTTCTTTTAAAACGATGCCATTAGCGCGAGGAGTGCTCCTCTCTTGGCTCGAATATTCTCGAAAAGGAATTTTCTAGAATCCACGTTAACGTGAGAATGTCAAATTTTATCTTGCATTAAGGAAATCGGACTTTTGCAAATGGTGCTCATCAAATTTCTGCCAGCGTTGAAGATGAACGTGCGAATGATTTGATATCTCTCTTTTCTTTGGCATCGTCAATCAGGTAAACATACATTCATACATACTAATTGAGTTTAGCTAATTCAACTAAATTTAGCGCTTACTCATGCTCAGTTAGTGCAGTCTAGTTAAGTTGTTTCGAATATTTGACTAAGTACTCACTAACGTAACAACTTGAATAGGCTTTTCAAATCAAAAAGAGAAAATCTAAGCGGGTTTGGCGACATACTCTGCGCATGTTAATTTTAAGGCATTAAATCACAAGTAATGGCTCTTATTATCCCTTAGTTCTGATCGAAACCTGTGAAATCCGTTTTTCCGCCTCCGTCCAAATGCGATCAGCTTCAGAGAGGAAGAACATCACGAGACGAGGACCGGCTCCGTCCACGTGGAATAATAGTCAGCAATTTTGTCTATTGCATTACCGGTGTTCGATAAAAGAAAATCCAAAGTGGCCGTAATGAGCGCTACACAAAGGCTATCAAGAGGCACTGAAAGGTCGCGGTACCGTTACGATCTGTAGTGCTTCTTATAAAACGTCGATTGCCTTTCGACGGCGCCCATTGTACTAAACCCTAAAATGCCTCCGGGCCTTTGGTAGTGCGTGGTGCCATTATCGCTGCCTCTTTTTGTCCCGGCCCCTTTTTCGCAAGACAGATACGAACGGGTAATTTGAAGCTTTAACCTTTTGTTACTGTCGTTTTGGATTTTAATGCGATTTTGGGCTCTTCAACGGCCACTTTGATTTCATTTTGAGGATTTTCTGGTATCTCTTGTAAAATGGCATTCTAATTTTCAGGATTTCATTTAAATCCCGAGCTCTTAACTGGAGTACTGGGACTATTGAGTCGGACGGATTATCCCTGTTGCCATTTTGTTTCTCCGTTTTGAGTATAGATTTAACTGACAACTCCCTACAATTCTCTGAGTAAAATATTAGCTTGTAAACATGTTTCTTGGAACATTTCGGTTAATTTCAGAAGCATAGTAAATTCAGGAGTATTATCCTACTGTAAGCTCATTTAGAGATTCAATTCAAAATCCTCCAGCAAGCGTCTAAGTTAAGTGTTTCTAAAGAAACAGACTGGCAGGCCAATAGTTTATTGCTTCGTATTTTTCAGGTTTTTATCAGGTTTTGGCAAATATTTTTTTTTGTTTGGAGTTAAAATATTTTGTCAACATCTTTGTGAACAGAAATAATAAATATTTCCAACTTCAAAATAAATATTGAAAAGAACGAGGGAATTAATGAAGAAAAATATCTAGAAGAGAACACAAAGGCTGATCCGGAGCCGCCGCAGATCTCAGACTCACGACAATCAAATGGAAATGAATAGACATCAAGCCATCTTTATCTAAAAAAGATCAACAAAACGAATTTCAAAATCTCGAGTCGGCATCTCGTCCGTTTGTAAATGAACTAAGGGCTGCGGAACCCTGGAGCGGGATTAAAGAGATCCGCCGATCTGAATGCTGTCGCTTTGCATTTTTTTGGATTCCGTTTTGAAAATGAGAAACAGCTATTATTTTAACAGATTGGACCGTTGCTTCCACTTGTTTGTTGTTTTACTCATTGTTATTGTAAGTTCTAAAAATGAAAGTAACTTTTATTTATAACATCCAAACACAGCAAAAAGGATCACTGAATTATATTTTAACGTATTATCTAATAGTTACTTAGTCATCTGAGTTTCATTACTCAAACTTTGTTAAGTTCGGATCTGGAAATAGATTATTTTGTGATTTAATGTCAATATCCATTGCTGGATTTTCTCTGAAAATAAACCCAGGATTCGATAGTTTACTTATTGTTAAGTTATAACCAATTTAAATGTAACGATCAATACGGGCAGACTGGAGTTCATTGGAGTTACCGTCGAGAAGCGGAGGCAGTCACAGTTGCAACTACCCTCACTTGGTTTTCAGAATTAGAAATTTCCAATAATTAAAATCCAGAATTAGAAGTTTCAAAGTAATTCTTGTAATTGAAATGAATAAATTTTATTGAGTTTGAGTTTGAATTTCCGCGTTCATACGACACACTACACTAACTTTAGATACCTCCACACTGCGTAGATCTTTCGCGACGTACACACTAAACAAAAACAGGATTCCAGGACGAAGTAAGGTTAATATAACCGTTTTCACAATTGAAATTGCAGTATTTTTTTATTTCAATCGCTTCCCGGACCTTTCTTCTATGGTAAAAACATTTACTGGACAGAACTTTATCGCGATTACCTTTATTATTTCAATAATAAGGATAATTGCGATAAATACCCGTTCCTTCCATAGATTCATACCCTCCAGTTTACAATTTACAATAATTTCCCCTAGAATTTCAATGACTCAGCCTCAGTGGTCTCTATCACAACTGGGCTTTTTCATGACAATACACAAGTACAATACGTGCGTTGGTAGGTCACGGGTAAAGACGAGTTATGTATATTACACGTGTAGTCAAGGGTTGGAGGATAAAATTAATTTAGGAGTTAATAACGGAGCTACTATAGCCGGATGTCGGGAGAGTGTCGGACGCGTATGTCGGCTAAACGTTAATGCTAGTGAGATTAAATTCCTCAATTACACCACCGTTCTGTTTATTAAGATAAATAGGGTTTGGGAGTCATTTACGAAAACAACAATAAGTGACGCTAGGTCCCTAAAATATTGCATGTTTTGACATGCATAATTAAGTGATCAAACTAACTTACCAAGTGACGTTCGATCATAATTGTTCCATCCTTGGCGAAGAGATTTAATTTATTCACTTGTAGTAGTCTCGCCTACGCTTCAACTCACTCGCACGTATTTCAGCTCCATAAGAAAGAAAGAGATAGCATACGCCATGCTACCCTGGTTCCATAAGCTTCATTTAGTTCAGAGAATAAGCACGTACAGGGTCTCCAACATTGCACATTTGGGGTATCCTAAGGGATGGGAGGGACCTTAAATCTCTTCGCCAAGGATGGAACAATTATGATCGAACGTCACTTGGTAAGTTAGTTTGATCACTTAATTGTTTCATCCTTGGCTCAAGATTTAATTTATTCACTTGTAGGATGTTCAGAGAAAATGAAAAAATGTTGGAGAAAAATAAATCAAATAAAATGTAAAATATTATGAAAAATTGATATTTTTTTTTTTTTTTTTTAATCAATGTTGATACTAGAATATTAGAAATAAACAATAAATAAAATATTTCTTTCAAAAACAAAACAATTAATTTTTTTTTTTTTTTTGTAGACAAAAATAAAATTAATCAAAGTAAATTTAGTTTGTAAAGCTGGAATCAAATTAATAATTAATGGTCTGCTAATGAAATGAGCAGTAGCAGTAGTTTTTATAATAACATCTACTCGGGCGCCTTCTGTCCGTTGTGCAGCAGAAGTATTTGTGTAACGAGTATTATGTGCACTAAACACACTGATAGTGTCGATGAGGCATCGACTTGCTAGCATTTCTTTTATTCAACCGCCTAAAGTTTGTGATCAAGCAGGATGGTTGTATCTTGCTTGGAGGTTTTTTTTTTTTTTTTAACCGTCAATGTGGCCTGCATTGTTACTTGATCGATCGAAATCATAGCTATGCATAAAGGACACCAGTGTACTTACAGAACGAATGCAAGGGCACTATAGTTAAATATCAGCTTCGGTTGAGCTTACCTAAACACTACGCATATACATACATTACAATTCATCCACTATCCTAATATGTTTCATTTTAGTCAATGATAATGGTTGGCATCTTTGACCAAACAAAACCACGGAACAGCCAACAAAACGACTAGGTTTTTCGTGAGTCAGGGAACTCAGGAGTTACAACAAGTTTGGGTCTAAGTTGGCCTGGTAATCAGCACATCACTTGTGCTACACGTGGAGTCATTGTCATGAAAGCTGGGTTTAATTTTGAAGGAACTCAATCATACGAAATATCCGCTATCTGGTTTCCATAATACTAGCTCTGCTTAATTTGGGGCAAGATAGTGTTGTGGGGCTATCCACAAAATCTATTATTACAATTGGGGAATTTTTTAACTACTCGGTGTCTGAAAAAAAAAACAACGGTGTTAACTGAAGTACACAACCCTAAGCTCATGTCATAAGTGCAACTCATGGAGGATCCCAGTTAGCAGAATTTTTTGTCAATTCTGCACGTATTAAAAATTGCCGCCTTTTGTTTAGTAATAAGGCATATTTTTTTATTTTTTATTTTGAGGTACATATTTTTTGGTAAATCTAAATGGGACAAGGATAGAAACAGCTGTTTTGAAATGACACCGGTTGACGAAAGGACTATTGGAATTACTGAAACTTTTTGCAAGCGCCACAAACGTTCGAACTCGTTCATGTTGTACTACTTTATTTCAGTAAATAAGGGATAAAGCGGAAAAATCATTATTTATCGAGCCATACGAAGATCTTTTCCGTAAAAACTGATAGGAAGTTAAGTAAGTCACAAGACCTTGATATAGTACCCTGATATGGTATGAACCTATACGCTAAGTACCACAGTACCCCCCATGGTTTAAAGCTAAAGGTATATTGAGACTTAGTAAGTACTATTGAACAAAGATGCAAGAATCGTAATCATTGCTGTATAGGGAATTGTTGTCTAGCCAAGGCTTGCTGGGTAACACCTTCGGCACCAGGGAAAAAACGTCGGTGAAGAGGGTAGAACATTATAGACAAGCGAAAAAATAAAACCATCAGGCGGAATGAGATCAGATAAGAAGCATGAAGGAACAAGACTATTTCAGTAACCTGATTAGATAAAACATAATTATGTAACACCCTTAATTTTGCGTATACATGGAAAATGCATATATATAAAAAAATAAAAAATACAGGTCCCTTGACTGTAAATGCATACACGTTGTACACAGTAGGATCTCTTTTTCGAAAGATTACTATTACTACTGTCATAGTAATAAACGCAATTTTTTAAATACTTCTAAATTAGCTATGTCACTGTTTGTCATCATTCATTTGTAAGATGGCAATAGTTAAGGCATTGTTTATCTTTTGACATATTTGAATATACATATTAAGGACTTTGTCTTTTACCCTCAAATAGATCTATCTCTGATTTGTGTTTATTGTTATTAAAGCTTTTAATGCATTGCATTCAAAATCAAAATTTGTAGAAAAGTAACGAACAAATAAATGTTGCGTAATCTTTCGAGTAATAATTTTATCACTAAGGCAAGGCAGTAGCTGCTGTATTGATGATATATGTATGCGCCAGCAACTGCAGTTGTAGTGCTGTTACAGCTGCCAGAAGTTCCAAATAGACGACAATATCTCGTATTAACTCATTTCATAAATAGCTATTGGTCAATATCTCGTATTGACTCGAAGCATTCAAAATTCTACGGTCTAATATCAGGTATTAGATCTGAGAAAATACAATTCCGTTCAGGTTACAGCTGCCAGAAGTTCCAAATAGACGTGTTATAGATATTTGATAACGATTTTTTCTCTTTTACAAGTTGCGCCTTGGGCAATAGAATAAAATCGGTATATTTCAAGATCGAAATCGATAGGAATAGCAAAACTTATTTAATTTCTGTAAGAATAATCTGTTGTCAGAATAATATTTACCGACGACAAAAAATACCATCGTGTATATAAAATGGTAACGTTTATTTTTGAATCGTAATACTCAATACTCAATAATATTATATTTATTGCATACACATGGATTAGTTTAGTTTTGGTAATAAAGGTACGTAATAACGCAAAGCGCAACACAAACGCACTCCAAGGATGTTGTGTAAGCCCAGCCTTGACAACAGCAGAACAGTCTGCAGTTAAAATGCTCAAAATGGACAAAGCGTTTTTTTTTTTTTTTTTACTCAGGAAGCTTAAAAAATTTAATTGCTGCTTTAAACATGCTTTGAGCAATCTTTGTAAGTATTACAAAAAAAACAATTTTCATCTTTAGGCATAAGATTTATAATAATACCTTATCGTAATACCATACACCGTAATAGCTTGTAGTAAAACCATAAGGCGCAGCTTAAGCCACCACCGTTACTTTTGGCCCCTTTGGCTCCCCAACGGTTTTCATAGGGATAGCCTAAAGTAGGTATTTAATAGAGCTATTACTTTTTAATTAAAATAATAAACATCATTTTTTGAAGACGAAGATCTCAGAATAAAATGTTAGAAATTTCTTAATAAGAAATTTTCTCATCAGATAATTATAAGTACTTCTAGAAAAAACTAGAAAATATTTCATGTGACTGCATGTACCTGTGAGGTTACTGCTTTTGCTTCGATATCCCCGACTGCTTGTACCGATACGTCCAACGCACCAACGCCACCAACCACCAACGCTTGCTGCCCACGGGTGGATAAAGGCTGGTATGCAATCGGTCGGCGACAATACGGCACCAGGCGGGGCGCACCGCCCTGCCGCCGGCCGCCGTCACCGCGTGGTTCCAGTGTCATGAACCACGGTTACTCAATAATTGGCCGACAGGCGCTTTTGGAGTTTGAATTACTTGCAGAAGAAACTCAAAAATGTATATAAGTTTTAATATCTTCTGTTTACTACGCAGACTTAATGAGATAGCTCAGTTGGTCATCAATCAATGAAAACATGTTCCAACTTTTGTTGCATCGAAAAAGTATCAAAAGCATTTATCAAGCACAGCAAGCAGGCATAATAGCCAATTTTGCTTTATGAGGATTTTTGAGGCTCATGGGATTTTTGAGCAGACTCTTTAACATCAATCGTTAACATTGAGTTTATTTCTCGAAAGGCAGTTTTCGTGAAATAGGTATTCCTTGAATAAATGTTCTTTTACCTCTTTTTGAGTCCGTCCCGTAGAAGGTTCCCTCATAAGGTTCATCGTTTCTATGTTATCATAGGTGTAAGGACCCCACTCGTTTGTCTAGACCTCAAAGGTCTTGAAGGCAAGCGAAAGCTCTGACAAAGCAAAAGGCAAAGCATTAGCCTCTTAGGCTACTACCGTCACTGTATTTGTCGCACTGGGCGCTGGGCATCTGGTTGAACTAGACTTGTCACCACAGGTGGTGTTGTCGTGGCCAGACGGATCGTGTTTGGGCTTCCAAGGGAATGCACAATGTTTTCATGACAGGTGCTAGCGATCGTGCCGGTGGTGACGGGAGCCAGGATAATAAAAAAAAGAAGGGTTAATATCCCGTATTAACTCTTTTCATAAATAGCTATTGGTCAATATCTCGTATTAACTCATTTCATAAATAGCTATTGGTCAATATCTCGTATTGACTCGAAGCATTCAAAATTCTACGGTCTAATATCACGTATTAGATCTGAGAAAATACAATTCCGTTCAGGCGGGTACACCTTGAGAAAATCCGTTGAATTCACTTAATTTCACATGTCACACCTTTTTACGACACCTTTCTTCTTTATCACTCACTGTATTCCATCTAGACATGACGATAAAAATCATAAGTAGATACGGAGTATATATATTTTTAGTCAAGTACTACGTGCGGTAGCCGTGCGCGCACGAAAACGAATGAAGCTTATGGAACCAGGGTAGCATGGCGTATGCTATCTCTTTCTTTCTTATGGAGCTGAAATACGTGCGAGTGAGTTGAAGCGTAGGCGAGACTACTACAAGTGAATAAATTAAATCTTGAGCCAAGGATGAAACAATTATTGTGAGGATGTGTAGATTTTGTGATAAAATGTTTTGTGGATCGCGTATATAATTTTTCAGGGATAGACATGATGAAATATAATTTTAGTTATTTTGTTCCGGTACCTCTTTGCCAGCCGCCTGGCAATCCACGAGCACGAGTACATCTCACAAAACCTTCTTCTGATCAGAGGATCAGAAGAAGGTTTTGTGGTTGTAATATTGAGGTCAGTGGTATATAATATACATTGATGACTGATGATTCACTGACTCGCTCCATTGAGGTTACCTAATTTTGCAAAGGCACTATTTTGTGAACAGACATTCAAATTCAGTATTGGTTTACATATTCAGTATTAAACCGCATATAACCCGGATTAGGTAATTCTAAATATGAATATTCCAAATTCCCGACAGTTCTCAATTGCAGGTTTATGCTTACTATACCGAAAATGATACCTGAATTCGGGTTCGTAGTCGATAACACGGTTACGATGCGTGTTTCCCGTTCAGCTGGCAACACCGACCGCTAATGTTTCCAGCAATGTTCTGGTGGCCTTGATTACTCTCGTATCTCCTGGGAATTCTCATTTAGACCTGTACTACGTATCTAGCACAGGTTTTTCATTCATGTGCGAAAAATATCTGTAGTTATACATTTTTGTTAGCAACTGCAGCTTAGTATAGTATTGATTACCACTGCTCTTAGATAGGTATTCTAAAATTATAGATGCCTAATAAAGGAATGCCAACCGTGCCTGTAGATAAAAACCATAATAGTGCATATCTGTATGTGACATATATTTTTAAAGTAGGTAGTAATTTTAGTAATAATAATTATTAGACAACTCTTAAAGCAACAAAATTATTGAAAAGAGAGTTTATACCATGATTGTATAGTATATTTGCTTTACGTAAAATTTTATTGAGCCAATTAAGCACTAAGTTAATTAGTTTTACAAAGTTTACGGGTGTTTTTCTTGTATAATTTTTAGAAGTGGAATAATTTTCTTCTAAAAATAACATTATCCTTGAGTAGAATTTTTTTTCCTAGCTTTTTTTGGTTTATTTGATGAAAGTAATGTTAAGTTTCGCAGATTTTTTAATTAGGACGACAAAGGTTCATTCCGAACGTAATACAGACGTGACCGAAACGTTGTGGTTATCCTGCATGCTTCACGACGTGCCAACTGAAACAAAACATTTGAACTTCATCCTTACCACCTTTTCCTACGGTTCAATGTGCAATGCTCTCATGAAATCATAAGTGTTTTTCAGCTGTAAAACCATTATGACGTTGACTGGCCTCTAGCTCAGTTGGTAGTAGCTCTGCCTTCTGCGCCGTAGGTCGTGGGTTCGATCCCCACCGAGAACAAATATTTGTGTGGTGAACATAAATGTTTGTTCTCTGTCTGGGTGTTATATTGTATTCTAAGTATGTTTTTACAAAAAAAAAATGTATTCAAGTATTATATCAGCTATCCGGTTCCCATATTACAAGCTCTGCTTAGTTTGGGGCTGGGTAGTGTTGTGTGAATTGTCCACAATATTTATTTATTTATTTATTTATTTATTATGCACCTTTATTTAGCGAAACTTATTTCCGTGTCTGTTTTATTTGTAAGGTAAATACCCCATTTGTTGGCAACAAACAGACATGCAAAACTGTGCGGTTGTGGTCCACGTACGTTACATTCTTACCGGTGAATGTTGCCAGTATCTTATTAGCGATGAAATTGTATTGTTACCTGAAAATGGAAAAGGTTTTAATTAGTATGATTGTTTTAGTCTTGGTGGCTATATAGAACACTTACCAACCTTAGAACTTTTACCAACAAAACACTCAATATAAACAATACTTAAAAGATTGTTATCTTTTATGAATAAGCAATGAAAAACGATGAGTGTGTCGTATCTAGTAGATAATAGGGGCTAAAATTTATTTATAATGCTTTTAGAAATCTGTATTAAAATAATAATGATTATTGAAGTAAGAAAGAAGGATAGTCTTTAATGTTTAAAATAAAAAGCAATTTTACTTTATTTAATTTAAGAACATTGTAGTTGCTTTAAAACCATTTGATAAATAATATTATATTTTATTATAATTTGTTCGAAATTAATAACAATTTATTACATCAATAAATTGTTATTGGTAGTCAGAAGCTACGCAGAACGGATGATGGTATTGCCGATAGGGGGCGCTGTCGATCAACTGTCAGGTTGGTCGCCTGACTGAGGCTAGGCGAGGCGGTGGATTATTCTGGGCTTGAGACTCGAAGGAGAAGGTTATCGTTTCGTTCTGTGTACTGTCGATGTCATTCGGCTCTGAGTACACCCCTTGATTGTTAAAGATAAGTACCTAGTTCGCTATATGTCTTTGTAGTTATATATTTTTACTGTAAGGTGGTTTTGTGTTGAATAACGTGACTAAAGCTATAATTTAGTTAAATAAAGTGTAAATTGTAAAGACATTGATGTAATTAAATCATTTACTTCTATTCTATATTTTCTTTTTAATATAAAGTTACCCTGATCTAATAAGTGCTATTTTAAAGCAATGATCAAGTTTCGTTTATAAGTACAGGTATAAGAAAATACAAAATGAGTCCAAGAACAAAACATTTCAAGACAACAACGACTTAAATTCTAGACTCCTTAAATCTACCATTGTTTCAAATTTATTTGCAATTCCGTGCACTAAAGTGCTTGCAAACTTAACCGTCACAGCTCACGCAATAGTTACTACGCAAGTAGCTGTACGGTGCACAGATTAAACAACAGTTAGTAAGTCGCAAGTTACGGAGAAATAACAGTTACGGCCGTATGTAGATCACATACCGCAGACCTAAATCTGTCGCCGTGCCGTGAGCAGTGAACACATTAGCATGATACTACAGACGAGGTGGAACCACACGCTAGGTACAACACCGAGGACAAAACACGAGGCAGGGAAATAGAAATAGGGTTTTACTGATGTTATATTCATTGCCATACGTCCATATGTCGTCAAATACACGGGCTGGATATGGGGAGTCCACCCCATATCCAGCCCGCGTCTTTGACGACGTCGAACACACATTTTTTTTCATGTCGTACACGTCGTACACGCACGGGATTATGGTAGATGACACGAAAGAGGTCTATTATTTTGTATACTTTTGTTTTTTCTCCACACTATTTAGCCCCAAATAATGCTGAATTTAATTGTTAAACTAAGCAGTTATTCTTTGTATCACGAACGCACAATTTGAAATAAAAAAAAGCTATCCATGATCCATTCGGTCCATCCCTAGCGGCGCCCTTTGTTGCAGCATTGTCAAAGGCAACAGAGAACCATTGTGCAACTAACACCGGCGCCAAGTGAAACTAGTTCGCAGTTATTGAGTCACAAACAGTACCAGTAGCTCACAGCTATGACATCAACCTAGATATTAAACCTTTTAATATGACTGACATTACAATTCCTTGAAGAAAACCAGACAGTTGCCATTTTAACTTACCCAAGGTAAAATGTGAGTGTTTCTTATAAAATTCAATTCAATTAGAGGAACTTAACTGAAAGAACTAGTTTTCATAATATGTAAAATTGCGCTGCTTTATTTTATTTTGTTTAAAAAAAACTTAAGAAACCGAGTTTTTGGTAGAAACTGCAGAACCAATTTTGTTCAAATTTCCATCTGGAGTTATCTTGAAAATTGTTGAAAAGCTGAGTGAGAGAGCGGCCGCAATGTTGTCACTGCACTCAGGCGGGACGCGGGAGGTAATTACATTGTTAGCGCATAGTTCAGGCAGCACCGGCAGATGCGGGATCTCTGTCGGAAACGTTATATTACTTGTTACATTGTTGGATACGACAGAGGTTGGTGTCACTTCCCCGAAGCTAAGAGTTCGAACACAGAATACGCATGCATAGCTTGTTAACTAACTATGAAGCTTGGCACGTGAAATTTCATCGTTGTAAGTAATGCTTTGTGCCTGCGAAGTAATGCTTTGTTATAAACGATTATTACCATGTTGTCATGGCATCAAGTGGACCGTTATGCTAGTTGTAACAGATGCAAAAAAAAAATATTTTACTCAATTTAAACACGTAGAAATGGTGTATTTACCAATAAGGAATCTAAAATAATTTCGTACGAACAAGTCAAAAACTTTGCTCAGTATTTGTTCCTAGAATTCTGCGATTGGTATATCAGGCTCATCATAGTCCTTGAAAAAGAGATACCTTCTCGCTGAGCAAACCAGGCTTATCAAAATAATTGATAATATGTGTGCTCAGTGCTCATTGCTCAACGGTAATAAAAGCTAGAAGAAATCCAAACATCTCAAAGTAAACCACGTTTATTTGATTCCAGCAAATCGTGGAAACTAATTTTCCGTATAAATATCGCTGTAAGATTTCAGTAAACAGCCAGCTGTTTGCTAGTTTAGATTGGTACACAAAGCTGTGGCTTAGTAATGTGATGTACTAAACAAGTGGTTACTTGCGACTTAGCATGTAAGTAGTTCGCTTTGCCATGGTACATCCCATTAGTGGCTATGAGCTTGCCATCTATTATGTACAAAATAGACTACTGTATCCGAAGTCGGAGTTTTGGTACCACATTTCGTTAACAAATGTTGTTTTCGTTTCGCCTATTTGTCTCTCTCTATTGTATGGGGAAAATATGAGACGGCAAAAATACGTTACGTAGTTAGAGTTGTTGTCTCATATTTTCTCCATACAATAAATAGAAACAAATAGGCTAAACGAAAACAACATTTGGTAACGAAATGTTGTAAATGCACTGGGACTTCGGGTACTGTTTTCACAGTTAACAGTTTGAGTTAATTGTGCTAAATGTAATATTTAAGGCCTGTACACAATGGCGATGGCGATCAGCTGAAACGCTGTCAAATATCGCTGCCATATTTGACAACGTTTCACGTGCGCCTTTAGACTACGCCCAGACATCCTCAAAGAATCTTAACAGCCATACTTATAAACACAGTTTAAATTTAATAATTGCCTAATGTTAGCCCTATCACTGTTTGTCATTACCCAGCAATAAGAGATGGCGATAGTTTAAGCAATATTTTTCTTTTGACATATTTTCTCTCATTGAATAAGTTGATTGTTAGAAGCATTGGTGTGTTTCGCTTCGTATCTTCAAAATGAATGCTGTTTTATTTGTAAAAAAGAAACAAATTTTGGTGGAAATGCATGCAGATCATCACCAAGGTAAGATATTTTTGTTAAATTAACTTGAAGAGAGGTTATAACTCCTCAGCTGAAGTGGCTGCGCTGCAAAGCAACTCTGTGATAAATAGTGCTCTGAGGTACTAAATCACACCTTCATATAAAGCTGAATTAAGCCCGCCAGTGACGTCACTTCTTGAGGTAGAATAATGTTGCTAGATATGTTGTGCGGTATTAATGGCCGGAGGAAGAATGTTTCCTGCTTTCTGTGTGAGGAAAATTATCTTCGTCATTAGTATGATAGAGAAATGAAGAATAGCGAAAGAATATTTGTATTTTGTGCTATAAATACCGATCTATTTAGGTGATCTATTAATATTTTAATAGAAAAAAATGCCACCTTGTTGGTTCATTTACAAGGCTTTGTTTACTTAACCAATTTATTTATTCATCCATAAAAACCTTTTTTATAGTCCAGTTAACACACAATATCACTCTAAGTATACTTATTTATAGTTGAAGTACCTAGGGTACTGAAGAATAAGCTTCAGATACTTATAGGGTTTTTGTCCTTAATAAGAAGAGCCTTCCTGTCCTGTAGCATAGGTTTCATGAAAACCTATTTCAGGACCAGTCTCTCGCCGAACAAATTCACTTAAATCACCATAGCTTGTATTATACTACCAATACCAAAAACTTCTATTCAATAAGCAAAGTTTGCTCTTACATATACTTATTACAAATACTTATTACTACATTATATTTATTTCGTATGTACTGTTCCTTGAAATTAAGTTTTTTTGATTATGATTTATCACAACATTTTGCACTTGGTTTGTATGCCAGTTACTTTTTTTATTTTCTCCTTGACAGCGACAGATTGTGGTGACAGCTATAAACCCTTGCGTAGCCTATTAACTAACCTTGATGAGTAAATAAGTTGGAAAAATACAGTAAAAAAGTGCTGCATATATACAACTAAATAAATATTTTTAAATACCAAAGTATTGTACAAACCAGGACAAAATGCTGTTCAAGTGCACTTAAGCGTACACAATTCCAAAGTAGGAAAAATAATAATTTTAAAACTGAACCAACAATTTTAAAATTCCTCCTCCAACTCGGAGGTTCAACTAAATTGTATAATTTTATAGCGTTGCTCTGGGCTTGTGTTCCGGAGGCTTACACCCTATTTGAATGGAAGCTTTTTTATTTGCACATAATTATATTAACTACTACGATCTACTATCAAATTCGACCCCTTGCTTCAAAGCTTATACGTAAAATTGAGTAATATTAATAGCTTACTATTTCAGAGAGCTCAACTGTATTTTGTGTATTTTGTTCATTTTTAAATTAATTAGCATTAATTGGTTTTTTATACAACTAGTGAATGGACCACGCATATGACCCACCTGATGTAAAGTGGTAACCATAGCCTACAACAAAGTACTGCCTCGTACGTTGTGCACGTCAAGAACGTGCCCTATGATGCACTGCCTGGCGTCCATCAGCATATAGCATGCAGATGTTCAGGCAATGCATCGTTATAGGCGATGGTTACCACCTAACATCAGGTGAGCCATATGCTTGGTCCAACAGCTAGTAACGTGTTGTAAGCAGCCTAACCACAAGTAGTAAGGCTGCCTACAAGTATGGTCGACGCTTCGTGAGTGGCCGACGTTTGTGGGAAGCGCCTCCGAGCTGTGGCCCCGTGACCGCTCTCCTAGCGGGCAGGGCATTCACTCATTTAAGATGTAGTGCCTACCTCGTTACCACATTACTAATGTACTTATATATCAGTAGAATATGTAAAATGATTAAATTTCTTATCCCACTACTGGTGGTCTCTCAAGTCTTTCCAATATATTATTATTTATATTTTATTTATATTTATATTTTCTCTTTTTACTATTGCTTTACTTTCGCTTCATAAAAGGTCACGACATTAGATTTTTTCATTACCCAGTTTTGTTATGGGAAGTTAAACGTTTAGTTTTACTCGTATTTAAGCAAATGTGTAGTGTTTAAATTGAAATATACATAATCAAATACCTATAAATAAATACCTAAAAAGCCTAAACCTAAAATACCTAAAAAGGTTCTTCCATTAAAAATATACAGGATCAAACTCTTTCAGCTTTTAATGTAATTCATTCAAATGTAAAAAAATATGATTTTTCCATCTATTGAATTAAGGCATTCGTCGAATAAAAATGTAAATTCTTGTTTTTGACAAGCCTTAAAAAGAGACTGATATATTTGAATCCGACGGATTAATTTATCAGTAGATTGAAAAAAATACCCTATATTTTACAAGTTTAGTTCATAATCCCAGAGATTTCGTGCAAAATCTGTGAAATTGGAGAACACACGTCATGAAATATTATATGACGTGCGCGGCGCACGATGCGGGTTGCGGCTGCATTGTCTCGTAATTTGGTCGGGTTACCAACTTACACACAAATCCTTGCAGTTTCTTGTCTGAATTTAGGTTCGTGTTTCCGAGGAAATATTAGGAACTACATGATATTGTTTTTTCATGTATATGAATGTTACTGTCTTCACTTCATACATACAAACATGCGTACATAAAATCACGCCTCTTTCCCATGGGGGTAAGCAGAGATTACGGATTTTCTTGCTACGATCCTTACACCTCTTTTGCTTCATACAATCTCATGATATGTATTCAAGTATTATATCAGCTATCTGGTTCCCATATTACAAGCTCTGCTTAGTTTGGGGCTGGGTAGTGTTGTGTGAATTGTCCAGAATATTTATTTTATTTTTATTTATTAAAGGAGCCTCTTTGAGGCGCATTTAAAATCCTTTCACCACACTTGGTTCGAAAGAATCAGTGACACGATAAGAAGAAGATACAATCTCATAACATTCTTCATACATGCTCGTCGGTTTAGGGTGCTCCTGACCTGGCCTTTCTCTAATCTGATCAAGATATTTACATGCACCTAGGCCTTTTCCTCCAGAAGTTTCATTCACATACGCCTGATGCACCTGTTTTCATCCATTCTCTCTGCATGCCCAAACCATCCTCTACTTTTATCACTGCGTCTTCTTTTACACTTCTATCACCTCATATAACTTAAGTATTTTTTTTAGATTTTGAAGTAATTATTTTATAGTAAGACCAATATCATGTACAATACTCAAAACTACATTATAATATCTACATGACTCACTTCTCTCAATTGCGAGACTCAACACCTGCCTCTGAAGATCTGAAGACAAATAAAGTCAAATTATCTAACAAAAGCAACCTTGACATTATCGGTAAAACAAAAGTTAACCTTCACCTACGCAACCGACGGTTATTGGGTAAAATAGGCTTCTAAAACCGTCATATTCCTTTATCTAGCACTCAGCTATTTAGTCGGTCCCCACATACTCATAACACTTTATTGTAACAATAATGTTGTTACTACCTACTTGAAAAACATAACCAATACTTATTGAAACCGGCCCTTAAGTACTATAAGATTAGTGTTTTTATTCCTCTAGGTATTCGGAAAAGTTTTCAACAATTCGATCAGTATCGTTATCATCATTAAATACAAATCAACAATTAAACTGCTAAAGTTTTGCTAAACAGTTGGTCAGTGTGTTAGTGAACATTAGCCAAAACGCTCGTAATAAAATATCTTATCGTCGAGATCTCCCAAAGTATCTCCTTCGTAAAAATAACGTCGTTTTAAGCACCACTTTCATTAATAACGTGAAAAATAAAGCAATTATAAAGGGGAGCGGGAGCGGGGGGCTTACAGAGGGTAGCGGGGGCGGGGGGTTTACAAAGGTCTTGTTCAAGATACGGCATTGTCTAAAAACTGGGTGGCTTTGTTAGATGGCCTATTATGTTCTTCGCGGGTTTTTCCTTAACTTTGACATTTCAGTATTGTAATCATTCAAATACTAAGGAAACTTTGCCAGCGGAATGGAAAGGAGCCGCGTGATACTCCGTGATCTGATTATAGGTTTAAAAAGTATTTTTATGTCTAAACTAGCGGCCGCCCACAGCTTCGCTCGCCCCGTTGCCTTTACGCCCCATTTCCGTTACTTTTCAGAATAAAAAGTCCGTCTCCTGGTACTAAGCTACGTCCCCACCAATTTTCATGCTTCTAGGACTAAAAGCTTAGGCTGTGTGTTGATTTTTCTTTTAAAAGTTTTTCCTCTTTTTCTTCTTTTAGGGAACTAATTTTCCAATTTCCTTTCTTAGTGCACCCCACCACTATGAAAGGAACATACACTCCAAGTTTCATGCTTATATGACCTACGGTTTAGGCTGTGCGTTGATTGTCAGTCAGTCAGTCAGTCAGTCAGTAACGTAAGAGTTTTATATATTTAGAAGAAGAAGAAGAAGATAGATATCTGGAACTCAAACAGTTACCCAAGCCGACTGAATTGATAATTTATTTGTTTGAAACCTTAATGGCACTGGTCCTACTCGAACTTATCAGGCTTTTAAAGATCCAGTTTCCTCCAATTTGGGGCACCTCCTCAAATCGGCGTGCAGCAATCAATTATACGAACAGAATGATGAGGCGTGACGATTTAACGAGACGATGGAGAGTTTTTTGTTGTTTATTTACATTTTTATCGAATTCGCTTCAGATGTCCTTTGTGGAGCGATTTGTGTTTGTTCTTCAGCGATGAAGCGCGCTCGTGCGATTGGTTACTCACCATTTTGTTTTTGTAACAGATGTACTAGGAACCAATGAATTTGGACTAGTTTTCGCCCGCAGTTTGCTTTTATATGTAGTGTTTAGGCTATTCTAGGTAAAAACCTACTTTACAGCTGGATTGTGTCATAAATATCCAAAATTCATGTTAGATAATATATTACCTACTTACTATTCAATTTTAGCAAACGTTGGGCTTCGAGATGATACAAAATAGGAGGATGCTGATGGTATTTTCTATAGGACAAATCATAATGAAATGGCTTTGTTAAATGCAACAAAAATGACACAGGAAGAGCACATTTTGTACATTCAAAAAGTTCATTTCCGCGCCTCACCTAACTGAATAGCAATAAAAACTCTCAATCCATAAAGCCGTAATTCTGTTTATATCCGAAACAAGTAAAAATCGAGTAATAAATGTAAAACGGAAGCCATAAACAATACACGCAATACATTCGGCGAAGTGATAAACCGTGCCCAATATCGGCCTAAATCGGCCTATATCGCCCCAAAGCGGGCAATACCGCCCGAATGAATGCGAATTTGCTGAACGAGGAACATCTTCCGACTTTGCGATAAAAATGAATGAAGTGCCGATATTACACTCGTGTGTGGTGGGCTTTATTTATATCTTGAAATATTATTACTATGCATTCGAGATACAATCAAGACCAATGAGAACTGGTGACGCCATAAAATCAGGACGATACTAAACACCTTATGGCCCGAACACACCTAGTTCGCTGGCGGTAGCGATCAGTGAAACGCTGTCAAATATCGCTGTCAAATTAGAGATTAGACAGCGAATATTTGACAGCGTTTCACTGATCGCTACCGCCAGCGAACTAGGTGTGCGCAGGCCTTTACAGACACATAGGTATAGATAAACCAGTCTAAAAATGCACGCCCTTCCACCACGTTTTCTTGATGTTGGCTCACAGCAAGGAACTTCAAAATTATCTTTTCATTGCTCATACTCTGAAAGTAGGTCTGAAGTTGCCTGAGGGGCCTAATTGAAAGTAAAACTTTCAGCCCTAGGGAGAATCGCTTTCTACTGACAGCTGTCAAATTATAAAAAAAAACAAGTTCTATTTTATTCAACCATGTTCCAACTTTGTAAAGTCTTTCTAACTGCAAGGAGGTTGTTCAACCAAATTCCAACTTTTTATTCAGCAAGTAGGTTGGAAACCCATTACAACGGTATGAAGTTTAAAAAGTCTAATTAGAGCGCAATGTAAAATTTAAATAACATAAAGATAGTATTAAATAAATAATATATCTTCTAAATTACTTTATTAATATATTATCATCCATGTCAACAATATTTATAAAAAATATGATAAAAATTAGCACTGCCTACTATCCTCGTATGTTGATCCCTTATACGGCTTAATTATTATATTCGTACTCGTACGTTCAACTATTTCTTTAAAATAACATAGATTTGAGCAAACAATTTACCATTTTTTAAATTATGAAAATGAAAATTTTGGCTGAATAATGCTGGCGAACCGAAGCCGAAGGCCCGCCAGAGAAAAATAAAAAAAAAACCGGGAAGGCGGCAATTCAATCTTCATTTTCACAAATTTTTCTTTCATGTTTTTATTTTTACTTTCCTTGTATTCGTAATGAAAAGCACAGTGTTTACCTCGGATGAAAGTCTTTTAAGTCCCTCAAGCTCCATTGGCGCCCTCGCTACGCTCTGGCGCCAAACCCGTCTCGGGACTCAAAAAACGTGACTTTCAACACTCGGGTAACAATGTACTATTGTGCTGTAGGTAATAAAGAACAATTTACTTTGACTGACTGAAGTAGCAGGGCGTGCAGTTTAAGATTGAATGATCCCTACATAACTTTTTCGTAGATCATAGGTCATCGGGGTCACTAATGCATTTGTATATTGGTGACCCCAGACGGGCTGGAATACTCTCCGTGTATGCCCACTCTGAGATTGAACTAACATTACACATTAACGAAAATACTAAAACTATAGAGGAGTAAAATGGTCTTATTGTTATGAGTGATCTCTTCCAGACAAACTTTGGATGGATAGGATTTTATTGAATGAACATACAATAAACATGGTGCCACACCATACATGCAAATAAAATGGAATGTAACCCGCATTGGGTCTCAGGTTAGTGGAAGCAAACGTACTTGATGACGTAATGTTTTGTAACGCTTTCAGTTGTATAGAAACGTTTTAAAGTAGTCATTAAAGTCCAAGGCTTGCTCGTTACACTTCGAAATGCTAAGTAACTGTAGTGGGCAACTACTATTCAAGTACTAACCACTACAAACTGTTGAAGTTTACCTAAGTACCTATTCAAGATGTGAGAATAACAACTTTTTAAAGTAAACAACCAGATGGAAATCATAAAAGAACATTTTATTTTGGCTTCATTAACACTGGTATTTGGATTTTAACATAAAAGAAATTATAGTTTACAAAACTAAAAAAAAAACGCTTTTATAACTAATTGAACTAAAAAGTTAAAAATAAAACTGTAATAATCAATTGAATAGTTTATATTATTGTACAAAAAAGCGTGGGGTGCTTTTCATAATAACTTCAGATATAGACTATTGATAAATTATTTTCATTACTCATACTCTGAAAGTAGGTCTGAAGTTGCCTGAGGGGCCTAATTGAAAGTAAAACTTTCAGCCCGCTGCTCAAATTATAAAAAAAAACAAGTTCTATTTTATTCAACCATGTTCACACTTTCTAAAGTCTTTCTAACTGCAAGGAGGTTGTTCAACCAAATTCCAACTTTTTATTCAGCAAGTAGGTTGGAAACCCATTACAACGGTAAGAAGTTTAAAAAGTCTAATTAGAGCGCAATTTAATATTTAAATTTAAATAACATAAAGATAGTATTAAATAAATAATATATGTTCTAAATTACTTGATTAGTGTATAGCTTCAACTATTTATTTAAAATAACATAGATTTAAATTATGAAAATGAAAATAATGGCTGAATAATGCTGGCGAGCCGAAGCCGAAGGCCCGCCAGAGAAAAAGAAAAAAAAAACTGGGAAGGCGGCAATTCAATCTTCATTTTCACTAATTTTTCTTTCATGTTTTTATTTTTACTTTCCTTGTATTCGAAATGAAAAGCACAGTGTTTACCTCGGGTGAAAGTCTTTTGAGTCCCTCAAGCTCCATTGGCGCCCTCGCTAACGCTCTGGCGCCAAACCCGTCTCGGGACTCAAAAAACGTGACTTTCAACACTCAGGTAACAATGTACTATTACAACAATCAAAATCAAACCCCCCACGCTTTTTGTACAATAATATAAATTTTTCAATTGATTATCACAGTTTTATTTTTAACTTTTTAGTTCAATTAGTTATAAAAGCGTTTTTTTTTTAGTTTTTTAAACTATAATTTTTTTTTTACTTTTTAGTTTTTTTTTTTTTCATATTTTTTTCATATTATTGCATTGTCATCGACCTTTGACAGGTGTGCAAAGTTTGAATCAAATCTGATCGTTCAAAGTAGGTTTTTTTTTTTATTTTTTTTTTATTTTTTCATTTTTTTAAATTTTTTTTTCATATTATTGCATTGTCATCGACTTTTGACAGGTGTGCAAAGTTTGAATCAAATCGGATCGTTCAAAGTAAGACAAAATCGAGCTCAAAGGGGTCGGTTACATACATACATACATACATACAGGTGAAGCTAATAAAAGCGTTATAAAAATATCTCCTCACGTCTTTGATCAATATTCTAGAATTTAGATGATTGCCAACAAGGATAATCAGCTAAAAATTATTTTATTTCTTACATACGTATTAAGCTTGACTGGCCTTTCAGCTCAGTTGGATTCCCACCGAGAACAAAATAATAGTGTGGCGAACACAGATGTTTGTTCTCTGTCTGAGTGTCATATTGTATTCTAAGTACGATGTTTTCACAAAAAAATAGTACGAGCTATGCTTGTCTTGGGGCTAAATAGTGTTAAGCAGATTGTCTATAATATTTATTATTATTATTATTATTATAATTATATAGTATTTCTCTAGTCTAAAGGAGGCCTTTCAAAAGGTAAAGTAAAAACACTGTAGTGTATCTAATTTATTTTGCAGCTCAAAAATAATCAATCTAGAAGAATCGAGGCACGACTAACTATTTGTCAGCGAGCTTGTCCTTAACATGACGCGCCATTAATTACAAGCTAAAGGCTTTCAATTTATTCAGCCACTTAGCGACTCCGTGTTTTATTAATTCAGAAAGTAACATTATCCTTCATTTTTCAGTTCCGACATTTCTCTTCGTCATTCCACCTAACGAGCCTTCAGTAAGCGAAAACCTTTACAACTAAGGCTCTTGTACGTGACGGTGGCATGCCGTAACGCAATAAAAAACTACAGCTCATTGTCATTGTTATTAATTAAGTGTTGTTGAACTTGTGACGTAACTGGCATCCCGTCACACCTTATTTATTTCAACTATGGTTCAAAGATGTACAATCTTGTACAATCAATCAAGTAATCAAGTCCATGCAGGACTTGATTACTTGATTGATTGTACATCTTGATTTGCTTAATGATTCCTTCAGTTAAATATAATTATGATTAAAAGCTTTTAAAAGCGTTTAGCTAACTTACATATTCAACTAAGCAGCGATAAAACAAAGGTTCTACTTAGTAGTGGGTGATTATTTGCCAGCAACGATTACATTTTCTTAGGGATTAAATTATGGTACTAGTAGAGTTCAAACTACATTTCAGAGGGCTATGCACAAATAACTAAGGAAGTTTGTTGCGTTACTTCTTGCTGTGCTGGGCTTTCAGTTTTAGCGTGAATACTCGCCTGACAAGCATGCGGCATGCCGTGCAGACTGAGTCGTCGTGTGCCTTCCTCGCACAGCCTTTATACATTCCATACCGATGTCACAATAAATTACTGCTATTTACGTTGACGACTCGCCATGCAACACGATCAGTCTACATTTTTATTGTTCAATTTTGAACTTTATTGCTTACGATTTATAGTCCAATTTGGATTGATTGCGAACATAATGCCGTGCATTTGCTTTTACTGTCGACGTTATTTCGTGAAATTTTTAGTGTAGTGCTATTTTGATAAATATGTACGTACTAGTGATTTGCGTGACACGTTTTCCTGTTTGAATTAACAATTTACAATGTTAGCTTTGTGCCCGTTGTCGAGTCGACACTTTCGAGCACTTGATTTATGCTTGAAGTTAAAATCTACATTTTAGTTGGTATTTTTGAGCGTTGTTTCTAAATAACTTTGTTCATTCGCTCCACCGGCACCGCGCTCGCGCCGCATTTTACTTTTTGCAGCTTTATTTTGTGAACTAAATTGTCGCTTGGGTGTACTACACGCGCGGGAATACTTCACACTTCACGTAACGCGACGCTAACACTGATTAATAATATATCAACTCCAGTTCTTTCTGAATATTTATTATATGTATAAAAAAATCCCACAGACAATGTAACCGATCCTAGCTAATTGACTAGTCAGCAATCAAATGATATTTAACATCATTTATTCATTTTGATTTTTAGGGCGTGTAAAGCTTTAATCGGATCAATAGTTCCCAAGATATAATAATATATTAGTCGTATTAATGTCTTCAAAAACAATTGCCATATTGTAATCTATGGACAGTCTTGCGCCGCTGTGTACATATTTCATTAACTGAGCACAAAGTAATAGATAACTTCAAATAAATGTAATTTAGCCAACGCTGTTGTCACTTTTCTGAGAATAGTGAGATACATTGAGCAATAAAATGATTCCCAATAATACCAGCAGTAGGCCTACCATGAGCTCTGTCTGGCTCTGGTTTTGAGTCTGTGTGAGTACTCACCAGTACATTATACTGTGTGTGTGACGTTTTGACGTAGGATTTATTTAGTCAACACTCACACAGACTCAAAACCAGAACCAGAGAGCCAGACAGGTACATGGTAGGCCTTCAGGAATGCCAATTAACAAGACGTTTCAATAATTTCCTTAATGTTTTAATGGATGCTCTATATACTGTTGTCAGAATATCATCAACCCTCTCAATAACAACCAGCTCTTAATTAGAAGCGAGCTTTGCGAATGTTTATGAAGGTCTGGCTCGGAATCAAAGGCCACTACTTAGGGTCGGCGGCTCACAGAAGCCAACGTAGTGTTATTCAACAATAGTTTTACTTAAGTGAAGCTATACGAGGAGTTGAGGACTTTGACAACAATGATCAAAATATAAGCTCGGGATTTGAACCCACGACCTCTTCCATAATAGCACGTATTTAAGAGGCAAACTGCCGTCGGTGACCTTATCACTCACAAACATTGACCATTTTTGAAAATCACGAGTAAATTAACTTCAAAATTATTTTTCAGCCTAACTACCTATGTGCAATCAGATCACACAAGATAGTTTCTTGCCATTTTCGATAAGTTAAGTGTTATTGTATCTTTCAAAAGATCAAAGTGAGCGAGTGAGCAGTTGTTCTTAGATTTTCATACAGTAGGTACAGCCTTAAATTTTGAAGAAATCAAAGGCTGCAAAACAAGCAGTACGAATAAAAGTATTAGTAAACTACTGATAATCACTAACAAATTTTCAACATTTATAAAATAAAAGTAAAATTTGTGAGTGCACAACCAGTGAGTGCTGACAAAACTATTGTATTAAACAAAATTCGATACCTGACATGGCTCGTTGCACTCCCCAGCTTAAGTAATTGAATCTTATCCCGACTCAACAAAGCTCATTCTACTCTGAAACGGATATTGAGTGACGGAGGCTCATCCATTTACGGGCATAATATACAGAGACTCGATTAAAGGGTTTTGTACTGGTAGGTAGTACGTTAGGTAGGCAGCCTAGGTAAATGAGGTTGACGTTAGTCCCGGGACTGAAATATTTTTGTGAGAGATAGTTGGATAGGAATGTTTTAATGGACATTGGGGATTTAATCAAGGCAAATGAAGAGTGAATGACCTGCGAAAGCAGGTCCAGAGCCAAGTATACCACTCCCTTTCAGCCAAATCCGCTCCTGGATCCGCAATAGAACAAACAAATTACATCAGGACTACTGGGCAGGTATTCAAGACTGTAGGCAGTCAAGGGAGGCCTTCCCGGTTCTTAATCCGAGATACTCCCGAAAGCTCCTCAGCCTGAAACGTGACAAACTCCGCCTTATCGTAGGAATTGTCACAGGGCACTGCCCGCTAAATAAGCACTTGTATACGCTGGGTGTTACTGACAGTCCTCTATGCAGAGGGTGTATTAGCACAGAGGGAACTGCCGCGCATGTACTCCTGCAGTGCAGCAGCGTGGCGCCTCAACGAGAACAACATCTTGGAGCACCAAACACGCCTAGGGAGGCCTGCGCCCGAATCCACAAGCTGCTGGCCTTCTTAGAAGACATCGGGTGGCTGAGCTAGCAACACCACCACCCGTCACGCAAAAAGGGCCCACCTGTGGCCTACTTGCGGAAAACAGTCCGCTCACCAAGTACCAAGTAAGACCTGCGAAAGGGATTTTTGGCGATTCAATTTCCAGCATCGCTTCTCGTTCATTTCTACTTCAAAGTGCTCCACACATTTATTTTATTTTGTGACTATGCATTGTATACAGTTACATACACTAAATATATTTTTTGCATTTAAAATACCTATTTGTTGAATAAAAGACAAAAAAATAATTAAATATAGTAGAACGTTATACGTATCACTTACACTAAAATAATAATAAGATAGTGATAATATATTTTCAGGATGAGGCATGTTATACTAACCCCACATAAAGTGGGACAATGGCAGGAAGAAGAAGAGAAGAAGTAATATTATAATTTTATATGATTTCGCTGTCCATATCAATCACAGGAAATTCGCCCACCAAATGCAACAAATCAAATATTCACTAACATGCTAAATATAAGCAGATATTATACGCAACACTTAACGAGGAACACAGAACTCCACTTATCAAACAGTCGTGCTTCTTATAAAATGTATAGCTATGTGTATATACGCACATCAACTCGAACAAGGCTATTTATATTAAGATGGGTTCTACAAATTCGATGTAAATATGTGTTTTTTATTTATAGCAACGCTTATGAATCAGTGCTCAAAGTAAAAGTCAAAATAGTATAGGATCCCGCTATAGAAGGACCTTCACCGAGCTGGTTATTTAATGAAACGTATTTTATATTTAATTAAACATGCCAATAAATATATTCTATATGGGTTGCCTATCAAATTTCAGTCCAGGATATGATTAATTAATAATTAAGGTCCTTCTATAGCGGGATCTTAGACTAAAAGGCATACATTATTATACAGTTACGCATTGGCATATTATATTTTTAATGCGTAATGCATTATATACAGCCCACATTTAAATTATGCATGCCTTTGCCCTGTCTTAAATAAAATAAAAGCATCGACGCGTCTTATGATGTTGAACTCCGTGAAACAACGTCTCACGCAAACACTTTGATCTTCTATAAGAAATTGTTCCCTCCTTGGCTCAAGATTTAATTTATTCACTTGTAGTAGTCTCGCCTACGCTTCAACTCACTCGCACGTATTTCAGCTCCATAAGAAAGAAAGAGATAGCATACGCCATGCTACCCTGGTTCCATAAGCTTCATTCGTTTTCGTGCGCGCACGACTACCGCACGTACTTAGTACTTGACTAAAAATATATATACTCCGTATCTACTTATGATTTTCATCGTCATGTCTAGATGGAATACAGTGAGTGATAAAGAAGAAAGGTGTCGTAAAAAGGTGTGACATATGAAATTAAGTGAATTCAACGGATTTTCTCAAGATGTACCCGCCTGAACGGAATTGTATTTTCTCAGATCTAATACGTGATATTAGACCGTAGAATTTTGAATGCTTCGAGTCAATACGAGATATTGACCAATAGCTATTTATGAAATGAGTTAATACGAGATATTGACCAATAACTATTTATGAAATGAGTTAATACGGGATATTAACCCTTCTTTTTTTATTATCCTGGCTCCCGTCACCAACGGGACGATCGCTAGCACCTGTCATGAAAACAACGTGCATTCCCTTGGAAGCCCAAACACGATCCGTCTGGCCACGACAACACCACCTGTGGTGACAAGTCTAGTTCAATCAGATGCCCAGCGCCCAGTGCGACAAATACAGTGACGGTAGTAGCCTAAGAGGCTAATGCTTTGCCTTTTGCTTTGTCAGAGCTTTCGCTTGCCTTCAAGACCTTTGAGGTCTAGACAAACGAGTGGGGTCCTTACACCTATGATAACATAGAAACGATGAACCTTATGAGGGAACCTTCTACGGGACGGACTCAAAAAGAGGTAAAAGAACATTTATTCAAGGAATACCTATTTCACGAAAACTGCCTTTCGAGAAATAAAATCAATGTTAACGATTGATGTTAAAGAGTCTGCTCAAAAATCCCATGAGCCTCAAAAATCCTCATAAAGCAAAATTGGCTATTATGCCTGCTTGCCGTGCTTGATAAATGCTTTTGATACTTTTTCGATGCAACAAAAGTTGGAACATGTTTTCATTGATTGATGACCAACTGAGCTATCTCATTAAGTCTGCGTAGTAAACAGAAGATATTAAAACTTATATACATTCTTGAGTTTCTTCTGCAAGTAATTCAAACTCCAAAAGCGCCTGTCGGCCAATTATTGAGTAACCGTGGTTCATGACACTGGAACCACGCGGTGACGGCGGCCGGCGGCAGGGCGGTGCGCCCCGCCTGGTGCCGTATTGTCGCCGACCGATTGCATACCAGCCTTTATCCACCCGTGGGCAGCAAGCGTTGGTGGTTGGTGGCGTTGGTGCGTTGGACGCATCGGTACAAGCAGTCGGGGATATCGAAGCAAAAGCAGTAACCTCACAGGTACATACAGTCACATGAAATATTTTCTAGTTTTTTCTAGAAGTACTTATAATTATCTGATGAGAAAATTTCTTATTAAGAAATTTCTAACATTTTATTCTGAGATCTTCGTCTTCAAAAAATGATGTTTATTATTTTAATTAAAAAGTAATAGCTCTATTAAATACCTACTTTAGGCTATCCCTATGAAAACCGTTGGGGAGCCAAAGGGGCCAAAAGTAACGGTGGTGGCTTAAGCTGCGCCTTATGGTTTTACTACACTATTACGGTGATGAAAGATTACTACGTAAGATGAAAATTGTTTTTTTGTAATACTTTCAAAGATTGCTCAAAGCATGTTTAAAGCAGCAATTAAATTTTTTAAGCTTCCTGAGTAAAAAAAAAAAAAAAAAACGCTTTGTCCATTTTGAGCATTTTAACTGCAGACTGTTCTGCTGTTGTCAAGGCTGGGCTTACACAACATCCTTGGAGTGCGTTTGTGTAGCGCTTTGCGTTATTACGTACCTTTATTACCAAAACTAAACTAATCCATGTGTATGCAATAAATATAATATTATTGAGTATTACGATTCAAAAATAAACGTTGCCATTTTATATACACGATGGTATTTTTTGTCGTCGGTAAATATTATTCTGACAACAGATTATTCTTACAGAAATTAAATTAGTTTTGCTATTCCTATCGATTTCGATCATGAAATATACCGATTTTATTCTATTGCCCAAGGCGCAACTTGTAAAAGAGAAAAAATCGTTATCAAATATCTATAACACGTCTATTTGGAGCTTCTGGCAGCTGTAACCTGAACGGAATTGTATTTTCTCAGATCTAATACGTGATATTAGACCGTAGAATTTTGAATGCTTCGAGTCAATACGAGATATTGACCAATAGCTATTTATGAAATGAGTTAATACGAGATATTGTCGTCTATTTGGAACTTCTGGCAGCTGTAACAGCACTACAACTGCAGTTGCTGGCGCATACATATATCAGCAATACAACAGCTACTGCCTTGCCTTAGTGATAAAATTATAACTCGAAAGATTACGAAACATTTATTTGTTCGTTACTTTTCTACAAATTTTGATTTTGAATGCAATGCATTAAAAGCTTTAATAACAATAAACACAAATCAGAGATAGATCTATTCGCTTTGAGGGTAAAAGACAAAGTCCTTAATATGTATATTCAAATATGTCAAAAGATAAACAATGCCTTAACTATTGCCATCTTACAAATGAATGATGACAAACAGTGACATAGCTAATTTACAAGTATTTAAAAATTTGCGTTTATTACTATGGCAGTAGTAATAGTAATCTTTCGAAAAAGAGATCCTACTGTGTACAACGTATATGCATTTACAGTCAAGGGACCTGTATTTTTTATTTTTTTATATATATGCATTTTCCATGTATACGCAAAATTAAGGGTGTTACATAATTATGTTTTATCTAATCAGGTTACTGAAATAGTCTTGTTCCTTCATGCTTCTTATCTGATCTCATTCCGCCTGATGGTTTTATTTTTTTCGCTTGTCTATAATGTTCTACCCTCTTCACCGACGTTTTTTTCCCTGGTGCCGAAGGTGTTACCCAGCAAGCCTTGGCTAGACAACAATTCCCTATACAGGAATGATTACGATTCTTGCATCTTTGTTCAATAGTACTTACTAAGTCTCAATATACCTTTAGCTTTAAACCATGGGGGGTACTGTGGTACTTAGCGTATAGGTTCATACCATATCAGGGTACTATATCAAGGTCTTGTGACTTACTTAACTTCCTATCAGTTTTTACGGAAAAGATCTTCGTATGGCTCGATAAATAATGTTTTTTCCGCTTTATCCCTTATTTACTGAAATAAAGTAGTACAACATGAACGAGTTCGAACGTTTGTGGCGCTTGCAAAAAGTTTCAGTAATTCCAATAGTCCTTTCGTCAACCGGTGTCATTTCAAAACAGCTGTTTCTATCCTTGTCCCATTTAGATTTACCTAAAAATATGTACCTCATAAATAAAAAATAAAAAAAATATGCCTTATTACTAAACAAAAGGCGGCAATTTTTAATACGTGCAGAATTGACAAAAATTCTGCTAACTGAGATCCTCCATGAGTTGCACTTATGACATGAGCTTAGGGTTGTGTACTTCAGTTAACACCGTTGTTTTTTTTTCAGACACCGAGTAGTTAAAACATTCCCCAATTGTAATAATAGATTTTGTGAATAGCCCCACAACACTATCTTGCCCCAAATTAAGCAGAGCTAGTATTTCGGAAACCAGATAGCGGATATTTCGTATGATTGAGTTCCTTCAAAATTAAACCCAGCTTTCATGACAATGACTCCACGTGTAGCACAAGTGATGTGCTGATTACCAGGCCAACTTAGACCCAAACTTGTTGTAACTCCTGAGTTCCCTGACTCACGAAAAACCTAGTCGTTTTGTTGGCTGTTCCGTGGTTTTGTTTGGTCAAAGATGCCAACCATTATCATTGACTAGAATGAAACATATTAGGATAGTGGATGAATTGTAATGTATGTATGTATATGCGTAGTATTTAGGTAAGCTCAAGCTCAACCGAAGCTGATATTTAACTATAGCGCCCTTGCATTCGTTCTGTAAGTACACTGGTGTCCTTTATGCATAGCTATGATTTCGATCGATCAAGTAACAATGCAGGCCACATTGATGGTTAAAAAAAAAAAAAAAAAAAACCTCCAAGCAAGATACAACCATCCTGCTTGATCACAAACTTTAGGCGGTTGAATAAAAGAAATGCTAGCAAGTCGATGCCTCATCGACACTATCAGTGTGTTTAGTGCACATAATACTCGTTACACAAATACTTCTGCTGCACAACGAACAGAAGGCGCCCGAGTAGATGTTATTATAAAAACTACTGCTACTGCTCATTTCATTAGCAGACCATTAATTATGAATTTGATTCCAGCTTTACAAACTAAATTTACTTTGTTTCATTTTATTTTTGTCTACTAAAAAAAAAAAAAAAAATTAATTGTTTTGTTTTTGAAAGAAATATTTTATTTATTGTTTATTTCTAATATTCTAGTATCAACACTAGATTAAAAAAAAAAAAAAATATCAATTTTTCATAATATTTTACATTTTATGTGATTTATTTTTCTCCAACATTTTTTCATTTTCTCTGAACATCCTACAAGTGAATAAATTAAATCTTGAGCCAAGGAGGGAACAATTAAGTGATCAAACTAACTTACCAAGTGACGTTCGATCATAATTGTTCCATCCTTGGCGAAGAGATTTAAGGTCCCTCCCATCCCTTAGGATACCCCAATGTGCAATGTTGGAGACCCTGTACGTGCTTATCTCTGAACTAAATGAAGCTTATGGAACCAGGGTAGCATGGCGTATGCTATCTCTTTCTTTCTTATGGAGCTGAAATACGTGCGAGTGAGTTGAAGCGTAGGCGAGACTACTACAAGTGAATAAATTAAATCTCTTCGCCAAGGATGGAACAATTATGATCGAACGTCACTTGGTAAGTTAGTTTGATCACTTAATAAAAACACTAAACTCATTAATCGAAAATCACGAGCAACTGTTTTTGATAATAATCAAAAGCAATTGGATTGAACACAAGATCAATCAAGCATCAAGATCATGTTTGCAATTGTTGACAAATAAGTTCAGTGATTTAATATCTTTCAGAAAAAAATAGCGAGCGAGAAGTACATCAACGGTTGTTTTCTCCCTAAGATGCTACAAGGTGCTACGAAATGCTACGGGATGCTACGATGTGCTACAACATGCTACGTGGTGTGTGGGATGATAGGATGCTTGCAGATGTTTTGAAAGTTGAGAGTTATCGGTGAGTGGAGAAAATTCAATATTTTATGAAAATAATGTGGGATGCTTAAAGGCCTGCGTACATCTTGTCAATGCAAAATGTAAATATCAAAATATTTATTTCCATAAAGGCATGCTTAATAATAAGTGCAAATGGCGATGGCGATCAGTTGAAACACTATCAAATATCGCTGTCAGATTTTAGATTGGACAGCGATATTTGACAGCGTTTCACTGATCGCTACCGCCAGTGAACTAGGTGTGCGCTGGCCTTCACGTGACCGCCATGCGCCATCACCATTGCCTAGATGTGCGGTATGAGAAACAAAATATTTGATGCACGATAGAAGCTTTTGTCTAATTAAACTCACTTTATAATGGCTGAAGGGATTGGAATAAAACTTGGAATCTCGTGGAAAGGAAAATCGAGATTTAGAACAGAGTCTATTTTCATTTTTTGAGTGAGCAAAGCCTTAGCACAGGCTTGTATTCGATGCATTTTCTTTGCTAACATAAAGATCTCGAAGGTGCTTGTAATTTTGTACATAAATATTGCTGAGTCATCTCAGTCATAAAACACATAATCCCTTTTTTTACCTTAAAGCTATGACTTGTACAATGTCTTATTTATATTTGACGTACGCATTATTTTAAATATTTCGACACGTCACACTTATTCCATAGACCAGTGAAATCAAGTGACTTCTTTTGTGCAGCTATTTTTATAGAAACGTGCACCCCTGAATTTTGGTAGTTCCTTTCTTAGTTCACCTGTGAAGTTCAATCAGATTTTTCCTTCAAAATATTATTTATTGAATACTATTATTTATCTAGCACCTAAAAAAACCTAGGAGACTAAATATGGGGCAAACGCATGCCAATTTATATTAAATAAACAATCAGAGGACGAAAAAAACAAATAAATAAATAATAAATAAAAATTGTGGACAATGCACTCCACACTATCTAGCACCGAATTAAGCAGAGCTTGTACTATGGGGTCCAGATAGCTTATATAATAGTAACATGCAATTTTTAGGGTTCCGTAGCCAAATGGCAAAAACGGAACCCTTTTAGATTCGTCATGTCTGTCTGTCTGTCTGTCTGTCTGTCTGTCTGTCTGTCTGTCCGTCCGTATGTCACAGCCATTTTTCTCCGAAACCGTAAGAGCTAGACTGATGAAACTTGGCGAGTAGATGTATTCTGTGAACCGCATTAAGATTTTTACATAAAAATAAAAAAAAAACTATGAATTTCGGGGGTCCCCATACTTGAAACTGAAACTCAAAAATTTTTTTTTCATCGAATCCATACATGTGGGGTATCTATGAATAGGTCTTTAAAAATGATGTTGAGGATTCTAATATCGTTTTTTTCTAAACTGAATAGTTTGCGCGAGAGACACTTCCAAAGTGGAAAAAAGTTGGTCCCCCCCCTCTAACTTTTAAAGTAAGAGAATGATAATACTAAAAAAAATATATGTTGTATATTACTATGTAAACTTTCAACGATATTTGGTTTGAACGAGATCTAGTCAGTAGTTTTTTTTTATACGTCATAAACCGTAAACCGCAATTTACCTTTCGACCACAGAGCACCAAACACGCTTTTGCTTACGCAAAGTAGAGAGAGTATGATGACGTATTACTAAGAGAACCAGTGTCGCCAAACTCATACACGTAAAAACAAACACACATAGAAATAAAAGTTATGATTGGTCGAAAAAAAACGTTAAAAAGGACCTAAAGCCAAAAAAATAATTTAATTGATAATAAACCTTAAAGCTATCGTGACATGGTTCTAAACTTAATAAAATAAACAGTGCTAAAATAAAATTCTATTTGCCAAGAGATGGCACTTTTCATTCAGTATTTTTTTCTTTTAGTCTCTATTTAGTTATAATAAGATTGATAATACAATGACTGTTACTTTATTGACAACAAAACAAAGCTACTTGACGCTAGATGGCGTTATAGAAAACAATTCTGTTAGTCTTTATCCACAAGGTATAAGATTCATAATACAATGGCTATTACTTGACATAGCCACTCACTTAGTGATGTGCCAAGGTGGATACAAGACAAATGTATCGACATCGATGATTACCTACCTACTTCTTATCGTGTCACTGGTTTTTTCGAACCAAGTGAGGTGAAAGGATTTTAAGTGCGCCCCAAAGAGGCTCCTTTCGTGCACTTATTCAAGACATATTTTCGAACTTTTTAAGTTCTATGGCATGCCCGGTTTCCTCACGATATTTTTCTTCACCGTTTAAGAGCACTGGCATAGTGTAAATTAATTTTTGGGCAGTAAACCTCATTGGCTGGACTGGATTTAAGCCCACGACCTAAGGATCAGAAGGCGAAGCCGCTACCACTAGCCCACCAGCGCTCTCACCTACCTACTGATGTATAACGATCGGTAGCACGTCAGGTTATATATATGGTGGTCGAAATAAAAAGCTTTTCTTATCTATCTTTCTTTATTTACCCAATCAAATGTTTACAACTCGTAAAATTGTATACTTAACTGTTTCAAATATTGTTTCTTTTTCTTCTTGTGCTTTCTTTTTCCTGTTGCATCGATACATTTATTTTGAATATCGGAAAACTGAAACCAGAATTATTATGTTATTTCTTCAAAATATTTCTGTAATTTTCATCTTACCCAGCCACTGTGGGCTATAAGAATAAGAAAAGAATCAGAATAATAACAGAATAATACATAAGGAATAAAATCATCACTAAAGCAAAAAAAAAGTCAGCTCCCTAAACCTAACTATTTATATGATCAGAACGAATAAAGTATTCGATAGCACATTCATCACTTTATTGGGGTAGGTACAGCCCTTATTGAGTAGCGAAAGTTGAGATTTATAGAAACGCGACCTTAACGAATATCATTCACAGTCTATTTTTGTTTGATGGTTTTGCATTCTAAACAAAACCAATTTAAGCAATAAAATAATACTAACCTGTGATACGATATGCCCCCTTTTGTTAAATTATTGGTTCGGCTATCGTTTTAGCACTGCAAAACAGCACAATACGGCATTTTTATATTTTTTCGTGTTTTTCTCACTTACGTTTCTTCTGACAGACTTCAAACACGACTAAACAAAGGAGGGCTTGAAGTCTGCTGTACTGCGCGTACTTGGAGCGTGAGAAGGTCGTCTACATGCTAATTCCATTACTTCTTTATTTCGTGCTTTCGACGAACTACAAGAACCTTATTATGTTACATCAAGTAACATATATATAAAGGTTCTTGTAGTTCGTTGTGCTACGGAACCCTTCATGGGCGAGTCCGACTCGCACTTGGCTGCTTTTTTTGTAAACCGATACTTAAAATATAATTTATCACCCAGACAGAGAACATACATTTGTGTTCATCACACAAAATATTTGCTCTCGGCGGGGATCGAACCCAAGACCTACAGTGCAGAAGGCAGAACTACTACTCACTGAGCTTAGAAGCCAGTCTAAATCATTCTTCCTGGAAAGGAGAGGCCAATGCCTGTACTGAAATTCGAGAGCACTGGTGGTCTAGTGGTATTAGTGGCCCTGCCTTCCGATCCGAAGGTCGTGGGCTCAAATCCACTCGTGTACCAATGAGTTTTTCTGTCGAAAAATGTATGTGCACTATGCCAGTACTCTCAAAACAGTGAAGGGAAACATCGTGAGGAAACCGGCGTGTTGTAGAACCTAAAAAAGTTCGAGCAACACGTGTCAAGGGTCACGCAAAAAGGGCCCACCAGCGGCCTACTTGCGGAAAAACCTGCCCGCACATCAAGTGCGCATGATAAACTTGCCAAAAACTTGTACTGAAATTTTTCAAGCGATGATGATGAGGATCTGTGGTGCGTGTGTTGATTGTCAGTCAGTCAGTGTGTGCGTAAGAGTTACATAATTTATAAGATTGATGGCTGGGAGCATTATCCGTACCTGTAATGTGAGACTGTCATGCCCTTATGGTGATGGATTCGAAGCCTTAACCTTTATATAGCCTACTTCAGGGTATATTGACTCAGCGTTTTGCAACTGATGTTGATATTTTTAGGTATTTTTTTTTTTTTGCGATTCTTCCATTTCGTTGTGAGAACAAACACAATGAAATATTAGTATACAACATTATAATAATTATGCTCGATCTCTGTCTGGGTGTTATTTTGTATTCTAGGAATGTATTTGCAAAAAAACGTATACAAGGTTTATACCTGCTATTGGTTCACATAGTACAAGCTCTGCCTAATTTGGGGATAGATAGTGTTGTATGTGGTTTGACATAATAACATAATATAATTTACCGTGTACATTATTAAAAAGTTGCTGACTATGTATTCTAAAAAGTAAATAAATTTTGAACGACTGGCGCACTGTAGCCATAGATCGAGATGTGTGGAAGAAAGGGAGGGAGGCCTTTGCCCTGCAGTGGGACAACCCAGGCTAAAAATAAAATAAATAAATTTGCCATGAACGAATATTAAACATAATTAAATAAGTTTCAGCTAAAATATGCCTCCGGAATACTTATCTAAGCTTGCAGGCAGCACATTCGTACCTAATAAGCCGAAACCTACCCACCCCATAAATAACGCCATTACCGGCCGACATAACGACAACATCGATATAACTCATCTCGTGACTGAAAAAACTCGCATTTTTCTCAAATCGTTGGTTTTCTTATTGTGTACGATATACTGTGACGGTATTAATAAATAAATAAATATAATAATAAATATTATATACAGTTCACAGAACACTATCTAGCCCCAAACTAAGCAGAGCTTGTACTATGGAAACCAGATAGCTGATATAATACATATATACTTTTTTTTGTAAATACATACTTAGAATACAATATAACACCCAGACAGAGAACAAACATCTGTGTTCACCACACAAATATTTGTTCTCGGTGGGGATCGAACTCACGACCTACGGCTCAGAAGGCAGAGCTACTAACAACTGAAGGCCAGTCAAATTGGTATAGTAAATTGGTATTGGTATATATGTATAAGGTATTGGCGACGTTAAAATGTTAATTTGGAACCTCTTGTCGACTTAGTCATGAAAATAACGCTAAAATCTGTAAAATATAATATATTGAGCTTTTTGACGTGATAACGTCTTATAAATCGATGGAGCCGGCTGCACGCACGAAAAAACATGACTCATGCGTCGTTACGTCGTTTCGTCGTTCCATTTACCTGAGCCCGAGCCCGGGTCGGGTAATGGGTAAGGGTAAATGAGGGTAAGGGTAAATGAGAGTAAGGGTAAGGGTTCAGTCTGGGTCCGGGTCCGGGTCCGGGTCCGGATTTTCATTCAGTTTCATTCAGTATCTTTCAGTTTCATTCACATTCAATTCAATTCAGTAATAGTACATTGTTACCCGAGTGTTGAAAGTCACGTTTTTTGAGTCCCGAGACGGGTTTGGCGCCAGAGCGTAGCGAGGGCGCCAATGGAGCTTGAGGGACTTAAAAGACTTTCACCCGAGGTAAACACTGTGCTTTTCATTACGAATACAAGGAAAGTAAAAATAAAAACATGAAGAAAAATTAGTGAAAATGAAGTTTGAATTGCCGCCTTCCCGGTTTTTTTTTCTTTTTCTCTGGCGGGCCTTCGGCTACGGCTCGCCAGCATTATTCAGCCATTATTTTCATTCTCATAAATAAAAAAATGGTAAATTGTTTGCTCAAATCTATGTTATTTTAAATAAATAGTTGTAGCTATATAATATTAATCAAGTAATAATTTAGAAGATATATTATTTATTTAATACTATATTTATGTTATTTAAATTTAAATTTTACATTGCGCTCTAATTAGACTATAAAAACTTCTTACCGTTGTAATGGGTTTCCAACCTACTTGCTGAATAAAAAGTTGGAATTTGGTTCAACGACCTCCTTGCAGTTAGAAAGACTTTAGAAAGTTGGAACATGGTTGAATAAAATAGAACTTGTTTTTTTTTTTAAATTTGACAGCTGTCAGTAGAAAGCGATTCTCCCTAGGGCTGAAAGTTTTACTTTCAATTAGGCCCCTCAGGCAACTTCAGACCAACTTTCAGAGTATGAGTAATGAAAAACTAAGATTTTCTTTTGAAAAATGCAACCATTCCATCAGTATTTTCTTATGACGTTATCACGTTCAACTATCGTCAGTAAACCGACTTTACAGACAACCGATTTTTTTTTAATTACAATTTAGCACATCCAAAGGAGTGATTCCTTTGGATGAGAGACAGGAATTACGAGAGAATATGATGAAAAATATAAAGGTATAATGATTGTAATGACACCTTTACATGCAAGTTCTTAAATCATATTTAAAACCAAAAGGCTAACGCTTACCTTTTGGCACATGCTTTCACCTGTTTATTTAGTTTGTATGGCTTTTTGTTTTTTTTTTCGTTTCTTCATTTATTTCATTACCTAGGACAAAGAATTAGTTTAACTATTCAAAGAGGTAAGTTGCCAGCCTTTGGGCACATTGCCTGCGGTTGGTGATCTGAACTCTGTTTTCTATCTGTAATACCTACAGATGGAAAACATCTTGTACATAGCTGAACATTACATCATTTATTTAGTGTGGCATTTTCAGATCCTGAATTAAACCTTTTAATCTACTACCGCTAAATATATAACTGCACTCCACAAATTGTTTTATAATCCCCTAGTAGAAACTCTCGGCTCAATTTATCACAACTATAATTAATACCACTAATCTCTTAACACTACCATCCATTAATAACTATACACCTAACATTAATTTACAACATGGCGGCTGTAAATTTAATAAGCCGAATTAATTTCTAGCGCGTGGCCTGATCAATGAACTACCGGTGTGGTACGATGGGCAAATCTAATTACTAAAGACATTGTGTGACTGGCAGACTGACAAATAACAGACCCGATGGGACTACCATAGAGGACCTCTAGACTAATCGATCCGAGACCCACGATATTGTTAAGATTGCTGAAAGTGGACTGATGGAGGAGGCTCAAATTAAACATCCTGATAGATAATATGTAGTCTCAACGCGTTCAACTGGTAACAATATTGTAGCAGGTATAATATACCTGTCTTTATCTATGAGCGAGTCTATTAAAATAAATGTATCGCATCGTATCGTTCGTGTATCTGATAGAAACAGATGGTGCGTGTTAAAAAATACTATTTATCTCGTCCATTGAAGCGGTGAGTGACGAGCCGAGCGGCCTCGGTAACACGATTACTGGGCCCGGAGCGCGCTGCCTATATACGCGGCACGACAACGATACGGGATCCAAAAGATACACAAGGCCATACCTACACAAATAATATACAAATTGTAAGAAAATAGAAAAGTAGCGTAAATCGGCGCAGTAATTAAATAAGTCGAGACGACAGTTTTTTAAACTTTCTCAATCTTGGCACATTGAATTAGCAAGTTGAAGTCTAGACGACGTTTTTAAACGTTTATAGATATGCCTCACAAAAACAAATGTGATACTACATACAGTAGGCCTACCACAAGTTCTGTCTGGCTCTAATTCGGGCTCTGGTTTTTAGTCTGTGTGAGTGCTCATTGCACCAGTGTACTGTGTGTGTGTGAATTTATTTAGACAGCACTCACACAGACTCAAAACTAGAGCCAGAAACAGAGCCAGACAGAGCTTGTGGTAGGCTACTGTTTTTGTTTGACAAAAAAGTAACTATTGGCGGAACATGCTGAGCTAAGATAGAACGCCCACCTTCTAAAGAATATCCTACAAGATTCTTATTTTTCATACGACTATTATCCTGCCAGTCCTTTCAACGAAGCTCTCATCGCTATAAGTCTTCTGTCCTAAATAGTACCGTCCCGTTCCATACGCACATACGTCCAGCCAGCCAGCGTACCGAGTAATAGGTCCGACCCTCGAGGTAATGGCTCTCGACCTTGCTGATCACTGCTGCGCGCTCAACTGTACATGCCTGTGATGTTCATCATGGAAGGGCGTATGTTTCTTGAACAGAAGTGCTGGCTTGACGACCCTAGGCTGGGAACGAATTGATGGCTAAAATGCCCGTTACATAAATAAAAAAAAATACAGAAATTGCAGTTGCATGTAGAATGCAAAAATACAGTTAAACTAATCTTGAAGTATTTTGATGACATATCAAAGAAGCTACATTATAATGTAGTGTCATTCGTTCGTGTTGATTTTGATTTATGTATTGTATTTTTTTGTGCAAGTTACTTACCTGTACTTTTCAGGAGAAAAATCTAGGTTTTAACTAATAGATAGATGACTTTTTATTTAGCTCAAAAACAACAGGAAAAGGGACAGCTACATAAGAAAAAAAGAAAGAAAAAGAAAAAACATTGAACACTTACATAAACACTAAAACGAGTACACACAATAATTTTATGTTCTAATGTTTTTTTTCTAAGGTTTTACATACTTTTTTTTACCAATTAATTATTTTTTTACTGATTTTATTTACTTTATTTTGTGTTAAAATCACCGTAAAAACAGCTGTTTCAGTAGTGAAGAGAAAATATTTAATTAGGGTACGGAACACTTGAAGTGAGATAATCTCTCGCGACTGGCTCGTCGTGCCGTAATCTCGGATCATCCCTTTACCGAAAAACGGTTTATTTATAAACCTAACACTCCGCAGCCTGCGCGACAAGTGTTTTGAAAGGAACGATTTTGTTTCAATCAGATTTTTATCAAACCTTCCTTCTGGAAACAATCGGCTTATTTCCACCTAACGTTTGATCCATATTCCAATTGTTGTGGTAAAGTTGCAGTGCATTAGAAATTATAATAAAAAACTACGAAAGGAATGTCATGGTCTTCGATTCATTTCATCTAAGCAAATGTTACTTCAACTTCTAAACATTTACTTACGTTCTTTATTCTTTGGTTATTATTTTTCCGAAGACAAAGAGAGATATTCGATATTGATAGACAGTATTGACCTTTGATCCCTCATACAAAAACTACTTCAGTAACACATTTGACCAGTTACATAAGATCTGCGGGAGTCTATAGAAGGTCGTCCATTTAAAAGGGTATCAAAAGACAATGTTATATTGGTCGATTTTGTATTGCGTGCGTGTAATAAACTAGCAAGATTGCCTGGCTTTTCATGAATAACATCAATAGGAGTTTTGAGAGACACTGCTTCACTTTCGGGCAAATGGATGAAATACTATTTTTATGGCGCTAAACGTTTAACTGCTATCAAACCTAATGAAAAGTGGTTTAGTAAACTACTAACTTAACGTTGGCTTCGGACGAGTAAAAATATGCCTTTCCTAGTCTTTACTAAGCTTGGCCAGAAATCATGAAGTAAATTTCGTTTCTAGCCAAAGAAGAGTTTATCCATTCAGTAATGTGATCTTTATTGATTTCTAAATTATCTACTGACGATAATCGCAATTGCTTGTTTTATCAATATCAACTATTACCAACTCCAATAGTTTTCTCATAGGTTGCCAAGAACAAGTAACAGAACCAATCTAACAGAGTTCTCCAAACGCCACGACTTAATAATGTAGTTGTCGTGAATAGTTTCGTACGTTTGGTTTATGGTGACTTCAGGAGTTTTTCCACATTTTCCACTCAATAATCACAACAAAAGAAGCCGAAGGGTACGAGTGGAACCGAATGGAGGATTTATGACTGATACAAGTAAATCTGCAGAACAATTTTTCGGTACAAAATCAGGCATTATTAATACTTGTACCTTTGTTGTACCTATCTATACCGGGGCCTTATGTTGGGATTGACGGAGAAAATTTCACGATAGAGATGACGTCAAAGATCTCTTTGTTGGTTAGTATTATTTTCGAATAAAATGATCTATGATTTAGAAGCTAGAGTTAAATAAATAAGGATTTAAGTAAATCCTATAACGTCTTGATCAAGAAACTGAATCATATACAAAACTGAATTCAGCTTGTTACCTTCGAAACCTGTAATTTAATATCATTTGTATGATTGTGGGGTCTACCGAAGGCCTCTATTTACTCAAACTGTTCGCCCATCCCATATTATTTTACCCTACTGAGTTTGGATACCTCTATATTTGGATATTTTAGATGCTTGGCCGTTTGTGTTCAATCACGCAGAAATGGATTCTGATATTCGTGACTGGGAATTACAATTACTTTATAATTGGGTGCTCCGAGAACAAACTGGCAGTGGCAGCAGAGACTAGTAATCCATATCACGAAATAACTCAGCCATAAAATACGTTTAGCATAAGCACACAACTCACAATAATGCGAGCACGTTACAAAATCCGGCAATCCGTATAGCAATCACGCAATAAATTATAAACCAACAAGTTAGCGTTCCCGAGCACAGATTTATCCGCTGAGCCGACAACGCCAACCTACCCAACACGCAAGGCTTTAGCACACGAGTAGGGGAAACGAGGCAGGGGAAGTCACTACACTACTCTCAATATACAAATGCTCAAATCATTTATTTAAATAGGTCATTAATAGCTTCACTTTAAAACCTCTGGTAAACTATGATCTTCGAGGGAAATGTTCCTTGCCTGTGCATGTATCGTGTTTTTATAACGCTTTTATTAGCTTCACCTGTATGTATGTATGTATGTATGTATGTATGTATGTATGTATGTAACCGACCTCTTTGAGCTCGATTTTGTCCTACTTTGAACGATCAGATTTGATTCAAACTTTGCACACCTGTCAAAGGCCGATGACAATGCAATAATATAAAAAAAAAATAAAAAAAAATTGAACTAAAAAGTTTAAAATAAAATTGTAATTATCAATTGAAAAATTTATATTATTGTACAAGAAGCGTGGGGGGCTTGATTTTGATTGTTGTAAATATTTTATCAATAGTTTATTATATCTGAAGTTATTATAAAAAGCACCCCACTCTTTTTTGTACAATAATATAAATTTTTCAATTGATAATTACTATTTTATTTTTAACTTTTTAGTTCAATTAGTTATAAGAGCGTTTTTTTTAGTTTTTTAAACTATAATTTATTGTAGTATGTGATACTGGTGCGTGGCCTGATTTTTTGTAGCCGAATTTCGAGCACTCAGAGTGCTGCTGGGTTTCATTCCAAAACAAAATAAACAACTTTTTCACTAAGCCTACACGCTCCTCAATAATAATAGAATATTTAAACATCGAAAACTCAACATGAAAAGGGAAGGCAAGCGTGTCGGCATAGGGAATAAAATACATACTACTTCGCAGAAGGATCGCTTTGATGTCTATGGGAGTGGGATTGACCGCATCGGATGGGTATCCATACATTATTTGTGGAATATTGTTTGGCGTGTTTAGCAACAAGGATAATATGACAGGCGATTGATGTGAGCCGGCTGTGTTGTTCTTTTATGATTATTTTGGCATTGATAAAATTATCCTAAATAACAGGTTCCAAAAAATAAAAGAAGAAAATTATGCTAGGTTAAAGCTCTAATTATTTTAAATAACTGCGTTCTGTACTGCATATTTTTTTACTAAAAGTTAAAAAAAAAAATATTTCAAATATTTGCGAATTTGTTATAAATAACTGTCAAATATTTTATGGGTTGATAAAGCATCCGTGAAGTTGGCCCTAAGAGGCTTAGCTTAGTCATGTTCATATGACAACACATATTTAGTTTTCAGTAGTACATTCGTCGTTTACGGTGAGCTTTCAGTAGTTTGCTGAAAACTTTTCACAAAAATGAATTCCACGAAACGACGCATCCATTCAATATAAACATGATGTTTGTTTTTGCTTTATGGAACTGTTCAATGCTTCATGCACCTTTCATAGTTTTTTAAACATTAGATTTTTATTTGGCGTTATGAAAAAACCTCCTACTACGACTGGTACAGCTTACTGGTACCCATTTATTAAGTTTTCAAAATCTAAATTATACATTCTACCATTTTTTTAATACATATTTGATGGGATAACTACCGTGCCTAGACATTTTATTGAAACAAACTTGTTCGGTAAACCTAAACGTTATAATTAGATTTGTAATCTCGTAGCCTCACCGTTATAATAATGTACTAATTAGTACATGTACAGTTACCCAATTTACCCTTTTTACCCTTTCGTGGTAATTTACCCGACGGACTAATTTTACAGGTTGCGGAAACTCGTGTCTTTCGAGTCACGTACCAACGAATGTCTGACGTTTGCGCTAAATATATTTAGATCTTAAATTTAAACTCACTAACTCGCAAAATTGAATTGCAAGAATTGTAAGAAATTAAAAATAACTTATCCAATCAAAAGTTTTCAACCCTCTCAATTTCTAGCATCAGCAAGTTTATAAGGCTCATTCAATAGGTTTTAACCCGTTTTAAATTGTACTCACTATAGAATTTCTGACGTCAAAAGGACACAAAAATACGCTATACATAAAATTAACGAGCGTACACGACTTCGTAAAACTGCGCTCACTAAAGTTCAAATCAAATAAAGGACGCTGTAAACTAAACCGAGCCATGCGGTGCATGCTAGCGAGACTAAACGCAGCCTTTATGTCGCTGGCGAACACTAAACGATCCGGACGCAGGCAGACTATTACTAAGGCGAGTGTTTGTGGCACTACGCAGCTGCAGCTTATGAATATTGAGCTGTAACACAATGTAATAAGGTTCAACACAAATGTTGTAAGCGACTTAATGGCATTGAATAGTAGAATTTATTGGTGATCTAATTTCGCCAAAAGTTTCCACACGCGGTGCTATAAAATATATATAACAGCGTCAAAAACATAGAGGTAAATACACCCGTTCAAAGTTATATCCTTTTAGTATACACCGTATTTAATTATGAGTTATTCTTCACCCATGCCACTTCTAAAATTTAGACGGAGTAGGCTTGAAAGCAACTTAGACCATCCTCACAGCTTAGTTGGCCTAATCCACAGGGAAGACATGGTCAATACGTGCGGAGCTGACTAAACTGCTACTTTCCCACGGTGTGCCATCTCTTTTATCAAGTGAGTTGACTAAGTTATTTTCTTGGTAGAGTTTTAAATCTTTGAGGATTGAACGCAAATTAAATAGTGATTAATTATTTTAAGAGATCATTAAATGCCAAAAAGAAATTAACTTTTAAAGCTGGCATAGGGTATGAGGAACTGTGGTCGCTGACTGTCGGTCTCATACTTCGTTGAAGTTGCTTAACGGGCTATCGACAGAGATAGCTAGGAGTTTCAATACGTGATTATAGTCGTTATAGTTTGTAGAATTTGCAAGGTAAATAGTTTGAATAACCAATAAGTTGGGAAAGAATGTTCTCGAGTGGCGACTTCATACTGGATTGGTGGATGACATTGTAAAGATTCTGGTAAGACTTATACGGAAAAGACACATAAAAGGCTGAAAATCGTTCTTCCTGAAAACTCAAGATAGCTATGAGTTTTCGGACTTCTTCAGGTTGATGATACTGATGAGAGGCCTATAGATGGCCTATCGCACGTGCAAATAGGTAGTAAAGGATGGTATGTTCGTAAAATTTCTTACGCGGTCCTATAAAGGCAGGTAATGCCGTATCTGTGGCGCGTGTACTACATACAGTCCCACGATACAGTCATTAGTGATGTAGTGGGACCCGCTGGAAATGTGCGCCCGATAACAGAAGGGAAGCAATAAGGTCACAAGCGGAGCGGATTATTTTATAGTTTAAAAAAATCTTGAATCAGTGTCTTCGTTTGTCGTGGTTGAGACATCTCTGAAAGTGTATGGAAGTTCAAGAAGACAGCGATGTCCATCAATCAAAAAAGGCATCTTTTCTATATCCCCCTAATTGAGCTTTAATAGACTGAGGCTCAATAAAGTGAATCGATTAATATTCAATGACCAGAAGACCTACTATGGGTTCTGTCTCTGGTTCTGGTTTTGGGTCTGTGTGAGTGTTGCCTTAATAAATCCTACGTCAAAACGTCACGCACACAGTATAATGCACTCAACAGACTCAAAACCAGAGCAAGAGACAGAGCCAGACAGAGCTCATGGAAGGCCTACTGGTTGTCAATTTTATCGCATCGCCCACCACGCAGTTACCACGGCAATTAGGATAGTTTGCGAGTGATCTACGCCAAATGATCTGCGTCCAACGTGCGTTTTGCAGACTTATCGCTCCATCCTAACAGTAGTTATGGTGCACTAGTAGGTACTTAGGTGATGGAGTAGCAAGAGGCAACGTTCGTACCGTTCAGCGTTTTCAAGTGTTAAGCTGAACTTCTGAGCTTCGGGCAAATTTTAAAAAATTAAAAAAAAATATATCAGGAGGCGATGTATACTTTTGATGTGATACTTTTACTACTTTTTTAGAGACCGTCTTGAGATTTAAACAAACACATCATAACGCAAAGCCTTTTACAAAAATAAACAGTTTTCGGATATTTTAAGCTTTAATAAAAGCAAAGATCGATATAAAAGAAATTACGTTTGAAGGAAGTACGTCGAATTTTGTAAATAATGTTTTACCTCTTTGGAATACAAAGTAACTTTCAAAGATTTTTCTGTGTGCACGAAAAGAGCCCCTTTGAGGCGCACTTAAAATCATTTCACCACACTTGGTTCGAAAAACTTAGTGAAACGATAAGAAGAAGAAGAATGATTTTCTAAGCTTGTTGGGAAAAGCATAGTGCATGTGCATACCGCTCTGTAATAACACGAGGTGTTGCTGTATTGCCGTCGAATAAAAGAAAGATAACATTTATCCGACCTCCGATAACAAGCGCAGTGTTATTGCAAAATTGCATTTAAATAGACACGCAACAATAAGCCGTATCTCCAGCACAAAGAGCTGGTATTCCCAAGTCCGTTCCGCTATCTGACACTATTCCAGCGAACAGGTCTCCGGGGTAAAAGTCGCCGTTTTGAGCATAATATTCTTGCATAACATATTCTTGCATAACATTCCATGTAAAGTAATAATGTCCACATTGTAGCTGAACATACGCAGCCTGAAGCATTTCTTTCTGAAAATTACAGATTTTTCAGAAATATTTTTCTCGTATTGAAATAAATAAATCTAAAAATTTTTGAAAATATTACTTCAAATTATTGAAAAAATATTTGAACATGAAAAGATTTTTTTTCCACTAAATTAGTATACCTCATCAATGCGGTACCTTAATTACATTACAATCTAACCAAGTAGGCTAATGAGCAATTTTGCTTTCACTTATTTTTACAGAAATAAATATTAATAAGAATGTGTCCATCGGCACTTTTCTTACAGTTTGGACATGAAAAGTAAAACTACAAAAAAAAATACACGAAGAGGTTAGAGAAAAGTTAATTAATATTTTTAGACTGTACAAGGTAGTTATAATTAGTATCTACTCTTGGTATCCCGCTTGAAGCATCGAAGTGAGCGCTGTGATAGGACCGCTTGATTACAAGTCTCCCCTGACGCAGAGGTAATATAGCGCGGGCGAGTGACCACCTGCCAATGACCTGCCACCTGTCTTTGCTAATGCATTGCTTGAGCTTCATCAAAATGCATTAAATTTTTATTCAGTTCCACAAAAAATAATAGGATAATGAACTGATCCAAATCAGTACCAATTTGAAGCGTTCCCAAGATGCTAAGTTGACTTATCCACAGCATTTACTAATAACCACATCAGACTGGCCCCTCAGCTCGGTTGGTAATAGCTCTGCCTTCTACGCCCTAGGTTGTGGGTGCAATCCCCACCGAGTACAAATATTTATGTGCAAATATAATTTGGGGCTAGATATTGTTGTGTGGATTTTCCACAATATTTATTATTTATTAAAATTAAATCTACTCGTAATGTGAAAGTAGACACTGCTCATAATATTGGCATCCAAGATTGGATTAAACGCCTGTTAATTCTTTGATAAACTCACAGAGCATGGTGAAATCGAAATAACTTCATGGAAGTACAAGTTCTCGCCTTCTCTTCTCTTCAACTTCTCCCTTCTCCATCAACAGTCTTCCCGCGATCTTCGCTAAGTTGTCGGTCATCATTCCTAATTCAGACAGTAACAGATGGTATCTCTGCGATCCACAACTCCTATCATACACAAGGGTACATCCTGTTTAGTTGAACCCCAACCCTCCGCGTGGTACATTTTAAATGGGCAACTGACCACAGCGACCATACGCTCCTAATTGCAGCTGCTTAGCGCTGGTTCGCTGCCGACCGCCACCATTTAGTTAATAGTCTGTTCCGATACAAGCGTGTTCATTAAACGGCAATTAGTGTAATGCAGTTGGTGGAACTGGGTGGTGAACACTTATTTGAAACTACTGTGGTGACGCAGTAGGAGTCAAACATGCTCAGGAAACTAATTCAAATCAAATTTATGTCTATCTTTTAGAGTCAACAAAATAATTACTAGTTTTTCTACTTCAAACATTGAAACATTCTTTTATAAGAGACTTCGTAGGCATAGACAGTATCGATTTATTTTACACAATAGAGAACTATTGAGGCACAAATATCATAACATTGTAAACTTTCACATTTCAAATACTACCCTCAAATTTCTGATAATTTTGGCTACTAGATTTTTTTAAACATTTTTCTTTAGCTTTATAAATGAACCCTCCAACCTCCTATATATTCCACCACACTGGTCATTCACACAGTGAACAAGGCAGCGCTGAGAGCCCTCACTTAATGTTTGATGAATCGGCTATGTATAGTTGGTCTCGTTTAATAATGCACGTGTATGCTGACATCCAGATTTATGCGGGCCGCGGCGATACAGGTGAAATGGGCTGACTCGTGTGGAAAGCCTTTTGGTTATGTAGACAGAAAAGGTTGTTTCTTGTGTTTAGCTTTATTGTTCTAACGCGAGGGTATGTTCTGTCTGCGAAGGCTAATTTTATGTTTAGAGTGAAGTAAAAAGCCAAAAAAGCAAGTGGCTTAAAAATAACTCGGTATCAATCAAATCATCAATCATCATCAGCCTGAAGAAGTCCGCTGCTGACATAGGCCTCCCCTACACATTTCCAGGAAGAACGATTCTGAGCCCTTTCCATCCATCGACTTCCCGCAGTCTTAACAATGTCGTCGGTCCATCTGGTGGGTGGGCGCCCTACTTTTCGTCTTCCGGTTCGTGGTCGACATTCGAGAACCTTTATTCCCCAATGGTTGTCAGTTCTTCGAACTATATGACCTGCCCATTGCCATTTCAACTTACTAATTCTAAGAGCTATGTCGGTGACCTTGGTTCTTCTAACTCGGTATGCATTACGCGAAACACTGCTTTTATCCACTACATATCAAAATGTAGCAGATTTTTTATCACTGAAAAACGATTTTTGCAGCAGTGAGAGCCATTTTATTAGACTCTGTTTGAGATGAAACAAGATAAAGGGTTTATAAAACACTCTTCTCGCGCTCTACGCTATAATAATATCTCACAGGTAATAAGTCTGAAAAATTGCGCTGAAGTGAAGAATGAGCTAGCTGATACGAGTAACATGTAAGGATGAGAGCCTTTTAATAATGGGATTCCAGTGCGCTAGGTACACTTTGAATATTAAGCTTCATAATTATTATCAGCCTGAAAAGTATCCAGACACTTCCATTTGTTCAGACATTAGGTTCTATCTAAATTTCCCGAAAATAACAAAGTCGAGCTTCAAAGTCATTCAAATTTTGTAATAGATTGCACAACCTGGATAACAACTCAAATCATATCTAATACTATTACCTACTACTAAGTTCTATCCCATAGTGTCCCACTGTTGGGTAAAGACCTCCCCCATTTTCGCCAGTCACTACGATCTTCTGCTTTAAGTTGCCAGTCCCGCTAAATAAAATCTAAAGAACTAAAATTGCTTGCCAACTATTGCCGTCTACTGTAAGCTGATACCAAAATAAAAATCCATGTTTCCTATTTTCCGGTATCAGTGTACCATATTGCTTCGCCTATTTATGTAAAATTTAGTTTAAAACCCCAAAGTTGTGTATCGTATAAGCCACGTGGGCCGAATGGCGACATGTCGTGATAGATGCGGGGAACGTGCCTCGCCTTATAACAACCATCGACGAGGTTTAAAAGCTTCGAATAAATCTAAGTGTACAGTTATTTGTAGTGCACATGGATTCACATGTATTTCGTTGTGAAGCGTGGAAGCAGATACCTATTGAATAAGTACAGACTAGAAGACAGAAAGGACCTTGTGGTTATTAATTTAGTGTCTCTTTATTTGGACAAATATTCAACACCACCCATCCCAAGTTACGTAATACAAGAGGATGGAAGAGAAGATATGCTTGTGGTCTTCGTTTTAAGCCAAACCCGAAGGCAAAAGCACCACATCCTTAGAACAAACAAACAAATCCACGCCAATTGATCACGCCATAAGTTACCCAACTTAATACCCCTAATACCTAACCCAAAGTTTTTCCAACTACCCCAAAATGATTAATGATTCAGTCTATATAGGGTGATAGAGGTGACTGTCTAATAAATTAAGTCGCAGGTAGAAAGTCAAGAGTAAGTGGTATTCAACTGGAGTACCTACTTCAAAATCAATCACACAAAATGAATTGAAAGAAACCTTATTATATAAGAATTGATGAACTCCAGGGCTGAGTAATATATAAACAGGCTTGCCGATGTGAAAAGTTGAAAACAGTTCATCTACAACAGCGGAACGTGCATACTTACAGTTTTGCAACAACTCACTAGAGATTTAAAAACAAAGTTGTTGCCAGACCCGAACGATTAAGTCCACCGGAAATACTTTTCCCACCCTGTATAAGGTTGCCAACTCACGGCGCAAAAACCCACATTCTCGAGCAAAAAAACCATGAAGCAAGAAGTTAATGTTGCCTCGAAACGAGTGGAAAAATCAGCAGTATCGATTGACCTAGTCTAAGACTGAAAAAAAAAACTATCCTATTTTGCAGTTGGTAGAACAGCGTTGCGCTTTAAATGCTTTTAGTGCCTTAAAAGTATTTTATCAGCTTGGAACTGTGTTTGGTGTTTCAGTGATCTGTCAAAAACACAGCATGGGTTAACAAAACTACGAATCTTATACCTTTAAACGAGAAAATCTTGTATAATATACAGGGTTATTGGTAATTATATAAGAAACCAGTTAAGGGCCCCTTCTTTACATCTTAACAAACAATATTTGTACTACGACTTTTGCCAAAAATCAATACACTTCCCAAAAAAAATATTTTATGTTTTTGTAACACTTTTTAGCTCTGTACAGCGTAGACGTTTCATGGTAATGACCGGTGACCGGAGTAGCATCGCGACCCCGCACTGCACGCCCCTTTCATTGAGATTGCCGCGCGCTGCGCCACGGGGCATAGTTATAATTATTTAGAGTGACAAGTATGTTATTTTTAGTTTTGTATGAAAAAAAAATTAACGAATTATTGAAAGTCGTAGAAGTTGTTTGTTATGATGTACAGAAGGAGCTCTTAACTGGTTTCTTATATAATTACCAATAACCCTGTATATATTTAGGATCTCGAAAACTGCACCAACGATTTTCACGAAATTTAGTATACAGGGGTTTTCGGGGGCGATAAATTGATCTAGCTAAGATTCATTTTTAGAAAATGACGAGAAGTTGGTGTTTTGCAATTATCAAACATAAACTTAATATACTACTGTTCCTGCCATCTATTGGCGATTGTGAGCAACTAACTGCAAGCTATTCCAGCAGATGGCGTTGTTAATTTAAAATAAGCCAATAAATATACGACTCTTCCTGACATATAATGGCGAATAATAATAAAAAAAATTTAACCCCGAGCGAAGCTCGGTCATACTTTCTCTTTATAATTGAAAGTACAAAAAATACGCTGGGATAGAATTTCAACGCTCACTTTGAACAAGAAGACGAAGCACCAGACGGTTTCCATTTGCAGTCCGTTTAGAATATCTGACCAATTGCCGAAGAAGAGAAGGCTGCATGAAGTCAACGAAAAACAAAGAAGGCTTAAATCGATTCATACAATATTGTTTTGCAATCTAAATCCAAATAATTCATTATAGCTTTTAATTATAAATCAGTCGCTTACTTGAAGGTTAATTAGTTTGTTTTAAAGCGGCAAGGAGATTTATCTAAAGTGTGTTAACTCTGCGCTGTTTAAATACCTGTATTGCCCGAACATATTGGAATTAGGAATGAAACAACATTATTTCATTTAAACTCACATTACTTTTACTGTCAATAACTTAATATTTTCAGTGTTGTACAATTTTGGAATCGACACATCCCAGAGGGATCTGTCTCCAAACCTATAGGTACTTTCTTATTTTTTTAGAAAAATTGGTTTAAGCCGATGTCAAATTTAAACTTTGCCATCCATCAAAGGTATTAGAACAAATTACTATCAATTAAAATAAGATTTGCAATAAGATTAAAATAAGATTTAATTTGCACTGATTTGGATCAGTTGAGCTATCTCTAGATCGTTTGTAACGATCTGCAGATAGCTCAACTGTTTCTTGTGTATTTTGTACATTTTGTAAATATTTGTTTAATTGTAAGTTTCTTTGTGTAAATAATAAATATAATAAATTAAATTAAAATAAGTACTTATTTTAATTGATGAATTGAAAATACACACGAGAGCAAGTCGTTTAAAAATATTACAAAATTGTGATAACGCCTACAAATGTTGCAAAAAAACAGTGGCCTTTAGTTAATACATTGAACTGGCACCTAGCTTTAAGACGTTTCAAAATGATCCTTGCGATTCTACTGAATGTCAAAGTCAAAAGTGTGTTTAACTCCTTACTTTGACTTTGACATTAGTTATTACATCTAAGCATAACCAAATAATAAATCAAAAGCAAGTATATAGCGTAGGAAGTTTTTCTAATAAGTTATTTCTACAAATAAACGTTAGGAAAAGTTACATTATCTACAAACATATCGTTCTTAGCTACTCGTGTATAAGGTTTTAGACATTTGTGTAGGAGGCATTATTTATGACGAGACCTTGGAACATAATATCACAGGAATTACTACGGTATTTGAAGCCGAACACTGAGCCTACCGATTCTATTTGAGCCTGAGGCCTTGTGACCTTTATCGAATACTGATATTCACATTTGATTACCCAATAATGTTTCGAGATCCATAAATATTATTAATAAGTTGCGGGGAGTTCACACAGAATGAATCGTTCTACTGTGCTTCTATCTTATTTTCGGATTTTTGATAAAGCTGTAGGCCTACCATGAGCTCTGTCTATACGAGTTTCTGAAGTCATAAATCGACATTATGGTATCTAAAGATATTTGTTTTAACTCAGAAAGTTTTCGTTAAATTTTTTAATCTTAATTTTTTTTTAATAATTTTTTTACTGGTGGCAATATGACGAGACGTTCTAGTTAACTTTATTTATTTACACAAAGAAACTTACAATTAAACAAAATATTTACAAAATGTACAAAATACACTTGAGCTATCTGCAGATCGTTACAAAAGATCTAGAGATAGCTCAACTGATCCAAATCAGTGCCAGACGGAAGCATCCCCAAGACGCTGGTGGCATTGCCACGCTGAATAGCAATGCTTATTATACGCTGCGCCAGATACCCACCAGCTCTTGGGTCACGCGTCGCTTCGATCAGTCGCCTAGACAAAATTTTGAAGACATTTTTTTTAGTTAATAAATAAATAATTAGTTAGTCTCCCACATACTAGGACGTTAGTGAAAACCCCTGATTAGTTTACACAAGCTGTGTGCACTCATAATAAGAACAAACGATTTTCCGCCCATAGAATGTAAGGGGGATGTGACGTCACAGGTGCGTCCCCACGTGCTCCGTTATTAATCACACTCGTCCCCGGGGTCCAGTGTCATGCGGATTAATTCCTATGATTTATCCCCAAGCTAATCAAGTTTTTCCACTTAATTATGTGACTTGGGAACGATTTATGGTTGCATGGAAAAATTAAATTTGATGTCGACGAATGGATGAGAAATTTGACCTTTTTACCCGTTTTTACCTGAGTGAGGAGGAGAAGGACCTTTGACTTTTTGGGCCTCATCTGCGGTAGTAGATTTGGCCAGTGATTGATGAATGTATGGCAAGTCAGGAGCTAGAGCTATCTAAAATCATATTAATAATGTCCCAAAAGTAAATACTATATAAAATAAAACAAAAATTGTTACCTATAAACTAACTCGAAACTATTTAGCTTTTATCGAAATGAATACACATCAATCGGATTGCCAATAATAATGTATTTGAATACTAATTTAAATTCTAACAATTTGCTTTTGTGCAGCACTTCAATTTGCACACAAATGAGCAAACAATCACTAAATTGTTACTTATGAGTGGTTCGCAGTTATGTATGAAAGTAATGCTATTGGGATAATCAAGTTTGGTACCTATTTAAACATCCCATTATGAACACTGGTGCATCATGGGACGGCATCAGTAGGGCTACCATGAGCTCTGTCTCTGGTTTTGGTTTTGAGTCTGTGTGAGTGTTGACTAAAGAAATCCTACGTCAAAACGTCACACACAAAGTATAATGCACTGGTGAGCACTCACACAGACTCAAAAGCAGATCCAGACACAAAGCCAGACAGAGTTCATGGTAGGCTTACATTTAGGTGTTAACAGTTAAGCTGAGATTCATAGACCGCACTTTGCTTTACAGCAAAGCAGTCTTCGCAAAGTAAGCTTTATTTATCGAAGTTTCCTATCAATATTTTGAATAAAGAAGAGCTTGACAGAACTATGAAATATAATTTTGGTTGAAAGTTGAACTTTCCATCAAAGTAAAGTCAAAGTTCGGTCTATGAATCTCGGCCTTAGACTGAGGCTTCTTCCACACATTTCCAGAAAAAAAAACTCTGGGCCTTCTCTATACACAGATTTTTCGCGGTCTTTAGAATTTTGATTTCTAAAGTATTCTTCCTTCTTTCGTATTTCTTGTTTTATGATACCAAAACACTTGCCAAGGACTTTTTCACAATCTACGTGACATTTCCATACCATTTGTCCCCCGTCATAGAATGTAGACAGCGACTGGGCTACAGATGCTAAAGTCCTTGACACTTACGTCACGTTTCGTGTAATTATATGCCGCATACTTCAGGCCGCGAGTACAACGCTGAAGACAGTAACTCAGCTGTCGAGTGACGTAATTAATGACGCGTCAGTGGGTGACGACGTGACACCGCGCGTTATGACGTCACGTTATAATTGTTATTTTCCTGGAGCTAGGAGGCTGATGTACTCGGCTTTTTGTACTTATTCAGCAAAATGGTTCAAGTACGCACGGCTACACAACACAAGTTTTAGCCTTTGATATTTTTTAATTTGAACGCTGTGAATTATGTGGGGGTGCGATATATTATGGTTATTTTGTTCGTCCTACGAGCTGCCTTTTCTTACCAATCTCTGTTTTGTTTTCATGTAGATACCTATAACTACGCTAAAAAAAATATACCTACTTAGGTACAGTGTGTAGCTTAATGTGTGGCCAACTGTACATGTTTCAACCAATTTTCTTTATAATCCTTCTTTAAATTTGTCTGTAAATAATCATCCGTTTTCCATCAAAACGGAGTTCTTTTGTTTACCGGAAACAGTTGGAGAAGTTTCTGGAATTTGATTAAGTTTGTTTGTTGTTGAAGAACAATGGAGGTTCGAGATACCACCACCTCTGGATACCAACATTTTCTAAATGGTGGTAAATCTATTGACGGTGAGACATCTATGCGGTGAGACAGCTACTCGTACATAGTCGCAGTTGTCACGTCACATCCCGAAAGTTCTGGTGAACTCGATTTCTTTAAACAGAGACTACATGGCTGCAATTACGTAGATATATCAAATCAATGAAACTTCTGGAAATTGGCTTCACACATGACGCATGCGCACATCTAGCGTTTCACTGATCGCCATCGCTAGCGACCTAGGTGTGCGCATGCGTCATGTATGTGATGCCAACCTTCAGTAGTTCCATAGTAGTGATTTGATAGATGTCAAGGTCAAGTAAATCACAAAACGCAACGATAGCGCGATCTAGGATCGTTACAAATTTTGGGGCGCCATCTAGTTTTGAATTGTGTAAACCAAGACAAAAATAACATTAACAGGTAATAAAACCTTGAGGATCCGCAACTAATAATGCAGAATGTAACGTGTACGTAGTGGGTTGGCACCGCAATACATACGTTTCAAACCGAGACACAATTAAATACTTGCGATGGGCGTTCCTTATTCGGCCAGGTTTTACCGCACCCACTTGAGGGTATTATAAATAGTATGTTTAGTATGTACAACAATACATTCACAGTTAAACTAGGTTCCGTATTCAAAGGTCAAAACGAGAGCCTATTACTAATAGCCCCTTCCCACCGGTGTGTAATATCGCGCACGGAGGCGGATCAGCTCGCACGATGTGTCGTGCCATGGGAACGGTCTCGTGCGCCGAGGTGCGCGGTAGCACAGGAGCCCTGTCTGTGTGCGTTGCCGTGCGTCGTCGTCGGCTGTGCGTGATGATCTGCAGTACCACGCACCGTAAGAAGGCAGCATAAGACATCGCTCTCCGTCCGTTAGTCTGTCTGCCTGTCTGTCCGTCTGTCACCAGGCTATATCTCATGGACCGTGATAGTTAAACCATGATAGTGTATCGCTATCATGGTTAAACCGGCATATCGTAGAACCTAAAAAGTTCGAAAATATGTGTCTAGTGCACCTAAGGAGCCTTTTTGAGGCGCACTTAAAATCCTTTCAACACACTTGTTTCGAAAGAATCAGTGACACGATAAGAAGAAGAAGTGTACCGCTGTCAAATATAGCGTTGTTAAAGTCCACGACAGTGTGCGGATGTAGGTATGCAAAGCTGATCGCCATCGCGTATCACTATGACTTGTCAAGAACAAAGACAGAAATGTTTTTATCAGGTGTTTACTTTGAGATAGTAAAACTTGCCTTGAAACAAGCTAGGCAAGTACAATAAAAGGAAAAGCAGTGTTTCTGTGAAGTAGTTATGAGCTCGTGTGCTCCCCTCCCTATTTAGTCGATTTATAGGGGCCTTACAAATCTTCGGTAAGCCGCAGTCGAAATACAGTTCACTTTGTACTGGATTTACGTTTATTAACCGAGTTTAAGATAGGGTTGCTAAACTAGGTCGGGAACAATGAACTACAGCTTGATGTAGAAGCTATTTGTACAGCCAGATTGGACGATAGCTACTAGGTATTACTAGCCAGAGGTATTACTAAATTAATCATATTTTTCCATGGATTTAATTATTGACAATCAAATATCGGTAAAAAGAATCTTAAATTTTTCAAAGACTTGAACCTTGAACCATCTTAATAAGCTGTGTTCTGTGATGGCGATGCAAAGGGTTTTGCATACATCTAAAACCCACTGCTGCACGATCTGCTACGCAATTTTTTTTAATTTGACATTGTGATATTTGACAGCAGTACACTTATCGCCATCGCAGGCGATCTAGATGTCCGCAAGGTTGTAGAGCAGCAGTATTTCAATTTTGTTGAAGTGGTAGGAACAAGATATACCTAGGTGTTGGTAGCCCTGACACGAGATATACTACCCCACTTTGTATTTATGTATGAGATAAAATGTAAAATTTATAAAAAATATAAATAAACTTAAAGATATAATACAGCGAAAAGTTATATTTACCTTGTCATGATGATGTAATGGAGTTGACTCGTAATAAGTCCGGGTGGTTGTAATCTGTAATGAGTCTATAAACTTGGGAGAAGTAGAATGCCAAAAACAAAGGAATAAGAAACAGGAAATATAAAAAATTTATGTCGCGAATATAATTGGAAAGGCCCGTTAAAGTAGTCCCTGCGCGGACAAATGTAGCAAGTTCACGAATATTGGTATTCGATGTTAAGCATTTTTGTTAAACAGTAAACAAGATACAAGTTACTTAAACAAATTGACATGACAAAAGTGAAACCTCTCCAGAGAGTTCAAAGTTCGGGTAAACGAGAACAAGTGAAGAGAAGAACCAATAACGAAAACGTCTTAAAATTCAAAACCACATTTTAATAGAACCAACAAGGCCAATAAATCAAAAGCGAATACAAACACTCCTCTCGAGTTACCTGAGGAAGTTTTACTTCACAAATTTATTAGAACTTGGAATCGGTTTAGAGTCAATACTGAGAAGCGTTCCACTGAAACATTCAATTTCGGCGCTTCGTCATTGATTAGATGCCGCGTAAACCCAAAGTTAAACGTGAAGTTAACAACTACAAGCTTCATTAACGTCCATCTTTTGTAAAGTTCCGTGGAGTTGGCAAGGAGAGCTCTCTCGAACGGCTTTGATTGTTTTGCGATAAATCGCAAGAACGAGAGCTCGCCTAATTTTCCTTCCAAAAGTTACATCACCAAATTTATAATGAAGAATACGACATCTGGTTTTCGGAAGATACTAATTAAAACACCGGTGCGAATGAAACCGACGGAGTTGTTGCGGAAGTTGTTAGTAAAATAAAAGAGGGAGCAAAAATTGGAGCCATGTATTAGATCACCGCCGAAGGTCGACTCGACAGACTTGACAAATATACAGAAGCTGGGGTTATAAAAAAGTTAGACGACACTTCAGTTGATGTGAGGCAAGTTTACAAACACTCGGGTAAATGCCCCGATTTCGACACGCGCGGAGGAAATAACAGGAAACTTTTTGACTTATTGGCGCATGAGAGAGAGCCGACGTAAACATGTTGGATGTTTTTTAGCCAACATTTAGGGCAACTAGTTTATAAGTTAGGAGCGTTTACGTAATGAGATCACGTCAAGCGCGCTGCTTCTGATACATTATGTATGCTTACAATGTAGCCGCGATGCGGGGCGAGGGGCGAGGGGCGACACTCTCTGATTGTTTGGAATTGCTAGAATGCCCTAAAAAGTGGAGCATTTAGCCTCCGTTTTCTCAGTCAGTCTAATTAGGATTCGTGATACTTCAATGTTTGTTAGAACTAATTTTTCATCATCATCATCAGCCTGTTTATCATTAGCCTTAGAAATTAACTCAAAATCATTCTTCATTCATAATTCATGACCAGCATGAATTATGAATGAAGAATGATTTTGAGCCCTGACTCTCCATATACTTTCAGTCAATCTTTGAAAATGTGATCTGTAACACTACTTCACTGTTTATCAATCAATTGTGATAATGTGATAATGTAGTAGTAGTACAGTAACATAGTTCAAAGAATCATTATCATCACTTACCTAGTAGTTAGACAATTTTCATATATTCCCTTTTGTCTCAAACATCTCGCCTTGTACTTAGACCTTGTTTGTATTTAAGGTTTTTGTTTGTTTTTCTCTTGAGTTCATTCAATAAACTTTTTTCATTTTTGCTTTTTCATTTTTCACAGGTCAAAGTAACCTCTCAACATCTGGTTGGCCATCGGCATGTTTAACCACAAAATCGATTCATCATCGCTTGTACAGTTAGTATTAACTAATGTGTTTTTCCTTGACGCTGATTTGATTATTCACTATTCAGTGAGTTATATTCTTGAGGTTTGAGTCGATCCATTGTTCTTCTCAGACTGAGTTGAGAGTTGCTAATGTAAGAGGATTTACTTCGAATTGGAACTCTAGAATTCTGTTTCATCAATTATTCAAACCGATGCTAAAATAACCTTAGATTGACACCTAGTTCTAGGTATCAATTTGCTACTACTCGGCAATTTCTAAACTAAATACTGTAGGTCTACCAAAAGCTCTGTCTGGCTTTGTCTCTGGCTGTGGTTTTGAGTCTTTGTGAGTGTTGACTAAATAAATCCTACGTCAAAACGTCACACATACAGTATAATACACTGGTGAGCACTCACCCAGACTCAAAACCAGAGCCAGAGACAGAGCCAGACAGAGCTTGTGGTAGGACTATTGAAGTGTAATTTGTTATCCTACATTCTTTACGAATGGTCTCTATCACGAGTCTTGGTTTCAATTTGACAGAACTTTGGTAATGAACAAGTTCAGTTTGCTTGCATAGTTTGGGCAGCTCTATAACTAAGGTCTTGTTTAAATCTGCCAAATTATAAACAAAGCTTTAACTATTGCCATCTCCTAGCAGCAAATAAGTTTTAAACTCAAGTAACACCTGGACGTATTTTTTTCTATTATCTAAACGTTAGGCTGAAATTTCTATTGTGCTATAAAAAAAAGCAACAACAAAAGCCTGTATTGTTTCCCAGTACAGTCCACGCAAACAATTCCGCTAACGACTTGTCCGATCCAAGCACTACACGCCGCATTTCCTGAAACAGCCATTCAAAAAACCCTCAAACGGCTCCGTCTCAAAGTAATCGTGTAATCGGCGAAGATAATGACAATCGTCCTCTTCGTCCTCGTCAGGGCAAACAGGACAAACAGGACAAACAGGCTTGTGATAAACAGTCGTCGTCTCGAACAATGGCTGTCATACACAGCGCGGCCGCGGCTGCCGGTGCACGCTTCTGAACGCTTTGTGCCCGTTTGATGTCTTGTGTAATTCCGCCGTATGAAATCACTTTGGACCGTTCTCGCTGTGAGCTCGTCAGTATGGCTTTTACTATGTGCCATGGGTTTTTGATGAGTGAAATGAATTATTCATTTTTGTTGGTTGCTGGTGCGTGTTTTGGTGTCGATTTATTTTATGAGTGATGTTTCGTTTAAATTCATGGGAGTTTTATGCAAAACACTACAAGCACAGTCAACTATCAACAACGCTACTCTTATAACAATCTGAACTTGATAAATAAATAAATTGCGGACAATCCATACGACACTATCTAGCCCCAAATTAAGCAGAGCTTGGTATTATGGGAACCAAATTGCAGATATAATACCTGGTTATATAAATACATAATTATAATACAATACCTATACATAGAACAAACATCAGCGTTCACCACACAAATAATTTGTTCTCGGTGGGGATCGAACTCACGACCTACGGCGCAGAAGGCAGAGTTACTACCAACACAGCTGAGAGGCCAGTAAAAAATTAATTGCGGTAATTCTTATATTCAATATTATTTAATTTTGATCGGTCTGATACGGGTGTTTGTTAGCATAAAATTAGTTGACCTATTCAACTTTACTAATTTAAAAACATCGCGACCGTTCATAGACCTAATTCCCAATAGAATACCAGCAACCTTTGAGTTGGCAAAATGGTATAACAATCGGCTGCAGTCATCAATCATCGTAGTACTGCGTCCCAGAGGCCGGTGCCGGTGGAGAGATGCCGGGAGACCATAATTCAGGGGCAGAAGCGATGCCAGTGCTCACTCTGAGATCTTTCACTTCGACTGCACAAACAAATTCTATGTTCATACTGTTAACCGGTTTTGGGAATAGGACATCTAGTGGTGGAGAAAAGAATAAGAGGAAAGAAGATGGCGTCGTGATACGTAGTTGTATTGTTTGCGGTGTATTAAAGTAAACCAAAGTTGTAGCTATAATCACTGAAGAGTTTTCGCTGTAGCAATACTTACTGTAGGAATTAGGCGATTTATACATGTAGTTGTGCGACTTTAATAAGCTCTAGATTTATTTCATGATAAAGTGTTTGTTTGATTTCTATAATTTGTTGCAAAATGCTTTTATAATGACCCTGACTTTAAAGTATCAAACCAACTGCGAAGTTAAAACGCGCTTTAACCCAAGCCACCGTTATATTGTAGATCAGAGCGATAAAGCTCATTTTGCCGAGAAAGCCGCCTCAGAGTGATGACTCAAGGAAGGAAACCAATCATTTAACTCCTGGTGTGGAAGCCGAGCCTGCATCAGGGGATTTGTGATTCATGCGAAACCATCTTCGGAGAATCGAGCGGTTGTTCGCAAGGAGAGGTTTGTGCGTGGATATTCGGAAGAATTCCTTCGGTATTGGTTTTGGATTCAATGCTTGGAGATTAGTTTACAGGTATTTAGGGTAAAACCAACAGTGTTGGGTATTCAAATTAAATTACATAGGACGGGATAATGTCAAGAATTTGTGATCAAGCGAACGAATCGAAAGCAATTTCAAGAAGTATTTCAATGGGTCCTTTTACATTGATAAATGGATAAAATGTTTTGACGCGTAAGTAGAGAAATTAAATTCAAATAAAATACACTATGGGCTGTCCTTAGTAGAACGTTTGAAACTATCATGGTTTTTAACACTATTTTTAAGAAACGACGGGATATTTACCATGATTAAATTTTGTGTGTTTTGACTCAATCAAACTGTGCCAATATTTCGGCACAGTTGGTCCACGAGCAAAAAACTTGTTTTGGGGATTCCTAATTCCCAAATATTAAACTCTCATATATATCACGTTGTTTTATCAAAAAAGCCCACAGTAGGCTTAAATATGTGTTAGTCGTAGGCTATTCCACTACCTATTTTCACATACCTAAGTTCTAGATAGTCCAGAGTACTCCAGCTGGTCGTATAACCCTCGAGCATCAGGTCTCAATGCGAGCCGTAAACCCGTTTACATCGCGCAGACACCTTGACACTACACTCGAATGCAACGTGCCACGCGATACTCTACTGCCGAGTCCAGTCCTGTCCACTCCTGAACTTAGGGCTGGCACGGATTTTTATATGATTTAAACTATCCTTTGGCTCCAATTTCACTTGAGGCCAATGTCCAGCGGTAGACGTATACAAGCTGATGATGATTTTCATATTAAACAGTCCAATAAAACATAGAGATTAAAGACTTGCGTACATATAAGCGTTCTGCGGTGGCGATCAGTGTAAGATATGACAGTGATATTTGACGGCGTTTCACAGATCGCCAACTCAGAACGCTTGAATGTGCGCAAGGCTTACGAGATTAAATGTATCTTATAGAAACGTACATAATATTGACTCTTTACATGTTTTCCTGGTTTTTGTTCGGGTTTCCTCGAAGTGATTTCCTCGTTTCTGCCGCTTAAGTGTCCGTATACTTTCTAAAAGAAATTGTAAGAGATCACCGTATTTATGTGGGTATTTATCACGAAAAAAGTCTTATGACTATATCCTATACTTAGGCATTCATAATATAATTATAGAAGACAATTTTAAAGATCGAAGATAAATGGTGGATGGAGGGATCAGAATCTGACTTCCCAAATGGTCTTGCCCTTATCTAACACTGAACTTCAGGCTGATTATGATGATGATAAATGCTCAAGAGAGCAATCCCAGCTTCAGTCGTTAAGCCTTAATGTAGGCCTTAGGGTTTCTAATCTATTTAACCAAATTATAGTATAGCAACCCTAGCCGTACCCTTCCCCCCCTTCTCTCCTTGCCCCTCCCCCCTCGTGTCGACACCATGTGTCGCTTGTCTACGTAATCTGGATGTCCGACGAATGATGTTTCTGTGTCAGAGCGAGAGATGGATGTGGCATTTAAGCTTTACGCTTGTATAAACAACGAGTACAAAATACCCTTTCCAATGTGTCTTTTTCACCCCTCGGTGATCTTTATTTCGTCAAGTTATTTAAATATAATCAATGTAATCTAGAGTATGTAGCAGTAATTTCAAAGAATATATGAGTTTGGAAAATTTCTAAATTTTTTAGGTATCTCGTAACCATACTTAAGGTTTTTTTTTTTAACATTTTTTATTACAACATACAAGCATTACTCTATTCCAAAGTTTTAATTAAAAAAAAACGGTTGTCTGTAAAGTCGGTTTACTGACGATAGTTGAACGTGATAACGTCATAAGAAAATACTGATGGAATGGTTGCATTTTTCAAAAGAAAATTTTAGTTTTACTGAATTGAATTGAATGTGAATGAAACTGAATGATACTGAATGAAACTGAATGAAACTGAATGAAACTGAATGAAACTGAATGAAACTGAATGAAACTGAATGAAACTGAATGAAACTGAATGAAACTGAATGAAACTGAATGAAACTGAATGAAACTGAATGAAACTGAATGAAACTGAATGAAACTGAATGAAACTGAATGAAACTGAATGAAACTGAATGAAACTGAATGGAACTGAATGAAACTGAATGAAAATCCGGACCCGGACCCGGACCCGGACCCAGACTGAACCCTTACCCTCATTTACCCTTACCCACTACCCGACCCAGGCTCGGGCTCAGGTAAATGGAACGACGAAACGACGTAACGACGCATGAGTCATGTTTTTTCGTGCGTGCAGCCGGCTCCATCGATTTATAAGACGTTATCACGTCAAAAAATCTTAGTGAAGTCTATGTATCCTAGTACTAGCAGCTACATCACCGTCACGGTCAACGATTACCTACCTATACCTTAGGTAGGCAAGCCCAAGATTATTGTACATGTTTTTAAAAAAATCGTGTCACGTATACACTCATCAACATTTTTTATTTTTTTATTATTTTATGGATATTCCATTTCGAATTGATTTTCAGATTATTCGAGATTTTGCTCCAACACTAGTTTTTATTAATAAAAATGTCGAACAGTTGTATTTTATTATTATTTATAAACAACACAAAATAAAGTTTCTTTCTATACCTAGGTTTCTAAATAAATTATATCAGTTTTTGTAAAAGTCAACTGAATGTTGAATATCCCTGGACAATGTTGATGTGTGTGTGTGTAGTACAAGCACTGTTATTAGATCACTACGACTTCCTTCACGAAAAGCATTTGCTAGGTAAAAGGACTTCAAATTTGTTCAAATTAGAAGCACTTAATGCATCACAAAAGGTAATGCATCACAAAAGTAAATTTAATCAAAATGCCAGCTCCACGTATCTCCGCTCCGCGTCGTTGCTCCTCGTACTGTTACTTTAATTTCCGCTGTTGGGAGTCAATTGGAGCTGGTTGGAGGCTGCATGCCGCCCTTCTCACTTATTAAGGTCAAACAAAGAGTTTGGATATTCAAGGACAACAAGCTGGAAAAGCTGTTTCTATAATAATTGTTTCTTCTTCTAAATATATAAAACTCTTACGTTACTGACTGACTAACAATCAACGCACAGCCTAAACCGTAAGTCTTAGAAGCATGAAACTTGGAGGATCCTTTTATAGCGTAGGGGTGCACTAAGAAAGGAAATTGGAAAACTATTTCGCTAAGAGACGAAAAAGAGGAAAAACTTTTAAAAGAAAAATTAACACACAGCCTGACTGACGGACGGAGACGGACATTATGACTATTTATACTGAAAAAGTAACGGAAACGGGGCGTAACGGTAACGGGGTGATCGAAGCCGCGGGCAGCTGCTAGTCTTATATATATTGCTTACAATATCAAATCAAATCAAATCAAATATGTATAATATACATATAATGCATTTGTATGCTTACAATAAATTTAGAAAATGCTCATAGCGTTCCTGTTAAAACACATTTTAAGGTTTCCTTTTACCCTCCTTCTGTAATAAGTGCTAAGCGAGACAAAATTCATTTTGTTACTGAAGTACAGACTTGTTTTCCTATTTTTGTTTCCATCTTTTGACTGAAGGTTGAAAGTAGGCTTTATTAGAGTACCCCGCAATCAAAATAATGCTAATAACAAAAAACAGAAACAGTCTCAGGAATCTATTCTCAGGCACGCACGGCACGCACGGCACGGTAGGTATCCCTTTAATCTCTCAGTGCCAGGTATAAATAAACAAAATTATTTAAGCATGTCTAAAGAAAGGTAGTCATTGGTACGTCCAAAATTATATTTGACGCATACCATTATTTTTCAGTAATTGTTTTTCCATACTTGACAGGTGGCAAGTGCATCGTCACTGCTGAAACACTAACTGGTTTCCTCCCGATGTTTTTCTCCACCAATTGAAAACACTGCTATTCAATTAATACTGAACATAATTTAAATAAAGCTTTATTCATGTTTTGAGTGTAAATAACTTCAAACTCCCTTTATAGACAAGTAACAGTCAGCGCTTGAACTGACGCAATGTAAACACACCCCTACGGTCAGAAAACCACTTATATTTTGATAGGCAAGGGCATTTAGATTTAACTATTTACAGTTAGCCTTCCTCGAAGCAGCGCTGCCTCTACCGTGTTTATTTAGTGTTGGTTCTACGTAATGTTGTTACCCAAATCTATACTAACTTACTCCGGAAAAATATCGAAAGCAAAGGACACGAGTACAATGAAAACATCCGTGTGGCTCGAATTCTAGTGAAAATCTCATGTTATTATATTGTACAAATAGAGTCGTACATATTATTTTCAATTGCTCTACTCAACGAAATAAATTTGTTGAGTTTTGGTCAGATCTACATCATGTAACTATGGAGCTTTTTTTATTCTTCTTTGATTCTTTATTCTTGAGAATTCAGTATAGTACTACACACTTCTCATAACTTAGGTTACCTACGTTAAAATTTTTGAAATAACCTGTGGTAAACGGTGTTGGTACAACAATTAATAAAACTTAGATGTATCATTAACTTTAGCCATATGTATTGTGATACTGTTTGTTAACCCTAATAAATAAATAATAAAAAATATTGATTCTTTAGTGATTTTAATGTGACTGGTTTTCTTTGAGATTGATAGAACAATGGGCAAATAACTAATCAAACATTAAGGTCCACTGGCAAAAAATAATGGGTCAAAGTAGTAGTAGCGGCTCTTAGTCGGGAGGTGCCTGGGGGACTACCACCTAACCGCCCGCCACTCGAACTAAAACCGCCCAATTGTAAGTTCAAAGATAGTCGCTTCTGATGGCACCGCCCATGGCCAGACCAAAATAAACTACTTTACTGAAACTCATCATTGGCAAGTAGTACAATCCTGGATCTACACCCTGCAGGCCTACCACAAGCTCTGTCTGGCTCTGTCTGGCTCTGTCTCTGGCTCTGGTTTGATTGTGTGAGTGCTCACCGCAGTGTATTATACTGTGTGTGACGTTTCGACGTAGGATTTATTTAGTCAACACTCACACAGACTTAAAACCAGAGCCCGAGACAGAGCCAGACAGACCTACTGTTTCTGTCTGTCTACAGAAAAAATATTTGATTCTTCACCGTCAAATGACTTCTTGCGATCTGTGGGATGATGGCCCATTGTCTTGCAGTTTGTCGTCACCATTCAAGAGTCTTTATCCTCAGGTTGTTGGATCTACGAGCCATAATGGCCTACCCATTGCCACTTCAACTTGCTAATTCGAAGAGATATTGATCAGAGTATAAAAGGAGGCTTTATTCATTCAAAGGTGTACAAGAGTGTGCTTCAAAGTGATCCATAAGATTCTACTGAATAAAGACCGTTTTGTTTTGATTTGTCTGCTGTTTCCCGCCTCAACCTCTTCAATCGCAAAATCCTCTCTCTATTAGCTGAACAGCGTTAGAGTCATCGGTTTTGTTCATAAAATCGATAATAACTAAATAAATAGTTGCCAATAAACGGTCGACTATAATAATATTTTTAAGCAAAAACCCACTTTACATAAAATTAAATACTGACACAGAAATTATTTGAATTATTGAGATGTTTTAATGAATTAGTAAGCTATTGAGTTGATGTCAGAAAATGAAATAAGTCAAAGTATAAGTATTCGCACACCGTCACAGCGTAGCGTAACTACCCAACTAGAGTTCCGTGATAAATTAGTTTTTCACGTTATAACTATGACGATTTGGAGAATGGATAGCTCGCAGTTAGAGAGTTAAACTATTGAAACTCCCGCCATTATCACCGGTGATGGCCACATCCCTATCTTTATAATTAACAACGAGCTCTACTACTATACACTAGAACAACACTAAAATGCATAAGCTACTTATTCTCAAAACACTGCGCAATAAAATCTACTTAGAATGAATTTAATTTTAAACAATGGAACGTATCTAATTCAACAAAACATTTAATATAAATACGTATAAATTAATTTCTAGTATGGCAACCAGTTTTAATATTGTCCAGCATTTCAAAGTTCCCAACAACGTTTAAATCCTGTATAATCCCGCCACTCCTTTCCCAAACGACAGTTTTGTACAACGGCCATTGTAACACACACACCATACATCGCTGGCTCGGTTCCCGCACTCATACCTACATTATCCAGGACGCGCGGAAATGGACTTTGTTCTAACTTTATTAGTCGGAAGTTAGTTTAATGGAGGCCGGTACACTTGTCGTTTAGGGAACTTAAACTACACGTTGTAACCTTTGCCGCTGTTCAACTTTGAGCTTTACCTTGTTGTCAATAAAGCACAAGCTCGGTTGGTTTTATTTCAGTTGTTGAGAAGAATTATGTCTGTGAAGTCCCTAGCTTACCTTTAAGATGTAAATTGCGTTAATAGCAATTATTGTGAGTAAACAAGCTCCTTAGAAAGTCGTAAGGGCCCCGTTTTGTAATCAAGCGGCCTCTGCTCTCTGCGAGACTACGCAACGCATAATCGTGATCACAATAAATTATACGCATTTTCGGTTAGGTTTAATTAATTGAGTTAGTAATAGACTTTTTCACAAAAATATATTGTAATCCGGAAATAGCATAAATTTGTTTGTATATTTTTAGGGTTCTGTAGCCATATCGCAAAAAACGGCACTTTTATGTATTCGTCATGTCTGTCTGTCTGTCCATTCTTATGTCACAGCCACTTTTTACCGACGCTATAAGAACTATACTGTTGAAACTTGGTAAGTAGATGTATTCTGTGAACCGCAATACGATTTTCACACAAAAATAGAAAAGAAATTTTGGGGGCAGAAATTACCCATACTTAGAACTGAAACTCAAAATTATATGATTTACATTACCATGCAAACTTCCACCGAAAATTGGTTTGAACGAGAGAGTAAGTTTTTTTTTAAGACATCTTATATCGTAAACCGCAATTTACCTTTAATTCAATCAAATCAAATATTAAATTATATGATGTAACTTGCTGCTACGGAAGCCTTCATGGGCGAGTCTGACTCGCACTTGGCCGTTTTTTTGCATTTGATAAACAAGTTCATTTGGTGGTGAAGTTTTCTCCCCTCTGGGACTCAATCTCCCCTGAGTCGTGCGATGCCACAGATAGGTATCGATAATGTCAAAGGCTGGTGCGGGACGTCCATACATGGCACGCTGACCCACTTCGCAACTCAACATGTGTTATAGCACCTTGGTCGTATACGAGGGGATGTGGGGAGAAAGGGGTGGTCAAGGCACAATATTGTTTTATTTCATTTGTAGCTCAAAAAAAAAACTGAACCCATAGGATTTCTTGACCGCCTGTCTATTTTTTACTTTTTTTTTATATCGGGTGAAGGTATCAACTTTAATTTTAACGGTATGAGACCCTAATGTGCTGTTAAAAAGAAATTTTTCTAACTTAATTAATCTATTAGATAGATGGCATTTCATGTATGGGAAAACCCAAAATGAAAAACCATGTGGTACACACTTTCAATAACCTTAATTCGCTGAATATAATGTTCAAATGAAAAATAAAATATATACGCGGAAATGGTATGTTAGCAGTTTCTGAGACAAAGAGAATTGATAGACGGACATCAAAGTGATCCTATAAGGTTTCCATTTGTTCTTTGACTTACGAAATCCTTGAGGAATTTGCAATTACAAATCTATAGGAACCCTTAGAAATAAATGAACCAAGAGAACAATGAAACTATTAAAATCATTATGCATCAGTAAGCACGATGCGGAAATAATGGACATAACGAAATATTTACGACATACAAAGGAACCTCAAATTATTCATCATTTCAATTTCAATCACAGCTTTCATTGCAATACAGCCATCATTTAAACAATTATAACACATCATAGCAGCAGAAGACTAGAAACTAAGGCTCATTAATATATATACCTGAAAATTTGTGTAGATGTCTACCATGGTAGATTCTTTGGTACATTCTTGACAGTTGTATAGGATGGTTGTTAGAGGCATGGCGGAAAAATATTAAACTAATAATTTGTTCACAAAAAAATAAAGGTTTAGAGCTCGTTGACACTGAGTTTGCTTGGAAGTTAATTCCAACGCGTTTCGAAATGGCAACGTGAAAATTAATCTAAAATAAGGTCATCAGAAATTCTGTTGTTTTTAACACCTATTCCTCGCAGATAACCTGTGAGAACTGACGTCAGATTACCAGTGATCCATGAAGTAGAAGGTTCTCGAATGGCGACCACGAACCGGAAGACGAAAAGTAAGACGCCCACCCAGCAGATGGACTGACGATATTGTTAAGATCGCAGGAAGTCGGTGGATGGAAAGAGCTCAGAATCGTTCTTCCTGGAAATGTGTAGGAGCCTATGTCCAGCAGTGGACTTTCCAGGCTGATGATGATGAAGTAACCAAACTTTATAAAAATGGATGAACCATAACACTAGTTTCTAGTTTGTATAATAGTAGTTTGGGTTTGTATAGTCGCTATTAACAGAATGCCCCTTGCTTCGTTAGAAATCTAAGGCTCGGTTTCGCTGATGTCTAATTGCCCAATCAAATATTTGTCAGCTATCGTTAAACACTTATTTTCACCGGCAAATTTTGAGTTAAGCACTGAACTTCGGTGAACGGTAAACCGGCCGCATCAAAAAATGGCTCGTGAGGTTTTTACACGGAAACCAAACGCTCCATTTCATGCTGTCCACCTTGTACCTTATAATTCCAAAAATGAACAATCTAATTCCTAAAATTCAAGAACTACTGCATCGACAAGGCTTACAAGTACTGTAGGCTCTACTGGCAGCACCGTGAGTTTTCCAGGAAAAGTGAATTTCCTCTGCATTTTGTTTTTCTCGGCGGGAAAATCGTTTTGATAGCCGAATGCGGAGTAAGGAATAACTCAAACTTATATTTTCATCAGGTATTTATTTCCTGCATAACCCCCCCCCCATCCCCTGCATGTTCTTGTAACAAGTTTTCAAAGGTGTATTGTACAAATTTGGTGTTCTTTGGTTCCGCTTCCACTGGAAGATCGCATCTTCAAGAGTTTTCAAAATAAAATAATATAATTCAAAGAACACACGCAAAATTTTAATTTATTTTACAAATGCTTTATGACAATGACTTATACATAATACGAGTATATAATGTCTCGATTCGATGCGCTTACCACAGCTTACTGCAAAATATTTTTGATGAATATTATTTCAGCTCAATGATATTACAATACCAAACCACAAAATGTTCACAAAAGCAAATAAAATATGGCAGGTCAAACGTTGTCCCGTTTTCATAAAATCATTTGTGATTATGTATGTTTGTATATAGGGGTTATAAATGTCAACATTAGTATTTTTTTGAAGCTGGCGAAAGATTGTTAGCAGAGAGACAATAGTAGGTGACAATAATTCTCATGCTTGATACACTCAACATGTTTGTTTTTGTTCTTCGACCTACAAACTGGATAAATGGCCGAATAAATCCACATTCAGTGTAAAACCGAACCGATGAATGACAAAAACCGTCTCCAAATATCGGTGGCCGCGGTCGCGCCGCACCGGAGAGGCACAGAGGGCTCATTCAATTCACTACAGTACACATTGTTTATTTACTGTCACTTGGAGTATAATACAGCTAGCCCACTATACTCGTTCCCGCGTTCAGTAGCAAAACTAATTGGCATAACCACCTTAATCTCAATTCTGTTTCATGCGAGCATGCAGCTTTAACTAATTATGTTCCAGTGTTTTCAGCTCTACACGTTTTCAAAGAATAAATCTAGTCAAAAAAAGAGAAGTGCACTTATTTCTATATTAGGACTATCAGCATCATCATAAGACTAAAGAAGTCCATTGCTCAGCAAATCTCATCAGACTTCATGCATCCTTCCAATGACGTCATACGTTTTGTCTTCAGATTCATAGTTACTAGACGTGAACCATACAAATTATTTGGAAGTGATAATGTAACTTTAGTTCTTGGTCCATCTCTCTGCTGTTTTGCTGCTACTTTTGTCAACTTTTAAATGAATTATTTCCCAAATTGTTTTTTAAATTTCTCACTGCAAAATTTTTGATTCACTTATGCTTCTTCTTCTTCTTATCGTGTGACTGATTCTTTCGAACCAAGTGTGGTGAAAGGATTTTAAGTGGTGATCGCTTATGCTAAGTAGAGTGAGCTAGCTGCTCTCTCCGTTCGAGCGAAGGGGTTTACATAATGAGAGAAGACCGACAGGTTGTGTACACACCTTTATGAAATGAACACTTTCAATTAAGCTGTGGCCGTTTGTGACCGAAATGAATTGTAAAGGTGCATGCTCCGGTAAATAGTGGCGCGGGCGAGAGGACGCGTCTGTTTATTTATTTTAAAAACTCATTAGCTTGAATGCTTATTATTGCGCTGTCATTCGAAAATGTATTGCTGTTTATCGTCATCACAATGAAACTTAAAGTAACAGTGAAATGTCACGAATACTCAACAAAACGGGGAGTTATTAATGGTTCTTATTTAATGATTATTATTAAATACACCTATTATTGATGACATTCTGTTAGCTATTAATTAATAAAACTAGTTTGGTAGTTGTTTATAATATAATAAAAATAATACGGAATAAATTTGAATTCTATATTTAATGAAATTGTAGATTTTTATGAATAACATTTTTATTATTTTTCTTTGTTCAGCACTGTTTGACTATACTATGAAGCTAACGTGCAGAATGTGCGATACCTTATAAAAAAAAGTCGATAACATCATAAACTGGGTATCAAAATTGAGCTTCAATTAGCTAATAAGTACCGCTAAAGCTATAGATACTCATTTCAGAAGCTAAAAAGTATTTTACCGTCAGAACTTAATCAAAGTGAAAGTTAGATTTGGAATGTGAAAATACAAATTGCGAGTTCATGTTTTTGTAAGTAATTGGTTGAAACGTTTTGAATACTTGTGCGCAGAACCAACCGGTTCATCGAAACGGGAACGATGAAAACTGATAAAACAATTTTATTTTGATAAAGCTTTCAGAAGAAATAACTTACCAGGGAAGGAATTTGTATGATTTGTATAGGCTAAACACAAATTTTGTCTGTAAAAGGGAGTCCGCAGCAAATTACTGTGACCTTACTCTTCAATCTTTTTAGTGCCAGCATAAATTTCTATTAAGTACCTACCATTTTATACCCGATACATAACATTTGAAAAACATTTAAACATTACATTAATATTTGGCCTTACCTACATACAAGCGTTACACAGGTGTGAGACATTGCTTACAGTAAGCCCTGTCAGCGTTTGACATTATCTGCGGTATGAAGGCAACGATCACTTTGAAACGTTTTAAACCTAGGTAAGTGAAGGTGCTAGTTCCACGCGACCATGAGATGGCAGTTGCTTAAATATTTATTATATAAGAAACGCTTATACGTATAATAAGAGGATTTTTAGAGATAAGCTAATCTTCGATCCGAACACCGAGATTTAGATAAAAACAACTGAAGTTAGTTGTTACGAGACAATACAAGGTGTGGCTGAGGGTGACATTCAATGCATTAACCGTATCCGGTGTCGTATGTTCATTACTCTGGCGCGTTCATTAATTAATTTATTAATTCGCCGCGTAAATGATGATTGAAGATTATTGTGAGGTAGCTGCCCCTAGTACTACTTTATGTTCTCTTCCGTGGGTTCATTTAATACAGACATTGTAGACACACCTTGTACGGTGTTATTTCATGTCATACTCGTAGTGTTGTTCGTGGTGTGGCGAGATGAGAAAACGATAGACAAGACCTGAATGAGACTAGGATAGTATCGTCAAAACGGTTGTCGTGCTGACTATTCAAAAAATATACATGAACTTAGGAACGTAAAAAAGAAATTATAAAACTATTTTTTAAAATTTGCATATTAAAAATCAAATCAATATTGCATATCTATTAAAAACAAAGCTCAGTTTATAAAACACTTCTTTAAAAAATGTTCAGGTTTCTGTATGTAAACCTTTATATTGCACGCTTAGTTTTAAGTAGAATACATTTATAAATTTAACACAATTTTCAACATGTATTTTGCAATAAACACTTCTATGCAATCTAATTAATTATTATATCAATACAATTAATTGTAATAATAATTAATTATTATAACAATCTATTTAATTATCTTCTTTTTGCAATAAACAATTTGACTTTGACTTCTTGATGCCTTGATAAGTCGATATGCAGTACCAAGCAAATTCATGTGAACGTCAAAAGCGATCGGCGAGCACAGTGCGGTCACGTGCAGTAGGTATTCTATCGGAGCCTCGCCCGAGACACTTCATATTTACGACCAAAGAGTATTTACTGATGAGTTATACGCCGAAGGTTCGGACTGAGACTTGCGGCTGAGCGTCTAGCGTTATTAGAATCACTAGGGAGACTTAAACCTCAGCAAACCTCAACTCGGTCCGTACATCACAGTTTGAAGAGTTTACGCCTCTATAATACTACCCATAAACCACGTCCATATAAAACGTTCGGTGTATGTTCAGCTTGTCCAAACCTTCGCGCGGAGCGGCCATAAAATCTTCTTTTATGAGTAATGGTCCAGTGTCATGCCGGTATTTTAAGTCGAAAAAAAATCACTCACTTTATTCGTATTTTGAGACAGGGTCTATACGTTTCTATACAGTTATTACTGTGTAGGTCCACTAAGTCATCTTAAATTATTGATATTTCGTATTTTGACAACAACCATATGGAACGGCCCAGCTGGCAAGAGGAGACGAGGGAGACTACATGAAAGATGGCAGAACAACATATCCGAATTGGCTGCAAAAGATCGGACGAAGTAAGCGAAGGAGAGGAAATAATGGAGACTTTTGATGGAGGCCTACACCCGTCGAAGGGTCCTTAGTTAGTTTTTATAAAAATATAGATATATAAGTTATTTAAAATAAGTATGGAGTAAAGGATTTTTCATTTATTTATTATTATTTGGACATTAAAGCAAATGATGTTTTAGAAAATTCTCATTCCATGTGTTGAGTAAAACTTGTGCATGAAGATTCGGGTGTCGGCTCACGTCGGTTGAAACAGCAAAAAGTTGGCTTGACCTGTGTGTAGCGGAAACTTTCAGGAAACGGGTTAAAGTGACCTTCCTCGAGTTTTAATGAGTGTCATTGTCGGTGTAGGATTACAGAGCCCTGACGTTTTACATACATTTTCTGGTTTTACAAAAATGGGGACTTAATCCACTAATATTGCGCCCCTAGGGCCTTATTAATAATCCTGGCGTAGCGTTGGACTAGTTAATCCGTGTTTTGTCTCTTGCATTGACATGCAATTGTCAACTCGAACAAATGTGACAAAGCACGATTTAACTACTCCAGCGTTGCGCCAGGATTATTAATAAGCCCCTTACAGATCAAGCTTGATAGGCTTTACCAAGGTATTTTGTACTTTAACAAGGTCAATGCGTGACTGCTATACGACCTAAAAATGTCAACTAGGTTCATAGTTCAGAGCAGCGTGCGAACTGGCGTTCATACATTCTTACTAAGCTCCAACATTATTTCCAAAAAATAAATGTATACAAAACAACTTACAAACTTTGCTGATCGGGCGATGATAATTATTGGAAATTTCCCCCATAATGTTATACAGAACATATCAAATCGACATCAGCTCCTTCACATCCAATTAGATCGTCGTTTAGATAATACAATTGAGTGTACGTTTATGTAAGTACTTGCGCATAATTTTATTTACAAGACTTCAGATATCTATGTTTTTCTGCAGTTAATAATGAGGATAATTTAGTTGAGCCAATATAAGACCTTCAATTTGATAGCCATATTAGTTGGCAAACCTCGCAGTATTAAATCATTAGTCATAAAAACTTTACTTCAAAACCTACTGCCCGATGCATAAATCTCAAAAACTTAAAACCAAAAAGTACAATTGAAGTTCTTTAATTAAAACGTCACAACTATCCCCGTTCTAGAGAGTCGGGGATTTTTCCCCGCGCCGTAACTCAGCGGCCGGCCGTATATCATATGCGGTCATCTGAGATGCGAGGTGCGCTATAAATTGCTCTGGATGCCTGTGTCTGGCTCCGACCTACCCCTTTGTTCCTGTTTCGGCTGAGAGGTCATCTTACTCTCTAGATATATCTACTAGAAGGAATAACACTGATATAACACAGCACGAAAGATATTGAGTTAAAAAAATGCTCCAGTAAGTCCTGTGTTTCAAATTGGTGCCCTGTAAAATTTCAGACACCATGAGGCTGTATCCATTTTCATGGGTCAAATGAGCCTGCGTTAAAGGCTAAAATTTGCTATTTTTCAACACCAGGTGGGATGTTCCAAATTGTTGTCACACAAAAACACCCACACAACCTTTTGCGCGAGTAACGAGTAAACGATGAAGCATGTATGTAATCGAGTTGTGTTCCAATCGAATCCGATACGGAAACAAGCCAAAATGGAAAATTTCATAAGATTATTTGCATCAAAGGATTTTCAAAGGACGACAAAATGTATTTCCTCGAAACTGCTTTCTGAATTGTATTTATTGAAATCAATAGAACTGTCGGGTTCAGTAAGCAATTCGACATGATCTCACGTCGGAAAACGTCGAGTAATCAACCAGCATTGGACCCCATTGAAGAGGGTCACATTACCTGCCAGGCAGTTGTGGCCTGGCCTTTTGTACTTTAGTAGGAAATTAGGTGTTATTGTGACTGATTGACAGTTCAAAAAATAATATTAAAGCTGGTTTTACATTACACATCAGAGACTTTAGCACGAAAGGACACCCATGTCAGGAAGAGAATACTTAAAACAAACGTGATTTTATATTATTAGGTAGAATATAATCCACGATAATTTTCATATTACTAGTAGCCAAGCTTTTAAAGTAATTACTTGCGTCAAAATTTTAGTAACTTAATTAACCTTCTTCCAATTGGTAGTGATTTAGATCAGTTGAGTTGGTAGTTTGTTCGCCACTAAGCGCATCTGATGTTTTTAGTGTAATTAGAAAAAGAAGATTTGACTTTGAAATTGAATAATCATGTGCTTTGCTCGCAAATAAAACAAAAACTAAATGAGTTTTAACATACACCAGATATCTTTAGGTTAATGGAGTGCTTATGAGATCTTAAGGTTAATTTACTGGCTCGGGGGGATCGTGAGCTTTAATAGATTTTAGTTTAAAAAGTCTGAGCTGAAGGCATAAGCATTCAGTTTGTTTTTCATTGAGGTTCCATTCATAGTCTGAAAAGTTGGAACTAGTCCCTGACAAAGTCGCTGCATGAAATATCGTAAATTTCCGAGAAAATTACCAAATAAAACCAGATTAAACGTAATTACTTTTCCTACACGAGGACTAGTATTCGATATAAGTTCATTGATTTTATATTTTTCAAAAAGAGAAGAAGTGCGAGCGAGAATTTGTTTAATAGTTTTCAGTTTCTTAAGTTATAATAACAACGTCAACAATTACAATAATCTCACCTGACGATAATGATGATGCGGCAATAGTCAAGAGTTAATAAAATTACGGGAATCACTTTGAATTTTCATAAAAGGTTCGTGAATCTAGACTAGCCACAATAACGATCGTAAGATAGCGGTTAACGGTATGCGTCAACTAACTATAAACATCTTAAAAGAGATTTAAAGATAAACTTTCTGCATAGAAAAAATACGTCTACAGTGAGAGAAAAATAGTAAAGACTGATGTTTTTATGAATCACCTAATAAGGTTTTCATCCATGGCTTAGTTAATTTTTAGGTTCCACGATATGCTGGTTTTCTCACGATGTTTTCCTTCACCGTTTGAGAGCACTGGCATAGTGTACATAAATTTTCACCAGATAGCTGATCTAATATAATTTTTTTTCTGTAAATACAGACTTAGAATACAATATAACACACGGACAGAGAACAAACATCTGTGTTGACCACACAAATATTTATTGTTCTCGGTGGAAATCGAACCCACGACTATAGGTTCGGCAGGCAGAGCTTCTACCAACTGAGGTGAGAGGCCAGTATAAACTCCTTAAAGATCCTTAAAGTTGTCTAAAGATAAGTATTATCATAATAAAAGAGCGTCCACCGTTTTCCCGGAAACCACAGCTAAGAGTTGACCACCGGCACTGGCTCGCTTCTCTCGCCTCCAACTCGAGAACATTCGACGCGATGCTCTTTGACTCCACAATAAAATCGGAAGCAACTCGCAAAAGCATATTTGTCCAAAGGATCTCTATTCAATTACTCAGGGGGTTGGAGTAACTTTCGGAAAAGGAAAATGTATGCTGTCGTAAAAAAACTATTGTGTTCCACACACAATGTACTCAATGTGCGATCTGTACTTTAAATAATTACTTTTCTATGTTACCAAGATTAATATAGATGCAAAGTCCTCTGTGTAACAGAAAATCCTAGTGTGGGGTCAAGACTATGTATATAGGTGCCTATTATTATTTGTTGACTAATGTATTGTAGTCTCTGTCTTCAATGTCTACACCTTAGTTTATGTTACAAGTACTATGTATTAGCCTTAATTGTACGTTACCATTTTTTTTTATGTCATAGCAGGCAGACGAGCAGACGGGCCATCTGATGGAAAGTAGTCACCGTCGCCCATAGACACCTGCAACACCAGAGGTGGTGCTGATGCGCTGCCGGCCTTATTCCACAACTTACTCGTGCGTGGCAATTTGAAATTTCCGAGTTTGATAGACTCGCCTTTTGAAGGACCCCATGTCGAAGCTCCGAGGGAAAACCGCAGAAGGCAGCTCATTTCACAACTTACTCGTGCGTGTGTTAATTGTTTACAATTAAATAAATAATAATAATAATTGCTAGATGGAACAGAATAAAGTTATGATGGCATGTCTCTCTGTGATATAGGGTGTATTTTTCTAGATTCTAGATAATTAGAATTTTATTTTCTAGATTTTTTTTTAGATTCCCGTCTAGGACTAAACAGTACTCATGGGTGTAAGCGCAATTGGTGGTAGCCCCAAAATAGAATATGGATAGAGGAGGCAACATCTTCCATGGATGTACTAAGAGGTGATGCACTTATGAGAGCACACCAGAGCGTAATGTAGCATTTATACACCCATCATTGTGAATAGTAATAGAACTTTGAAATTTCTTCAAAAGACCACTTCTGCTGTAAGGGATAAATAACACGATACTCATAGTTAGATGAGAGCGCGCGATCGACTTAGAACAAAAGGATTGAAACGTGGCGAACCATTCGATAACTGTTTTAATATTTATCCGGAACCAGCTCAATGCTCTGAGCCCCTTTTGTTCTGTTTACTCATCGGCTTTCTTATAATGTTTTACTTACTTCCGAAAACGTTATGGAACTTTGGAGAGTTTGCGCAGGACTTACCTCCAGTTGAGATTTTGATATTATGGGTACCTAATCAATTCAGAATAACTCTCGTGATTTAACTAAATAATTCTTTGTGTTTTTAACCATTTACTTGATGGTGGTCGAGAGCAGTTTTTTTATTATTAGTACCTTTTTTTGTTTCATCAACAAAAATATACCCAACCTGATGTTAAGTGGTGGGAACGCGCCCTACAATGCTCTGTGTCCATCAGCTTGAGCATGCGTGCGAAAGAGAGAAAAAAACACATAAATCGTCAAATATTTGAAAATCAGCTACTGAATACTAAACTAGAAAAGTACGCGTGTATTAAAACGCATAAGATTATTTTTTAATGTAAAGAATTATTGAATAACAACTTTCTCCACCTATCCATTAACCTTCAACTATTCTGAGAATGCGGCGCGGTATGGTAGGTAGCTGATTTTAATAAAATATTGCTTCTATTGGTGGTTATCATTAAAACGCTCACAGCTGTAATCTGAGCTCATTAAAAAACTACTTATCCGTCAAAAGTGAAGTGAGTGGGGGAATTTGTATGCTGGTGTACCAACACTAACGAACAATGGCGAGTGTAGCTAGCTCTGTTGAAACACAGTGCGGGTATTTTTATAGAAAATAGGTCCTTATAGTTGGTATAGATCCTGACATAGATTGAATACCTACAGTCCCCGCCATAAAACGATGCTCATCTCAAACAAAAACGATTGAAAAATGAGCGGATATAGTCCGGCAGTAAAATAAACATCAAGTTATGTTCCAACCATTGTTGAAGATTCCATATGCCTTATGTAATAAAAGCTTGGATGTCGGTTTGTTTATTCATTCCGAATAGCTAATAAAATATTATGGCGTCACTGATACGTGTTCGAGAAATATTTCATAATGCGGGGAATATTCTTTCTCAGAACGGATAGATACAAATTGAAGTGCGTTTGCTATCTATCCGTAGGTTGACTACACAAACAGAAAATGTAAAATGGGGCTTATCTCCATAATATATTCGATAAAGTGCGAGTACCTTTACCTTGAAGTTAAATCTGTACCCGCTGAGTTTGTTGCCTTAATATTAAAGGTTTCTTGAAAGTAGTCTATTAATCTCAATATCTGCCTCATAAATACAAATTAGCAAATCTCCGTCATTGTAATTAGTTTAGCGGAGTCGGTGAAGCGCTCAAGCCTCTAGGATCAGATTGTGAAACATTACAAAATAATGAACCAAAAAAAACATTTCTACCTAATCCCCATATAATTAATTCTCCGGAGAATATGAAAAAGTTTCGTTAAGTTGGAAAACGAATAATGGCTTGGAGCCACAAGAGACACTCCATTCCACTCCGCTGTCTAATTTGTTTCCAAGTTTTGTTCACATTATTTCTCTGTCTGTCTTTACAATTGAAATTGTATTCAATTGTAAGGGCGAGAAACAATGTCAGAGATGTTCCTTGAATACTGTCACTGAATTAAGGAATCCTTCGCTTGACCTATATTCAGAATGGATTGATTCTCCAAGTTGCGCAACAATTCATCGTTGGCAGCGAATTGCCTCGCAGTCCATTGACGCGTGACAATTAACGACATATTTTGTTATGCTCCCTTTGTGCGTAATGTGCGTGAAATATTTTGCGATATGCGAAAGTTTGGAGGGAACGTCATTACTCACATTGGATGAATGGCGGATAAGTTATCGAAGGAGGCTCGGGAGGCTCGTACGATGTACGAGTAGTAAAATACTGTCGCAACAACGGCTTCTACATGTTTTAGCTAAAAGGAAATTGTTTTGCTCGACTTGTATTTTATTGTAGGTTCTGTAATGCAATAAACGGTTCTTTTTCTTTTATACTTCATCTCTGAAGTACTAGTTTAGTGACTCAGTAAAGAACACTCGCAGTCGTTCGCGGTTTCACCCGCGTGGTCGCTTTTTACCCCGTTCCTGTCAATTTTTCGGATTAAAAGTCTATTTTGTTAATCCAGGTTAAGTTATTATATTTATGCTAAGTTTCATCTAAATCAGTTTAGTAGTAAGCGCGTGATTGAGTCATTAAACATCCAAACAGCGAAACTTTCACATAATAAGCAGGTTTACAACCGTAGAAGAATGAGTAGATGTTCAAACTGCTCCTCCACTCTCTGACAGTCTTCTGTCACTCTCACCTAGAAGTCAGCCAGTAAAAGTTTCAGTATAAGCGTATCATACTCTTACTTATAATATAGTTATAACACGGGAACTTTCAAGAAGGCCATTACCTAAAGAAGAGGTCTTAAAGTGATAAAAAAATGTATACAATACATATTAAATTACTATGTTAATGCAAAATTATACGTATTATTTATATACAAATGTATTTAGTTATTTTCTAAATTTGTAAACTACCATAAGTACGTGTTGTTTAATGTTTGCAAGTATTTTAAGAACTTGGTATTTATCAAAATTAAAAATAAATTACTTACCTATTAATCAGTATCACTTGCGCAAACACAACACCTGTCACTTCACTAAAACCAGTTATTAGAGCACTTTGTTACCTCACTTATTCCCTTTATTGAATGAGTTTGTCAACACAGGCACTGCCTTATCATCCGTCACTCATCACTGGAAGCGGTCACATTTATTATGTCATGATAACTCGTCCCGGTTGTGTTGTGGCGCCCAACGTGGTGCGGACGCGAGCGTGTATGACGCGCGACACGTGCGAGCGCGGCGCCGTCCGACTCGTGACTGGCGCCGCGCACGCCTGGGCCCGGCCGGACCCCCCACCTCACGGCCCCTCCCGCTGCAATTCGGCACACAAAAAGAATCACATCAGAAGAGAAAAACGTTTCTCTGTCACTGAGCTTCAATAGACCTTTCACCTCGTGCTAAGTGCTGGTCTTTTAGTTATTAGTCCCTAATGAGCCTCTCGCCTTTTTTGATTTGTCGGTCGGAGCAAAATTGAAGCTGTATTCGAGAGATGAGTGATTTTTACATTACAAATTACACACTTGAAGATCAAAAGGGAGGTTCAAAGCGATTTTGCTGTTCAACTAATATTTTTTCCGCTGTTGTTGTTTTTATTTCCTTTGGAATTTCCGAGAGTTTAATTTAATTGTGTACAGTAGGCTGAGTAACAATTAAATGTAATTGTATGATGAAACATAAAGTTTACATCCATTTAAGCGCTAATTTTGGAAATATTATACGATTAAAACACAATCATTACAAAACGACTGTCAGGCGTTCAATATTATTGTACAATGTGACATTTTTGGTATATAGTGGTCATATGGGATAATATCAACAATTGGTTGTTTTCATTAAAAAATAATTTTATAAAAATACTAGCTGCCTGTCCCGGCTTCGCACGGGTGGACATTTATTTTTTAAACACACAAATATAGCCTTTGTTACCCAAGGTGAACCTACGTCCAGCAGTGGACTGATATCAATTGATGATGATGATGAAAGAACATTCTATAACGTTTAGGGGCACTATTTTCTAGAACATTTTGTCCAAATCTAGAATTCAAAACCGTTTGCATGGGTATATTTGAGTATTCTAGATAATTCTGGATTACTAACGTTTGGATGCATTCCGGATGCTAGCCGAATAATTTCATTCTTCGAATTAAATTTGATCATTTCAGAACCTCAAAGACGTTCTTTCCTCGTCAAAGTCGAGAATTTTCTGAAAAATCCCTAAGCGATAGAAAGGGATAGACATATATAAGTCCCTACGTGATAGAAAGGGATAGACATAGATTTCGAAACTTTTGCCCCCTTTAAATTAATAACACCTAAATATTGAATATAAACTATCCTATATTTTAAGTCCGACCATATTTTAGGCAGTTGCAAAATTTTATCGAAATCCGTTCAGTAGTTTCGGAGTTTATCGCGTTCCAAATTGTGACACGAAAGATTTATATATATAGATTGAGGAACCGTTACATTATTTTCAACTCACACTAACCTTCCAAGGGAAGAAAGTCAACGGAGCTTGGTAAAGCCTTTGCCATTAAGTGGTGCGTTGCTTTATACGGCGGAAGAGAAGTGACGTAGGTACGAGTGTGTTCCACTTTATAGTAGTGATTGCATCTGACATTAACTGACTAGGTTATGGGGTAGTAAAGGGTTGTGGCTTGCAAGTTATATTAAATTAGTTTTTAATGCAGCATACTGGACTCTTGGGAAAAGATTGAGTTAAATTATTACAAAACAAAAGTGGTGTTTTAGTAGTTTCCTGCAAAAATACCTTTTTTCAATAGACGCGTGTGTGGTAGCTTTATGTAACCGCTCAACATCAGGTTGGTAATCAAAACTATAACTCTCTACTTTTATATTTTAACATCATGAGACCAGAATTCTCAAGGGTAACGAAACCTGATAAAGCATTTTTTCAATCTGTTAGAAAGAATCTGCGTCGCGAGGGAGTTTCGGAGCTCATTGCTTTGTTGGGAAACTGCTAACTTTTAATTGAATACAACCGCAATAAACTTTTTCTAGATAAATTGGAAACTGGTTTAGATGAAAAATTTTAAATATCAAGACTGGCTGAGCTATGGAGCGTGGAACCAAAGTGTTGATAATATGTTTAAATTCACATTTTATTTGCATAATTTTATAGGTACTATACATTCCAATTTAATAAAGAACAACCGGTAAACGGTCAGAAACTAATTTTCTTATCTCATTTTCTATCTCGCTACGAGACGTAGCTCTACCAGCGTAGTACTACTACTCGTAGCACTACGCCGTAGCCCTACGGCGTAGCGCTACGGCGTAGCTGATAAAAATGTTCAAACGAAGCTACAAAGAGCCCGCTGCACCAACACGCGATTTCAAAGAGAACCTTCAGAACACAGTAATATTTCAGAACGAGAGCCGCGGCACCTCACTTATCTTCGATTCTTACTTTTTGTAACCATTTACAGCTTTATTTACAACTTTATTGACATCGCGATGCGGTTGAAAATCGTTTGATTTGGAATGTGTTTCATGCTGTCAGGTTTCCCGGCGAGAAAAAAACGTTCTTGGTTGTTCCGGTTAAGGTTTATTTTCGTGTGTGCGAGAATTGGTATCAATTTCTCACCTACACGATTCAGTATCGGCTCTTTTCACGCCTTTGTTCGTAATGTTCATTACGTATTCTCTCTACTGATATCGAGGTTAGATATAAATTTTATAGGTTTTATTGCAAGGCTTCTATTGTGCTGAGGATTTGTTTTGGGTGCGTTAACTTGTTGTGACGTCGATGAATACTTTACTTTGTTTATGTTAAAAGATTTGTGGCGACATTGTTCTATTTATCTTTTATACTTGGATGTTAAATTCTATAGAAGCGTAATCTTGTTGTTTGAGTTATAACTCGCAACTTTATCAATGTCAGCGCACTCCTATTGCAACATCAGGGGGTGTTGTAAGTGCACTCTATATTTTAGGTTTAAGATATTTATTTTTAAGCTTAAAACGTAGATAAACAGATCTATAAAATAAACTAAAAAAATCAGATAAACAAAAAAAAAGGATTATTTTGAACTGTTTCTTAAAATCTACGCGTTTAGCGCAGATTTTAAGAATCAGTTCAAAATGATCCTTTTGTGTCTATAATAGTTTGCTTTGTATTAACACTCAACATTTACTGAATTCTTTAGTAAGCGTTCGTTTATTGTTACTAAGTTCGTGCGACATAAAACAGCTCACGAGTAAAATCAAAGTGCTAACACCATATTTATACAAAACATTGCTAAAACCGGGACCCCTCACAGCTACGGTATTCGAAGGCTCACTTCAACTCACGTGAATTTGGTGACGACATACATGAGTCACGGAAACTTTTCTACAGATGCGTTATCTTTATTTATTAACTCTTCTATTATAGACCTATATAAAATAATAGACACAAAAATATAATGATATCTCCCGATTCTGATCCCTCCGTATGACATATATTACGTGTACCTAACTTCAGCAATGTGTTTTCCAGTGGGGTGATTGCAATAACAACCTTGTTGCATCTGTCAGTTTGACATTGTTTTAAGCTACGATTATAAAGAAACTTATCTTTGACAAGGAACGATTGCAACAACACCAAATGCTGACGCAATAAGCATGGCAAATAGGAACTCCATTTTGTATTATGAGTGTGGCAGCAGAAAGTCAGGGGTTGATAAATTATGGCAACAAGATACTTAATCGCTGTCCTCTTTTTCTCTATTTGTCAGTATCGTTCATTTGTTAATCAAGGTTTCGATAGCAACAGAATATCAAACACCCGGCTGTTGTCCACAATTAGAAATTCATCAACCTTTTTACATTCCTTTCAAAAGATTTGCATTTACAAAACTGGGAATGTCATATGAAAAAATCGTTTCCCTAGGAGTGGTAGAGTGAAATACCGCAGCAGGAATGACAGCGCGCCCAACACGCGTATTCAAGAGAACGGGACGCGCCCATTACTTTTTATATTATTATCGTACACGAGCGGATTGAAAGCAAACAGTTAATTTTGTTTATTTAATGCGGAGAGCGATACTATCTGCTGAACAAATTGCGTTAATATGTGCTGTGCAAAGTTACATTTGAAATTCATAAAAGATAACTGTTTTTACGTAAATAAATGTAAAACGTACGCGTAACCTGTTTTGGCGCTGAATGAGTACTGTGCACGGAAAATGGCAAAAAAACTGTTTATTTGAACAATACAAATTGTATAGATAGTCAAAGTAGTTTTTGAGAAAAGTGAAGTAGCAACATAAGGCCCACCTGATGATGAACGGTTTCCTGAGAGAATCGCTTAACAGGAAACGTTCCTCTGGCTAAAACAAATGCATTACTACACCACACGTAAGAAGTAGAACTTTTTGTAAAGGGCTCGTCCAGGGAAATACTACTACCATGCCTAATTCTGCCGTGAAGCAGCATTGCTGCGTTTCGGCAGAGAACAAGCATCTGTATCACCACACAAATATTTTATCGCGGTGGGGATCGAACCCACGGCCTACGGCGTGGAAGGCAGGGCTACTACCAACTGAGCCGTGGCGCCTGTAAGAAGTCGTAGTACTAACTCTTGCACAAAGAGACGTGCGCTTACACAGAGAGGTACATACTGGAGGCAATTAATGTACTTTCTTAATATTTTCTCTCACTTTTCCTCAAGCAGTTTATTTAAATTAAGTAATTTCAAGACTTTGGAGTTCCAAGAGTTAATTATGTTTGGTTCTCGTACGAATACATTTCATTTTAATTGCGCGAAAGTTCAATGTTATTTTTGAATACCAGTTACTGTAATAATATATAGATAGCAAACATACCTAAAACTCAGCACAAAACTTTTAACTGGCCTCTCAGCTCTGTTGGTAGTAGCTCTGCCTTCTGCGCCGTAGATCGTGGGTTCAATCCCCACCGAAACCAATATTTGTGTGGTGAACAAAGATGTTGGTTCTCTGTCTGGGTGTTATATTGTATTCTAAGTATGTATTTACAAAAAAATAAGTACTTTTATCAGCTATCTCGTTTCCATAGTACAAGTTCTGCTTAATTTGGGGCTAGATAATTGTATGGATTGTCAAAAAAATATTTATTAACTGTAAGTTTTGAAATATAAAAATCGCGGAATCTCTGTTGCGGTAGTCCTTCCCTCGATTAACCCCTTGCCTTCTCTTTGGCTTGCACACATTTAGGCAATCTGCGATGGTGATTAATTTCAGCATAGGGTTTTGCATACATCCGCACACACGGCTACGGGACGTGACAGTGCCATATTCGACAGCGGTGCACTGATCGCTATCGCAGGCGATCTAGATGTGCATAAGGCACCAAGACTTCTACTACTGCATACCACAGTTCTATCATTGTTTGATTACTAGCATTGGCTCGCGTCTTCACTCATATGTAACCTACCTAGACGACCTACTTAAGCTCTGCGTTCTGCGGTGGCGATCAGTGAAACTCTGTCAAATATCGCATTATTGAATCTCGTGGCTGTATATGCAAATTGACCACCCACTTACAAACGATCGCATACATGATATAAGGGTGATTATTCAAGCAGTCGTTATAAAATGTATTGTTTTGAAAAGTAATTACTGTAGGATCAAAAACTAGCGAGCTGAGTTAAGCAGGTTATATCAGGTTATAGGAGCCGGCGACCGCTCGCTTATTAAATAACTTCTAGTCAAGTAGTCCCGGACTTGGGAACTTGTTATTTACTGCAATTTTATTCAGCAAAGTTCATAGTTATACCGAATAGCATACCGGAAGACAGAGCGTATAGGAACTTGGCCCACGCGATGGACCGATGGCATTGTAAATATCAATATTGCGGACGTCCCACATAACACTATCTAGCCCAAAATTAAGCATTGTAGATATTTTTATGTCTCCCACGATACAGGCTAGTCCTAGTGCGGGGTCCATTGTTCCATTTGAGTTCCGTTGCGTACGCGCCAGCGATCGGACGCGGAAGTAAAGATGTCGACCGCGACATTAAAGTGTACGCAGTGTAATATCGTCATTAACGAGCTACTTTGTTTTGTTCAAAATAAAATAGATGTTTTAGATGAAGAAAGTTTAGTAAGACTAGTTGTGACGGCTTTCTCAACAGTGGAAATAAACGCAGCGAAGGATTTGCTGTTCGCGTCCATTTCTACTACCCTCAGAAATGTTTCACGGCGTAAGAATAAAGAACAAAAGGACGTTGAAGATATTATCTGCGCGTTGAAGAATACAGAACCGGATAATACACCCATTTTTGTGGCCTGGCAAATACACAAACTCCCTCCGGTTACATTTAACAGTATGGATGCAACGAAAATCTTGAAAGACATTTTATTGCTGCAATCAGAAATAAAAACGGTAAAAGAATCGTATGCAACAAAAGAACAGCTGAGTTGTCTCAGATCTGAGGTAGATAACATGAGATTTGCATCGCTAGTAAACATTGATAACGTGAATAGTAGACGTGGCGCTTATTTGTTGGACAGTGGACCTACTGGCATCCTAAACTTCTCAAGCACCTCCACAGCAAAGACTAGCACTCCAGAGCGGTGTATGACAACGAGCGCAGAACAACAACATGCAAACGTTTTGTTGCCTCAGCCGCTATCTGGTGTCACAGAGAAATGTACAAAAGTTTGTTTTGCACCTTATCCCGTTACTAATAAGTTAGCGCAACCAGAAACAATCACTTCACGTTTGCAAACCGATGCCACTATCTCCGCCCCGGTATTGATACCTACTATGACAAATACGAGCGGAAACCAGTTTGCTATGCGACAACAGCTGCCTGCGCCGCCGGCTATTACTGCAAACGATGAAAATAGTCGTTCGCGCGCTAGTGATAACACAAACAAAACTATGGCTGAAACACTGCAGCAATCAGGTGTGTGGAAGCCTGAAACACCGAAGCAAGAATGGATTGAGGTGCAAAGAAGAAGGCACAGAAACAGAACGGAAGGAATAACGGGAAAGGCTACTGTAAAATCAAATGATAGATTTAAGCCGGCCGATATAAGAATACCTTTGTTTATATCAAATGTTCATAAAGACACGCAAGAAAGTGATATTGTGGATTTCATCTTTTCTAAGATGAGTGAGAATGTGATGCTGCAGAAAATCAAAATGAAAACAAAGCGTGAGTATAATGCATACAAAATGATGGTTACCAGGCATAAACTAGATTTGTTCCTGAATGATGAGATTTGGCCAGATGGTGTAACATGCCGTCGTTTTATGCCTTATAAAGATCCCGATCAGATGAGAAACATACCTAATCATAATGTGTAGTACAACTATGGTAACATATAATTGTAAAAACATAAAGCGCTCTGTGGATGGTATAAGGCAGCTATGTAAGGTTGCGGATATTATTGCGCTGCAAGAGACGTGGCTACTGCCGACTGATCTACCATTTTTAGCGGCCATAGACGAAGACTTTGGGAGTACTGGAACATCGGCGGTGGACACCAGCACTGGTATCCTGAAGGGCCGACCCCATGGCGGAGTTGCGCTTTTATGGCGCAAAGCAATATTTCAGTGCGTGTCGGTGATACCGTGTGCTAATCCACGTATTTCAGCTATCCGGCTAGCTACTAACAACCAGCCCGTGCTTGTTCTCAGTGTGTATATGCCTACTGACTGTGAAAAAAACCTATCTGAGTTTACAGACTGCTTGAGCGCGATAAGTGTAATAGTAGATGAAAATAGTGTAGAATCCGTGTTTATCCTTGGAGACTTTAATGCGCACCCTGGTGAACCTTTTTACAAAGAACTTCTGGATTTCTCGGCTGAACAGGACTGGATCTGTGCGGACATTAGTAAGCTTAGTTTATCATCAAATACTGTGACTTTCATAAGTGATGCACATGGAAGTTTGCGTTGGCTTGACCATTGTCTTGTAACGCAGGCTTCGTGGCCGTGCGTAGTAAATACCTACGTTAAAAACGATGTTTATTGGTCCGATCATTTCCCGTTAGTAATAGAGTGTAATCTAGATGTAATTAGAAAAAAGTACGTTCCTAAAACATTGTTTTATAATAAAATCCAGTGGGGGGAGAGAAGTTCAGACCAAATTAGTATATATAAGGAGTTCTGTAATACTAAATTAAAAAATATACACTTTCCGTGTCAGTTTCAGGAATGTGGAGGGAAATTCTGTGACAGTACCCAACATAAAAGTATTATAGAGAACATGTATACAGATTTAATTAACATACTCTGTGAAGCTGCCCAAATTAGTTCAACTAGTAAAAGAACCACACGTAAAAAGGTAGTGGCGGGGTGGAATAGACATGTAAGCGAATCTCACTTGAATGCTAGGATGAAATTCAATTTATGGGTGTCCTACGGTAAGCCACCAAGTGGTGTCATTTTTGATGAAATGGTACAGGCACGTAAGTACTTTAAAGGTAAACTTAAATGGTGCCAAAACCATCAGGAACAAATCAAAATGGACTTGATGGCAGCACACCATTCAAAGGCCGATTTTAAAAGTTTTTGGAAATGCACGAATAAGTTGAATGCCAAACCTGGCATTCCAGTGAGCGTCGATGGTGCGTCAAACCCTATAGATATAGCAAATATATTTAGAAAACATTTTGCAGTGCAGTCTCCTCTTGGACAACCAAGTCGGGAGTTCGATGCTGGGTCGCGGGATGCTCAAGTATCTACCCTAGTTCTCGCCAAGGACATAAGAGACGCGATTAAAAGAATGTCAGGAGGGAAGTCTCCGGGGCATGACGGGCTCAGCATCGAACATCTGAGGCATGCTGGTTTTCATCTTCCGCGAGTACTAGCATTATTTTTTAATATTTGTATAAGTCATTCGTACTTACCTCATAACTTGATGCAAACTCTGGTGGTACCCATTGTTAAAAATAAGACTGGGGATGTCTCAGATAAATCAAACTATAGACCCATATCACTGGCTGCGGTTGTGGCGAAGGTATTTGACAGTGTGCTTAACACTTATTTGAGTAAGCATCTTAGGTTACATGATGCTCAGTTTGGGTTTAGACCCAGTCTTTCAACCGAGACTGCCATTTTTAGTCTTAAGCACACTGTAAAGTATTATACGGATAGACAGACTCCAGTCTATGCGTGTTTCCTGGACCTATCCAAAGCCTTTGACCTTGTCTCCTACGATATTTTGTGGCAGAAGCTTAGGGACACGGGCTTACCACCAGAGCTGGTTTCGATTTTTCGGTATTGGTACCTAAACCAGGTAAACCGTGTGAGATGGGCAGGTGAGTTTTCGGAGTCGTCCAGGCTGGAGTGCGGGGTGCGGCAAGGGGGGTTAAGCTCGCCCTCGCTCTTTTGCCTGTACGTGAATGAGCTGATCGAGAGACTGAGCAGCATGCATGTGGGCTGCTTCATTAACGATGTGTGTGTAAACAACCTCAGCTACGCCGATGATATGGTGCTGCTCGCTCCATCAATCAGTGCACTTCGAAAGCTCATCGCAGTGTGTGAGTCGTTTGTGACTGCTCACGGGCTCAGTTATAATGTAAAGAAGTCGGAGGTCATGGTTTTCAAGGCTGGTGCCAAATGTCCTACTTTTGTTCCACCTGTGTTACTGAACGGAGTGCCACTTGTAAGAGTGCATCAATTTAAATATTTAGGACATCTGGTTACCGAGGATCTTAGAGATGATGCTGACATGGAAAGGGAACGCAGAGCATTGTCAGTCCGAGGGAATATGCTGGCACGCAGATTTGCGCGTTGTACAGATGCAGTGAAAATCACTCTATTCAAGGCATACTGTACTTCGCTATACTCTGCGAGTCTGTGGACCAGCTATACCCAAAAGACTTACAATGCTTTGCGGGTCCAATATAATAACGCATTTAGGGCACTGTTGCGGCTTCCGCGTTACTGTAGCGCGTCTGGTATGTTCACCACGATGCGCACAGACACATTCGACGCCATCTGGCGCAAAAAGACAGCGTCACTGCTATGTAGACTGCGCGGGAGTAGCAACAGCATCCTAAAAGCGATTGATGAAAAACAAAATTGTCCTCTGGTATGGAGACTCATCCAGAGGACTAGATCATTACTAGTTATAAGTTACTAACCCACTTTTTCTGTTTTTGTTACTAACACCATGGACTCTATAATTGTCTGAATAAAGAATTTAAATTATTAAATTGTATAACTGGATTTTTGTAAAACTGTTTTCTCGAATAAATAATTTGTATTTTTGTATGGGAACTAAATAGCTGATTTAATTCTTATATACATTTTTTTTTGTAAATACTTACCCAGAATACAACATAACAGCCAGACAGAACAAACATCCGTGTTCACCACACAAATATTTGTTCTCGGTGGGGATCAAACCCACGACCTCCGGCGCAGAAGGCAGAGCTACTGCCAACTGAGCTGAGAGGCCAGTCAGATGAAGGAGTCAATTCTTTTCGTTATGATTATGATGATAATGACCCAAAATTAATCTTTATGAAGAAATACACTGAAAAATAGATAAGTACACACAATACTGACAAACTACATAAGATCAAATCAAGCAGGCGAGCGAATAAATATTTTATTCCCTACACAAGAAACTAAATATCTATAGTATATAGTGGCGGAATGAAAATGTTTGTCGATTTTCAACTTGATTTGTTCAACGTGTCACGATCACATACTAACTACCTTTTGAAACTAAATAGACAGAATACACCGATAAGTTAACGTCACAAATCATGTCATAATGTCTTCATGATCAAGGCGTTGGTGCAAGCGAAAACCGACTCTAAGGTGACGAACATTTTCATACAGCGACTGAACATAAATTCCCAAAACTAATTTCATTTCGATACAAAACCTGAAAATAAATCTTTAATTAAATAAATATTTAATTTAACTACCTATTTTCTTCACCTTTTTTTTGTTAGTACAAACTAATCTCCATAGTTTGTAAGATATAGCTAAACGGTTAAGCCAGCTGGTGGTGCTGCAGATTGGAACCTCGACGGATATTCTATAAGTTTTGTGAACCAATCAACTTTGAAGGCCGCGCTTCGCTTTTTATGGGTTCTTCGCTATTTGAGAGAGGAGTGGTAGAACTTTTATTCGTAGTGGATAACCACTTACTAGAAGTATCCGATCATCACGTTTGTTTGAAGTATTCATGTCCCCCTTGCGAAGTATTATCATAATTACTTTAGTATAGAAACAGTCGTAAAAATATGATGTTTTTCTTTTATATCAGAAAATAATAACATAATATCCCATGTAAAACACTGGGGTCACAATATAATTATTTATTATTATTTTTATTATTTATTATTTATTATTATTATTTATTATTATTTATTATTTATTTTTATTTTTTTATTATTTGTTTTTTTTTTATAAAGGAACTTCTAAGGTCTTATCATAATGTCATTAAAATGATTTAAAAAAGGATCTAGAGAAGAAAATCCATCCGTTAATATCCCGTTGGTCAAAATCGTAACTTTCCTTTTTGCTTCACCGTACTCGGGTACATTTGCGCTTAACATAAGAACATACGTAACCAATTATATGGAAACAAACGGGTTTTTGATCGCGATTACCTTTATTAATTCCCGACGTTCCGACGTCTCGTTGGAGCGATAGAAATAAAAAAGTACCCCAATTTCAATCGTGAAGACGGCTATAAACTTTCTTCGTCTTGGAATCCTGTTTTCGTTAAGTGTATCCGTCGCGAAAGATCAGCGCAGTGTGTAGATACAGTTAGTGTGGTGTGTCGTAATATGAACGCGGACATTTCTAATTCTGAAGACCAAGTGAGGGTAGTTGCAAATAAAACTGCCACCGCTTCTCGACAGTAACTCCAATGAACTCCAGTCAACCCGTGACCACGGTTGTTGCAACACAGCCGAAACGTCGGGAATTAATAAAGGTAATCGCGATCAAAAACCCGTTTGTTTCCATATAATTATGCATAACGATCGTGTTAATTTAAAAAGTACTATTGCTAACCGGTACGGGCCGGAAATTGTAAATAAAGTGCGACGTCTAGAATTTCTGCGGAAGAAAAGTGTTAAACTTTCTACATCATTGTCATTTTTAACTAAAAGTCGTGATTGGGACTTGGTACCTACGTGTGTTCGTATTAAACCGCGTAGGGATATTGAACTATCCGACAGAATTCTAGGGAATGCGAGTGTCTGTCTGTTGAAACAATTGATTAGAAATAACTACCGTTATTTAAATGGAGTGCAGTTGGAGTTGTATGATCTACACATGGAGTGCAGTGAAGTGTTATCTTATAGTGATTTTGACTTATGTGACCGGATAACATACAATCAAGCGCAGCGTACGTTTGATCTTTGTACAGAGAAGCAGGACAAGAAATTTGAAAAATTGCGTGGTAGACATGGCATCCTACAACACCAGGTACAGTCCGTGACGAAAAAACGTGATACCGTCATTAATTTGTCAAGCGCTAATTTGGATGAGACAACACTAAACATTCTGGAGAAAGGTTTGAACTTTGCACCGACTCCTAAACGGATTCCATATGAGGACATCATTAGTAGTGTTGAGGAGACAATTATTCGTAACAAGATACCACCTACTGACGCTGAAACGCTGAGACAAGATGTTGCAATAATTTTACGTAAGTCCCGGCTACCTAAGTCTAATGTGACTACGGAAGAGCGTCTAGCCCTCAGATCCTTGCGAGAAAACCAAAATATTTTGGTGCTCAAGGCGGATAAGGGCAACGCCACTGTGGTTATGAACACTACTGACTACGATGATAAGATGCAAAGTTTATTGGATGATGACAGTGTGTACAAGCCTGTATCATATAACCCAACCGCTAGAGTGACAAGGCGTATTCGAGCTCTGATTTTGGAATTTAAAGATCTTTTCATAGAAGATGTGTTCAAACATTTACATAAGCCTATAATAGTGCAGTCGCCTAAATTGTATGGATTACCGAAAGTACACAAGATGAATGTGCCCCTACGTCCTATAGTGAGTCAGATTGATTCGCCAACTTATTTTCTTGCAAAACATGTTGCCTCAATCTTGCAACCTCTCGTAGGGAAAACGTCATCTTTTGTGAAAGATTCCCGCCATTTTGTGGATATTATCAGTAGTTTGAAATTGGAGCCAGAGGACATCATCGTAAGCTTTGATGTGGAGTCACTCTTCACCAATGTTCCAATAAAGGATTGCTTGGATGTCGTAAAAGAGAAGCTGAAGGATAACGTATTGCCTGACCAGTATATTGTTTTACTTGAACACTGTTTGGATGGAAACTTCTTTTTATACCGTGGACAACATTACCTCCAGATTGACGGAGTGGCCATGGGAAGTTCGGTGGCTCCAGTTTTAGCCAATATCTGGATGGAGCATTTCGAAAGTAAGTTAGATCTTGTGGCCAACGGTGTAAAGTTATGGAAGAGATATGTTGATGATGTTTTCTGCATAATGAAGGGTAAAAAACAGGAAGTAGAACAATTTACATCATATTTGAACTCCATACACACGAAGATTCGTTTCACTAATGAATTGGAGGAAGGCAGGACGTTGGCTTTTCTCGATGTCAAGGTGATGGTGAAATCCGATGGGTCATTGGCGCACTCTGTTTATAGAAAACCAACACACACTGATAGGTATCTTAACGCTGCCTCACACCACCATCCTCGCCACCTGCAGTCAGTGGTCTCGTCGTTAACAAACAGAGCATACGACCTCTGTGACCCTGAGCATTTAGACAGTGAGTTGACACATGTTCAGGAGGTGCTAAAATGTAACGGATATGTAGGTGGACGATGGAACCGGAAACATGCTAACAAGAAGAAGCCTCTTGAGGTAAATAGGCAGCCCATGTTTTTGCCTTATGTAAAGGGTGTGACAGATAAAATTGGTAACGTTTTGAAGAAGTTATCAATTAAGTCAGTGTTTACACCTTTTTCTAAAGTGGCTAAGCAGTTACGGACTCCTAAGGATGTGATACCTCTGCAGATGCCTGGCGTTTATAAGATAGACTGTAGTTGTGGCCGTTCTTACATTGGGCAAACAAAGAGAACTATAGCCGAACGCGTCAAGGAGCATATAGCAGCCGTCAAAAATCGTCAGGTGTATAAATCTGCCGTGGCGGAGCATTTGGTGGACTCGGGACCGAATCACTGGATTGAACTACATGACCCTAAAGTTCTGTCCAGTGAACGTTTTTACCATAGAAGAATGGTCCGGGAAGCGATAGAAATAAAAAAGTACCCCAATTTCAATCGTGAAGACGGCTATAAACTTTCTTCGTCTTGGAATCCTGTTTTCGTTAAGTGTATCCGTCGCGAAAGATCAGCGCAGTGTGTAGATACAGTTAGTGTGGTGTGTCGTAATATGAACGCGGACATTTCTAATTCTGAAGACCAAGTGAGGGTAGTTGCAAATAAAACTGCCACCGCTTCTCGACAGTAACTCCAATGAACTCCAGTCAACCCGTGACCACGGTTGTTGCAACACAGCCGAAACGTCGGGAATTAATAAAGGTAATCGCGATCAAAAACCCGTTTGTTTCCATATAATTATGCATAACGATCGTGTTAATTTAAAAAGTACTATACGTAACCAAGTTTTAGCCCATTTACACAGTTTTAGGGAGAAAATAATATGATTATATGTAAATTCCATGGCAACACCTCAGCTGTCACTTTATGTAGAATGCCGTTCCTGAACGCGCCGAGTGTGCGGCTTAGGGAGGGATCGAGTTATGTCATAATTACCAAACTAAAGGCCTAAATTTTCAATCAAACGCTGTCAAATATCGCTGTCAAATTTGACAGCGTTTCACTGAACGTCATCGCCAGCGACCTAGGTGTGCGCAGGCCTAAAAGGGCGGGCGGACCTAAAGGTCCGATCTAAAAAAATCGTGGAAAATCTAAAGATTTTAATCTGTCAGGGTTCTCTTACAAATCGAACTTGTTCTTTTTGTTTATTTTACTCAGTACAGCAAATAACGATACAAATTGGTAATTTACTGAAAATTGCACCTAATTAGTTCCTATTTAATTTCCTGGAAGCAACTGCAAAAGGGGGGAGGGGGGGTATCGACGCCGACATAACAAACTTTTAATTGGACACCGCGAACGGAACATCAATACAAACAGACAGGCAACCATTCCTATAATTATATAATTACCGCCCATTGTGTTCCTCATTGATGTTTTTGAATGAATTGAATAGAAAAAACTGAATTTATTTGTTAATTTTATGTGGTGTATGCTAAAGTATGTTCTATCTATCTATCCATCTAATTATGGGGTAATTAAAAACAGACATAATGTATAATTTATTTATTTAATTTTGTTATTTTCTTAAGTTTGTGTTCTAAATAAAAAAAGTTCTAGCTAATAAACACGTAGTTATCATTATGTATATATTTATTTTTATTTTATAACAGGGCATTTTAACGTTTTGCGTATCTGTGCTATAACACAGAATCTCTTTTATGCTCTGTAGTTACACCGATGGACTGTTTTACAGATGATTAGTTTTTGGTAATAGTAGGAGGCTTATTATAATATCAATCAGTGGGCTTCCTTAAGCTGATGATAATGATGTTCTAGTGGCGAATATATCAATACATACGTACCTGTACATAGAATGAGTCATCATATTCACAAAAGGTATTATGTAAATAAACATAATATATGAACCAAGAACTTTTTATTAGTTGATAACCCGGTTTTGAACTACCAAAAAAAACTGCTCACTAAACCCGGTTACGTACAAGCACTAAAAGAATATTAAATCAAATAAAATGAAAAATGTACTGTAAAACTCACGCATTTCAAATGGGCTGGGATTTTAGTCCTACGATAAATGAATATTAATACAATAATAGTGGGGAAAATATTACCTCCATACTACATTGAAGAGTTGAAAACGTTGCCGAGTGACCTTTGTGGTTCAACTGTATGCCTTTTCACTTTAAATGAACTATAGGCCTACCACAAGCTCTATCTAGTTCTGTCTCTGGTTCTGGTTTTGAGTCTGTGTGAGTGCTCACCAGTGTATTATACTGTGTGTGTGCCGTTTCGACGTAAGATTTATTTAGACAGCACTCACACAGACTCAAAACCAAAGCCAGAGACAAAGCCAGACAGAGCTTGTGGTAGTCTTACTGTTTGCATTGGAAGTACTTTTAATAAAAGATCTACAAACTCCTAAATTGTGATCACTTCATCTGCAAATAGGCAAATCACTTGAAACAAAGCGGTAGGATTCATTTAACAAATAATCCGCTGAGTGTCAGGGATCGGGAATCAGAGAGCCCGCGGGAAATCCCCGAGAGCGCCGTATGAATCTGTTCGTCAGTGTCGTCTGCCAGACTCGCCTCGCAAGCACTAGTCCAGCTCGAACTACTACCTAGAGCTAGCTTCTTCTTCTTCTTATCGTGCCACTGATTCTTTCAAACTCAAACTCAATAAAATGTATTCAATGCAACTTCAAGAATCACTTTGAAACGTCTTAAAGCTAGGTGAGTCTAGGTGCCAGTTCCACGCGACCAAGCCTAGAAGAACAGGCAACAAACTACGGCTCGGTTCCTATCGTCTTTCGAACCAAGTGTGGTGAAAGGATTAAAAGTGCGCCTCAAAGAGGCTCCTTTCGTGCACTTGACACATATTTTCTAACTTTTTAGGTTCTATGATATGTCGGTTTCCTCACGATGTAGCTATAGAGCTAGCTTAAGTACCAAGTAAAACGATATTATAAACCTCATTTCAGACTGAGGGATTGATTGGCTTATTTATTAGTAAAATATTTTATAGAGAAGAAAGAACTTGAGATGAAAGAAACTTCATTATTCTAAATAAAGTTTCTTGAAGTAGGATCGATAACTGAAAGAAACGTAAGTTGCCTTTCCGATGTAAAGGTCGTGGAAAGTGGTGGGTGCCGCTAAATCGACAGAAAATAACTCTTCTTGGAAATATTTCTGTTAAGAAGCTTGCAAGTGATCCAATGCTGTGAGCGCAGTTGTCACCCATCTAGGTGGTGGACACGCAGAGCCTTCGAAAAATATAAATGTATTTAATTATATTGACTAAACATTTTATCTGTTAATAATCATCTATTTTAAAGCATAGATACCTACGTAATGGAACCTCATTATGCTGAAAATGAAAATATTTTAAGTAACTCCCTAGAGGTACCCCTAACGTAGGCGCACTTTATTATTACGTCGATCATGAAAAATAAATTAATAGTCAATTTGACCTTTTGTTTCGAGCCACCCACACTTGACCTCTCATGCAAACTGAAACAACTTAGATCATAGAACGAATAAAATGCCGTAGGTATCTTACCAAACTGAAAATGATGATGATGATCATGATACGGTTATCTAAAAAGGAATATAAACCTGCTTGTTAAGATTAAGTAATGTGTCTGAATCCTTTTAATACTATCAATATTCCATAAAGGCCTGCGCACACCTAAGTCGCTGGCAATGGCAATCAGTGAAACACTGTCAACTTTGACAACGATATTTGACAGCGTTTCATTGATCGCCATCGCCAGCGACTTAGGTGTACGCAAGCCTTTAGTAATTTTGGTTCGGCTCGAAAGCATAACATTAAAAAACCTTGTTAGCAAAAAATATGGATTCTATAAAATAGTAACTAAACAAAGTTCGCCGCACTCGTGCCCTTGACGATATAACTCAATCAATACTAATATTATAAATTAGAATGTAACTCTGTTTGATATCTTATTCCAACTAAACGGATAAACGAATCGTAGTGAAATCTGTCAAAAAGATTATTAATAATCCTTGGAAGTTGTTGTGTGCTGAAGGATTAAGATAAAAAAATCGGTTATCTATAAAGTCGGTTTACTGACAATAGTTGAACGTGATAACGTCATAAGAAAATACTCGCGGACTCGGACTCGGACTCGAACTCTCGGACCCCCTCCGGACCCTCATTTACCCTTACCCTCATTTACCCTTACCCATTACCCGACCCGGGCTCGGGCTCAGGTAAATGGAACGACGAAACGACGTAACGACGCATGAGTCATGTTTTTTCGTGCGTGCAGCCGGCTCCATCGAAGACGTTATCACGTCAAAAAAATTTTATAGATATGGATTTTCACGCTACGGATCTGATAATTAATTCATTCATAATTTGTCTTTAGGTAACTAAAAAAAAACACGTGTTTAATAATTTTGCAAAATTATCCCCAATGAGAGAAGTCGCGGGCAACAGCTAGTTATAATATATTTTGCCAATAAAATGGTAATTGAGAGAGAAATGATACGAAATAAACAAGGCAATAAATTAATGGTAAGCTCTTAGTAACGCTCAGATGTTAGATATAACGAAGGGCAGCTCGGGCGGTCGTTACCTCGAGAGCCTTAACTCGCGCCCGTGCAACCTTCCAACGCACACTCACTCACACGGTGAAGGAAAACAACGTGAGGAAACCATGTCGTAGGTACAGCTTAAAAAAAATCATGTGGCAAGTGCACAAAACGAACCTCTCTTTAAATCCTTTCACCACATTCGAAACACACTAGTTGTTTTGTTGTACAGCACGACAAAAAATGATAGAGAAGTTTGGATCACATCAAGCATCAAACATGACGATGCTTGTATCGCTGTCATGTTATCGCAGTGATATCGTAGATCGCTGTGTTATCGCCTTGCTGTGGCCGGGCCTTTGGTCTGGGGAAGTACCATCACTAACTATCCCTATGTATTTCTTTCACTAAGTAGTGATGATCGCATGGCAGCCTTACGATTTGATGTCTCCGAGTGATGACAACGGCTCAATTTCAAGTATTTTTTACTATTTATAACATTTTTTTTTAAACAACACTCTAGCCCCAAACTAAGCAGAGCTTGTACTACGGGAACCAGATAGCTGATATAACGCTTATGCACATTTTTTTGTAAATACATACGTAGAATACAATAAAACACCCAGACAGAGAACTAACATCTGTGTTCACCACACAAATAATTATATTGTTCTCGCGGGGGATCGAACCCACGACCTACGGTTCAGAAAGCAGAGCTATACTACCAACTGAGAGGCCAGTCACATTGCTAAAAAATGTTGCTTTGGCACGCAAGTTCAGAAAATAGTACATTGTTACCTGAGTGTTGAAAGTCACGTTTTTTGAGTCCCGAGACGGGTTTGGCGCCAGAGCGTAAGCGAAGGCGCCAATGGAGCTTGAGGGACTTAAAAGACTTTCACCCGAGGTAAACACTGTGCTTTTCATTACGAATACAAGGAAAGTAAAAATAAAAACATGAAAGAAAAATTAGTGAAAATGAAGATTGAATTGCCGCCTTCGCGGTTTTTTTTTTCTTTTTCTCTGGCGGGCCTTCGGCTTCGGTTCGCCAGCATTATTCAGCCATTATTTTCATTCTCATAATTTAAAAAATGTTAAATTGTTTGCTCAAATCTATGTTATTTTAAATAAATAGTTGAAGCTATATATTAATCAAGTAATTTAGAAGATATATTATTTATTTAATACTATCATTATGTTATTTAAATTTAAATTTTACATTGCGCTCTAATTAGACTTTTTAAACTTCTTACCGTTGTAATGGGTTTCCAACCTACTTGCTGAATAAAAAGTTGGAATTTGGTTCAACGACCTCCTTGCAGTTAGAAAGACTTTAGAAAGTTGGAACATGGTTGAATAAAATAGAACTTGTTTTTTTTTATAATTTGACAGCTGTCAGTAGAAAGTGATTCTCCCTAGGGCTGAAAGTTTTACTTTCAATTAGGCCCCTCAGGCAACTTCAGACCTACTTTCAGAGTATGAGTAATGAAAATAACTTTTACTAAATTCTTTAGAAATAATATATTTTACTAGATTTTTTTTTTATACTTTTTCTAGATTGTTGTGTCTGTTGGTTTTCCAATAAATAAATATGATTTTCAGCAAGAATAAATTCAGTTGAAATACAGCAACTCGCGCTGGAGTGAGTAGTCTATTATTTCTGAACACTTCTAGATAACTTCAAGTTTTCAACTGAAGTATTTATTAGCTGTTTTCATATAAAATTGTAAGCAGAGATCGGGTTTTTATCATCTTCATTAGACCACATTTACGAATAAATAAATATATATATTATGGACTATCAGTACAACACTATCTAGCCCCAAACTAAGCAGGGCTAAAAAAAATCGGTTGTCTGTAAAGTCGGTTTACTGCCGATAGTTGAACGTGACAACGTCATCCAGCTGTCCACGCAGACGCATCGCTCACTCAAGTAGGAGAGAGACAGATGTCGAACGCTGCCGAACGCGTAGGCCGATTGTGCCTCTTTGTCGCTCGTTCCGAGCACAGCTTGCACTTCAAGCCTTAAATGGAACGCCTCAGAGCGAGGTAACGCCGCATGAGTCAAATTTTTTTATGCGTGCAGCCGGCTTCATCAAATTATAATATGTTGTCACGTCAAAAAAATACTATTGCGTACGTAAATAAAACCATGATAATGCCGGCAAAAACCCATGAGTGGCTACTTACCTAACAACCGTACCTACTGCATGATAAATAGGTAGTTCCACTATAACCAGTTATGAAGAATACAACTATTTAGATGATGTGATATAAAAAGGTTTAGCGTCTGATAACTGTGAGCCCGAACAAAGCTAATGGCGGAAGTCGGTACAAAAATAATCTTTTTAGCAGTTTACTGACTGAGTCCGCCATTTTATAACTACTTGTTAATCCTACAGCCGCCCCCTTTTCACTATACATAAAAATACACACAGTGGTTAAATGTAAAGCGAACTTTTTTCACAAGAATGTATTCTGTACGTGATAGGTTGCAAGCTCATAGCTGCCGCTAGAATACTCAGTAGTTTCTTCAGAACTTCCTCCATCAAACGGGAAACTCATCTTGCTTAATACGAGTATCATATCGGAATAAGAACCTATGGTCACAGTCATTCCCATTATACCACTGGTCCATAGCATAAAAGTACTCCATCAGTTGGTTTCGATGATACAAGCTTTGCTTCTTTGTGCTAGATGGCGTTATGTGAATGAGTGTCTATTATTGATTCTCTCACTCGGGTGGTGTCGCGTGCTATCGCTAGTACCCTATAAGCAAGCTCCCCCAGTCCATCGGCACTCCGCGATGGATTACCTAGGAATGGCAGCTTAGCGCACTAAGTTTCCTGACTTCTTTGAAACTTTGCTATCTATAATATTATAGCACGACTCCGGCGCCGAGAGCTTCCAATAACCAACGCCAACAATGGTGCTTTGTTCGGATCAGAACAGTGAACAAGATTATTTAATTAAAATCATAAATAATAAAACTTAAGTGGTTTGGTACCATTTTATACGAATAAACTGCTGTTAATAATTTAAATTTATATAATAAATAAACCATCATCATCATTTTTTATTTCCACCCACGTTTGCACCCACTGCTGAAGATAGGCCTCCTTTCTAATAAGCCACTCTTTCTTTCTACTAAAAGGTGTAATATTATTTAGATAATAATGGACCATTAGGACCATATCATCCAAAACTAAGCAAAGCTATGAAACCACAGCGGCACCCGTTTCGATTCCAGGAATCCCACTTCTAAGGTTTATTTTTAAGAGCATTGAAAAATATAGTACAAATAGTAATCCCAAATATTATATTTTTTGGAAACACCCACGAATATCAATTTATTTCAGGTTTTTCTATAGCACGTATTTCAAAAAACAAAATCAAATGGTTGAATATCCTTGAGGCATCCTCCGCGCGGGTGTTCCGACGACTAATGAATATTTTATAGTAGGAGGGTGTGCTGCTCAGCGGAAAATCAAACGGAATATTATTCAAACGTGTTTATTGTTACCATTCACAGCCAATTTCGGACAAAGACCTCCCTCGGCGTAGTTACACGCTTGGGAACTGCCACTATAAGACTGCTAAGTACAAGATAGATTCAATTAAAGACCACACCAAGCTTTTAATTATGTTTGGTAGTCGTAGTCTGCCATTTGATTTGTCTAAGTCCTAAATAAATCGTAAAAGATTTTCTATCGCTAAGTGCCGCGGGCTCCAATGTGTATGATTACGATTTTGTTCCAAAACATCGATCAGCATCCTCAAAGCCTTCGATTCCCCCCAACAACACGCGCCTCCGCAGATCAACTCACAAACATCTCCACATCCAACTTGTCGCGCCCTCATTCCCCGACCCTTTAACAGAAAAACACGCAACTTATTTACCGAACCGTTTAAAAATAGATAGAATTGTAATTTGAATAATGGTCGATTAAGCAGTGCGCGTTAAAGGGTGCTGGAGGGTGGGGGTGGCCCTCAAATAACATTAATTTTATAGACGTTTAACCGACTGAGGGGCCTTTAACTGGATGTTTTACGTCTTTGATGTTTCGTTTAGTTTGCTGGAATAATTTGTTGTCCTTTAGAATACTTTTTTCTAAGTTTGTTGAACGGCTCTGTAACTGTGTCACCTAAGTTTTTATTACTGTTTTTTTTCTTCGGAATCCCCATGTAACTGAAATTGTCAAAGAAACGTACCTATATATATATAATATATATATAATGTATAATAGACAAGCTACATATAAACGTATTGTTCTGACCCCACTCTGGCAGGTAGATAATTACTTAAAAATTAGTTCAAGTTCTTGAAATTGAAACAGTTTTAACAACTAACTCGCTCGCGATTCAATACCGTCCGACATAGTGCTAATGGTTCAGAGCCTGAACATTTGCTAATGGGCCCGCTTGTTTGCACAACTTCAAGAATTATGTGCTTAGAATCGATTTATAATTTGTTCAACATACGTTTATCACACAACATTCACCCTTATCGAAAACAAAGCGGGTCGCAACTTCCCTCATTAAACACCTCGCTATTACAGCTTATTCTACGTATGCGCCGTACTAACTGCCGCCTGTTCTGTGACAGTTCGGTACTAACTGTCGCCTATTCCACGGCTGCGTTGTAGTAACTATTGTATATGCTGTGCACACCGGCGGCTAAACGGTTTCCCTCATTGCGCTATCGCACTAATTAGTCATGCGAATAAGCTTCGTATTAACACATCAATTAGCTTCTAGTTTCTATACAGAAGTTGCAAGTTTGTTCAATATTTGTGCACTCTCGTTCACTTCCTGGGTACGTTACATAAAAACAGCATTTACGAGTTTCCCATAGTCTAAGTTTTGAATAAAATGGGCTTTTTTATGCAAATGTAAGACAACGGACTAACGGCCCACCTGATGGCAAGTGGTCACCGTCGCCCATAGACACAAACAACACCAAGGGTGCTGTCATTGCGTTGCCTACCCTGAAGAAACTTTTTTACTGCGCTGCGTAAAGCATCGAAGGTGTCAAAGCTTTTCAGTATGATTAAATTTTTCATCGCATTCGTATATTTACCGGACAGGCTATTTTAAGAATCATCTGGAAGTCATGTTGCTATTCAATTTCCTGCATTATTACTCTTTGAGAATTATTGTCATAAAAGTCAATTAATATTTCAAAGGTCGTCGTGATACGGTTTATATTTAAGTAAAATATTTTAGGACGCATAAGCAATACGTTGAAAACGGGCTGTATGACATCATAATATAAGCACTTATCATCAAAGAGTTGCACTGAACATTGTAAATGTACTATTAACAAAATGCCGTACGTGAAACTTTGTAAAGACATTTTAGTTAAGCAATTCGTTTTCTATAGAACTTAAAATGTTGAATTGTAACTCAAGTCATGTGTTTACCATAAAGTAAGCCACTGGAAATCCATGTGCAGTAAGTACACAGTCCACAAATTGTCCAAAGTATCCTGACCTCCTTCAGTGGAACTACTTTCCTCACTAAGACCTTATTTGGTTGCAGATTGAGAGGCGGGGAAGACCCGCTTAGACTGGTAATATGTAGAATACATTGTATCGTTTTACGGTCTCTTGTCGGTTCTTGGTCACATGTTGTATTGAAGTATTGGGGAAATAAATTGTTTACTTTGTTGTACAGGATATAGGAACTAATGAACAAACAACTTGTTTATTTATATAAAGAGAGGACTATTACACTGGTCTTTTGGTGGTTACCTACATTTCTTTTACCTACTGCCTACTGGGGAAGCCATCTGCATTATTTTGATCTTTTAAAAATATAAATATAAATATTATAGATAATCCACACAACACTATCTAGCCCCAAACTAAGCAGAGCTTCACAGAGCAGAACTAAGCCAGAAGTAGACTGATGCACGTCCAAGTTTGTCACAAGTCAGAACTTTGGTAAACAAAAGATGGACTTATATGGCTAACTGAAATTATGAAGACATAAAATGTAGTAACTCCATGAATTTTCCTAATAAACATAATATCTTTGATATCGTTTCCTGCAGTTATATATCTTGGAGATATATAACTGCAGGAAACGATATCAAAGATATTATGTAACCAACAAAACCAACCATACAAAACCTTATAACGACAATAGTAGAAGCAGTAAATCGCTGACCCCACAAACCCACCACGTATTCATTAAAGCATGTCTTTGAGCGAAAAAGCGAAAAGAGCAGAATCCAAAGCTGTTTTTCACATTCCGCTTGTTGAGTTTTTCTTTCTGATAGACATTAATTGGCGATCGGCGAGCATGCGCTCGCTTGCAATAATTGGTGTTTTTGCGTTCCTTCCGGCCGCGCGGTGCCGATGACTGGCGGGACTCGACAATGGCTTACATTCACACTATATCTAACATTTAGTGATACATTTAAAAATAGCTAATATTGTAAGCAGCTGGTTCAGTAAAGAAGATGAAGTAATTCAAGATTATTGGAAATGTTCAGACATACATTATTTATGGTCAAAACGAAAAGAGTATCAAATCAAAATTTAATCAAACGTGTATTTATTTCAGTTGGATTGCAAGAATCACTTTGGAATTATCATAAATCATAATAAATTGTATCATAATAAATTGTACTTTTTAAACTTTCGCGATCATAAAACATATTTATACTAAATATTCATAATAAATTAGTGAAGTATCATTAAATAATAAAACGAATGCAAAAAACAAGGTAACGTATTATACTGAACCCAAACTCTACTATTAATGAATCGTTCTTTAAAAGTAAAATGTACTAAAACTAGGCCCGCGTAATATACTAAAAAATAAGTGATTTTGATTAAATATTATGCAAATAATGTGATGAAATTCAATGATCGTTGTCCACCTCACCCCACGTTACGCAATGCCAGGTAGGTAAAGGTAACATGAGCTAGGTTTCCACGAGCTACGGTCCGAGGTACGGAACCCAATTAAAGCACACGGTAACTTGTTTCTTTGCTCTCCGATGATTTATAGCCGGAGCCTGCGGAACCCTGATAACGGCTAATTACTTTATATAAAATGCCCTTAATTAGCTAACGACTAATAACGCTGGAAAATTTAAAATTATTGGAAATTGACCAAAATCAACGAAACACACCATTGCTATTATAAAATACGATTTGAAAGTTGTTTATGCTGAATTGTTATTCTAATAATTATGGTAGTATCTAAGTAAGATTTGTCAGACCTAACTGATATAATGTTTAACTAATGTGCCTGAATGTACCGTATGTTTAGTATATCATAGATCTTGTTCAAGTAAATTGTAAAACGCAAGTATCTGTACAACCCCAGGTGAGCGATATAAATAGATATAGTAGAGGGTAGGTACCCCCTGGCGCTCCTGGCTCGCGGTAGGTGGCGCTGGTTGGAGGGTCGTGCCGGTACTTTTGTCTGCGCCGCGTTGTTCGAGCTAAGGCGTTTTTGAACGACTGCTTTTGTTATGTATCCAAGGCATAAGAGGTAGCGGTATTTATTATTGTTTTGTAGAAGGATCCTAGAAAAAAAACGGTAGGAACCAAGCCGTAGTTTGTTGCCTGTTCCTCTAGGATTGGTCGCGTGGAACTGGCACCTAGACTCACCTAGCTTGATTCTGATTATTTTGAATTGATTAAAACATGCCCTCCATTACAGCAATTATTATACATTCTCATAACTCTTTCCGCAAGACAATATACATTTGTTAAATCATAGTATTTTTTCTATCCAATTTTTGCAACTGTCCTATTACTTTATTTTATTTTTTATTGAAATTGTGTTGAGATGGGGTCCTAATAAAATATATTCGGAATAAAAAAAAATACAACGGTTCACATGGTAATCACCTATTTCATTCATTCACTGAAGCAGAAATAATTTTCTTAAGGTTTTTTTTTGTAAAGAGCCCGCTGTCCGCTGATGTTCTGTCCTGGTCCCGTGTCCCGAGTCCCGGGTCCCGGCGCTGGCGTCCAGGTGCGGAACTTGCCCGTTGTTTGACACTTTGTTGAATTTATTCCGCCCGCGAGTGGACGGCTAAATTGCCTTGTAGCTGCCCTATGACTCACGCTGCCTTAATTGCATCCTTTACTACCTCAAATGACTGAATAATATTAAACACAAATAACTGTTAAGAAAATCAGTGAAAATATTTACAAATGCTAATTTTTGTTGTTATACCTTCATCCAGACTTCGCATCCAAACATTTACATAACCTGATAATATACGTGGGTAGAGGAGCAGTTTGTTGGATGTCAAACATTGTCAAGGCAAATATTAGTGAAGCCTGATTAAAACTAATAAAAATAACAGCGTTGTTTAAAATACTCCGTTCAGACAGCATTTTAAAAACGAGTACCAAAATATAAATAAAAAGCGAAACAAGCGCACAAGCACACAATCACTCCCCGAGCGCGCTCCTTGTCTGCGATCGCTAAATATGCTGCTACGGAATATGCCACTGCTACGAGATATGCTACGAGATACGCTACAAGCTCTACGAAATGCTACGAATACGACGGATAGTGCTGCGGGGCTATGCAGATGGCCTGCTAAATAAACTACAAAACTGCATATTTTTTTATACTTGGATAGTATACAGCCCACTTATTTATAAATACAGATAGATGTTTGAAGTACCGGAAGTATCACTCACGCGCCGTCATATGACATAATATATATGTCATAGTTAATTACAAGTAGCGACATTTTGCTTATTTCCTTCTGCGCAGAAGGGCGTAGGTTCGATACTTACTGAGAAAAAATAATGTATGGTGAACTTAGATGTTTGTTCTCTGTCCAGGTATGGTCTTCTATTTGGTTCCCATCGTACAAGTTCTGCTTAGTTTGGGGCTAGACAGTGTTGTAGAGCTGTCCACAATAATCACTTTTTTATTACATGCGAGTTGCACGGTTGGCATGCAGTTTTGACAATCATACAAAAAAATCATCAAGACAGCAAAATGCACTACCATGCAGTGTAATAAATGCAGGCCGTCTGCATAGACCCTGCGAGAAAACTTCTGTGTTTAAGGTTGAAATTAGTAGTCAAATATTTAGTTTCTCTTTGTCGTAACCCAGGGGACCTTAATGCAAGATTGTTGGTCTTAAGTATTCTCGTAGAGAACTTGCTTTACTTAATGTTTTGTGGCTTTATCTTCGTAGTTTTCATTTAAGCTGACGAAAATTGTATATTTTTTGGTATGTGCACTTTCTGAGAGGCTACTATGTTTTTACGATAGGTTTGCTGGTTTTCTTTGATTTTATGACAAAATGTGACTGATTGCGAATCGTTGTCGCTGATGCTTGTTTTTACGTAATAGATACGGCCCACCTGATGGAAGTGGTTACCATCGCCTATTGATATCCGCAACGCCAGTGGTATTGTTTTGAAAACTACATCCCAGCCATGGTGACCTCAAAAGAACCAGTAATACGAAGAACGAGCCGCGGAAGGAAGAAGTATAATAACATTCCGTACGGGAGCAACTTGCCGTTGTTGCTAGAAACGGTCCAACCCTACATGACCGTACACAATCACATTTAGATGAAATCCTTAGATATTTTGCAATGTAACCACATGCTACCACCACTGACATCACTAACTGATAGATTATCTTTAAAAAGCGGCCAAGTGCGAGTCAGACTCGCCCATGAAGAGTTCCGTAGCAACAAGTAACATGCATTATTAAAGTTCTTGTAGTTCGTCGAAAGGTAAATTGCGGTTTACGATTTACGACGTATAAAAAAAACTACTCACTAGATCTCGTTCAAACCAAATATCGTTGGAAGTTTCCATAGTAATGTACATCATATGCTTTTTATTAGTTTTATCATCCTCTTATTTTAGAAGTTAGAGGGGGGGGGACACATTTTACCACTTTGGAAGTGTCTCTCTCTTCAGTTTAGAAAAAAACAATATGAGAAAGCTCAACATCATTTTTGAAGACCTATTCATAAATACTAACACGTATGGTCTTGATGAAAAAAAAATGTTAGAGTTTCAGTTTCAAGTAGGGAGACCCCCCCAATTTTTTTGTTTTTTTTCTTCTTTTGGGTAAAAATCTTAATGCGGTTCACAGAATACATCTACTCGCCAAGTTTCATCAGTCTAGCTTTTACAGTTTCGGAGAAAAATGGCTGTTTCATACGGACGGACAGACAGACAGACAGACATGACGAATCTATAAGGGTTCCGTTTTTGCCATTTGGCTACGGAACCCTAAAAACGAATAATTTATATTGCTGTGACATACACTGCAAGTACCAAATTAAATAACGAATGTCTTGAGTATCAGATATTAAAAAAGTTTCTTGCAACAATACTTTCAGATTGGTCGCGCCCAAACAATGATAAAAGTGCACGCATTGACATCAACGAGGCGGTTCCATACGCATATATAGAGTGTTGTCCTTCCTGTTCCGGATATGACGTAGTGGCGCACCTGCCGGCGAACTGCCGTCAAACTACTATTAGCCACCGGCGGCGGTTAAAAATTACGAACAGTTGGACGTGCTTGACGATGTTTGGAAACTGTTCGTACGTTCCTATCAGGTACGAATAGTTGTCAAAACTATATCCGCCTGCCTCATTGTTTCAATATAAAGAATATTTAGTTTCAACACAGGCAACAAACGGACTTCATGGGCTTGAACGGGATAATGTAGAAAAGTACCTGCATAATGTATCGCATTGATTCATGCTATTGAAGCGGCACGTTTTATGTCAAAATATGTTAATAGTAGAAAATACTTATTCAACTTTGTAAATTTGTCAAGACAGACAAACAAAAAACCTTAGAAAAATAAAACAATATATTTTCTCAAGGGCTTCATTCAGTTACTCAAAATGTTGTGCATCAAAAACTTGTTCGTCAAGTTAATGCACACAAAAGACCAAAAACTTGACAAAGTAAGTGATCCATATGACGCGAACAAATTAAAGAGTTACGTGCCTCGGTGGCTGCGGCGGGGGTTAGAGGGGTGAGGGGGGGGGGGGGGGTACTATGTATTTATGAAAGGTGTCATTGTACGCCGGTCACGTTCGACAACATGAGTTCCGAGTTGTGGCAACACGCACTGGAATGGTTTGACGCAGCAGGTTTTTCTCGTGATATTTAAAGGTTCAAATTAGGATTGAGATTTCCATTTGTTATAATTATCTATAGTAATTTACTATGACTGTATTATTTACAACAAAATATCAGGCCCAAACCAATAGCCTTCGCATATCTAGTTAGAAAGAAAGAAAGAAAGAAAATACATTTATTTGACATAGGTTTTAAGTACATAGGTGTAGACATACATAAGTGTTCACAACATTTAGCAATAATAAACTATGCCAAATAGGCCCCGACTCAGCTTTTTGCTGCCTGACAAGGTATCATCTACCATGCCAAGCAGCGCTGGTTTTCAGGCGGAGCCCTTTGCGAAGAGGTGACGTCACATGAAAAATAAAATAAAAATAAAAATAAAAACGAAAAAATAAATAAATAGTTGACGGCGATGGCCATCAGTGAAACTATGTCCAGTATTGCTATCATATGTGACAGCGTTTCACTGATCACCATCACAGAACGCTTAGATGTGCGCAAGGCGCAAGTCTATTCGGGATGAAAAAAAAAATTTTGAAAGCACTAGTTGGTAAAAATACAAAAGAGCATCTATAGGCAATGGATATAAACATAAATAAGTACATAACTTAGCGTGTCATATCAGTGGTACGCTTAAAAAACGCGCGGGATAAATCCTGAGTGCGTGTGACCTTCAGGTGAAATGTGCAAAGGCTTCAATAAGCTGGTTTATTATAGCGCGACATGTGTCACATACCTATGTGCTATTGTATTGTATATCTTACAAACTAACTCGCGTTCTCTCATAAATGGAGGTGGGAAAATATGGGCTGGAAATCTATTTCCGCTTTGGCCTAAAAAGTGACTGATAAAGGTGTGGGGTTAATTCCTCTACAGCGGGGTAAATGGGCTGTGGTTTAGTAATAATGGCTTGAGCCGAGCACCATCACGCTCATTGCTCATGAGCAATTAGCTATTGTTATTTGTTACAGAAATATAAACTTCTTCACGATTTTGAGCCTCGACACGGAACATATTTCTCAGAGCTTATTTTTAGAGCAAATAACTATGATAGACTTCCTTCTATGCGTGGGTTGACAAAACAATGCGGTCCATGCGATAATAGGCAAACACAAGCTCTGTCTGGCTTTGTCTCTGGCTCTGGTTTGGAGTCTGTGTGAGTGACGCCTAAATAAATCCTACGCTGAAACGTCACTCGCACATACTCAAAACCAGAGCCAGAGACAGAGGCAGACAGAGCTTGTGGTAAGGCTACAGGTGCAGACGGCTCGTTAGCGGGAGTCACGTGTGCCTCTCACGTGTGCCTCACGGGACTTGCCTCACTCGACACTACTACCTGTATCTTACGAGCGCGGCACCAGCGCCTTCTTTCTAACTTACAACATGGAATGCTGCTCTTTATTCTTGTGTTTTTTTTATGCCATAGCAGGCAGACGAGCAGACGGGCCACCTGATGGAACGTAGTCACCGTCACCCATAGACACCTGCAACACCAGGAGGTGGTGCTGATGCGCTGCCGGCCTTCTAAGAACTGATAGACTTGCCTTTTGAAGGACCCCATGTCGAAGCTCCGAGGGAAAACCGCAGAAGGCAGCTCATACCACAACTTACTCGTGCACGGCAAAGAGGACCGCGAAAAATGAGCAGTTGTGGAAGTCATCCAGGTCAAAGTCATTTAGGTGGTGAGGATGGAATCTGGTTCTGCGGCGTGTGTTGTGAATATTCTAATTGTAGATAGATTACCTTACCTCTGAATGAAAAGAAAGTCTTGAAAGTTTGCTGGACAGAGCACTGGTTGTCTAGTGGTAGCGGCTCCGCCTTCCGATGCCCCACGACCTTATGTGGGTTCCAATCCACTCGTGTGTACCAATGAGTATTTCTGTCGAAAAGATTGATGTGTAATATTTTAGCACTCTCAAACGGTGAAGGAAAACATCATGCGGAGATCGGCGTATCGAAGAACCAAAAAAGTTCGAGCTACACGTGTCAAGCGTCACGCAAAGAAAACCCACCAGCGGCCAACGTGTGGAAACCAGTCCGAAACAGATGAATTTGCCAAGTTTGCTGGACGCCGTTGGGTGTTGTACAAGACGTTTTTCCGTGATCAGCAGTGGACATCCTAAAGCTGAAAGTAAGATAGTCATTTAAAATCCTAATCTGATCTCAGTAGGATTAGTACCTGTAAAATTAATGTGTAAGGGAGGTCTAAGTCCAGCAGTATACTTCTTCGGCTGATGATGATGATAAGGCTTAGTATAATATGTCTTTTATGTCATGTTTACGACTTTTCCACGTATTTTTGCGTAAATTTTGCTCACAGCGATCGGCAAAGTCAATAAAAAGAAAACAAGTTAAATAAATCAACGTTTTAGACATCAATTAGTGACAATTAAAAAGCCACACGCTCGAACCATTGTTTCCCGTTTGTAAGCATTCTAAGCCACCAGAAAACGTGGTCTCAGCTTGTGAGTGTCCAAGCTGACATGGCCGCCAGAGAAGGTAGAACTTTGATCCCGGTCGAGGTGAAAAATCAAAAGGAAACGGCCAAAGTTCGGTTGTTAGCCGTAACGTTATTGAAGGAACGATGAAAAGGCTTCTTAAATAACGCCTTAATAACACGAGTTTTAAAGTTAGCGGAGTGTTCATTCGCAAGAAGTTGAGAGTTTCACCCACCAAAAGGTCGATGTGTGTTTATGATTCGGGACTCAACTTTTTGCAATTAATTTAACTTTTCGACGACTTTCTATTATGTTTTTGGTGAATGGTGGGTGATGGGCCACAAGATGAAAAATTATACAGTGAAGGCCTGCGCATTTCAGGCAATGACGATGGCGATCAGTGAATCGCTGTCAAATATCGCTATCATATTTGACAGCGTTTCACTGATCGCCATCACAGAATACTCAACATATTTATTGCATACGCATGGTTTAGTTTAGGTCATCATCACATGGAGAACGCTTAGATCTGCGCAATGCTTGAACAGATACCTAATTATATAAACCTAACTTCTAAAAACCATTCAAAAAGCAACATATCGACACACCCCACGCAATTCCATTCTAATTTGCAGCAAATAAATTCACTTTAGTCGCTCACGCACGTGGCTCGCGGCTAACGAAGCGGCGAAACTATTTCGTGACACCTCGATCGTACGCCCCCAATAAAAGCAATATACCAGCATAACCCTCTACCAATCTTCCGGACCTCTCGACACCTAATAGCCTTATGAATTCACAGGTCTTGACAATCCGGCCGAAGAAGGCAGCATCATAACCCTTAACCATAACGCCTGAGCTAGCCACCTGAAGGAATTCCAAGAAAGCATAGGTCTGTGGGAGCTGGGCGGTGAAGTTGGAAGTTTCCGCGAGGGAACCATCGTCCAATGTGATTCAAGCGCAGGGACTTAGATCCGCGATTGGATCTTCCGATAATGAGCCTGGGAATAAATACCGCGGTAATGTCCCGGCCCGATCGGAATCACACGCCGGATAAACATGTTTTTGGTTATTTCCAAAGCTCCCGGTGGGCTCGAGTCTCGAGGTGGCACCGCTCCTGCCGAACCCAACCAATCAAGAACATAATCAAATACGAGATCAATATCCTCGATGATCATAAAACTAAATAAGTTATTTATTTTCTGAGAAGATAGGAAAGCTGGATACATTAAAGAGATAACTGCCAGTTTATCATAGGAAAAATAAGAATAGCTTCATAAAAAAGTTAGAACTGGCGGCGTTGTTTCAAATGAATTCGAACAATAACATCGTCGAACAGAAATATATTCATCCTGACAAAAGTCGTACACAATAATATCCAATGATATTTCCAAAGCATGTACAAAGTTGGCAACTATCGAAACAAAGAAAAAATACGGTGAATTATTCAGGAAGCGAAAGAAAAATCGGGAAAAGTAAAGAAGTTGGACGGACGGCAACTTTCAACCCCCAACTATTTATTTATTACGCTACTGGGCATTACTACTTACCTGTTGGCACTTCAACCGCACTCTGCACCTTAATATATCACTCCGGAAGGTTCACAATCGGATGTACCTGAAAGTTTATTGTTGGTAAGTCCTCACACCGTCCTCGAGTTGGGCCCAAATAAACATATTTCGCAAAGTACAGGTGCTAGGATTTGTTGTAATATTCAGTTTAATTACTGTTTCTTGTTGGAACTACACGAAGGCTTTATTCTGTTGCTAAACTTGGTTTAACTCGACTGAAGTGTGTTGTGAACGATCATTGGTAGGTGCTCGTTGGTCAATACACTAAGTAATCATCATTATAACAACATTAACTGGCCTCTCAGCTCAGTTGTCAGTAGCTCTGCCTTCTGCGCCGTAGGCTGTGGGTTCGATCCCCACTGAGAACAAATGTTTGTGTGGTGAACAGAGATATTTGTTCTCTGTCTGGGTTGGGGCCAGATAGTGTTGTTTGGATTATCCACAAATTTAAAAATGTTATAAACATCACCTTCAATGTAGTGATTCACAGTCACACTCGTAGCTAGGGCTGAGTGATCGCGTGGATGCCTTCTTTTCGTTGTCTAGGATTTATTATTTCTTCCAATCAATGCTCTGGAAATTCATATTTGAGCTACCTTGACTATAAGTACTTACAGGTAGAGTAGGTAGGAGCGATGTAGAAACAGCTAGTTAATCCGCCAGTAGGGATAACTGTGGAATAGTTACGGCCACATCTCGAACTAGCGGAAACTGCCGAAGTCCGAGAGCGCACTAAACTAGCCGGAGACATTGTACACAGCAAATAGATAACTAACTATATCAGTACATGCTTTATTTTTTTCAACCTCATAACTAATTACTTAACGTTGTTCCCATTTACTAAGTTAAAGCGTATTGCCCCATAACAGGCCTCTGGCCCAGTGGCCTTTTAATAAAATAAAATGTGTCTTTTGCCAAGTGTGTGTTTTGAGTATATCGTTCTTCCTGAAAATTTATTCCTATAAGGAAAGTCTATGCCCAGATGTGGGTTTGTACAGGCTGGTGGGGATGATGATCTTTTATTTATTCAAAACTGTATAATAATGTTGATAAATGTATGGTAAATATCATAACAGCTTTTATTTTCCGTACTAAATATTCACCTGAGCTACTGCATAATTATGTACAGTGCGCTTGAAATCCAACCACACATTTCAGGAAGTTAAGCCACGCTACCTGTGATCAGGCTCTTTTCACGGTGGCCATTTTGAAAGTCCTTATCAAACGTGATTAGTTAGTAGAGAGATGGTAATTGATGCTCTTGCTTAACTGTTTAAAACAACTTTAGTATTCAATTGCTGCACATTCAGCTCAGCAACAAGCTCATAGACCGTGTTCTCAACATCGCGATTGGAAGACTGACAAAGGTCAAAGACATTGGACATCGTATAACGGTACTAACATGGAGTTGGACAGGACACATGTTGGCCTATTACAAGCTCTGTCTGGCTCTGTCTCTGGCTCTGGTTTCGAGTCTATGGGAATTTTGACTAATAAAATCCTACGTCTAAACACACACTGGCTCAAAACTAGAGCCAGAGACAGAGCCAGACAGAGCTTGTGGTAGGCCTACTGGCAAGGTGAGATGATGACAGAAACTGAACATAGAAACGTCGATCGTGTTTCAGCAAGATGGGCTGACGATAATTATGACAAACATTAGTTGGTAAAACCTGAATAAGACTACATTAAGACGCCAAGAGTGGCATATTATTATATGCAGAGAGAGGAGATATGATTAAATTACAATATATTTTTCTTCTCTTCGTGTTACCTACTAGTTTTTTTGAACAAGTGTGGTAAAAAGATTATAAGTACACCTCGAGTAACTAAACCTTTATTTTAAGGGTCAAGGCATTGAAAAGAAAATTAAATATGATCAGTCCACTATTCGGAGCTTATTGCGTCGATTCGGCAGTCGGACCGCGACCGCACAGCCGATGATTATGTTTATTGTTCTCATAGCCTTCCATTGAGACTTCATATCCCAATCGGATATTTTTTGCGTGGCCTAAGCCTGCCCAAACCATGTCATAAATTATTTATTTCAAACAATACATTGGAAAAAGGTAGAAATCATTATAATGTGAACTTTCTTGCCTCTTGTAGCCCGGAAGTGCTCAGATATCAAATGTCTTAAGCAGTGACCCAGCCACAACAATTGGTTACCATACAGAAAATTGCATAGCTACGTCCACCTACTAAGCCGAACGTCCACCGCTGGCTAAACTAAGTTAGTTTAGCTTAGCTCGCATAGTTGAGCCAGTTTTTCATACATGTGCGTCGACCGGCGGTGGACGCACATGTATGAAAACCTAACTAAAAAAACTAAAAAAAAAACGAAAAGTTTAGAAATGCCTAAACAAGCTAAGCTCCGCGCTTGGGTCTTTTCAGCAGTATCTTTCCCCTTGTATCTCTGCGTGGAGGCGTGCAGTCGGCACACTGGCCGGGATTTATTCCCGTTTAGATCGCTATTTGTATTATGAATGTGCTAGATGTTTAATCCGCCAGTGAGAGCCGGCGAGCTATGGAGCACGTGTTACTTCATTATTGACGAGGGCACGTTTCATTGGAATTGAGGGTACTTTGTAAGCCATGTGTCAACTCAACAACTGATAAAGATTGATCCTCACCTATGGCAAGTAGAAGAAAATACCGCAAGTGATGGTTTTACAAAGACACTTTTTGAAACCTTTATACAACAGACAAGTACGTAAGCATGCCTATTTCTGCCGTGAAGCTGCATCGCTGTGTTTTGGGTTGAAGGGTGTGGGTGCCGGTGAAATTACTGGCACGTGAGGCTGAACATCTATATGCCTCAAGTTGATGGACACAGGGCAGTGCATCATAGGGTACGTTTCTGACGTGCGTGACCTACGAGACAATGCTTTGTTATAGGCGATAGTTACCACTTAACATCAGGTGGGCCATATATTTGTTCCATCAGCTAGTTGTATAAAAAAATATATAAAAAGCCTTATTCATTGCTATACTTTATGAACTGCGTTTTGCAGTGTTTTCTCGGAGCTTCGACATGGGGTCCTTCAAAAGGCGTGGCCCGTTTGCTCGTCTGCCAGCTATGGCATACATTTTGGCCTACCCATACCCATCATACAAAAGCCTGCTTGATTTGTTATTTTTCGTACTGGAAAATAAGTTTACTGGACCTACTAGGGAATCGGTGTTTAGTATCATCATTTTATTTGTCTATAAGGGATAACAATAATCTAGTCCCCATTTACTGCTACTGTTACTGAGGGCACAAGCTTTTAAGCTAGTTCCAAGTATTTTCGTATTCCAGTGAGACAGTAGGTAGGTGTAGGTAGGTGTAGCGGGTAAGCTGATCTGGAGTCTCCGAGAGGCTTCATGTTCTATGCATTCAAAGCCGAATCTCTGCATCCACCTGACGCGGGACTTCAACCATTTATACAGAAAACAGGCAGCGCCTCACTTACCAGCGCTTAGTAGATAACACAAATAATTAGGTTCCTTCTCCTTTCCTTCTAATAGGTTTTTATTCTTCACGTTGTACAACTTGTTGACTTCAATCATCTACTTTAGTTTTATTAAACAAGAATAAATTGCCTCGAGAAACTGACACGCATGTAGACATCCTCGCCTGGTCTCCAAAATCAATTCAAAAGCTGTGAGGTCACACTTCCTCAGGCACTCTCACGACATTTCGGAAATAGGCTCCGTCTTTCGGAACCTGTGAAGTTTTGGTATTTTGGACGTGACTTAATAAAACTCAAGTTTATGGGGAATAAAGGTTCTCAAATGGCGACCACAAGCTGGAAGACGAAACGCAGGGCACCCACCCACCAAATGGACCAACGACATTGTTAAGATCGCGGGTCGGTGGATGGAATGACCTCAGAATCGTTCTTCATGGAAATGTGTAGGGGAGACATAAGTCCAGCAGTGGCCTTCTTAGTTAAAAATTCACACGACAACTTGTATATTAGAAACATAACCTGCTTTCTATAGTTGTGCGGGCCGGCCTGCTCTGAACACAATAATAGTGTGGGGGCACTGAGCATGGCTCTTAGCGCGCGATGTCCGTAGCGATAGTACCCAATGCCGTCCTGTGGCGGGCTCAGTCGCGTGGCACTGGATCTACGACAAACCTGATTGACACTCGCTTGTAAAGGTACCGATACCATATCTAATAGTTTTTAGGGTTCCGTAGCCAAATGGCAAAAACGGAACCCTTATAGATTCGTCACGTCTGTCTGTCCGTCCGTATGTCACAGCCACTTTTTTCCGAAACTGTAAGAGCTATACTGATGAAACTTGGTAAGTAGATGTATTCTGTGAACCGCATTAAGATTATCACATAAAAATAGAAAAAAAACATAAGATTTGGGGGCCCCCATACTTAGAACAATAATTCAAAAAAAAATCTGACTGGCACTTGGCTGCTTTGTTTTAATTCCATGGTACTCGTACCTAAGTATTTTTTCTTGGGGTTGGTAAAAAAATCTTCGAAGAAGAATGTGTAGCCAAGGTTATCCTACTATTAACCAGAGTGTGCCGTTCAATCTGAGTAATAGCAGGTAAAGTCTTACAATGTAGATTGTTGGTTGATGCTTGTTCGCAAGTAGCGCATAGTTAGCTACTTAGTGCTTGCTCCAACAAGTTCCGTGCTCGGCTCGGGGTAGCCCGCGTGTTATTGTTGAGTGCACACGCGCCTAGTTCCCACACTATTCATAAGTTCTTTATCTTACAGCGAGACTTGCTAATACAAAAACAACAAAAGCCAAAAGCTAATATTGACAGCTGTAGGCCTACCATGAGCTCTGTCTGGCTCTGTCTCTAGTTTTGGTTTTGAGTCTGTGAGTGCTCACCAGTGCATCATACTGTGTGTGTGACGTTTTGACGTAGGATTTATTTTAGGACTCAAAACCAGAGCCAAAGACAGAACCAGATAGAACTTATGGTAGGCCTACTGGTAGAAAATAATGCTCAAGATTTCAACCATCTCTTGTAATTTGCTTACAAGCTACAAGGGCCGGAAGTTTTAAGAAAAGACACCTGCTGCACCGCATTACTTGAAGTTCGGAAAATTCGTTATTGCACGACTGGACCCCAAAACAAAGTTACATACACTTGATATTGCTACCAAGTTATTTGGAACAACATTCGAATTCAAATTCAACAAAATCAAAACAAGTACGTTAGACGGACCGCTGGCTCTAACATGTAAAAGCCGTCAGCCATCGGTAGTACATCACAGGCCAATAAAAGGCTTCGATACAATACATGTACATAGTCGTACATAGGGACGCGGACGGCGCATTCATGAAGGATTAACGAGCCGGCGATAGTGGGCCCTCGCGCCATTAAAAGTGTTAAAAAGCGAGGTTCGGCTTCAGGTCGGGACTCACTGCAAGCGATAATCGAACTAATTTAAAAGCTGTTTCACAGAGGTTATCACTTTTCTTAACACGCTTTACTTTTGTTTTGCTTTTAGTTTGAGACATTTTCACTTTACCTTTAGTCAGTGGTAGAATATGTCTGACAAAACAAATTACATCGATATGATACTTATGTAATTTGTTTTGTAAATGCATATGATGATTAGCCAGCCCACAGCATAAGCTCTGCTTAGTTCGGGGCTAGATAGTGTTGTGTGGAATGTCTACGATACATATTTATATCTTTTGAGAAAAACTTGTAAGCAATGTCAAACTTTGCTTAGTTTGGTTTAAGGCTATAGTGTTGTGTGTATTGTCCACAATATTTTAATTATTTTATTTTTTAATCACTTTGAATGAACGCTTGGAATTTATCTGCTTTTGTCTGAAATTATGACGTCATCTCTGGCAAAAATGTGTCTGGGAGTAAGACCACAACCACGTCTCTCACAGTGTGGCCCCACCTTTACCTAAGCACCATATTTTTTTTCAGGTTCGCACCGCGCCGGTGGAAATGGTGAGCTATAAAAGGTTGAAGAAAATTGCTTGTTAACGGTCATTTTGAATAATATACCGCTATTAGGGAGTGATAGAGCGAGCGCGTTCGCGAGGCAACTTCCAGCGAACACCAGGGAGTGCTGCTTTTAGTGCTATTTAGTGTTCGCGCTGAGAGCATCATGAGCTATTGTAGCCGCAGGTACGAACCCCGAGTGAATCATGGACATCAGTGCACTTACTAACTAGTCAGTTAGCTTTCTACCGTATTTCAATTAAATTAAAGAAAACTCTCAATCCAGTGTCCTTTTTCTTTCGATCAATAGATTTTCAAGATTCGATGTGAATGGTGTCTCATTGTGATGGACATGGAATTTTTAAGGAAAATACAATTATAATTGTATGTTTTATAAAAAAAAGTTGTTCTTATTCTTATTTTGAAATGGAATTCATCAGATTTTTCCGTTTCATAAACATAGGCGAGGAAACCTCCGGTTTCAGGAAAAAACCAGAAAAGTGTAAACGAGTAGGTGGTCGCGCCGCAAACAAAGCATCCATCATCATCCATCAACACGTTTGCGGTCCCGAAGGCGTGCCCAGTTTTGTTACTCGGGACGACATGTGTGTGTGGGAGTTCGCTGGACTTGCCACTGGAGTTTATTCAAGTTTACTTATTTATTTTCTTTATTTTCAGATTCCAGTTTAATAAAATACTCGTAAGTGGCAGTAAATTGTGTTTTTGTTAGGTGATTTTATTTAGAGGCGCGCTGATTGAACAACCACCGTTAGAAAAACTACTTAATTACTTTTTATACCCTAATATGTACTACATACATACATACATAAAGTCACGCCTTATTCCCATGGGGGTAGGCAGAGATCACGGATTTCCACTTGCTATCCTGACACATCTTGCTATCCTGACACACCTCTTTCGCTTCATTCACTCTCATAACATTCTTCATACATGCTCGTCGGTTTAGGGTACTCCTAACCTGGCCTTTCTCTAAAACGTCTGCGATCTGATCGAGATACATGCGCCTAGGTCTTCCCCTTCCAGCAGTTCCATCCACACTCGCCTGATGCAATTGTTTTGTTAATCTCCTTTCATCCATTCTCTCTACATGTCCAAACCATCTAAGCATACCTTTCTCTTCTCTCATCATGATACCCTAATCCATAATTTATATCTATCTGTCTATTTTCGAAATACTTTTCAGCGTTTTTTTTTATAAACCCGTTGGGACCTGTAATGCCCTTACTTCCAAAGTACATGGAAGTTAAAATGTTCCCAAAATAAAGCAATGATTAACCCCCAAAGTCTTTAGTCCCGGAAGGCTTTATTAGTCGTTGAAAAGGCCAAGGTTTGGATAATTATCCTGATGAGAAGGCGGATCGCCCTTCCGCCGGATCGGATTAGTCGTTTCCCTTTATGTCCTGCAGCCTGGTGTGGAGGTCGAACCCACACCCTGTGTCGTGTTCCAGAGGAGGTCATTATGCGCGGCGCAATCACTAATTGACATTTCAGTTCTTATTTAACGCTCTTTTTCATTGAATTTAGCAAAGAAACGATGATTTTTTGGAGAAAGTTATGACTCAAAGTGGCTCAAAGTTCAAAACCTTGATTGAAAGTGCGCTGACAAATAAATATTGGCACTAAACTCATAGAAAGGCATTTACTGGACTTTTAATCCTCTCAGCTTAGTTGGTAGTAGCTCTGCCTTCTGCGCCGTATATAGGTGCACTGATGTTTGTTCTCTGTCTGGGTGTTATATTGTATTCTAAGTATGTGTTTACAAAAAAAAAAATGTATTTATTATATCAGCTATCTGGTTCCCATAGTACAAGCTCTGCTTAATTTGGGGCTAGTTAGTGCTGTGTGAATTGTCCACAATATTTATTTTACGACCAAGTGACAGCAACGCACGTAGCGTTGCTGTCATTTGGTCTGTCGCAGTAATCGAACTCACATATTCCAACTCAGCCAATAGGCAAAGCTAATACGCCAAAGAAGTCGTCACCTTTGACTGAGATCATGATAATTCTGTATTTCGTTTGATGTGAATACCGTTTGAAGTGATCCGGGAAGGGTGTACTCCCCCCCCCCCCTGCACCCCCCCCCCCCCGTGCCCCCTCGTGCCCCCGCGCACTCCTCACGGCTGATGATATTATGCCGAGGCACGCTGCTTCAGGGCAATATCTTCGGTGATTTAATTTCCTTTGCAAAGCCAATCTCATTTGCGAATGCTGTGCAATAATACACCCTGTTCGGTTGCTAGTAAGGTTGTTATTAATATTATGTAATAAAGAAAACGTTGACCTGATTAAGTTACTCTTTATTGAAGTGCAAGCTCTATATAAAAGCAATTTAGAAAACAATGGCTAGAAAATAACAGTTTGATACTTTCAAAAATATATTACTGGAAAGTAAAACAAGCATACGAACTATTAAAATAGCGATAGGTACAAAAAAGTTTATCAATTACAACAATTACCAGGCAATCTTAAAAGTTTTCAACATCTCAGCAGGCCTGCCACAAGCTCTATGTGGCTCTGTCTCTGGCTCCGGCTTTACGTCTGTGTGAGTGTTGACTAAATAAATCCTACGTCGAAACGTCACACACACAGTATACACTGGTGAGCACTCACACAGACTTAAGACCAGAGCCAAAGACAGAGTTTTTGAAATCACTTGATTTCAAAAATGTTATTATTTGTATATTTGTAATATTGGTTAGTAATAGCGCAATGAATGCCCCTCCCTCCCCCCTCCCTTGTTGCCTGAGCCGCTCACAGCGAGCGCGCGGTGTCGGCGCAATGATCGGCTCTCCCATAATTGGCCGTCGCTAAGTATTCCTTACGATCGCGATCGCTCACTCGCTATGGAGATGGCTTTCTTCAGTAGCTTGCTGCAAAGTTTTGCGCCCTTCTCATCATTCTGCGGTGGCGATCAATGAAACGCTGTCAAATATGACCGTGATATTTTATATAGATGGTGCGCATGGCTTGAATTGTTTTTAGTTTAACCTAGCATTCAATCCAACACAGTTGTGTTAAATTGGATAAAGGTATGTATAGTATACCTGATAGTTGTTCATGTAGCGAGAATCGAACCCACATCTCCTACTCCTACTGGTCTACGTCACAATGGTGGATGTTCAGTTCGTTTGAAGGGCAGCTTTCTAACATGATGCACTAACGAGCTAGTTTGTTTTATAATTAATTAATTAGTTGGTACGAGTAGCTCGCTTGAGTTTGATGTTTGTGCAAATGCAAGTAAAAGTATAAAGTTAAAATACCAGCTTTTATTAGCGCACGTTAGTTTAGAACTGGCTTATTATGGAAAATAATTATACTGGGAGTACTCGCCTGTAGCCAGACAACAACGGTTACTTTTTACAGGTGTAGTGTATAGCATAATTTTATCAATTATGTACATTATAATAAATTATTAATAAACTTTATCAAAAATACATTAAATTAAGTAGTTTTTATTTTGCCTGGGATACAAAACAAGTCTCTCACAATTTTTTGTCGTAGGAAAGAATCGAACCCAAAACCTGGAGTACTACCAACTGAGCACTAATTCCAATTCATAAAAAAACTTTATTTTTGAAAGTGGACTAGCCAGAATGTTTAGTTACAAGGGTTGTGCAAACAGTACCGTTCTCACAAAATGTGCAAATCTCTCGAACTTTACAAACTTGGAGCAACTTCAAGCTACGAGTAGCTAGCTAGTAGTGCGCGCACTGCTTTCCTCGAGCACATTAACAATACTCTTCTATTTACATAGCAGTGCATGCTTTATGCGTGGCTTTTAGCTTAGAATGGGGTTTGAGGCGCTTGATGGTGGTCGTGTCCCATGCAAAGCGAGTTTTTTAAGCATATGGGCTGGCTCGCCTGAAAAATGTACTAGTAAGTACATTTTTCAGGCCATACAAATCATACAAATTTCTAATATTCGTAGGATTTTCTAATCCTACGAATATTAGAAAGTATGATTAGGCATTGGTATGTTTGAGGCTCAATCACACCTTACCTGACCACTTTGGATAAAACTCCGAATAAATATAGTTCGTTACCTGGATTACATAGTAAGTTTCTTTGTATCCAGAAAAAAACAGGAATAAGGTAGAAGGACGTCGGGTCCTTTTTTGTAATATAAATAGCACATCCAAATAAAAAAAAAAGAAGGAAAACAAAGAAGGTAAGATTCGATTTTCAATCGTAATGAGAGTAATCAATTAGTTCTAGAAAAAGGCTTTTAATTAGGTTTGTTCGTTGGTCCGGACCATCCTGGTATCAATTACAGAGGCAGTTGTGACGTCATCCCGAGCGCCGGCGCCGGATTAAACATGTAAAAGCTCGACCATTCTTTGTAAAACATTGGCTTTTCAACAATCTGAGAACGCTGAAAACGGTATACATTGAACGAACTTAGAATTTAAATCTACTGCTTTTAGAATTCCGGTACTAGCATCCTGTAGCGCATTTCTAGCAAGATAACTTTTTTCTTCTAGAACCCGTATGTCGCACGCTTTATATAGAGACAAATACCTTACCTAAGCCATCAGAGTAAAGGCATACAAAAACGATCGCTCTAGTACTTACTATTAGCGTGGGTGGCGATCCCATCAGCTTCCATTTGGAAGAAATGTTGGAAATCATGACGGCGACCGCTTCTGTAGAACGCAAAGCTTTAAGAGATTACGCGCTAACGCCCAATAATAGCCGGCACATGAATACCTGGCCCACAGCCGACTCAGTGCCAGTGCCAGGGCCAGTGCTTCAATATCTACTCTGTGCATTTCGATCGTGATATTAAAACGTTCATACCATTGTGTGACGCTGGCGTTTTGTGCTTTTAAACGATTTGTTGTTGGCAATCTCTTATTTTTTTAATAATGTGTTTTCGTACCGTGACAGAGGGCTTCCGTAAGGGACATTCAGTTCTTTGTGGATGAGTTCTTTGTAAGATTAAAATGATAAAGATAAAGAAGAAAAAGAAAAAAAGATAATAGGTATAGGTACGCAAGCGACATTACAGACGCAAATAAAGGCATTATATCAAACAGAAGAGGTGAAGGACATTTTATTTAGGCAACCAAACACATCCATGGCACAAAAACGACACAGCCCAAAGATGTTTTACTATGGTGACATCTTAATAAATAAAATATAATAAATTTTCTGGACAATTCACACAATCTCACAATCGTATCTCTGTTACTATCACTGAGCTGTGATAGTAACAGAGAAACGACATGATAACTGTGATGGTGTGCAAAAGAAAGGGTCAGCGTCCCGTTTTACATAAACTTGTACTACATTCAAATTACTATCGAAGTAATGGTTTTCGATATGGCAATTCGGCTGGATATATGGCTTTCCTATCGCCTGAAGAAGCGGCCGGGGCCCGAGGTGTGGACAAAAAGCAAGGTGTACCCGCGCGTAAATCAAGTGCCCCTCCCTCCCCCTAGAGCTAACACCCGCGGTCATTTATTTTTTGTCGACCGGAGCGGAAGAGGACAGGCCCGAATGGTCTCTGTTCACAAATCTTTATTGCAGGTTGAATTGAAGAAGCTACCAACATATTTTATTTGCTCTCTCTGGCGTAGCAAATCGAACATTCCTTAATAATGATAAACAATGTTTTATAAACGAAACTGGACGATTGCAATCGGGGTGTATGGATAGCTGATTCAAATCGATAGCAATCGGCACGGTCCACGTGTCGGCACTGGCTCGCGCTGATTGTCGACGCGGATGCGCTTATTAGATCAGGGTAACTTTATATTATAAAGAAAATATGAAATAGTAAGTAAATGGTTTAATTACATCAATGTCTTTACAATTTACACTTTATTTAACTAAGTTATAGCTTTAGACACGTTATTCAACACAAAACTACCTTACAGTAAAAATATATCAACTACAAAGAGAACTAGGTACTTATCTTAACAATCAAGGGGTGTACTCAGAGCCGAATTACATCGACAGTACACAGAACGAAACGATAACCTCCTCAGTCGAGTCTCAAGCCCAGAATAATCCACCGCCTCGCCTAGCCTCAGTCAGGCGACCCACATGACAGTTGATAGACAGCGCCCCCTATCGGCAATATCGTCCTCCGTTCTGCGTAGCTTCTGACTACCATTAACAATTTATTGATATAATAAATTGTTAATAATTTCGAACAAATAATAATAAAATATAACATTATTTATCAAATCGTTTTAAAGCAACTACATTGTTCTTAAATTAAATAAACTAAACTATCTTTTTATTTTAAACATTATAGACTATCCTTCTTTCTTACTTCAATAATCATTATTATTTTAATACAGATTTCTAAAAGCATTTAAATATCAAATTGAATAAATTTTAGCCCCTATTATCTACTAGATACGACACGGCCATTCTGCAAAATACTTCGTCCCCGAAGTATCTCCAAGTATTTTCCAAACTCACTGGCTCAGCTGAGAGTCAGGGTACTAGTGTGTCAGAGATCCTGGTATCACATAGGCCAATAAAGTACTAAATAACCTGACATGAAATCTGAAAGCACAAGAATAATGTTAACATAAAAACTATTAAACATTCCTTAGCCAATTTACTCACCATACCTATGTAAGGAAAAATAATAAAGTACCATAAGTTAGGCTGTCATGCTAAGTTCCATTGCGAGTTGGCATCGCGATGTCCAAACAAAGGATCAGGCCAACTAGGTCTACCAACATTTATACAAATATCATCAAGCTCTGGCTGTCGACTGTCGTGCTCAGTTCCATCGCATAATCGCAACTACTACAATGTCCAAACGTCACACCAGTCCAACCATATATTTAAAAGAATCCCCCAATATTTTAACGTTTGCCTGTCGTGTTCAGTTCCATCGCATAATCGCAACTACTACAATGTCCAAACGTCACACCAGTCCAACCATATATTTAAAAGAATCCCCCAATATTTTAACGTTTGCCTGTCGTGTTCAGTTCCATCACGTAATCGCAACTATCGCGATGTCCAAACTTTACACCAGCCCAACCGTAAAATTAAACAACCCATTTAGAAGAATTCCCCAATAATTTAACGTTTGTCTGTAGTGTAGTGAAGAACAAATCGCTTGGCCATTCTGCTTCAGTACTACTTACAAAATTATATTGAAAAAAATATGGCACGAGCAATAAAAATGCGGGTACTCTCACAAAAGAAAATAAAAGTGTTTCTTGGCAAAAATAAAACTGTTCGGATAGGATACCGTTAGACACTATTTGGCCAAATCAATGCAGAGCCTAACAAGGCCTTACCTTACTTTTACATCACTTGAAGTCCACTCCGTTTTACTCCAGATACATACACGGCTTTGTATCCTACTTCGGATAACGTAGGAATTGTCACTTCATTTGTCAGTCGATAATGTCTCCGGTTTACGATACGGCACTTCACATTCTGGAATAAGAATAAATGTTAGTTTTCTGTGGGCAAAAGTTATATCCCACGCTCTGATATTAGATCAGGGTAACTTTATATTATAAAGAAAATATGAAATAGTAAGTAAATGGTTTAATTACATCAATGTCTTTACAATTTACACTTTATTTAACTAAGTTATAGCTTTAGACACGTTATTCAACACAAAACTACCTTACAGTAAAAATATATCAACTACAAAGAGAACTAGGTACTTATCTTAACAATCAAGGGGTGTACTCAGAGCCGAATTACATCGACAGTACACAGAACGAAACGATAACCTCCTCAGTCGAGTCTCAAGCCCAGAATAATCCACCGCCTCGCCTAGCCTCAGTCAGGCGACCCACATGACAGTTGATAGACAGCGCCCCCTATCGGCAATATCGTCCTCCGTTCTGCGTAGCTTCTGACTACCATTAACAATTTATTGATATAATAAATTGTTAATAATTTCGAACAAATAATAATAAAATATAACATTATTTATCAAATCGTTTTAAAGCAACTACATTGTTCTTAAATTAAATAAACTAAACTATCTTTTTATTTTAAACATTATAGACTATCCTTCTTTCTTACTTCAATAATCATTATTATTTTAATACAGATTTCTAAAAGCATTTAAATATCAAATTGAATAAATTTTAGCCCCTATTATCTACTAGATACGACACGCTCACCCATAATAATAATGTTCTTGTATACGGAGCTTGTGAAGCTACCGTCGGCGTCGCTACCACTCTAGTATATATAAAAGGTGCTATATTTCCGCAAAGCCTACATTATTTAAATTAAATTCCAGAAAGGAATCGCGGCGCTTCCCTGGCGCGTGCCATCTCAATTCCACATCGACTTTGTAAGGTAAATTTTAACTTAATAAAAGTTTTTTCGGATAAGAGTCTGATCCCCGAAGATCCTGCTCAGATAAAAACACCAGTTTGTTTTCATAGAACAATTTATTTTACGAACGGAGGGCGCTCACTTTTTTACTGCTAAGTAGCCTACAGCCTCCTTAGCATCAGTTATGAAGCTATCGATATGCTAATGAGTTCATCACTGATAGCTAGATTGGCCAAATTCTTACCTTTTGTAAACAAGTATGCTTGGTAAAGGTATCCAATCAAGAATAGGTTGTTGTTCGATTTTTGTGGAGCACTCACTGAACCCTAAAGCCTGCATGTATGTTGGAATAATTCATCTGAAATATTGACTCTTTTCACTAGCCAGGTGTCAGATTATCAGGAACTGGTGCCAAAGGTACAGGATATTTTCCGAACGGGAAATCTGCAAAGTCGCTGCCAGCACCAAATTAGGTCTATCTACAGACTATAACCTAAATAAGTCAGTTTATGACTCAAACATTAGCTAACCTTATAGTGTGTTTAAAAACGAATGACACTACATAGACCATCTCATCCACTTCAAAATGGGGATAATAGGCTACAGGGGTCCAAAACTGGAAAGTACATGTACCTACTACCTACCTACGTAGACAGAAACATAGACAATAATTTATTTGCTTCCTAGCAAACCACATACGATACATGAAAAGATGAAAAACAATCATCATCATCATTTCAGCCCGGTATCACCCACTGCTGGGTATAGGCCTCCTTCATTTTCTGCCAGCCTCCTCTGTCCTGTGCGTCTCTTGTCCAGGTGTTTCCCGTATAAATATTTAATGTATTTTTTATTGTTTTTGAAAAACAATAAAAAATACATTAAATATTTATAAATTTAACATGTTTTTCTATAATGTATTTCATACTTTGACAATCATGCCAATATGCCGTATGCCATAGAAGCAAATAGGTCTCAGCTTAGAGTCCACTATTCAGCAGACGCTGTTATACGCAGGCCTAAGTCCTAAGCAAAAGCAGCAAAAAAATTTAAGGCCCACAAATAACCTCACCAGACACGATAGATATCCCTTCAGATCTCTTTGTTACCTAGTTTGTATCCAAGTAGAGGACGTGCGGTCCAGTCTGTATCAATGCGTGTAGCGATGACGTGGATGTGTACCTTGGCATTGTAAAGATGTGGCCTACTCCACCCGGGCCGGTCTCAATCTGAGAGAAACTACGTTGTATTGTATTGTATTGCAAGTAACGCGGAGTTGTTTCTACAACGAATGGGCCCCCGAGGCCCGCGCCTGCCTCTCTCACGACACGGGGGGCCGGACGAGACAGCTCACTTACTTTGGACGAAGTATTTTTAAGGAACTTTGGGGAAATGTGGAGAATTTCGATCACATCAGCTCAACAATACATCAATAAAACATCTTCTAACGTGCCGTCTACGCTGACTCATAAAATCAAAATCAGTAGAATCACAAAAATCACTTTGAATAGACTAACAAACCGCATTGGTTTATAGTTCCTCGCTATAGGAACACCTTGGATATGCATTCAATGTCCCTAATTGCATGTTAGTGAAGGTTACTATGATATGCTTGAGCTTTTTAGCTAGATTTTGTTAAATAAACGAAATTAATAAAGGTCATTACACACAGCGCCATCGCGCTCAAAACTATTTTTTTAAATATTTATATTTTTTGTTTTCAAGGAACACTTTGAAACTAAACCAAAACTTAAAATATTTAATCTAATATCTATTTTCTTACTAACTAAACTATCTAAGACAAAAAATATTTTCCATTATTTATTTTCAACGTTCTGTAGGCATCTAAAGGTACTGTCACATCTAAGCAATTCGCTGACGATAAGCTTCGGTATTTTAAAGCGGTACCTGTCAAATATTTCAGCGTATCGCCTAGATGTGGTACTCGGAAGTGAGCTATCTGTAGTAGTGATCGGACGCTCGCGACAGTGAGGTGTCGCCGCGCGATTGCTTCGTAAATCAGTATCCCTCTGCGGGACGCTTATGTATTGTGTGCGCTAACCTTTGTCTTCGACTGCCACCACACGCGTCCATCTGCAATATATTATTTGCTAACTTATAGCTTACAAGAAACTGCTATAAATTAACGATAAATAAGGGAGTAGGAAGTGATTCTTGTTATTTTGTAGATTTGCAAGTTCCCAGCTTGCTAGCCATTGAACTTTTCACCCAAAATAGGTACTTGCAAAACACTCACGAAATAGATTATAGACGGCCGCCAATAGCGCGGCGTGTGATTATGAACCGTCAGCATCCCATCAAGGTCCCCTCGCACTCCCCCCCCCCCCCTCCGCGCCGACGCCTGTCTAATAACGTGAAAAATATCATTTTCATTCCCCCGCGATACACTGCGAATGCGACATACGATAACGCGACATGGAAATGACGAAAATGACATTTAGGGAACAGATCCACCCTGTCACTCGTACATGAAATGAACCTTACAACCCCAAATTTAAGATAAAAATTGCCATGTGTCCAGTGGGAACCGGCTAGGTACCCAAGATGGCTTGACGGTAAATGTAGCGTGTGCAGTTTTCGGTCAAGAGCCACGGATCTTATTATGATAGCGGCCGCTGAGACAATGGATATGCAATGGAGTGTACCGATAGGGCTGCCACCTTGCCTTTCGGCTAACATCTTTATTTTTAAACTGTTAAACAATGTGGAGATAATGGTCTATATTTCTATATTCTATTGGTATAAAAATAAGGGACGCATTTTATTCAAATCTAAGTTTTGACATTCAAAAACATATCCTCATTGGTTCATAATGAGAAGTATCTTACGTCTCACTAAGTTGGAGTGGCACCACACAAGAACTTCATTTTATAGCATATAACTTTTTTACGAATAATCAAATTAATAACGAGTTATTCGGGCTTCTAGAACAGTTCTTAAATTCATAATTAATTTTAACCGCCTCAATGAGGTTTCAGGAAGTTTAATATCCCAATAAAAATAAAAAATAAAACATTTTAAACCGACTGGATTTTAATATGTTTTTGAGTTTGATCCTCGATAGTGATTGACCGAGCTTGGAGCCGCTCCAATAAAACGATATGAACCCATTTTATTGATCTGTTCTCACATTCTGCTGTTTGACTACTCTCGCTTTAGTGCCTATTCGTAGAGCTCGGTACTACGAGTAGCTAAGCTTAAATAAATTTCTTGTCAAAAATGTTGAAAACTTTTACTGCAGGATTTTACTGGTTCAAACTTCACCATTATTATGTTAGTCTTCTATGAGCTTCTGCTTATGCCTTTTTATACAACAACATTAAATATTAAACCTTACCCACTATTATACCCCCCCTGACCCCCTATTATAATAATAAGTCCAAGAGAAAGATTGTTATGACATGTCTATGGATGTAAAATTGTACCAAAAGTAACATCATACTTTTATAACCTTAGAAATACACACTAGTTTTTACGTATGTGTATTTATATTATCGATTTAAAAAAGTAACTAAAATAAATATAAATAATGAACTAAAATTAATTAAAAAGTAATTAAAAGGTTTAATCTATAGGATGGCAAGAGACGATGTAGTTTTTGAAGGTTTATGAACAAACTATTAATCCGAGCGATGCTTTGATAGTATATCTGAGATCGAGCTCTACGAATATACAAAATAAACAAAGGTCTAGATGCGCTGGAAGCGCATCACAAACACATTGCGGTGCAATCGGAGCGCGGGCCGTTTCCATAAATTCAGATATCGATAATGAGATCTACGGCAAATTAGCCGAATAATTCCAACTCATAATAACCGTGGGCTTAATCGCACGGTGCCGGCCTTAATCAGGGATACAGCTAGCTTATTACGTTATAACTAGCAGTAGCGACTGCGATACTGATGCAACCTCAAGCAAACTACTATCAACCAGTCGCATTACGTATTATAAATTATACACAGATTTAAATTAAAGCGATGCTGAAATAGTTGAATTTATAATAATAAATCTAATAACACGAGAATACTGTTCGGGATGAAATTGAATTTGTTCAAATTAACCGGAACATAACAGAGCACTTAACTAACCGCGTTCAAACCATCTAAGGGTCGAGGCACACGGGGCGGCTTATATGCTGCTTTTAATATGTATGTGAAAAACACAGACCGTGCCATCTGTTTGTAGCGCAATTGTCTCTCAATACGCTAGGTGTGATGATGAACGTCTTGCACAGGCGTATACATACGTGCAAGCATGTTTACAAGTCAAAATACAAGTGCAAAAACATCCAATCATGTTTTTTTAAATTGTAAGAGTAAGGCGTCAAACTGGAAGCAATTACTGGTCCTGGAACTTATACGACAGTGCTTGGCATTATAATAGTGCACAGTAAAATAGTGTGCCTGTGTAAAAGAGGCTTTACACCTGTGATTGGATGAGCTCGAGAGTAGAGTACAGTCGGTGGAGTGATGCAGCGGCCCGCTGTACTATTATATTGTAATGGTTTTGTGATTACACCGCTTACACCTATAACATTTATTATGTTTTTATTCATATCAATTGTTATGATTAAATAAATAAATTAAGTTAATATCATAGACAATCCACACAACACTATTTAACCCCAAACTAAGCAGAGTTTGCACTATGGAAACCAAATAGCTGATATAATACTTACTAACATTTTTTTGTAAATACATACTTAGAATACAATATAGCACCCAGACAGAGAACAAGCATCTGTGTTCACCACACATACTTATATTTGTTCTCGGTGGGAATTGAACCCACGACCTGCAGCTCAGAAGGCAGAGCTACTAACAACAGAGCTGAGAGGCCAGTCAGAGGATTATTAGTTACTTTAGTTTTCCATCCTACCTAAACCTAGACAAATTGTTCAAGAAATCGTATCCAATAACATTTTTACAATGCTTTTTTTTGCATCTGCGTGAGGTCTGATTTTTTCTAACTGATAAACATAATAATAAATTGTTTTTCATTCACTCATCCACAATCATGTTATAATATGAAAAATTTATGATTTTTTAGAAAAAAATATCTTGGAGTTATTCTCGTAGGTAATTTGTTTCTCACGCTATTATCCGATTGAGTGCAAAATAACTGGCATTGAAATGTTACTCTCAAAATTACTTTAGCATATTATTATTGAACCAATAGATTACACTGTACAGTCAGCTGCACTAGAATATATATAACGAGCCAGAAGCGTTGTTCCTGTAGAGTCGTTAAATACAACTCGGAAATTTCAAATTGCCTAAATGATGACTAAATGTGGTCATGATTTCTAAAGGCCTGCGCACACCTAGGTCGCTGGTGATGGCGATCAGTGGAACGCTGTCAAATTTGACAGCGATATTTGACAGCGTTTCATTGATTGCCATCGCCAGCGACCTAGGTGTGCGCAGGCTTTAAGTTTTTGTCTATACTTTGAAGGCTACAAACTGTAATACATTCTAGTACGGGCGACTGTCCCCGCCTACACAAATATAAATGTTTATAATCAATCAAAGTGTATGTGAGATATATTATAATCTGAGGAGTGCTCCCACTGAGAGAGAGATTCCTTCAACAAAGCGCTCGTCTAGTCCAGACTACACCTATTCATAAATAATCTAATGCATTCGTAATGCTTTTTCGACAGCAAAGATAAAACGGCCAAATGCGAGTGTTACACTCATTCTGAGGGTTCCACGCTTGGCTAAATCTTTTAGTGTGAGGAACGTACGTTTAAAAATCCGTGAGTTATTTAAAAGTTATGAAATGTATGAAGTACCCCATAAAACGGTTGCGGTGTCTATACCCTGTTATAAAATAATCTAGAGATAACTCAACCCATTCATAGCAACAGCAATTGGAATCGTCTCGATGTCGCTAGGTGCATTGACAAGGACAAAAAAATAAACTTAAATATAAAAAAGAATAACTGGTTCATTTACCTGTTGAGATATTGAACACTAAAAACTATCGATGGATTCATCAATATAGTTACTTTGATCTCTAATTATATTATCATAAGCAAAAGTTCGCCCTTACTGCTATTAATGAACGTATGAATTTGTTAACGTACGAATAGGCACACAAGCAATTTGTAACCCTATATAAACCTACGCAATTACACATATTCTAAAAGGACTTCAATTTAGATTACAGTATGAATTAATTCACAAACGAATCCCAACGTACTTAACTGGCGTCCTGGGAAACACCGAGCTTCATCATTATCGGTATCAACATGGTGGGGTTACTAACATACCAGTAGGTCACCATAGGCTCTGTCTGGCTCTGGCTCTGATTTTGAGTCTGTGTGAGTGCTCACCAGTGTATTATACTGTAGGCATGTGTGACGCTTAGACGTAGGATTTATTTGGACAGCACTCACACAGACGCAAAGCCAGATCCAGATACAGAGCCAAACAGAGGTAGGCCTACTGGTTCACATAGTCCAAATTCTGCATAATTTGGGGTGAGGTGGTGTTCTGTAATGGAGTTGTACGTTAGATATAATTTATAATAAACTACAAAGATTTGATGTTCTCTATTCTGATGTTGTACTCGTAGAAATGAGTCAGACTGCTTCGAGAATGGCAAACATTTAAGGTCTCCCCCCACACATCCGTGCCGTGTCAGGGACGGGGCAGGGACGTCTTTCGTCAGGAGTCTAAAAATATATCAGACATTGTGTATGAGTTCGATCACACCCGACCGTGCCCGAGCCGGCTACGGAGCTTCAGTGTCAGGGCCGCCGCCGTAAAGGCCTGCGCGCACCTAGGTCGCTGGCGTCGCCGATCATTGAAACGCTGTCAAATCTGACAGCGATATTTAACAGCATTTCACTGATCGCTATCGCCAGCGACCTGGGTGTGCGCAGGCCTTAACGTGTGCAAGTGTTCCGATTCCATTGCATCGTGCACGTGTTCATATGTTTTCCTTGGCATGGTTTCATGTCGTTACACAGGTGTTGTATGTTAGAGATACAGTCCACAGCATGAGCATGTGAGTGTAATACCGGCGGTGAGCGCATTATAGTGTTCCCTCCAGGGCACGGCCGTGTGTCCCGGGACATCGACGCAGCCGATCCCTAGATGAGTGTCCATCGTCCCCTATCTACCTCACCGCTCTATAACAGCTGCATCATTTCATAACACTCCATGTAACACTCAATTGAACTGGTGGAAAATGTTTTCAGGACAAAAGATTCTGAGCCCATCCATCCACCGACCCATTTAGAGAAGGCAAGTTAAAGTTCAGTAGGCCTACCACAAGCTCTGTCTGGTTCTGTCTCTGCCTCTGGTTTTGAGTCTGTGTGAGTGTTGACTACATATATCCTACAGCGAAACTTCACACGCACAATATAATACACTGGTGAGCACTCACACAGTCTCAATATTGTGGTCAACCCTATTCCTGCCGAGCAAAGAATAGGATAGAATAGTATTTATTTCAGACATTAATGCATCCATAATTTTGTTAGTAACAATGTAACTTAGAGACTAGTGTTAGTGATTTTACGAAAACTATTTAAAAACTTAGCCCCCAAATAATAGTTCTTCCCAGAAATATATGACGGAGGCCTATTTCTAGCATTTGATTCATTCGAACTGATGATGAATCCAACAAGCACTTTTCATTATATCCTTTGCAGTAGTCACTCCCACACAGTGGAAAGCTAAGTGCCTATTCGGACTTATTCCTTGGCAAAACCACGACTAGGCAAGTATCACGACTGTTATGTAGTTTTGTAATTTTGTATGGAAAAAAATCGAGTCCGTATAGTCTGAGGTTATGAAGAGTTCACCAGCTATCTATCTGGTGGCACTGTGGCAGTGTTGTCAAGCGCGGAACCCCCGTCAATACAGGGTGTAACGAGGGTAGAGTACGTCAGATTAATCGCCGGATGTTTCCGTTAGGATTCGGCAATAAACCGGAAGTATTGTAACGGAGCCCGAGGAAGAACTGACGACACTCGAGTGTGGTATTGCCGTAGCGAGAACAGCTGGAACTGATTGCATTCAATGTTAATGATTAGATATCTTTGTCTTGTAAATCATTGGTTCCCTTATCTTGGACGTAAACAGAAGAAAATTACGGATACCATTTAGTTAACAAATCGGTTTTCTGTAAAGTCGTATTACTGCCGATAGTTGAACGTGACAACGTCATACAGCTGTCCACGCGGACGCATCGCTCACTCAAGTAGGAGAGAGACAGATGTCGAACGCTGCCGAACGCGGAGGCCGTGCGTGCCTCTTTGTCGCTAGTTCCGCGCTCTCGCTTGCACTTCAAGCCTTAAATGGAACGCCTCAGAGCGAGGTTACGCCGCATGACGTCATGTTTTTTCGTGCGTGCAGCCGGCTCCATCGAATTATAAGACGTTATCACGTCAAAAAAGCACGCAGACCTTTAATAATGTTGTTCATTCTTAGTCCATTTTCTTAACTGCTCTTCTGAACATTGCTAGGCAGACAACTCATCCAACTAGGCAGGAAACAAACAAAAGCTTTAATCTTTTACATTTAGTATCATTCTGATAGACTAGGACATTACTACTTAAGAGCAGTCTAGATCTTCAGAGACAGGATATTGTTGAGTCGTAAGTATGAGTTATCATTCATTTGCCAAATCAATCATCATTCATCACCATCAGCATGTAGCAGGAGGACGATCTAGCTTGGAGCATAGGAGGGGGCCGTCTCAAGGTCAACAAGTGATGTGTGTGAAACTAGCGTTTATTGCATATTATTATTTATTACCAGTTTTGTCTCTATTTTTATCAAAATTTGTAGAAAAGTACTCGATCCTATTTCCTACTATCCTATTCTACTAATATTATAAACGCATAAGTTTGTAAGTATGGATGGATGGATGTTTTTTACTCTTTCACGTAAAAACTACTGAATGGATTTTATTGAAACTTTACAATAATATTATACATCAGAATAACACATAGGCTAGTAACAGGAACGAGGCGAGCAAAGTTTCCGGTGGCCGCGAGTTTATTATAACTCGCAAAAGATAAAATATACCTACACAAAGTATCGTCAACTCTCTCTCAAACGGTAAAGACAAAAAGCTTGACTTATGCATAGTGCACAGTAGCACGTTACCGGTGAACATACGCGTACATGCTGTGAGGTAACGGTAATGTTGGTGCCTACATGTTGTACCTCATTGCCGTCCCGCGTACTCCGCAACAAAGAACAGCTCGTGAGAGTGTCGCCGCAAGGGAGGAGGGGTAAGAGAGAGGGGGGGATTAATTAATTCATTGCTTGATGTGAGCGCAATTACTGAGGAAGCCTCGAAGGCTCGCGGCTCCGAGCGCCGTTACGTAAACTATATAGTTATTATTTTGCAACCTATTTGAGTTGACTTTATGAAGTGTAAGTCATCGCGATGGTAGAGTATCGTCACAGTTCATAAATTTTGCTTCATCGAAGTGTCGTTGCTCTACTGATTTCGGTTTGTATCAAATTGGAACCGTCGTAACAATAGTCGCCTATAGCAGACGACGGACAAACGTAAATGATATGAACCAGTGACCGACTCTAGCGACGGCCCAAAGAGTACCACAAGTGAAAGTGTGCCGCACAATTGTTGATAACAAAGTACTTATTATAAATTTTATTCCAAGTCGCTACAGTTATTCTTATAAAACTGATTCTGAACTGATTCAATAAAACTGAACCCGCAATCATTTTAAGAACAAAAACCATGAGAATGAAACTTCTTTAAAATATTCAAAATTAAGATGCGTCACGTGCTCCCTAAAACCTCCATCACAAGCCTTAGCCGTAGCCTTAGCCCTGTCACGCAAGGATCCCCCCACCCCGCACCCCACTCTCTTCCCCCCGCGCCTTCACCCCGCACCCCCAGAGGTACTATCAGGGGATCATTCACACATTTGTCATTTCGGATCACAAAGGAAACAATCATTAATTCGAAACCTTCTTCTCTGGAAGAATACATTTTTCACCAGTTTTGATATATTTACTGAGGTAGGTATAAGAATATATCCAGTTAAATTCTACAAAATAGTCATCCAATAGCAATGAAGATTGATGTCATAACTATTATGGTTTAAAATCTAAAAAAATGATAACATGCTAGTACTTTTTAAACGTATGCGCACATATAAGACGTTGAAAAAAATAGATAATTAACGCGATAAATACCCGTTATTACACGGTATCAGTATGCGTAAATATCATCTACTTAAAGCTAGACAGCTCAATAAGTAAGGGTTCAAGCGTAAATCAATGTTTAGTAAGTTCCGTAATTTTCCAATTGAGAGGGAAAGTGGCCAGCAGCGGAGTTGCTCCTAACTACCGAACTTACAGAACAGCAACCCTGGCCGTCCACCGAGCTCGAGCCACGCCCGGCCTCCATACTATCCGACAGCCGACTTCAAACGCGATGCCCAACTTTCGCCTCTACCTGAGCGATGCTATCGAACCTAGCATTCAGAAAGTAAGGCCACTACCTGTAACTTTCCACCTCCATAACGTAACTCCACTGCTAGTTTTATTTTTGGTTTGTAAAAAGAGCAAACGAACAAACGGTAGGAACCAAGCCGTACTTTGCAGCCTGTAGGCCTACCAAAAGCTCTGTATGGCTCTGGTTTTGAGTCTGTGTGAGTGTTGACTAAATAAATCCTACATCGAAACGTCACACACACAGTATAATAATACACTGGTCAGCACTCACACCGACTCAAAACTAGTATGTTGCCTGTTTTTCTAGGCTTGGTCGCGTGGAACTGGCACCTAGACTCACCTAGCTTTAAGACGTTTCAAATATTCTTAATAACTTGATAACGTCAATACGCTACTACTTCAACTCACCCTGTTATTTCTCGCACAAGACTCCAGCTAGCTGATGTCAACTGAAGCAGGAATGACAACTACTAGAAGAGAAGAACTTTGACTACCTCATGTAGCCTTACTCTTGAGTACCTACTAAACGAGCTAAGAATTTGTCTACCGTGGGCTGCAAACACACTAGTACTCGTACCAAGCATCCAATGTTTTTGTATTTGAATGGTGTACAATAATCGTATCGGCAGTGAACCTCCGCTTTTTTAATCACATTTCATGAGAGTGCTTATGATTAAACCTGGGGTTTTTATGATTGCATATTCGTTCTGCTCCGCGGGGCCATGTTGTTAGCACCAGTTTCAACACATGAGAGCTTATCCGAGCGGGTACAATTAAAATATTCCTGTCAAAGAAAAATTCTCTCTTTTTTTAAATTTTACTGAAATTCAAGAATTTAAATCAGTAGACAATAGGGAAAGCTGATTGACGTCACCACTTTCTAATAACTCAAGCTGCCTTACAACTTTTGTGTGCGTTATTAGTGTGCAATACTTCTGTGGCTTTCACCACACTTTTCTCTTTCAAGTATACATTTTATTCCTATTTACGTATAATTTTATGCTGGGCAAGCTAACGATAGCTCCAAAGCTGGTGCCAACTTACCGAGGCTGTACCGGGATCGAGTTGATCACGTGACTGAGCCACGTGTCTCCGCGACTCACCTATAAAGAAATACAACAAAATACAACACCGTAAATATTTCGTGGAACTGAAGATTTATTTCACCTGATTGTTGTTTTCGATATCTTAAATTAAATTATTTGGAAATAGCTCCTTCCGCATAAACTTCGTAACACAAATTAAAGGAATTAATATTCTCAGAATCAAAAAGGGGACTTCATTCATTGAATTTGAAAACGGTGACATCGTTTGTGAATAATATGAATAAGTTATGACTTTTATTGCTAACAATAATTATTCGAAGGTAGTATGCAAGAGTAACGTGGTACTTAGTACTCAAGTTAAACCAGCAAATTATATAATTTGTAATAAATACACTTAGCTAGTAGCTGTATAGCGGCATGAGTCGGTGCTCGGGTACACTATTCACACATTCCCGATGTAAAGCCATAAAGTAGGATCATTGTCGCTCATTGTCCCGGCGCGGCGCGGGGCGCGTCACCTGATCCCGGATCACGGCCCGGGATCCCGGTCCCGGATCGACACTAATTAATTAGAATTCATTTTTACGTATCTCCTGCAGAACAGAACGCCGCCGCCCAATTATTGGAGAACACGTTTCGATTTAATAAAGCAATTTAGAAAAAGAGCAATTTCCATGCGAATGAGGCAAGGGTTCCGGACACGGCCAGTTCGAGTGGATCGCCGAGTAGTAGGGTTCCGCTAACAAACACCACTCATAACAGGAAGTCAATTTAATGTATTACTTCGTAGAAAGCAAGAGCAGTAAGCCTGATTCTGAGAACGCTATGAAGCTATAACACTGGTGTATAACTACACCTTAAAGTAAGCTTAATAAGCGAATAAGTTTTTTATCCAAAAAACTAATAGTACACACACGAGCTAGCTAGCCTAGCTTTATAAATGTACCTTCATAATAGTGGAAACTGTAACTACCCTGAAGGCATAATATAAAAAAAAGGTAACATAATATAATCATGAAGGCATCCTCTTACGCTGGAGGAGTTGTTGACAACGAAAATGCACTTTTATGCACATTAACCGTATTTGATTGAGTTTGAGCTGTGACAACTTTGGATAAAAAGGTTTGGTATTAGTGTAGCGATTGGGTTTTCGAGTTTTTTTGCATGTTTACAGTTTTGGTACGGAACCCTAAATATTGGAATCAAAGCGGACAACGCGGCCGCTCGCGAATCGCACACCTTGCAAATGATGTTATAGTGTGGGAGCTGACCGCGAGATCACCACGTCAACACATAGACAAGCACACGTGTACACATTCGAAGCATATTCACATAGAACTGGCTTCTTGATTCACCTAACTATAAGACGTTTCGAAGTTGCTACTACTGAATATCATGCCTTTTTTAGGGTTCCGTAGCCAAATGGCAAAAACGGAACCCTTATAGATTCGTCATGTCTGTCTGTCTGTCTGTCCGTCCGTATGTCACAGCCATTTTTCTCCGAAACCGTAAGAGCTAGACTAATGAAACTTGGCGAGTAGATGTATTCTGTAAACCGCATTAAGATTTTGGCACAAAAATAGAAAAAAAACTATAAATTTTGGGGGTACCCATACTTGAAACTGAAACTCAAAAATTGTTTTTTGTTCGGACCCATACGTGTCTATGAGTAGTCTATGAATAGGTCTTCAAAAATAATGTTGAGGTTTCTAATATCGTTTTTTTCCAAACTGAATATTTTGCGCGAGAGACACTTCCAAAGTAGAAAAAAGTTGGTCTCCCCCCTTCTAACTTCTAAAATAAGAGAAAGATAAAACTAAAAAAAATATATTTTGTACATTACTATGCAAACTTTCAACGATATTTGGTTTGAGTTCTGTTGACCTAACTACTGGAATATTTTTCTCACTGGCTTTGTTATGTTAAAAACATACTTTAGTACAGAACGACTGAGATAACTTTTCTCCCACTCGATTACAAAATAAAAATAGTTAATTTGATGTGAATGACGTACCTGCCTCTTCATAAATTATGTTCACTTGGAATAGTAGGCTTGGTGTCTTGTTCTATAGATGTGCTGTGGAGTGTATTTTTTTTTTTATGTATCTAGCTGATGGAACAAGCATATGGCCCACCTGATGTTAAGTAATACCAGCGCCTATAACAAAGCAATGCCTCGCAGGTCACGCACGTCAGGAACGCGCCCTACGATGCACTGCCCTGCGTCCATCAACTGGAGGCATACAGATATTCAGCCTCACGTGCCAGTAATTTCACCGGCACCCACACCCTTCAAACTGAAACACAGCAATGCTGCTTCACGGTAGAAATAGGCATGGTGGTAGTACTTCCCCGGACGAGCCCATCACAAAGAGCTCTACTACTACTAATGTAGTATATTCTCGGTTGGCTCCCGCACTGTGTTGGCCACGGTTGACGTACGCGGGGTGGCGCTTGCCTACTTTGCTAATGCTATTATTTAATTGATGTAGGGTTGTTCTGCTTTAATGTGACGCCATGTATTACATAAACATCATTTTTAACAAAAAAAATATTTTTAAGAAATATAAAGACATTTGGAAACTAATTTCACCATTGTGTTTGTGTTGTTTTCAAAATAAATTTTCTCATTAGCAAATGTTTTATAAAAGTAGGCTTTGTCCCCAGTATTCAACTTATCATTTCAAGACATATTTTTATTTACAATATATTTAGTAGTTTATCTGTGAAATAGCAAATAGGCAACCATCATTTCTCATTCATATAAACAGGCGTCAAAGAGCAGTGGTCTTGCCTATTGACCCGTATGTTGTGGGTTCAATCCCCACTGAGAACAAATATTTGTGTGGTGAATGCAAATTGTTTCCTAAGTATGTTTTACAAAAAAAGTATATAAGTATTATATCCGCTATCTGGTTCCCATCCTACAAGCTCTGCTTAGTTTGGGGCTAAATAGTGCAGTGTGGTTTGTCCATAGTATCAATTTATTCATAGTTATATGACTACGTGCTGCACGGTACAATGTCTGTAACTGGAGTCAAATCACAAAGGTCAACATCTCCAGACAGTTAGTGCTGTACAGTGTTGGTGCCGTGAGCCGTGAGCCGTGACCGACCATAAGGGCGTATCGACACGTGCGAGCCGTTTGCGCGCGCTATTGTTTCACTACAGTCGCATAATCCCTCCATTCCCAAGCCTCCCCTCTCGTCACCTACACCCCCCACCCCCCTCTAATCGGCCAATACAAAAAATCGCCAGATCCCGAATACAATAATCGTACGCATTGAATAGAGACGATCCAACTGTTCCAGTGTATTACGCACAGTGGGGATTAGCTTTATAAATTGTTAACTCAAATTCATAGATAGCTTTATTAGCTCTGAGTTTTCTTTTTTGTTCATTCATATTTTATACGAACTTCTTTTATTTATTTATTTTTTTCTTGAATCTATTTTTAATATCGAGTAGGATGTAATACCTTTTCAAAGAGCGTCTGATCTAGACGATTTTCGCATGGCGTAGTGCTATTACCTACTTCACCATCGTACAATACTTATAACGCTTATACCATGTAGAGTTATTTTAATATACACAAATAAAACATTACGCTCGTGCTACGCCGCGTAGCTGGTCTACGAGCGTAGCGGTACCAACTAATAAACCCATCGCTGACGTATTTGTATAACTCGAGAACATTATTTATCGATTTGTTGACGCAGCCCGCCGCCGTACATAAGACTCGCGAGTCGACACCGAAAGACTATAAAAGTAAAGTAGATACCGACTCCCGATTGAGAGTCGTAACTCCAAATAGATCGCCACGTGACATTGCAAGCTTAACCTCCCCCTCCCCCCCCCCTGCCCCGCTCCCTCCACCGCTCCCCTCTAGGGCCCTCGTAAACCAAGATATGGCCATTCCCCAGCGCCATTGCATAAGTTTCACCTATAATTTCCGATCCCTCGAACCCATAGCCGAGTTTAAGACTTTGAAGCCGGTTTCAAACTTTGGAGTTAATAATCGTATATTGAACTGTACCTATTCAATCGCTAGTTTGTTAATACAGTACTTGGAAAATGGTGAAACTTCATAAGTTATAATACACACAGTTTACCCAACACGCGTTCATAATGAGAGAAAACAGCGCATGACGCGACCTATGCTTATGATGCAAACGGTGCTTGCTATGCATACGATGCATAGGCAAATGTATTGAGTATTGGAATACGTATGGAAGTTGCATGTGCATTTCTGATGACTCTAGAAGAAACTAATTGTTTTCGAATTCCGCTAAATTGCACTAATTATCTGGGCACAATGTAAATTGTAAATTTCCTTTCCTTCAACCACTTGTTTTCATTATAATATCCGGGAATAAAGGAGACTTGGCTAAGCTGGCTCACTACAAAGATTTCTCGCAAAAATCGAATTATAAAATGGGGTAGAAATTAGTGGTTTCAAAGAATTACGTTGGTATTTTTTTTAATATGGGAGGTAACCTCCAGTGTTGTCCAACATCCCCATTTCTTTCCACTACTCGTTTTCATTAAAATATCAGCGAGTAAATGAGTACTTGGAGAGTAATGTTTTCTTTTGTTTTTGGTTCGTTTGATGTATTTCCGTAGTTTCGTTTCAGGGAACCATTGAACATTAGTTTGATTACTTGTGGCTCTGTTGCTTGCTATAATATACTTATGGCCGTTTCTCAAAGGTTATGGATATTGCGTATTCTAGTCGCGTCGCGGTCTTCATCGGATCGCATCAGTCCAACCAAAACGGTTAACTCATTCATTGATAATGTTTACTTCTGATCTCGCATCTATATTGAGTACCGTTATTTGATTTAAATACCTTCTTAACCGGCTCGGTTGGATCCTAAGAAGAAGTATTGGCCATAGATTTTTAGAGAGAACTATCCACCTGTGATGTAACTGGCACTTAGACTCACCTACCTTTAAGACGTTTCAAAGTAATTCTTGTAATATAACTGAATAAATAAATCATGATTTAATTTGACTTGATTCTCACGCTGGAGATTCTGTTTAGTCTTCTGGTCCGTGGTTACCAGTCGAGGTCTTTTATTTGGCCGGGTGTCTGCATTACCTAAATATCTGTTTATTTATTTACGAGAATTTTCTTTAATTACTCTACTATATCATAATCCAGATTCTTATTTTAAAAAGCTTTTGCGCATACTTCAACACAAAACTTTAGAAACCGCCCACCTACGTGTCATTGTAATCTGCATTCTAATTTAGTCTGAACAAAGCATCCCTTATTTAGGGAGGGTTGTAAAAGGCTTCAGCGTGACGTTCCGTTCTACGTAATTCATATTCCCTGAGAGCGTCGTTGTCCTCTCGACGCGAAACTCGCAATTTAATGCCATCAACTACTCGCTACTTACCGCGCGGCTGTGGCACACCGAGCTCACAATCATTACCTACTCGTACACTGTATTGCTGTAATAACCTGTAAGATACGGTATTCAAGACCATTGTTTGCCTAATAGGTATTAACATTGCTGCTGGACCGACGTCTCTTCCAAGAAACTCTATATTTTATTCAAAATTATTATTTTATTTAAATAAAAACATATTGAGTCCTTTGTTCTCTTCATTCAGTATTTGGTAACTACGTATTGGCAAAAACTAAATTACTGCACTGCTCAAACCCATGAACCGTATTCAGCTTCAATAACTTGTGCATTATCAACGCTTTCATTGACGTGGTTTGTTCAGTTGTTGTCTTAATCCATTCTTAAAGAGCAGTCTCGGTGTGCATGCACCCTACACCCTCGTGTAATGTACATAGAATGGCATAATGTCTGTGCGCGTCATCGAGCCGCGCAAATGGCGCAAATTGACGCGCCATCCCGCCCCGAGGCGCGTACTGTAATCTGTGCGTTATCTAAACTTATTGATGGGGAAAATTACTTGACACTCAATTTAACTACCAACTACATAGCGGAGGATTGGAAGCACTCAAGCTGTTTGTTAGTTTTGAGGCACTTCAGGCTCATAAGTAGCTCACTATTAATTCTTGCTGACATAAAAATACTTGAAAAGAATCCCAGCCAGCAGTGCGGGAATGACGGAGGAGGATGCCAGCTTGTTATTGGTTTGACCTTTACCTAAAATGTGAAAAGAAATCTCACACAAAAGCAGTAGCACCGTGTCACCATTGAATGTGGGCTCCCACAAGGGCCCTTCCGCGACACCAATCCAGGAATCCAATAAACAGGTAAGGGCACGTCCACACGGCATCCATTTCACGAGTCAACAGTGTAATCGAACGGGCCGTGTGTCCGCGCCTTGATTTACGACCGACTTACAAGTGCGAACTACTCACCAGCTCTAGAATGTTCGGCGAACAATAAACTATAGTATTTTACTGTTGGTTTGAATTTAGAATCCAATATAGCTTTTGTTTTTGATCAGCAAAGTTAAGTTGCTCGAGCAGCATCGGACTGGTATCGCACACCGTCTTGTTTGTACGCACAGAGCAACATGCGGCGTCAACATGCTGGGATTCATACAACGGTTATGGTAACGTGGAAATAAGAATTGAAATTAAACATGAATTATGTATCTACCAATCTGCAATTATGTTGTTATGGCTACATTGCACGGGACCGACAAAGTACACAACTTTGTCGGTCCCGAGCAATGTAGCCAAACTTTCAAACTTTTTTCATTGAACTCGCCTGCTAAGTTTGTTTTTTATAATTTAACATGAACTAGTCCCCATCGTGATTAAATAAACGGGCGCCATATTTAAAATTCATCATCATAAGCTGAAAGCACACTTTGCCAGACGCTAACATTTAACTTATTATAATTTTATTCATAAAACATTTTCATTAAAGTTGGGAATAGTTTCAGTTAATAAAATTAACAGAACTCTTTCGTTGCGACAAAGTTGTGGAACTATGTTTCGCCACTGAACCTCAGCGTGTAGTGCGCGGCTCGTGAATTAACTTATCACTAGCAGTAAGTGACCGAGCTTCGCTCGGTATTTTTTTGATAACGTACTTATGAATGATGAAATCAAATATTTCGATCTTACTACATAATAATAAAAAATAAGAACTAGTTATTTAAAAAAAAAATCACGAGTGCAATGAGATAGAAACTTCCGGTACTTGTCTACAGAGTGTTAACGTAATCCTTTAGTTCCTAAACTCGACAATAGATGGCGTTCTCTGTGAAACAACCCTTGAGTTCTCAGGTTCTCACAGAGCTTTGTTTTTGCTTCTGAGCTACAGATGGCGCTAGGAGTAATGATATTATGAAAAAGATGTTCTTAACTCCGAACGCCGATATTTTCTAAAAATAAATCCTAGCTAGATCGATTTATCGTCCCCGAAAACCCCTGTATACTAAATTTCATGAAAATCGTTGGTGCCATTTCCGAGATCCTAAATATATATATATACAAGATTTTCTCGTTTAAAGGTATAAGACTAGCAGTTGGTAACCGAGCTTCGCTCGGAATTTTTTTCGTTAATTTGTATTTTTTAAAAATCGTAAGAGTCATTTTATCATCTTTACTGGGTTTATTCTTACTGAACCACGCTATCTGCTGGACATGCTTGCAATTAGTTACTCAAAATCGTCAATAGATGGCAGGAGCAGTCACATATTCAGTTTATGTTTAATTATTGAACTCTGAAAGAAATAATCATCTTCTTAAAATGAATCCTAGCTAGGTCAATTTATCGACCCCGAAAACCCCTGTATACTAAATTTCGTAAAAATTGTTGGTGCCGTTTCCGAGATCTTATATATATATATATAAATATACAAGATTTTCTCGTTTAAAGGTATAAGATAAGATATCATTGGTTGGACACACTTTGTATTGTCAATCACGGTGCACTATTCAACTCGTCACAGGTTTTGTGTGTGTGTTACGACCTGCACAGATCTTTGGGGGTCAACTGTCGGGGGCTCACTGTATAATTCAGGTTATGACGTCATATAAAACAAGCTTGAGTAGGAGTAAGCGTATGTAAAGGTGGATAAAACCTAATATTATCGAATCATGTAAGGTACCTGCGAGCTGACAGAAACAGAATGCAATTGTAGTGAGTGCAACACACTAGCGCGGCACACTAGCGCGGTAGTCCCTGCTACGCCGACGTATCTATGGCGCTCTAAATTTTTGTCGCCGCTCGTGTGGCGTTTCGGAATTTCCTATTTGCTCGCCGTTCACTTTATTATTGTTGCTGTTGTGGTACCTACGGGTATCTGGTTCAATATAGATAGGACCATTTATTTGCTACATTTGCCCTCCAGTGGGACGACCCAGGCTAAAATAAAATAAAATAAAAATTAGTTTTGACCTTATTTTATTTATTAACTTTTTATCATCCGTAGATACAGTCGCTATCATTGAAAATATCATTTATAAAATATTTTTACAACGAATTGGTATTTCCTTCGCAGTATAGGAACGCTGCCCTTGCTCTATCGAATGCTTAAATAAATATTATGTCAACCATTGAAACGATGATTAATATTAATACGTATCCCAAAACAGATGAAGATACAAGGTAGCACATTGATCGTCCTCCTCCGACGTATAATTCCTTAGTATTAGTATAGATTCTGTTAACGGCACGTCTAGAACGTTCTCCTAGATTTATGTGCGCACTTAATTACCGACGTCGGCAGGCTGCAGCCCGCACGGTGCCGTCACTGCTAACCTGCTGCTAATGGAAAATGGTCTTTATGTCACTTTAAATTAAACTCGATAGTGAGCAAAGTTGAAATAATCTGTCCTTCCGTTCAGAATCATCTTAGTTCAGAGCTTGCCACAGCTTTTTATGTGATTTCTAACAGTTCTCTAAAAAATCAAAAAATATTTAATTAATCATAGAGCCAAAACATAATAAAATCAGTGATGAATACGTCGTTTAACGGTACCTTTACAATAGCAGTGAATGTTGAGTAGAAGCACTATGAGTGGTTCTGTTGGCGAGTCGCGACACCCGCGCATGCATCCTTTGCAACACATTTGTTAGGTGCGATTTTGATTTACGCGTTTCGGTGCAAAGTCGTACAACAGAGCACGGCGGGACATTGTTGTGGTAGATCCATACATTTTGTTATTCGTAGTATAAATGAGTGCTGATGATCTATAGCCTCCTGATCAGTAGGCCTACCATGAGCTCTATCTGGCTCTGTTTCTGGTTCTGGTTTTGAGTCTGTGTGAGTGCTCACCAGTTCATTATACTGTGTGTGTGACGTTTTGACGTTGGATTTATTTGGTCAACACTCACACAGACGCAAAACCAGAACCAGAGACAAAGCCAGACAGAGCTCATGGTAGGCCTACAGAAGGTCTAAGTAGCTAAATGTCCAACAGAGCAAAAGGTCTAATGAGCATTAAGTCTAATGGTAGGATTGACCACTTTTCCATCCAATTGTTTCGATGCATCGTTCGATTCATTTTTTTTCGGAAAATGTTAATACCTACTGCTCGTATTCTCGGCATAAAATATGAAACGAAATGAAAATAATGTGTTAGCCTCACCTAGTGTTTTTAAATTAAATGTCGAGAGTTCTGTTTATTTTCGAATAAATAAGTGCTGGCTTTCGACATTATTTCAAATACGTGTAAAAACCAGATTCGTTTGAAAAATTGTTCTTTTGACATGAAAAAAATTGATTTGATTTAAAAATTCTTATTTAGCTGGCTCTGTTTGTTGGTTTTGATGTTTTTTTTTGCTTTTTGGAGTCAAAAAAAAAAGAAAGTCAAAGAACCACCTGCATTTTCACATGGCTGATCAGTTCTGATGACAATACAATTTTATAGGAATCATTCAGGTCATGTATGGAATCCGAGGTTGGCTCTAGATAACTACTACTCTTCAACGGTCAACAGAATAGGCACACAATTTTATGTACTCATACTATTAGGACAATTTTTCTTTATCCTATTTTATTTGCATCCACAATACACAGCTTGATTCATGTGTTTTAAGTTTTTTTTTAATTCTTTTAGGCGATGGCTCTCGGTGTCGCACTGGCCTTTGCACTTTATTTCAGGACAATAAACCACTAAGCCCGATCAAGCCATACATCAGTGCGAATTGCCAATGAACATTCTTTCGACTGATCGTTTGAATTGCCATAGTGAGTGCAATAGGCGTCGCGGGGCGGTGAGGGGGGCGGGGGGGGCTAGCCTCGCGACACGCGGGACGTGCGCTAACTTTTTACGAGCTTTGTTTGTTTATAGTTTCGGACGCGCGTTTTATTGCGCGGTGTGCAAGCAACTTTATTATTTTGTCTCTCGGTACGTACAGTACATTTGCGCTTCGAACAATGGACGAGTATTTACGACGTGGACTTTGATTTCGGTATCAGTTCTTTGCCATTTAGATATTTGTTTTGAAAACAACCAGAACAATGTGGTTGTTTTTGAAAAGGTCGAGCGTTTCAACAAGTTGTGTTGTCGATAGTCTGTCGGTGCTACGCCGTAGCTTCCCGTAGCGTCCCGTAGCAATCTCTATTAGCCCTCCATTGTTCTTCTAGTCACTAGTCACTAGTGCATCGTCATGTCGGCTTTCAACATTTTTACTAATGCTTTGAATACCAACCATTTCAAATGAGGTTTTGACATGTTTCAAATCTCATGAACGTCATTCTGACTACCACTCTATTCTTCCCATTAGAATTATTCTTCCCATCAAGTTTTCATCTGCGTATGCACATCGTCACTTCTGTTTTCTGGGGCCTCACCTTTATCATAGAATAAGCAAGAAAAACATCATCTTATATCCGCTCACTCGTTTCAAATGCAAAACTGTTTTAATATCTTTTTTACTCTCGTTGGATTATTGCAGTACAGAGGAACTGCTGCTGGTTTATCCGTAATCCTGTAATATTAATGTGGAAACTTGCATCAATATTTTTGACAACGAACTGAACTTTATATTAAGTAGGAACTTGTGCTATTGGAATCAGATAGCCCTTACACTTAAATATAGTGGGTACTTTTTGTTTTGTTAATGCTAAGGTATAGGAATAAGGAAATAAGAATTGTATAGTATAGGTACATGGAATACAGTACAATACCCAGACGGGTAACAGGTATCTGTGTTCTCCAAAAAGTGTTTTTTCTCGGTGGGTTTCGAATAAATCTACCTTTTGTCCTGGTTACCTCAGTTTTTGTACCGTGGCATTGTAAAACTCGAACATCGCTATTATGTAGTGTTGGACGTTCGTATCTACTGCTGGCTTTTTGTGAGTTTTGTAAATATTTGTTCGTTGTTGATATATTTTCAAATGATTTTATAATTATATCCATAATGTCAAAAGTTTAGTTTAGTTTATTTACACAATTACTGGCAGTTTATTTGTATGTTTTTGGTAAAATTCTACTTTAGATACATAATTTTAGGTGATTTACTCCTTGTAGGTACTTTTAACCTGGTAGCATTTACATTGTTGTACGGTTTTGGTTAACTATTAATAACTTACCTACCTAGTTGTGAGCGTGCGTCGATACCTTTCTGTTTTAGGAGCTTGCTGTGACAAACTGACTGAGTAGGTACATCACTATCGGATCTGCGCATCTTTTTCTACCCGCAATGTTTGGTTATTTTTGCACCTGTAAATATCTTGTTTTTTGTTCATGTTACGTGTCTATTCTATTGAACTAGATTAATGAAAATGTTTTGTAGTAAGAAATTGAAGTATGATACTTTATTGGGAAAAGTTAGCAGCCGTAACACAGGTTCTACCTAGCACGGCTGCTAAAGTACATAGATTTAATTGTCACAAGTAGGTAGGTACTTAATACACCTTTTTAAGTTTAGCATGTTGTTTAGTTATTATGAATAAGGTATTATGTATCTAGCTACTAAGTACACCTGAATAAATAAGCTTTTTACTTTTACTTTACTTTTACTCCTAAATATCCTCAAATAATCTTGAGTGGGTATTGGTGCCTTACCTACTCTTATTGTCATAATTCAACAAACATTAAAGCAAAAACTTAATTCACTGAAATAACACGGCGATACCTATCACTACAAACTTCCAGTACAATAACATTCACAAGAATCTAAGAAAAATGTTTTAGATTGCAGATACTTACCTACCTGCGTCTCGGACAGAGGAAGCACAGAGGGAGGATATACTATGGAGCCTAAATATGAACAGTTGAACAGGTCATAACTAGTTCTGTCATATACGTATATGCTGAATTCAAAAAAAAATACCACGCAATGCATAGTGATATTTTAATTAAAAAAAAAAACAAACAAACAAAATGAATTTTGAATAAATAAGGAAATCAAGATTGATAGGAACCAACATTATCTCTGCTGGTTCAATCATGTAGTGTACTAACTCAAAAGGACCAAACCTTTTGAGTTAGTGTAGTGATAAATTTAGTGATAGTGCTTCTTTAATGAACACATAAACAAAGTGTCACCTTTATTAATTAGAGACAGTAAGAAAAGTGCCAATAGACACATTCTTAGTACCTAATGCTTATTTTATAAAACTAAGCTAAAGCAAAATTACTCGTTAGCCTACTAGGCTAGATTGTAATATTCATTAGGGTACCGCATAGATGTAGTACACTAATTTAGTAAAAAAAAAAATGTAGTGTGAGGTACTGGTAATTCCTTGTCTTTACATTCAAGTGCTAAGGATCTCTTAGTAGACGTTCGTATGTGTACTCTGTACGGAGTGAGGTGGCAGCACTCCGCGCGGGAGGATTTATGGCAGGACGAAGGCAGTGGTCGGTAGCCTGGGATCGGTATTGGAGAGTTGACGCCGGGTTATTTAGGGCTCTCCACTACATTTACCGATTCACATATAAAACTGTAACAAAATGTATTGCAACCCTTCTCGACTAGATGACACTCGAGTAGAAGACCACCCTCAACCTGAACTGAGGCTCGCGATGGCACATGATGCCTCTGGTGGATGGACGCATGGCAGTGCATCGTAAGGCACATTTCTACGTGTGACCTGTAAAGCATTGCATTTTAATGGATATGGTTACCACTTAACATCAGATGAGTCATAAAAATGAAATGAAATGAAATGTATTTATTCGCAGCATTTATGCAAGTTCCATCAGCTATTTCTGTAAAAGAAATGCCTGTGATTTACCTTATATCCAATTGAAACTTCAACTTGCTCGCCAAGCAGTTCCAAGAAGGTATTTTAGCCAAATGTTGAAATGATTGAAATAGTAAGGATCTTAGTGGAGGAGACGTGTCTCCGGTCCGGGAGCGTGATGCATGGCTCCATTACGGCGTGATTCGAACTGCTCAGTAACGAGTTAAGTTCTCTGCCATTCGTCACAGATTGCCCAGTAATCCCCTCTGCGCGCCCGCTGCCGCCGCGTGCCTTCACATGCACTACGCCGCACCTTCCGGTAGTTATGCCACTTACCAACTTTGTAGTGCGTCCAAGACATTTTTTATTTATTTTCACTCAAGGCTCACTCTGTCGATCACACGTTTATCTTTTCTATGCTGATGAACAAATTATACTGGCATCATCGGTGGACGTATCACAGAAGATGGTATAATGTGAGGAAACCAGTCGTAGAACCTAAAAAGTTCGCGAAAATGTGTCAAGTGCACGAAAGGAGCCTCTGAGGCACACTTAAAATCTTTTCACCACACTTGGTTCGAAATAATCAGTTATATGATAAGAAGAAGACCATCTTCTTTGAGTTTTTGATAGAACGGAATATAAGTAAAAGGTGCGGAAGGTGGCAGTTCCACAAGACCAAGCTCCAACGATAGTACAATGTAGCGGCGTCGGCGCGGGCGTGTAGAGTGCAGCCGTGTGCACGCGCACAGGCGCTTCCTGTAGTGCGGTAGTAGATCTGGAGTAGATGGATCGCGAGCCCTGCCTCCGCGGGAGCCCGCGCTATATAACCGCACCCGATACTGTGAAGGAGATGCGCTCTACTGCACTTCACTCACTATAACATTGTGATCACAGTGGACTGTGTCTGCGACTTTGCTTGCGCTGTCTTATTTTCTTTCAATACCTTTTCAACTCATCATCATCATGATCATCATCCACAGCGCGACTTCACCCACTGCTGGGTAAAGGCCTCCCTTAGTTTGTGCCATCTACCTCGAGACTTTCAACTTATTTATAATAAATAACTGTTTCTTAGTTTAGTGTTTTAGTTTGTCACGCACGTCAACAAATTGCAGTAGCTAAATATAATGTATCGGTAAGCGCTTAAAATGTGCAATTTTCTTGGTAATCAGATCAGATGGGTCATTTGCTTGCTCCATCAGCATTTATTGTTAGAACCTACTGCTCTCAACATTTTTTATGTAAAAGATAGACAAACGAGCTTACGGCCCACCTGATGGTAAGCGGTCACCGTCACCCATAGACAACAACACCAAGGGTGCTGTCGTTGCGTTGCCTACCCCGACAATCTTCCTGAAATGGAATTAATGTTACCCATGTGCTATGTAATTAGATCAGTGTGTGTGTCAGAATCGTTCTTCCTGGAAATGTGTAGGGGAGGCCTATGTCCAGCAGTGGACTTCTTCAGGCTGATAATGATGATGATGTGCTGTGTGCGAGGGTGAAGAGTCCCGCCAGGGTCAGGGCCGCAGCCTGCTGGCGAGCGGCCAGGAGGAGTCCACTCGAGAGGACGACGGACGACGCTATCGCTTATCTATTACCGAACGACAACAACGCGAGACTTATCGTCTACTCGCGTCTGAACGATTGAATGTAGTAACCACTCCGGCTGTCTACCACTGGTTTTGTACAATAGTCTAGAATACCTACTAAACTACCTAACGTTCACAGGTTTGGTTCACCCCAATTTAAACCCCTGTAGTTATCGGTCAGGTAACACCCTGACTATTCTTGTACAGGCGTCTTTTCGACATCTAGTAAAATAAAATTCGATCCCGATCCGATTCGAACCGATGCGAACAGAGATACTCAACATTAGGAGCGCATCGACCGACGTGATGAAACGCCATAATTTTCTCTCATATAAAAACTGCATACTCCCATAGTGAGCTAGTTAATGTACGTGTTAATTAGTCTGGGTTGTAAGCTCAAGCAAATAGTTTTAATTAAAACCTGAAATGTAGGTTCTAAAAACTTTATCCTAACTTCACCTTGTGTTATACATTTTTAACGAATGGCGACGGAACCCAAATTATGTACGACTCGTTTATTTCACAAAAAGACTGCAGATTATATTGTTACATTTCCGCAGTAACTTTTGCTTAAAAACCTCTCGCAGTAATCCCGGCAATTTTATAGCGATGCAAATAACGCTATACATCGCCGCTTACACGCCGCCCCACACCGCCCTGCACCGCCCCGCACTGCCCCGCACTGCCCCGCACTGCCCCGCTCGCACACAATGCAGGTAATAACGGCATCCCTTGCGCGCAATGCACGCGTCACGCGGCGCGACCTCACCTCACGCCGGTTTCAAAAATTGAGGAACCGCGCACTATCAAAAACTTCTAGTCGAGCAACTTCGACTTTCAATCTTGTTTTCTAAAGGATAGAGTCGAAAGTGAGTAAACGAAAAAGGTTTTTATCTAGTAATCCGCGAGTACGGACTAACTGCTTAATTATGCATCCGCAGTCCCCGGGATTATGTTTTTATTTTGGGCTCAACATTATAAATTCCTTAGAATATTTGGTTAAGCACGGTTTTATCTAGCCAAGGACAAAACGGACCGACCGCCAATTATCTGACGAGCAAATAAATGAGGAATGATAACGTGATTCCGGCTCCAGCCCTCCCCTCGCTTTTACTACTTCTCTTCCAGCAGTTGCTCGTGTAAGTATTCATTTATTTATTCTGCAACTTCAAACACTAAAGTGACTCCTAAAGTACTAAAAGTGAATATTTTGAAGAGTTCAATAATTGAGTAACCCCAGGTTAGCGTATTTGTCAGTTGGCAACGTTCGTAAAACCATTTTAAAGTCCCCCCCCCCCCGCACCGCACCGCGCAGTGCTCCATCGAGTCGCGAGAAATCGAATCGCGTGGAATCTCCATCGCGACCGGAAACGGAACTGAAATCTGCATTTGGTCGGTTCCTTCAGCTGGTTAATTCAAGAGTGAAGAGGCCGAGGACATAAATCATGTCGGCTAGGTTTTTGTGCGGAGCCGACGGAACCCTGGCGCGGCTCCAACTGCACGACTGAGACGTTTGTGCGGAACACGGACGCACCGTGCAGTGTTGCCATCACAACACACAGCTCTACTATGTTGGATATGTACAACAAAAGCGTCCGTCTTCATTGAAGACGGCTAAGTATTTTTGCTCTAACTTACTGGAAATATATTTTTTTACTTATTGAACTTACCAGTTTTTATAATTCGCATTTGCAGCATTGTGATCTGACGCACAGAGCGGCAAATGTACCGCGTGACTCTTAATAGAGGTGCTATTATGAAAATCATCGTAATACTTCGGTTGCGCCTTCAAGTTGAGGTTTGAAGACGTGCGTATTCGATTTCCACCTCGAATCCACACCTACAGATATTTGTATTCATTGACGATGCAAAGTAATCGCTTTGATTTCTTGAGTATGTTAATCATATATAACACCCGACACGATACCAATGCCTGGCGCGGCTTGATGGCGCGGCTTGATGGCGCAGCTTGATCATCCAGATCGAATAAGTTAGGCAACGTTCAGCGTAGTCACCATTTTATGGCCGCTTGTGGCAATCAAACCTACTTATTTGAATCGGCAGCACACTAGACCTTCACTAGGCACACTCGTATTATTTAAGTTTATTAATTGGTTGTTCTTGAAGGCTTGGCGACGCCTTGATTCACTTAGCTTTAGAATGTTTTATGTGATCCTTGTGATTTTACATTGTTTCCAGAGGGCACGTTGAAAGGTTAATCTCATGTTATTATACCCTTACCGTAAGTGCAACCTACAATGTATTGTCTCCGTGGTCAAGTTCAAGTTCGGTTTTGCGAGTCATATTCGCTCACATTATGATAAATAATTCAGGTTCGCAGTAAGGTTCGCCATCGACGGATATGTGGTGGAGGACATCATCATCATCATCATCATTGTCTCGATAGGTATTCTTGTTGGTTGACGTGAAAGCGCCTGTTGTTCGAAAGCCTCACTGACTTCCTGACGCTGAGCGAAATCATAGGTAGCAGCAGGTTTGAATTCCACTCAGTTAAACACCACTGAAATAAGATGCAAATATGAATATCTACCACTAAACAGTAGCCCTACCACAAGCTCTGTCTGGCTCTGTCTCTGGCTCTGGTTTTGAGTCTTTGTGAGTGCTCACCTGTGTGTGACGTTTCGACGTAGGATTTATTTAGACAGACTCATTACCAGAGCCAGAGCCAGAGCCAGACAGAGGTTATGGTAGGCCTACAGCTACAACTTTGATATCAAAACAGCATTGTAAAGTACCTACTAGGTATATGTAATTACTGAACAACAATAGAACTACATAAATGCACATCACGTGGATTAAATTACAAGTGATTGGTTTGATTACAATGTAGGTATTAAACATGGATTATTATAATTTGACTTCCGACGCAATGCTTTGCTAAAGGTGATGGTTACCACTTATTATCGGGTGGGCCATGTGCTTATTCTATACCCCTAGTCGTTCTAGTTCTAAGGCTGGTTTCAAATTTTCACTTTATTATTGTAATAATTCTATTTGTATAGTATTTATCTATAGATAGGTTCCTGAACAGTTGTTATTTTAAATTACTTACCTCAAATGAAATTAACGTCAATCACATTTTGCAAGGCTGGTTTAACCAGCCTATTGGCCTGTCAGTGCCGACGGTCAGCGTGACTCTAAAACCAGCCAAAAAAAACGTTATTTTCTTAATTATCTACAATATACTTAACATAAATTATTTATCTGTATCGTTTTCTTAATGATATAACATTTTCCAAAAATGAAATTGGTGTAATATTTTCCTCTCTTAGCTCCCTCAATTGTTTTTAGGGTTCCGTAGCCAAATGGCAAAAACGGAACCCTTATAGATTCGTCATGTCTGTCTGTCTGTCTGTCCGTCCGTATGCCACAGCCATTTTTCTTCGAAACCGTAAGAGCTATACTGATGAAACTTGGTGAGTAGATGTATTTTGTGAACCGCATTAAGATTTTTACACAAAAATAGAAAAAAAACTATAAATTTTGGGGGTCCCCATACTTGAAACAGACAATAAATACACCTACACATAATTTACATAAACATACATACAATATATTAATATATAGATGTAAATAATATATATATACACCTTTTCACCACTGACTGTAAAGCATATAAACACTTTTGCAGCACTAAAATACTTTATTATATTTATTACACGATAAAAAGGTTTGCACAACAATGCGGCGAGCGAGTAGCGAGAATCGACTGGCCTGCCGGCGGTTATTTCTTACTACCCGCACGGCGACGGGCGAGTCCATTATCGGGGCAGTCCATTGCACGTTGTTTGTTTCCATTGTCATCGCACGATAAAAGTTAGAAAACAATAAACTTTGTTGTACATAAATTCTTCTACCTACTATACCTATGTAATGTGGGAGAAGCCCACATCACTCCCCTCCAGAGACCGTCACTACGGTCGATAGTAGTCAGGAAATCGAACCAAGCGACCAGAGCGAGTTCTTCTGGCATCTGCTTGAGCAGGAGGTCCCAGACGTGCTGGAGGAGGAGCGTGTACAGGGATAGGAGTAGAGGGGGGTGGATTTAGGACGGGTGCGGGAAGAGGGTCGATAGTAGGAGATGGGTCCACAAGTAAATAGGCCGGTTTGAGGCGGTCTATGGAGACTGACACACACTTTCCCCTGATGAGAATTTTGAAGACCTTGTTGCCCCGTTCTAAAACTTTGTACGGGCCAGTGTATGGGGGTTGCAAGGAGCCTCGTAAAGCATCGTCCCTCAGAAAAACGTGAGTTGACGAAGCCAAATCTTTATAAATGAAAATATTATTTTTACTATGACGTGCAGCGGGTAAAGGGCGAATCTTCGTTGCAAAGTTGCGCAGGCGAGTGGTGAAATCTGAAATGTCAGTTGACTCGCGAGAATTTGCTTGGAAAAATTCTCCAGGCAGACGAAGTGGTTCGCCGTACACCAACTCGGCGGAAGATGCTTGGAGATCGTCTTTGAAAGAAGATCTAATTCCCAAAAGCACGAGTGGTAAGGAGTTGACCCAATTACTATCGCCGTGGCACATTATGGCGGCTTTCAACTGACGGTGAAAACGTTCCACCAAGCCATTACAGGCCGGATGATACGCAGTTGTTCGACGGTGTTTGAATCCGATCATTTTTCCAAGATATTGGAAAAGTGCGGATTCAAATTGTCGGCCACGATCAGTGACGATATCAGTTGGACATCCAAACCTGGATATCCACGATATCAGCGCCTTTCCGACTGTTTCAGCTGTCATGTCGACCATTGGTGTCACTTCGGGCCATCGAGTGAAACGGTCTACTGCTGTAAAACAGTAGCGATAGCCCTGGGATGGTGGGAGCGGGCCAACAATGTCCACGTGAATAAATGCAAAACGAGCGCGAGGTAAATCGAACGTGCCCAATGGTGAGCTCACATGGCGGGTTACCTTGGCGCGTTGACAGTCTAAACATTTTCGTGACCAATCTCCAGCAAGTGTCGAAAGTACTTGATGCTTTCGTATATGGCCAAAAGCTCTCGGTCATAGGGTGAATATTTTTGTTGGCAAGGGCTTAGTTTTCGCGAGAAAAACGCGAGAGGTTGCCATTCGCCAGCTTTCAGTTGCTGCACTACTGCACCCATTGCGAGGTCAGATGCATCTGTTACCAGTGCGAGTTTGGCCTCACAATCTGGGTGTGAAAGGAGAGCAGCGTTTGATAGATTCTGTTTGCATTGCTCAAAAGCAAGAAGAGAATCGCCAGAAATATCAACAGGATGTGAAGGTTTAAGGGAACCGCCGGCAAGAAGGGCGTTCAACGGAGCTTGGATTTTAGCAGCTTGAGGCAAGAATCGCCTATAAAAATTAAGCATTCCCAAGAAACGCCTGAGCTGCTTAACATTCTGTGGAACTGGGAATTCCTTAATGGCCTCGACCTTGGATTCGAGAGGCTTGGTGCCAGACTCGGAGATGCGATATCCTAAAAATGTTACCTCACTGGCTCCGAAGACGCATTTCGAAGTGTTGACGAGGATACCATACTCTTTCATACGCGTAAATAGCAGTTGGAGGTGGTTTTCGTGTTCGGACTCATCGCGTGAATACACCAAGAAATCGTCCAAATAGCAGTAAACGAAATCAAGACCTCTCGTCATCTCGTCAACAAATCGTTGAAACGTCTGTCCTGCGTTTCTTAAGCCGAAGGACATGAAGGGAAATTCGTATAATCCGAAGGGGGTAGTTATGGCCGACTTCATAATATCTTCCTTGTAGATCGGGATTTGATTATAGGCTTTGACCAAATCAATAGTGGAAAAGACTTTGGAACCAGCAATACTTTGGGCAAAGTCATGGATGTGCCTAATGGGATAACGGTCTGGGATGGTCCGTGCATTAAGCATCCTATAATCGCCACAAGGTCGCCAGCCGTTATCCTTCTTAGGCGTAAGGTGCAATGGTGAAGCCCATGAGCTTTCAGAAGGGCGCGCAGTGCCGTTGGAAAGCATAAGTTCGAATTCCTTCCTAGCTATCTGGAGTTTATCTGGGGCAAGTCTACGGGGGTTACAAAATACAGGTGGGCCGGGGACGGTTCTAATATGATGCACTGTGCTATGCTTTGGTATCCACGGTGTGCCTGCAGGACGTGTAATTTCCGGGAATTTACTCAAGATGTTATGATACCTCGTGTCGCCTGATGAGACTTTAACAGAACAAATATCGATTTTAGCTAAGGAAGCTACAGCAGACAATGTGGTGGTGTTGTCAATGAGGCGTTGATTGCGTACATCTACCATTAAATTGTAAAAACTTAAGAAATCGACGCCTATAATGGGTTTGGTTACGTGAGCAACGGTGAAACGCCATGGAAAGCTACGTCTTAAGCCTAAGTTCAAATCCAACTGTATATAACCAAAAGTCTCTATAGGTGTTCCATTGGCCGCACACAACGTGAAATCGGTCTGCTTGGCTCTCCGCTCGCGAAGTGCAGTGTGGGGAAAAACACACAGGTCACTGCCGGTATCAACCAGGAACTGCATCCCCGAGCTGCGGCCGGTTACGAAGAGGCGACTCGATGAGGCGAGGCAGTCGTCCGCCGCCATTAGCGACTGCCTGTGGAGTTTCCCGCCTTGTAGTAGTCGCACGGCTTGTTGCAGTGAAGGGCCTTCGAACCATGCCTGGTATGATACCAGCAGACAGGGAACCTTTTGTAGTTGGAGTTCGATCTCGATCTTTGGCGCGAAGACGATCTGCGGTGCTGTGATCTCGGCTCTCGATCATCGGAGCGGTTGCTGGAACGGTTGTTACGCTGGGTACGGGTGTGCTCATCGAGACTCAAGGCAAGGCGCTCGACCATCTTCCTCAGCTCTGCTATTTCGCTGGATGGGCCACTGAAACCTTCCGCACTTGACGAGGTAGCTGCGATGCTACTTGGCGATGTTATTTCCTGGATGCGGTCTGCTAGGTCTGCCAGTTGTTCCAGGTCCTCCGTAGGCTGGGATGCTAACACCGTCTGAATGCTCCTTGGGAGGCGGTTGCACCATATCGCCCGCAGGAACTCTTCTGGCACACTTGGTCCCGCCAGGTCTCGCAAGTGGCGCAAAAACTGGGACGCTTTCCTGTCTCCCAGCTCCTCGTGGGTCAGCAGCTGCTTTACCCTCTTCTCGTGAGAAGCCGAGAGACGCTTAATAAGCTCGCTTTTAATTTTTTCATACCGGTTCTGCGATGGTGGTTTGACGATTATGTCTTTTACGGCCTTCGCGTGAACGATGTCCAGTTTAGTAATCACGTTGTTAAATTTGACAGCGTCGTCGGTGATTCCAAAATTTTCAAACTGACCTTCTAGGATAGCGAACCATATGTCTGGGTCCTCCGGTGAAAATGGTGGCACTTTCAGATTACACCTTTGAATCTCGGACGACGATTCTCGTTCCGGGTCAATGGACCTGCGCATTTTCTTCGGGCGACGACGAGTGACACCGCCTTCTGATATTGGAATTGATTTCAATGAATCACTGCTGCTATCACTGCCTCTATTGTTGCTCATTGTGTTCTTCCGGGGTCACCAGTAAAGCATATAAACACTTTTGCAGCACTAAAATACTTTATTATATTTATTACACGATAAAAAGGTTTGCACAACAATGCGGCGAGCGAGTAGCGAGAATCGACTGGCCTGCCGGCGGTTATTTCTTACTACCCGCACGGCGACGGGCGAGTCCATTATCGGGGCAGTCCGTTGCACGTTGTTTGTTTCCATTGTCATCGCACGATAAAAGTTAGAAAACAATAAACTTTGTTGTACATAAATTCTTCTACCTACTATACCTATTATAAAGGAACTCACTTCTTTTCGTAAAATAGGCTGTAATAATTACTCCACGTTACACTTTAATATTTAACAAACTGATAAACATAAAGACTACACTTTAAGTTGTATTCCGTACTCGTGCCAACGACCGACTGACCCCAATCCTTCGCTCCCTGCCATCGCCAACCGTCTATCCCCACTACTTTACCAACCAACGTCAAGGAGGGAGGGAGTTAGTCAGTGTTGCCAACGGCATTTCTATGAAGTTGACAGACAATTTCACAAACAAATATGACAAGTGTCATCAAATATCATAATAGTAATTTCTATTAAACCATTAAAATTAGAACTATTATTGAAATTCATCACATTCGGCCATCCGACACTGTGCTTACTCTGGAAGCACATGCTAAGTGCACAATATAATAATATGATAACATAATAAACAAAGCTTGAATTCAAAACAAATAATGAGAAAAGATGACCATTCAAACACAATCCAAAAAATTGAATGTCTAACAAAAAAAAAAAAATTGAATTTAAAACAAATACTTAATAAGAAAAGATGACCATTCAAATACAATGTAAAAAAAAAAATTGAATATCTAACAAACAAAACTTGAATTAAAACACAAATACTTAATGAGAAAGGATGACCATACAAATACAATCTAAAAAAAAACTAATGTCTATCAAATTCGGCCATCCGACAGTGTGCTTACTCTGGAAGCACATGCTAAGAGCATAATGATAACATGATAACTATGTATATGTATGACTAAACAAAACTTGAAACTTGAATGACTACCAAAATTCAGACAACTAATAAGAACAAATTAAGACAAATCCAAAATTACAATATAAAACTTGTAAACAAAATGAAATTATTAAGTAGAAGATACGAAGACACCCAAATAAATCTTAGTCATTTCTTAGAATAAACAGATATTAAAAATATAATTCTATCTAAAAATAATTACAGTTAGATATCCCGTTTACCATATTCAAAACCTGTATGCAAAAAAAATTTAACTAAATGAAATTTCTAAGATAATATTATAACAGTTTTGTATCAGAAAAGTCTTCGCATCCCAGCCATAAACAATGCATTCGGGTAAAATATTATTTAAATTAAATATTCATATTGTATAAATTATACTCCGATTGTGATAGGAAGACATCTCCATGGTAAAAAATACAGTATTTTAAGTTACAGATGTGGTCTTAATAGAAATTTGCCTAACTATACTGCAAAGCTCCATCATTTTCATTTAATGTTATTAGAAAATCGTCGCAAATATCATGATCTACTGTATCATTTCAAAATTACCCACTCGCATATCGACTCTCCTTGCTTACTTTATCTTATTAATCTAAATATAAAGCCTAGACCTCGGCAACCCTTTCAGAACACTTTCGCCTTACAAGTCCATTCAAACAACGCCTCTTATTATAACCCCGTTGTCAGAATGTGTCGCCTATTTAATGATTTATTGATTAAATACAGTGATAAAATTCATATCTTTAACAATAATCTAATTAAATTCAAGAATGCATCTTTGGCCACTCTTTCATTAGAGTGTGCCGAAAACTCAAATTAGTTATTTAATTAATTCTGCAATCTCTTCGAGTCTTAACTCAAAGTGTGTGCACTTACTGTAATAAAATAATTGTATGAGTACACCTAAGTTCCAAGTAAATGTTAACTTTAATCACCTACTACTAGTTAAGCCTGGTTACACGCTATTTACTAACTTTCCTGTTCTATGCATTCTGTGTACGCATGTTTTGGGGTACTGTCTAGCTCATAACTTAATAGTATTTATGCCTGTAAATTATCTATTGTACTCTGTTTTGTGTACCTAATAAACAAATAAAATAAAATATAAAACAAAATAAAATTGTGGTAATAAACTACATAATTCTTCTCCTTGCTACGTAACTCGCGGCTCAGCCTGTTACTACGGCACCTTCAGAGGCGCGTCATGGCTCAAGCTGCTGATGTGGTGCCTTCCGTGGCGCATCACGGCTCAGACCACTGATGCGGTGCCTTCCATGGCGCATCACGGCTCAGGCCGCTGGTGCGGCGCCTTCCGTGGCACATCACGGTTCAGACCACTGATGCGGCGCCTTCCGTGGTGCATCACTGCTCATGCTGCTCGTGCGGTGCGTCACGGCTGTGTCCTGTGGCACCTTCTGCGGTGCATCGCTACTAACTTTGCCTGGAGTTTTAAGGATCTGAAACTCGTCATAAAATTTACAGATCTGCAAGCACACTGTGAATAAATATATTATCATTCATCTGCTTTATAACTAGTTGAAATGAATAGGTTTTCCAATTGTGAAATAATTAAAAAGTAACAATATATTCCAAAAATATAAAACACTAAATGTACACTATCCACGGCATTTAGACGAGTTCTCTGTACTTAGTCTTGCACTTTAAATACTACAAAGGATACGTTTAACTTAGCTCAGTAAATGCATAAAAACGCCATCATTAATTCTGACAGCGAAGAACTTATCAACTTGAATTTCTCCGTGCCATGCCCTGCCATGGCACTGCAGGCATGTACTAGTAATGTCATCTCCTCATTGTCCTTGCTGAAATGCAAACATCTTCTCGACAGTGGCTGTTTCGGTACGTAAACAATCTAGTGGTTCAGGTTTACGACGCACTAACTTTAATTAGAATCTTTGTCCAATTTTTATTTAAAACTGTGATTCAGTTGTAAAACTGAACTGTTAAACTGTAATTGAACACCTAAAACTGTAATTCATCTTTAGTTAATCTTAAGTTGATATTTTAGTAAGTAGTAAGTCTTTTATAAAACGCTTATTTTTAATTTATAAATAATTCACATTTGTTTCTCTTAAATTCATTTTTAATTCATATTTAATTCATTTTTAATTCATATTTAATTCATCTTAAATTCATCTTAAATTCATCTTAAATTCATCTTAAATTCATCTTAAATTCATCTTAAATTCATCTTAAATTCATCTTAAATTCATCTTAAATTCATCTTAAATTCATCTTAAATTCATCTTAAATGCATCTTAAATGCATCTTAAATTCATCTTTAACTTATCTGTAATTCATCTTTAATTCATCTTTATTCATCTTTAATTCATCTTTTATTCATCTTTTATTCATCTTTGATTCATCTTTAATTCATCATTAATTCATTTTTAATTCATAATTAATTCATTGTCTTTTCATCTTTTATTCATCTCCAAAAACTTATATAATCTTAACCCAAAATCTTTACTTATAAACCAAATCCAAAATCCGATCTTTAACTTTTAACAACTCTACACGACTTTAAATTACTAAACTTAGAATTTTTGAAACATTTGCGCCTTTTGAGACTTTTGAGACCTTGTTAACATTTTGAACTTTTTGAACTTTTTGAACATTTTGAACATTTTGAACATTTTGAACATTTTGAACATTTTGAACATTTTGAACATTTTGAACATTTTGAACATTTTGAACATTTTGAACATTTTGAACATTTTGAACATTTTGAACAATTTGAACATTTTGAACATTTTGAACATTTTGAACATTTTGAACATTTTGAACATTTTGAACATTTTGAACATTTTGAACATTTTGAACATTTTGAACATTTTGAACATTTTGAACATTTTGAACATTTTGAACATTTTGAACTTTTTGAACTTTTTGAACTTTTTGAACTTTTTGAACTTTTTGAACTTTTTGAACTTTTTGAACTTTTTGAACTTTTTGAACTTTTTGAACTTTTTGAACTTTTTGAACTTTTTGAACTTTTTGAACTTTTTGAACTTCTTGAACTTTTTGAACTTTTTGAACTTTTTGAACTTTTTGAACTTTTTGAACTTTTTGAACTTTTTGAACTTTTTGCACTTTTTGAACTTTTTGAACTTTTTTGAACTTTTTGAACTTTTTGAACTTTTTGAACTTTTTGCACTTTTTGAACTTTTTGAACTTTTTTGAACTTTTTGAACTTTTTGAACTTTGACCAAACAGATCTCGCATGGTTAATTAATTTCAACTTCTAGGCGTACATAGTCAAACTGAACTCACTTGTCAAACTGAACTCGCTTGGTTTCAAAATCAATTTCATCTTCTAAGGCGTACATAGTCAAACTGAACTCACTTGGTTTCAAAATCAATTTCAACTTTTATGGCGTACATAGTCAAACTGAACTCACTTGTCAAACTGAACTCACTTGGTTTCAAAATCAATTTCATCTTCTAAGGCGTACATAGTCAAACTGAACTCACTTGGTTTCAAAATCAATTTCAACTTTTATGGCGTACATAGTCAAATTGAACTCACTTGTCAAACTGAACTCACTTGGTTTCAAAATCAATTTCATCTTCTAAGGCGTACATTGCCAAACTGAACTCACTTGGTTCCAAAATCAATTTCATCTTCTAAGGCGAAAATAGCCAAACTATACTCACTTTGTTCCAAAATTTTATTAATCTTTACTTCTGTGGCGTACTTAGCCAAACACAGATACCAAAACACTTTCTTTAGACGAGCAGTAATTACGTTCAATGGCCTGGTTAAGTCCCCAAACTAGATCTGTTTGCTCAAAATCACCAAGAATTGCTACTTACATTTTGTCAAAATGCTGTTTCGAGGAGACTCCCCAGGTTCCCTAGGTTTTTTTTTTTATTGTACTTTTTGTTTTTCTGTTTTAATTGCAATTTCTTAAAAAAAATTGTATCTTCATTTTATAGTTTGTCTACCTTAGTCTCTCGTTACTTAATATCATTTTTTTTTTTTTTTTTTTTTTTTCTCCAATAGTCTTACTATGTGAAACCTGTTTAATGGACCCTAGTAACAGTTGTCGTTTTAAATTATCAATTAGAATATAAGTATCTACTGATTGTTTACCTAAGAATAATAATAAATAAATAGTCTACAATGTTGATAAGTTTAGCTCACTTTGCTTCAAAAACTCGCTTTAGAGGGTAGGCTTGATCATGATCATTAACTTACTTATTTTAAATCCAGCATGGTTAGACATTTGCGGTTAGAGGCTACTCAAACTTTACTGAGCTGCTATGATATTAGCAGTACATGAACAGTTTTAGCACTATCGGATAGCCCCTGTATGAAATTCAAGATTGTGCTCGGTCTTTGCTATTTACGGCCACTTTATTATTAAACTTTATTCGATCACTCATTTTTGATGTTAATTATAAGAAATAAATATTTCCAGAAACTTTACAAATAATAATTTCAACATAACCCAGCCAATATCACTCTGCTTATGCCAACAGATATTCTAATTTATTTAAGGGTATTTATTTAATTTTGTACATTATGCTACATCGGCACAATGGCGACTAATAGCATGGACATAAAAATGTTTGATTATGGGTCTAGACAGGAAAGTAGGCCTTGCCTAAGTACCCTACAGTTCTGCATATCAAAAAGTAACAAGAATGCTACAGAGGACTGACTTGCTTTTAACACTCAAGCTCAAACTCAAGCTTGTTTTTTACACTCAAGTACCTTCACTTAATTTCATACACGGTAACACGAGTCATGTGTTTTCAGAGGGTAACCAATAAAATGATCATCGTAATGCATAATAATGTAAAACTATTTGCTGTTATTAAGTTCGTTAATATTTTTAAAATATCTTTCGGTAAACTTAGCGTATATTCCAAAAATTAAGGGAATGTCAATTGTTTGAAATGAAACAGCTTAACTAAGCAGTCAAAGTCGTTAAATATTAGGTGCAGGCCATTTCATGTTCGGATGAGCGGCTAATATCAAATTTCATATGATACCACACACATTTTAGGGTAGGCATAATATCAGGCATTTCAGATAATCAAAATTAAAACTTGTTGAAAGGTGTCAGCATTACCGGATAGTCTCTGTGCAATACAGACCAGTGCGCATGAACAACGAATCAACATACTAATTCAAACTTGGTTTCTATACCTACCCTACAACGTTAGGATGCGAACGATCAGATTAAAACTCGAATGATTTCACCCACTTAAGTAAAAATAAAATCATTAAATTATAACATTTAGGTAAGTACCCGTTATTGTTCGTAAGTTCGATCGAAAAAGCTAGCACAAACGGATAATCTCGAGGCAATCTCGACCGATTCATGCTCGCAAAATCTTTCGTACCCTTGAACTTTTAGTCAAATTAAATAATTTTCTACTCAACCCAAGAAAAATAATTACTTGGCGGGTGGAATCATATTAAAATCCGTAAGAAATATTTTACATACCGTAAGTTCTTGTCACTTCTGAGATATAAAGGAACTCACTTCTTTTCGTAAAATAGGCTGTAATAATTACTCCACGTTACACTTTAATATTTAACAAACTGATAAACATAAAGACTACACTTTAAGTTGTATTCCGTACTCGTGCCAACGACCAACTGACCCCAATCCTTCGCTCCCTGCCATCGCCAACCGTCTATCCCCACTACTTTACCAACCAACGTCAAGGAGGGAGGGAGTTAGTCAGTGTTGCCAACGGCATTTCTATGAAGTTGACAGACAATTTCACAAACAAATATGACAAGTGTCATCAAATATCATAATAGTAATTTCTATTAAACCATTAAAATTAGAACTATTATTGAAATTCATCACACTATGTAATGTGGGAGAAGCCCACATCTGGTTTAAAATAACTGGTGACCCGACAAGAAGAAGAAGGAATTTTCGTCAACTTTTAAATTTTTTTCTGTTTAATTCAGAATCAACATGGGTCTCATCTTTGTATCAAGTCGATAGACATAGACATAGACACGATAGCAATCTAACTAATAATAGGAAATCTGAGTGTTGGCTCGCCCTTACTGAAATAACTCACAGATTCTGAACTAGTCATGGTTCCTAAGTAATATTAGTCATCACATCACACAGACAAAGTGTCATTATTATAATGCTAGCTTGTTACGGCCACGCATTCATACTGTAGGTACGACATGTACCTATGTATACCTACAGTACAAGGCGGCGCTCACAATTAATTAGTATGTGTGGGCGCAACCAGTTGAATACTTTGTGTTGAAGTACGTGAAGGAAACTATAAATAAACTTGTTTTTCTCGGTCACAGGTCAGACCATGAGGTGACGAAGCTTATTTGAAGGAACCTTTAGTAGTTAACGAGTATAGAGATTCTACTTGTGTCACGTTTAGTTGTAAAGAGCTAACAGTGGAGGAATATAAGTCAGTGGCATTGTATCGTACCTATACTGTATCGTACCGGTCGCCGGGGGACAAAAACGCGCATATTTTATCGTGGAAATGTCCCGAGGTCCGGCATTTCATATTAGTGGAATATCTCACGAGTTCTGTTGTTTGCCGTTTGTACGATACATTGTCCAACAATATACGAAGCATTATTATGAACATTTCATAGATTAACTCTGTAGGAAACTAGGTTTTCTTCCGGGTGCGTACCTACTGCCACCATGCCTATAGTAGTAGATCTCTTTGTGTGTGGCTCGTCCGAGGAAGTAGATACTACCACCCATGCCTATTTCTGCCGAGAAGCAGCATCGCTGTGTTTCGATTTGAAGTGTGCGGGTACCGCTCAAATAACTGGCACGTGAGGCTGAGCATCTGTATGCTACAAGTTGATGGACGCATGGCAGTGTACCATAGGGCACATTCCTGACGTGCGTGACCTACCAGGCAATGCTTTGTTATAGGCAATGGTTACCACTTAACACCAGGTGGGCCATAAGCTTGTTCCATCAGCTAGTTGTATAAAAAGGTAGGAGTAGATAAGTACTCACTCACGCGCTGTTTAAATGAAAAGTCCTTACGGAACCAATTAATTATAATATCAATTCCAATTCCCACCACTTGAAAACCATTTACAGTTCGTAAATCGTGCTGAGGACTTGAAGTAAGCGACCTCAAACATGGTAGCCGAGTTGACCCTTGCCCCCGCGCCCCTTGCCTCCATGCCCCCACGCCCCCGGGGGCACAGGCAGGGGGGCAGAGCCCCAGGCACCGCTTGTCACTAAACTTGCCGTCAAGTTTCGAGACGCATCACTATATTTAGTTGAACTTTATGATCCCAGTCCGAAATTGTATGAGGACGAGTTGGGGTGGATTAAGGGAGTTTCGAACTGGGTCACTCTTAATTATGAAAATTACATTTTCATTGCTCATACTCTGAAAGTAGGTATGAAGTTGCCTGAGGGGCCCAATTGAAAGTAATACTTTCAGCCCTAGGGAGAATCGCTTTCTACTGACAGCTGCCAAATTATAAAAAAAAACAAGTTCTATTTTATTCAACCATGTTCCAACTTTCTAAAGTCTTTCTAACTGCAAGGAGGTTGTTGAACCAAATTCTAACTTTTTATTCAGCAAGTAGGTTGGAAACCCATTACAACGGTAAGAAGTTTAAAAAGTCTAATTAGAGCGCAATGTAAAATTTAAATTTTAATAACAAAGATAGTATTAAATAAATAATAATATATCTTCTAAATTACTTGATTAATATATAGCTTCAACTATTTATTTAGAATAACATAGATTTGAGCAAACAATTTACCATTTTTTAAATTATGAAAATGAAAATAATGGCTGAATAATGCTGGCCAGTCGTAGCCGAAGGCCCGCCAGAGAAAAAGAAAAAAAAAACCGGGAAGGCGGCAATTCAATCTTCATTTTCACTAATTTTTCTTTCATGTTTTTATTTTTACTTTCCTTGTATTCGTAATGAAAAGCACAGTGTTTACCTCGGGTGAAAGTCTTTTAAGTCCCTCAAGCTCCATTGGCGCCCTCGCTATCTCGGGACTCAAAAAACGTGACTTTCAACACTCAGGTATTATTGTTGGGCCGAAGACATCATCAGCTCAGGTGGCTAGCAATGGAGGAGGCTGGCACAGAACCAGAAGGGAGGTGTAGCTTTTTGCGCTCAAAAAAAAGGAAAAAAGACTGAGTACAGTGTAAAAGAAATATCGAATATTGGAATATTTAAATTCGGATTTTTGAATACTCAAATCAGTTTACTAGTCGAATATTCGAATGCAAGCCCTAATTAGAGTAGACGTCCAGAGATTATCACTAGCTCGCATGAAATGTGCCTTATAAAATAAAGTCAAATAAACAATAAATTGCTCATTTATGCCTCAAGTCTAGTAATTAATGAATTTCTCTAAAATACGTATCTTTGTTGTTGTAACGAATCAAATCAAATGAAATATAAAAAAAAACGTTATATCACAAGGACCCACTTTTAAACGTTTTAAATCTAGGTCAGTATAGGTGCCAGTTCCACGCGACCAAGCATAGAAGTAAAGGCTTGGCAGGAACTGCGGTTTGCCACCGTTTTTTTTAGTATACGAGAAATAAACTCAGTTTACAGCCGACTGCCCCCGCCCCTGCCCCCGCCCTAGGTCCTAGCCCCAACTAGAGTTAAGTTTTAATCAAGAACATTAATTACGAGGACGGCGGCAACTTTCACAGCCTTAATTGAAACTAGGATCAGGGATCTCGGCCACTTGTCGCCGTCGCGGGCTCGCTATGACGCAACGCCTGCCAGGATAGCGATCGAAACGCGTCACCTGCACCTGCCCCCCTATACCTGCTATCTCTCATCTCATCCTCAGTCTTCTTATTGCTAATATTGGATGGGTTGACTTAAGTCATCCGCCAAACCAGCCCTAAATATTTTTTGAAGTCGTTCAATAAATATAATTTATATTCTTGTAGTATGATTGTGGTCAGCAGTCCAGTAGCCCGGTGAATAGACAAAAGTTATGTTCAAAAAACTTTATAGCATTATAAACATTACTAGTTCCCTAAATGTGCCTCATTAGTATTTAAAAAGTCCCTAAAAATGTAATCCTCCCGATACGCGAGCCGTTCCATAAAGTTGTATAATCTGCTAATCCTGCATACGCGAGCTAAGTTGGCAATAACGAGCGCACAGTGGCCTCCTCACCGGGATCCTCACCGGGATCCCGGATTACCATCCTTAGAACTGTGTTTATAGCTGGTATAAAACCCTCCTTTGCTGGTCCCGCAGTCGGGTAAAGACAGAGCCAAAGAGGCTGTGCGAGGCTACAGCTCGATTGCATTTGAATCGCTTTTGAGACCAACGCGGTGCCTCATAGATCAATCTAATTTACAATTTAAAACGAGTCATTCTTTTTTAGGGTTCCGTAGCCAAATGGCAAAAACGGAACCCTTATAGATTCGTCATGTCTGTCTGTCTGTCTGTCTGCCTGTCCGTCCGTGTCACAGCCACTTTTCTCCGAAACTATAAGAGCTACACTGATGAAACTTGGTAAGTAGATGTATTTTGTGAACCGCATTAAGATTTTCATACAAACATATAAAAAAAACAATAAATTTTGGGGGTCCCCATACTTAGAACTGAAATTCAAAAAACTTTTTATCATCAAACCCATACGTGTGGGTATCTATGAATAGGTCTTCAAAAATGATGTTGAGGTTTCTTAAATCGTTTTTTTTCTAAACTAAATAGTTTGCGCGAGAGACACTTCCAAAGTGGAAAAAAGTTGGCCCCCCCCCCACCCCTCTAACTTCTAGAATAAGAGAATGATAAAACTAAAAAAATATATGTACATTATTACTATGCAAACTTTCAACGATATTTGGTTTGAACGAGATCTAGCTAGTAGTTTTTTTTGAATACGTCATTAATCGTAAGCCGCAATGTACCTTTCGACAAACTACTAGAACTTCTATATTATATTACTTACTGCTACGGAACCCCTCATGGGCGAGTCCGACTCGCACTTGGCCGCATTTTTAATTGTCTTTGTAGTTTTTTGTTTTTAAATTTTTCTTTAGTTTTGCTAGGTTAGCAATTTCTCCGACGAAGTATGTGGTACCTACATTAATTATTAGAAGTTTTTCAAAATTGACCATCAAGCTAATAAATACATTTCATTTCATTTCAAATACATTTCATTTCATACAAAAGGAGCACGAAAGGAGCCTCTCGGGGGCGCACTTCAAATCCTTTCACCGCACTGGTTTCAAAGAACCTGTGGCTGACAGTCAATAAGAAGAAGAACTTCATAGAATTTGTCAAAATCACAAGCGAACAAATTGAAAAATGAGTCGTCTTATCTAAACACGAGCTTATCTGACTGGCTATGTTTATCATGGTTCGCTATCCTCGTCTCTCTATTGTGTGCCAAATGAATTCCTGTAGGCCTACCACAAGCTCGGTCTGGCTCTGTCTGGCTCTGGTTTTGAGACAGTGTGAGTGCTCACCAGTGTATTATACTGCGTGTGTGATGTTTTGACGTAGGATTTATTTAGACAGCACTCACACAGACTCAAAGACAGAGCCAGAGACAGCCAGGCAAAGCTTGTGGTAGGCCTACTTGTCATTGCGGTTATCGTACTTGTACCTACTACGAGTGGTGCGTGTGAGTGTGCGTCCAAAGTACGGAGATTAGGTAAGTCTCATTCTCATTTTGTTTGTTTCATACATATCACTGTGTTTCTGATAATATTGTTTTATTATGCAGATTATCTACTTAGCTCATCATAGTTCGTTTGATAATAGAGGCACGTAAAAAGAGATACTGAACATTTTTTTTTATGTAAAACTAGCTGATGGAACAAGCATTTGGCCCACTTGATGTTAAGTGGTAACCAGCGCCTATAACAAAGCAATGCCTCGTAGGACACGCACATAAGAAACGTGCCCTACGATGCACTGCCCTGCGTCCATCAACAGGTGCATCAACATACATGCAGATATTCAGCCTCACGTGCCAGTAATTTCACCGACACCCATAACCCATACCTTTCAAAGCGAAACACAGCGATGCTGCTTCACGGCAGCAATAGACATGGTGGTAGTACGCATCGGGACGGACCCTTCACAAAGAGCTCTACTAAACTACTAAATACATAAATAAATACAATTTAAACCGGCCTCCCCGTTACGTTTCCAGGAAGAAAAATTCTAAGCTCTTTCCTTTACCAATGTATCACGACCTTAACAATGTCGTCGGTCCATGGCAGGGGTCTACTATGATAAATCAAATAAAGTGTGTTTTTAGGGTTCCGTAGCCAAATGGCAAAAACGGAACCCTTATAGATGCGTCATGTCTGTCTGTCTGTCTGTCTGTCCGTCCGTATATCACAGCCATTTTTCTCCGAAACCGTAAGAGCTACACCGATGAAACTTGGCGAGTAGATGTATTCCGTGAACCGCATTAAGATTTTGACACAAAAATAGAAAAAAAAACTATACATTTTGAAACTGAAACTCAACAAATTTTTTTTATCGGACCCACACGTGTGAGGTATCTATGAATAGGTCTTTAATAATTATAAGTTTAAAAAACTTGAGAAACCGACTTCATTGTCAAACGGCTAAACCGATTTTAATCAAATTTGTTTGGGACAATCTGGACGTAAGAACAACCTTCCACATAAAAAAATAATTTTCTAAATCGGTTTTTAAATGACGGAGGCATGCAGTTACAAACATTAAAAAAATTATTTAAAAAAAAATGGCAACACCGATTTTAATAAAATTAATATGGGACCAATATGGAAGCAGTACCTTTCAGATGAAAAAATATTTTTTCAAATCGGCTCACAAAGTACGGAGATTAGGTAAGTCTCATTCTCATTTTGTTTGTTTCATACATATCACTGTGTTTCTGATAATATTGTTTTATTATGCAGATTATCTACTTAGCTCATCATAGTTCGTTTGATAATAGAGGCACGTAAAAAGAGATACTGAACATTTTTTTTTATGTAAAACTAGCTGATGGAACAAGCATTTGGCCCACTTGATGTTAAGTGGTAACCAGCGCCTATAACAAAGCAATGCCTCGTAGGACACGCACATAAGAAACGTGCCCTACGATGCACTGCCCTGCGTCCATCAACAGGTGCATCAACATACATGCAGATATTCAGCCTCACGTGCCAGTAATTTCACCGACACCCATAACCCATACCTTTCAAAGCGAAACACAGCGATGCTGCTTCACGGCAGCAATAGACATGGTGGTAGTACGCATCGGGACGGACCCTTCACAAAGAGCTCTACTAAACTACTAAATACATAAATAAATACAATTTAAACCGGCCTCCCCGTTACGTTTCCAGGAAGAAAAATTCTAAGCTCTTTCCTTTACCAATGTATCACGACCTTAACAATGTCGTCGGTCCATGGCAGGGGTCTACTATGATAAATCAAATAAAGTGTGTTTTTAGGGTTCCGTAGCCAAATGGCAAAAACGGAACCCTTATAGATGCGTCATGTCTGTCTGTCTGTCTGTCTGTCCGTCCGTATATCACAGCCATTTTTCTCCGAAACCGTAAGAGCTACACCGATGAAACTTGGCGAGTAGATGTATTCCGTGAACCGCATTAAGATTTTGACACAAAAATAGAAAAAAAAACTATACATTTTGAAACTGAAACTCAACAAATTTTTTTTATCGGACCCACACGTGTGAGGTATCTATGAATAGGTCTTTAATAATTATAAGTTTAAAAAACTTGAGAAACCGACTTCATTGTCAAACGGCTAAACCGATTTTAATCAAATTTGTTTGGGACAATCTGGACGTAAGAACAACCTTCCACATAAAAAAATAATTTTCTAAATCGGTTTTTAAATGACGGAGGCATGCAGTTACAAACATTAAAAAAATTATTTAAAAAAAAATGGCAACACCGATTTTAATAAAATTAATATGGGACCAATATGGAAGCAGTACCTTTCAGATGAAAAAATATTTTTTCAAATCGGCTCACAAATGACAAAGTTATGCGGTAACAATAAAAATAAAAAAAAATTGAGAACCTCCTCCTTTTTGATTGGAAGTCGGTTAAAAATGATGTTGAGGTTTTTAATATAGTTTTTTTCTAAACTGAATAGTTTGCGCGAGAGACACTTCCAAAGTGGTAAAAAGTTGGTCCCCCCCTCTCTAACTTTTTAAATAAGAGAATGATAAAACTAAAAAAAATATAATATGTTGTACATTACTATGCAAACTTTCAACGATATTTGGTTTGAACGAGATCTAGTCAGTAGTTTTTTTTTATACGTCATAAATCGTTAACCGCAATTTACCTTTCGACGAACTACAAGAACCTTTATATTATGTTACTTGATGCTACGGAACCCTTCATGGGCGAGTCCGACTCGCACTTGGCTGCTTTTTTTTTTTAATGTGATACCATAGTTAGTTTCCACTAACCAGATGCCTATATTCACACAATTTGGCAGCGGTCAATAGCTGGCTCAATTTAATTCCCGCAGTTATGGAAGAAGACGGCGCTTTCTGTGGCTGAGGTTATCAATCGACATGATAAGAGGTCCAGCTATTTTGAATACATACTGTATTCAAAAAGTTAAGACAAACATTATGTTTATTCAGTTGTATCGCAAGGATCACTTTGAAACGTCTAAACTAAAGCAAGATGAGTCTTTAGGCACTCTAGGTGCCAGTTCTACGTACCAAGCCATTATAAATTGTTGTCACTTGTTTTTTCTATCAAGTAAACCCTCTATAATGGCCAAGCTACCCACTATAGTTAGTGAACATGACACGAGGCGCCTTCAGGAAGGCGGTTGTGATTCGTCTGATCGACGATAGAACATTCTGTTTTAATGAAGTCGTTTAAATTTAAATGAAAGAAGGGTTGCTAAAGGGCAATTAATGTAATGGCTCGGATATCGCACCGACGACGGACGGATGCCGGAAAAATGGCTATTATGCAGATGAAGGGCAATTATAGGTATAGCGACTCCATTCACTTCCCTCGCCTTCATTGGCTTAAAGAATCGCGACAAGTCGCTCGCCACAGTCGCTGGCCACTGCTCTCTACAAGGGAACACGACGACCATTTTATCCAGCTTACATATTAAGCACAAAACTGCATAGTTATTAGCAGGAAAGGTACTTGGTTCTCAGTCTTCCAGTCTAGTAGGCCTACCACAAGCTCTACTGTCTCTGCCTCTGGCTCTCATTTTGCGACTGTGTGAGTGCGGACTAAATAAATACTACGTCGAAACGTCACACTGTCAGTATACACTGGTGAGAAAACTGGAATAAAATTCATCACGGACCATTGCAAAAAATTTACAACTTAGGTACCTACATCTAAACTATTCTAAACACAAAACGCAAACTTTAACCTTTGTACATGTGCGCACAAAACGAGAATGTAAATCAATGACATCAGCGAGCTAATTGTTTCCGCCGCCCGCGCCGCGCCGTTAAGGCCTGCGCACACCTAGTTCGCTGGCGGTAGCGATCAGTGAAACGCTGTCAAATATCTCTGTCAGATTTGAGATTTGACAGCGTTTCACTGATCGCTACCGCCAGCGAACTAGGTGTGTTCGGGCCATTACACCGCGCCCCGCCCGCGTGAGCGGCGCAAGAGCGGAGCGACTAGCGAGCGGCTGGTCATTAGTTCACATGCCCTAGTAATGTAATTTTAGTAGAATCAGATGGATTTTTAGAAAATGTAGATGAGTAGAATTGAAAAGGAACATCTTCTTAGCACCTTTATAGAGCAAACATTGTTGCCATCGTCGATACTTGCCTGCCATTGGTGAACGTCGATTATAAGAAGTCGCGACATAAAACTACTACGTAGTAAGAATACCTACAGATTTGCTCATCTTTTCAATTAACTGCATCTGAATAAAGTAAAACTAATGGATCTACACAATTTTTCCGACCTAAAATAGTGAATCCAGCATTTAGCAAATACTTGAGCCTTCATCGTGTGAGAAGCCGTAGCCGCTCCGCTCCCCGCCCCGCTCTCCGCTCCGCTCCTCGCTCCGCGTGTGCACCGCGCGCCGCCGTGCTGATAGTGAACTGCGTCGATTTGCATTGTTGATACACCGCGCTATGACAATGCTCAGTTTCGACTCGACTTGGAAATTTTAACTTAATTTTATTGAAAACTTCATGAGCTTTTGCTTAACTTTTCCATTGTAGTAGAACTTTGCAGTCGAAACAAAGCCTTCTCGAGACAATGTGCTCATCAAATTGCCAGTTAATGATAGAACTTTCAAATTCAATGCTCGTTTCCCATTTAACTATGTATGTATGACTATTGACGTACGTACGAGTCGCGAGTGGTGAATAGCGAGTGACCATGCGCCTCCAAATATTGAACGAACTTCAAGAAATTCAGCTTTGTTTCGGAATTAGTCTCCTTTAACCGCAGGAAGCAACAGCTTATAAATGACAATGTTGTGTTACACGCACCTACATCTTATAACCTAGGCCATAGAGCTGAGTGTGCCTAGTTGGAGTCCGCTGAAGGTTGTCGGTATTATCTTGAGAGGGACTTCATCTCAGAAGTTAGGTTTAATTAAAGTTGCTACTGAGAGCCGGTCGCCACTTTAAGTCTCCCATTTCTAGTTTAGAATTGCAGTTGGGCATTAGCATACATTGCCAGTACCCTTTATTTATTCAATTAGTTAATTTACATTATTAGGTTACTCATTATTTTTGTTAGATTATATTTATTTATGTAGAAATAAGATGAGTTTGATCAGAGTCTATCGACGCGACAACCGACAAGGCGCTCGGGTCATACAGCAACCAGCTGGGGCCTAATTCTCGGGCCAATCTCGATCATTTTTGCAATTTTATTTTATTGCTTAATTTCGAAGAGAGAAGGGCAGATTTCCTTGAGTTATTCATCAACGACCTCATCGTAAAAGCCTCGACAGCTACGATATACGGAAAACGGTGAAAAAGTGCGGGGTTGTGAAAAGAAGCAATAAAATAAAATTGCAAAATGGTCGAGATCGGCCCGAGTATAGAGGCCCCTGGTACAGATACACCAACCTCACACGGAGAGTGTCGTTCCAGCTGACACACGCACACACACCCAACCCACCCATACACACCCACGCACACGTACCATTCATATTGATAACAAAGTAGGTATTAAATTATATTATAATAATCAACAAACGGGTTCAAGCAAGGGCAACATCATTCCTCTATTCGTGAGTAAGTTGCTCGAGGCCGCCGGTCAAGTTTGGCGAGTTGTCCATTACTGTGTTCTGGTTTTGTGCAAAAACTATGTGGCAGACAAGGCTCGACGATCACGTAGGTGGCGTAGGTACAGTCTCAAGTTAAATGAATATGATTCGGATGAATTATAGGCAATCTCAGTTTATTTATTTAGAGAAGATAACATAAGTCCATGGTGGTGGGCGGCCGCTATCCATCGCATCGTGGAGTTAGGGCGGCTGTGCCGAGCGCGGCGTCTTCATTGGCATTCATCGCTCGTATCAGCTCATTTGGCAAGCTCTGCAAATACTTCGCTCATTTATCTTCCAGCTTCAACACTCAACTGATGGAGTTTGCTATTTTAGAACACACCATTTTATTAAAACCCTCTCAATTTCTCATTGCAAAACTTATGAAATTATAATATCTAAATTATAATATTATATCCAGCTATATGACCTTCCATAAGTAATGGTCCCTCCTTGTTGCGCGGTAATGTCGTACGACGCGACGCCTATTATATGTAAATCTGCGTGAGGCATTAGCGGATCTGATTGCGCTATCTGATAACACGAGTGTCGCGCACGAGGCGAGCAGGCGAGGTGGTTAGGCTCCAACTATCGCGGTGCGGCTACGGAACTACGGGCCAACCGCTTATGGCTTTCATCAATTATCCATCAATTATCCACAAAGTTAATCATGTATACCAACAACACACACAATTTATAGAGTTACAAATAAGAGCCTGAGGCTGAGACTGACATGAAGTACAATACAATACAATATTTTTATTTCAGAAAAGACCCAATTTGTTAAAAGCACACAAAAATAAAATCTTATAAAACTAATGTTAGTAAATGGCAATGCCTAATGCGCTGCAGAACCGCGGCAGCCCCAACAGCATCCTGAAGCCGTTGTTATATTGGCCAACAAAAGGCAACAAAAGGCAACAAAAGGCAACAAACCAAGGTCAAAAATGAGAGCAATGCGTCATGACTGGCCTCTCAGCTCAGTTGGTTAGTTGGTCGCTCAGCTCTCGGCTCTGCCTTCTGCGCCGTAGGTCGTGGGTTCGATCTCCTCCGAGAACAAATATTTTGTGTGGTGAACGCAGATGTTTGTTCTCTGTTTGGGTGTTGTATGGTATTCTAATTTATTATATTTACAAAAAAATATATATACATAGGTATGTACTATATCAGCCATCTGGTTCTCATAGTACAAACTCCGCTTTGTTTGGGGCTAGCTAGTGTTGTGTGGAGTGTCTAGATAGATAGAAATTTATTTAAATCTTTTTGTTTCACTTTGCCATTTCACTATAACTCACACCGTACAATTATTTAACTATTGAAATTGATCCAATTTTCTAATCTAACTGCATTGCCTATGATTTATTTACACTTGTCTACAGCAGCAAAGGGCTCTAAGATTTGTAATTAATTTAACAATTGGTCCGATGACCTACTTATAGGATGCCTCTGATATTATAGCTATTTAACTAAAAATCATGAGGCGCGATCTGAATCAATAGTACATTGTTACCTGAGTGTTGAAAGTCACGTATTTTGAGTCCCGAGACGGGTTTGGCGCCAGAGCGTAGCAAGGGCACCAATGGAGCTTGAGGGACTTAAAAGACTTTCACCCGAGGTAAACACTGTGCTTTTCATTACGAATACAAAGAAAGTTAAAATAAAAACATGAAAGAAAAATTAGTGAAAATTAAGATTGAATTGCCGCCTTCCCGGTTTTTTTTTTCTTTTTCTCTGGCGGGCCTTCGGCTTCGGCTCGCCAGCATTATTCAGCCATTATTTTCATTTTCATAATTTAAAAAATGGTAAATTGTTTGCTCAAATCTATGTTATTTTAAATAAATAGTTGAAGCTTAATCAAGTAATTTAGAAGATATATTATTTATTTAATACTATCATAATGTTATTTAAATTTAAATTTTACATTGCGCTCTAATTAGACTTTTTAAACTTCTTACCGTTGTAATGGGTTTCCAACCTACTTGCTGAATAAAAAGATGGAATTTGGTTGAACAACCTCCTTGCAGTTAGAAAGACTTTAGAAAGTTGGAACATGGTTGAATAAAATAGAACTTGTTTTTTTTATAATTTGACAGCTGTCAGTAGAAAGCGATTCTCCCTAGGGCTGAAAGTATTACTTTCAATTAGGCCCCTCAGGCAACTTCAGACCTACTTTCAGAGTATGAGCAATGAAAAGGTATTTGGAAGCACTTCAAAATGACCAGCCGAGACGGCGGGCGCGGGCGAGCTTACGGCGACGTGACGCTCGCGAGTCGGTCGTGGAACATGAGCGGCAGACCGTTCCTGATGGTCTGCACGATGCCAGACCGGGGCTCCACCACCGGCTTCCTCCGCGTGCTGGCGGCCGGCGTCACCGTGAACCGCGACAGCACCGCGGCCAGCCCCGCCAGAGACTGCATCTTACCGAGACGAGCTCCTGAAGTAACAAAACACACACGTCATTGTGGAGCTTACGAACGCACTCATCAACTGTGTTTAAGCATTACAATATTGTACCTATGCAAGCCCGCGGTCCTTCACCGAATGGCAAATACACGAATTTATTCTTTTCTTGATCCATTTTTTCGGGACTGAACCTTTCCGGTCGAAATTCCTCCGGGTTGTCGAAGTATTCTGGATCGTTGTGCATCGCCTGCAGGGATATTAGGATGCCAACTCCTTCGTCGATCGTTAAGCCGATCTCTGGGAAAGTGTAAGGCCCAACGCTCTCCCTGATCAAGAAGCCTAAGGAAGGAAACATTCTCATTCCTTCGTTGAACGTCCACTCCAAGTAAGTCATTTCACCGATGGCGTCGTAGCTGAGCTTGTTGCCGTGCCTAGCGAGGACTCGATCGATTTCTTCCTGTACTTGTTCCTGCACATGCGGGTGGTATGCGAGCTGGTGCAGCGTGAAGCTGGTGGCGGACGAGGAGGTCTCGAAGCCGGCCGCGAAGAACACGAACACCTGCGCCGCGATCAGCGCGTCCGTCAGCTCCAGCGTGGCCGTGGCCGGACTGCCGTCTGCATTTTTATTCTCGAGGGACTCTCCTTCCATGACACCTTTCTTTTTGCACTCCAGCAATAGATCGATAAAGTCGTTGCGGTCGGACGGTTCATAGTTTTTCTGTTTCATAATTTGCTCAACTAAGTTTATCAAATCCCCCTCGATCTTCGTCATGTACTTTAGATGCCTGCACAAGTAAGGAAAAATCTCTTTCAGGACCGCTACGATAGCGTCCTTAATACTAACGTTGAATATCTTAGCTCCGAGCTTGCGGAACTCGGAGTCGTCGTCGTTGAGCGAGTCGGCGTCGAGGCCGAAGCCGACGGCGCCGATGAAGTCGGTGGTGTAGCGCGCCATGAGGTCCCTCGCGTCCAGCGCGCGCCCGGCGGCGGCGGCGGCCAGCGCGCGCGCCTGCAGCCGCTCCGCGCGCTCCACCACCAGCGGGAACATCGCCTTCAGCTTGCCCGACGTGAACGCGGGCGTCATGCGCTGGCGCAGCAGCCGCCACAGGTCGCCGTCCGCGAAGAATAAATTACGCATCATAGGTTCGATCACCGTTTTATGTGGATTCAGACCGCGAGGGTAGAAATGTGCAAAATCTGTCATCAGAATTCGTTTCACCAGCTCGGGATCTCTCACTACTAACTCCGGTCGCGACGACCGGAAGAACCCCACCACCTTCTCCTTTGGATATTTCCAGTACGTCTCCTCGGCCATTTGGGAGACGCTTTTCCGCAACGTGTAACCTTCCAGGTTAGAGCCGAACAAAAATATTGGCTTATCATGTTTCACACCCCTCGTTACCCAATATTTAAAATATCTGGTATTGTACAAGTAGAACGTAACTACAAGTATAAATATAATAGCTGCCGTTATCATGACGAGCGCGAACGTGTTACAAATGAGAGACCCGAACAACAGGCCGTGCGGCGTGCCGGCCGGCAGGGAACTGGTTATGGAGAGCAGCCGGCGGCCGGCGGCGCCCTTCTACTGCGATACTGCGAGACTGTGCAGCGTCTAATCATAGATAACGTTCATTATTATTGTCGGCGCACAATAGTACATTGTTACCTGAGTGTTGAAAGTCACGTTTTTTGAGTCCCGAGACGGGTTTGGCGCCAGAGCGTTAGCGAGGGCGCCAATGGAGCTTGAGGGACTCAAAAGACTTTCACCCGAGGTAAACACTGTGCTTTTCATTACGAATACAAGGAAAGTAAAAATAAAAACATTAAAGAAAAATTAGTGAAAATGAAGATTGAATTGCCGCCTTCCCGGTTTTTTTTTTTCTTTTTCTCTGACGGGCCTTCGGCTTCGGCTCGCCAGCATTATTCAGCCATTATTTTCATTTTCATAATTTAAATCTATGTTATTTTAAATAAATAGTTGAAGCTATACACTAATCAAGTAATTTAGAAAATATATTATTTATTTAATACTATCTTTATGTTATTTAAATTTAAATATTACATTGCGCTCTAATTAGACTTTTTAAACTTCTTACCGTTGTAATGGGTTTCCAACCTACTTGCTGAATAAAAAGTTGGAATTTGGTTGAACAACCTCCTTGCAGTTAGAAAGACTTTAGAAAGTTGGAACATGGTTGAATAAAATAGAACTTGTTTTTTTTTTATAATTTGACAGCTGTCAGTAGAAAGCGATTCTCCCTAGGGCTGAAAGTTTTACTTTCAATTAGGCCCCTCAGGCAACTTCAGACCTACTTTCAGAGTATGTACTCGTAGTAAGTTACTCGTAGAGTAGTGCTTGGTATGTATATTGTTTTTACATCATACATGCTCAGTAAATAGGATTTTCTTAAACATGCGCGGAAATATTGTCATTACTTTTGAATATAGAACACGCGAAGTATCATATTTACGTAGACTGAAAAACCAAAATCACTTCCCGGCGCGTTCTCGCTCCGGCAATGTTGTATGAAACGGTGTGCTGTTTGAATTTAGAACTCTTTCATCTATCGTACACATTGCGTTCTCGTGGCTGTATAGCCACAGATGCGTTTACCTTTCGGCACAAACTGCAAAATAAAATAAAAAATTGGCGGTAAAGCGGAGTTCGTTATTATTTGGTTAATAAAAAAAAAATATTATGCAAAAGACCCTTTTTTATTTCCTTGCATTTTTTTAAGAAAAGCACTATATATGCCTCGGCCGAAATGGCAATTGCCTGTCTCGTATCATTGAAGTCCTCGCCTGCGGCTCGGCCTTCAAACTCATACTCGACCTGCAATTGCCTATTTCGCTGCCTTTGCAATAATGTACTATTACTTTAGCGCAAAGAGGCTGTGTAAGTAGGCGTGTGCAGCCCAGTGCATTGTAAATGCGTTCGATTTTCAAATAACTTCACCGTCACACTATGCTTGATACGTAATGTTTCATTACTGTTCAGCCTGTCCACCATCATTGATGAAGCAAACTCAATTGGAATTCCACCCGAATAAAATAACAAGTTGTAGCTAATTCACCCCGGCCGGCGCGGCGGTGACGTTTGCGTCTATCTTGCCTAGAATACTTGAACTACGAAATCATTACACATGTAGGTATAGTTACTTACTCCTTGATATCTTCGTGTCAATGAGCCGTCGTATTGTTACCATGACCACTTCTAAATAACCCTTTTTTAGCGTAAAGTAAAACTAAAAACTATAAAGGCTGCGCGGCGCGCGCGGCGGCGTTTATTTTACAACGACATCGAGACCCGGCCGGTGTTGCCGAGGAATTTTATTAATCTAGATAATTCCAGAATGCTAGAGAACATTCTAGAACATAGTTGTATAACGAACACTCTAGAAGTAGAATAAGAAAAATTTTGTATAATGATCAGGTAAAGAAACAACTAGTACTTATCTAAAATTCTGCAACTGATGGATTTGGTGCCTCAAAGCACTAACTACCAGGTCGTATATACTTCAACATATGTACTTATGATTGAGAATATTATGTCTTATGTAAAATAAATAAATATTGTGGACAATTCACACAACACTACCCAGCCCCAAACTAAGCAGAGCTTGTAATATGGGAACCGGATAGCTGATATAATACTTGAATACATTTTTTTTTTGTAAATACGTACTTAGAATACAATATAACACCCAGACAGAGAACAAACATTTATGTTAACCACACAAGCATTTGTTCTGTGGGGATCGAACCCACGACCTACGGCGCAGAAGGCAGAGCTACTACCAACTGAGCTAGACGCCAGTCAGCCAGTTATGTATGACTGACTAGCATACTCGACATTAAAAAACCGCTAGAGTTGTAGTATGTGCCTTCGCAGATAGTGCAACGGCCTGATAGTGCAAGTACAAGTTGCAAATTTAAATTTAAATACCTTCACTTCCGAAGAAATACTATGAATAAGTTGTTCTCTTTACTCGTATGAGTTATAACTTTTCTGTACGCGCATGTGTTTACGTAACAATCAAGGTCAAAAATGTAGGTTTTTAGTTATTTTGTGGTTGTTATGCGTTTTGTGCGTTTAATAAATAAAATAAATAAATAAATAGAAGCAGCCTGCGGTTTTGAAGCACATTTCAGAATTGGAGGTTGCTATCATTGTTCTGTCAGGCGCTCGCACCGCCCCACCCATTACTTAGCACAAAATAAAAATAGTTTTTTTTATAAGCCTACAATATTTTGTATGTTTATAAATTAGGGTAGATTACTGGTTCGTAATTTTATTTTATTTTAGTTATTAACAAAATTCACAGGTGTATAAAATGTATTTTTAAAATAACTTATAATAAGTGTGCCTGCTGCCTGCTGCCTGCGAATACACGCAAGCATACTTATGTTGTGGTGCAGTGTTGTTTTGTGTTGTGTTGTGTGCTCACAAGACCCCCAACAATCTGCATACAAGACGCACGACAAGTATTTAATAGAGGTTTCAGTTTGCGGTCTGAGCTGAGTACTATGACCAAAACCTGTGACGATCAATGACATCGATATCAGACGTTTACCTACTAGCTATAAATAGTACCTGCTGGCGCCGACAGCACCATTCCTGGAGCCTGATCTAATAACTGCAAAGGACATAGTTATCTACTCACATGCGTGCTCTTTCAAAAGACTCAAGCAAGAGATATTATTCTAATGGAAGCAATATGACGCTTCGCTCATAGTTTTTAGTGGCCTAGGGACCCTGGGATCATAGGTAACTGAAAATTTATGTATTGTTACCAATAATACGCTAAAAAGTTAATTATAGCACAGATAAGATAATACTATACTAGTCATTACAGCAATATTTAAAATATATTTTTACCCGAGTAAATCTAACACTATAATCTATAAAATCGGTACTTAGTACCTGCTTATGCTTACATAGTTAATTGACTCAGTAGGGTATCTCACTTTATCTTATCTAACAGATACATTTGTGAATAAGAAACTAAAAGAGTAGGTACCTACTAGGGCATGCAGTATCGGAACCATTCTCAGAACCGGGAATTTTCACCCGATACTGGGCTCGGAACCGGGAATTCCCGGGAATTTCGATACTTTCGATACTGACTTATTTTTTTAATAAAACTGACCGTATAGATATACAATGAAAGAAAAACTACTGAAAAAAACACTTTTCATCCCACCAGCTCTGAAAATGTGTTTTTGCTATTCAAAATCTGACTGCAAAGTCAGATTTTGAACAGCAAAAATATATTTTTCGCTTTTATCCGCTAGAAGATAAAGTAAATTAGAATTTATAATATCGTGTTCACTAAGTTTGTGAATACACAACCTATTTATTTCTACCTCCATGGTGCCGAATTTATCATACAACCTTTTTTCATCTGTTAAAAACTCGCACTCGTAACCTTCTTGGTGTATTTGTGAATTCAAAACATAATTAAACCTATTTACTTCTACCTGCATGGTGCCGAATTTATTTTAAATTTGTTAAAAACTCAGACTCGGAACCTTTTTGGTGTGTTACTTTTAGTCGCGCCATGTTTTTTTTTGCATTTCCTCGCTGAGGTGGGATGAAAAGTTACGTGTTGCACTCGAGTGCAAAGATTTTTCACCTTGCGCTCTTTTGATTCCTTCGCCAACGCTTAGGATTCTATTATTGAACCACTCGCTACGCTCGTGGTTAAATTTTAGAATCCTTCGCTTGCTCGGTCATTAAAATTGAGCACGCGGTTAAAAAGCAGCTTTGCGCTCTTGTATAACAAATAACTATTTTTATTCAGAACCGTAAATTAACCCACACTCAACCACAAAATACACGAAATATTCACATTTATTTCGCGTATTTCTTCATTAATATAATACTAAAACTCTCAGTGCGTGCACGCAACAATCAGAGCTAGGTTATATCAAAGTTAAATAGAATATCCATCAAATAAATCAACAGTTAGAACTAACAGTAACAAACTATGTTCGTTATCTAACTAAATCAGCTCAGCAAAGGTAAAGCGAAATATCAGCAACAGCAAGGCGTAAGTTGAACGTAAAAGCATTTCCATCTTTGTTATGTTGTTTTCGTTCTTTTTCTAACAGATTTTGTCATAAATAGTAACGAACATCTAACTAAAATACAATATTAAACAATCTTCAATTCAGGTAAAATAAACATGTCATTTTCGGTTTGACTTGTCCGAAATTGTTGAGATATTATCTGAATGATGTAAATTATAGGTTTGTAATTTGTCAAAATATCTAGCAATGTATACAGAAAAGTGAAACTGAACGCATAGCAAGTGTTTTTTATCGTCATTTATTTATATCGTACTAGAAAACACCAATAATTGATCATTGTCATCAGTATCGAAAGTATCGGGAATTCCTTCGTGGAGAACCGGTACTGGAAAAGTTCAAAATCAGCGATAATTCCCGGTACTTTCGATACTGATACTTCCCGGGAGCATGCCCTAGTACCTACCTAAGCAGGTAGGTACCTTATTTAACGAACACTAATGCTTAGTTATCTATCATACAAGTATTTCTAGTTACTGGTACTTTAGCTTGTTTGAGTATCACGTCTTGAAAATACTTATGACGTTACGTGATGAGCGTGTCTATTATATTTTCCAACAATAATGAGTAATCCTTGAACATGCGATTATAATCGGTACCTATCGAAGTTTTATCGACTTGTCTTCTCAATCTTCTCATACTTAATCTGGCGCGTCTAAAATCTACGTACTGTCATTTGCACAAGTAACTCCTTCTCCAAAGCAAGGGTAGCTTCATTATCAAAATACCCACTAATTCTAACGTAATACTGATGTTGGCACTCCATCTTTTCGACCACACAGATCTAGTGGACCGAGGTATCTCCACAAAAACGTGACCCTAGTAAGCATAACGCACAAGGCTACTTCTATAGAGATGTTGAGCTCTCCGTGCAGGGTGGCGTAGTGGCGGTAGGGGGGGTGGTGAGGGGGGTGGGGGCGGCAGGTCGTGCGGTGAAGGCGAGCGGGATGCCGCCCAGCACGGCCTGCACGATGCTGGAGCGCGGGTCCAGGCGCAGGCGGCGGCGCGACGCGGGCGCGGGCGCCACGCTGCAGCGCGCCAGCACCGCCGCCAGCCCCGCCAGCGACTGCATGTGCCCGAGCCGAGCGCCTGCAACCACCAACACTATACTCACTCAAATATTTACAAATGTATACCTCACAGTCAAAGTTCGCGGCCTACACCCAGTTAAGCATCGAGTATGGAGAAAAAAAATATTAATTTAATTTAATCATGCAACTTACCGATGCAAGCTCGAGGTCCATCTCCGAAGGGCAAGTACACGTATTTATGCCTCTTCGCGACTTCCTCCGGAGCGAACCTTTCCGGTCGAAACTCGGTCGGATTGTCGAAGTACAGGGGGTCATTCTGGAGCGCCTGGATGGGCACCGTCACCTTCACGCCGGGGTCGATGGTCACGTCGGTTCCGGGGATGGTGTACCTCTTCACGCACTCCCGACTCAGGAACCCCGACGAGGGGAAGATTCGCATGCCCTCCATGAACACCCACTCCAGGTAGGTCATCTCCTTGATCGCGTCGTAACTCAACTTTCCGTTGTGCCTCGACAAGACCCGATCGATATCGCGCTGAGCTTTTTCCTGAACCTCAGGGTGGTAAGCGAGCTGGTGCAGCGTGAAACTAGTTGCGGAGGACGAGGTCTCGAAGCCGGCCACGAAAAATATAAAAGCCTGCGCCGCCGCCATGGTGTCTGTGAGCTCGAGATGGACCACTTCCGGAGTACCGTTGGCTTTAACTCTCTCGAGCGAGTCGATCGAGAGCTTGCCCTTCTGCTGCCACTCCAGCAGAAAGTCTATGAAATCGTTGCGGCCCGAAGGCTTAAACCCGCGTTCCTCGCGGATTTGCCGCGTGAGTGACAGGATGTCGTCCTCCAGCTCCTGCCCGAGGAACTTACTGTACTTGAACACGTTCGGGAACAGGATCTTGAAGAAGGAGACGAGCCCGCGCCGCAACGTCGGGTTGAGGATCTTGGCTCCGAGCTTGCGGAACTCGGAGTCGTCGTCGTTGAGGGAGTCGGCGTCGAGGCCGAAGCCGACGGCGCCGATGAAGTCGGTGGTGTAGCGCGCCATGAGGTCCCTCGCGTCCAGCGCGCGCCCAGCGGCGGCGGCGGCCAGCGCGCGCGCCTGCAGCCGCTCCGCGCGCTCCACCACCAGCGGGAACATCGCCTTCAGCTTGCCCGACGTGAAGGCGGGCGTCATGCGCTGGCGCAGCAGCCGCCACAGGTCGCCGTCCGCGAAGAACAGGTTGCGCAAGAGAGGTTCCATCCACTTGTGGGCGGGAGTGAGGCCGCGCGAATAGAAGTGTTTGAAGTCGTCGACCAGGATGTGCTTCACGAGGTCCGGGTCGCGCACGAGGAGCGTGGGCGTGCTGGCCCGGTAGCCGCCCACGAACCGCTGGTGCGGATGGCGGTGGTAGAGGTCGGCGGCCGCCTGCGCCATGCTGCGGCGCATGGTGAAGCGGCGCAGCTCGGTGCCGACCAGCGGCAGCGGCCGCGCGTGCAGCACGCCGCGCGCGCGCCAGTACCCGTGCCCTCTACTGCCGTACACCCACACGCTCACCAGGAACATCACCAACAGTGCTATCACGATCATTGCTATGATTCTAATACCTATCTACTCGTACTTCGCTCGCAATCCGATGACTGGGTACTTTTATTTTGAATGTATCGTATTAATACTATAGATTCGAAGCGATAAGAATCTAGGTAATTGTCTGTCTACTCAGATGTTTGCCGGATTATCCATCTATATTTTGAACCTAACGCAGTAGACATAAGGTTGAAATCGCCGCAGGGCACCTCAACGCTAGATTTAATGTGACACATCGATAACGATTATCTTGAAATCATTTCGACAATTATCTCTACAAATTACATGAATCATGTTTCAAAGTTAGTTCTATTTGTAGCATTAATGTCACAGATGTTCTAGGTAGAAATACAAAATTTAGACAACTGTTTTTATAACGCTATGTATGTATGTATGTATGTATGTATGTATGTAACCGACCCCTTTGAGCTCGATTTTGTCCTACTTTGAACGATCAAATTTGATTCAAACTTTGCACACCTGTCAAAGGTCGATGACAATGCAATAATGTGAAAAAAATAATAAAAAAAAAATGAAACGAAATAAAAAAAATAAAATAAAAACCTACTTTGAACGATCAGATTTGATTCAAACTTTGCACACCTGTCAAAGGTCGATGACAATGCAATAATATGAAAAAAAATAAATGAAAAGAAATAAAAAAAATAAAAAAAACCTACTTTGAACGATCAGATTTGATTCAAACTTTGCACACCTGTCAAAGGTCGATGACAATGCAATAATATGAAAAAAAAAATATATGAAAAAAAAAAAAACTAAAAAGTAAAAAATAAATGATAGTTTAAAAAACTAAAAAATAACGCTTTTATAACTAAGTAATTGAACTAAAAAGTTAAAAATAAAACAGTAATAATCAATTGAAAATTTATATTATTGTACAAAAAGCGTGGGGGGCTTGATTTTGATTGTTGTAAATATTTTATCAATAGTTTATTATATCTGAAGTTATTATAAAAAGCACCCCACGCTTTTGTATAATAATATAAATTTTCAAATGATTATTACAGTTTTATTTTACCTTTTAACTTTTTAGTTCAATTACTTAGTTATAAAAGCGTTATTTTTTAGTTTTTTAAACTATCATTTTTATTTTATTAATCCCTATCCGAAGGCAGATTACCACTCTCCATACAAATGAAGCTTGAAACTTATTTTTTAGGCTTTTGATTCGATAATCAATTAAAGGAGTGGAACTCTTTACCGCCGTCAATATTTCCGGAGCATTACAATCTTGGAATTTTCATGTCAAGAGTGAAGCATTTTCACGTTTAGCTATCAACAATAAAAAAATAACACTCAAAGTCTTAGCCTCCTTGAATGTATCAATCAACAATCCCAGGTTGCATTTTTATATGAAACAGCACGTAAATAACACAGGAGCTGAGCTAGTTATGAATACACTTGTTATTGTAGTTCGATTCAAGTTCACAAAGTAGATTCCAGTGTTCGTTTCAATCCTCGGATTAGTTTCCGAGTGCAGTAAATGTTGAGAAATAGAAGGCCATTCCCAAAGTTGGGCGTCATTCCCGCTGGAGCATTACACTTGAGTGTTATTCGTTTGAGAGTTTATAATTTACGAGGACGTAGAGTTGCCCCGCCGCGCCGCCGCCCCGCGCCGTCTGAATTGGCTCTCTATCAAAAGTTAGCACATCGCGCGTACTAACTGCTGCCTAACCTGCAGCTGCCACTTCCTCCGCCGATGATGCTGGACGAGTATCATCTGCGGCAATCAAATAACTCAAGTAGCAATTAATAGAGCTCCTTGTGAAGGGCTCGTCCGGAGAAGAACTACCATATTCGAATGTCTGCCGTCTGCGTTTCAGTTTGAAGGGTGTGGGTGCCGGTGAATTTACATAATGCTTCAAGTTGATGGACGCAGGGCAGTATATCGTAGGGCACATTCCTGACGTGCGTGATTAAAGTGACAATACTTTGTTATGATTATGGATACCATTTTACATCAGGTGATCATATTAAGCTTGTTCTATAATACATTATTGCATAAAACAAATTTTCCATACTGAAAACTACCAGCTCCTGGCAGAGTTAGCGACTCGAACCTACAAGCTACCACACAGAAGTGCTTAGAGGTCAATTATAAGGCAGTAATAGGTTCTATCTGTGGAACAAAATTACTAGCCACCAGCGCGAGCGCCTGCAACCTACAACAGAACCTCGTTTCCTAACATTCGTAGCGATGTCGTAGATGCGCTACGGTTCTCGTAGCAAGTACATTTTTAGAGGAATGTGACTGAATCAGCATCGATGACGAAACTGATAATCATTTTCTGTCTGAGAGTTTCCGCGTAGACTGCTAAAGACAAAGTGAGGTAAACTAAAATGTGTTGCGATTGCGAAAATAGTAATTGTTGATGGCGGATGGAATACTTAGGATATACATAGGAATACTAAATAATAGATTTATCTAAATACAGAGGTACCTACCTACTCAAACTTAACTTGGCCGCTCATCGACAAGTCTCCTGGTGATCCGTCAAAAACAGTTTGTTACAGTAACAGACGAGAAGGTCAATAGACCGTAGAGTGAGGGCGAGGGTGTGCGGCGATACCATCTTCTATGTGAACCTTATACCGTCTCGCGGCAATAGCTCCATGCCGCGGCTCCATACCCGCGCAGTGCCGCTCAACGCAGCTATAACACTCGTATCGGACCATCTATCTACTGCTACTCCCCACTTCCTTCTGGGTATCCGCACACACACACGGAACTCACATCTAATTACTTACTCACATTGTAAAACCAAGTTAATTTAAAATCTTTGTAGATACATCTGATAGATATGATATTAGTTTCGCTGGTCCAGGTACCTCGTGTACCTATTCATTGAAGGTTGTTATTTCTAATCAGGTAGGTAGCTGACACAATATGTTGTGGTTACGGCAAGCTACTGCTGGTCGCTGAGCTGTGGCGGCAGTTGACGAGTGTTCGCTTACAAATATAAAGTTTCAATATCTAGAATGGAGTGGCTCGGCTTGCGGCGCGCCGGCTCCCGACAAATTGCCCTCATCAACCGGGGGAACTTCAGCAGTCGGCCGGCCACGCACCTGCCAGCCGATCCTCATCCCTAATCGCATCCGCGTAAGGCTCATAATATCCCAAGTATATGGAATTAAGTAAGTTGGATGATCGTTTATGTTTAGCCGGCAGTTTATTGAAGTCGGTATCGAGAAGGCAATACGAATGAGAGGCGATGTAGCAGATTTGTAGTCGGCGGAACGTGATGCATACAATGTACGACGTAGCCGAACGATTTCTAGTTATGGACTGTTACGGAAACAATGGACTCTAGCGGAAAACCTGTTGCGAACGATTCATGGACATTATGTATGTATCGCTCTCTAATAACTACTTGGAATAATCGGTAGAGATTTAGGCTGATTCATGGCATCGAGTCCGCGACCGTTTCTTGTAGGCTCGGACTGACCTACAAGACAAAACTATCTATAATTATAAAAAAGTGTCTGAGATTGAAGTTCTTAGGTACCTATGTACTCGTACGTAGTAGGTGCGGACTGCATTCCTCTCGCCTCTGCACGAAGGCACATGTATTTACTTCGCACCTTCTTTTCCTGTATTTAAATTCTTTGCTGTCTGGAAAGGGGAACACAGCACGGGTCGTTTTCTATTTTAATTATTTTCTATATAAAGAAAGAACATTGTCCTCTCCAGGCTGCTCGAGACTGTGAACAGCTGTATAGACATGACTATAGTATAGGTATGCATTTATACCACGCATCATCATTAAAAAAATCATTTCATAAATATTTTTTATTTTATTTGTTGAACCTAATTCCTGAGTATTTGCAGCTAATTATGAATAACCCTGTATTTTACCTAGAAGAAAATGAGTCGTCCCAGTAGGCCTACCACGAGCTCTGTTGGTTCTGTCTCTGGTTTTGGTTTTGAGTCTGTGTGATTGTTGTTGAAACGTCAGACTCACAGTATAATACACTGGTAATGTGAAATATTTAATTTAATTTAATTTTGTTGTTCCGAGGTCCGAGGTCGGAGGTGCTGGCCGCTGGCAGGGGCAGCATCAACTATAAAGTATCGATTAACCGTGTTAATGATCGAAATAAAGCGCATTTGAAATAGTAAAGTGATTAACCAGATTGTAATCCAACAAATAATAATGAGTTTAATGTTTTAGATAGCCTCATTATGAACCTGTACTACATGGTGGAAGCTGATGTATATCCAATACTATAGCGGCCGCCCGCGGCTTAGCGCGTCCCGTTCCGGCCTTGGGTGCCGCTTACTTAAAAAGTATTATTTTTCCTGATTCTATGCTGCCTCCATACCAATTTTCAGCCAATTGGGTTCAGCCGTTCTTGAGTTATTAATAGTGTAACTAAATACAAAAAAAACACGACTGTATTTTATTAATACGTAATTTATATTATTTAGCATCTGCTTAGGTATTAGGTACCCGTGGCCCCGCGTCAGCCATTATCATAATTATAAGTGTCAGCGGCGTGACAAGTCTAGTAAGTAGGTAGGTTTGACTGAAACATGTGATATCGCTGTGCAGAGTATATTATTAGAATACTAACAAGATTCAGTATTTAAGGTATAAATTATGGAAGGTGCGTGAGCGCGCCTTCGACAGTGTCTCAGAGGCTAATGAGTCGGAGGTCGCCCCTCGCCCCGCGCCCCGCGCCTTGCGTCCCGCAAGGCTCCTGACGTTGCTGTTAGCGCGCGGCGTGTACAATAAGTAAATGATATACTTCATAATAATTATGATATGATATATATTATGTATACTTAGGTAAGTTTGACACAGTAGATTAGTAGATAGTAAGTTTCCATAAAACGTTTTTGTTTACAAATTATTATAGGGGTAAGTGCTTGATGCGGGTAGGAGATATTATAATGTCAATCATGAATGGGGTAAGTATCTTATTGCAGAAGGTCGCGCGTCGGTGCGCGGTGGTCCGACTTTGTAATGGGGATGATGGAGCCAACTTGTAGAGTTCCACGCACATGCGGCACGTGACATGACAATACAAACATGTACAGACATTACATCAACCGCTATGTGCTCGTGATCATGCGCCGCGAGTGCCGGGCGCGGGCCACGGGGGCGCGGGCCCGCGGCGGTGGCGGTGGCGGTGGCGGTGGTGCCACTATATTGAGTCGCTATAGTCAAATGTCCTTTCAAGTCAGCGTGGTTTTTAGGGTTCCGTAGCCAAATGGCAAAAACGGAACCCTTATAGATTCGTCATGTCTGTCTGTCTGTCTGTCTGTCTGTCTGTCTGTCTGTCTGTCTGTCTGTCCGTCCGTCCGTGTCACAGCCATTTTTCTCCACAACCGTAAGAGCTAGACTGATGAAACTTGGCGAGTAGATGTATTCTGTTAACAGCGTTAAGATTTTTACATAAAAATAGAAAAAAACTATAAATTTTGGGGGTCCCCATACTTGAAACTGAAACTCAAAAATGTTTTTTTCATCTAACCCATACGTGTGGGGTTAAGTATAAGCACAGTTCAACCCGATAAAATTAGGAAAAACCGAAGTAATCCTTACATTTAGTAAGTTCTGTTATTATCTGATAGGTATACCTATTAGTAATCGGGCGGGGAGAGGGCTGACTCGCTAAATGCCTGTTAATGTGTCGTGGTGGGTGGTAGCTGGTAGCTGGTAACTGGTAGGTATAGCAGGTGAGCGGTGATCACTATTAGACGTGGCGTCATTAGCGTCGAGTGTCGATAATGTGACGCGCCCGCAGGCTGCCATGCACAACCGTTTTCAAATAACTTTAAAATGAGGTCTTGACAAGTCTCGATCTTTCCAATTTAACCGGCTCTTTTATCTAATTCATCCTTCCGTAAACTCTTCCTCAAACTATCCTCAATAATACATTATTATAAATGCGAAAGTATCTCTGCCTGTCTTCTGTCGCGCTATCACGCCATGAAATTTTGTTTGGTGTAGAGCCTGAGAAGAGACAAGGCTACTTTTTAGGGTTCCGTAGCCAAATGGCAAAAACAGAACCCTTATAGATTCGTCATGTCTGTCTGTCTGTCCGTGTCACAGCCATTTTACGCCGAAACCGTAAGAGCTAGACTGATGAAACTTGGTGAGTAGATGTATTCTGTGAACCGCAATAAGGTTTTTACACAAAAATAGAAAAAAAAATATAAATTTTGGGGGTCCCCATACTTGAAACTGAAACTCAAAAAAAAATTTTTCATCGACCCCATACGTGTGGGATATCTATGAATAGGTCTTCAAAAATGATGTTGAGGTGGGGCTTATATCGTTTTTTTCTAAACTAAATAGTTTGCGCGAGAGACACTTCCAAAGTGGAAAAAAGTTGGTCCCCCCCCCCTCTAACTTCTAATATAAGAGAATGATAAAACTAGAAAAAATATAAATGTTGTACATTACTATGCAAACTTTCAACGATATTTGGTTTGGACGAGATCTAGTCAGTAGTTTTTTTTTATACGTCATAAATCGTAGACCGCAATTTACCCTTCGACGAACTACAAGAACCTTTATATTATGTTACTTGATGCTACGGAACCCTTCATGGGCGAGTCCGACTCGCACTTGGCTGCTTTTTTTAATTCGAAAAAGGATTGTATGGTTATTTACGGTTTGCATGGGAGTACTATCATCAGTTTGGCACGACAAACTCCGCCGCTAATTACCAGAACATGAGTTCAGTACGCATTAGGAGCATGCAATGTAATGCACCTCATAATCATTCATTATCAACTGTTTATTTGCATTGAACCTGCATTATCACAATATTATGGTGTCCTGCGCTATCACAATATTATGGTGTCGTGCGCAGGCGGCGCGCATTGCACTCCAACATGTTGCCGGGTGCCGGTTGCTATACTACGAGTATACCTACCATCACATCATCGCTATGCATTTGCTCGTCAAATCATTTCAGGAGCTCATTTCACTGGTACAGCCAGGGTACAGCTGTCAAACTCGGACGGTCAAGTGGTTATGAATCACGAATCTTATACAACGTACACTTTGAAGGTATGCAAGTGCTACCCCGCGTATTAGAGTCTGCGCAAAATCCACTCGCACTCGCTGTGAAGATCGCTACCACCTAAACATGCGTAGCTAGTAGATACGCAACTTATACGCCGAAGCCGTAGAGTAACCATGTTCGTGTCAGGGTTGTCACCAATGCAAAATTTGACATATTGTCACATTTTGCTACGTATCGTGAATAACAATACATATTTGTGAGCAACGGCAGCGGCGGGTATTCGTTGCGATTGCTATCACGTTTTAGTAGGCACTGCGCTTGTGGTTTGTGTGGATGAAACGATAGGTCTACCTGAGAGGCTGATTGACGAGAAGAGTGACTCTCCGATAGAATAGGTGGAGCCGGCATTAGCTGTCGCGTCAGGCTCGGCTCCCGGCCGACGCCTATGTGCGGGGCTGTGTGGGGCTGTGCGGGGCTTTACGGATAGCATCGTCATTAACTCGTTGCGCGGCTCCGAAGGAGATTCCCTAAAAGTATGAAATTATCCCGCTTTCCGGTTTTGAAAGTCGGGAATATATAAAAGAGGTGCCTTTCTAATGCAAATGTGGCTGATGATCGGCGTACATCGGGACCCACTGATTGAAGACTATCCCTCGCCACCTCACTAGGTAGGCCATCGTAGGTTAGGTATGTGGTACTTACTTAGGTAGGTATAGGTTGCGCTAAATGCTTTCTGGCAATACTTCAAAGCAGCTCTCGCTTCACCTCCATGGGTACTTGTCTCCATACCTACTGCTCAGTGAGCCCGCCCTGTGCTTGCCTCTGCCTACTTACTACTTAGGCAGAGAGAACCCCTATGTACCTACCGACGTCCCCTCATCAGGTGTGCAGGCATGAGGCATCAGGCATGTAATGTAACTGGGCAGTGGCCGCAGTGGGTAGGTACCTAGCTGCGTGAGTGTTGCCAACGCGTTATAATAAATCTGGCACAGCTTCCACACCCACGTATTACACATTGCATGGGCTTATGCCAAGATAAAACTAAAGTATAAAAAAGCAGCCAAGTGCGAGTCGGACTCGCCCATGAAGGGTTCCGTAGCACGACGAACTACAAGAACCTTTATATATGTTACTTGATGTAACATAATAAGGTTCTTGTAGTTCGTCGAAAGGTAAATTGCGGTTTACGGTTTATGACGTACCTATAAAAAAAAACTACTGACTAGATCTCGTTCAAACCAAATATCGTTGGAAGTTTACATAGTAATGTACAACATATATTTTTTTTAGTATTATCATTATTATACATAGAGAGTATACCAACATAGAAACCTCAACATCATTTTTGAAGACCTATTCATAGATACCCACACGTATGGGTTCGATGAAAAAAAAATTGAGTTTCATTTTCAAGTATGGGGACCCCCGAAATTTATAGTTTTTTTTTTTATTTTTATGTAAAAATCTTAATGCGGTTCACAGAATACATCTACTCGCCAAGTTTCATCAGTCTAGCTCTTACGGTTTCGGAGAAAAACGGCTGTGACATACGGACGGACAGACAGACAGACAGATAGACAGACAGACAGACAGACAGACATGACGAATCTATAAGGGTTCCGTTTTTGCCATTTGGCTACGGAACCCTAAAAACTATTTAGCTTTTTGATCTCCGTATATTTTGTGTGGAAGATGTTTGCTAAATAATAAGATATATTTTTGAATGTGTTCTTTTAATTAAACATAAAACAAATAATTATTACAGTTAGTTAGCGTGACCGTACTAGGAGCGAGTGTTACGAAAGAGTGTACCGATAGACTGTCTTACGATAGAGTACCAAATTTGTCGCGCGGTCACGTATTTATAAGCTTTAAAACATAAACAATATGCATGTAGCTAGCTATGTGTACAATGGTAACGCTACATCTACATCCCACATAAAAAAAAATTATAAGATAATTTTAAAAGTAGGTATATAAAATAAAAATTTAAAGTTTATAAACTTGTTACAAATACAAACTAACTTGATTATAGTTGAACATTAAAAAAAATATCTCATAAAAAAATTCCTACTAATAATATTAATACTTAAAGTGATATAGAGTTCATGGTAATTATAGCGTACACTGTGGCTAATGTTCTGAAAAACAAAAGGTCTCTTTTTAGAACAAAGATACTTAAACGCGCACTGCACTTTTGTTATTGTTAATCACTGTTTATACTATACTTGAACACTTTTTGTTGACCGCCGCCGATGTCAAGTGGTTACATGGCACCCCTGCTGAGTGCGCTACGCGGCTGGCACAAGGTGCTGACTTTTGAAGTGTACAGTAGCTGTAAATAGGCTAGTCCCTTTGTTCCCAAGTGCATGAATGAGTAGTCCTGAATGATTTTTGTTTATGACCGCGATATTGTTCGCTGTTGGTAATAGTGAGCACTTGATAAGCTAGAGTCAAATATCAAACCGTACAGTCTTTTTAACTGTGCGACCGGATCTCGTTATGACTGGAGCTGTTGTTGTCACATCAGATTTCGGCGGACCCATTTCATCAGGTAGCCGAGGTGTTTTATTTGGGTTACTTAGTGGCATTGTTGTTTCAACAAGTGTCGGACTCTGAGAAACTATTGTTTCTGGGGTCGCGTTGCTAGGTGTGTAGTTTATAGCGTAAGCTGGTTTGAGCCTATCTAGCGAAATAACGACTTTTCGAGAACCTATTTGAACTGTATAGAATTTAGGGTTCCGTTCTATTACTTTAAAGGGTCCCTCATACGGTGGAGTTAGTGATTTTTTCACTTCTCTTCTAACAAAGACGTAGTCCGTAGTTGCGAGATCCTTATGTATAAAAGTTTTTCTATGATCCGATTGCTTTCTTGCACTTGATTGTATTGTAGCCAATGTTTCCATTAAATTACGTGTATACTCAGCATCATTAATATTTGCTTCTGATGGTACGAAAAAATCTCCTGGTAGACGGATAGGCATTCCAAAGGTCATTTGCGCTGGGCTAAATCCTATGTCCTCTTTTATAGTTGATCTAAGACCTAAAAGTACCATAGGTAGCTCTCTTACCCATTGATTAGAGTTGTCGCAGCGTGACATAATGGATGCTTTAAGTGTGCGATGCATGCGCTCTACTTGTCCGTTTGCTTTAGGGTTATATGCTGTAGTGTGGATTTTTTCTATGCCTAGTCTTTTTGTTAATTGTGTAAAAAGTTGAGATTCGAACTGTCTACCTTGATCAGTTGTTATTTTTACTGGACAGCCAAATCTTGAAATCCAATGCTCTACAAATTTATTTGCTATTGTTTCGGCTGTGATATCCTTAATGGGTATGACTTCAGGCCATTTAGTGAAACGATCTATGATGGTGAGGCAATATGTGAAGTCTTCTGAGGGTATCAATGGTCCAATAATATCAATATGAACATGAGTAAATCGATTTGAATTTTCAAACTCTCCAAGTGGTGTAATTGTGTGTCTTTGGACTTTACATTTTTGACACTTTATGCATTTTTGTACAAATTTAGCGCCATCGTGGTTCATGCCGGGCCAAAAATAACGTTGTGTAATAAGGCGTCTTGTTGCAGTTACTCCTGCATGGCTTAGTCCATGAGTACATAAGAGAGCTTGTTCTCGGAATGTTGTAGGTAGGTATAAACGAGCTTGCGATGTTGATATTTCAAATATTAGTTCTCGTTCCGAGTATGGCATGATAATCGATTTAAATTGTAAATTATTTTTATTTTTTAACTCCTGTAACTCTGCATCTTCGATCTGGCTCTGGTACAGCAGCTCATAATCGAAGATATCAGGTAAATGGATTTCCTCTATTCTTGATAAGAAATCCGCAGCAGCATTCATTTCTCCTTTTATGTACTTTATTTCATTACAAAATTGCGCGATAAAATCAAGTTGACGTAAGCGTCTTGGTGAATCGGATTTCGACTCTTTTTTTGTTAGGGCGAAAGTAAGAGGTTTATGGTCGGTCACTACTATAACATTTCGTCCTTCTATGATATAACGAAAATGCTTAATACCCATGAAGATCGCTAAAAGTTCTCTGTCATAGGTACTGTATTTAGTTTGAGCTGTAGTGAGTTTTTTTGAATAAAAACCTAGTGGTTGAAGTGCGCCGTTGATTGATTGGTGTAGTGTGGCTCCCATGCAGCTGTCTGAAGCATCAGTCATTAGCACTAAACTTGCTGACGAATCTGGATGGGCTAGTAGTACCGCTTCGCTTACTAATTGTTTACATTTGTTGAACGCGTCTGTGGCTTCTGGTGTCCACACGATCTTAGTTTTATCGTTCTTCTTAGAATTGTGTAAGTATTTTTCTAACACAGATTGTACTTTGGCTGCTTTAGGAATACTGCTTCTGTAAAAGTTGATGAGTCCAAGAAATCGTCTTAGTTCCTGGATAGTTTCGGGTTGCGAATAGTCTGTTATGGCATTTACCTTTTCTTGGTTCGGTTTGATACCATTGCAGCTGACGTGGTAGCCGAGGAATAGTAGTTCCTTTTTGCCAAACTCACATTTTCCGCTGTTTATTGTTATGCCGAATTTATTTAGTCGTTTGAATATTTCATCAAGATCTTTTAAATGCGTTTCCTCGTTTTCGGAAGCGACTAATATATCGTCTAAATAGCAGAAAGTATTTCTTGTGTCTTTCATGACGTTGTTTATGAAGCGTTGAAAGCTTTGGGCCCCATTGCGTAAACCATAATTCATTTTTAAGAATTCAAATAATCCGAAGGGGGTTATTACTGCTGATTTAGGAATGTCCTCCGGTGCGATTGGTATGTGGTGGTATGCGCGTCGTATGTCAATTTTAGACATGATTGTTTTATCCCTTAAAATATATGTGAAATCCATTAATCTTGGTATTGGATATCTATCGGGTTCTGTTATTGCATTTAATCGACGATAATCGCCGCACGGACGTAATTCACCGTTTTTTTTATTGACGACGTGTAGTGCATTTGCCCACGGGCTAGTAGATGGTCTACATATACCCAACTCCATCATTCGTTCAAACTCTTCTTTTACTAATTTGTATTTGGCTGGATTTAAGGGTCGCGCTTTCTCATATACGGGTGCGCCCTTTGTGCAAATATAGTGTTGCACATTGTGTTTGGGAATCGATTTGAATGATTCTAGTTTAGTTATATCGGGATACCGCAACAATAGTGTATGGTATTTATCTGTGGTATTGACGACTTTTATGGTAGGGAAATTATCCGAAATAGCTTGTATATTCTTGGAAATGTTGGTCAGCTTATCTATTAGTTTTCTGCCGTGTAGGTCAACTAATAGTTGATTTTTGGCTAGGAAATCTGCTCCGATGATTGACCGTTGTACGTCTGCTAGAATGAATGTCCAACGCATTGGGCGCCGTAGGCCAAGATCTAGAGTTAATGTTTTCACTCCATATGTTGATATTGGCGTTCCATTCGCAGCATATAGTGTATAGTCGTCTGGTTGTTGGTTTGGGCGTTTTTTGCACGCAAGTACGGATACGTCGGCACCGGTATCAATTAAAAAACGGTAGCCGTACTTATAATCCGTAACACTGAGGCGATATGTGTGATCGGCAACTAAACTCGCCGCATTAGTAGCCTGTTCTAGTTTAACGACCTTTTCTTGCAACATTGGTCGTGACCACATTTGGTGGCTTTATCTTCATATATGAAATGGTAGTAGCATTTGAAGTCGCCGTCACCAGGAACAGCAGTTTGATTCTGATATTTGATGAAATTACCTCTACCACGTGAATGTGATCTGCTGGTGCTACGAGTATTATTACTACGAGTATTGGGCTCCTTTGATCGACCGCCTTCTCGCCGCTCGTTATCTATTTGGTTGAATTTATTTTTCAAAGCGGTTAATTCGAGCGTTAATTTTTTTAGCTGCTCTGTTACAGACGTCGATGATGATGATGATGGTGTTTGGAGTTGGAACACATCCGCAGGTCTCATAGTTTCTATAATTTTATCGGCAATATTGGCCGCCTGCTCAAGGTCAACCGTGTCGCATGCAGTGATTACGGGCCGGACACTTTGTGGTAGTCTGTTCATCCATAATATTTTGAGAGTAGATTCTGGTACTTTATTGCGACCTAACTCGCGCATCCGCCGCAGTAGTTGCGACGGTTTTTGGTCGCCGAGTTCGATTTCCGTGAGCAGATTTTGGAACTGCTTGGTCTCCGACTCTTCGTAAGCTGATATGAGGCGGGCCTTTATACAGTCATACTTATGGTCTGTGGGTGGGTTCTCTAAAATGTCGCATACTTGCGCTAACTCGTCCCTACCCAGCTTAGCTATAACTAACTGAAACTTGTGCAAGTCACCTGCTTTCTGTGGCGCGACTATGGCATCTAATTGGTGGAACCAGAGTCGCGGCTGGTTGGTCCAGAAGGTGGATATCCTGGAGCTGATGGTGACAGCAGTGATGAGGCTGTCGGTGGATGGCTGCGCCTGCGCTGCATACGCCGCGCCCTCCGGTCCAGGCTCCATGTTAAGCTCGGTGTGATCGGAGGTGGTAGTCATTGTAAAACTACTACTTGGCACAAACCACTGAATTTAATTTAAAATAGTCACTTGCACTTTCACGTTTAATTAGTACACTTTTACTGGTTATCACATAATACGTGAATTTAAACCAGAAAAAATGATCACGTCGGAGTCACCAATTTAGCTTTTTGATCTCCGTATATTTTGTGTGGAAGATGTTTGCTAAATAATAAGATATATTTTTGAATGTGTTCTTTTAATTAAACATAAAACAAATAATTATTACAGTTAGTTAGCGTGACCGTACTAGGAGCGAGTGTTACGAAAGAGTGTACCGATAGACTGTCTTACGATAGAGTACCAAATTTGTCGCGCGGTCACGTATTTATAAGCTTTAAAACATAAACAATATGCATGTAGCTAGCTATGTGTACAATGGTAACGCTACAACTACATAAATACCTAAATAAGTGGAAAAGTAAAATATACCGTTTGTCTTCTACAAAATAAATGTTTCTATACCTACATTACCTACCTACTAGGTACCTAATAGTAATACCTATCTAGTGTATCTCGAAAGCTGCGGCGTGTGTCTAGAGTGAGAAGGTTCGTGGGTAAGCAGTACCCATAAGTAGTCTGAGTTTGATTCAATTTTGAACCATTCGTTACATAAACTACCTATACGGCTTCTTATAGCGTAGTGTGTATTAGAAAGAGATAGCGCTCTACGAAAAGCAGAAAAGCCGATGTTCAATATTAATTGTAGGGATGCCCAAAAAAGTGTATTGTATCGATATATCGCATCGTAACTGTATCGAACTTGGTTGTATCGATACGCGATATTATCGATTTCCTTTGTATCGATATATCGTATCGTAACCGTATCGCATGCCTTTCAATTAATATGCGATATAATGAGTATATATCGTGCAAAGGGTTATCTTTTTAGTAGTTTTACTATATTCTTTTATTTTTAAAAAAGAAACAAATAATTTTATGTATTTAAAATAGTTTAATTCCACCAAAAAAATCACAATTGCCATTGATCAGCACTTATACAACACAAAAATATTAATTTTGATAAGCGTTGTGGATTTAACCTGTTACGGCTTTCGGAAATGTGTGTGTCCAGCTAAAGAAAACAGGCGTTCAGAAGGTACGATACGGTAATGCGATATTTTTATAAAAATGCGATATATCGAAGCGTATCGTATGGTCAAAATATCGCATCAAATATCACTATATCGTATAGTGCTGTATCGATATTCCGATATATCGTATCGTAATGGGCATCCCTAATTAATTGCCTACAACCGTAGTTTGGTCAAGTTGGAGGCCTGTTTGTTTTGTAAGATAGTGTAGTGTGGTAAACAGATGGGAAGGAAGGAGGCAGAAACATTCCCGCTATTGAAGTATCAGTGTCAGTGATGTATTGACATGATGAAGTTGAAAGCAACACGCGAACTTGAACCCTATCGCGGCACTACAGTAGAGAGGCACAGAGGGCTCTGCATGGCGACATGACTCGCTCCTGCGGATAATATCAAATGCGACTTATGGGACTCGCGGACTCGGTGTGTTCATTCAGAAACAGAACGCCCCCACGTGCTATTGAAGGTACGGCCACATCTAGGCGATAAGCTGCGATATTTGCATGCTGCTGTCAAATGCGGAGCGGGCACCCGTTCATCTAGCTAGGCGGCGCGCCGCCTAGCTAGATGAACGGGTGCCCGCTCCGCTCGCCGAAACGATATAAATCTATTTGCATAACGCTCGTGTATAATACACGAGCGTTATTCAGGTCACGGCGTGGTCATTTTCCTGGCGATCAAGCACGAGCCTCAATCGGGCGAGTGAGGCGCCACGTGCGAGTGTGGCCTCGCAAGGTGCAGGTGCGCCACGCCGTGACCTGAACTGAACTGAACGAATGCCTCACTCAATCGGGCAGAATGACGGAATAGAAGGCAGTCACTCTTCAAAACAACAAGTGAAGTTTAAAAAACTTGAGAAACCGACTTCATGGCCAAACTGCTGAGCTGATTTTGAGGAAATTTCTATAGGAACAATCTGAACCTTCCAGATAAAAATTATACAAATAATATAAATAGGTAATACATCCTTATTGTGCACCTCCTCTTTTTTTATTTGAAAAAGGTTACCTATTCACATTGCAAAATATACAAATATTTCATTTACACGTGTAAGTAATCTACTGTCGAAAAGCCATCGTCCAGAGATACTCCTGAGTTTTCCAGTAGCCAGACCTTTAGTTTAGAACGTTCTTGAAGACAAGTTAAAGTAAACCGATAGTTCGTCCGACACTATTCACTGCACTGCTAAAGCAGTCGCCGCGACCTGGAGGCCACAGCACCACCTGGCGGCTAGCAAAGGCGTGCCCAGCACGGCCAGCACGGGCAGCGCGAGCAGCGCAGCCAGCACGGGCAGCGCGGCAAGCAGGCTGTCACCGGCCCACCAGCACGGCCAGCACGGGCAGCACGGGCAGCGCGGCCAGCACGGGCAGCGCGGCAAGCAGGCTGTCACCGGCCCGCCAGCACGGCCAGCACGGGCAGCACGGGCAGCGCGGCCAGCACGGGCAGCGCGGCCAGCGCGGCAAGCAGGCTGTCACCGGCCCGCCAGCACGGCCAGCACGGCAAGCAGGCTGTCACCGGCCCGCCAGCACTGCCAGCACGGGCAGCACGGGCAGCGCGGCCAGCAGGCTGTCACCGGCCCGCCAGTACGGCCAGCACGGGCAGCACGGGCAGCGCGGCCAGCACGGGCAGCGCGGCAAGCAGGCTGTCACCGGCCCGCCAGCACGGCCAGCACAGGCAGCACGGGCAGCGCGGCCAGCACGGGCAGCGCGGCAAGCAGGCTGTCACCGGCCCGCCAGCACGGCCAGCACGGGCAGCACGGGCAGCGCGGCCAGCAGGCTGTCACCGGCCCGCCAGCACGGCCAGCACGGGCAGCACGGGCAGCGCGGCCAGCACGGGCAGCGCGGCAAGCAGGCTGTCACCCGCCCGCCAGCACGGCCAGCACGGCCAGCGCTGGCAGCGCGGCCAGCACGGGCAGCGCGGCAAGCAGGCTGTCACCGGCCCGCCAGCACGGCCAGCACGGCCAGCGCGGGCAGCGCGGCCAGCACGCGGGCGGCGGCGGCGCTAAGCGGCGACTGGTCCCGCTGCATGCTGTCCGCTCCCTCCTCTCCTGGGGAACAGGTATAGGTCTCATCCCCGATCTCCAGCGGGGATGAGAGGTCCAGCTACCTCCATCCACCCAGATCACTTATGTTTCACTCCATAACCAAAATACCTACTAGGTACATGCATCATCTCATCATCTTGATAGTCAGTACAGTACATCTTGAGTATAATGATAATTAAAATTATCAATAAACTTAATGTAAATAAAATCCTGTGACCGGTATTCCAGATTAAGTAACGTGTTTGAACATTATAAACGTTAACCATTTCGATTTACAAGAAAGATAACTAAAATGATACATAGAATGCATTTGTGTGTGTGTTTTTGCCCCTTGCGAATGTATGGGAGCCAAACATAACCTCTTGTCCCATTAGACACTTTATAATTTTTTTGTTCCTGTAAATGAGATGTTTCATGAAGCTATAGAGCCCGTACTAGGTCTGTGTACACCAATCATAAATACAGTTTAGCAATATAGTATTCGGTTTAAATTGTTATTTTTCTTTAATTTTACTTCGTTTACTTGTAGACCTAGCCATTATGAAACAAACATCTACTTTCCCAATTATAATTTTATTTGTTAGTAACAGACTGTTTGCTCTTGTTGGTTTCTTGATCACTCGGCTTTTCTAAGTAGGTAACTACCTTATCTACCTACCAACCCGTCTAAATTCTGTAAAGCGAGTATTTTTGTAGCTGACCCCGATCGTGTGTTATAGATGCTAATTTGTTTGCAAGATGTTCGTTTGTGATGTGTTCAAAGTGCCGGCTGATGGATATAGTAACCGCCGGCGCCGCCTGTCTATCTCCCGCGGGCTGGGCCTGAGCTAGCGCGCCGCGACAGGACTAGCGAATCAGGACTCGCAGGTGTGATGTTATGTCGTAGCTCGCGACTACCATCATTTAAATACTTACTCCTACTAATTAAAAAAAAACGGTAAGAACCGAGCCATAGTTTGTTGCCTGTTCTTCTACGCTTGGTCGCGGTGAACTGGCACCTAGACTCACCTAGCTTTAAGACGTTTCAAAGTGATTCTTGTAATTGATCTGAATAAAGACAATTTTGATTTGATTTGATTTGACTCACATTCATATTTACCAACTTCTACCAACCTATTAAATAAAATTCTAATCCAAAGATGCGCTTTCTTTATTAGGAATCGATCACTTTATTTTAAAGGAACCTTGGATTAAAAAGTACTTACCCGCTACGCGCAGAGTGACGACGGCCACGACGGCCGGCTCCCCCTCAGGCGCGGGCTCCCCCCCGGGCGCGGGCTCCTCCCCAGGCGCGGGCTCCTCCCCAGGCGCGGGCTCCCCGGGCACGGTGCACTCGTAGTCGCCAGCGTCCTCAGCGCGCAGCCCCGCCAGCGTGAGCCGCGACACGAGCCGCGCCGCGCCCCAGCGCTCCGTCTCCAGCGACACGCCGCCTCGCACGCTCTGCGGGACGACCATCCATTACAGCCGACCGGCTCTATAGCGGAGCGAGGAGACTAGCCCCCAGGAGAGGAGAGCTCACCTGCAGCGGGGAGGCGGGGTGCCCGCGGCGCCGCCACGCGAGCGCGAGCGCGGGCACGGGCAGCGCGCGCGGCGCGGGCTCGTAGCGCGCGGCGCAAGTGAGCGTGGCGGCGCCACCCCGCTCGCCGCGCTCCACCTCATGCAGCGCCGTCACCACCACGCGCGGCATCTCCTCCTCTGTAACACGACACGCACCCGTACACGTACACGTCCACTCGTCCACTCTCTGATGATCGATGCGATGCTAGCGTCACCGCCGCGCCGGCCGCGGCGTTCTCGCCGATGGGGTCACACGTCGGCCGATCTCCGAGCGATGGAAGATGCGTAACACCCGTGAGAAGTGATCGATCGTCTCGGTTGACGACGTGAATCGGTTTTTGATAGGTACTGTTTCGATCGGACTCGGTTCATAATCGGGTCGAGCGACAGCGAACGTGCTCGGTGAGCTGGTACGGCGATACGGCGATCGTTCAACGGGGTCCGACGGGGGACGTTGAGTCGGAGCGATCATCGCACGCGGGCGTCCAACTGGAAACATAATAATAAGGAGAAAGCCATCGGAGGGATGGGGTAGGCCCCGGTCGCTCACCTAACACGGTGAGGTTAAAGAAGAGGCTCAGCTTGGGCTCGGTGTTGACCTGGCACTCGTACCGGCCGGCGTCCAGCGCGCGCAGCGGCGCGATGCGCAGCGTGAAGGTGGCGGTGCCCCCGCCCCCTCCCCCACCCGCGCTCCCCCGCGCCGCCCCCGCCGGCACGCTGGCCCCCGCCTGCACGCGCGCGTCCGCCGTGAAAGGCACGCCGTCGTGCGCCAGGATCTGCAGGTCACGCGACCGCACCCACGACACCTGCGCACCACAACCGACACCTGCGTCACTCTCTGCATCGACCCAACCATCACACGTTCCGAGTGCGTCGTTGCCACCCGGCACACGCCTGTAGCACACCTCCGCTGCGGGACCGTTAAAGCGGCACCGCTACATGAATTTCGTTGCGATCAAGTGAAAAAAAAAAACGGCGGCCAGAGCGCGGAAGTGAGGCTGGCGTCGGAGCAGATCGACGAAACCGCGCGGAGAAAGAGATGGAATATAGACAAATATATGCGTTAGAACGGACATAATTATTTGCTAGTGTGGCGCTTCTCCTACATAGGACTAGGCATGACTGAAATTACTGCGGTACCACTGTAAAGGTTTTGCAGCGGAGGTGTGCTACGGGCAACAGAACACCGCACCTCTCTGTATTCTGTTGTTTTCGCGCTAATTATACCTATCGCCGTAGAACTACTACAGTGAATACGCTACACGGCGGTCGGCTCCCACTCGTGCCACAAATAAGTTAACGATCTCGTACACCTCGGGAAGATAAGTATAGCGTTCGGCGATCGGCGCTTCCGGAGAGATGCGGACGCTGCTCTATATCCAGCCGGAGTGAGTCATGCCCTCGGATCCCACTCATGATTGTCAACGGAATCGCGAATCGAGATGCTCCATCGCTACTGGCGGCCGGACATTAGCCGAACCACGCCTGCAGAGGCCTAGGGCCTACAGGTCATTGGGAAAAAGCTATGTTATGTGGATTGTATGTAGTGTTATGTAGTGTATTGTACCAGGAGCGCGTGCGCCACGTGCTCGGGGGCGGTAGCGCGGAGCGGGGGGCGCGTGGGGGGGGGGGGGGGGGGGGCGTGCGGGGGGGGATGGCGTGCATTCCCGGCGGGCCATCGCTTTGGGAACACGTCATCGCAAATCTATCGCATTCTTTGCGTCGCCACCACCTCCCCGCCTCCACCGGCACCGGCCCGCCGCGCCGTATTGGCGACCACGTGACGCGACCAACGAGTAATGGCTTGCGAGTTTCGCATTCGCCGATTATTATTGGTGCTTTAAAATTCCGTACATTTCGCGTTTCGATATGTTTAGAGTGATGATTCATTCGTCATTCCCCTCAATTCAATGGGCTACCGAAAACATCGATGACATCGTGCGTGGGAAGCCAAGGTTAAGCTGGCTTAATCGACTTTTAAAACTGTTTTGCATGTATAAAATAAAACCGTTCGTATAGCTAAACATCGGGAATTCAGGCGCAACTGAACGATGGGTGGACATCCCGAGCGTTTCTCCCGAGGCGCAGCACAACCGCCACCTGCAGCGCCTGGTCCCCGAGGCGCTGCGGCGTGCTAGTGCTCACCGACTGGGCTCCGAGGCTATGCACGCGGCACGCGAGCGAGGCGCGCGCGCCGGCCGCCGCCTGCAGCACCGTGCGTTGGTGCGGCGCGAAGGCAGGCCCCGTGCCCTGTGCGGCCGCGCTCACCACCTCACCCGCCACTGCCACCGCCTCCCAGCCCGCGTTGCCTGCAACGGCATCACAATCTGATCAATTCACTGACCATATTGTGACAGTAAAATTTGAAACCAGATAATAATATATTATAACGAAGTTAAGAAAAAAGCAGCCAAGTGCGAGTCGAACTCGCCCATGATGGTTTCCGTAGCATCAAGTAACATAATATAAAGGTTCTTGTAGTTCGTCGAAAGGTAAATTGCGGTTTACGATTACAGAGACGTGTAAAAAAAACTACTGGCTAGATCTCGTTCAAACCAAATATCGTTGAAAGTTTGCATAGTAATGTACAACATATATTTTTTTAGTTTTATCATTCTCTTATTTTAGAAGTTAGAGAGGGGGGGACCAACTTTTTTCCACTTTGGAAGTGTCTCTCGCGCAAACTATTCAGTTTAGAAAAAAACGATATTAGAAACCTCAACATCATTTTTGAAGACCTATTTATAGATACCCCACACGTATGGGTTCAATGAAAAAAAAAATTTTGAGTTTCAGTTTCAAGTATTAAACTCTTATTAGGGTTAAGCTCGCCTATGTACATGTCCTGTGTTATCACTTATTTGTAAATGTCTCTGTGTGCAATAAAGAATTATGAATTATGAATTAAGTATGGGGACCCCCTAAATTTATAGTTTTTTTTCTATTTTTGTGTAAAAATCTTAATGCGGTTTACAGAATACATCTACTCGCCAAGTTTCATCAGTCTAGCTCTTACGGTGTCGGAGAAAAATGGCTGTAACACGGACAGACAGACAGACAGACCTACATGACGAATCTATAAGGGTTTCGTTTTTGCCATTTGGCTACAGAACCCTAAAAGCGGCCAAGTGCGACTTGGACTCGCCCATGAAGGGTTCCGTAGCAGCAAGTAACACAATATAAAAGGATCCATCCACGCCAAAGCCAGGCATTTTCGCGTATACCATAGTCTGGCAGATCGTCAAGTGCTTCTTCTCTGTACGTTTCTATGACCAATTGATGAATGCCCAGCACCAGCACAGTAGGATCTCGCCAGCTTGAGTTGGTTTGTACCTAGCGCCAGTAGAATTATATCCTCCTCTGTCATTGAAGGGAAGTTTTCTATCTGGCTCGTCAGATTCGGGGTGTCCATATTCTGCTTTATGATGACTCCCAAAGTACCCGGGGGGAGGGGGAGCATGGTATAGTCTTACGTAAAGCGTTTTTTTTTTTTATAAAAAAATGAGCGCAAATGCAGGAATTATTAGACAGGAACTAATATTCTTTGGTGCTTGATACACTCATAGATGTATGTTCATCTCCGAACGCAACCAGATCTGAGACTGGCTGCCGTAGTAAATATTGTTCGTCTTGGTGAGTCCTTTTAAACGACACTACAATCATATCTATTGGACCAGGTACCATTTTGCCCATTGTCCTTTATTGATATTTTTTCTATTTTTGTGTAAAAATCTTAATGCGGCTTACAAAATTTGATTTTGTTTGAACTTTGATTTTGTTTCACACCAAATTTTGGAGGATAAATTGGATAAATGCGGGATTCGAGGACCTGCACTAAATTGGATTAAGAGTTATCTTAACAATCGTCAGCAAAGCGTGGAAATCACAAATATCAACGAACGAAAGGAACTAACTGCATTTAGATCTTCATTTGTGGAAAACCGGTATGGGGTGCCTCAAGGAAGTGTCCTTGGGCCACTGCTATTTCTTTTATACATCAATGATCTTCCGGACATTACGAAAAAGCCATTTTTTTTATTTGCTGATGACATTGATAAATTACCATTTACCAGTGGTAAATGGTACACAGGTTGGCCATTATGACCACGGAATTAAGAAGTAATGGAACAAGCATGGATGGAACCTCTCACGCTCCAACTATACGCGGAGTACCGCGACTTCAAGCCCTCCTTTGTTTAGTCGTGTTTGAAGTCTGACAGAAGAAACGTAACTGAGATAAACACGAAATAGTAGATTGTGTCATAAGGGGCAAAAATAAAGTATTTAGGGCGAGAGCGATTTTTTGAATCCAGAGTGAAGTGAAGGATTCTAGAGTAGGATCCCGAGTGAAACGAGGGATCCTAGAGTAGAATCCTGAACGTAACGAAGGATTCAAAGTACGTCGCTCAAGGTTAAATAATTTTGGTACCGTGTGGCACACTCTGCTTTTCATCCCCCTCTATGAGAAAATTAAATAAGAGAAGCTTTTAGCAGAGAATCATTTATATTTACATAACTAAATTACAAATTTATATTAATATTAGATACATTTTTGAAGTTTATTGTAACTGTTTTGTTGGAAACAGAAAATGTAGTTGACTTATTTATCACTTGGGTATTCGTAATAACTTCAGACTCTAGTTGATGATCATGTTGAGGCAATAGTGATATTTCACGTTGTTTTGAAGTAGATGGGCGTGGTGACAAAGGTTGAACCGGTGGATTAACTGAGGAAGGCCGTAATTTCATACTTTCAACTACGCTCCTCTATATATCCTTCTGCGACACTACTGGATTTCCATACGCCATGGCGCTTCAGGGTGGTTAAATTTGCTCCTGAATCCGCTAAAAGAGTTGCAGAAGTCCGACGAAAACAGTGTCCTGTATAAAGATGAGAATCTGGCAGCTTCAAATAATTTGCTATTACTTCTGGCATCTTGGAAATTTTCATAGGCTTTTAGATATATTTCCCGCGATTTGTTTGGAAGCGAATTGCTTATCACAGCTTCTGCGCTTAATTTAACATTTTCTGGCGTTAATATATCACTTTCACTGCTAGAACTCATATTTAATTGTTTTTTTGTGTATTTATATTTAAATTGCTTGTAGTACATAGTTTGTTAGAAAGTAATAAAAATACAATAAGAAGTTCCCGCGTTTTTTTTTTATTAACCAATACCGCGGCTACAGGCTCGCTTTTTCATACTACCACTACCAGCCAGTATTTTATCGTAGCGAATTGCGTTCAAACTTTTCAATTGAATAGTATTCCAAATTTAAAAGTCATTGTGTCACTGTACCAACAGTGCGCCTAAAGTAGTTACTTTAGGCGCACTATTTAGGGAACCAATCGCCTCTTTTTGAATAGATGGGATGAAAAAATATAAATATGCCGTATTGTGCTGTTTTGCAGTGCTAAAACGATAGCCGAACCAATAATTTAACAAAAGGGGGCATATTGTATCACAGGTAAGTATTATTTTATTGCCTAAATTGGTTTTGTTTAGAATGCAAAACCATCAAACAAAAATAGACTGTGAATGAAGGGGGGACTTACGAATACCAACGGTTTTTGGGTACCATTTATGGAACCAGGAATCATAACTGTAGATATAACATGGTATAAAATTAAAGATGATATGTTCATCTATAGTGATAGCCAATAAAAAATGGGCAGTCCTATACAACATTTTCACATGAATACGTTTTTAACATAGCAAAAATCGCTAAAAATGGGGTCTGGATAGGTACATAAATAGCTAAATCCGCTGAATATTATAACGTGAAAATAGAACGAAATTGTGGCATACAGAGTCTTCTATTCGTCTTCGTTATTATTTTGTACCCAAATAAATTACTTGGAAATAATAGACAATTTTAAAACGCACTAAAATTTCTCCATACATTTTTCCAAGGGTAGGTCTAGGTAGATAGTAGGTAGACTTTATTACATTTCGTTCGCCATTCCGCGCTCAGACGCGGTCCTGGAAGGACGGGTGTCACATTTTTGCAAATAATTAGGATGAATACGACAAGGTTCTAAAGAAAGCACTGCGGCGCCTGCTTGAAGAACCTTGTCGTTCTCATCAGTACACAAGATGCACCGTGCGTGTGTGTACTGTGCCTGGATAAAGTTGATACTTTCTTGGACCATAATAAAAGTCATCATTATCAGCCAGAAGAAGTCATGGAACGAACCTTCAAATACGTCATGGCATTGGCTGGGAATGGAAAATGAAAATATTTTTACATTGATTATGTATAGAAATCTACATTTTTTTCCTGGAAATGTATAGGGGAGGCCTATGTCCAGCAGTGAACTTCTCCAGGCTGATGAGGATGATATTACCAATATACCTGTTAATGACAGCGGACAAATTTAAAACAGCCCATTAAAGGTTTCAAGACCTGCATTTTTAATGACAGCTGTCAAACTTGAAACGGTCATATCTCGGAAACTACTCGTCCTGGACTCCTCGTTCCAATCCCAAATGATAGGTATGACCAAGACCTGCCTTTTTAATGACAGCTGTCAAACTTAAAATGGTCATATCTCGGAAACTACTCGTCCCGGACTCCTAGTTCCAATCCCAAATGATAGGTATGACCAAGACCTTCATTTTTAATGACAGCTGCCAAACTTAAAATGGTCATATCTCGGAAACTACTCGTCCTGGACTCCTCGTTCTAATCCCAAATGATAGGTATGACCAAGACCTTCATTTTTAATGACGGCTGTCAAACTTAAAATAGTCATATCTCGGAAACTACTCGTCCCGGACTTTTCGTTCTAATCCCAAATGATAGGTATGACCAAAACCTGCATTTTTAATGACAGCTGTCAAACTTGAAACGGTCATATCTCGGAAACTACTCGTCCTGGACTCCTCGTTCCAATCCCAAATGATAGGTATGACCAAGACCTGCATTCTTAATGACAGCTGTCAAACTGAAAATGGTCATATTTCGAAAACTTATAGCGCTTCGGGATTTAGAAAAGACGTTAATATTCAAGAATGTGGAGTGCACATTGACAAAGAATTTCCATTTTTGGGAGCTACTCCGGACGGCAAATGCATACATGGCATTGTAGAAGTGAAATACCCATCATCAGCTTACAATTTAGAGCCCGAAGAAGCAATCAAACAGAAGAAAATTGACTTTTGGTTGTATAAATCTGATGTTTACACAGTGAATAAAAAAAGCAAGTGGTACTACCAGATTCAGGGCCAATTACGAGTTACTGACAAAAATATGTGTGTATTTGCCGTTTGGACTGGAGACGGCAAAATTAAATATGAATTCGTAAAAAGAGACGACCGGTTCTGGAAAGAAAACATGGGAGGCATTTAGTAAAATTCTACAATAACTGTTTGCTTCTTGAACTTGTTGACCCTCGTTATGTGAGGTCAATGGATCTAAGAGATAAGTAGTTCCTGTAATTTTTTTGGGATTAAAAGTAACCTATATTCCAATCCAGGTTATTAACTGTATTCATTTCAAATTTCATCCAAATCGGTCCAGTAGTTTTTATGTGAAAGAGTAACAAACATCCATCCATACTTACAAACTTTTGCGTTTATTATATATATTTATATATATATAGTAGGAAAGTAGGAAGTAGGACTTCCGCTTATGTAGCTTAGTTGCATTTTTTGGAAGTTTATTGTAGGAGCGTACTCAGTTATTAATGTAATCCATCAACCTTCTGCTTGGTTTTGGTGTGTTATATTCATTTTATTTAGTATTTAATAAAGTATTTATTTACACAAAAAACTTTCAATTAATACATGTAGGTAATTACAAAATGTACAAAATACACAAGAAACAGTTGAGCTATCTGCAGACCGTTACAAACGATATAGAGATAGCTCAACTGATCCAAATCAGAGCCAGACGGAAGCGTCCCCAAGACGCTGGCGTCTGGGTCACGCGTTGCTTCAATCGGTCGCCTAAACATAATTTTGTATTTTTGTATTTTGATCCCTGAAAAAAAATGATTTTGTTTTGATTTGATTTGTGAGTAAAACAATAGCTTATAGACACATTCGAATTTATATTAAAAAATAGTAATTTCAATTAACTGCCTACCTAACCATCAAGTATCAAGATTATTTGAATAATGTAGAAAATGGAGCGTAAATGGGCTTGAATGTGTTCGTGGTCACTTTACTGTTGTGTGCCGGAGCAGAAAGCCGAATTCGAGACAGGGAAAAATGTAATAGCGTCCTTTTTCGCTACTCAATTAGGGCTGTACCCTAATAAAGCGATGAATGTGCTATCGAATACTATATTAGTTCTGATCATATAAATAGTAAGATTTAGGGCGCTGACTTTTTTTTACTTTAGTGATGATTTTATTCTGAATGTATTTATTATTCTGATTCTTTTCTTATTCTTATAGCCCACAGTGGCTGGGTAAGATGAAAATTACAGAAATAATTTGAAGAAATAACATAATCATTCTGGTTTCAGTTTTCCGAAGGCACCAGATATTCAAAATAAATGTATCGATGCAACAGGAAAAAGAAAACACAAGAAGAAAAAGAAACAATAGGTACCTATTTGAAACGGTTAAGTATACAATTTTACGAGTTGTAAACATTTGATTGGGTAAATAAATAAAGAAAGATAAGAAAAGGTTTTTATTTCGACCACCATAAATATAACCTGACGTGCTACCGATCGTTAGGTATACATCAGTAGGTAGGTGAGAGCGCTGGTGGGCTAGTGGTAGCGGCCCCACCTTCCGATCTAGGTCGTGGGCTCAAATCCAATCGTGTACCAACGAGGTTTTCTGCCCAAAAATTTATTTACACTATGCCAGTGCTCTTAAACGGTGAAGAAAAACATCGTGAGGAAACCGGGCATGCCATAGAACTTAAATAGTTCGAAAATATGTGTAAAATAAGTGCACGAAAGGAGCCTCTTTGAGGCGCACTTAAAATCCTTTCACCTCGCTTGGTTCGAAAAAACCAGTGACACGATAAGAAGAAGTGGGTAGGTAATCATCGATGTCGATACATTTGTCTTGTATCCGCATTGGCACATCACTAAGTGAGTGGCTATGTCAAGTAATAGCCATTGTATTATAAATCTTATACCTTGTGGATAAAGACCAACAGAATTGTTTTCTATAACGCCATCTAGCGTCAAGTAGCTTTGTTTTGTTGTCAATCAAGTAACAACCATTGTATTATCAATCTTATTACAACTAAATAGAGACTAAAAGAAAAAAATACTGAATGAAATCTGCCATCTCTTGGTAAGTAGAATTTCATTTTAGCACTGTTTATTTTATTAAGTTTAGAACCATGTTGCGATAGCTTTAAGGTTTATTATCAATTAAATTATTTTTTTGGTTTTAGGTCCTTTTTAACGTTTCTTTTCGACCAATAATAACTTTTATTTCTATGTGTGTTTGTTTTTACGTGTATGAGTTTGGCGACACTGGTTCTCTTAGTAATACGTCATCATACTCTCTCTAATTTGCGTAAGCAAAAGCGTGTTGGCTGCTCTGTGGCGTACGCAATAGGAGTGTTAGTACTTATATCCTTAGTCTATGCTTATAGTAAGTTTTATAAATGTTTATTATGTAAAATTAGTATTAAGTACCTATGAAGTATAAGAATTGGTATTTATGAAAATAAATGGCTTATTTATTTTATACATAATGTATTTACAAATAAAAAAAATCTCGAGTCGCTGGCGTCACGTGACGACACGCCGCGTCACGCAATGTTCAGTGAAATGCGTACGAAATGAGTCAACAGCTTCCGGTAATTTCCGCAGAATTATAATTAGGTTTGAACGTGGTGGTCGGAAACGAGACGAATGAAGATGTTATGAATGAAAGGGATGCCGGATGCCCCCCTGTCGTCCTGTCGCCTCGGGGAGTCGGGGCGCGGGGAGGCGGGGCGCGGCGCGGGGCCGCTTGTTGGCCGAGCTACAGGGTAGGGATGCCCAAAAAAGTGTATTGTATCGATATATCGCATCGTAACTGTATCGAACTTGGTTGTATCGATACGCGATATTATCGATTTCCTTTGTATCGATACATCGTATCGTAACCGTATCGCATGCCTTTCAATTAATATGCGATATAATGAGTACCTATATATCGTGCAAAGAGTTATCTTTTTAGTAGTTTTACTATATTCTTTTATTTTTTAAAAAGAAACAAATAATTATATGTATTTAAAATAGTTTTATTCAACAAAAAAAATCACAATTGCCATTGATCAGCACATAAACAACGCAAAAATAATAGTTTTGATGCGCTGTGGATTAAACCTAAGTATTACGGCTTTCGGAAAGTGTGCGTCCAGCTAAAGAAAACAGGCGTTCAGAAGGAACGATACAGTAATGCAATATTTTTATAAGAATGCGATATATCGAAGCGTATCGTATGGTCAAAATATCGCATCGTACCGGGCATCCCTACTACAGGGCACGCTCCACACACGCGCGCGCGCCGGCTGACGTGCGCGTGACGCGTGACGCGTGATGCGTGCTGATGCTGAGCCTATCTATTCCGAGCGCGCCCCGCGTCCCGCACTCTCACTCTCGTGCGTGGCGATGTCACAATACGGTTAATTGGTTTCTATTTTGAAATCTCATGAAGAACTGGGTTCAATTTGGAGAAATTAATCTCGTTCGAGAGGCCAGGGTGGATCTAACATTTAAATACTATGGGGGCAGGTGTTTAGTTTTTGCCATTTCCTCCAGAGAGCGTTGCCATCCCCGCGCCCGCTGCTGGCTCCATTATCAGACCAGGTCACTAAACTGTGTACATCATACGAGAATAAAGTACTACCTACCTACCTTAAATATAACTAGCAGTTGGTAACCGAGCTTCGCTCGGAATATTGTTCGTTAATTTGTATTTTTAAGAAATCATAAGAGATTTATCGCCCCCGAAAACCCCGGTATACTAAATTTCGTGAAAATCGTTGGTGCAGTTTCCGAGATCCTAAATATATATATATATATACAAGATTTTCTCGTTTAAAGGTATAAGATATATGAGAATAAGCAAAGGATGACCGTTGGGGAACGAAGGTTCCCAAATGGCGACCAACGACCGGAAGACTAAATGTAAAGTGGATGGACCGATGATATTGTTAAGATCGTGGGAAGTCGGTGGATGGAAAGGGCTCAGCATTCCAGCTTCCTGGAAAAGTATAGGTGAGGTCTATGTCCCAGCCGTGGACTTCTTCAGGCTGACAATGATGATAATGGAACACATTTGCTCCATCATCATCATGCATTCATAAAAAGATTTATTTCAAGGCGTCAAATGAAACGAAACAATTAAGTAGCTAAGATTTATCACTTTGCAAAGCTTTGCAATGATCAATCCTAATTGAGCAATCCAACCCACTAAGCATCATTTTGTTGAGTTGAGAGATTACGCAGCCCTACACGTCCAACAGATACTGCTTATTATTGAGTGTTTGGCCTTGCCTCTGACTATCCCCCACTGGCTTTGTATGGTAAACAAGTTTTAACTCAATTGGCCAATCGATTGAAGAGTTGGACAGACCTTGGCTCCATCATCAGAGCAGGTTGCTTTCACCGTTTTATGAAACTGAGTGCCTATCTGCTCAACTTATTTCAAGAAAAAAAATAATAAGAAAAAGCAAACTTGAACAACCTGCAGAAAACCCTTGGTGTTAACGAAATTCAAAATCATCAAAATAGTGTACAGAGGTTGAATGATCTCTCGGGTACCGGCATGTCCCGCGAGCGGGGCGCGGGGCGCAGGGCGCGGGGCGCGGGGCGGGACGGGACGGGACGGGACGGGACGGGGCGCGGCGCGGACGCACATCTGGCGCGCACTTTGTCTCGGCGCGCGGCGCCACATTCAATCTCAGCAGTCGGCGGTAATCATTAGGCCGACACTTTTGCCTACAATAACTTCTTCTTCCTCGTGTATCGATGGTTCCCATTCCCATGATATTTGCCCAGAAAGGAGCCACATTAATAGCGTTTTTAGCCTCCTCCTTACGCTACCATGGCGGTCCTGTGCCAGTCGCGATGCGCCATTTTTAGGGTTCCGTAGGTACTAAAGTAAAAACTGTTTTGGAATGTCCCAACAAAGTTCTTTCTTAATATGACATGACATGTAACTAGATTTTTTTGTGTCACTTTTTAGGGTTCCGTAGCCAAAAGGCAAAAACGGAACCCTTATAGATTCGTCATGTCTCTGTCTGTCTGTCTGTCCGTCCGTATGTCACAGCCATTTTTCTCCGAAACTTTATAGTAGTTGTATTCTGTGAACCGCATTAAGATTTTTACACAAAAGTAGAAAAAAAAACTAAAAAATTGAAAATTTTACAAAATTTTTTTTCATCAAACCCATACGTGTGCGGGAATTTATGAAAAGGTCTTCAAAAAAAATTAAAAATATACATAACCGACTTCAAAAAATACTTGCACTAAAAAGCGAAAAATAAGAATAGTAAACAGATTTAGTTTGAAGTCGGTGTTAAGTGAAACAATGACCATATTTTATATAATTAATGTTGATATCGGCATGCATAAAATATAGTCATTGTTTTACTTAACACCGACTTCAAACTAAATCTGTTTACTATTCTTATTTTTCGCTTTTTAGTGCAAGTATTTTTTGAAGTCGGTTATATTTTTTTTTTTGTAAATTTTTTATTTATCCATTTTTAGTGTTGTGTTTTTTTTAAGTAGGTAAGTTAAAAAACCTACTTACTTATTTCTGTTTTTTTTTAATTTAGAAAGACGTCACTTGACTCATTGGTGTTTCGCTCATCAAGCCCTTTCATTTGATAGGTACCCATATCACTAAAAAATTCCATGGAACAGGTTCTAACTCCATCATCAGATCAGCTCGCTGTATATTATTACATTGTACAACTAGGTAGTTGAAACCTCACAGATATGCTGAGTTCCGAGTTTCAACTCAATCAGACTATTAATTGAGGAGTTCTATTGAGCAGCTCTTGACTCCATCATCAGATCAGCTTGCTGACAACATATTATTACATTGTAGTCGGAACTTGACAGATATGCCGAGTTTCAACTCAATCGGCTTATTTACTGAGTTCTGTTGGACAGCTCTTGACTCCATCATCAGATCAGCTCGTTGATACCATGATATTTCATTGTCACCAAGAATCTATAAGTGCGCAAAATTTCAGCCCGATAGTTCCATCAAACACACAAAAAATTTGAGGGTTTCCCTCGATTTCCATGGGATCCCCTCATCAGATCCTGACTTGGTGACGATGGGACCACCTCGGGAGTGTAGGTACCCTTTGCAACAAAAAAAATAATTTTCAAAATTGGTTCACAATTGACGGAGATATCGATGAACATACATTAAAAAAAGAAAAAAAAAAAAAAAAAAAAACATACATACAGCCGAACATAGAACCTCCTCCTTTTTGGAAGTCGGTTAAAAATGATGTCGAGGTTTCTTAAATTGTTTTTTTCTAAACTTAATATTTTTTGCGAGAGACATTTCCAAAGTGGTAAAACGTAGGAGGTAGGTAGTAGAGGTGGTAAGGTGGTAGTGGTACCCGAGAGCGCCGGTAGGGCCGCCAGCAGCCACAGGCGCGCCGTCACCGTCAGCATGGCGCCGCCAGCATCACTCACCGCCAGCAGTCGCCGCCAGCAGCCGCCATGGCGCCGCGCCGCGCGTCTGCAAAAACACAGCGCTCAGCTCACTCTATCAATCCTCTCACTGAGCTCCAGTTGAACCACGTAAAAAGAACGAAGAAGGCGGAGGGAGTGTTCACCACCTTTTCAAGCGCTCTTTTTACGTGATGCCAGCTCTAGTACACTACTGTTTAGGAATGCAAAGGTAGGTATGTGTAGGTATCGGTAAATAGTTGTAGGAAGCGCGTCACGTGTGGTGTGCTGTGGCTATAATAGCGGTCCCGTATCGCGGCCCGCAAATAGCGCGCCCGGAATAGCACCAGCACGCAAAGGTTATGCATACGCTGAACATCGCAGCTGTACCGCGAGCCGCGAGCCGCGAGCCGCGAGCCGCGCACAGGGCGTCCCTCATCTCACACAAACAAAAACAAAGCAACTTGAATACCTAGCTTTAGAGGTCGGTCATTCGTCCATAAGTATTTGACGTACAAGTTGTATTCTTTGTAGGTACATTGAGGTACTTTGTGTAAGTACCTAAACCTTCCTATTGCCTAACTACACAGAATACTGATCTGCAAGGCTACTATTCGAAAACGACTTTAAAACATGTCTGTCTTTGAAACTTTTGCTTTTGTATTGCCTGCCTGCCTCATGGTAACAAGAGCGGGATTCGAACGCGAGGAATGAAAGTGTTCTATTCTAAGTGATATTCTGATTTGGTCGAAAATGTTTCAGATGGTTTTCTGAGAAAACGGCCATCATTTGTTTTCAATGCCAAGTAGGGTAGGGCCGGCTTGTCTATTGACTGACTTGGCTTGAGTAAAAATATAGTAATGATTGAACCAAAATGGACAGATGCCATTAAATGAAGAAAAAGAAGACAACATTTTTGGTTGAAAATATGTCAATGTCCTCCAAGGTCAATGCCTAAATTCTTATTCTTTTTCTTCTTAATGAATGGCATCTGTCTATTTCGCCTCAAATTTGCCAGTGTCGATTATTGAGGATATTATTACATAGATAAAATACTTTTTCATTACTCATACTCTGAAAGTAGGTCTGAAGTTGCCTGAGGGGCCTAATTGAAAGTAAAACTTTCAGCCCTAGGGAGAATCGCTTTCTACTGACAGCTGTCAAAATATAAAAAAAACAAGTTCGTTTTTATTCAACCATTCAACTTTCTAAAGTCTTTCTAACTGCAAGGAGGTCGTTGAAATTCCAACTTTTTATTCAGCAAGTAGGTTGGAACCCCATTACAACGGTAAGAAGTTTTTATAAAGTCTAATTAAAGCGCAATGTAAAATTTTAATAACATAAAGATAGTATTAAATAAATAATATATCTTCTAAATTACTTGATTAATATATAGCTTCAACTATTTATTTAAAATAACATAGATTTGAGCAAACAATTAACAACTTTTTAAATTATGAGAATGAAAATAATGGCTGAATAATGCTGGCGAGCCGAAGCCGAAGGCCCGCCAGAGAAAAAGAAAAAAAAAACCGGGAAGGCGGCAATTCAATCTTCATTTTCACTAATTTTTCTTTCATGTTTTTATTTTTACTTTCCTTGTATTCGTAATGAAAAGCACAGCTCCATTGGCGCCCTCGCTACGCTCTGGCGCCAAACCCGTCTCAGGACTCAAAAAACGTGACTTTCAACACTCGGGTAACAATGTACTATTTCGTCAAGTCAAAGCAGTCAGATTATACAAGTCGGCTTTGAGAAATTACTATTATGATATTTGATGACACTTGTCATATTTGTTTGTGAAATTGTCTGTCAACTTCATAGAAATGCCGTTGGCAACACTGACTGACTCCCTCCCTCCTTGACGTTGGTTGGTAAAGTAGTGGGGATAGACGGTTGGCGATGGCAGGGAGCGAAGGATTGGGGTCAGTCGGTCGTTGGTACGAGTTCGGAATACAACTTAAAAGTGTAGTCTTTATGTATAGTTTGAGAAATATTAAAGTGTAACGTGGAGTAATTATTACAGCCTATTTTACGAAAAGAAGTGAGTTTTATTAAATCTCAGAAGTGGGATGAACTTACGGTATGTAAAATATTTCTTACGGATTTTAATATGATTCCACCCGCCAAGTAATTATTTTTCTTGGGTTGAGTAGAAAATTATTTAATTTGACTAAAAGTTCAAGGGTACGAAAGATTTTGCGAGCATGAATCGGTCGAGATTGCCTCGAGATTATCCGTTTGTGCTAGCTTTTTCGATCGAACTTATGAACAATAACGGGTACTTACCTAAATGTTATAATTTAATGATTTTATTTTTACTTAAGTGGGTGAAATCATTCGAGTTTTAATCTGATCGTTCGCATCCTAACGTTGTAGGGTAGGTATAGAAACCAAGTTTGAATTAGTATGTTGATTCGTTGTTCATGCGCACTGGTCTGTATTGCACAGAGACTATCCGGTAATGCTGACACCTTTCAACAAGTTTTAATTTTGATTGTTTGAAATGCCTGATATTATGCCTACCCTAAAATGTGTGTGGTCTCATATGAAATTTGATATTAGCCGCTCATCCGAACATGAAATGGCCTGAACCTAATATTTAACGACTTTGACTGCTTAGTTAAGCTGTTCCATTTCAAACAATTGACATTCTCTTAATTTTTGGAATATACGCTAAGTTTACCGAAAGATATTTTAAAAATATTAACGAACTTAATAACAGCAAATAGTTTTACATTATTATGCATTACGATGATCATTTTATTGGTTACCCTCTGAAAATACATGACTCGTGTTACCGTGTATGAAATTAAGTGAAGGTACTTGAGTGTAAAAAAAAAAGCTTGAGTTTGAGCTTGAGTGTTAAAAGCAAGTCAGTCCTCTGTAGCATTCTTGTTACTTTTTGATATGCAGAACTGTAGGGTACTTAGGAAAGGCCTACTTTCCTGTCTAGACCCATAAACAAACATTTTTATGTCCATGCTATTAGTCGCCATTGTGCCGATGTAGCATAATGTACAAAATTAAATAAATACCCTTAAATAAATTAGAATATCTGTTGGCATAAGCAGAGTGTTATTGGCTGGGTTATGTTGAAATGATTGTTTGTAAAGTTATATTTATTTCTTATAATTTACTTAACATCAAAAATGAGTGATCGAATAAAGTTTCATAATAAAGTGGCCGTAAATAGCAAAGACCGAGCACAATCTTGAATTTCATAAAAGCCGGTACGGTCTTTGTCGTGCACCGGGCCTAACCATAAAGTTGATACAGGGGCTATCCGATAGTGCTAAAACTGTTCATGTACTGCTAATACCATAGCAGCTCAGTATAGTTTGAGTAGCCTCTAACCGCAAATGTCTAACCATGCTGGATTTAAAATAAGTAAGTTAATGATCATGATCAAGCCTACCCTCTAAAGCGAGTTTTTGAAGTAAAGTGAGCTAAAGTTATCAAAATTGTAGACTATTTATTTATTATTATTTCTTAGGTAAACAATCAGTAGATACTTATATTCTAATTGATAATTTAAAACGACAACTGTTACTAGGGTCCAATAAACAGGTTTCACATAGTGAGACTATTGGAGACAATTTTTTTTAACAAATTACAATTAAAACAGAAAAACAAAAAGTACAATAAAAAAAAAAACACCTAGGGAACCTGGGGAGTCTCCTCGAAACAGCATTTTGACAAAATGTAAGTAGCAATTCTTGGTGGTTTTGAGCAAACAGATCTAGTTTGGGGACGTTAACCAGGCCATTGAACGTAATTAATGCTCGTCTAAAGAAAGTGTTTTGGGATCTGTGTTTGGCTAAGTACGCCATAGAAGTAAAGATTAATAAAATTTTAGAACAAAGTGAGTACAGTTTGGCTATTTTCGCCTTAGAAGATGAAATTGATTTTGAAACCAAGTGAGTTCAGTTTGACTATGTACGCCATAAAAGTTGAAATTGATTTTGAAACCAAGTGAGTTCAGTTTGGCTATGTACGCCATAAAAGTTGAAATTGATTTTGAAACCAAGTGAGTTCAGTTTGGCTATGTACGCCTTAAAAGATGAAATTGATTTTGAAACCAAGTGAGTTCAGTTTGACTATGTTCGCCATAAAAGTCGAAATTGATTTTGAAACCAAGTGAGTTCAATTTGACTATGTACGCCTAGAAGTTGAAATTAATTAACCATGCGAGATCTGTTTGGTCAAAGTAAAAAAGTTCAAAAATTTCAAAAAGTTCAAAAAGTTCAAAAACTTCAAAAACTTCAAAAACTTCAAAAAGTTCAAAAAGTTCAAAAAGTTCAAAAAGTTCAAAAAGTTCAAAAAGTTCAAAAAGTTCAAAAAGTTCAAAAAGTTCAAAAAGTTCAAAAAGTTCAAAAAGTTCAAAAAGTTCAAAAAGTTCAAAAAGTTCAAAAAGTTCAAAAAGTTCAAAAAGTACAAAAAGTTCAAAAAGTTCAAAAAGTTCAAAAAGTTCAAAAAGTTCAAAATGTTCAAAAAGTTCAAAATGTTCAAAAAGTTCAAAATGTTCAAAAAGTTCAAAATGTTCTAAAAGTCTCAAAAGGCGCAAATGTTTCAAAAATTTTAAGTTAAGTAATTTAAAGTCGTGTAGAGTTGTTAAAAGATAAAGATCGGTTTTTGGATTTGGATTATAAGTAAAGATTTTGGGTTAAGATTATGTAATTTTTTCGAGTTTTAATGAAAGGACGATGAATTAATTATGAATTAAAAATGAATTAATGATGAATTAAAGATGAATAAATGATGAATTAAAGATGAATTAAAGATGAATTAAAGATGAATAAAAGATGAATTACAGATGAATTTAAGATGAATTAAAGATGAATTAAAGATGAATTTAAGATGAATTTAAGATGAATTTAAGATGAATTAAATATGAATTAAATATGAATTAAATATGAATTAAATATGAATTAAATATGAATTAAATATGAATAAAATATGAATAAAATATGAATAAAATATGAATAAAATATGAATAAAATATGAATAAAATATGAATAAAATATGAATAAAATATGAATTTAATATGAATTAAATATGAATTAAATATGAATTAAATATGAATTAAATATGAATTTAAGATAAAATAAATGTGAATTATTTATAAATTAAAGATTAGCGATGTATAAAAGACTTACTACTTACTAAAAAGATGAATTACAGTTTTAGGTGTTCAATTACAGTTTAACAGTTCAGTTTTACAACTTAATCACAGTTTTAAATAAAAATTGGACAAAGATTCTAATTGAAGTTAGTGCGTCGTAAACCTGAACCACTAGATTGTTTACTTACCGAAACAGTCACTGTCGAGAAGATGTTTGCATTTCAGCAAGAACAATGAGGAGATGACATTACTAGTACATGCCTGCAGTGCCATGGCAGGGCATGGCATGGAGAAATTCAAGTTGATAAGTTCTTCGCTGTCAGATTTAATGATGGCGTTTCCATGCATTTACTGAGCTAAGTTAAACGTATCTTCTGTAGTATTTAAAGCGCAAGACTAAGTACAGAGAACTCGTCTAAATGCCGTGGATAGTGCACATTTAGTGTTTTATATTTTTGGAATATATTGTTACTTTTTAATTATTTCACAATTGGAAATCCTATTCATTTCAACTAGATATAAAGCAGATGAATGATAATAGATTTATTCACAGTGTGCTTGCAGATCTGTAAATTTTATGACGAGTTTCAGATCCTTAAAACTCCAGGCAAAGTTAGTAGCGATGCACCGCAGAAGGTGCCACAGGACACAGCCGTGATGCACTGCACCAGCGGCCTGAGCCATGATGCGCCATGGAAGGCGCCGCACCAGTGGCCTGAGCCGTGATGCGCCATGGAGGGCGCCGCACCAGCGGCCTGAGTCGTGATGCGCCACGGAAGGCGCCGCATCAGTGGTCTGAGCCGTGATGCGCCACGGAAGGCACCACATCAGCAGCTTGAGCCATGACGCGCCTCTGAAGGTGCCGTAGTAACAGGCTGAGCCGCGAGTTACGTAGCAAGGAGAAGAATTATGTAGTTTATTACCACAATTTTATTTTGTTTTATATTTTATTTTATTTGTTTATTAGGTACACAAAACAGAGTACAATCGATAATTTACAGGCATAAATACTATTAAGTTATGAGCTAGACAGTACCCCAAAACATGCGTACACAGAATGCATAGAACAGGAAAGTTAGTAAATAGCGTGTAACCAGGCTTAACTAGTAGTAGGTGATTAAAGTTAACATTTACTTGGAACTTAGGTGTACTCATACAATTATTTTATTACAGTAAGTGCACACACTTCGAGTTAAGACTCGAAGAGAGTGCAGAATTAATTAAATAACTAATTTGAGTTTTCGGCACACTCTAATGAAAGAGTGGCCAAAGATGCATTCTTGAATTTATTTAGATTATTGTTAAAGATATGAATTTTATCACTGTATTTAATCAATAAATCGTTAAATAGGCGACACATTCTGACAACGGGGTTATAATAAGAGGCGTTGTTTGAATTGACTTGTAAGGCGAAAGTGTTCTGAAAGAGTTGCCGAGGTCTAGGCTTTATATTTAGATTAATAAGATAAAGTAAGCAAGGAGAGTCAATATGCGAGTGGGTAATTTTGAAATGATACAGTAGATCATGATATTTGCGACGATATTTTCTAATTAACATTAAATGAAAATGATGGAGCTTTGCAGTATAGTTAGGCAATTTCCTATTAAGACCACATCTGTAACTTAAAATATTCAGAAACTTTTTCTGGACCCTCTCAATCCGGTCAACGTGAATATTGTAGTAGGGAGACCAAATTACTATTTGACTTTTAAAAAACAATTAACTGTTTGACTGTATTTTTAACCATGGAGATGTCTTCCTATCACAATCGGAGTATAATTTATGCTATAGGAGTATTTAATTTAAATAACATTTTACCCGAATGCATTGTTTATGGCTGGGATGCGAAGACTTTTCTGATACAAAACTGTTATATTATCTTAGAAATTTCATTTAGTTAATTTTTTTTTGCATCAGGCTTTGAATATGGTAAACGGGATATCTAACTGTAATTATTTTTAGATAGAATTATATTTTTAATATCTGTTTATTCTTAGAAATGACTAAGATTTATTTGGGTGTCTTCGTATCTTCTACTTAATAATTTCATTTTGTTTACAAGTTTTATATTGTAATTTTGGATTTGTTTTAATTTGTTCTTATTAGTTGTCTGAATTTTGGTAGTCATTCAAGTTTCAAGTTTTGTTTAGTCATACATATACATAGTTATCATGTTATCATTATGCTCTTAGCATGTGCTTCCAGAGTAAGCACACTGTCGGATGGCCGAATTTGATAGACATTAGATTTTTTTTTAGATTGTATTTGTATGGTCATCCTTTCTCATTAAGTATTTGTGTTTTAATTCAAGTTTTGTTGTTACACATTCAATTTTTTTTTAGATTGTATTTGAATGGTCATCTTTTCTTATTAAGTATTTGTTTTAAATTCAAGTTTTGTTTTTAGACATTCAATTTTTTTTTTGGATAGTGTTTGAATGGTCATCTTTTCTCATTATTTGTTTTGAATTCAGGCTTTGTTTATTAAGTTTTCATATTATTATATTGTGCACTTAGCATGTGCTTCCAGAGTAAGCACAGTGTCGGATGGCCGAATGAGATGAATTTCAATAATAGTTCTAATTTTAATGGTTTAATAGAAATTACTATTATGATATTTGATGACACTTGTCATATTTGTTTGTGAAATTGTCTGTCAACTTCATAGAAATGCCGTTGGCAACACTGACTGACTCCCTCCCTCCTTGACGTTGGTTGGTAAAGTAGTGGGGATAGACGGTTGGCGATGGCAGGGAGCGAAGGATTGGGGTCAGTCGGTCGTTGGTACGAGTTCGGAATACAACTTAAAAGTGTAGTCTTTATGTATAGTTTGAGAAATATTAAAGTGTAACGTGGAGTAATTATTACAGCCTATTTTACGAAAAGAAGTGAGTTTTATTAAACGCGCACTTGACACAATTGTCATGTTTTCGAACTTTTTAGGTTCTACGACATGCGTGATGCGTGCTGGTTTCCTCACGATGATGTCCTTCAGAAATCATAAATCAGAAATATTTATTGAATTTAACTGTTGTAATTCACTATTTGAGAAACGCAATTTCAATTAAATCCAGGGGCGTAGCCACCACGCGCCACGGGGCTCCCCAACGTGCTTATGCAAAAATTTATAAAAACTTCCCAATTTTTTTAAACTGATAAAAAACTACATAGGATAAGAAAACTATACCCTTGATAAATTACTATTTAACAAGGGTACCTATAATAGTTATCATATTTTTATACAGGACCCCGGGAAGGCAGGCTACGTCACTGATTAAATCTATTCTTGAGTTTAGCCCTGTCCTGTCACTGTTTGGTTTGTCAATATCCAGATGTAGGAGATGGCAATAGTTATACCTATTGACAGTTTTTTTTATGTAAAGCCATAGGCAGTGGGAGGCAGTGGGCAGTGTAAACAAGGCAAACAAGGCAGGCACCCAACATTTACATACCTTTGTTTATATTATAGGTAAGCACTGATATTCACTTTTTAGATTCTAATTTGTCAACTAGGTATACACAACATTGCAATAAAATCCATTAGTACCGACGAGGTAGAAATAACAGTTACCAAGTGTTGTGTTACTTTATGTCCGCACTACCTTAGAGTTATCTAAATAAATAGGTACAATTTAATAGCACTCACGACACGGCACACGACAACTCATGCGCAAACGCAGCAGTAAGTACGTTATTTACGCTCTGCCAGGAGAAGGAAACTGAGCAGACCATCCGTATCGCAGTCAGTTCTCTACAAAAGGAACTGACTGACTGACGTCATAAGTACCTACTATGTATTCTGTGGTTCTATAGTTAAAGATGTGAATATCTGCTTAAAATTGCAACCTCCATGATTACACGTTTAAATAAACGACTTTTGTAAGTTGCTTTTTCACTTATCTACTTTTTGCTTTAGGCATTGGTACGTAAACAGGATGTCCCAGAAAGTAGTGCCAAGCGCAAGTCCAGAGATAGAACACCCCTTGGGGTACCCAAATCACGCCCATGTATGTTCCGCGATTTCTTATAGTTTTCAAGTTATGAATTTTTTTCCGAATTTTAGAAATTTTCTGACTAGAACAACTTAAAAAATTCTTTAAAAAAACGGTTGTCTGTAAAGTCGGTTTACTGACGATAGTTGAACGTGATAACGTCACAAGAAAATACTCGCGGACTCACGGACTCGCGGACTCGGACTCGGACTCGGACTCGGACTCGAACTCTTGGACCCGGACCCGGAACCCGACCGAACCCTTACCCTTACCCTCATTTACCCTTACCCTCATTTACCCTTACCCTCATTTACCCTTACCCATTACCCGACCCGGGCTCGGGCTCAGGTAAATGGAACGACGTAACGACGCATGAGTCATGTTTTTTCGTGCGTGCAGCCGGCTCCATCGATTTATAAGACGTTATCACGTCAAAAAAGTTGAAAACTTTCTTGAGTTTTTTTTTGCTACTGAGTTTTGATGAGTTGTTCTTTTATGCATAAAATAATTGGCGACGTAACTTTGATAAAAACTATGAAAATGACATATAAAAACTACAAAAAAATTCCAATCTCTCAGCTCTCATAATCATTAAAAAAAAGTAGTGCTTAATGGGCTACTTTGGCTAAAATCGGCCTTCAAAGACGGCGAGGTGGAAAATTCTTAGAATTAGCTATCTGATTAGAATATAGATTTTGGCCATTATATAATTCATAAGCTCAATTAATTTGTTAACTAACCAAAAATTACTACAGGAAAGTAAAATTTAATTAATATTTGAAGGTTTTATTTGTTTTAGAATTACATAACAGAACTCAAAATAACACCAAAAAACAATTAAAATGAAAAAGCTGTGTGACTTCCCAAAATGACAGAAAACGAGCCTTTGTTAATGTTACTTTTCTCGTGGAAATGTTGCTTTTTGGGCTGTCTCATTCTCATGTTAGAATTGACTATCTGCCACTCACTGGCAGCACTTCTGTGAGCCAAACTCTGAAAAAAAGACTTGGCGGAAGGACTTTGTATCCAAGCCAGCACAAAATTAAAAAAAAAACCAAGATCTGACTCTACCTAAAAAAAAAAAAGCAAAGCAAGACAAGACAAGACATTCAAGAAAATTTAACAAAACGTGGATAGACGTTAACTTTCTTGTGTCCTTTGAATTCCAGCTAAGCTATTCCAATACTGAAACCACTACAAGAGCTATGGAATTGGTGAGTACCATGTCAGCTCAGCTCACCCACCACACCATTCACGAAGCGGCCGTGTGTGTGCGGACTGTGGCCTCAGCCAGCTCTGACGCGGTAGCGCTTGTTTTCGCTTGTATCAGAGTAGATCATTGCTTGGAAATACAAATATTTTGCCCGACTTTTCCGCAACTAACTAAAATAAAATATAATAACTCCCGATCTATCTCGGTTCTAGGCAATTTTAAAGGTTATTTTTCACCTCCATCTAACCGTGGTATATTTTATAGGGTAGTAGGTATACATAGTAGACAATTGGCACTCTAATTCAGCCAGAAAGTAGTATCCCTTAGTCCAGTGAAATTCTATTAGGAGCTACTTACCAACTCTGCTCAAGGATCTGGCCATAATATAATGTAGCAACTGTATGATGTGATTGAGTAGAATCTTTCTTTTGTTTTCAAAATACATAATTACTTACTAAAAGTTGTATTTTCAACTATGTATAATATTATTATAATTTGGCTTTCGAGTGGGGTTTAATATTTTGTTCGGCCGGCCCATCTTTAGGGGGTTACATAAATGTTTTGTTTTCAATACTAGTAGCTGCGGTCAGAGTATGTGTAACTGTAACAATATATTTTTTGGATAATAAATATGTTATCCACGTAAGAGCATAATTAGATTATGGAAAGCAAATGAAAGTTAAGTAGTGGCACTACAGGAATTCTGACAAAAGTGAATACTTAAACAATTGCCTACCTTTATTTATAGTCAGGCAGGTGTGTAATAAGAGGTTTTGGTCTCAGTGATGGTTTTTCCACCTCTAAAAACGCTCAAGCCTGTCTAAAAAAGTTTTCACTCCAAAAATAAGTGTTAAAACTTAAACCAGGCTACTGAAAAATCATGTTCTTTCTAAAAAGTATGGAATAAAAAAAAACATCTATTAAGCCATTGTCATATACATTATCACCTTCCTGAACTAAACAACATAGAGGCATGATATTTTTGAAGTGAAAAGTTTTTAAGTGGGCGTGTGCATTTATACTGTAGTAATAGAGCTCCTTGTGAAAGATTTGTACAGGGAAGTACTGAACATACATACATACCCAACAGCTTAAATCATAACCTGTGTTACTTCACCATAGTTGGGTAAAATTGGTTTATACTACACCTGCTTGGAAAATACCTTGATACTTTATCAAATTTACGGTAGAAAGTACGTCATTGCATATCAAACAAATATGCGGGGAGAAAACGCATCTGAGCGGGAGAGAAAAGTGTATGAAAATCCATTTCTTACGTGGTTTTTCTTTTTTAATTTTGGGTAAGACTATGTGTCGGTAACCTAAATATCAATAGCCAAAAAGTTTTTAGAGTGAGTGTTTATCTCCAAGTTCGCAAAATGACACTGGCCACTAGCTGTGTGTTGGATGGTGTCGGGCTGGCAGTGCGACCCTGCTGCGTCAGGATAAACTATTTGAAAAAAGAACATGTGAAAATTGCAGACGCCATTGGCGCCATTTCCAATTTGTGTGTTGTTTGAGGATTCATTTTTCGTAGAAAGTAAAATAAATTTATTTTCCTTGTAGGTGTAGTATTAAGCACTATGTATCACTCGAGAGACACTGCGATTCCCGTTCGTTCGGTCGTGTCGTTTGAAGCCCGAGCCGTAGGCGAGGGCTCGATGGTAATCGGTCACTTTCTCCTCTCGGTGAACAATGTACTATTGTTGTGAAGTTGACTTCTTGGCGTATGTGTCTAGTCATCTTGAGATATTTGAATGCTTAATTTATTACAGTAGGATAGCCCTTTAGATTGTACCTTCAGAGGGTGATGTAAAAATGCTATGTTTGTGTCAGATGTCGAACCCCATGTTGGGCCAGCTGCAAGCGAGCCTGGGCCTGGCGCCGCCGCCGCCGCCCGTGGCGGTCGCCGTCCCGCTCGCACCCGCGGCCGCAGCAGGTGAGTGCGAGCAGGAGGGCGCACGCAGCTCGAGACCGTCGTCGCTCCGTCGCATTGTCGGTACCTAGGCCTTATGCCGCTGGCTCTGCTCGCTGTTACAGACGCCGCCGCCGCCGCGCCGAGCGCCGCCGCCACCGCCGAGTCGCCGACTAGCCGCTCTCGTCTCCGCTCAGTGATACCGTTCTGCTTTCTGTTTCAGACTAGATAATAAGTTAGGTTTACTGTAGCGAGGGTAGCGCGCAGCCGGCGTCGCGAGCGCGGACCCAGCGCGGCCCGGCGCCCACAAACATCACGAAATGTACTTATCTCTCACTTACATACCTACCTACCGTACCCTACCACTCTACTTACCTACCGCGCCGGCACTCTCCGTGCCGGTGCCGGTGCCAGTGCCACTGTGAGGGCGTGTGCGAGGCGATATAGCGCGCGCCCCGCCCCGCGGGGGGGGGGGTGCGCGCGGCGTGCGAGACGAGGGGTGCTAGTGGTAGCGCGCGCTCGCTCGCTCGGCGCTCCTCACGCGGGTTCGGTTGCAGGGGGAGCCGGCGCGGGGAGCTGCGCGCCCTACGACCTGCGGCAAGTGGGGGACGTGTACACGGGTGAGTGTCGCACGCGGCGCCGCGCGGGCAGGGGGGGGGGGGCGGGGGGCAGGCGAGGGAGTGACGTCACACTGTGTCCCCAGGGCCGGGCGCCAAGTGCCCCACGCTGCCGTGCATCCTGGGCGGGTCGCTGCCGCGGCTGTCGTCGGAGCAGGCGGAGGCGGTGGCGCGCGCCAAGAAGTACGCCATGGAGCAGAGCATCAAGATGGTGCTCATGAAGCAGACGCTGGCGCATCAGCAGCAGCAGATGGCGAGCCAGCGCACGCAGGTGCAGCGCCAGCAGGCACTCGCGCTCATGTGCAGGTACTAGCGGGGGCAGTAGGGGGGGAGTGGGGGGCGCGGCGAGGCGTCCGCAGTGATGAGAGCGATACCGGGAGGCTCCCGCCTCGCGCCGGTCGAGCCCGTGATACTCACAGCTGAAAAGATCTGAGCGGATGCCTCGCCGCGGCGGGAGCGGGGAGCGGGGAGTGGGGGGTGTACTGTACAAGGTGTAAGGTTGATGTGCGTGCGTGTTATCTCGCGGGCAGGGTGTACGTGGGTTCGATCTCGTTCGAGCTGAAGGAGGACACGATCCGGCAAGCGTTCCTGCCGTTCGGGCCCATCAAGAGCATCAACATGTCGTGGGACCCCGTCACGCAGAAGCACAAGGGGTTCGCCTTCGTCGAGTACGAGATCCCGGAGGCGGCGCAGCTCTCGCTCGAACAGATGAACGGCGTCATGCTCGGCGGCAGGTAACTATCCTATCCTATACTATACTATGCTATGCACGCGAGCGAGGCGCATCTCATATAATATTATATTACCCACACTTATTATCAACAAATCCATTAAGAAAATTGCTTTATTTCTTGTCTTTATAATTTTTTGACATAATTTTCAAACACACAATACACAACACAAACAGAATATTGTATAACATTAATAATGTCAACTTCATCGTCAGAAACATAAAGGTTGTGGGTCGTCCGTCCAACATGCCGCAAGCGCAGGCAGTCATCGACGAGATCCAAGAGGAGGCCAAGCAGTACAACCGCATCTACGTGGCGTCCATCCACCCCGAGCTCACCGAAGACGATATCAAGAAGTGAGTGCGAGCGCGTGCCGCGTGGTGACTGTACTCGCGGATGTACTGGATACTATAGCGGAGGTGGTGATGGTGCATGGTGATGTTGCAGCGTGTTCGAGGCGTTCGGCCCCATCACGTACGTGAAGGTGGCGTGCAGCGCGGGCGCGCACAAGCACAAGGGCTACGGCTTCCTGGAGTACGGCTCGCTGGCGGCCGCGCTCGAGGCCATCGCCTCCATGAACCTGTTCGACCTGGGCGGCCAGTACCTGCGCGTCGGCCGCGCTATCACGCCGCCCAACGCGCTGCACGGCCCGCCCATGCCCACCGCCATGCCCACCGCGGCCGCCGTCGCCGCCGCCGCCGCCACCGCCAAGATCCAGGTGCGTACTCGCTACCTGTCGCCCTTAGAGCGGGGGCACACGATGCGTTGCGGCGCCGCACCGCAAAGATTTCACCGTGTCAGTGGGCACACGAACGGTGCGGCGCCGTAACGTTGTTATGTCGCAGCGGCGCCGTAGCACCGTTGGACAGTCTGTTATTGAAAATGGATCGTAAAAGACGTCTATTGTTGGAAACAACTGAGCGGTGCCGCTCCGACGTCGCAACGCATTCACCCCTCCCCGCCTCGTCTTTGGTGGTTGCAAGTCCGGTGCGGGCGGCGCCGGAGCGCATCGTGTGACATGCCACAGATATTTCTATGTAAGACGACGCAGCGACACCGCTCCGCCGCCGCAACGCATCGTGTGCCCCCGCTCTGACTCCTCCTTACTCCTCCCCGCTCCCCGCCGCTCCCGGCTGACAGCGCGCGCGCGTGTTGCAGGCCATGGACGCGGTGGCCAGCAACGCGGTGGCGCTCGGCCTCACCAAGCTCAGCGCGCTCGGCGTGCCGGCCGCCGCCGCGCTCGCCGCCGCCGCCGCGCTGCCGCTGCCCTTGCCGCCCGCGGTGCTGCCGCTGCCGCTGCCGCTGCCGCTGCCCCTGCCGCTGCCGCCGGCCGCGCTGCCGCCGCCGCTGCCGCCGTCGCCGCCCGCGGCAGCGCCCGTGCTCCCGCCGCCGGGCGTGGTGTTCCCCGCGCCGCCGCCCGCGGCCGCGCCCGCTGGAGGCGCGGGGAACGCGGCGGCGGCCGCGATGGCGGCGGCTGCGCTGGAGGCGGGGCGCACGCTGGCGACGGCGGCGCTGCAGCAGAAGCTGCTGGACGCGTCGCCGGACACGCTGCAGCAGCAGGAGAGCCTGTCGATCTCGGGCCAGTCGGCGCGGCACCTGGTGATGCAGCGCCTGATGCGGCGTCGTGCGTCGCGCACGCTGCTGCTGCGCGACATGGTGCGCGCGGATGACGTAGACGAGGCGCTGCACCACGAGATCCAGGAGGAGTGCGCCAAGTACGGCGCCGTGCAGCGCCTCGTCATCTACAACGAGCGCGAGCACGAGGACGACCCGCCCAGCATCGCCAACGTCAAGATATTCGTGCAGTTCCAGGAGCCCGACGGTGAGTGTGCCGCGCTCTAGTGTGGTAGGAGGTAGAGTGCGGGATGTCATGTATAGTGTTGCGTTGCGTTGCAGAGGCTAGCGCGGCGGCGGGCGCGCTGCACGGCCGCTACTTCGGCGGCCGCACGGTGCGTGCCACGCTCTACGACCAGGACCTGTTCGACCACGGCGACCTCTCCGCGTAGCACACACACACACACACACACACACACACACTATTATATTATTATTATACTAATACAATTGACTCACTAATTATTACAAGGCTGGAAATGCTCTTGGCCGCCCTGACTTCGATAAAACTGAACTAAAGTTCCCATCCAGTTACTCATGCTAATATTACAATTATTTTGTTATGTAATAAAGTTTTCAAGTTGAAAATTATGAATACATAGTAGCACTATAAAAATTTATCCTTAATACTAAAGGAGCTAGCATGTTGTATTGAGAATTAAATTAAATTAAAATTAATTATAACGCAAGCAGTGTATCATTGAAGATATCGTTGAAAGTGTAGTAGCATTTTTCGTTCATCAAAATTGAGCACGGGAATAAAAACAACTTTGCACTCTTGTATAACATAATAAATATTATCATACATGCTCACTAAGTAGGATTTACTGTTGTACAAAGAGGCTGTGTAAGTAAGCGTCGTAGTAAATTTTTTCAAGGCCTTTTTTTTTTTCTAATCAATATTTCCACTTGAAAATGAGCGGATTTTTCTAAGTCTTTTATCAATAGGTATATCCACCTGACGTTGAGCGGTAGTCAGTTTTTTTAGCTCCAAATAAACAAAAAAATAAATATTTTGTTGAAATTTTTCAGTCTTTTTATCAATTTCCACCTGATTTTGAGCGGTAGTCAGTCTTTTTTAGCTCCAATATTTTTTAATTTTTTTTTGTCATTCTTTCTGTACGCTTCCAGTTAAAAACGTATATTAAAAAGTTAAAGTATTTTTTCATTACTCATACTCTGAAAGTAGGTCTGAAGTTGCCTGAGGGGCCTAATAGAAAGTAAAACTTTCAGCCCTAGGGAGAATCGCTTTCTACTGACAGCTGTCAAATTATAAAAAAAAACAAGTTCTATTTTATTCAACCATGTTCCAACTTTCTAAAGTCTTTCTAACTACAAGGAGGTCGTTGAACCAAATCCCAACTTTTTATTCAGCAAGTAGGTTGGAAACCCATTACAACGGTAAGAAGTTTAAAAAGTCTAATTAGAGCGCAATGTAAAATTTAAATTTTAATAACATAAAGATAGTATTAAATAAACAATATATCTTCTAAATAACTTGATTAATATATAGCTTCAACTATTTATTTAAAATAACATAAATTTGAGCAAACAATTTACCATTTTTTAAATTATGAAAATGAAAATAATGGCTGAATAATGCTGGCGAGCCGTAGCCGAAGGCCCGCCAGAGAAAAAGAAAAAAAAAACCGGGAAGGCGGCAATTCAATCTTCATTTTCACAAATTTTTCTTTCATGTTTTTATTTTTACTTTCCTTGTATTCGTAATGAAAAGCACAGTGTTTACCTCGGATGAAAGTCTTTTAAGTCCCTCAAGCTCCATTGGCGCCCTCGCTACGCTCTGGCGCCAAACCCGTCTCGGGACTCAAAAAACGTGACTTTCAACACTCAGGTAACAATGTACTATTGTAAACGAGCGCCCGATCGCGACTGTCTCGCGCGGTGTTTTTGTTAGCACTGGGTGGGTAGTTAGAAATGCTGATTCCCGCATTTTGGCTAGTTACAATGTTACGTAACCGTACATATTACTAACCCCAAAACGAGATAGAAGCGGGCGAGACCCTCGTTTGTACAAAGTCAAAAGTAAACAAAGTTATAAAAATGTAAATAAGTAAAAATATCAAAAGTACAAATTAAGTAAGAAAGTAAGTAAGCTAATGTAAACTTAATCAAAACTAAATTCAATATCTTTGACAAGATTTTAGTGGCTGTGGCTGCACAGGTCGCGTTTCGCCGGCGTCGATTGAGCTATTCGCTTCCTACTTCACTTTAGTTTGTTGAAGTCGCAGCTGTTTCGTATGGCAATAGTGTTGTCAGTTTTACGATGGGCCTTTTTATCACCCCGGATTGAGTTTTAATAGTAGTAACTCTAACATGACCATCTTCCCCGGGGTGTGTTTCAATTATCTTCCCCATGGCCCACTTTCCGGGCGGTAAGTTATTGTCCTTCACGAGGACGATGTCACCTTTTTTTATGTTCATAGTTGGTTTGTGCCATTTGCTTCTTGTTTGCAGCTGCGTCAAATAGTCATTGGACCATAGCTTCCAGAATCGGTTCAACATGTGTTCAGTTCGCTGCCATCTTTGGCGTAAATGTATGTGTGGATCGTCTTCATAGCTTGAAAGAGGTAGCGTCATTGTAGGGCTTCCAGTCAAGAAATGCCCAGGTGATAAGTAGTTATAGTAGTCCTCTGGATCCTCCGTGAGGGGGCAAAGCGGCCTCGAGTTCATGCATGCTTCTATCTTCGAAAGCAACGTCGCGAAATCCTCGTAAGTCAGTTTTTGATCTCCCAAGATGCGACGTAGATAGTGCTTCATCGATCGAACGGCAGCTTCCCATAGTCCTCCAGCGCTTGGCCATCCAGGGGCATTAAAATGCCACTTTACTTCCATCTTTCCGATCTCATTGAAGAATTCTGGCGATAGTTCAGTTTTCCAGAGTTCATATTCGTTTCGTAGAACCTTTGATGCACCGATAAAGTTAGTTCCGCAGTCTGAGTACATGTGAGCCGGCGTTCCTCTTCTAGCACACATTCTTTGGAATGCCGCGATGAACATTTCCGTGCTCAGATCGGATACAAGTTCTATGTGCACCGCCTTTGTTGCCATGCACACAAAAATGGCTATGTAGCCCTTTGAAGTTTTCACCCCTCTCCCCTTATTCAATTTGACATCGACATGTCCAGTAAAATCAACTCCAGTGTGAGTGAAAGGGCGTGAGGGGGTAGCTCGTTGTGCTGGTAAGTCGGCCATGATCTGGTTGTTGTCTGCAGGCTTGTACCGGCTGCAACGCACGCACCGACGTAGTTGAGATTTTACTGATCGATTTCCTCCTACGATCCAGTAACGTTGACGTGTATATGCGAGGGTCAATCGTGCCCCGCCGTGTAAAGTAGCTGCGTGAGCCTCTTCAATGACTAGTTGAGTCAATCTTCCGTCTCGTGCTAAGATTAAAGGGTTCTTCATGCCCGGGGGTAAGTTTGTCTTGTTAAGGCGGCCTCCAACTCGCATGAGTCCTTCATCAAGATAAGGGTTCAGTTTGTAGATAGAGCTTTTCTTATTCAGCACCTGTTTTTTAGATAATAAGTTGTATTCCAATTCAAAATCATATCTTTGAATAAACTTCACAATCAAATCATTCGATGCAAGTAGTTCGGCTGTTGTCAAGTAGGTAGATAACGCTCGATCAGCACATGCGGCGGCATCAAGTTTCACCGGTGTTGTTATGCTGCGGCGAGTTTTTGTAATAAAGCGCAAAATCCAAGCAACGATGCGCTTAACTCGTGTTAGTGAGCTGCAGTTGTTTATCAATCCCATAATAATGTTTTCATTGCTCATACTCTGAAAGTAGGTCTGAAGTTGCCTGAGGGGCCTAATTGAAAGTAACACTTTCAGCCCTAGGGAGAATCGCTTTCTACTGACAGCTGTCAAATTATAAAAAAAAACAAGTTCTATTTTATTCAACCGATTCCAACCATGTTCCAACTTTCTAAAGTCTTTCTAACTGCAAGGAGGTCGTAACTTTTTATTCAGCAAGTAGGTTGGAAACCCATTACAACGGTAAGAAGTTTAAAAAGTCTAATTAGAGCGCAATGTAAAATTTAAATTTAAATAACATAAAGATAGTATTAAATAAATAATATATCTTCTAAATTACTTGATTAATATATAGTTTCAACTATTTATTTAAAATAACATAGATTTGAGCAAACAATTTACCATTTTTTAAATTATGAGAATGAAAATAATGGCTGAATAATGCTGGCGAACCGAAGCCGAAGGCCCGCCAGAGAAAAAGAAAAAAAAACCGGGAAGGCGGCAATTCAATCTTCATTTTCACAAATTTTTCTTTCATGTTTTTATTTTTACTTTCCTTGTATTCGTAATGAAAAGCACAGTGTTTACCTCGGGTGAAAGTCTTTTAAGTCCCTCAAGCTCCATTGGCGCCCTCGCTACGCTCTGGCGCCAAACCCGTCTCGGGACTCAAAAAACGTGACTTTCAACACTCGGGTAACAATGTACTATTTCACTTGTTTTAGTTTTAGTTAGGGCTGTCTCAATCTGTTTTTTATCGATTTCAGTTGTAAACAAGCAGTTCATAGTTTCGGTTTCGTCATTTCTTGTAGTCTTGTAGGTTTTTAGCATTTCGGGGCCGTTCCACCATAAGTCATGTTGCAGTAGTTTTTTCGGGGTCACTCCTCTAGTTGCGCAGTCCGCTGGGTTATTCTTCGATTCGATATAAGCCCACTGATTTGATGGTATTACTTGTTTTATTTTATTTACTCGATTTCCGACGTATGTTTCCCATTTGGTAGGTTCTCCCTGCAGCCATGCCAGTACTACTTTTGAGTCACTCCAAGCCCAGATGGTGATGTTATTGTCATTTAGTGAGTTCTTTGCCTTTTCCATTAGCTGAGATAGCAGTAAGGCTCCGCAGAGCTCCAGGCGAGGTAACGTCAGTTTTTGTGCTTTTGGGGCGACTCTTGTCTTAGCGGCAAGTAAGTTTAGTACAGGCTGCTTATTTTCATCCCTGACGCGTGAATATATGACGCACGAGTAGGCCTTTTCACTCGCGTCACAAAATCTCAGTAGTTCAATGTTTTTGTCAGTACTTCCGATCCATCTTTTTATTTTAATTGTCTTTAGATCAGGTATCTCCGCTTTAAGTTTTAGCCATTGGTCCTCAGTATCGTTTGTTAATAGATCATCCCATTCAAGTTTTTGTTCCCACACCTTTTGAAATATGAGTTTCGCCGTCACAGTTACTGGGGAAAGCCATCCCATAGGATCATAGAGTTGTGATATTTCCGATAGTAGATTTCTTTTCGTAAGCGGTTTTAATGTTTTTTCTTCCAGACTCCAGTTAAACATGAACGTGTCTATTTTAGGGTTCCATGCGAGTCCAAGCGTTTTTGTGTTTTCATCTTCAAAGTCAAAAATATGCTTAGTTGAAATTTGATCTTCAGTCAGTTGTTCAAGTAGTTCGGGGCAGTTAGCAGACCATTTTCGTAGGTTCATTCCCCCTTCCTTCAGTAGTTCGATTAATGCTTTTTGTAGTTCCTTGGCGCTTTCTAGTGAATTATGCCCGCTGATTAAGTCATCTAAATACAGCTGAGATTGCAGAACTTTGGCGGCGCCTGGATACTTGTGCCCTTCGTCTAGCGCCAGCTGTTTGAGTGTCCGCATAGCTAGCCATGGTGCACATTTTGTTCCGTACGTTAACGTACGTAGAGTATACTCTTGAAGTGGTTCTGATGGTGAAGATCGCCAAATGATTTTTTGCAGTGGTTGCTGATTTTTTGCTAGCCATAGGCATCTGTACATCTTCTCTATGTCTGCTGTATAGGCATACTTATAAGTCTTCCACTTCAAGATCAGAGCCTGGATATCTTTTTGTAGATTAGGCCCTTTTTCCATCAGAGCATTCAAGCTTTTACCGCTTGAAGTTTTGTTCGAGGCATTGAACACTACTCGTAATTTTCGAGTTTTCTCTTAGAACTCTATGGTGAGGTAAGTAGCATTGTTGACCTTCATCGGTCACGTTTTTTGAAGTAAGTTTCATGTGATCGAGATCAGAATATTCCTTTATGAATTCTTTGTACATAGTAGATAGTTTCTCGTTTTTAGATAGTTTTTTTTCTAGTTGTAAAAATTGTGAGACCGCTGTTGGTCTTGATTCGCCTAGTTCGGCTTCGTAGTTTTTTATCATTGGCATTTCCACGATATATTTACCATCCAGAGCTCTTTTTATATTTGTTTTGTAGTGAATCTCGCACTGGTCATCGTGGTTGATATCTTCAGTTTTAGTTGTATCTTCGCTCTCCCAATATTTTGATAAATCTGCGAGGTCAATGATGGTGGCGTGGCAGTTAAACGTTTTTAGTTTTCCACATAGTATCCACCCTAGTTGAGTTTGTTGGGCGACTGGTGATTGCTGATCACCTTTCAAAACGCCGTCCATTATGATATCAGCATAGACATCAGCTGATAAAAGTAAGTCCACGGAGCCGGTGACATTGAAGTCAGGGTCTCCAAGCTTCAAATTATTTAGATGAGGCCAGTTGGCTTTTGCAAAAGTTGAGTTTGGTAAGTTGTTTGTGAGTTTTTTCAGAACCAAAGCTTGAGTGTTGAAAGTGTAGTCACTGTGTATTGATTTGCAGGTAAGTTGTACCCGCCCCTTGCAATCTCCAGACACGGATCCCACTCCAGACACTGTTGCATTCAATTTTTGCCTAGGTAGGCGCAGGATCTGAGCAGTGCTCTCCGAAATCAGATTGACTTGTGAGCCTTGGTCAAGCAGTCCACGTAGGGTTTTGTAGGTGCCATCATTTCCTTTGACTCTTATTTTGACCGTAGCTAGTAGTACTTCTGTGTTTGAAGAAGTCGAGTGATATGATGCTTGTTGACCCGAAGTCGTGGGTTTTTCAAGGCTATTATTTTCATTATTAGTTGGTTCATATGTCCTTTTTACAACATGCAATAATGTATGATGCTTCAAATTACATTCTTTGCAAGTCTTGTTCGAGTTACAGTTGTCGTTTCCGTGAGCGTATAAGCAATTTTTGCAGACTTTTAGTTTTGTTACTGTGTTGTTGCGTAATCCAATGTTCATGTCGATAAATTTTGCACATTGCATCAGAACATGATTCCCGTCGCATAAGGGGCATTTTCCATATGTAGTGTAGTAAGATTTGTTGTAGCTTTTATTGGTTTAAGATCTTTATTATTAATTCTCAAATCGCTTACGAGAACTAAAACAATGTTATACAAATGGTTGTTCGATTCGGGCTAAACAAAACAGATGTGGGTAGATTTGAAAAAATATTGTGGACGAAATAATGTTTAAATGGGGCCGGTTCACACTAGGTGATTTTGTTACTGTTGGAATGGCACTAGCACAACACTATGAAGACGTCCCGTCCCTAATCAATTTGTTCGTTCATTCATGTCTGTCTGTTCGTTCTGACTCCCCAAAGTGTGTGCGTGTGTCTTGATATCTATATTTTAATATCAATTGTTAATTAGTTATAATTCAGTACAATAAAACAACTAAAGTAAAGATTGTTTTGGCCGTATATTCATCAGCATAAATATCCTCTAACAAATGGTAGCAGAGCGTGGTTTGGGTTCATCATGGCCACCAACCAACAAATTTCCCAATACCGCATTGAGTTACTAAACCGAAACAATTACGATACTTGGGTCATACAAGCTCAAGCCGTTCTTGTAAAAAATGGATTGTGGACCACAATAAATGACCCAAAGCCCGACGCCGAAAAGGACATGTTGGCGCGATCGGAGCTATTTCTTCTCATATCGCCTACGGAAATACGGCAAGTAAAAAATTGCGCATCGGCATCCGAAATATGAATTGAACATTGGATTACGCAACAACACAGTAACAAAACTAAAAGTCTGCAAAAATTGCTTATACGCTCACGGAAACGACAACTGTAACTCGAACAAGACTTGCAAAGAATGTAATTTGAAGCATCATACATTATTGCATGTTGTAAAAAGGACATATGAACCAACTAATAATGAAAATAATAGCCTTGAAAAACCCACGACTTCGGGTCAACAAGCATCATATCACTCGACTTCTTCAAACACAGAAGTACTACTAGCTACGGTCAAAATAAGAGTCAAAGGAAATGATGGCACCTACAAAACCCTACGTGGACTGCTTGACCAAGGCTCACAAGTCAATCTGATTTCGGAGAGCACTGCTCAGATCCTGCGCCTACCTAGGCAAAAATTGAATGCAACAGTGTCTGGAGTGGGATCCGTGTCTGGAGATTGCAAGGGGCGGGTACAACTTACCTGCAAATCAATACACAGTGACTACACTTTCAACACTCAAGCTTTGGTTCTGAAAAAACTCACAAACAACTTACCAAACTCAACTTTTGCAAAAGCCAACTGGCCTCATCTAAATAATTTGAAGCTTGGAGACCCTGACTTCAATGTCACCGGCTCCGTGGACTTACTTTTATCAGCTGATGTCTATGCTGATATCATAATGGACGGCGTTTTGAAAGGTGATCAGCAATCACCAGTCGCCCAACAAACTCAACTAGGGTGGATACTATGTGGAAAACTAAAAACGTTTAACTGCCACGCCACCATCATTGACCTCGCAGATTTATCAAAATATTGGGAGAGCGAAGATACAACTAAAACTGAAGATATCAACCACGATGACCAGTGCGAGATTCACTACAAAACAAATATAAAAAGAGCTCTGGATGGTAAATATATCGCGGAAATGCCAATGATAAAAAACTACGAAGCCGAACTAGGCGAATCAAGACCAACAGCGGTCTCACAATTTTTACAACTAGAAAAAAAACTATCTAAAAACGAGAAACTATCTACTATGTACAAAGAATTCATAAAGGAATATTCTGATCTCGATCACATGAAACTTACTTCAAAAAACGTGACCGATGAAGGTCAACAATGCTACTTACCTCACCATAGAGTTCTAAGAGAAAACTCGAAAATTACGAGTAGTGTTCAATGCCTCGAACAAAACTTCAAGCGGTAAAAGCTTGAATGCTCTGATGGAAAAAGGGCCTAATCTACAAAAAGATATCCAGGCTCTGATCTTGAAGTGGAAGACTTATAAGTATGCCTATACAGCAGACATAGAGAAGATGTACAGATGCCTATGGCTAGCAAAAAATCAGCAACCACTGCAAAAAATCATTTGGCGATCTTCACCATCAGAACCACTTCAAGAGTATACTCTACGTACGTTAACGTACGGAACAAAATGTGCACCATGGCTAGCTATGCGGACACTCAAACAGCTGGCGCTAGACGAAGGGCACAAGTATCCAGGCGCCGCCAAAGTTCTGCAATCTCAGCTGTATTTAGATGACTTAATCAGCGGGCATAATTCACTAGAAAGCGCCAAGGAACTACAAAAAGCATTAATCGAACTACTGAAGGAAGGGGGAATGAACCTACGAAAATGGTCTGCTAACTGCCCCGAACTACTTGAACAACTGACTGAAGATCAAATTTCAACTAAGCATATTTTTGACTTTGAAGATGAAAACACAAAAACGCTTGGACTCGCATGGAACCCTAAAATAGACACGTTCATGTTTAACTGGAGTCTGGAAGAAAAAACATTAAAACCGCTTACGAAAAGAAATCTACTATCGGAAATATCACAACTCTATGATCCTATGGGATGGCTTTCCCCAGTAACTGTGACGGCGAAACTCATATTTCAAAAGGTGTGGGAACAAAAACTTGAATGGGATGATCTATTAACAAACGATACTGAGGACCAATGGCTAAAACTTAAAGCGGAGATACCTGATCTAAAGACAATTAAAATAAAAAGATGGATCGGAAGTACTGACAAAAACATTGAACTACTGAGATTTTGTGACGCGAGTGAAAAGGCCTACTCGTGCGTCATATATTCACGCGTCAGGGATGAAAATAAGCAGCCTGTACTAAACTTACTTGCCGCTAAGACAAGAGTCGCCCCAAAAGCACAAAAACTGACGTTACCTCGCCTGGAGCTCTGCGGAGCCTTACTGCTATCTCAGCTAATGGAAAAGGCAAAGAACTCACTAAATGACAATAACATCACCATCTGGGCTTGGAGTGACTCAAAAGTAGTACTGGCATGGCTGCAGGGAGAACCTACCAAATGGGAAACATACGTCGGAAATCGAGTAAATAAAATAAAACAAGTAATACCATCAAATCAGTGGGCTTATATCGAATCGAAGAATAACCCAGCGGACTGCGCAACTAGAGGAGTGACCCCGAAAAAACTACTGCAACATGACTTATGGTGGAACGGCCCCGAAATGCTAAAAACCTACAAGACTACAAGAAATGACGAAACCGAAACTATGAACTGCTTGTTTACAACTGAAATCGATAAAAAACAGATTGAGACAGCCCTAACTAAAACTAAAACAAGTGAAATAGTACATTGTTACCCGAGTGTTGAAAGTCACGTTTTTTGAGTCCCGAGACGGGTTTGGCGCCAGAGCGTAGCGAGGGCGCCAATGGAGCTTGAGGGACTTAAAAGACTTTCACCCGAGGTAAACACTGTGCTTTTCATTACGAATACAAGGAAAGTAAAAATAAAAACATGAAAGAAAAATTTGTGAAAATGAAGATTGAATTGCCGCCTTCCCGGTTTTTTTTTCTTTTTCTCTGGCGGGCCTTCGGCTTCGGTTCGCCAGCATTATTCAGCCATTATTTTCATTCTCATAATTTAAAAAATGGTAAATTGTTTGCTCAAATCTATGTTATTTTAAATAAATAGTTGAAACTATATATTAATCAAGTAATTTAGAAGATATATTATTTATTTAATACTATCTTTATGTTATTTAAATTTAAATTTTACATTGCGCTCTAATTAGACTTTTTAAACTTCTTACCGTTGTAATGGGTTTCCAACCTACTTGCTGAATAAAAAGTTACGACCTCCTTGCAGTTAGAAAGACTTTAGAAAGTTGGAACATGGTTGGAATCGGTTGAATAAAATAGAACTTGTTTTTTTTTATAATTTGACAGCTGTCAGTAGAAAGCGATTCTCCCTAGGGCTGAAAGTGTTACTTTCAATTAGGCCCCTCAGGCAACTTCAGACCTACTTTCAGAGTATGAGCAATGAAAACATTATTATGGGATTGATAAACAACTGCAGCTCACTAACACGAGTTAAGCGCATCGTTGCTTGGATTTTGCGCTTTATTACAAAAACTCGCCGCAGCATAACAACACCGGTGAAACTTGATGCCGCCGCATGTGCTGATCGAGCGTTATCTACCTACTTGACAACAGCCGAACTACTTGCATCGAATGATTTGATTGTGAAGTTTATTCAAAGATATGATTTTGAATTGGAATACAACTTATTATCTAAAAAACAGGTGCTGAATAAGAAAAGCTCTATCTACAAACTGAACCCTTATCTTGATGAAGGACTCATGCGAGTTGGAGGCCGCCTTAACAAGACAAACTTACCCCCGGGCATGAAGAACCCTTTAATCTTAGCACGAGACGGAAGATTGACTCAACTAGTCATTGAAGAGGCTCACGCAGCTACTTTACACGGCGGGGCACGATTGACCCTCGCATATACACGTCAACGTTACTGGATCGTAGGAGGAAATGTCTCTCGCGCAAACTATTCAGTTTAGAAAAAAACGATATTAGAAACCTCAACATCATTTTAGTCACGGTTTCGGAGAAAAATGGCTGTTAAGGGGTCTCTACACATTTGCCCATGCTGGGCCAGGCTCCGCCAATGCACAATTGTAGACCACGATCACTTGGTGTTCACACATTGGCGCATGGCTCATTGCTGCCTGGCAAACCAATTGCGACGGACGTCGAAGTAATTACGGCTGCGGCTATTTACTTTGAACTATCAGATTTGATTCAAACTTTGCACACCTGTCAAAGGTCGATGACAATGCAATAATATGAAAAAAAAATATATGAAAAACAAAAAATATATATAGTTTAAAAAACTAAAAAAAAACGCTTTTATAATTGAACTAAAAAGTTAAAAATAAAACTGTAATAATCAATTGAAAAATGTACAAAAAGCGTGGGGGGCTTGATTTTGATTGTTGTAAATATTTTATCAATAGTTTATTATATCTGAAGTTATTATAAAAAGCACCCTACGCTTTTTTGTACTATAATATAAATTTTTCAATTGATTATTACAGTTTTATTTTTAACTTTTTAGTTCAATTAGTTGTAAAAGCGTTTTTTTTTTAGTTTTTAAACTATAATTTATTCTATACTGTTTACAAGTATTACAGAACGCAACACAAAATTGTTCTATCCCGGTCAGCGGCCGGTGACGAACTGAACATTGGCCGATTGTGTAAACACCACAGGCCAGGCTACGCCACGATTCCTTTGAAGTGTGCCCAAAAAACCGACAACTCCCCGATTGCGCGACATGCTTGACAAATGTCCGCCAACATATACCAATACCCCCTGTACACATTGGCGTTGGCCTGTAGTGGGCCAGCATGGGCAAATGTGTAGAGACCCCTTTACACGGACGGACAGACAGACAAACAGACATGACGAATCTATAAGGGTTCCGTTTTTGCCATTTGGCTACGGAACCCTAAAAATCAGCTACCGCAGCACCTGTCACAAGAATTAAAAAAAGCAGCCAAGTGCGAGTCGGACTCGCCCATGAAGGGTTCCGTAGCATCAAGTAACATAATATTTATATATTAATGCAATTTACCTAAACTGCAAATTGCAGTTTAGATTTATGACGTATAAAAAAAAAAATACTCACTAGATCTAGTTCAAACTAAATATCGTTGGAAGTTGGCATAGTATAATGTACATCATATATTTTTTTAAGTTTTATCGTTCTCTTATTTTAGAAGTTAGAGGGGGGGGACCAACATTTTACCACTTTGGAAGTGTCTCACGCGCAAACTATTCTACACGGCCCAGCATGGGCAAATGTGTAGAGGCCCCTTAACAGCCATTTTTCTCCGAAACCGTGACTAAAATGATGTTGAGGTTTCTAATATCGTTTTTTTCTAAACTGAATAGTTTGCGCGAGAGACACTTTCAAAGTGGAAAAAAGTTGGTCCCCCCCCCTCTAACTTCTAAAATAAGAGAATGATAAAACTAAAAAAAATATATGTTGTACATTACTATGCAAACTTCCAACGATATTTGGTTTGAACTAGATCTAGTGAGTATTTTTTTTTTTTATACGTCATAAATCTAAACTTGTTAGCAACCAACGTCACCTAGAATAAGATTAGATTTACGATTTTGATAAAGAAAAACGATTTGCTTTTGCTAGGAAAATTGCTAGATAATTCCTATTGTATTTTTTCTAGAATAAGTTGTTTATTTTTAACCTCGGGCCGCGCACAGAGCGAGATAGATATACTAATTAGACAAAGACGGCTAGCTAAGAATATTCCAGAGAATTTCAGATTGTTCCATAGACAAGGACAGACATATACGATAGAAAAAGATAGATAGATAGCTAGTCAGACAAAGATAGAACGATATTGTAAGAGTAGGACAGATAGCGAGATATAAGCATAGAGGAAGCGCAGATAGCCCGCGACAGTTAAGTTTGACAGTTTTAATTTTAAAGTTTTGAACAAGCAAGCCTGAAGAAATAAAAGTTCAGAAGAAAAGTTTCGGTTCAAGAAAAGTATTGTACCAGTTGTTTACTTAGAAGAAATAAAGAAGAATTTTTGGAAGACTGGTGTTTCAATTGGACCCTCGCAAGCTTCGCCGAAAACCAGCGCATAGACCATACAGTCCACAGATCCACCAGAAAACTGCAATTTGCAGTTTAGGTAAATTGCAGTAATATATAAATATTATGTTACTTGATGCTACGGAACCCTTCATGGGCGAGTCCGACTCGCACTTGGCTGCTTTTTTTAATTCTTGTGACAGGTGCTGCGGTAGCTGATTTTTAGGGTTCCGTAGCCAAATGGCAAAAACGGAACCCTTATAGATTCGTCATGTCTGTCTGTCTGTCTGTCTGTCCGTCCGTATGCCACAGCCAATTTATCTCCGTAACCGTAAGAGCTAGACTGATGAAACTTGGCGAGTAGATGTATTCTGTGAACCACATTAAGATTTTTATTAAATATAAGAAAAAACTATAAATTTTGGGGGTCCCCATACTTGAAACTGAAACTCAAAAATTTTTTTTTCATCGAACCCATACGTGTGGGGTATCTATGAATAGGTCTTCAAAAATGATGTTGAGGTTTCTAATATTGTTTTTTTGTAAACTGAATAGTTTGCGCGAGAGACTCTTCCAAAGTGGTAAAAAGTTGGTCCCCCCCCCCCTCTAACTCCTAAAATAAGAGATTGATAAATCTAAAAAAAATATATGTTGTACATTACTATGCAAACTTTCAACGATATTTGGTTTGAACGAGATCTAGTGGGTTTTTTTTATACGTCATAAATCGTAAATCGCAATTTACCTTTCGACGAACTACAAGAACTTTTATATTATGTTACTTGTTGCTACGGAACCCTTCATGGGCGAGTCCGACTCGCACTTGGCTGCTTTTTTCTAAACTGAATAGTTTGCGCGAGAGACACTTCCAAAGTGGAAAAAAGTTGGTCCCCCCCCCTCTAATTTTTAAAATAAGAGAATGATAAATCTAAAAAAAATATATGTTGTACATTACTATGCAAACTTTCAACGATATTTGGTTTGAACGAGATCTAGTCAGTAGTTTTTTTTTTATACGTCATAAATCGTAAACCACAATTTACCTTTCAACGAACTACAAGAACCTATATTATGTTACTTGATGCTACGGAACCCTTCATTGGCGAGTCCGACTCGCACTTGGCCGCTTTTTTTTTACTTTTCTTGCTTATTTTTTAATCTATTTCTGCGATTTAGTCTTAGTAGCTTACTCGGGGTTTTCTATGCGTTGGTGTAGGTATAATTGAATCTGGTTCATTAGTTTGACAAGACCAGGGGCGTCATTCTCGCGCCGACCGGGATTATTTTACGGTGGAGATGTCGTCATAGGTCGGTCAAAAAGTCGTGACAACCATCTTGGCGTATTCTCACGATTTCTTCCTTCAATTTTCTCGGTCGAAGTTCATGCGAGACACAACGTCTAGTCCGGACTAGCCGAGACAGAACGCAGTATTCGAGATCTCTTGAATTGGATAATCGTTTGACAAACACAATATTATTTTCAGCAAAATTCTATTTTATTGCTTCTTTTCGAAGAGAGAATGGATGATTTCCTTAAGTAATTCATGGACGACCTCATCGTAGAATCCTCGACAGCTACGGAAAACGTAGAAAAAGTGCGGAGTTGTGCAATGCCTCTGAGCTCTCCGATTATGCTTATAAGAATCACTATAAGCTAAGTAAAGCATTGGCCTGGGAACTCATCGAAGATATTGTGCGGTCCCTACTTGCAGCAGAGAAAGATTTCCACTAAATCAAAGTTTAGCTTTTTGATCTCCGTATATTTTGTGTGGAAGATGTTTGCTAAATAATAAGATTTATATTTGAATGTGTTCTTTTAATTAAACATAAAACGAATAATTATTACAGTTAGTTAGCGTGACCGCGCTAGGAGCGAGTGTTCCGATAGACTGTCTTACGGTAGAGTAACCAAATTTGTCGCGCGGTCACGTATTTATAAGCTTTAAAACATAAACAATATGCATGTAGCTAGCTATGTGTACAATGGTAACGCTACATCTACATCCCACATAAAAAAAAAATTATAACATAATTTTAAAAGTAGGTATTATATAAAATAAAAATTTAAAGTTTGTAAACTTGTAAAAAATACAAACTAACTTGATTATAGTTAAACATTAAAAAAAATTATCTCATAAAAATATTCCTACTAAAAATATTAATACTTAAAGTGATATAGAGTTCATGGTAATTATAGCGTACACTGTGGCTAATGTTTTGATAAACAAAAGGTCTCTTTTTAGAACAAAGATACTTAAACGCGCACTGCACTTTTGTTATTGTTAATCACTGTTTATACTATACTTGAACACTTTTTGTTGACCGCCGCCGATGTCAAGTGGTTACATGGCACCCCTGCTGAGTGCGTTACGCGGCTGGCGTAAGATGCCGACTGTTGAAGTGTAGAGTAGCTGTAAATAGGCCAGTCCCTTTGTTCCCAAGTGCATGAATGAGTAGTCCTGAATGATCTTTGTTTATAACCGCGGTATTGTTCGCTGTTGGTAATAGTGAGCACTTGATAAGCTAGAGTCAAATATCAAACCGTACAGTCTTTTTAACTGTTCGACCGGATCTCGTTATGACTGGAGCTGTTGTTGTCACATCAGATTTCGGCGGACCCATTTCATCAGGTAGCCGAGGTGTTTTATTTGGGTTACTTAGTGGCATTGTTGTTTCAACAAGTGTCGGACTCTGAGAAACTATTGTTTCTGGGGTCGCGTTGCTAGGTGTGTAGTTAATAGCATAAGCTGGTTTGAGCCTATCTAGCGAAATAACGACTTTTCGAGAACCTATTTGAACTGTATAGAATTTAGGGTTCCGTTCTATTACTTTAAAGGGTCCCTCATACGGTGGAGTTAGTGATTTTTTCACTTCTCTTCTAACAAAGACGTAGTCCGTAGTTGCAAGATCCTTATGTATAAAAGTTTTTCTATGATCCGATTGCTTTCTTGCACTTGATTGTATTGTAGCCAATGTTTCCATTAAATTACGTGTATACTCAGCATCATTAATATGTGATTCTGATGGTACAAAAAAATCTCCTGGTAGACGGATAGGCATTCCAAAGGTCATTTGCGCTGGGCTAAATCCTATGTCCTCTTTTATAGTTGATCTAAGACCTAAAAGTACCATAGGTAGCTCTCTCACCCATTGATTAGAGTTGTCGCAGCGTGACATAATGGATGCTTTAAGTGTGCGATGCATGCGCTCTACTTGTCCATTTGCTTTAGGGTTATATGCTGTAGTGTGGATTTTTTCTATGCCTAGTCTTTTTGTTAATTGTGTAAAAAGTTGAGATTCGAACTGTCTACCTTGATCAGTTGTTATTTTTACTGGACAGCCAAATCTTGAAATCCAATGCTCTACAAATTTATTTGCTATTGTTTCGGCTGTGATATCCTTAATGGGTATGACTTCAGGCCATTTAGTAAGACGATCTATGATGGTGAGGCAATATGTGAAGTCTTCTGAGGGTATCAATGGTCCGATAATATCAATATGAACATGAGTAAATCGATTTGAATTTTCAAACTCTCCAAGTGGTGTAATTGTGTGTCTTTGGACTTTACATTTTTGACACTTTATGCATTTTTGTACAAATTTAGCGACATCGTGGTTCATGCCGGGCCAAAAATAACGTTGTGTAATAAGGCGTCTTGTTGCAGTTACTCCTGCATGGCTTAGTCCATGAGTACATAAGAGAGCTTGTTCTCGGAATGTTGCAGGTAGGTATAAACGAGCTTGCGATGTTGATATTTCAAATATTAGTTCTCGTTCCGAGTATGGTATGATAATCGATTTAAATTGTAAATTATTTTTATTTCTTAACTCCTGTAACTCTGCATCTTCGATCTGGTTCTGGTACAGCAGTTCATAATCGAAGATATCAGGTAAATTGATTTCCTCTATTCTTGATAAGAAATCAGCAACAGCATTCATTTCTCCTTTTTAACCGACTTCCAATCAAAAAGGAGGAGGTTCTCAATTCGGTTGTATTTTTTTTTTTTTTATTTTTTTTTTTATTTTTTTTTTTATTTTTTTTTTTAATGTTTGTTACCGCATAACTACGTCATTTGTGAGCCGATTTGAAAAATTATTTTTTTATCTGAAAGGTACTGCTTCCAGATTGGTCCCATTTTAATTTTATTAAAATCGGTGTTGCCATTTTTTTTTAAATAATTTTTTTAATGTTTGTAACTGCATGCCTCCGTCATTTATGAACCGATTTAGAAAATTATTTTTTTATTTGGAAGGTTATTCTTACGTCCAGATTGTCCCAAACAAATTTGATTAAAATCGGTTTAGCCGTTTGACAATGAAGTCGGTTTCTCAAGTTTTTTAAACTTAAATTATATGTACTTTATTTCATTACAAAATTGCGCGATAAAATCAAGTTGACGTAAGCGTCTTGGTGAATCGGATTTCGACTCTTTTTTTGTTAGGGCGAAAGTAAGAGGTTTATGGTCAGTCACTACAGTAACATTTCGTCCTTCTATGATATAACGAAAATGCTTAATACCCATGAAGATCGCCAAAAGTTCTCTGTCGTAGGTACTGTATTTAGTTTGAGCTGTAGTGAGTTTTTTTGAATAAAAACCTAGTGGTTGAAGTTCGCCGTTGATTGATTGGTGTAGTGCGGCTCCCATGCAGCTGTCTGAAGCATCAGTCATTAGCACTAAACTTGCTGATGAATCTGGATGGGCTAGTAGTACCGCTTCGCTTACTAATTGTTTACATTTGTTGAACGCGTCTATGGCTTCTGGTGTCCACACGATTTTAGTTTTATCGTTCTTCTTAGAATTGTGTAAGTATTTTTCTAACACAGATTGTACTTCGGCTGCTTTAGGAATACTGCTTCTGTAAAAGTTGATGAGTCCAAGAAATCGTCTTAGTTCCTGGATAGTTTCGGGTTGCGAATAGTCTGTTATGGCATTTACCTTTTCTTGGTTCGGTTTGATACCATTGCAGCTGACGTGGTAGCCGAGGAATAGTAGTTCCTTTTTGCCAAACTCACATTTTCCGCTGTTTATTGTTATGCCGAATTGATTTAGTCGTTTGAATATTTCATCAAGATCTTTCAAATGCGTTTCCTCATTTTCGGAAGCGACTAATATATCGTCTAAATAGCAGAAAGTATTTCTTGTGTCTTTCATGACGTTGTTTATGAAGCGTTGAAAGCTTTGCGCCCCATTGCGTAAACCATAATTCATTTTTAAGAATTCAAATAATCCGAAGGGGGTTATTACTGCTGATTTAGGAATGTCCTCCGGTGCGATGGGTATGTGGTGGTATGCGCGTCGTATGTCAATTTTAGACATGATTGTTTTATCCCTTAAAATGTATGTGAAATCCATTAATCTTGGTATAGGATATCTATCGGGTTCTGTTATTGCATTTAATCGACGATAATCGCCGCACGGACGTAATTCTCCGTTTTTTTTATTGACGACGTGTAGTGCATTTGCCCATGGGCTAGTAGATGGTCTACATATACCCAACTCCATCATTCGTTCGAATTCTTCTTTCACTGCTTTGTATTTGGCTGGATTTAAGGGTCGCGCTTTCTCATATACGGGTGCGCCCTTTGTGCAAATATAGTGTTGCACATTGTGTTTGGGAATCGATTTGAATGATTCTAGTTTAGTTATATCGGGATACCGCAACAGTAGTGTATGGTATTTATCTGTGGTATTGACGACTTTTATGGTAGGGAAATTATCCGAAATAGCTTGTATATTCTTGGAAATGTTGGTCAGCTTATCTATTAGTTTTCTGCCGTGTAGGTCAACTAATAGTTGATTTTTGGCTAGGAAATCTGCTCCGATGATTGACCGTTGTACGTCTGCTAGAATGAATGTCCAACGCATTGGGCGCCGGAGGCCAAGATCTAGAGTTAATGTTTTCACTCCATATGTTGATATTGGCGTTCCATTCGCAGCATATAGTGTATAGTCGTCTGGTTGTTGTTTTGGGCATTTTTTGCACGCAAGTACGGATATGTCGGCACCGGTATCAATTAAAAAACGGTAGCCGTACTTATAATCCGTAACACTGAGGCGATATGTGTGATCGGCAACTAAACTCGCCGCATTAGTAGCCTGTTCTAGTTTAACGACCTTTTCTTGCAACATTGGTCGTGACCACATTTGGTGGCTTTATCTTCATATATGAAATGGTAGTAGCATTTGAAGTCGCTGTCACCAGGAACAGCAGTTTGATTCTGATATTTGATGAAATTACCTCTACCGCGTGAATGTGATCTGCTGGTACTACGAGTATTACGCTCCTTTGATCGACCGCCTTCTCGCCGCTCGTTATCCATTTGGTTGAATTTATTTTTCAAAGCGGTTAATTCGAGCGTTAATTTTTTTAGCTGCTCTGTTACAGACGTCGATGATGATGATGATGGTGTTTGGAGTTGGAACACATCCACAGGTCTCATAGTTTCTATAATTTTATCGGCAATATTGGCCGCCTGCTCAAGGTCAACCGTGTCGCATGCAGTAATTACGGGCCGTACACTTTGTGGTAGTCTGTTCACCCATAATATTTTGAGAGTAGATTCTGGTACTTTATTGTGACCTAACTCGCGCATCCGCCGCAGTAGTTGCGACGGTTTTTGGTCGCCCAGCTCGATTTCCGTGAGCAGATTTTGGAGCTGCTTGGTCTCCGACTCTTCGTAAGCTGATATGAGGCGGGCCTTTATACAGTCATACTTATGGTCTGTGGGAGGGTTCTCTAAAATGTCGCTTACTTGCGCTAACTCGTCCCTACCCAGCTTAGCTATAACTAACTGAAACTTGTGCAAGTCACCTGCTTTCTGTGGCGCGACTATGGCATCGAATTGGTGGAACCAGAGTCGCGGCTGGTTGGTCCAGAAGGTGGATATCCTGGAGCTGATGGTGACAGCAGTGATGAGGCTGTCGGTGGATGGCTGCGCCTGCGCTGCGTACGCCGCGCCCTCCGGTCCAGGCTCCATGTTAAGCTCGGTGTGATCGGAGGTGGTAGTCATTGCAAAACTACTACTTGGCACAAACCACTGAATTTAATTTAAAATAGTCACTTGCACTTTCACGTTTAATTAGTACACTTTTACTGGTTATCACATAATACGTGAATTTAAACCAGAAAAGATGTTCACGACAGGGTCACCAATTTAGCTTTTTGATCTCCGTATATTTTGTGTGGAAGATGTTTGCTAAATAATAAGATTTATATTTGAATGTGTTCTTTTAATTAAACATAAAACGAATAATTATTACAGTTAGTTAGCGTGACCGCGCTAGGAGCGAGTGTTCCGATAGACTGTCTTACGGTAGAGTAACCAAATTTGTCGCGCGGTCACGTATTTATAAGCTTTAAAACATAAACAATATGCATGTAGCTAGCTATGTGTACAATGGTAACGCTACAAAAGGTATAATTTGGTAACTTAACCTCTTACCAACCAAATATAATTCAATGGTGAGGAACCTTTGGTGGATATGATATGCCTCATAACAGCATAATAAGACAAGTCCCTACCTATAAGGCCTTACCGAAAATAATAAGTTAAATTAGTACACTGTTCTGCCATTGTGGATTACAAACTAAGTATTATTTTATGACAATTTCATTATTTTTCTAGGTCTTCATCACATACTTCTAGGGCACGGGGAGCTAGTCGGTATCGGCTATGGCTGGGGGATGATTCTCGGGCTGACCGGGATTTTTGGCAGTTGGTTACCTTAGTTTGGAGTTTATATTTCACTTTAGGGTGTGTTTGAATGTGAAGGTGTGGTAGGCGTTTTTTTTCAGCGTGTCTTAGTTTGGCATTATAGGTGCTTCCTGCGATTTTATCTAAGTCTTATCGTCAATTTTTTTATAAACCTTTGTGTATTTTGAAATCTGGTGACAGGTGCTGCGGAAGCTGTTTTTTTTTTAAATTTTGGTATCATAGGTGTTTCCCACAGTTTTGTCTAAGTGTTATCGTCGACTTTTTTTCTTATGCGAGTGTATTATTACCATAACATAACTTTTATTTAAAAAAAAAAGACGGGTTGCACTCCGGGAGTGCCGGCAGAAGTGAAAACTTGATTATTAACGTTGAGCATGTTTGATATTTTGGAATGGTTAGGCGGCTTGTTTGTTATTTGGCACGCTGTAACATACACGAACATTCGCGCAAGCGCCCTGCGCTGCCTAAACGAAACAGTAGGCCCAGGCATACATTTTCGCCGCGCCGTAGAGAGGGGATAGCTGTCTACTCTCCATCCGTCTTACGCTTTTTCGATCAGGTCACGTGTCCTGACGCGCTGACGCGAGTTTAAGATTTTATACCCATTACAGAAAAAGTGCTCAACGCCGCTAAAGAAGTTTTCACTTCAAAAAAATACGGGTTGCACTCCGGGAGTGCCGGCAGAAGTGAAAACTTGACTATTAACGTTGAGCATGTTTGATATTTTGGAATGGTTAGGGGGGGCTTGTTTGTTATTTGGCACGCTGTAACATACACGAACATTCGCGCAAGCGCCCTGCGCTGCCTAAACGAAACAGTAGGCCCAGGCATACATTTTCGCCGCGCCGTAGAGAGGGGATAGCTGTCTACTCTCCATCCGTCTTACGCTTTTTCGATCAGGTCACGTGTCCTGACGCGCTGACGCGAGTTTAAGATTTTATACCCATTACAGAAAAAGTGCTCAACGCCGCTAAAGAAGTTTTCACTTCAAAAAATTATTCAGGTTTAACGGGGACAACGACACGTGAAATTGAGAATTCCCGTTGTCCCCGTTGGCCGTGTCTGCTCACCAGGGACAACGGGAATGAATCAAAATGCCGCATGCCGTCTCGCTGGCTGTCCCCGGGCCGGGGATATGACCATCGGGGACAACGGGAATACATCATAGGTACATACATCTATAATCTGCCAGAGCATTGGTATACTTTTTAGAGTTAAACTAAGTACCTACCTACCTTCATTATTATGCAGTACCTACCTAACAAGTACTAAGTAGTAGGTAGGTACCCTAAGCGCTTAGGTAGTTAGTAAGCAAGTCGATCATTGTGTTCGGTTAACGTAAGATTGAAACAGGTAAGTACCTAGGTGATTTAGGAAAAATCCACGAGCACATAGCGGTGAGTCGACCCAGTTGTCGTCGCGGGATTCCCAAATCCCAGCGCGTCACCGCGTCACCATTCACCTGCTGTCGGCTCGTCTCGCGTGCGCCTGCGCCCTGCAGCCGGCAGTGCAGCAGTCACGCGACGCACGCCGCCGCAGAGAGACGTGTGTGCAGTGCATGCCTCCCGTCCGCCGTTCCGCCGTGCACACGCACGCGACATAGCATACCTCGCGCGCGCGCGAGACCATCCTGTGCTATAAACAGTAACTGACTCGACCTTTATTGTTTTTAAAATTAATCACTAGGTTCCAACGACGATTCCGATAAATAAACAAATTCCGTTGAGCAAACGATGAAGGGCCAAGTGAAGAGGTTCCTGGACCACAAAGGAAAGGCGTACGATCTGGACATGAAGAGCAAACCAGTACAAGAAGATCACATCGGATTCTTTGATTTGGTAAGTAAAGTGCCTTCCTTCGCTCGGCTGTCAATGAGTAGAGCTCGTCGCGTTGCTCAGTAGGTTAGGTACCTACAGTAGGTATTATACCACACTATCCAACTTGATACACAGTTCGGTAAACTTTGTTTACATTTTTATAACGCTTCTATTAGCTTCGGGTCGGCTTTAGCAAGGTATTGCCGGAGGAGGGGAAAAAGGGTCAATGTTGAATTGGTTTGGGTCCCTGATTATAACGCTATCACTATTATTACACGGAGTTGCATATTTTACGAGAAATTCGTGAAATAAGTTTCTAACATTAAAACAGTTTTATAGCGAAACGGAACGTTAAAATGCCTGATTGACAACCAAAATCTGTTCCACATATAGTCTATGGTGCAAAATGACGAACAGCAATGGCAAAACGGAACGTAAAAAAAAAAGTGTCAGTGTCATTGTCATTCGTTTGTTCTGTGCATTCCGTTTCTCTTCGAGTTGCGTGAATGTGCTCGTGGTTTTTCTTGACTTTGGCGATGCAGAGCATCTCGACTTGAGTCAGTGAGGTTGGAAATGTGTGACAACCGACACAGAGCACCCCGACTCCACGTAGTCTTGAGGTCCCTACCCCTAGAGTGTATATCCAAATGTTCTGGCTGAGCCATTACAGATTCAAACTTGGGGCATCCCGACTTAAGTCACAAAAGTAACAGTAGGTTGTTAGGTTTTTTTTTTTTTTTTTATATCTACTTAATTTCAAGAATGGTGCATGTCAGTATAGAGAGGACCCCTCCCCCGTCTTTCCTCCTCCCTAACAATACTAAAGCCAACCCAAATTTTAACTTTACTACGCCTTTTAAGCGACTGTAAAGTGTTTTGAGGTTAGGTTACATTAATCGGTTTTTCTCATTTCCGTGTAATGCCGGTAGTACCAGGGGGCAGGGGGACCCCCCCCCCCCTCCTCCCCTCTCCCCCCCCCCCCCCCCTCCCGTTTCCAGCCATACCTTGCTAAAGTTTTACCCTTGATTTTGATTGTTGTAAATATTTTATCAATAGTTTATTATATCTGAAGTTATTATAAAAAGCACCCCACGCTTTTTTGTACAATAATATAAATTTTTCAATTGATTATTACAGTTTTATTTTTAACTTTTTAGTTCAATCTAAATATTGTCGGTCGGATTCATTACCGGAACATTTCCGAAATCACGTTTTTTGAGACAAGTATGCAGAATGGTTGGAAATTGAATACTTTATCCAAATCACTAACGATATAACTCAAATGTTGGTTCTAGTTGACAGAAAACAACTTATTCCGTTAAAGAAAAGTATTTTTTTGTAATCTCTTCGTTTTCAGTATCAGTTTATTTCGAAATGTTCCGCTGCCACTCTAAATTCTAAGGTGCATCCGTGGTTCATCAATAGTATATTTCGAAATGTTCCACTATGACTCTGAATTTCTTTATAAGTTAATATTGTTTATCGTGTTTTGTGCCAGTCGTGCTTTGTACGCTCAGTATAGTGGTCAGTTTTGTTAAATAAAATGTGTTGAAGAGCTAAAAGATTGCTTAGATTGGCAATAACGAAGAATTCAGACAGTTAGTAGGCCTATGTTTTATTTAAATACTTATTTAGTTTATGACTTTATTACGGTTTTTTTGTGTGAATTCGTTTTAAAATAATTTAACAAAGAAAGAAAAGGTATCCAAGAAAAAAGCTTCTGTTTGCTTATAATACTAGCATGGATCTCTCTTTGCTTATCAGACCAAATGGTACCTAAGTTCTTTCTTACCTAGAGCACGAAATAAAATATTAGAACGAGTATTACGACTGGTAACTACTCTCAAAAACAGCTGATAGACGTGGCTAAGCAGGGAGATGGGCCTATAGTTCTTTAAGAGGGTGTTATCACCCTTCTTGAAGAAGAGCACCACTACGCTCGTACCCCACGCTTCAGGCGTCGTACCCTCGATCACAGAATTAAAAAGCTTCCTTTGCGTTCCGCCTGCTTTCAGAAGTTCTGTCGTTATTTCGTCTTCCCCTGGTGCCTCGTTACTCTTAAGCTGCTTGAGAGCCGTTCGGATCTCGTAAAGGCTGACGTCCGGAATATCTTCCGTGTAATGTCGAGTTAAACGGGGTCTTGCATCGCTAGTGGTGCTTGTAGCAAGACTTTGCGATGAGGTGTACAGTTGTACATAAAACTTCCGGCTGCGAGGAAACGATGCTGCCGCTATCGGTCTTCGGTATTCGTCAACTGACTTTGCCCAATAGACAGATCTCTACACACACTTTCGAGCCCTTATTCCGCTCTATTGCTTTTTTAATACAATTAGTATTAAAAAGGCGTAGATCGTGTCGCATAGACTTAGAGGTCAGTTAATTGAGCAAGCCGTATTTCGACCTGTCCACTGAAGACTGCAACTTCATTTCACTGCGGTCTGCCAGAAGTTTTAGAGTATGCTCAGAGAGTTTCTGAGTTATATTTTTCGTTGGGTCTTATAGGACTCTGAACCTAACGCTTGGACAATTTCCACCAGCCCGTTGTTTAGTTAGTCCATTTTTTCGAAATCGGTGAGGCATTGGAAGCGATTTTCGAGCTCCAACTGAAAGCTCTCGGGGTTTTGGATTTGGGCAGGACTTGAGCGAAGAGTAGATTGCATCAAACGATATAGATAGATAGACGAGACCTTTCAAGCTTGACGTTAAGATTCAATGTGCGTCTTACGATGCGGTGATCACTGCTGGTTTTCACTCTGTTGATCACGGAGACATCATTGAATATAATTATGCTTACTCGTCGTTATAATGAAATCAATCTCGTGTTTGTGTCCACCGGGGTGCAGCCATGTCTATTTCCTGGACGACCGCTTTTTGAAAAAGGAGTTCATTAGTGCCGCTATCCAAATCCAAATTGCCCCACTCTCTGTTCATCGCTGATACCTACTCACGCCTAACCGCGCGTTGAAGTCCTCCATCACCACCGTAAAGTGTGTTTTTGAAGCTTGCATGGCGATTGAAATATCGTCTTATATTGCCTCCACTTAATCGTCCTAGCGTTTTGAGTGAGAGGCGTATACCTGTATGACCTTCAGCAGATACCGGCTGGTGATTCTGTGTATAAGGTATATCACCCTGTCATCTCTTTTCATTTTCTAGATAATAAATAAACCGTTAAGATTTCTTATTTGGTTGTTTTTTTGTTTTTAATTGCTGGCTCATTCATAAATATTCCAGTGAATACTTAGTTTTTCAGTAAATTTTCACTTCATTATTGGAACATTTCACAAAATTACGGATAACTCAAAAACTACAAAAGAAACCTTAATCGTAGTTAACACACAATAAACTTGTCTATAATCTGAATAATATTCAATAAAAAAAATTACAGTTATTGTTCTTTTTATAAAGTAAACTAACATTTGAACATTTTCAAAAACTTTAACCCTCTTTAATTACTCAAAACGTATAATTTTGAGATGTTCCACTAGTGATTCTCACCGACGAATATAAAACTCTTACGTTACTGACTGACTGACAATCAACGCTCAGCCTAAGCCGTAAGTCCTAGAAGTATGAAACTTGGATGGTATGTTCCTTTTATAGCAAAAGGGTGCACTAAGCAAGGAAATTGGAAAATTATTCCCCTGAGCGGAGAAAAAGAGGAAAAACTTTTAAAAGAAAAATCAATGGGGAGTGACAGCAAAGGGGCGAGCGAAGCCGCGGGCGGCCGCTAGTTAGTTATAAAAGCGTTTTTTTAGTTTTTTAAACTATAATTTATTAAGTACCTACCTATTGAAATACTACACGGAATAGGTATTGTTGATATTGGTATTTTCTCAAGTTCATAATAATGGAATGTATCGATTGGTTCCGGGTTTGGCAGTAGGTATGTTAGGTTTGTAGGTCTCGCAGGTATGCATTGATATGGGACACCTAGGTAGGTACCTACCTACCTACTCGTTCTTACGTTCGCCTATCGATGGTTCCACGTTATTTTGTAATAAACTAGATTAGAAATATTATGTAGGTAAGCAGGTAGGTACTTACCCACATAATTTTAGTTAGTTATGTTGGTAAATGATATAGGGTAATATGACCAAATATCAGCCCCCCACCCAACGGATTTTTTGGATTCAATCAACTCCTTATAAAAAAAAAATACTAAATTAGCCTCTCTATTCTTTTTTTGTTAGGTGAAGAAATTCATTGGTTTTAGTTGTCTATGACTAAACACTGAACGAAGAGTTCTTGTAACTACCTACAAGAACTTTTATTTTATGTTTTACGAACTCGTCGAAAGGTAAATTGCAGTTTACGAATTAGGTACGATTTATGACGTACCTATTAAAATAAACTACTTACGGTACTAGATCTCGTTCAAACTAATTTTCGGTGGATTTTTTATGGTAAATATCATAAAATCATATATTTTTTTTAGTTTTATCATTCTCTTATTTTAGAAGTAATACAGGGACACACACATTTTTAGAAAGAAAGAAAAAATGTTTATTTGCAAAGCAAAGCAAAACTCACTATAACAATATAAACTTAACAACTTATCTCCAAACTACAGAGGTGAGTTTCAGTTTAGTTTCAGTTTCATTTATTTATCTTTCCACATACACCATGTTCTTAGATACGTCATACAAATTATAATAATATATTTTTTAACAGGCAACAAAAAAAATAAACATCCAAGAATACAATTGCATAGGTATACATACCTAAATTAGAAAATGTCATACAGTCATATCACAAAATATAAATTTATCAGCCAAGGCCTCGTCAATGCTATAGTAACTATGATCTAACAAATGTTTTTTTACATATCCGAAAAATTCCACGTCAGGCTTATTTCTAATGTCAATAGGAATTTTATTATATAGTTTTATGGAGACGCAAATGAAACTTTTTGAGGTTTTTGATAACCTATTACGGGATGTCACAATATTTTCCTTATTTCTAGTATTACGGCTATGAGACTCGTATTTAAAAGTCATATGTGTTATATTCTCTCGTACATAAACAATATTTTGGTAAATATACTCACCAGTCAGGGTCATGATGCTTAATTCTCTAAACTTATCTCTACACGAGTCTCTATATTTTAAACCTAAGATATATCTGACTGAACGCTTTTGCAGTATGAATATCTTTTTTGAATCTGCTGCCGTTCCCCAAAACATTACGCCATAACTCATCAGTGAGTGAAAATATGCGAAATAAACCTCTCGTGCTGCTCTTGTGCCCCCCAGCTTTTTAATTTTTTTTTTTTTTTTTTGGTGAGCTTACCACTTTGGAAGTGTCTCTCGCGCAAACTATTCTGTTTAGAAAAAAACGATGTTAGAAACCTCAACATCATTTTTGAAGACCTATCCATAGATACCCCACACGTATGGGTTCAAAGAAAAAAAAATTTTTGAGTTTCAGTTTCAAGTATGGGGACCACCAAAATTTATAGTTTTTTTTTCTATTTCTGTGTAAAAATCTTAATGCGGTTCACAGAATACATCTACTCACCAAGTTTCATCAGTCTAGCTCTTATGGTTTCGGAGAAAAATGGCTGTGACACGGCCGGACAGACAGACAGACAGACATGACGAATCTATAAGGGTTCCGCTTTTGGCATTTGGCTACGGAACCCTAAAAACGATATTAAAAACCTCAACATCATATATTTATGACGAAAATTTTTTTTGAGTTATAATTCTAACTATGGGACCCCCAAAATGTATGTTTTTTTCTACTATTATGTGATAATCTTAATGCGGTTCACAGAATACATCTACTTACCAAGTTTGATCAGTAATATAATAGCTCATATTATAGTTTCGGAAAAAGTGGCTGTGACATACGGACGGACAGACAGACAGACATGACGAATCTATGGGGGTTCCGTTTTTGCATTTTGGCTACGCCACTCGGCCCTGAAAAGTGCGATTTACTTAAATAAATCCTGAGCGAAGCTCGGTCATACCAGCTCGTATACTACAATAATAATAGGTACCGTCTCATGCACAGTAAAGGAAGGCTTGCGCACATCTAAGCAATCTGCGATAGCGTTTCACTGATCGCCATTGCATGGCCCTAACACTACACCGGTTACCGGTTTCCGGCCAGACAGTTCTAGGCATTGCCGCTAAAAGCCGCTCGTTCAAAACAAAAGTGCCGAGTGTCGTTGCGTCACTTAACGTGCGTGACGCACTTCATATCCAACACATTCCCAGAAAACGAAACCAAACAACCTGATGGTCGTTCACAGAATATGAAAACGGTGTCGGTACTCGGTACCTACTACCTACTACCTAGGAAGTAGGTGAGTATAGCTACCTTGACGGAGGTTGACGGAGGTTGGAAGCCACCGTTCGGTGTTTCCCCGAGTAGAGGCCGACGCACTGCGGCGAGAGCTTTCCTCTCGTGCGGGATGCTTGACTCGTGTGTATACTATCTCATCCATCCACTAGCCACTAGGCTCCTTGTAGTCAAGCAGTGCCAGGCCAGGCCACTGGCACCATACAATAGGTAGTAGGTAAGGTAACCTGCCCACGTACATTGGCATCTACCTAGGTACCTACGTGATGTACATAGGACCTACCTACATGTATAATCATATGCAAGCGTGTGCGGTAGTGCCTCCTGTGCCTCTATCACTATCAACGAAGTTCCATTATAATAATATCACCTAAAGCAGCGTTATAATTTATGAATGCTAATAAAACACTCGTTTTTAGGGTTCCGTAGCCAAATGGCAAAAACGGAACCCTTATAGATTCGTCATGTCTGTCTGTCTGTCTGTCCGGCCGTGTCACAGCCATTTTTCTCCGAAACCATAAGAGCTAGACTGATGAAACTTGGTGAGTAGATGTATTCTGTAAACCGCATTAAGGTTTTTACACAAAAATAGAAAAGAAACTATAAATTTTGGGGGTCCCCATACTTGAAACTGAAACTCAAAAAAATTTTTTTCATTGAACCCATATGTGTGGTATCTATGGATAGGTCTTCAAAAATGATGTTGAGGTTTCTAATATCGTTTTTTTCTAAACTGAATAGTTTGTGCGAGAGACACTTCCAAAGTGGTATAAAGTTGTTCCCCCCCCCCTCTAACTTCTAAAATAAGAGAATGATAAAACTAAAAAAAATATATAATGTACACAAGGATACGCATTAGACTATACACTGCTAGCTCTTATATCCTTGCAGTAAGAGTCATTTTTCTTTGTTTTTAGGTAACTTTGTGCGAGAGACACTTCCAAAGTGGTAAAAAGTTGTTCCCCCCCCCTCTAACTTCTAAAATAAGAGAATGATAAAACTAAAAAAAATGTATAATGTACACAAGGATACGCATTAGACTATACACTGCTAGCTCTTATATCCTTGCAGTAAGAGTCATTTTTCTTTGTTTTTAGGTAACTTTGTGCGAGAGACACTTCCAAAGTGGTAAAAAGTTGTTCCCCCCCCCTCTAACTTCTAAAATAAGAGAATGATAAAACTTAAAAAAAATATATAATGTACACAAGGATACGCATCAGACTATACACTGCTAGCTCTTATATCCTTGCAGTAAGAGTCATTTTTCTTTGTTTTTAGGTAACTTGAGCTGTATCCCACTGTACATTACTATGCAAATTTCTAACGATATTTGGTTTGAACGAGATCTAGTCAGTAGTTTTTTTTTATACGTTTAAAGGTCGATTTATATCTACAGACATTGAGCGTGGCAGACACGTGCCGTGGCAGACAAAATGATATTCTTCCATACAGTAACTACACACGTGTCTGTAAGTGTCTGTACGGCCGTGTTACGATAGATATAAATACGTTAATAGTTACTGTATGGAAGAATATCATTTTGTCTGCCACGGCACGTGTCTGCCACGCTCAATGTCTGTAGATATAAATCGACCTTAAATCGTAAACCGCAATTTACCTTTCGACGAACTACAAGAACACAATATTACACACAATATTATGTTACTTATTGCTACGGAACCCTTCATGGGCGAGTCCAACTCGCACTTGGCCGCTTTTTTTTTTAAACCATTCTCGCCATCTATCGAAGGTAAATTGAAGGGAATTGAAGGGAAGTTGAAGGTAAATTGATCATAAAAAAATTGTCAAAATCTGATGAGGATCCTCGGCATGTTGAGCAGAACAGCTCCTCCAAATGCAGTCAATCGGTCACTTATAGGTAGCGTGGTCGCGACGAGTACAGCACACGGCGCCACCAGTTAGGTAGGCACTAGCATGAGGGCCGACACACGCTTGGCAGCGAGTGCAGTGCAGTGGAATAAAGAAGCTGTGGTGCGGGCGATGCATGGGGGGTAGCGACTAGCATACATACATACATACATACATCGTAGTGTGTAGGTATAGGTATAGGTAGGCTGCGAGCGAGCGGAGGGAGCGATGGAGGTACGACGCGGAAGGAAGGCTCGGACAAGTTCAAGGCGCGAGGAGCGTCCGCGCCGCACGGAACCGGTCCCCGCGCGGTGACGTCACGGACCGCACGCGCGGTAGGAGCTAGTCCTGGAGGCGGGAGGTGCCGCCGGCCGAGGAGGAGGACATTTTTAATGGCTCCAGTACACAATGGCTCATGCGGGCATACTACAGGCCATCGCCATTGTGTACAGGGGGTAATAATATTATGATGGCGGACAATTGTCAATCGTGGCGTGCAATCGGGGAGTTGTCGGTTTTTTGGGCACACTTCAAAGGAATCGTGGCGGAGCGTGGCCTGTGGTGTTTACACAATCGGCCATTGTTTAGTTCGTCACCGGCCGCTAACCGGGATATTACACTTTTGTGTTGCGTGCTAGAACTAGATAATTTCCTTTATTTTCCAATTAATAAAAATATGATATATTTTATTACAAATAAATGTTTTAAAAGTTTGGCAAATGAAACGACCGCCAATTTCAAACAGACATTCGTTCGGCCACCTAAAATAACTTTGTGATGGTACACACTGTAATACTTGTAAACAGTATTCAAATAAATAGCCGCAGCCGTAATTACTTCGACGTCCATCGCGATTGGTTTACCAGGCAGCAATGAGCCATGCGCCATTGTGTGAACACCAAGTGATCGTGGCCTACAATTGTGCATTGCAAAGCGGGGCTTGTATTTGTGTATTTGGCATATTTGGCAAACAATTACCATGTGTGGACAGTTTATTTGACAAAGTGTTCGCCTTATTTGCCTTTTTAACAAATAAGGCCAATACCAAATACGCGTTACCGTGCGCATGTCGGTTTCTCGAGGCACATCAAAGCAGTCAAATAGGCAAATACGCAATAAACCGTCCACACAATGGCCATATTCAGACGCGCCGTGGACCTGTACGGACGTGCAGTATCTTTGTGTCTGTGCTGTGAGCGAACATGCATGTAATAGTAACATGCATTTAAATAATAAAATCCCGCTGCAAGTTGTAGCACGTCCATATTATTGGTAAACACTGCGATGAGTCTGCTGCTAAATGTTTGTTATTTGAGGGCCATGTGTGGATGGTCGTATTTGCCTCTTTTTGCATGTTCGTCTGAACGTCATATCTTTTGCCAAATACAACAAACACCCAATAGTGAACACAAATAGCCATGTGAAGTAGGGTGCTTGGCGCATGCCTGTGCTGTGGCTCACAGCTCGCACGAGGCGGCGCGGCGGGCGGCGGGCGGCGCGCGGCGCTCGGCAGGAAGCACATGGAGGGCTTCCGTGCACCGCTACAGCTGCTTGCCTACATTACATACATTACATTACACGCAACACTATATGATTACTGGACGACTATGTAGACTGAACTTTAGATTGGTCAGCTATCTAAAATTGACAATAACTTTGCTAAATTATCAAAATCGAACATTGTTTCGTCTTAAAGCTAGGCGAGTCCAAATGATCAAGGTCAAACTGTATATTTTTAAGTTAACGTGTGTCGTATGCTAAATAGTGATCATTCGCAAGCCACGTGTGTCCATCGGCCACTGCCGCTGTCGCTACCACTGCCCGCATGCTGACAGCGAGAGCGAGGGAGACGGCGATACCGACCTGTTCGCTGAATACTCACATCACATCCACAATGTCTAGGGATCTTGTACATTATTAACTAAACAAAATATATCCCTACACCTACCTACCTACTATACTAACTGTGCCCGCAAATTCGTCCGCGTCGAAAAAACGTCTTTGGGTAGCATTCTTAATTAGCAGCGGAACAATCAGTCGCGTGGTGCAACCAATGTGGATGAAACTTTGTACCCAGGTTATATGACTTTATAGATTTTTGAAGTGAAAACTTCTTTAGCGGCGTTGAGCACTTTTCTGTAATGGGTATAAAATCTTAAACTCGCGTCAGCGCGTCAGCGCGTCAGGACACGTGACCTGATCGAAAAAGCGTAAGACGGATGGAGAGTAGACAGCTATCCCCTCTCTACGGCGCGGCGAAAATGTATGCCTGGGCCTACTGTTTCGTTTAGGCAGCGCAGGGCGCTTGCGCGAATGTTCGTGTATGTTACAGCGTGCCAAATAACAAACAAGCCCCCCCTAACCATTCCAAAATATCAAACATGCTCAACGTTAATAATCAAGTTTTCACTTCTGCCGGCACTCCCGGAGTGCAACCCGTATTTTTTTTTATTAGTTAGTCTCATAAAGATTGGCGTTAATCTGATACTTACTTTTAGATCATTTTGAATATACAAAGGGGCAAGGGGCGCATCGGCGCGTGAGAGTTTCACTAGTTTTAAACAAAGCTAATTAATATTTTTGTATGTTTACGTTCCTTGTACTCGAATGAACCGCACAGCGTCCACCTCGCCCTCGCCTAGCGCCTCTCGGGATTTTAATAAGATAAGATGCTTCCACTGCTATGTTTAGTTTAAATAAGTAGAACATTATAATAAATGTAGAAGCCCTTATCGCCCTTACCGCCTTTTCGTATTTCATTAAAATCCTATCCATCCAAGTTTGTCTAGAATAGATCGCTCATAGCGCTAAGACCGCCCATTGTACTTCGCTTTCGTCTTACAGTATTTCCGTTAGATGTGTTATTGTATCGTATTAGTGTGGTGTAAAGTTTTATCTATCTATTTAGTATAGGATCCCGCTATAGAAGGACCTTCACCGAGCTGGTTATTAATTGAAACGTGTTTTATATATAATTTAACAAGCCAATAAATATATTCTATATGGGTTGCCTATCAAATTTCAGTCCAGGATAATAATGATTAATTAATAATTAAAAAAAATAATTGTTTTTTTAACTTTCCACCGGTTTGTTTATTAGACAAATTCTATACCAATCGAAAGTATAGACCCCATAGAATATGCAAACGTTAGGTTGCCTATTTTTTTCCGGTCACAACTCTCGGGTAGCCAGGTATAAACAGGTAAATCGATACTAGCATTTTGCACCGGTATGTTTATTGAATAAAAATACTGGGGTCTATACTTTCGATTGGTATAGAATTTGTTTAATAAACAAACCAGTGGAAAGTTAAAAATTTTTTCTTTTAGTTATTAATCAATCATAATTATCCTGGACTGAAATTTGATAGGCAACCCATATAGAATATATTTATTGGCATGTTTAATTAAATATAAAACACGTTTCATTAAATAACCAGCTCGGTGAAGGTCCTTCTATAGCGGGATCTTAGACTAATGTATATATGTATGTATAGGTGGGCAGGGTAGGTAGAGTAGGTACCTAAGGTACCTTCTAGTTTATGGACTGCAAACATTTTTATTAACAAAAAGTACCTACTACAAAATAGCATAACAATATCATGTAGAACTTATACATAATACGAGAATAGCTAAATTAAATTAATTTTATAAAATAAAAAAAATGAAATAATCTATGTATACATGCTTCCAATGAAATGCTGACGCGTAGATCATGGGTCGCGTCGCGTCGCGTCGTAGAACGAGTCGAGTCGATCTCAGTCGATCGCACTTGACCGGTTGTTAGATGACCTTTTCATCTATTATGAACTAGGCTAGAACCACTTAGCCGCTCTTTAAATACATTATATTATGTATATAAATAGCCTTTTGGAAATTGAGTTCTAAAAAAATGACATTATTTGATTCCAAAGATCGCTCAGGGGGCCAATTCTGGACTTTTAGAGATTAACGCTCGAAATAGAGATTTGAAATGTCGCGAAAGCAGTGTCATATCACCAAATTTGTCGAAGATAATATCGAACCGCGCTAAAATGCGTATTCTAGCCACCGTTAGACTTTTACGTTAGACTTTTACTATAGAGATGTCAGAAAGAAGGTTCATTCTTAGAACTTCCACAGACTATCCCGTTGTTGTTCATGTTTATCTACGTTCCGTTTCTATCGATAGAATAGTTCGATAGCACTAACTTTATAATTGTCTTCAAATAAACATATTTCCTATTAAACGGCGTTTTTAATGCGTTCTTGTTGTTGTTTATAATAGATTCATTTTCATTAGATAGTAATCAATGGACTTTTCGCACAAAATGTTAGTTACAATAATTAATTCCGGAAACACACGGAACGTTATGTACCATAAAACTGTAAACTTTGTTGTTTGTAATCTATGGTCAGTTGTCTATGAAGTGTTGTAGATTATGTCATTGTCAGGATCATTACACTCAAGAGAAGGACTCCGATGACTTGAATTTTTAATTCAAAGGTTATCAACTAGATGGCCATTCAATGCAAAAAGAATATTTCTCTCGAAGCTTGAACCCCGGATACAAGTATAGACGTTGCGTTGACTGTCTGATTGACTGCTCTTCTAACTGCGCCATTGAATAATAACTAAGTACGAGCTAAATTCAATCACTCCTCACTTATTGTAGGTTTATGAGAAAGCATTATTCGCGTTCTCGCTCCCAACTTGTATCCCCTACAAACAAGTAAACATCATTGACTTTTTATCAAAAAGTAAGACTAGGTGGTATGGTCTTGGTACTCTAGCCTGCTCCAAGGACCGAAAGAAAAAAAAAGCCCAAAGTCACCCAAAGTATATTAGAGATGTCAATGTCGACTACTACTCACCACTCGACACATATCTAACGGCGTTCGTTCGATAAATGTCTATAGTGATATTGCTGGAATACGATATCTATTGAAAATGTCATGTCTATTTAAATTTGACAGTTCTTGTGATATATATCTACCGTGACAAAAAAGTCACTGGTCTAGAATTGCCCCCCAGGTAAGCTCGTTTAGTATATGTATACTAAAAATATTATTAGGTAGGTATTTGATTGTAATAATATAACATCGCTCAGGTAAGTTCGTTCAACAGTATTATTTAACAAGACGTTTCAGATTCGATGTATGTATGTAATATGAATTAGGTTTAGGTAAATGCCCCATATTTTTCACCAGAATCAATACATATACTTAATATTATGTATATAATGTAAATATAGTTTGTATAGATATGTAACTATTACTACTATGTACTATGTTACTGTTTTGTTATAGACCGTGAGCTCATATTTGATAAATAAATATGCAGATAAAGTGCATTCACGACTCAAACACAGAGACCCAACCAGGCTTATGTTGCCAAGCTGTAAGACGCTATCTTGTTTTCCTTTGTCTATGCTATGACTCAAAGGAATAGCTACATGATGACAATTCAGATATTTAATACAATTCCTAGGGACATTAGAGAGTTACCAATAAAGCAGTTTAAGACAAAACTTTATTTGTGGCTAGTAGATAAATGTTTTTATAGTAAATATTGTAGACTTAAAAGTAGGTATGAATTGAATTGAATTAAATCTGACATTGATACATAATTACTTAATTTTATATTTATCGGCATTCTGTAAATTAATTTAACGAGCCGGTATGACCGAGCTTCGCTCGGGTTTAAAAAAAAATAGTATTATTATTTGCCAATAGATGGCAGGAACAGTCGTATAATGAGTTTATGTTTGATTATTGCAAAACACCAACTTATCGTCATTTTCTAAAAATGAATCCTAGCTAGATCGATTTATCGCCCCCGAAAACCCCTGTATAGTAAATTTCGTGAAAATTGTTGGTGCAGTTTCCGAGATCCTAAATATATATATATATACAAGATTTTCTCGTTTAAAGGTATAAGATTTTTTTTCTAAGAATGTTCTATGTTTTTGTACTGCATAGGTACCTAAATTGTCTTTTCATTACTCATACTCTGAAAGTAGGTCTGAAGTTGCCTGAGGGGCCTAATTGAAAGTAAAACTTTCAGCCCTAGGGAGAATCGCTTTCTACTGACAGCTGTCAAATTATAAAAAAAAACAAGTTCTATTTTATTCAACCATGTTCCAACTTTCTAAAGTCTTTCTAACTGCAAGGAGGTTGTTCAACCAAATTCCAACTTTTTATTCAGCAAGTAGGTTGGAAACCCATTACAACGGTAAGAAGTTTAAAAAGTCTAATTAGAGCGCAATGTAATATTTAAATTTAAATAACATAAAGATAGTATTAAATAAATAATATATCTTCTAAATTACTTGATTAGTGTATAGCTTCAACTATTAATTTAAAATAACATAGATTTAAATTATGAAAATTAAAATAATGGCTGAATAATGCTGGCGAGCCGAAGCCGAAGGCCCGCCAGAAAAAAGAAAAAAAAAACCGGGAAGGCGGCAATTCAATCTTCATTTTCACTAATTTTTCTTTCATGTTTTTATTTTTACTTTCCTTGTATTCGTAATGAAAAGCACAGTGTTTACCTCGGGTGAAAGTCTTTTGAGTCCCTCAAGCTCCATTGGCGCCCTCGCTAACGCTCTGGCGCCAAACCCGTCTCGGGACTCAAAAAACGTGACTTTCAACACTCAGGTAACAATGTACTATTAAATTTCTAGTAGTTTTTTAATTGTCTTTGTAGTTGATTGTTTTTAAATTTAGTTTTGCTTTATGTTAGCAATTTAACATTAAACTTTGCATGACGGTCTCTGACGAAGTAGGTATGTGGTACTACATTATTATTAAGGTTGTTCGATTCCAATACAAACTGAATTTACACAACTATGGGCAAACAAAGTATAAATGCACACTGAAATAGCTGTAATAGAATTTTACAGTGGTCTTTATTGCCGGCCAGTTATATAAAGTTGGAGAAAACTGTAGGATAACAGAAATATTAATAAAAAACCAAAAAAGTAATTTTTTCGTCATTCTTTCTAACGGGTACTCGGCATTGAATACGTGAATGAGCTTAAAACATATGTCTCAAAATAGTCGTAAAAGTCTGTTAGTTTTTTTTCTGAAGCCCCGACTGCCACGACCAACGGCTGACACTCCAATTTTATATAACTGGCCGGTAATGGCCGGTAATAAGGACCACTGTAAAAGCCTATTACAGTTATTTCAGTGTACATTATTACTTTATTCGCCCATAGTTGTGTAAATTAAGTTTGTATGGAAATCGTACCCCCCTATTAAGAAGTTTTTCAAAAATGACCATACTTCAAGCGAATAAACACATTTAATTTTTTTCATTTCATTTCATTTTCATTTCATTTCATCAAACCGATTTTGTTGAAATTTCCCGGCCCCATGGAAATTTCAACAAAAAGAAAAGACTGAAAGTATAAATAAGTCAGATCGCCCAACAAATGATGAAGCTATGCTGAAACAAACATACAAAAAGAAATACTACCTAGCAAATTGAGAACCTCCTTCTTTTGTAAAGTTCAAAAGTTCAAAGTTCTGGTGGATGACTATTAGGTACCTACTCTACTGGATATTGACTAAGTACTGAAGCGATTCTAATACCTAACATTCAGAATACAATAACGCGTAACATTACAACTGTCTGCTTGGTATCCTGTTCCTGGTGCCGCATGCCGTGCCTAGTGCCTACTGCCTACTGCCTAGTGCCTACTGCCTAGTGCCTAGGTACGAGTACGATAGTAAGGCACTCGATACTCACCAGTCACCTGCATTGGTTACCTACACCACACTACATGCTGAGATATAATATACCCTAAGTAGGCACATACATTCTCGGCTCCAGTTTCCTCGTCCAGTTCCAGTTAACAACTGTTTTTCCTTATTGATATTATGTAGGATGAGTTTCTAGTAGGTAATTAGGTATTTTCCGTATTTTTTTTTTCAAATTCAAACGTAGGTACCTTAATAGGCACTCCAAAATGTTATAAGCAATGGAATAGTATCACTTTAACCTGAGTTTGGTAAGCAACTAGCTAGGTACATTACATACCTAGGCATAGGTAGGTCCGTCGCGTGTGAGGGCTTGCGGCGCGGACTGCAGTGCCAGTGCCAGTGCCATCAGTGACGGATGGTTTTCCTCCTCGCACGCAGCATGCGTAATGCTCTCGCAATATGCATTTACGCACCTAGAAGATTTTCACCCAAAAATAGAAAGAAAAAACAATGCCTACATTTTAAGGTTTCCCCGTAATTAGGTACCTACTGTAACGGTGGAAAACTGGGTGCAGACAGGCAGACCGACTACTTCGGCTGCGTTGGCCCTGACTAGCTCAGTTGGGGTTCGATGTTCCTACCGCACAAAAGATTTTTTATACTAAAATAAAATAAATGTTAGAAATCAGTTACAGAGTTTTATTTAAACAACACATTCCTCTTACATGACATGTTCATTAGCTTAGGAATGAAAATTGTAACTGCACAGCTATGCTATCTTATATACTATATAATCCTAAAGTGATCCTTCATTACATAACCTTAAAGTGAGCTCAAATAGCTACTTAACTACAAATTTACATTCTCAGTTATTAACCAGAATAGAGGTTATCCACATGCCAGACTATCTTTCTTACCAATGAACCTACTACTAATCAACAAGTTACAATTACATTGAACGCTACGTTCTCTGACATGGGATTGAACAAAGAAATTTAAGGGGACATCCTTATATAGATGAGAGGTTTAATGACCTCAGGGAATAACAATATATTCCCTTACATAACATGTAAGCAATGGCTATCATAAATACATGAGAGGTTCAATGACCTTGTGGAAACGTTCCTATTCTTACATAAAACTCAATAATGCTTATATTATTTACACGGGATGTTTAGTGATCATTTGATCGACTTTTAGGGTTACTTAGGACTTTCTTTACTACTTTTTGGGGTTTTACAAGTGCAAGTGTAATGTAAAACTGGGAGTAGCACACCGACACGCGAGCTGCTTGCAGCTCGCGCACACGAAAAAACTAGTTAAGGGGCTGATGCTTAAGAGGCTATGGAAAATTTTCATACAAACGGAATACCAAAATGATTTCTAATTTAGACAAATTTACACTATATTATTGTAATAATTGTATTTAAATAGTATTTATCTAGGTTCCTCAACAGTTTTTATTTCAAATTACTTAGGTACCTAATAAATAATAATAAATACTTACCTAAAATGAAATAAACACCAATCGCATTTTGCACATTTTTATGCTAAACTTATCAAGTTTTCTACCTATTGGTTTCGTACTAAAAACAACAATATCTTACGTGTTTTTTGTTAAGGAACCTAGTTTATATTGTCTAGTTACAGAATAACAATACTGTGAAGAATACAAAAAGTTTTCAGTCATCATTTTTGGTATTACGGAACACGATCAAATTCATGGCATTTTCGAACGGCTACTATTGCTATCGCGCACGCACGGTGCGGGTGGCGGGGTGCAGGGGGAGGAAACGCTTGAAGCACACGGGACACTTCGGTTGTGTGTGTGAATCGCTCGGACTTCGGACTAGTTAAATACCTACACTGGCATAAAACATAATGCTTAGATATTTGATAATTGTTAGTTTAGGAAGGGTACTAAGTGAAGATGGGAAATACTAAGTACCTAGGTAGGTTGTAGGTTGGGTAAACGAAATCAAGGTCAAAAAGTCTGCCGAAATTTCGAAAAAAGCCAACATTTCGACTAAAACAAATTATGAACCATTAATTTCTATACAGGGTGGAATTTTGTAATGCCACCTGGAGGGAAAGTACTCTTAATACTGCAGATAGAAAATTTTACTCAAAGGAAACATTCCTTTATTTTTGGATAAAAAGCAATTTCTAAAATTAAAAATAAAATAATTTTTTTTTTTTTTTTGAAAGGAATAAATTTATTCTTTTAAAGAAATGAATTCGTTAAAAGAATAAATTTGTGTATCCAAGAGAATGGAGCCCATTTCAAGCAACTAATTTCAAGTAACTAGTTAGTTAACCATTTTTTGTAAATAATTAAATTAATTTAGGATTTCCTGGTTTTTCTTTCATTTAATTTATCATGTTTGTTAGAGAGATTTCATCCTTATAATTGACTAACGATCGATGCAATAAAAGTACAAGGTATAATTTTTCTGATTTTAGCCGGTTCAATTCCCGGGTGTGAGAGAATTTTCGAAAAACTTTGAATGCAGTTTGCTTTCTATTCAAAAATAAAGGAATGTTTCCTGTGAGTAAAATTTTCTATCTGCAGTATTAAGAGTACTTTCCCTCCAGGTGGCATTACAAAATTCCACCCTGTATATGAAGTATTGATAAAAGGTCTAAGAAAAATTACAACAAATTATTTTTTTTTTTATTTATTTGTAGTTCAAAAAACTGCTACCACTCAACGTCCGGTGGAAATATTGATAAAAGGACTGAGAAATACTTGAACAAAATAGTTTTTTTTTTATATAACTGGAGCTCAATAAACAGAGTACCGCTCAACGTCTGGTGGAAATATTGATAAAAAGACTTGGAAAAATTTCAGCAAAATATTTTTTTTTGTTTATTTATCTGGATCTCAAAAAACCGACTACCGCTCAACGTCAGGTGGAAAGATTGATGAAAGGACTAAGAAAAATTGCCACAAAATATTTTTAGTCTTTATTTATCTGGGGCTTAAAAAAACTGCTACCACTCAACGTCAGGTGGAAATATTGATAAAAAGACTTGGAAAAACTTCAGCAAAATATTTTTTTTCTTTATTTATCTGAATCTCAAACAACCGACTACCGCTCAACGTCAGGTTATAATATTGAAAAAAGGACTAAGAAAAATGGCTACAAAATATTTTTATTCTTTATTTATCTGGGGCTTAAAAAAACTGATACCACTCAACGTCAGGTAGAAATATTGATAAAAAGACTTGTAAAAATTTGAACAACATATTTCTGTTTTATTTTTCTGGAGCTCAAGAAATAAACTACCACTCAACGTCCGGTGGAAATATTGATAAAAAGACTGAGAAATACTTTAACAAAATAGTTTTTCTTTATATAACTGGAGCTCAATAAACAGAGTACTGCTCAACGTCTGGTGGAAATATTGATAAAAAGACTTGGAAAAATTTCTGTAACGTTCACTAGAAGTTGCTTCATGCAATCAAAATTGAGTTCTATATAGTAATTGTGATAAGACATAAATAAATTTTTTTTCAGTTTGTTTATAATCATTATACAGTGTGTTAGGTTAAACGAGGGACTTATTGAGGGAGGGTATTCAGTATTCGATTCTCGTCCCAAATATGTAAAAAACCTATAACCTTAATTTGTGACGTAATTGTCCACTAAAATACATTATTCATGAACACTGAGCGCGCAAGAAGTGAACTTGTAAACAGTAAAATAATCACGCGGCAAAACACGTGCCGATCCTACCGAAAAGGAAGCTTGTGCGCAAACCCCGCCCCTTCCCTTTGTGTTGCACCGACAGGAGGACACACTCCCGCGCTGACCGCAGTCAGTCTATGCGAGTGCGCTGCTATTTCCGCATGTCTAATATTGCGCTTCCGCGTATCGCAAAAACAACCCCGCTTACTTCGGGATAAGTGTGTCCTGTAAACGTGTTCTTTTAATAACCAAAAATGACGTCTTATCGATATTCTAATGAAGAATATTGGGATATGGTTCGTGCCTACGTGTTATCTAATGATAGTGTGCGAGGAGCCATTATTTTGTACCGAGAGATGTTTCCCAACCGCCAGATTCCGTCGTACAATCTTATGCTAGGTGTTAACCAACGATTGCGAACATTCGGTCAGTTCACCGTACCGACGCATGCCCAAGGACGAGGAAGGGAGCCATACCTAGGTAAGCCAGGTTTAAAGTACGAAGGGAAAATGGATTATACCTAAAGGTCATTGACCCGCGCACATGTTCTGCGATAATATTAAATCGCTAGCGCAAGGGTGTACACACGTTGCGAGACTTTAGCGAAATTTTTGGTATGGTTCTGTCTGTTATTTATCAGTGTTTTTTTTTTGTTCATATTTTTATTAGTATCATATAATCATGCACTATTGTGGGTTTCAATATGTCCCTCGTTTAAACTAACATACTGTATAAGTATCCACCTATAGTAGGTTAGCTTGGTACACTTTTTTCGCGAGTTTTGTGCGAAAGCCGAGGTCCATGTAATTGTAGGTCGATGTTCGCAATCGTTGGTTTTGCGAATGTAAATAAGCAGAATAAAAGCAACCTAATTGCTCAACGAATAAAGTATTTTTTTAAATGCAGTCACATTATTAGACTTTCTGTACTTTGGTAAGTGAGCCGCTTTGCGTGTTTTTTATTGCTGTGTGTGTGTGATCGATGTGGTCTGGCGAACCACACCCCACCTGATGTTGAGCGGACCTCCACCCATGATCTTCAACTGTAACGTCATGACTGGTTTTGAACCCACGCCCCCCAACCGCTAGGCCGATGAGGTCTGGCGAACCACACCACACCTGACGTAGAGCGGACCCCACCCATCATCTATTACTGTAACGTTATCACTGATTTTGAACCCGCACCCTCCAACCACTAGGCCAATGAGGTCAAGCAAACCACACCACACCTGATGTTGAGCGGACTCCCACCCATCATCCTCTACTGGAACGTCATCAACCACAACTCCATCGCTCCGCGCCGGGGTCAATGGCTCTCTCAACTCAACTCGGAGTCAATGGTTCTCTTTACTCTTCTTCAATTTGGTCCAGAACCCGCACAAACCCTACCTGATGAATAAACTCACTCGTATCATGTTAGAGAATTTCCTGGTGTCTTTTCTAAGTGCGTAAATAGCTACTCTGAAGGTTCTTTATCGGTTCAGGAATGTTGTTTTTTTTTTCACTTTATTCTTGCATTCAGAGCATGACCAATCCTTGCTTATTGAATACTAGAAAAGCGAAACAAGCAAGCAATAAGCTTAGAGGGTTAGTCAGGTAATGCAGCCACAAAAAATAAAAACATAAAATTGTAGGGTGCAAAAAGTCAACTCTCTTTGACCAGATTTGAACTCCCGCCCACCTCGTCCTCTCAGTGTGAATCCGCACGCCCTAGCCACTAGCCTATCTGACGCTTAGTAACGTTGACGAAATTAGGCAATGCATAAAAATCGTTATCAGTGGCTGACGCACACGCACAAGCGCGGCACTATGGTTGGATTCACGTATAGAAGTAGCGCGTCACACGAGCGCCTGTGTGTGTATACTACTATTATATATTCCGTGGCGCCCGCATCAAATGAATAGAGATAGCTATATTCGGAGCAATTTTTGCCCGCGCCTCGAATTGAAGTTGCGAGCTGCGTCCGTCACCCTCTTAATATCTAAACTTAAACATTACGGTATTCTAAATCGCTCCATTGACTTATTACAATCGTACTTGACTGATAGAATCCTTAAAGTTGATGTGGGCGGTGAGAGATCTTTTGGGTCAGTTATTGACATAGGGGTGCCACAAGGTTCGATAAATAAATAAATAATAAATAACCTTCCTTTTTTGGTTAAAAAACTATGTGAAACAGTACTATTTGCTGACGATACCTCATTAATTTTTAAAGTCGATAGATAGAAGGCTAATTACTGACGTTAACGCATCTCTGTCGTAAATACTTAACTGGTTTAATAATCTTTTACTTAATGTTAAGAAAACTCATAAGTTTTATGAAAAAATATTTTTTGAGTGTCAGTTCTAAGTATAAAAATCTTAATGCGGTTTACAGAATACATCTATTTACCAAGTTTCATCAGTACATATAGCTTTTACAGTTTTGTAAGTACCATACTTCAAGCAAATAAATTATTTCTTTTCATTTCATTTCATTTTTTTGAAAAAAAGTGACTGTGACATACGGATGGACAGACAGACAGACATGACGAATTTATAAGGGTTCCGTTTTTTACCTTTAAAAAATACAAGTGTTCATTCACCGACTACCGACATTTATGAACTTGCAACTCACTCTGGTTTTGCATAATATGAGGAAAATCTCTTCTTGGTGGAAGGTTTCTTTTATTAAATCTGGGGCTATTTGCTTATTATATATATACTATATAAATTAGACTACTACTACTACACTACTATATAAGTTAGATTTAAAATGTAGCGTTCGTGGTAGTTTAAAAAATCCGCACAGCTTGCCATTGTTATCACCAATCCTGGATGAAAAATATGCAATGGAAACTCTGCGACGGGAATCAGCTAACATAACAATTGGGTTATATTTATTTACTGAATATCTGTCTGTGTTTTTGTCTAACGAAGCGTATTCTAGTCAACACATTGTAATGTCGTGACAAATGTCAGACCCAAGCACAGAATAAGTAATAGTTGGTATCAAATACATGAATTCACAGCTCAGGTCAGGCAACGCCATCTTTATTTTAAATTTTTCCAACTTTCCGGTCGTGTTTTGTTTTTAGACCAGAGTATAGCGGAGGCTTAAATAGCTCTCCATTAGCTTTCGACTGATACGAAAAACTATTCTGCCAAAATAAATGAAATGCTACACTACTTAGAACTGAAACTATTTTTTTTTTATCAAACCCATACGTACCTATGTGCTATTCTATCTATGGATAGGTCTTCAAAAATGATGTGTGAGGTTTCTAATATTTTATGATCTAAAGTCTAAACAGTAGGTAGGTAGGTACTAAATTTTCCGCGAGAGACTTCCAAAGTGGTAAAATTAAAATGTCTCCCTCTCTGTAACTTCTAAAATAAGAGAATGATAAACGTACAAAAATAATGATGTATATGTTATAGGCAAACTCCGAAGCTCCGGCGCTCCTAGGTTGGACTGGTCAATCCTCAGGTCAGACTGAATGACTTAGTCAAAGCCCAAACAAATGGAAATTTTCGGCCTTTGACTAAACAATTTTCGTCAAACCTGGGAGAGACTAATTTGGTCAGGCAAACGTCAAAACACGATTTTATTAAATCGGGGTTTGACGAGTCAAACTCCGATATAGGTATGAAGTGTCTTATCTTCGTATATTTGGAAGCATTTTATCATTTAAGCAGCTTTCAAGTCTTAAGAACCGCTTAACTCTGCCAGTTCTGACACCTGATTGGTCAGCTTACGTGATTTTCACTTTTATATTTGAGATGCTTTGAGAGAATGCCGTGTGGCATTAGGCCCGCCTTTTGTACGATGTGCAATAAAGTATAAAATAAATAAATAAATGCTTTGGAATATACGGAGGTTAGTTTGTAAGATTAGGTATAAAAAAATAACATTTTTAAAATTTTGATGTTTATTGTTTTAATAATTTCTTAAGTCATTAAAATGGAAAATTAATCATTTTTCTGACATGGTGAGGCATTAACTTTAATGTTAATTGTTTTAATAATTTCTTAGGTAATTAAAATGAAAAATTAATCTTTATTCTGGCATGGTGAGGCATTATGACATTTAGAATTGCACAATACATTAGATCTTTTACATTTGCATAATTTTGAAGAGCATTTTTTATTGCAGTGGCATTTTATAAACACACCCGCACGCTCAATGAACGAACATGAAATGACAAAACAATCGGTCGGAACACCGCGAGAGACATTATGAACCTGTTTAAACATGTTCAGATCAACGTTTGACCGAGTTTTGCAGTCGCTTCTAGGATTGACTAGGCCAAAACCGAAACAGAATAATTTACTTTCGACGTTTGACTGAAAAGTTAGGAGCTCCTGGGTTTGACTAAAAATACTTCAGGCAAAGGGCGAAATTGAAATGTATTTCGGGGATTGCCTGATGGCTTTGGCCAAACCTAGGATAAACCAGTCCTTCCGCGAAGAGACTGTGTATCGGACTTTGACTATAACATATACATTAACATGGAAACTTCCACCTAAAATTGTTTTGAACGAGATCTAGTCAGTACATAGTTTTTTTTATAACGTCATAAATCGTAAACTGCAACCTTTCAGTTACTTGCTGCTACGGAAGCCTTCATGGGCGTGTCCGACTCGCACTTGGCCGCCTTTTAGTTAGGTAGGTATACACTAGAAACGATTGCGTCCATTTTGGAGAAAATTCCCGAGAACTAAAAGGTTCTACTACAGAAAATGTGAATATAATATCAGGGCCCTGTAGGTTAAATTGTCTAAGGGGCCCTGTTTAATAAAGCTGACAATTCGACATTTATGTCACAAAGCGACAAAATTGTGGAATTGTCGCGCTTAGGCTATTAATAAAAGTGACAAATATGTCACAAAAGCGCGACAATTCCACAATTGAATTGTCAGCTTTATTAAATAGGGGGCCATGTGATGGTTGGGCGAAGCACGTCGGCGCCGGCGGCGTGTGCCGCAGAAGTATTTTGTTCTTCTGTGCTGTCGGCCGCGGCGTGTGCCCCGGCTGTGACCGAGCGGCGGCGGGCGGCGGCGTGCGTCGCGTCGCCTCGCCTCGCTTCGTGTTGCGAGCGAGCGCTCCCACGGCATTCACTCGCGGCAAGGACTCTATTGTCCAAACAACTCTTAGGTAAAATGAAACACGCTAATAATAATGAAACAAAGCAAGTGACCACAATCCTAGGATGCTACCGTTCCGGGTGTTGTACCGCCGCGCCGCCGCGCCGCGCCGTGATACGAGTACATACCTACCTGCCTACTTACCTTATTTCCAACGTGCATTAGGTATAAATAAAGCATCAGGAAGACATCAACATTAACTAGTGCTGCTGTTTCCTGGACAACATAAAGCGCATAAAGAGACTGCAGGCAGTCAAAAATATTTTTTTACGTTAAATATTATATTATAATCTCTTAGTTTTTATGTAGGCCTACTTATTTATTAAGAATGTTTAACTTGCAACCGATAAACCGTACTCGCATGCGTGTGGTACAGTCGTCTGCTCTCATTGTGTCTGAAAATTACAACACTTCCATATTATTATAGGTAACCTTTCATCTAGCATAGCAAACATTTTAAAAAGAAATTTATGTCCTTTCTCAGCCTCTAGGAGGCAATCTGTGTTCCTAAGTTCATTTAAATTAAGTTTAAGTAGTTTTGGCGTGAAAGCAAGACAGACAGGCAGAGTTACTTTCGCATTTAAAATATTTGTAATGATAAAAAAAACTATTGTAGTGTCCGAATTTTTTTATTAATGTTCCTGCTTAGTAAGTAAGCACCTAATTAGTATTATATTACGGTCATAAACCTTTCATTGCAGGTAACGAAAATCATAAAAATATCATAAGGATGCAGAATGCATCAACCGAGCCCAACCATGCATGACTTATAGAGTAGTGAGGCGTCATGTTGTGTTGTGTTGCAGTGGCGGCACGCGACGCTTGTGGAGCGCGGGTGCTGCGCGGCGGGCGCGCTGCTGGCGGCGCTGTGCGCGCTGGCGATGGTGGGCGCGGTCACGGCGTACGGCGAGCTGACGGCGCTGTTCGTGCAGCGCCACGCCGCCGCCGCCACCACGCCCGACGCCTACGTGCTGCAAGCCTTCGGCGGCGGAGCCATCCTGTGAGTGTGTGTCTACTGTACCCCCCCCCCCTGTGTACCTGTGCCTGTGCCATGTATATAATGTGATGTCGCTCCGCTCGCAGAGGGCCGGGGGAGCGCGCGGCGCACATGGACGCGCTGCTGGCGGACTCGCTGGCGTTCGCGGCCGCCTCGCTCGCCGTCATGGGCCTGCAGCTGGCGTGCGCCGCCGCCGCCGTCACGCTCGCCAACTGGGCCGCCACACGCATGGTCCGCCACCCACCCACTCACTTACTCACCCTACATCCTACTTGCTGATTGAACAACATATTATACCTGTTGTTAAGTGGTAACCATCGCCTAAAACAAAGCGCTAACACTCCGGGATTTGCATGAATGGAAGGCACGATGCACTGTTTACATAAACTCGACGCATCCAGGTGTCTAATCTCATGTGCATGTAATTTCATCGATACACACACCCTTCAAACCGAAACACATAAGCGCTTCAGTAACAATAGGTCTGCTTGGCGGCAGAAGTAGGCATGGGAGTCGTCCTACAGCGGACGTGCTCTTCATTTAACACTACACTACATCCACCACAATTGAATCGATCTCAACTCAATAATGAATTGTCCAGGTCACCAGACTGAGACTGCAGCTTTTTCGGACGGTGATATCACAAGAGATCGCTTTCTTCGATACGAACACCACGATGAACTTCGCGTCCGCACTCACAGAGTGAGTACACTACACTACAGTTCCGACGGAGATGCCGGCTATACCCACCCACCTAGCGTTAGTGGATGTGTGCTTTAACGAGCGTGGTGCGTCGTGGTTCCAGAGACATGGAGAAGCTGCGCGCGGGAGTGGGCGAGCACGTGGTGATGACGTCATACCTGGTGGGCTCCGTGCTCTGCGGCTGCAGCCTCGCCTTCAGCTACGGCTGGGAGCTGACGCTGGCGGCCCTGACCGTGGTGCCGGTCGCCATCCTCGTGCAGGCGCTCGTCTCCAAGGTGAGGGCACGCCAGTCCTCGTCCCCGTCCGCGGGCACGGCACGGGCACGCTCCCCTTGTAACGTGACCTTCGTGTTGGCAGTACGCGACGCAGTGCTCTGAGGAGGAGACGGTGGCGCACGGCAAGGCGGGCCGCGTCGTCGAGGAGGTGCTCGCCGCCATCCGCACCGTGCGCGCCTTCGGGGGCGAGCAGCTGGAGGAGCAGCGGTCAGTATCCTCTCCCCTGTTGGCGCGCGCCGCGTGACGTGTGACGTGCGCCGAGTGACGTGCGGAGTGTGCGTGTGCGTGTGTGCAGGTACGCGGCGGCGCTGGACGGCGCGAGGGGCGCGACGCGGCGGCGCGGCGCGTGGGCGGGCGCGGGCGCGGGGCTGGGCTGGCTGCTCACCTACAGCCTCAACGCGATCGTGTTCGCGTACGGCGCCGAGCTGGTGGTGCGCGACCGGGAACTCCCGCCCGACCAGCGGGACTACCATCCGGGAGTCATGGTCACCGTGAGTATCCACCTCTCTACCCGTCTATCCCACTGGAACCGGCCGCTCAGTTATAGAGTTGTTGTGTCGTGTCCAGGTCCTGTTCTGCACGTTCATGGCCGCGCAGAACATAGCGATGTGCAGTCCGCACCTGGAGGTGTTCTCGAGAGCGCGCGGCGCGGCGCGGACGCTGTTCCCGCTGCTGACGCGCCGCTCCGCCGTGGACGCGCTCGCCTCCGCCGGCCTGCAGCCAAGCCGCTTCCGGGGGGACATCGTCCTCGACAACGTCCACTTCAACTACCCCTCGAGACCCGACGTCAAGGTGCCCGATGCCCTCCCCTCGTCTCGCTGACTGTAGCTTCCCATTCATCTATCGTTCCTTAACCCGTTATCGTCCCGTTGAACGTTCAGGTGCTGAGGGGGCTGTCGCTGAATATAAAGGCGGGCGAGACGGTGGCGCTGGTGGGAGCCTCCGGCAGCGGCAAGTCCACCGTGCTGCAGCTGCTGCAGCGCCTGTACGAGCCGGACTCGGGCAGCGTGCGCGTCGACGGACATCTACTGGGCGATCTGCATCTGCACCACTACCGGACCAGCATCGGTGAGTGCTCGCCGCGGTGCTGGCGACGTGGCCTCCCCTCGCGCCGCCGCGAGTGGACGTCTCATCGGCCGCTATCGGTTCCAGGTGTGGTGGGACAGGAGCCGGTGCTGTTCAGCGGAACCATCCGCGACAACATCACGCTGGGCATGGGTGACGTCAGCGAGGAGCGCCTCGTCGCCGCCGCCAAGACGGCGAACGCGCACGACTTCATCATCAAGCTTGCGAACGTGAGTGAAGGCGGACCGTAGCGTAGGGACGTGGGACTAGTAGGGCGGGTGCACGGTGGATGACTTGGAGGTTCCCCCTGCAGGGGTACGAGACGGGCGTGGGCGAGCGCGGCGCGGCGCTGTCGGGCGGCCAGAAGCAGCGCGTGTGCATCGCGCGCGCCGTGCTGCGCGACCCCGCCGTGCTGCTGCTGGACGAGCCCACGTCGGCGCTGGACGCGGCGGCCGAGCGCGACGTGCAGGCCGCGCTGGACGCCGCGCGCGCCGGCCGCACCACGCTCGTGGTGTCGCACCGCCTCGCCACCGTCGCCGGCGCCGACACCATCGTCTGCATGGCGGCCGGCGCCGTGCTGGAGCAGGGCTCGCCCGCCGCCCTGCTGGCGCGCCGCCAGCACTACTGGACGCTGCTGCAGCACGACCTCACGCACAGGTGAGCGCACCCACCGCGTGCCTCCAGGCCGAGACCCGTCTCATATCGACCAGTGAAACTCGACGCTCATGTACCTTCCATGTCGTTCACAGAAGCATCGCATCCACTCTGACGGAGCCGGACCGGCAGGAGAAGGCGGAGCCGGTCCATCCTGCCGAACAGCCTCCAGCGCTGCGAGGGTCGGTCGTTTCGCGATCTGCGTCTTTCAGAAGTGCGTACATAGTTGTGTTCACCGGGTCGCCGGCGGGCGGTGCGGTGGTGCGTCGTGGGTGGATGGGGTGGTCATGGTCTCGTTACGTCGGTTGCAGGTTCGCTGGTGCGCGCGGCGGCGTGGCGAGGCAGCGTGCGCGCGCCGCCCGCCGCGGACGTGGACTCGCTCGCGCACGCGCCGGTCGGTACCTCACCTCGCACCATTCATCATCCGAATAATCACTAAATGCTACCGTTTTACTCAACGATTACAACAATAACGAACGGCTTCAGGTTAGCACCGAGCTTTCGGTTCGCTCGCTCGATTATTAAAATATGTATGTACAGGAGGAGTCGGAGGAGGAGTGCGATCGGGCGCAGGCTGGCGGCGGAGACGCGGGCGTGCGCGCGCTGGCGCGGCTGCACCGGCCCGAGTGGGCGCTGCTGGCGGGCGGCGGGCTGGCCTCCTTCCTGCTGGGCGCCTCCATGCCGGTGTTCGCGTACCTCTTCTCCAAGCTCTACGGGGTAATGCATCGCATCGCACCGCGCGACCGTCGCGTCCGGTCGGCAGGGTCGTGCGTGACGTGTGCGCTCGCTCCGCAGATGTTCGCGCTGGTGGATGGCGCGGCGGTGGTGGCGGCGGGCCGGCAGTACGCGGCGCTGTTCGCGGGCGTGGCGGCGCTGTGCGGCCTCGTCACCTTCCTGCAGACGTGGCTGTTCAACCTGGCCGGCAGCCGGCTCACGGACCGCTTGCGGCGCCTCACCTTCCGCAGCTTCCTGCACCAGGTACCGCCCGTCTCCCCCACCCTCCACTTGTCTGTCCCTGGCGGTGGTAGTGACGCGTGCGTGCGTGCTTGCAGGAGCAGGCGTGGTTCGACGCGGCCGCCAACTCGACGGGAGCGCTGTGTGCCCGCCTCGCCGCCGACTGCGCCGCCGTGCAGGGAGCCACCGGTCTGGATGCATACCTATCTACTTATTTACTAACTCACTCACACACACCTCACCCTATAAAGGGTGAATTTTTCTTTCTCGTAATGTGAAATGTAACCCGCTCTAGGATAGAATGCAAGTCTCGGGCTCCTGTCCGAAAATGTTCACCCTGCAAAGAGTAGGGAGTCACCAATCGACCGGAGAAACGACGCCAACGTTACCTGTACCCTTGAATATTATATTGTGTCGCAGGCACCTGTCTCGGCGCGACCCTGCTAGGCGTCAGCACCATGGTGCTGGGCGTGGGACTGGCCATGTTCTACTCCTGGAAGATGACGCTCGTCAGTCTACTCAGCGTTCCCTGCGTAAGTACCTTTTTTTTTCAACGGGGGATAATGTGCCCACAGCCACCTCGACGCACTGAAGGATGCGCTATACATTATTATCAAAAGGCTCCAGAAAATCTCAATATAACGCGCCGATGTTCTCTCGCATTTCCACTGAGCACATCCCGGGAATGACACCCAGAGGTGGCTGCCATCGTTCCCCCTGCGTAAGGATGGGGGTGGGGGTGGGTGCGGGTGCTAGCCATGTCACGTGTTAGTCATGTTATGTTGGTGCGGTTCGTTCCAGGTGATCGGCGGCATCTACCTGGAGGGGTGGGTGACGCGGCGCGCGGACGCGGCGGAGCGGCGCGCGCTGGAGCAGGCGGCGCGCCTCGCCACCGAGGCCGTGCTCAACGTGCGCACCGTGCAGGCGCTCGGTACGTGCCGCGTGCTGCGTGAGGTGACGTCACGCACGCCACGTGCTCACGCGTGCGCTCTCTTGCAGGCGTGGAGCGCGTGCTGCTGCAGCGGTACGCGGCGGCGCTGACGGGGGGCGCGGGGGGCGTGCGCCGGGCGCGGCGCGTGCGCGGCCTCGTGTACGGCGTGTGCCTGTGCGCGCCCACGCTCGGGTACGCCGTCTCGCTCGCGTACGGCGGATACCTCATCGCCAGGGAGGACATGCCTTACGAGAACGCCATCCTGTCAGTACCTAATTACCTATACCTTACATACTTACATTACATAACATAACATCACATCCAGCCATACCATCCGATGGAAGCGTCGGTGGCCGAGGCCGGATGATGATTTAGGCGGGTGGTTGCAGGGTGTCGGAGGCGTTGATCTACGGCGCGTGGATGCTGGCGGAGGCGCTGTCGTTCGCGCCGTCGTTCGGCGCCGCGCGACGCTCCACCGCGCGCATCCTCGCCGCGCTGGCCCGCCAGCCCGCCATCGTCTCCGAACCCACCGCGCAGGAGGATCCCGACTGGGTGAGTTTCGGTGCTAGGTTAGTGCTGATCCGCTACATGGCATGGCATGGAGCCTCGACATCGGCTCATGCCGATGATGCATACGTCGGTGGAGCTGACGGTGCAACATGTTCGTTGTCGCCAGGAGGTCGCGGGCGAGGTGCAGTTCGTGGGGGTGCGGTTCAGCTACCCGTCGCGTCCCGCGGCGCCGGTGCTGCGCGGCGTGACGCTGGCGCTGGCGGCGGGGCGCTCGCTGGCGCTGGTGGGGCCGAGCGGCTGCGGCAAGTCCACGCTCATGCATCTGCTGCTGCGGAACTACGACGCGCAGGAGGGCACCGTGGTACGATAGCTCCCTCTAGGGTGGGTGTAGATGTAGTGATGTCGATAGTAACGTTGGGTGTTGCGTCAGCTGCTGGACGGTCGCGACACGCGGCGCGCGGTGACGCTGCGCCAGCTGCGCGGCGCGCTCGGCGTGGTGGCCCAGGAGCCGGCGCTGTTCGCGCGCTCGCTGCGGGACAACATCGCGTACGGGGCGTGCGCGCGCCACGTCCCCATGCACGAGGTGGTGCGCGCCGCCCAGCAGGCCAACGTGCACGACTTCATCGTCTCGCTGCCGCTGGTGAGCATCCTCCCAACGCCGACGAGCCGACTAGTATCTATAGTCTGTCAACATGTACCACTATACTGTCTTGTCCTGTATCAGGGGTACGAGACCATGGTGGGTGCGGGTGGCGCCACGCTGTCGGGCGGGCAGAAGCAGCGCGTGGGCATCGCGCGCGCGCTGGTGCGGGACCCGCGCGTGCTGCTGCTGGACGAGGCAACGTCCGCGCTGGACGCCGACAGCGAGCAGGTACCCGCGCCCGCGCCTCCTGCATGCGCGCCTCTACGTGTCAGGGTGCGGGTGCGTGCATGTATTGTGTTGTGTTGTGTTGCAGACGGTGCAGGCGGCGCTGGAGGCGGCGGCGCGCGGCCGCTCCACCATCATCATCGCGCACCGCCTCGCCACCGTGCGCCACGCACACACCATCGCCGTCATCGACAGAGGTAACGCAACGCCGAGCCACCACCCCCCACCCCCTCGATGTCGTCGATCGCATCGATAGCACGGGATGGTTGAGCGGATGACGTAGGTAGGTAAGGTATGGGTGCGGATGTAGTGTTGCGATGCACGTTGTTTGTTTGTTTGCTGCAGGCGAGGTGGTGGAGAGCGGCTCGCACGAGGAGCTGGTGGCGCGGCGCGGCCTCTACTGGGACCTGCTGCTGCAGCAAGGCGCCGCGCCCTCCGCGCCCCCCGCGCCTCACGCGCCATGACACGCGCCATACCTCTAGCTATTCATCCTACAGTACAATACGTAGGTGTAGGTAACTAACCTAACTGTAGCGCTGACCGCTGTTGCCAGAGGGGGGCGCTAGCGACATGAAGGGCGTGCGTAGCGCCTTGCCACCGCCAGCCTACGCCTACGCCTACGATACAAAACAATAGGCCACTCGAGAGAGCTGTGTTCATGACTTTAGGTACTAAACTAATGCTATTTGGATTAACTCGTGGAAGTAGGTATAGCCACGATATAGGTAGTAGGTATGTAAGTAGGTACACCAATTTGACTGTGATTTAATTTAGACTGGTGAGTTTGTACATTTAGTATTATGAAGGTAGGTAAGTAAGTACTATGTAGGTTAACCATACTAAGTGTAGGCTAAGTAGGGCATGCTTACGTCAGCCATATTATATTATAATAACACTTAACGAATCGACTGAATTATTTTTTATTCTAAAAAAGTGTGAAATATTATGTACTTACAACCACCTAATGTAAAACAAGTTCTCGCTCGCACTGACTGGCCTCTCAGCTCAGTTGGTAGTAACTCTGCCTTCTGCGCCGTAGGTCGTGGGTTTGATCCCCACGGCGGACAAATATTTGTGTGGTACGTACTTATACCTCATAATATGTATCTACTCCAACTGTCAGTACAACCATTTGGTAACTATTTTGTTTTGTTGTATCATTTACTTACACTATAGGTAGGTACAGCAGGTACCTACTAGGCCTTTCAAATACATAGTAATTACCTAGATATTTAATACGTAAGTATAATGAAATGACCAATTGATTGTGATAAGTAGGTAGGTAGCATACATTTATAATAAAGCCTTTAAGATAAACCAGTTTTTTATTTGATCTAAGGCCCAGATTCATAGACCGAACTTTGACTTTACTTTGATGGAAAGTTCTACTTTCTACCAAAAATATATTTCATAGTTCTGTCAAGCTCTTCTTTATAGAAAACTTCGATAAACAAAGCTTACTTTGCGAAGACTCCTTTGGTGTAAAGCAAAGTCACTATGAATCTTGGCCTTATAAACAACAGTAGGTATAGATCAAATCAAATCAATCAAGAGTGTATTTATCCAGTAGAAACGCTAGAATCACTATAGAGGCAGAGTTCCTCGCGACCAAGCCTACAAGAACAGGCGTAGAGCTCCTTGTGTGTGGCTCATCCGGGGGAAGTACTACCATCGTGCCTATTGCCTATTGCTGCCGTGAACCAGCATCGCTCTGTACAGCTTTCAAGGGTGTGGGTACAGGCACGTGAGGCTAAACATCTGCATGCCTCAAGTTGATGCACGCAGAGCATTGCCTCGAAGGTACGAGGCCATGCTTGTTATAGGCGATAATTAACATCATAGGTTACTAATTAACATCAGGGCCCTGTTTAATAAAGCTGACAATTCAAAATATTATTAAAATTATGTCACAAAGCGACAAAATTGTGGAATTGTTGTGCTTAGGCTAAAAGTGACAAATATGTCACAAAAGCGCGACATGTATGTCGATTTGTCAGCTTTATTAAACGTGGGCCATATGCTTGTTCTATCAGCTAGTTGTAACAATAAAAAAAGCGGCCAAGTGCGAGTCGGACTCGCCCATGAAGGGTTCCGTAGCAATATGTAGGTAATATAATATAGAAGTTCTATTAGTTCGTCGAAAGGTAAATTGGTGTTTACGATTTATGACGTACCTACTAGGGCATACTCCCGGGAAGTATCAGTATCGAAAGTACCGGGAATTATCGCTGATTTTGAACTTTTCCAGTACCGGTTCTCCACGAAGGAATTCCCGATACTTTCGATACTGATGACAATGATCAATTATTGGTGTTTTCTAGTACGATATAAATAAATGTCGATAAAAAACACTAGCTATGCGTTACGCTTCACTTATCTGTATACATTGCTAGATATTTTGACAAATTACACACCTATAATTTACATCATTCAGATAATATCTCAACAATTTCGGACAAGTCAAAACGAAAATGACATGTTTATTTTACCTGAATTGATTTAGTTAGATCTTCGTCTATTTATGACAAAATCTGTTAGAAAAAGAACGAAAATAACATGAACGGCGTTCTTTACGAAAGATGGAAATGCTTTTACATTCAACTTACGCCTTGCTGATATTTCGTTATATCTTTGCTGAGCTGATTTAGTTAGATAACGTACAAAGTTTGTTACTGTTCGTTCTAACTGTTGATTTATTTGATGGATATTCGATTTAACTTTGATATATAACCTAGCTCTGATTGTTGCGTGCACGCACAGAGAGTTTTAGTATTATAATAATGAAGAAATACGCGAAATAAATGAGAATATTTCGTGTATTTAGTGATTGTGTGTGGGTTAATTTACGGTTAAGTGTTTTTTTCAGTAGTTTTTCTTTCATTGTATATCTATACGGTCAGTATTATTAAAAAAATTAAGTCAGTATCGAAAGTATCGAAATTCCCGGGAATTCCCGGTTCCGAACCCAGTATCGGGCGAAAATTCCCGGTTCTGAGAATGGTTCCGATACTGCATGCCCTAGTAACTACCTATAAAAAAAAACTACTCACTAGATCTCGTTCAAACCAAATATCGTTGGAAGTTTGCATAGTAATGTACAACATATATTTTTTTTAGTTTTAGAAGTTAGAGGGGGGGGGACCAACTTTTTCCACTTTGGAAGTGTCTCTCGCGCAAACTATTCAGTTTAGAAAAAAACGATATTAGAAACCACAACATCATTTTGGAAGTCATATTCATAGATACCCCACACATATGGGTTTGATGAAAAAAAAAATGTTGAGTTTCAGTTTCAAGTATGGTGTGGTGATGTACTAGTAACTATGTTAATCTAGCTCTTAATGGAAACCACAACATCATTTTGGAAGTCATATTCATAGATACCCCACACATATGGGTTTGATGAAAAAAAAAATGTTGAGTTTCAGTTTCAAGTATGGTGTGGTGATGTACTAGTAACTATGTTAGTATCTATCTATGTAAGAGAATGCAATTAGTCAATATACGACGCTCTACCTGTGAACACGTGTTTCATTATAAACCTCCACACCCCTCAACCCCGGCATCACATGGCGACCTTGCCATGCCCAGCGTGCGTGGGATAGAGCGCGTTGGGATGGTTTAGTGAAATAATAAAAGTTTTAAAAATAAAAATAATAATAATAATAAATAAAAATGTGTCGGGCTACTGTCGAGAAGGAGGAAGTCTTCCAAAACGCTGCGGCCGGTGGCGATTCAATACTTAAAAGTATTGGAGGACGTGTGGAGAATCTGCACACGATGTTGCTAATAGTGATAGCAGTTATCAGCGTGATCGTAATATATTTCCTGTGGAAATCATACAACGGATGCCAGCGCAAACTGGTCCAGAAAGAGCTCGGGCAGCATGCTATGCGCCGAATCCGGTCATCGTTTGGTCGAGGCCGAGTTGCAGATGCGGATAACCAAAGTGCGTAAAGTGCAATTAAAAAGTTAAAAAGTGCGAGTGATAATAAAATTCGGAAATGCCTTAAGTGCGGAAATAAAAAGTGCGGATCTAGAATAAGTGGCTGTCGATGGAGAGACTATGTGCTATAGACGAGACATTAAAAAGTTTGTGTGAAAATATTAGGAAATTAGGTCCCAAGAGACGCAATGACAATTTGGGTAAGAAAAAGTTTACGGAAGCAGAAGAATTGTTTAATGAATATGAACTATTAATAAAAAATAAAAGTTTGTGGATTCAGGCTTTAGGATTAGAATATTCAGGATATACCTTAGAAGTGTTATCAGATAGAATACAAGGTACTTATAGAAAAATAAATGAATATAAAGTGGAAGAAGAAATTATAGAAAAAACCAACAAAATGGAAAACTTTAATTTAAAAACGGCTAGTACTTTGATTCCATTTATGGACGGAAAAGAAGAAACGATAGAGAGGATTATAGAAAGTATTAAGATGTATAACAGTTGTTTGAAAGGGGAAGATAACTTGAAATTACTGATTTTATATGTATTAAAGACACGACTGTCAAAAACGGCTAAACTTAAATTAAAAAATAGTTATGTTACAGTAACTGGAATGATAGATGATATTAGATCTTGTCTTTTAACAAAGAAATCAGCAAATTCCTTGTTGTCACAGATAAATAATCTCTCCCAGAATAATCTGTCTATTTCAGAGTATGGTCAAAAATTGGAGGTTTATAATGAAACACGTGTTCACAGGTAGAGCGTCGTATTTTTTCGTATTGACTAATTGCATTCTCTTACATAGATACTAACATAGTTACTAGTACATCACCACAATGGGGACCCCCAAATTTTTTTTTTTTTTTATATTTTTGTGTAATAATCTTAATGCGGTTTACAGAATACATCTACTCGCCAAGTTTCATCAGTCTAGCTCTTACAGTTTCGGAGAAAAATGGCTGTGACATACGGACGGACAGACAGACAAACATGACGAATCTATAAGGGTTTAGTTTTTGCCATTTGGCTACGGAACGGTAGAAAATAATGAAATATTTTGGAATGGATCGGTTACTGTGCTTGGTGAAATCGCTGCTGATCCGACAGATGATCAGCAGCAAAAAAATTCATAGCAATACCTAGTACCTAGTATTTCGTTCAAAATATCTAACTCAATTTCTGTCTATCTGTCTGTCTGTCCGTCCGTATGTCACAACCATTTTTCTCCGAAACCGTAAAAGCTAGACTGATGAAACTTGGCGATTAGATGTATTCTGTGAACCGCATTAAGATTTTGCAACAAAAATAGAAAAAAAACTATAAATTTTGGGGGTATACTTGAAACTGAAACTCAAAAAATTTTTTTTTCATCGGACCCATACGTGTGGGGTATCTATGAATAGGTCTTCAAAAATGATGTTGAGGTTTCTAATATCGTTTTTTTCTAAACTGAACAGTTTGTGCGAGAGACACTTCCAAAGTGAAAAAAATTTGGTCCCCCTCCCCTCTAACTTCTAAAATAAGAGAATGATAAAACTAAAAAAAATATATGTTGTACATTACTATGCAAACTTTCAACGATATTTGGTTTGAACGAGATCTAGTCAGTAGTTTTATTTTATACGTCATAAATCGTAAACCGCAATTTACCTTTCGACGAACTACAAAAACCTTTATATTATGTTACTTGATGCTACGGCACCCTTCATGGGCGAGTCCAACTCGCACTTGGCTGCTTTTTGTGAATACAATGACGTGCGAGGCACATTGGAGCTAACAACGAAAAAAGAAGACTTTTCATCATTATTATATTTGATCAGTTTAATAAGATTAAAGTATGTATTACATGCTGGAAATACATGGCGTATTCCATATCTATACTTCAGAATCACAATGTAATGGTATATTTTATTAGGTACCTATAAGTAGGTAGGTACCTACCTGTTTTTTTGCATCCCCTCATCTCGGAAGGAGTATTTTTTTCTCTTCGTTATCTGAGTGCAAAAGCCGTTTTTATCCGCTAGGCTATCTTATCCGCTAGGATAAAGTTACCTAATTTAATTTATAACATCGTGTATTGCACCATGTAAGTCATGCATTGTGTGCACTAAGTTTGTGAACTTTATATATTGGGCCGGGCTACTAGATAATCAACAAAGGAATCAGTCTACCTCTACTGAAGGCAATCGGTAAGGCCTCTCGGTTTCCAACTACTTACGCTGCCTAATATGAATTATAATATCACTTCTTATATTTTTGGTCAAACGTGTTCAGACTCCAAGAGTCGAAAATTTAATACAACCCCAGGCATCCGTCTCGCACGCGGCGCGGCGCGACGCGTCACTCGTCGTCAGCAGCCGGTAGCGCGGCCAGCAGCAGCGCCTGCGCCGGCGCCAGCAGCACGCCCGGCAGCCGCGCCAGCCCGCCCGCGCCGCACGCCTGCCAGCCTGCACACACACACGCGCACGCTGTACCCGCGCGCCTCTCCCGCGCCCCCTCCCCCGCCGCCCCTCCCGCGGCCCCGGCCCCGAACGCACCCAGGTGGTGCGCGCGCGGCACGGCGCACAGCAGCACGACGCGCGCGTCCCGCGGCGGGAGCAGGCCGCAGCGCGCGTAGCCCCAGCACGCGCCCGCGCTCATGCCCAACCAACTCAACTCTGCAACCAACACGCACAACCAACTCTTTACGAAGCCGACCCGCGCCCCGCACCCCGCCTCTCCGCCCTTCATCGCACATTATATAACATAATGGATTGCGTGATCACCGAGCAGCAGCGCCGCGAGCATGTCCTCGAGGCGCACCGAGCCGCGCGTCTGCAGCGCCTCGCAGCACTGCATGTACAGCAGCAGCAGCGCGCAGCCCCGCGCGGCGCCCCCCGCGCGCACCCCGCCCGCCGCCCGCGCGCCCCCCCAGCGCGCCGCACCCGCGCCCGCGCCGTACGCCACCAGCGCCACGCCGCCCGCCGCCGCCGCGCCTGCGCCCGGCGCGCTCAGCGCCACGCGCCCGCACTGCAACACCAACCACCCTCGCCTTGTAGTCCTCCACCGGCACTGGCGCGCCGCACGCCGCACTTGCACCGGCACTCACCAGCAGCAGGATGCCGAGCGGCGCCGTCAGCAGCGACGCGAGGTGGCAGAGCGCAGTGGCGGGCGCGGCCGCCGCCTCGCCGCACAGCGCCAGCGACAGCCAGCCGCACCCGCTGCCCACCGACGACATTAACACCCTGAACGTAACCATCGCATCAGGGAATGCAGCTCGATCCCAGCGATAGGAGCAGAGTGTGCGAGCGAGGGAGAGGGAGAGGGAGAGGCAGAGGGAGAGGGAGAGTAGAGCAGCACTGACCCGTGCACGAGCGCGGCGGGCAGGCGCGCGCGCTGTGCGGCGCCCAGCAGCAGCACGCAGAGCGCGGGCGCCACGAGCGCGGCGTGCGCGCCCGCCACGGCCAGCAGGCGCGCGCCCCCCGCGCCCGCGCCCCTCACGCCCGCGCCCGCGCTGTAGTAGATGTAGCAGAGCGGCGGGTACCAGGCGTACTGCGAGTGCCACACACCTGCACACTCCCTGCATGAGAATAGTATCGACGCCGCGCCGACCAACCCCCACCCCCACCCCGTCTCATCAACAATACCCTGTGTATCACTAACTATAGGCTCAACTTTACAAGTCTTTACAAAAAGGAAAGTCCTTCCGCTATTTACTTCAGTGGCCATACCTTATATTCCATGCCAGAAGTTATCAAAACAATAATTTTACATAATATTAACTATCTACTTAGTACATTATTTCTAATCTAAATCTAATGAAAACCTGGTTGGTAAGCTTGTAGGTTTGTCTCACATGATAGGATGTCAGCCCTTCCCAATATTCATTCAATCTATCTTTTGTTTTGCCCTACTGAAGTTATAAAATTCTTTCAACTGACATTTTATTTTATGCAGCAGTAAAACTGGGCCCTGTTTAATAAAGCCAATTCGACATAATTATATGTCACAAAGCGATAAAATTGTGGAATTGTCGCGCTTAGGCTATTAATAAAAGTGACTTATGTTGAGTTGTCAGCTTTATTAAATAGGAGCCAGGCTAATAAATACTTACATCCTCACACACACAATTAGTAGGTATGTGCCTAAATAGGTAGACTGCCAGGATTGTCTTGTAATTGAAGCTCCACAATGTCCACAATTCATATTTCTAAGATGTGATAAAGATTGTGTGGAGTACATGGAGAGTGCAATAGCAAGTTATATGAATATTTATACTATTAAAAGTTGAACATCTAATCTAATTAGAGTTGGGGGAATAAGGTCTGCACTCACAGCCCGCGATGGCAGGTCTTGTGCATTGTCCTCTGCTAACCTCACCCCAGCCACCACAACACTTTAAAACCTTGGGTTAATGGCAGCAATGTTCCAGTGGACCGGATGGTGACACAGATGGGGATGTGAAGGAACAAGACTCAATGAGATCCCCGAGCCCTGTCTTGGAACTGGCTTAATTTGTTGTGGAGCGACTCTCAGTGCTTACTACCGGACTAGTCTTGTATTTTCAAACCGGGGATGTAATGGATGGACTAGTTTCATGGTCTAGGAATCTATACCATCATGGCAACCCTACCAAGAACTCATCGACCCGCTAACAACTATTCCTAACAATGAGCAAAGTTTACATAAAATAAAAGCAGCCAAGTGCGAGTCGGACTCGCCCATGAAGGGTTCCGTAGCATCAATTAACATAATATAAAGGTTTTTGTAGTTCGTTGAAAGGTAAATTGCGGTTTACGATTTATGACGTATAAAAAAAAAACTACTGACTAGATCACGTTCAAACCAAATATCGTTGAAAGTTTGCATAGTAATGTACAACATATATTTTTTTTGGATTTATCATTCTCTTATTTTAGAAGTTAGAGGGGGGGGACCAACTTTTTTCCACTTTGGAAGTGTCTCTCGCGCAAACTATTCAGTTTAGAAAAAAACGATATTAGGAACCTCAACATCATTTTTAAAGACCTATCCATAGATACCCCACACGTATGAGTTCGATGAAAAAAAAAATTGCGGTTTACGATTTATGACGTATAAAAAAAAAACTACTAAATAGATCTCGTTCAAACCAAATATCGTTAAAAGTTTGCATAGTAATGTACAACATATATTTTTTTTGGATTTATCATTCTCTTATTTTAGAAGTTAGAGGGGGGGGGACCAACTTTTTTCCACTTTGGAAGTGTCTCTCGCGCAAACTATTCAGTTTAGAAAAAAACAATATTAGAAACCTCAAAATCATTTTTAAAGACCTATCCATAGATACCCCACACGTATGGGTTCGATGAAAAAAAAAATTTCGAGTTTCAGTTTCAAGTACGGGGACCCCCAAAATTTATAGTTTTTTTTCTATTTTTATGTAAAAACCCTAATGCGGTTTACAGAATACATCTACTCACCAAGTTTCATCAGTCTAGCTTTTATGGTTTCGAAGAAAAAAGGCTGCGACACGGTCGGACAGACAGACAGAGAGACAGACAGACAGACAGACATGACGAATCTATAAGGGTTCCGTTTTTGCCATTTGGCTACGGAACCCTAAAATGAATCACTACATAGAAGTTATTTGTGCTGACATAGATAATAATATGCTAAATTCTAAGTATAAGGTAAAATAGAACAAAGTTATAAAAAATGTACCATAGTCGAAAGATGGGCAGGTGCAATGCGTTCTATGAATGATCTAGTAAGGGCATGCGATGCGTGTTTGTTTGTTTGCCTCCTCGCGGCGCCGGCGTCAGCACGGCGGCTGCCAGCGCAGCCAGCACGCCCAGCGCCATCCAGCGCCGCCGCACGCCGCGCCACACGTCCATGCGGTACGAGCGCACGCCACCACCTCTTCTTTGCGAATGTACCACATCAACATCACGGCTGCAAGCGCCTCGTAACGAACCCATCGATTCACGTTGGTACTTTAGTACCTAGTATATTATTGCCTTAGTACCTCCTACTTCTACAAACGGGAAGAAATAACTTGTGGAGTTATTTTTGATTACAAACCACGGAACATTTTTATTCCGTTTTCTATCTGGGTGTTATTCATTGTCCTCTTAACCCTGGGGCCAGAAAATTTGAGAATTCCATAATGTTGATTGAAATTATGTTTTCTACATCGACATGTTTTCTATGGCCGTTGGCCGATCTTTCTTATATTCACGAAAAAAGAAGGAGCAGATTTGTAAGGTATGCACAGACTAAATTTATTTTGATTTTGATTCACAGATTATGTTTACTGGTATTATTTGGTATGTGTGCCTAAACTATAAAACAAAAAATTAATATTATAAGTGTATTTAACTAGTGTATCTACCAGCCGGTTTACTCTTGAGCACTTGGAGGAATCCAAGCTTGAACACGATTCCGATCCCAATTTTAAGTTTTCACGGAATTCTGACAGAAAATCCATAGGATTTCTGTCAATTCCGTCCGGCTGCTCGTGAAAAATTAATTTAAAATAAGATTTGAAAAACATTTCGTGTTTTTACGAGCACCGATAGAAATCTGCTTTTTCTTTTTTAGTGAAAATAAGATCGGCCTATAAAAAGTGAAAATTGGATTGTATTCGTTTCGTTGTCAATTTGTCATTCATTCTAAAAGGGGTCTCTACACATTTGCCCATGCTGGGCCAGGCTCCGCCTATGCACAATTGTAGACCACGATCACTTGGTGTTCACACATTGGCGCATGGCTCATAGCTGCCTGGCAAACCAATTGCGACGGACGTCGAAGTAATTACGGCTGCGGCTATTTACTTTGAACGATCAGATTTGATTCAAACTTTGCACACCTGTCAAAGGTCGATGACAATGCAATAATATGAAAAAAAATATATATATAGTTTAAAAAACTAAAAAAAAACGCTGTTATAACTAATTGAACTAAAAAGTTAAAAATAAAACTGTAATAATCAATTGAAAAATTTATATTATTGTACAAAAAGCGTGGGGGGCTTGATTTTGATTGTTGTAAATATTTTATCAATAGTTTATTATATCTGAAGTTATTATAAAAAGCACCCTACGCTTTTTTGTACAATAATATAAATTTTTAAATTGATTATTACAGTTTTATTTTTAACTTTTTAGTTCAATTAGTTATAAAAGCGTTCTTTTTTTAAGTTTTTACACTATAATTTATTCTATACTGTTTACAAGTATTACAGAACGCAACACAAAAGTGTTCTATCCCGGTCAGCGGCCGGTGACGAACTGAACATTGGCCGATTGTGTAAACACCACAGGCCAGGCTACGCCACGATTCCTTTGAAGTGTGCCCAAAAAACCGACAACTCCCCGATTGCGCGCCATGCTTGACAAATGTCCGCCAACTTAAACCAATACCCCCTGTACACATTGGCGTTGGCCTGTAGTGGGCCAGCATGGGCAAATGTGTAGAGACCCCTTTATTCATTTCTTTACTCCATCCATGGCATGTTCTTTCTTCTTGGTCGGTAGTCGCGTCGGTCTATTTTGGTCTTTCGTTGTGGAAAATATGCTCGAGCAATTAGTTTTTAGATACTTATTTACATAATAATTAAATGCTTTTAGTCTTCACCATCACAGAGTACTTTTTTACATATTGTCTAGATTTTTCCCGAGGTATAAGCGGTGTAGATAATGAATAGTGATTGCTCTGTGAGTTTGAGTTTATTGATTTCAGGGACAAGGATAGACGGTTATTAAAAAGACAGACAAAAGCTCAAAATGTTACTGAATATTACCAAACAACTAAATACCGTGCTCTCAAGAAGCAGACTACCTTTGTTGAGGTTAGTTAGTACTTTTATTTAAGCCTTCGAAATAGACCTATACATACTGTACTGTTCTTGGAAGAATATGTACACTCACAACTATTGAACACTTTCATAACAACATAACTTTTGTTAGAGTAGCTCAATGCGTCACAAAGCAGCCTATGAGGGTGAGGGTAAAACAACAGTACGTGTGCTCAACCAGGAGTATGAGCTGGGGCTCATGATCGATGCCTACGCCACTGTGAGTGCATGCTTACTTACAGTGTTGACTTGCCATGTTCTATCTCTAAGAATATTCAAAGTATTTGTTTTCTTTCAGTATGGCTTTCGTCTCAACAACGGACTCACAGTGCTTGGACCAATGGCAATATTTGCCAGGTAATATTTTTCTATTCTGGTATTTCTTAATCTTAAATAGAAACTATAATAGAATGATGTTAATTATATTACAGGACGGTATTGTCATGGCAAGTGCGAGAGTCTGACGAAATAAATGAAGAATCCCTCGGCTTATTCAAATTACTTGATCCAAAAATTGATATTCTTGTGAGTATAGCAGAGCTTCGATAATAGTGCTTTCCTAATTCCAACTTCTGCTTAGCTGATAATCAAAGTGAGTGATGAGATTGGCTCTCATCACTCACTTTAAAACATTTTAAAAAGGCTTAGTTAACACTTTTGATGTGTTTATCTGCAATCAGTCTTCTGACTCTAGGCAGGTTTGGAGTATGCACTGGACATGTTCGGGAATTTCTCCAGTGATCATTTCCCCCTTCTTTTTGTAATCATAGGTATGTTGAGTTCTATGATGTGTTGTCTTTTTAGTCTCGGAGGGTAGTTTATGGTAACATTTAATAAAAACTATTTTATCTTTTAAGGTGATAGGACTAGAATGCAACGACAGGAGCAAGTTCAACTCTGTATTCAAGGCTGCTCGAGCCCATAAACTGAACATAGAAATACTACCCACGGAACATGCATGTGCCACTTTCAACTTCTTGAATGCAGAGGGGAGGTACGTATTTCTTTATGTTGTGTTCAAAATTACCTTTCTGTTAGTTTGATATCCAAAAATCTTAATTACTTGATTAGTACACCAACCAAGTACCCCTGCAGCTGCAACATAACAACAATCTAACAAATTAATTGCAGCTTTCAGAATCAGAATATTTTATGGACAAAGATAGTATACAGGGTGGCCGGAACATTGACGTCCAAAAACAAAAATTAGGTCCCTCGTATCGTGGGGTATCCGAATCACGCCCATGTATGTTCCGCGATTTTGTATAGTTTTCGATTTATGAATTTTTTTCTGAATTTTTGGGAAATTTCGACCTGACCTACTTAAACATCTCTAAAAAGACGTTGTTTTCGTTATTATAGTGCCGAACAGTCCTTAAGACAGTCTTTAGAGTTGATCGTCGAGTGTAATTAGGATCCGATGGCGCAGTGATCAGCGCAGCCCCGTACCAAGGGGAAGGTCGCGGGTTCAAATCCCGCTCGGCTCTAACTTTTGGGACAGTTTATAAATATTTGTGATTTTAGTACTTATCTATGCAGGTAGACAATGCGCTGTAGAGGCCCTCAAAGTGGGTAAAGTAATTGCCTAGAAACTCTTCTTTGTTTTGCAGATCTGTAGCAGCAGCACTACTGCCACCAATGAAAGTGGAAATGAATGAAAATGATATGCTTCAAACCAAGATCCACTATCATGATGTTTTCAACAAACCTCTTAATTAATTTTATGTAAACAAATGTAAATGTGTATGTTGTTAAAATAAAATTCAGCAATAATAGTATTATGGCTGATTACATTTTCACGAAAAAAAAAAACAAGCAGAGTGAGGATATAATACATCAATAAAATAGTTTTTAGTTATCTCTACATCGTTTGTAACGGTCTGCAGATAGCTCAACTGCTTGTGTATCTTGCATCTTGTAATAGTAGATTGTTATACAAGGGCAGTAAGTGAGCTTTTGCAGAACAAAATCCTTTTTGGCGCCCGTGCGAGCGCAGCTCGCAAAGGGCGCTAATGGATCGAGTGTACCCGAGATATTTAGATGCCCGAGCGAGCAAAGCGAGCGAGGGCAAATATAGTTCGAGGGTGCAATAGCTACTTATGACCGAGGTAAGCATTCTACTTTACATCATTCATGCGAGGTAAATTTTTAACTAGCTGATGGAACAAACATATGGCCCACCTGATGTTAAGTGGTAACCATTGCCTATAGCAAAGCATTGCCTCGTAGGTCAAGCACGTCAGGAACGTGCCCTACAATGCACTGCCCTACGACCATCAACTTGAGGCATACGGATGTTCAGACGTGTCAGTGTGATTTCACCGGTACCCATACCCTTCAACTCGAAACAGCAATGCTGCTTTTCGGCAGAAATAGGCTTACATACAACACTAACACAACATTTATACGGGTATGACGAAATGTAATTTTAATTTGAGAAAAATAAAATTACAATAATAATATGTATTATTATAATTATACTATTAATTTTATTAAAATTAATAGTATAATATTTGTACCGGTAGATATCTGCTAAAACAGTCGTAGACGCACACTTATGCACACATCTGTGCTAATGAACCATCACCAAGGAGGTTTGCATAGCTCTTGAACTTTAATGAACCATTACGTATCAAGCATAGTGTGACGGTAAAAGTGATTTGAAAATGGAACGCATTTACAATGCACTGGGCTGCACACGCCTACTTTCACAGCCTCTTTGTGCTAAAGTAAATCCTATTTACTGAGCATGTATGATGTAATATTTTTGTAAGTTTCTTTGTGAAAATAAGTTTTTAGTCAAGTGAAGTAGCAGTAAGTCAGTAGGTTTGAAAACAAATGGTGGCTGCCGTTTTTTTATAGACCGAGTCTATTCATAAATTATTACAAATTACAAATTATTTATTCACAAAGAAATGACATGACAGTAACAGAGTCCAATGCGTTAACGGGCCGACGAACACAGCTCGCAACTTCAATTCGAGGCGCGAGCAAAAACTGCTCCGAATATAGCTATCTCTATTCATTTGATGCGGGCGCCACGGAATATATAATAGTAATATACACACACAGGCGCTCGTGTGACGCGCTACTAATATACGTGAATCCAACCATAGTGCCGCGCTTGTGCGTGTGCGTCAGCCACTGATAACGATTTTTATGCATTGCCTAATTTCGTCAACGTAACTAAGCGTCTAGTGGCTTGGGCGTGCGGATTCACACCTGAGAGGACGAGGTGGGCGGGAGTTCGAATCTGGTCAAAGAGACTTGACTTTTTGTACCCTACAATTTTATGTTTTTATTTTTTGCGGCTGCATTACCTGACTAACCCTCTAAGCTTATTGCTTGCTTGTTTCGCTTTTCTAGTTTTCAATAAGCAAGGATTGGTCATACCCTGAATGCAAGAATAAAGTGAAAAAAAAACAACATTCCTGAACCGATAAAGAACCTTCAGAGTAGCTATTTACGCGTTTAGAAAAGACACCAGGAAATTCTTTAACATGATACGAGTGAGTTTATTCATCAGGTGGGGTTTGTGCGGGTTCTGGACCAAATTAAAGAAGAGTAAAGAGAACCATTGACTCCGAGTTGAGAGAGCCATTGGCCCGGCCCAGCGGTCAGGGCACGCGGTCGCCAGATATGTGAAGCGATGGAGTTATGGTTGATGACGTTCCAGTAGAGGATGATGGGTGGGAGTCCGCTCAACATCAGGTGTGGTGTGGTTCGCTTGACCTCATCGGCCTAGTGGTTGGAGGGTGCGGGTTCAAAACCAGTCATGACGTTACAGTTGAAGATCATGGGTGGAGGTCCGCTCAACATCAGGTGGGGTGTGGTTCGCCAGACCTCATCGGTCACACACACACAGCAATAAAAAAGCAGCCAAGTGCGAGTCGGACTCGCCCATGAAGGGTTCCGTAGCATCAAATAACATAATATAAAGGTTTTTGTAGTTCGTCGAAAGGTAAATAGACATAGACATAGACATAGACATTTATTTATTTACTACATAAGCACACAAAAACCAAAAACTAAAAGAAGAAAGATACAAACAATACATCGATACAGGAAAAGTGCGTCGTGTTTCTGTGTAATTGCGGTTTACGATTTATGACGTATTAAAAAAAACTACAGACTAGATCTAACTAGGTACGTGACGTTGAGTAGTAGCAGTTTTGTTAAGCCCCAGATAAATAAAGAATAAAAATGTTTTGTGCCAATTTTTCTTAGTCCTTTTATCAATATTTCCACCTGACGTTGAGCGGTAGTCGGTTTTTTGAGATCCAGATAAATAAAGAAAAAAAATATTTTGCTGAAATTTTTCCAAGTCTTTTTATCAATATTTCCACAAGACGTTGAGCGGTACTCTGTTTATTGAGCTCTAGTTATATAAAAAAAAAACTACAGCCCTAAAGGCGGACCACCCGCGGGCGGCGGGCATGCTTGTTTCGACGCCAAGCTAATAACGCTTTATTTAGTTAGGTACGCTTAGTTCCAATGAGGTATCCTTGTTTGCAATAAAGTGTTATCTATCTATCCATCTATCTATCTGAACTAAAGCGACCCAGAAGTCACGAGGACGCGACCTGCGGTATTTTGTTCAAGTATTTCTCAGTCCTTTTATCAATATTTCCACCGGACGTTGAGTGGTAGCAGTTTTTTGAGCTCCGAATAATAAAGTTTTTTTTTATTTCTTAGTCGTTTTATCAATATTTCCACCTGACGTTGAGCAGTAGTCTATTTCTTGAGCTCCAGAAAAATAAATTATAGAAATGTTTTGTTCAAATTTTTACAAGTCTTTTTATCAATATTTCTACCTGACGTTGAGTGGTAGCAGTTTTGTTAAGCCCCAGATAAATAAAGAATAAAATATTTTGTGGCAAGTTTTCTTAGTCCTTTTATCAATATTTCCACCTGACGTTGAACGGTAGTCGGTTTTTTGAGATCCAGATAAATAAAGAAAAAACTATTTTGTTCAAGTATTTCTCAGTCCTTTTATCAATATTTCCACCTGACGTTGAGTTGTACCTAGCAGTTTTTTGAGCTCCAAATAAATAAAGTTTGTTTTTATATTTCTTAGTCGTTTTACCAATATTTCCACCTGACGTTGAGTGGTAGCAGTTTTTTTAAGCCCCAGATAAATAAAGAATAAAAATATCTTGTGGCAATTTTTCTAAGTCCTTGTATCAATATTTCCACCTGACGTTGAGCGGTAGTCGGTTTTTTTGAGATCCAGATAAATAAAGAAAAAAAATATTTTGCTGAAATTTTTCCAAGTCTTTTTATCAATATTTCCACCAGACGTTGAGCGGTACTCTGTTTATTGAGCTCCAGTTATATAAAAAAAAACTATTTTGTTCAAGTATTTCTTAGTCCTTTTATCAATATTTCCACCGGACGTTGAGTGGTAGCAGTTTTTTGAGCTACAAATAAATAAAGTTTTTTTTTTATATTTCTTAGTCGTTTTATCAATATTTCCACCTGACGTTGAGCGGTAGTCGGTTTTTTGAGATCCAGATAAATAAAGAAAAAAAATCAAGTCTTTTTATCAATATTTCCACCAGACGTTGAGCAGTACTCTGTTTATTGAGCTCCAGTTATGTAAAGAAAAAACTATTTTGTTCAAGTATTTCTCAGTCCTTTTATCAATATTTCCACCGGACGTTGAGTGGTACCTAGCAGTTTTTTGAGCTCCAAATAAATAAAGTTTTTTTTTATATTTCTTAGTCGTTTTACCAATATTTCCACCTGACGTTGAGTGGTAGCAGTTTTTTTAAGCCCCAGATAAATAAAGAATAAAAATAGCTTGTGGTAATTTTTCTAAGTCCTTGTATCAATATTTCCACCAGACGTTGAGCGGTACTCTGTTTATTGAGCTCCAGTTATATAAAAAAACTATTTTGTTCAAGTATTTCTCAGTCCTTTTATCAATATTTCCCGTTGAGTGGTAGCAGTTTTTTGAGCTACAAATAAATAATTTTTTTTTCTATATTTCTTAGTCGTTTTATCAATATTTCCACCTGACCTTGAGCGGTAGTCGGTTTTTTGAGATCCAGATAAATAAAGAAAAAAATTGGTTGTCTGTAAAGCCGGTTTACTGACGATAGTTGAACGTGACAACGTCATAAGAAAACTCTCTCGACTCGGACTCCCTTACCCGGGCTCGGGCTCGGGCTCGACGGAACGACGGAACGACGGTAACGACGCATGAGTCATGTTTTTTCGTTCGTGCAGCCGGCTCCATCGATTTATAAGACGTTATCACGTCAAAAAAATATTTTGCTGAAATTTTTCCAAGTCTTTTTATCAATATTTCCACCAGACGTTGAGCAGTACTCTGTTTATTGAGCTCCAGTTATGTAAAGAAAAAACTATTTTGTTCAATACTTGAACTAGAGAAATACTTTCTCAGTCCTTTTATCAATATTTCCAGCGGACGTTGAGTGGTAGCAGTGTTTTGAGCTACAAATAAATAAAGTTTTTTTTTATATTTCTTAGTCGTTTTATCAATATTTCTACCTGACGTTGAGCAGAAGTCTATTTCTTGAGCTCCAGAAAAATAAAACATAGAAATGTTTTGTTAAAATTTTTACTAGTCTTTTCTTCAATATTTCCACCTGACGTTGAGCGGTAGCAGTTTTTTGAGCGCCAGATAAATAAAGAAAAAAAATAGTTTGTTGTAATTTTTCTCAGACCTTTTATCAATATTTCCAACTGATGATGTGTGGTAGCTCCACATAAATTAACAAAAAAAATATGTATTTTGTTGAAATTAATGGTTCATAAGTTTGTTTTAGTCGAAATGATGGCTATGTTTTTTTTTCGAAATTTCGGCATACTTTTTGACCTAATGCTGCACCTTGATTTCATTAACCCAACCTACAACCTACCTAGGTACTTAGTACTTCCCATCTTCACTTACTACCCTTCCTAAACTAACATAATCAAATATCTAAGCATTATGTTTTATGCCAGTGTAGGTATTTATCTAGTCCGAAGTCCGAGCGATTCACACACACAACCGAAGTGTCCCGTGTGCTTCAAGCGTTCCCTCCCCCTGCACCCCGCCACCCGCGCCGTGCGTGCGCGATAGCATTATTAGCCGTTCGAAAATGCCATGAATTTGATCGTGTTCCGTAATACCAAAAATGATGACTGAAAACTTTTTGTATTCTTCACATAGTATTGTTATTCTGTAACTAGACAATTTAGACTAGGTTCCTTAACAAAAAACACGTAAGATATTGTTGTTTTTAGTACGAAACCAATAGGTAGAAAACTTGATAAGTTTAGCATAAAAATGTGCAAAATGCGATTGGTGTTTATTTCATTTTAGGTAAGTAATTTGAAATAAAAACTGTTGAGGAACCTAGATAAATACTATACAAATACAATTATTACAATAATATAGTGTAAATCTGTCTAAATTATAAATCATTTTGGTATTCCGTTTGTATGAAAATTTTCCCTTCGTAGGCCCCTTAAATCTAGAAATTAAGATAAACTTATAATATTACACATGAAAACAAGGCCATAGAACCAAAAATATAAACATTCAGAAGTTACTTACAAATATAAAAAATAAGGGCAAAGCCTATAAAACAAAAATAAAAACATACTTAACTCTTATTTTAACGAGAGAATTCTAAATAATTTACTTATATTATATAAAAATCATTACTTGAGTACCTAACACGTTAAGTTACTAGATAGCTATTTATGACTTCTGACTAGAGAGTGGCTGAATCGGTGTAACAGGTGTCACTACTTGACGATATTTACCACGGTAGCAAGGAACTAGGTTCCTCACAGACCACAGTAACCTAGACATGCCTTTTCCAGCGTTCGTCATCTATCATAAAAAATATCGCAATCTGCGTTCCTTGTGACTAGAGCATTTAGGTGTCGCTGTGCGCGGCAGACTGCGGATTGCTGGCGCGCGACTGTACGCGCGTTTCTTGGAGCCAGCAGTGGTACTCGACCCGGGCGGAATCTAGTGCAGTGATCTGGCACGCATAGTCTGCTCACTTCATGAAGTAGGTCAGGACAGTTGACGATCCCACGCAAAATGCGACAGATAGTAATCATTTGCTCATACAGCCTCCTAGTTTCAAGAGAATGGAATCCCAGTGTACCCTGAAGATATTTGGTTGGGTACATAAACGGATAGTAGCCGTACACTCTTTTGTAGATAAAGCGCAGAAATCTCTTCTGCACTTTTTCCAACATCAGAGTATACGTCACCTCGTGGGGATTCCAGACACAGGCGCTTGATTCCAATTTCTACCTGACTAAAGACGTGTACCTACAGCAGTTTAATCGCACTAATATTGGTAAATTCTTTGCAATTACGGGTAACAAAGCCTAGTTTTTTAAAAGTATCTACTGCAAGTTTCCTTATATGGTTATGGAAGGTTAGCTGTGAATCAAAGATGATGCCCAAGTCTTAAACGACTTGTGGTCTTAAAAATACAGGGTTATTCATAATTAGCTGCAAATACTCAGGAATTAGGTTCAACAAATAAAATAAAAAATATTTATGAAATTATTTTTTTAAAGTTTTGATTTAAGTTTTTGTATCAAAATTTTATTTTCATTAATTTTTTTACGGCTATTGCATAATGATTGCCACGGAGAACAGGACGATGACCCACCCAGGCGGTGACTGAACGTGAGAGTGTCGCTCACGGCGCGCGGGCGCGGATCAAAGGTCAAAATAGGTCAGGCGCCAATGATTCCAAAGGATGTTCTTTATCGATTTTCTCGGGATTTTCATAACAAAACTTAAAAAAAGTCATTTCATAAATATTTTTTATTTTATTTGTTGAACCTAATTCCTGAGTATTTGCAGCTAATTATGAATAACCCTGTATACCTCCATCTATATTGTATTGCATAATAATTGGATGTTCTGATCTGCTAAAGTCATAACTTGGCATTTTGAAATATTTAAGTTAAGACTATTATGTGTACTCCATGACTGAATTGCTTCTAAATCTTTCTGAAGGGCGCTGCCATCGTCCACAGATTTAATTTGATGGTATATCTTTAGGTCGTCTGCATAGAGCAGGCACCTTGCGTGTGTAAGTGTCTTAGCAAGATCATCAACCATTAGTGTAAACAATAACGGACCCAAAGATGATCCTTGGCTAATGCCAGATCTGGTGTGATAGGGCTTGGAATCATAACAGCCAAGCCGAACGAACTGTCTTCGATCACGCAGATAGTCAGCAAAAAACCTCAGCAGACTTGGGGCGAAACCAAACGAGCTTAATTTGTTTAAAAGGACATCGTTGTCTACTTGGTCGAATGCTTTTTGAAAGTCAAGGTAGATTACATCAACTTGGGTGCTATAGTCCAGGTTGCACGAAATGTAGTCCACGAGTGTGAGTAGGTTTGTATTAACGGAGCGGCCTTTTCTAAACGCATGTTGGGCATCGTGCAGGAATGGTTCTACCTGTCTATACAATTTTGCTTGTAAAATACTCTCAAACAGTTTTGCTAGGGATGAGAGGATGGCGATTGGTCTGTAGTTATTTACTAATGTCTTATTGTTGTAATATTGGACCATGTACACCATTCAACGTATCTGAAGTCTATGGATAGTTAACAGATTTCATGAGTAAATCTTTTCAGTATCTGTGCAATCATGTCTCCGTGACATTGACAGCTTCCAACTTTCTGCTGTTCACGCATAGACAAAATACTATCTCTTGTTCGATTTGCCTCTCACAATGTAACATGTTCTATTTAGCTGCCTTTTCTGTATTATCCCAATTTATCCTTGTAATCATAAAGTGTACCTTGTTTAACTTGCTTCAGTGGACAATAATAATTATTGTACTGTCTGATATCCTCGTTTAATTTCCTGCCTGCCTTGCACACCTAACCTCACATCCACTGTGCAGTTATTAGGCCTCCGCATAGCCTAGCGATCTGCTCTACACTTATCTCCTGATTTAAAAATTGGAATTACACGCGATTCTTTCCATACTTTGGGATAAGTACACGTTTTGAGAGCAAGGTTGAAAATATGAGATAATGGTGATGTGAATTGAGTTTTGAAGGCTTTCACTATGTACGGTGGGATGTTGTCAGGACCTATGGAACTTTTTGGTTTTAGTTTTTGTACAAAATGTTCTATTTCTGCTTCAGTAAAATTTAAAACGCTTACTGAGGAGTGTTCGTTAATGTTTAGTTTTATATGGTCAGGGTTGAGAATGGGGGACTGAGATAGAAATACGCTACTATTCATACTGGTACTGTACGAACAATTTATAATTATTAATACGGGTACTGCGGGGGGAGGGGGGGGCACCATTCTTGAAATTAAGAAGGTATAAAAAAAAAAACCTAACAACCTACTGTTACTTTTGTGACTTAAGTCGGAGTGCCCCGCCCGAGTTTGAATCTGGATTTTTAAAACACTTTACAGTCGCTTAAAAGGCGTAGTAAAGTTAAAATTTGGGTTGGCTTTAGTATTGTTAGGGAGGAGGAGGGACGGGGGAGGGGTCCTCTTTGCACTGACATGCACCATTCTTGAAATTAAGTAGGTATAAAAAAAAAAAAACCGAACAAGTAACAGTAGGTTACTTTTGTGACTTAAGTCGGGGTGCCCCGAGTTTGAATAATTTCCGTATGAATATACTCATTATAAAATTTAATAAATGTACGAATAAATATAATTTATTCATCCAGCACCCGTACAAATAGTCACTTCCTTTTTTTTAAACCATTGACCATTTTATACCATGACAAAATATCAGTTCTATTCATTCCAACTGTTAACACTTGCCCCATTCCAATTACTATAAAGCTATGTCCACACTGTACCTTTTTTGTTCATTAAGGGCATGCGTCATAGCGCAGTCAACAGCGCACGTGAAGCAGCCTCTACACATTTGCCCATGCTGGGCCAGGCTCCGCCAATGCACAATTGTAGACCACGATCACTTGGTGTTCACACACTGGCGCATGGCTCATTGCTGCCTGGCAAACCAATTGCGACGGACGTCGAAGTAATTACGGCTGCGGCTATTTACTTTGAACGATCAGATTTGATTCAAACTTTGCACACCTGTCAAAGGTCGATGACAATGCAATAATATGAAAAAAAAAATATATGAAAAAAAAATATATATTTTGATTGTTGTAAATATTTTATCAATAGTTTATTATATCTGAAGTTATTATAAAAGCACCCTACGCTTTTTTGTACAATAATATAAATTTTTCAATTGATTATTACAGTTTTATTTTTAACTTTTAAGTTCAATTAGTTATAAAAGCGTTTTTTTTTAGTTTTTAAACTATAATTTATTGTATACTGTTTACAAGTATTACAGAACGCAACACAAAAGTGTTCTATCCCGGTCAGCGGCCGGTGACGTGACGAACTGAACATTGGCCGATTGTGTAAACACCACAGGCCAGGCTACGCCACGATTCCTTTGAAGTGTGCCCAAAAAACCGACAACTCCCCGATTGCGCGCCATGCTTGCCGCCAACATACACCAATACCCGCCAATGTCCGCCAACATACACCAATACCCCCTGTACACATTGGCGTTGGCCTGTAGTGGGCCAGCATGGACAAATGTGTAGAGGCTGCTTGAGGCATGCCCATAACGCATGCGCGATGACAGTTGAAAGCAACGCGCGCGCTGTGGTTCACGCTATCCGACAACGGGTGGATTTCTGTGCCTTATAGCGTTCAACAACAAGATGGTGGACAAAGAAAAGGATTTAACGTTGAAGTTTATTGAAGATTACAGAAACTTGACACAAATAAAGTGAAAAAGAACGATGGTTTGCAAGTTCAGCAATTTCTAATGACCAAGTAAGCTGCACATATTCCAACAAGTAAAATATTCTCGTCGCACATGTTTTCAAAAGATTAACAGAACTACGACTGAACTGGTGATGCGTTCAATTAAGGCATTCAATTATTGAATGCGCTAAGCGAAAGTTGAATAGAAAGATGGAGACGAAAGTTGAAGAAGAAAAGGCACAGGGGGCCAATTCTAGACTTTTAGAGATTAACGCTCGAAATAGAGATTTGAAATGTCGCGAAAGCAGTGTCATATCACCAAATTTGTAGAAGATAATATCGAACCGCGCTAAAATGCGTATTCTAGCCACCGTTAGACTTTTACGTTCGACTTTTACTATAGAGATGTCAGAAAGAAGGTTCATTCTTAGAACTTCCACAGACTATCCCGTTGTTGTTCATGTTTATCTACGTTCCGTTTCTATCGATAGAATAGTTCGATAGCACTAACTTTATTATTGTCTTCAAATAAACATATTTCCTATTAAACGGCGTTTATAATGCGTTCTTGTTGTTGTTTATAATAGATTCATTTTCATTAGATAGTAATCAATGGACTTTTCGCACGAAATGTTAGTTACAATAATTAATTCCGGAAACACACGGAACGATATGTACCATAAAACTGTAAACTTTGTTGTTTGTAATCTATGGTCAGTTGTCTATGAAGTGTTGTAGATATGTCATTGTCAGGATCATTACACTCAAGAGAAGGACTCCGATGACTTGAATTTTTAATTCAAAGGTTATCAACTAGATGGCCATTCAATGCAAAAAGAATCGGCGCTCTTATATTTACGCAATATTCACCACGGCATGTTTATCAAAACTTTTTTTTTATTTTAATTTGAGCTTTCTGGGTTAAAGTTTTCTGTAATATTCCACTATCTTTCTTCATCTTCTTTCTTTATTCTTAATCTGTAAGCTTATTTAAGTTAAATCTTACTGCATTCATATAACATCGATTTTTAATTAAAGCTTTCATCATTTTTTAATAATAAGTTGATGATACACACTAGCAAACATTTAGCAAACATTTTTGGAAGTCAAATCTTCTCCTGCCTTGGCTTTTACCGAATGCAACTAGAATGTAAAAAAAAAGCGGTGTTTCTCACGACATGGAATAAAGGATAGTTAGTATGGGATAAGGTTCGGGATAGGGGGATGATGATGTTAGATTTCGTGAATCTAAGATATTTCCGAATTACAGATACGCTAGTAGGGAAATGGTAAATACTCCTCAGATGATAATAATAAGACAGATGATTAATTACCGATGCTGTTGCAGCCATCGCATTTCTGTCTTATTTAATATTCCGGTGGATTTTATTTCGTAAATATTAGCTCGTATCTCGAAATAGCCTAGCAAGAATTAAAGAACAGTAGCAAGCAGAAGCAAGCATGACATTGACCTCTTGATATTTGACAGTTTGAGATGTCAGTTTTGACAGTTTAAATATAAGATTTACGCACACAAATGTAGATATACATACGTATACGCACACATACACCATAGAAATCTGCTTCTTCTTTTTTCGTGAAAATAAGATCGGCCAAAAAGAATATTTCTCTCGAAGCTTGAACCCCGGATACAAGTATAGACGTTGACTGTCTTATTGACTGCTCTTCTAACTGCGCCATTGAATAATTACTAAGTACGAGCTAAATTCAATCACTCCTCACTTATTGTAGGTTTATGAGAAAGTATTATTAATTGTGATTCTCTAGTATCTTGCTTCTTAATTGAAGTAAATAATACTTGTACACTTAATTTACATGCATTAATTATTATTAATACAAGCTGTCCACAGTTCGTCCGGCGGAGGGCATTGGTATGCCATATCACAGGGTAATCCTAGTTTGGGTACCAATGTTATCCCACCAGGAAATATACATAATAAGCTGTAACCTAACTGTATAATAATGTTACTGTAATGTTTGTTAATATCTAATAAATTTCATTTCATTTCATTATTCGCGTTCTCGCTCCCAACTTGTATCCCCTACAAACAAGTAAACATCATTAACTTTTTATCAAAAAGTAAGACTAGGTGGTATGGTCTTGGTACTCTAGCCTGCTCCAAGGACCGAAAGAAAAAAAAAGCCCAAAGTCACCCAAAGTATATTAGAGATGTCAATGTCGACTACTACTCACCACTCGACACATATCTAACGGCCTTCGCTCGATAAATGTCTAGAGTGATATTGTTGGAATACGATATCTATTGAAAATGTCATGTCTATTTAAATTTGACAGTTCTTGTGATATATATCTACCGTGACAAAAAAGTCACTGGTCTAGAATTGCCCCCCAGTGTGGACATAGCATAAAGCGTTTTTCAAAAGCTATAAGCAACTCATCTCATATCATCCGTTAATGTCAAACAGTGACATTACCCAAAATAACACTAGAACAACTTTTTCTTCTTAATGAATGGCATCTGTCCATTTCGATAAATTTTGCCAGTGTCGAGTAGTAAGGATTTACAGATAAAACACCTTTTCGACAAGTCGGCCCTACCCTAATTGACGTTGAAAACAAAAGATGGCCGTTTTAACAGGCACAGAAATGAGGTTCTGCTTTCCAGTGTTCCTGTTCAGTGTTCTTGTTTTTTGTTTAGTAGGTAAGAAGTAGTAGTAATATTCAGTTATGTGTCTATTGCACGAGTAAAACCACGCGCCAAAGTGACCCATGATAAAACCATGTTTTTCACCCCTGAGTTGTCACTGTGACAGTGACAAATAATGACATTTTTTGTTGACAAAAAATAACCTACGTTTCTGAACCAGGCTAGTGTGCATCATCATCGTTTTATTATAAAATGGGGAAATTTAAGTAAATTTAAAAATTGATGTTAAATTAATGCAGTGAGTTAATAAAAAAAAGATAGCCGAATATTATAAAAAACTTTAGCCCAGAAAGTTAATATGCCAACTTAAAAAAAAAATTCTAAACATTTCGTGGGTATACGGGCGCCGCGGAGCCGCCGTGAAAAAAGCAGAAAAGACATTTCGTTTCGTGGTTTTAAAGGGCACCGCAAACGCAAATAAATAGCTTCAATTATGTTAAATGTTTTATAAACCGTAGATCATCAAAGGTCTAAACTATGATTTGTTATCAGTGAATGATTAAAGGGGCTCTATATTCAAGTAAAAGTTGTTCGATACAGGAAAATACGAAGGAAAGGAATTGTCATCGTTTCTCTGCCGAGCAGTAGTATAGTAGGTGCATGCATGTGCAATGTGTGATGTTGGATGAGCAGAAGAGTAACTGGTATTTCCGTCTGACTGGCATCCAGTCCTAAATTAATGAGTGAGCGATGGCAGCAGGTGGAACAGTTTGTCAGTATAGCCCAATGGACACCTCCCAAGAGGTAAATACCAACATAAATATTTTTATTTCTGCTTGCTCTGTGTTTCCTATATGCCATTAGTAAGCTCATAAAGTAACTAGTTTGACCATTCAAAACAAACATTGATTGAGCGAGCCATCGAGTTACTTTAGAGAACCTATTCTGAACAAAAGTCTTTTGCATTTTTAAAAGTTATAACTTAGGTTTTATACAGCGCTTTACATAGTTAGATCGTCTAACCGAGCCAAATATTATACTATAATTAAATAGCACATTAGAAGCATTAGATTGCTTCTAATGTGCTTTCTCTTTACTCAAGTTTATACTGAGGAAAGCGCGTGTTGTCACATCGAGTGAGCTTCGTCTGAGTGAGAGTTACATGCCAGTTAGAGTCACCTTTTTTATTATAATTCCTAGCGCCATCTGCTCTCTGCAACTCACGAAGTGACAGAGAATGCCATCTATTAGACTACTATGTTAGTACTCGAGTAATGATTTATGGATGCTTCCATCTAATTGAGTATTTTAATATCATATAAATAAAACACAATTTATCAAAAAAAAATACAATGGTAAATATGGTAATGGTACCAACTGCTAGTGTACTTAAGCTAACAAGAATAAAACATGATGTATATAATGAGTTAACTATTGTCAGAATGCAGAGTTCCATTGCGGAGAGGGTGCTGCCCTGCACGAGCGACTTGTGGCCTACGTGCATGCCCTCCATCACGTGAGTATACACATATCCATCCACCCTGTGCCGCTTACACTGTGCTTCTGTCGAGCGGGGCCGTAACCTTATCCCGTGTGAGGCAGGGCGCGCGGCGCGGCGTGTGGGGGGAGCACTCGTACGCGCGCGGGGCCGGGGAGCCCCCGCCCCCTGCCGCCGGGGGGCCCCGCCGCGCCTGGACGCTGCTGGAGCCGCGCCGCCAGGATGCCGGCGGGGGGCCCCTCGACGTGGACGGGCCCGCGGACGTGATGCCCCCGCTGCCCGGCGACCCGCCCCCCGTGGTGCCGGACGCTGCAGACGAGGAGGCCGCCGACGCGGAGGATTGGGAGGCGCGCGTGCTGGCGCTGGCGCCGAGCGACACGCACGCGCGGCTCGCGCGCTCCGTGTGCGCGGCGCTGCGCCGCATGCAGCTGGAGCGGCTCGTGTCGGGCGGCGGCGGCGGCGGCGCGGGCGCGGGGGACGAGGCGCGCGCGCTCGCCGCCAGCATGCGGCGCGCGCTGGCGCCGCTGTGGGCCGCGCGGGGGGCGGGGGGCGGCGCGCCCGCCTGGCTGCAGGCCGCGCTCACGGCGTGCATGCCGTGCGGCCCGCGCCGCCTGTACGCGGAGGCGCTGGACGCGCTGCGGGACGCGGTGCCGCGGCTGGCGGAGCGGCTGACGGGCGCGTGGGGCGGGGGAGGGGGAGGAGGCGGGGGCGCGCCGCCCCGCGCGTGGGGGCCTGCGCTGGGGCCGGACGCGGGCCCGTGGCTGGTGTGGGTGAGCAGCGGGCGCGCGGCCCTGGACGCGCGCTGGGAGCGGCGGCTGGGCGCGCTGATGCACACGCGGGTGCTGCGCGCGCCTCCCGGGGGGGCGGAGGGCGCGCTCGCCCCTGAGGCGTGGTGCGCGGGGGCAGCGGGGGCGGTGCGCGCGCAGCTCACGGACGCGCTGGCGGAGGCCGGGTGAGTGTTTGTCTGTAAGTCTCGAGTGAAGTTTTTGGAAGGTGTAATCTCAGATTTCAACATCATTTATCGATAGCCTCCCTATAAAATAAAACTCGGATTGGGTATGCAGAAACGATGGGTCGAGATTGTGAAAAACAATGTTTTTCAGCTAGCTTCGTATAGAAAGTTTTGTATTTGTTCATCAGTTCTCTCTAACTTAGTTGTCTTCTTCTAATGGGGTCAAGTTAACTTGTTCTGATGAACCAGGGTGGTGAAACATTTCTAAGTTCGTTCATTTGCAGCTTATCACGATGTTTTTTTTTATAGTTAGCGAGTAATGGCATGAGGTGTATACATTTTTGGAAAGAAACTTAGAAAAAAAAATTACTTAATAAAACTTAACTTAAAAAATTTAGATCCACAATTGGATTTGAATCGATGACGTTTGAATCGGAAGGCGGGACCGCGACCATTATTGAACCACGGCGAGGTCGCACATGCGGAGACTAACTCGACGGCGCGTCCTGTCGACAGGGAGCGGCCCATAATCCTGGGGGGCGTGGGGTGCGGTGCGGCGCTGTGCGTGGTGCTGGCGCGCGGCGCGGGGGGCGCGGGGCGCGCGGCGGGCGGCGTGCGCGGCGCCGTGCTGGTGGCGCCCCCGCTGCGCACGGCGGAGCGCGCCCGCAGCGGCTCCCCGCGGGACGACGCGCTGCGGGCCGTGCGCCTGCCGCTGCTGCTGGTGGTGGGCGAGCGCGCCGCCTGCGCCCCGCACCACCAGGCCAACCTGCTCGCAGGTACGTGTGCGCGCGCGAGGAGAGGCGCGCGGCGCGAGGCCAGTAGTACAGCACGGGCGGGTGTGTGTGTGTTGCAGAGTGCGGGGGCGGAGGGGGCGCGCGGCGGCTGGTGTGCGTGCGCGGCGCGGACGCGGCCCTGCGCCTGCCGCGCCGCACGCGCCGCCGCCTGCGCCTGCCGCAGCACGCGCTCGACGCCGCGCTCACGGTGAGAACACTTTATTTTTATTATTTATTTTAATACTGATGTCCTTGTACGACTACTGCCGCCGGCCGCCCCGGGCGCGCATCCTCATAATAGAGCGAACCTCTCTTGCAGGAGGAGTGCGTCCGCTGGGCGCTGGACACGGCGGAGGGCGAGGAGGCGGCGCCCCCCTCCCCCTCCCCCGCGCCCCCCTCGCCCCCGCCGCCGCGCCGGCACCCGCTGCCCACCATAGTGCACCGGATCGGTAAGGAGTGGTTACTGTACCTACGTGACGTGCACTAGTGCCGAGACCCGCGGCTGGCTCCGTGGCCTAGTCCGTGGCCTGGTCGCGTGGAACTGGCACCTAGACTCACCTAGCTTTAAGACGTTTCAAAGTGATTCTTGCATCGTACTGAATAAAAAAATTTTGAGTTTGAGTTTGAGTCTAATGCTGTAGGTCTAGGGCACGACGCCGCGCGCCGCTGAAACACAACGCGGGTATTATTGCTTTGAGAAAACAGACATCCTAGTGGTTCACCCCGAAAGGAAACCTTGTCTCGTGATGTCAGTTTCTGTAATTGCTTTGCCTATAAATATTATTTGATAAATTAATAGATAAATAAGGTATAATTTTAAATAAAAAAATAACTAACTCAAACTCAAACTCAATAATTTTTTTATTCATTACGATGCAAGAATCACTTTGAAACGTCTTATAGCTAGGTGAGTCTAGGTGCCAGTTCCACGCGACCAAGCGTAGAAGAACAGGCAACAAACTACGTCTCGGTTCCTACTGTTTTTTCATATGATCCTTTTACAAATCAAAAATAGTCTAAAATAATAGCAGTGAAGTTCCAGTGTGGTGCCACTTCACTTAGTCAGACGTATGCAATGCAATAATACAAAAGCAAAAGTTTCAAAGACAGCACACGCTACGCTTCAAAGTTATACTATAGTATCTACACAGCTTATATAAAAATAAGATACGAAATAGTAGGTACAGACATTGCAAATCGACATGTTAGCTTCCTATGGGTAGAGTGACCGGGACATTGGGCCACGCAGTTTTATCATTCATATAGCTATCTAGAGTATCTGGCTTTAAACTTCCGAATAGGAAGCTTAGTTGCATTTTCCGGAAGTGTATTATAAAAGCGTACAGTTTTCCCCATAAAAGACCCATTTACCTTCTGCAGGCGAAATTTGGCAATATAAAGTTTATTTTTATTTCTAGTGTTAATATTATGTGAATCACAATTTTTCTGAAAGCTACAGATGTGTTTGTGAGTGTACAATAAGTTTTCATATATATATTGTGAAATTACTGTGAGGATATTAATTTCCTTAAATCGCTCCCTCAATGAGTCTCGAGATTTCATTTTATATATGGCACGTATGGCCCTTTTTTGTAAAACAAATATAGTTTGAATATCAGCTGCTTTCCCCCAGAGAAGGATACCGTAAGACATAACACTATGAAAGTAGCTGAAATAAACTAGCCTAGCTGTAGCTTCATCAGTAAGCCATCTTATAGTCCGAACTGCATATGCAGCCGAACTTAGTCTAGCTGCAAGTGCTTTGATTTGTGGCCCCCACTGCAATTTTTTGTCAATATTATGTCCTAAGAAAATAGTAGAATCTACAAGGTTAAGTGACTCTCCATTAAGTATAATATTAGTTGGCCGGAGAGTCACATTTGGTAAGATAAATTTAATACACTTGGTTTTCTTAGCATTCAGTAAAAGATTATTAACGTTAAACCAGTTAAGTATTTGCGACAGAGATGCGTTAACGTCATCGTAATTGTCTTCAATCTATCGACTTTAAAAATTAATGAGGTATCGTCAGCAAATAGTACTATTTCACATAGTTTTTTAACCAAAAAAGGGAGGTCATTTACGGACACTAGAAACAAGAAAGGACCTAATATCGAACCTTGTGGCACCCCCATGTCAATTATAGACCCAGAAGATCTCTCACCGCCCACATCAACTTTAAGGACTCTATCAGTCAAGTATGATTGTATTAGGTCAATAGAGCGATTTAGAATGCCGTAATGTTTAAGTTTAGATATTAATGTAGCATGATTTACACAGTCAAAAGCTTTGGAAAGATCGCAGAATACCCCAATCGCGTCTTGCGAGTTTTCCCAGGCATCATATATGTGCTTTAAGAGCAGAATACCGGCATCAGTCGTTGATCGACCTTTCGTAAATCCAAACTGGTGGCTATGAAGTATCCCATTTAGGTTAAAATGTGATAACAACTGAGTAAGAATAACTTTCTCAAAGATTTTACTTAGCGTGGGCAATACTGAGATAGGTCTATAGTTAGCAGGGTCACTTGCATTTCCAGATTTGAACAGGGGATTGAGCTTACTTGGTTTCATTAAATCAGGAAAAACACCCTCATCAACACACCTATTAAAAACTAAAAACTCTGATGTTATTTCCAGATTTGGATAGTCCGGACGAGGAGTACGCGCACCTCCCGACGAGCGCGCCCCCCTCGGCCCCCCACACGGGCCCCCTCACTGCGCAGTAACTATCGCTCCTACATACATACATTATTAGTATATTCAAGTGTTTCTGAACCGAATGATGTTGAGACTGACAAACTACAGATAGATGTTGTGTTCAGTCTAATGATAGTGTACGGGACATCAAGAATAGAAGTTGTTTAATTTGACACACGTTTATTTATTGTTGATGAGTCGCGGTTTGTTCAAAGACTGACCGCACCCGCTCGGTTTCCACGCATTTGCATGAAAATGTAGTGTCAGCAAAACTGTACGGAATGTGGACCGTACAGATAGCTTGTATGAGTGGACTGACCTTTCAGCTCAATCGGTAGGAGCTATGCCTTATGCCATGTGCATGTGTATGTAAGTTACGGGCTCGAGCCCCACACAGAACAAACATTTGTGTAATGGACATTCCAAATGTTTGTTCCGTTCCGTGTAATATAAGTCAAAAACCGTGTTTGTGCTTAATTTGGGGCTGGATGGCTTAGTGACTAATGTCTGCCTAACTATAATCCTTACTAATATTATAAATGCGAAAACCGTCGAACGATTTCAATGAAAGGACAATGCTCAAAAAAAACCCAGGCCCGGCGCGAACGGAACATATCTCATATTTTTATAAACAAATAGTAATTTAATACTAAATAAGAAACATAGTCAAAATTCGTTTCTAAACGTAAGATTTTACTAATTCTTCTATAAAATAATTCTTATTTTTTTCTAATTATTCTTTCTTCTTTTCATTTTATAGATATTTCCTATAGAATAGAACAGGCATTTACTTATTTTTTTTTTATTAATTACAGTCTTTAAATGCTATGTACCTACAATATTCCACCTGTAAACAGGTGTGCAAATCTTATTTTTTATAATGTATCGTCATGGAATTGAATTATTAATAATAAATAAATAAACCATATACTTTTTACAATCGAAAAGTTCTTTAGTGGAATAAAAACAAGGCGATAATATAAAAGCCATTTTGTCCCATCCTAGCACCCAGATCGATTAATTGTTCAAATCGCATCAAGCGACTCACACCGTAACCGTAGTTACGGTATAAGTCGTTGCAGTAGTAATAACTGTAATAAGACATGAAATAGAGCTACGAATAAAAAGATAACACAGAAAAACGACCGCGGAATACCTTGTTCGTGGAACCAACTAAACTAAAAAAACTTAACTAGGAAATGGATTTTGACAACGCCACATACTTAATATGTTGTCACATACATAAATACGAAAAATCTGAGTTACATTTCTTTAGCGCCGGGCTTGGGTTTTTTTCCTATACATTGTGAGCATTGTCCTTTGGTACACGTTAGTCTAGCTCTAGACCCCCTGAGCCTGAGGAAGGACAATAGGCTACTTTTTAACGCAATAAAAGGGTTCAAAGGGGTGATGAAAAGTGGGTGGGGTTATATGCATAAGTGTGCTTCCCGGAACAAGCAGACACGTGTGGGTAGACATCTGTGCCACTCGCATAAGAATACTGATTTTGCAGCCTCAATCCTGCGTGAAGGCACTATTCTCCGCGGACAAAGTCGCGGGCACAGCTAGTACATAATAAGTATACCAAAGGATGTACCTGGATATAATCACGATGTAATAGAATTGTATAATTTTTCAGAAATGCCAGATCGATCGAAATAGTCGGTAAGTCATTAAATATCATTGATACGAGTATACAAACTATCCTTGTCACTCACACACACCATACACACATCCATCTCAACATTCGCATTTTTACAAGACGTCAGCCGGTCTACTCTTGAACGCGATTCCGATCCCAATCTTAAAAACCATAGGATTTTTGACAAAATTCCGTCAAAACTTAAAATTGTGATCGGAATCGCGTTCAAGAGTAGACCGGCAGGTCTTGTGATCGTCTTGTATACTTTTACCTCAAGTTTTGAGGGGGGTTATTCGTGGATCGGTATATACGGAAACATCATATCGAACACGTGAGCTGCTTTAACGTCCGTTTAATGCGATCAAATAGAACGAATGCATTCCCAATGCAAGCCTGTATTCACTCGTCAGTGCTGCCGCCGCCTCGCGTCGGGTGCTAACGCAACGCTTTAAAATGAATAGTGTCATGTGGTGTGGTGTCGTGCTAAAGGGTGCTATTGTTGCGCCAGAAGGTCGCGTGGTGTCGCGCGCGCCCCCGGCCCCCGCGCCGCGCCCCCCGCGCGCCCCCCCGCGCGCCTCCTCGCGCGCCCCTTCGCCCGTCGACATCATGCAGATGCCGATAGTGTTCGCGGACGAGCCCCCCGCCCCCGCCCCCGCCGCAGGTACGTACGCTCGCCGTCTACACCCCATTCATTCACTATTCACTATAAATTATATGTGATTTCTCTGTTGGATGCCCTAAATAAATAAAATAAAAATAATATAAAATAAATCCTATCATGCATGACGCAGCAAGTTCTCAAGTTTCTTACATCCGAAAAATAGCATTCTTTTTGGTAGGAAAACTGTCACCTACTACTACTTGTACTATTTAAGTAAGATGTACCTATGTAATGCGTTGTATTGTATGTGTAGATTCGAGCTCGAGCGGCAGCCCCGTCACCGTGACCAGCGGGAAGGCGAGGGTGAGTGCGCACCAACTATGTATAATATCCGAGTAGCTTTCTCTAATCTGTTGGTTGATCTGCAAGCAAATGTAAACGGTCATTCATTGTTCATTGCCTATTGTGCATCCAAATTCAGTGGATGTGTGTGCCATCGTATCGGCATACAATGTAACGATGTGAGGAATCATCCAGCAGAGGTCGCTACTAGCGGACATGCGTTCAGTAGTAGCTGTGCGTATGACTCTATTGAAGGAGCTTTGTTTCCGTTCCCTGAAGGGCAGCGCGCACGGCGGCGGCGGCGGCGGCGGGACGGTGGCGCTGACGCCGTCCGTCAGCATGACGCGCGTCATCGTGGCCAAGCGCGGCGGCAGCGGGGGCGCGTGGCAGGCGGCGTCCCCCGCCCCCTCCCCCGCCACCGCGCGCGGCGCCCCCGTGCGCGTGCGGGGGGGCGCGCGCCGCCTGCTCGTGCGCCGCGGCATGCGCGTGCTGGCGCCCCCCGCACGACCCCCACGACCCCCACGCCCCCATGACGCGAGCTACGACTGAAAAAAGCATCAGGTGGAATGTGACGTCAGCACTTGAATAATGAGCACGAGTTCAGTAGCCTACGGGAAACAGTGTTTAATTCATTGACTGGTATAAAGTGTTACAATATTATTGTTACCTTGTGTTTTGTTATTGTCTAAGCTACTTATTGTAAAGTGCGAATAATTTAGAATAGAATACAGGAACCATAGAAAATATAGAATTAAAAACATGTTAATTGATTGTTGTCTTTTATTTGTTATACAATATATCATAATCCGCAACTAGGACTTTTTTTTAATCATCATAATCAATTAGTAATAAGTAGATTTGTAATATATTTGTTAGAAATAAACGGAGTGTTCCAACATGATTGTAGTCGTGTGTCTGCACATCCTCTACCGCGCTCCCTGGCACCGGCACCTGGCACTGGCACCTGGCGACCGTGCTAGGATACATAAACTACGTATCTAAGAAAGATGTCATGCCAAGTGTACGAATACAACCATTTCCAAAATTAAATTGCAGATTATCTGCCATGTAGGTATGTAGGTACTGCCTACATTGATAATCTGGGTATCATTTGAGTAAGTCAGTTTAAATATTAACCTTTACTAACGACCGTTCCCAATATCCAATCTATCTCTTGTTTTGAGCTACTGCAATGAAGATAGAATGAATGTTGGGTACTAATACTCAACTTCAATACAACTATCTGTAGGCTTACCATGAGCTCTGTCTGGCTCTATCTCTGGCTCTGGTTTTGAATCTGTTTGAGTGCTCACCAGTGCATTATACTGTGCGTGTGACGTTTTGACGTAGGAGGTTTATTTAAGTCAACACTCATTCAGACTTAAAACCAAAACCAGAGACAGAGCTCATGGTAGGCCTACTGTTGGAACAAGCAAATGGCCCACCTGACATTGACTGGCTGTAGGTACTATCCCGATCATGGCCACTAGGGTGTGTCTACGAATAGAAGGCATAGAGTAAAGCAAACATTTGTTCTATCACAAGCATCAAATCTTCGTATCGCATCATGCAAGGGAAGAAGAAGAGCTGAATGATTACGGACCGACGACAACCCACTTCTCTTGTAATGTTCTACGAGCATCCGCTAGCGTGTAGGTAGGTGTTGCACCAACACCAACAAACGTAGGAAGCCGAGACGCGACGAGCGACATTCTGCGGCGTGCGGCGTGCGGCGCGCGGCACCTCCCGTCTATTGAGGTATGGTGCCTCACAAAGCCCAACAGCCAGCGTGGGCGTCTCCATCTCTAGAACATCTCAATCCTCCAGCACAGCAGTGCTGTTGCCTCCAGTGGACAACATGGACATCCTCGAACCGGCTGCGAACCACGACAACACATTCCAGAGCAATGTACCGCGGAAAGACGGTCCTCTCTACCCGGCCATCTGCAATACTGTACACAACACATGACGACCTGAACCAGCCATTTTAAATCATTTAGCCACTGACTAGTAAGAAGATTGGCTTAACAACCATCAATGTCATGTAGGTACCAACATAGCTATTGTAAACTAAAAGCTTAGATCGATCGGGCATTATGTATGTCGGGGCCTCTCAAAGGGATCTTGCTTGATATTTTCAGTAGGCGCATATTCCTATCAATTAGGTAGTAGTCGAGAGCGCGCTCGAGGGACGGCACCGATTGCCGAGATCCATTTGCACCGATCAAGGGACGGATGTGCCGCCGCGCCGCCGCCGCGCTGTGGGTCTCGTCCGTCGCGTGGCGCGTGGCGCGTGGTGTCGGGCAGCATTGGGACTGGGACAGGTTACCGCTATCGGTGTGAGTGGCGGTGCGGCGCATGCGTGTGGCGGTGCGCGCGCCGCGGGGGCGGGGCGGGCGGGACCCCGCGCCGCCAGTGCCAGTGGAGCGCCTCACGCCGCGCGCCTCGCCTCGCCAAGCGGTCTGCTGCGACGCGACTAGCATGCCCGCCTTGGGGTCCGTCCACGAGCGTGCACTACCGCGCGCGACCTACTAACGCAGAGTCCCTGCCTCCTCCACCGCCCCACGGTGAGCCCCCGCCAGCCGCTGCCGCCGCTGCACGGAACCAACGACAACTCCGTGGTGGCTACACGTTACGTTATTCTTTTGTTGGTTGCGAGTCCGCGGCCGCAGCCGGAGCGACGACGCTGCGCTGGTAGCGCGTGAAGGGCCGCGCTGGCGGCAGACGCGGCGGCGGCTACGACCACGACCGCGCTATACGCACGTAAACACTATCGATCAGGTCGACGACGCTGCATTTTGACAAAAACATCACAATTCGGCCCTCAAACTCAAACTCAAACTCAAAATTTTTTTATTCAGTCTATGCAAGAATCACTTTGAAACGTCTTAAAGCTAGGTGAGTCTAGGTGCCAGTTCCACGCGCCCTCGTTTTATGTAGATGTTATCGAATCGTCGAAAGATGTAGGTATCTATATATAAGCCGAAAGCAACTTATACCTGCAAGACATACCTAATACTGTACCGACCTACTTACTTCCTAGGTACCTACCTACTAGGAATGTAAAAGAAGTATAATATCCTGACCTGGAATAGTCTTTGTAAAACATTTGGAAATATAACATCTGCAAACACTACTCACAGTAGTTACAGTAAGCTAACTAGGACTTAAACCATCAGAATCCGATGCCACCTTTGTTGTTGATTAAACCCTACGTAGCGTGGGTACCTAGGTACCTGCTTTAGTCTAATTCTGAGGTGTGACCTACTCAAGTACCTCAATACTCAATATAATGTACATATTTATTGCATACACATGGTACTTACCACCACCTTGTTTAGAGGATTCGAATCGCATTCCAGGAGCATCCATTTTTAGGGTTCCGTAGCCAAATGGCAAAAACGGAACCCTTATAGATTCGTCATGTCTGTCTGTCTGTCTGTCTGTCTGTCCGTCCGTATGTCACAGCCATTTTTCTCCGAAACCGTAAGAGCTAGACTGATGAAACTTGGCGAGTAGATGTATTCTGTGAACCGCATTAAGATTTTTACACAAAAATAGAAAAAAAACTATAAATTTTCGGGGTCCCCATACTTGAGACTGAAACTCAAAAATTTTTTTTTCATCAAAGCCATACGTGTGGGGTATCTATGAATAGGTCTTCAAAAATGATGTTGAGGTTTCTAATATTGTTTTTTTCTAAACTGAATAGTTTGCGCGAGAGACACTTCCAAAGTGGAAAAAAGTTGGTCCCCCCCCTCTAACTTCTAAAATAAGTGACTGATAAAGCTAAAAAAAATATATGTTGTACATTACTATGGATAATTCCAACGATATTTGGTTTGAACGAGATCAAGTCAGTAGTTTTTTTTTTATACGTCATAAATCGTAAACCGCAATTTACCTTTCGACGAACTACTAGAACTTCTAGAACTCTATGTTATGTTATGTTAAAAAAGCAATTAGGTACACTTAAACGCGAGGAACACCGGACTTTAAGCTTAATATCGCAAGCCTCTAAAATCATATTGAAAATAATACAAAATCGGATAAGACTGAAAGTTGAAGATAACCTAAGCGATGACCAGTATGGCTTCAGGAGAAACAAAGGAACGAGAGAAGCAATCTTAGCCTTAAGACTGATAGTGGATAGAAGAATGGACGTAGGACTAAATACACACATAGCATTCATAGATCTTGAAAAGGCTTTCGATAAAGTAAACTGGAAAAAGATGACCAAGTTGTTGAGGGATACTGGACTGGATTTTAGAGACAGAAGAATAATATACCAGCTATACAAAAGTCAGGAAACAATCATAGAAGTAGGAAGTAGGAAATGAGCGAGGAAAAGCTAAGATTAGACAAGGGGTAAGACAAGGATGTTCACTCTCACCATTAATTTTCAACATTTTTATAGAAGCAGCCATAAGAATAATAAATGAAAAATCCACTGTAGGGGTAAAATTAAACGGGGAAATTGTAAGATTCGTAAGATTTGCTGATGATATAGCGGCAGTTGCAGAGACCCAAAGCGACCTGCAAAAACTTTTGAGCACAATGGATTCTGTCTTTAAAGATTGCTCACTCAAAATTAATACCAATAAAACCAAAATATTAATAACATCAAAGACAGAAGACGCCACAACCAACATCATAACATTAGACAACATAGGCATAGAGAGAGTCAACAGTTTTAGATACTTAGGGAGCCTCATAGCAGCAGACTCTAGATGCACACCACCACCAGACATCAAGTCCAGAATAGCGATTGCAAAACAGGCATTTAATAACAAAAGACAAATTTTTACATCCAGGATTTCCAAAACAATTAAGAAAAAATTTATCAAATCATACATCTGGAGCATAGCACTTTATGGGTGTGAAACGTGGACCATGACACAAAGAGATAGAGAATTTTTAGAAACATTTGAAATGTGGTGTTGGAGAAGAATGGAACGGATCAGCTGGATAGAAAAAGTAACGAACGTAGAAGTATTAAATAGAGTCGACGAGGAAAGAGCCCTAATAGGAGTTGTTGAGAACAGAAGAGGAAAGATGATTGGCCATCTTGTACGACATGACAGCTTTATCAGAAACATTATCGAAGGAAAGGTAGAAGGAAAGAGAGGAAGAGGAAGACCAAGGATAAGCTACATGAGCCAAATAAAAGCAAAGATCGCCGTAATGTCGTATAAGGAGGTCAAGGAGGTTGCCCTCAAAAGAAATATCTGGAGAAAAATGCATACATTACACCGACAAGAGCGTTGCTCTTAAATAAGAAGAAGAAGATGTTATATTACTTACTGCTACGGAACCCTTCATGGCCGACTCGCACTTGGCCGCTTTTTAAACATAGAACAATTACAACCGAATTAAGAACCTCCTCTTTTTAGGGTTCCGTAGCCAAATGGCAAAAACGGAACCCTTATAGATTCGTCATGTCTGTCTGGCTGTCTGTCCGTCCGTATGTCACAGCCATTTTTCTCCGAAACCGTAAGAGCTAGACTGATGAAACTTGGCGAGTAGATGTATTCTGTGAACCGCATTAAGTTTTTTACATAAAAATAAAAAAAAACTATAAATTTCGGGGGTCCCCACTCCCCATACTTGAAACTGAAACTCAAAAATTTTTTTTTCATCGAACCCATACGTGTGGGGTATCTATGAATAGGTCTTCAAAAATGATGTTGAGGTTTCTAATATCGTTTTTTTCTAAACTGAATAGTTTGCGCGAGAGACACTTCCAAAGTGGAAAAAAGTTGGTCCCCCCCCCCTCTAACTTCTAAAGTAAGAGAATGATAAAACTAAAAAAAATATATGTTGTACATTACTATGCAAACTTCCAACGATATTTGATTTGAACGAAATCTAGTCAGTAGTTTTTTTTTATACGTCATAAATCGTAAACCGCAATTTACCTTTCGACGAACTACAAGAACCTTATTATGTTACATCAAGTAACATAATATAAAGGTTTTTGTAGTTCGTCGTGCTACGGAACCCTTCATGGGCGAGTCCGACTCGCACTTGGCTGCTTTTTTTTTTATTTGAAGTCGGTTTGTGAAATAAAATAAATAACTTTCATGTTTACAACTTGCCTAAGAATTACCATATCTTATAATAATGAGAGCTCGTAATCTGTAAAGGTGAACAATAGTACAATATTGCAAAGGCAGCGAAATGGGCAATTGCCTGTCTCGTATCATTGAAGTCCTCGCCTGCGGCTCGGCCTTCAAACTCATACTCGACCTGCAATTGCCATTTCGGCCGAGGCGAATATAGTGCTTTTCATAAAAAAATGTAAGGAAATAAGAAAGGGTCTTTTACATAATAAGTTTATTTTTTATTAACCAAATAACAACGAACTCCGCCCGCCAATATTTTTTTTTTATTTTACAGTTTGTGCCAAAAGGTAAACGCATCTGTGGCTATACAGCCACGAGAACGCAATGTGTACGATAAAGGAAAGAGTTCGAAATTCAAACAGCACACCGTTTCATACAACATTGCCGGAGCGAGAACGCGCCGGCAAGTGATTTTGGTTTTTCAGTCTACGTAAATATGATACTTGTTCTATATTCAAAAGTAATGACAATATTTCCGCGCATGTTTAAGAAAAAATTATAATTACTTATGTCTATCCAATCCGAGTGATTCCCACTGTTATTCTATCTAAGTTTCTAGTCTTTTTTTTTCTACTTTTGTGTAAAAATCTTAATGCGGTTTACAGAATTCATCTACTCGCCAAGTTTAATCAGTCTAGCTCTTAGAGCCTGTCCAGATGGAGCGTTTTACGCGCGAGTGCCCTCGCGCGTTTCAATTTATATTGCGTCCAGATGCCGCGTTTTACGCGCGCTCCTACCAAATAGTTGCTCGCGTTTTACGCGCGATTGAGGAATCGCATGGCAGCGTCTGGACGGGATGTATAGCGCTCTAGTATCTGGAGAACGCGCGAATGTTTACGCGCGAGGACACTCGCGCGTGAAACGCCCCATCTGGACAGGCTCTTATAGTTTTGGATAAAAATGGCTATGACATACGGATGGACAGACAGACAGACAGACATGACGACTCTATAAGGGTTCCGTTTTTGCCATTTGGCTACGGAACTCTAAAAAGGAGGAGGTTCTCAATTTGGTAGTTTTTTTTTAAATGATTGTTATAAGTAGCATAATTTAATTACTTCATTTAAGAGCCGATTTGTAAAACATTTTGAAGGGCTACTGAAGTCGATTAAGTCCTTAAAATAATATGATTGAGTGCTTGGATTGTTGCTATGCATATTCGCATAGGTATAGGATTGAAATAGCATACAAGTAACATCATCACCCTGAGGAGTCCATTGCTGGACTCCTCAGACCTACGAATCTGAGCCCTCTCCATCGACCGACTTCCCGCGATCTTTACAATAATCGTCGGTTTGTCGCCGGATGGATGGCCGTCCTATACGTTTTGCCTTCCGGCACTCAATTATTCCGGTTCGTGGTCACTATTCCAGATCCGTTGTTGGTGTCGGTTCTCCGGGCTATGTTAATGTGTGTGTGTGTGTGTGTATGGTTTGGTTGCAGTGCGATGTGGCGTGCGCGGCTGTGCGTGTGAGCTGGGGCGCGCGCATGGTGCGGCGGCATGCCGGGCGGCCGGCGGGGGCTCGTGGCCCCTCAGAACACCTTCCTCGAGAACATCATCCGCCGCTCCTCCTCGCAACGTCAGTACTCTACCCATCCCACAACACAACACAACACACGAACAACAAGCATTGCATTGTGTCGCAGCCAACTCCGTTCATTCGCCATTCAACTAGCTGCCTCAATGATAGACACCGTTAAACCAATTGCCTAGTCAATAAGTTATTTAAAATTGAAAAAAAAACTAGGTAGCTCTATTTTTCAATTTTTAATTATATTACGTATAAGTTCAGTGAACCTAACCAAACCTAGCCCTCATGTAGCCCTACCACCGCCGTGCTGTTAACCTATTCTCTGCTATTCGCAAGATAATAGACTAACTGCTGCCTACATTTTTCAGACTAACTGTTGCCTATATTAGCATTCAGAATGTGTTTTATGTATTCTGTGATGATGAGGACGGTGGTACGAGCGACGGAGCGAGGTACCTCACTAGTATACTGTATTAGGTAGGTAGGTAGGGGCGCACGGATGCGGAAACGACGCCAGTCAGCGCGAGCCATTAGGCGGCGATCGTAAAGCATCGCACTCCTCCAGCGCATTATTTTTAATAACCGACCCTCTCCAGTGTTTCGGCACGCAGCTTTTTATTCGGCCTAATGAAATCTACCTCAGTTATTATTCAGCGAGCCGAAGGTGGAGTAGCGGAGCCGCCGTCTGGAAATATTTAGATTTTTCATTTTTTGCCGAACGACTTTGGGTACCTAATCTCACTTTTTAGCTCCCTACGATGTACGGTTCACTAGGTACGGAGACGGACGACTCGCCTGCATCTGTATATTCGCTATCAGCTATCACACGAACACGACTATCGCTTGGCTCTTATTTTTGTCGTACTGATTGTCAACCTTTATTCAGCAGTAGGACACCAACCAAAATATACCTACCTACTGACTGTCACGGAAAAGCTACAAGGGTTACCTTTTAGAATAGAGAGTAGTAACATTAGTGGTGAGTAGATGTGTGCATGAACAAGCGTCAATGGTGGTGTGTGGTGTGGTGTGTTGTGGTGGTGTGTGGTGTGGGGTGGAGAGTGTTATAATGGCGTGTGTGTGTGCAGCAGACAGCAGCTTCCTGCTGGCGAACGCGCAGATCGTGGACTATCCCATCGTGTACTGCAACGAGACCTTCTGCAAGATGAGCGGCTACAACCGCGCGGAGGTCATGCAGAAGTCATGCAGGTACCTACCTACCTACCTTACCTGCCTACATTACCGACATGCATGTGATTGTTCAAGGTCATAATGAACTGCAAAACCTGAAAACCGTTCATCAGAATCGAGAGTAGGTAGATTCGATCTATAGCTACTTTTTCTTCTCAAGCATATGCTTAGAAATTTGAGCATTATTTAAGCAACCTTCTCAATTTTTTTATTAATTTTGAGAATAAAAAGGCTTTTTTATTTTTAAATTTATTTTGCATAATCTCCCTAAGCTTTGATGACAGTTTCTTCAAGACGCGATGCGCTCCATTGATAAGATACTTGGACATGAAGCGGTCAGGACTTCCTACGACAATATGAACCCACATCTTGAACAGTAGAACAACAACCAAAGTAAGTATGATGTTTATGTTGATGCAGATGCACGTGGATGTACGGCGAGCTGACGGAGAAGGCGGGCGTGGAGCGCGTGGAGCACGCCCTCGACCACCACCTCGCCGACCAGTTCGAGATCCTGCTCTACAAGAAGAACCGTGAGTATACCGACACAACACGCGTGGAGCACGCCCCACGCCCCACGCCCTCGACCACCACCTCGCCGACCAGTTCGAGATCCTGCTCTACAAGAAGAACCGTGAGTATACCGACACAACACGCGTGGAGCACGCCCCACGCCCCACGCCCCACGCCCTCGACCACCACCTCGCCGACCAGTTCGAGATCCTGCTCTACAAGAAGAACCGTGAGTATACCGACACAACACGCGTGGAGCACGCCCCACGCCCTCGACCACCACCTCGCCGGCCAGTTCGAGATCCTGCTCTACAAGAAGAACCGTGAGTATACCGACACAACACGCGTGGAGCACGCCCCACGCCCTCGACCACCACCTCGCCGACCAGTTCGAGATCCTGCTCTACAAGAAGAACCGTGAGTATACCGACACAACACGCGTGGAGCACGCCCCACGCCCCACGCCCTCGACCACCACCTCACCGACCAGTTCGAGATCCTGCTCTACAAGAAGAACCGTGAGTATACCGACACAACACGCGTGGAGCACGCCCCACGCCCCACGCCCTCGACCACCACCTCGCCGACCAGTTCGAGATCCTGCTCTACAAGAAGAACCGTGAGTATACCGACACAACACGCGTGGAGCACGCCCCACGCCCCACGCCCTCGACCACCACCTCGCCGGCCAGTTCGAGATCCTGCTCTACAAGAAGAACCGTGAGTATACAGACACAACACGCGTGGAGCACGCCCCACGCCCCACGCCCCACGCCCTCGACCACCACCTCGCCGACCAGTTCGAGATCCTGCTCTACAAGAAGAACCGTGAGTATACCGACACAACACGCGTGGAGCACGCCCCACGCCCCACGCCCCACGCCCTCGACCACCACCTCGCCGGCCAGTTCGAGATCCTGCTCTACAAGAAGAACCGTGAGTATACCGACACAACACGCGTGGAGCACGCCCCACGACCCACGCCCCACGCCCTCGACCACTACCTCGCCGGCCAATTCGAGATCCTGCTCTACAAGAAGAACCGTGAGTATACCGACACAACACGCGTGGAGCACGCCCCACGCCCTCGACCACCACCTCGCCGGCCAGTTCGAGATCCTGCTCTACAAGAAGAACCGTGAGTATACCGACACAACACAACCCCAACCCTCACGCTCTCGCCCTCTCTCGCCCTCCCATCTCTCACATTTCGAACGCCAGTAAACTCATATCTTGATAGGTGCCAAGTATTTTTTTAATTCATGGTGCCAGATTACCTACGCAAACAACCATCATATTTTTACTATTTCTCGTATTACCCACTTCAATATTATGAAGAAAAAAAGAAAGAAAATATTTTAAATTTAATAATTTATATTAATATTGATAATACATTAATTTATAACTTTTTACTATTATACTAACTGCAAGCTAGATGGCGTTGTTAATTAAAAATAAGCCAATAAAGATACGACTCTTCCTGACATCTATTGGCAAATAATAAAACTATTTTTTTTAAACCCGAGCGAAGCTCGGTCATACCGGCTCGTTTTAATATTAATTAGGCATTAATTATTAAAAATTTATTAGAAAAGTAATTGAATTACAAAACCGGAAAACCGACTTCAAATTAAAACTTAACGAGATCATGATTATACATAAAAACAACCGCACTACGAGCCTCCCGCTTTGTTGAAGTTTCCTCAAAAGGCGACGGCTGACGCGATTCAAAGATCACCACTTTAACTTGACACTCGAGTCCGGCCGGAGAATGGGTGTTTTTGAACTAACTTGAAGAGCTCATCTACAGGTGATCTTGCAATAAGAAGTAGATACCTACTTAATACATATTATAATATAATGTGGTGTGAGGATGTATGTGAGGTATGGTCCACCCCGCGGCGCCACCCGCGCGGCGGGAGGTACCTAGTGCCAGCTCCCGCGGGACTCGCTCCGTTTCATTACGTTAGCATGTAGCGCCATTTAACAAGCCCTCCGCTCACCTCGAGCCGGTTCATTTCGCTCACTTCTTTGCGCACAAATTTAATCGCATTCACACCCCCCCCATTCCCTCCCCTTCGCCTCCCACGCGCTTCTGACACCCCTAAACTTTTTGTGCTAATGAGAAACTTAACAATTCACGATAATTTCTTTAAAACGATCTGCTGACCACACGGCAAGTAGGTTCCATCGTGTTCGGATAAACAATAAAGCCTAAGTAGGTCAATAATAATAATATAATAATAATATAGTTTTTTATTCAAGACAACTTAGATAGTCCAATAGTGTTAATAAAACTTAAGGCTAGGGGTTAGTACTTAATAACTAAAACAGATTTGGTCCTCTGGGCGAGCTTCCACACCAGAGGACAGGCATAATTGGATGAAATTTCTTTTAGGATGCTGTTGTTGCTCTCGCGCATTCTGCTCAGTAGTGAGGCCGTTTTTTTCCGCCAGATGGCGTCAAACAAGTCCGTGCGCGCATCTGCGAACATGCCTGAGGCACTACAGAATCGCGGGAGCCGCAACAGCGTCCTAAAAGCATTATTAAACTGGACCCGCAGAGCATTGTAAGCCTTTTGGGTATGCTGAAACCACAGGCTCGCAGAGTACATGGATGTACAGTACGCCTTAAAAAGTGTAATCTTAACAGCGTCCGTACATCTCGCGAACCTGCGAGCCAGCATATTGGCCCTTACTGACAATGCTCTGCGTTCCCGTTCCATATCAGCATTATCTTGCAGGTTGTCGGTTATCAAATGTCCCAGGTATTTAAACTGCGACACCCTTTTAGGGGGACTACCGTTTATGGTAATAGGAGGTACATAACTGGGACATTTGGTACCCGCCCTGAAGACCATAAACTCTGACTTTTTTACATTATACAAGGTGTATCTAAATATGTGTACTATGCGAAGGTGGGGGGTTTCAGACCACAATGGTGATCAGTTGTGGGGGGGAGATAATTAAAAATTCCTGTTTTCAGTTTCCCATACAAAAATATTTTATTTCATAATGCCTAAATAAATTGACAACCCTATCCTTGTAACCCCTTGACCCCTTGACCTACTACCTCTGTAGGTCTACTACTACTACCTACTACCTCTGTAGCTGAGTTTAGGGTTGTCACTTTGTATAAAGTCAGCTGTTCATGTTGAAACTTCGTTGCAGTTTTTTTCAGAGATACCAATCGAAGTTCGAAAAGTCGTTGAACAAAAGTTGTTCCCCGGGGGGTGGAAATTCACCCCCCTTCAGGATAGTACACATATTTTGATACACGTTGTATACCAGGCCATGTGAGGCCACATAGGACTCGCAGACGGCAAGCAGCTTCCGGAGCGCACTAACTGAGGGAGCCAGCAGCACCATGTCATCCGCATAGCTAAGGAAATACGACCACCAGTGATTTACGATGCGAAATTCAGATTTCAACTTGTCGTAAATACCTAAAAGCACGATCTAGCCGTTACGGGGCTTTCTCGTCGCTCCAATTCAGTCAGTATTAGTATCATTAGCTAGTAGAATGCAGACTATTGCAGACAAGAGTGTAGCAGGGTCTGGTTAGGAGTAGCGTATCGATAGGTGGAGGAGTGCTGAGCTGGTGGTGGTGAGCACGAGTGCGCCGCCGTCGCCAGCGCGTGGGATGCATCGCCCACCACGCCGTGGCGAGCCCGCTCCAGCCACCTCACTTGCTATATGAAGTATGGCGTGCGCCATCGGCACAGGAGTTAGCTGCATATTTTCCATGAAATTGTTTACAGCGGCGGCGGCGGTGCGGCGCGGCGCGTGCTTGTTACTGATCTACCGCGCGGCTATGGTTGCTTCCGGGTGGAATACACTTTAGTCAACTTTTTATTTTTCTCATAGATGTGCGGAAATTTGAGCATTATTTTGATGACCTTCTCCTTTGTTTCCGTACCTACTGCCCAAATACATGCAAGCAGCGGCCGGCAAGAGTTGCAAGAAATTATAATCGTGTTCAGCTGCCAAATGACATAGAAACTCATATCTATCGTGTAGTTTGAAAATGGAACGGTCTTTTACTCAGAAACATGGCAACCAAGGAGGTAACTTAGCAGGGGTTTAAATTTCAAATTGACTTACAAAATTATATGCTGTTAATTGAAAAAAAAAAACTAGTGAACACTTCAACGTGGAAAAAAATAGTGTTGTTCGTTGTTTGTATTTGACAAAATGAGTTCAAGTACTTAGTACTACTTAATTTTAATTTCGTCGCAATGTTTGAGATAAGTACCAAGTATATGCAAGCCTTGGCCACAAATAGCCATTGATGGGCTTACGTATGCTTACGGCGCATTGACAGGTTCGTCCATCAGCGCCTCTTGCTGGCCGCTGCAGTAATGTGCTATCCCGTCACAGCTCCGCAACGTAGGTAAGCCAGGCTGAAGTCCGAGCCTCAGCGTGTGCCGGAATAATGATAGGTATATAATGAAAGGACAAAGCCCGCGAAGGAACCTCAATCACGGTTATTTCCCATAATCTAAGAGCGTTATCGTAAGAGCTGGCTTAGAAAAAGCTTCGTATTGAAGTATTACGAAGGTACCTACATTATTAAATCTATAATTGTCATCAGTTGGTCAAACCATCAGCCATGCCAACACTGACTGACTGTTGCACAGCTCGCCATAGGCAGAGAGTTCATCCTCACACCTTAGAGGCTGGGTGGTCGTGCACCGTTCGGTTTCAGAGGAACTTCCTGCCGCGAACACTCAGGCTGTGGAATGATCTCCCTGCTGAGGTTTTCCCTAAGGACTATAGCATAGGGTTCTTCAAAAAGGGCGTTTTAAAAGTTTTAAAGGGTCGGCAACGCGCTTGTAATGCCTCTGGTATTGCAGTCGTCCATAGGCTACGGTAACCGCTTCCCATCAGGTGAGCCGTATGCTTGTTTGTCAACTTAGTACGAACAAATCCTGTGATCATTCGGGCTCTTCTATAAGCTACTAGTACTTGCTACAAAAATCCACGCGGCACAAAATAAATGTTCGTTGAGGCGTTCACCCGTAAACCGATATGGCAACTATTTCAGGGGTTTCGCATTATAGAGCCGACACGTGACGTTCCCGTACTATACTACGACTGACGTACCTACTAGCAGGCGGGGCGGCACAGCGCCGGCGACATTTTATTTTGGTTGTATTATTATATTTCACCGGAAGGGGTTTACAGAAGGATTAGATTCGACCAGACCAGAATATCATAGCGCCTATTAAATAGCGCCTATTTAATGAAATTTTCATCTAAATGTTATTGTAACGCCATCAACTTTAACGATGTGTGACCAATTTCTATGCTAGATACCTATGTACCTACAATCAAACCTTTTCATTTTTCCAAAATGCTAAATCAAAATAAACCATAGTGGGTACTACGGCACCTACAATATGGCGGTTAACCCGCGATAGCAGTTTATAAAAGCAGGATAGTACAAAAAAACCGTAATGAAGGAACCAAGCCGTAGTTTGTTGCCTGTTCTTATAGGCTTGGTCTCGTGGGACTCACACTTGGACTCATCTAGATCTTTGTGATGCAACTAAATAAATATTCGAATTTTGAATTTTCTCAGCAAGCATGTAAAATTTTATAAACGTAAGTATAGGGTATACGTTTATATGCAGAAAGGTGTGTTGGGTGTATGTGTGTGTGTGTGCGAGGTTGTGTATGTGGTGCGTGTGTTCCCGGTGCGGTGGGGGGCGGCGGGGCAGGCACGCCGCTGTGTGTGTGCGAGGTTGTGTATGTGGTGCGTGTGTTCCCGGTGCGGTGGGGGGCGGGCTGGCGGCGGGCGGCGGGGCAGGCACGCCGCTGTGTGTGTGCGAGGTTGTGTATGTGGTGCGTGTGTTCCCGGTGCGGTGGGGGGCGGCGGGGCAGGCACGCCGCTGTGTGTGTGCGAGGTTGTGTATGTGGTGCGTGTGTTCCCGGTGCGGTGGGGGGCGGGCTGGCGGCGGGCGGCGGGGCAGGCACGCCGCTGTGTGTGTGCGAGGTTGTGTATGTGGTGCGTGTGTTCCCGGTGCGGTGGGGGGCGGGCTGGCGGCGGGCGGCGGGGCAGGCACGCCGCTGTGTGTGTGCGAGGTTGTGTATGTGGTGCGTGTGTTCCCGGTGCGGTGGGGGGCGGGCTGGCGGCGGGCGGCGGGGCAGGCACGCCGCTGTGGCTGCTGGTGCAGGTGGCGCCCATCCGCAACGAGCGCGAGCTGGTCGTGCTGTTCCTGCTCACGTTCCGCGACATCACCGCGCTCAAGCAGCCCATCGACGCCGACGACCCCAAGGGAGGCAAGTATCGCTGCGTGCACTCGCTGCAGTATATAACGGTTGTCGATGAGTGGTGCGAGTGGACTGGTGTGTTGTGTTGTGTTGTGCGCAGGTCTGTCCAAGTTCGCGAAGCTGGCGCGCTCGGTGACGCGCTCGCGCTCGGTGCTGGTGTCGGCGCTGCCGGCGCTGAAGGAGCCGACGCGCACCTCGCATCTGGCGCATGTCAGTACCCCGCACACACATGTAAACACGCACGCTACTTTACTAATCTATATTGTACTTAGATTATATTACAGCACACACTCTCTCTCCCTCTCTCTCTCTCTGTACTCCACTCACTACAAAGCACGCCGCGCACTCTTCTGATATCTTTCTACTTCTCCACTTCTGCATTAGACGGGCTCTTATTTTAATGACTCGACGTTTGATGGTCCAACCATTCACCCGGTGAGTAAATTATTTAATTCGTGCCATGACCATAGTTTATGGCAGGTAGGTAAGTAAGAACATGCATTGTCATTTTTGGATAATATTTTTCAAGTCATCAGTAGGTAGGTATAATCAATAAAATCACGATAATATAGCAGTCGCGATTCTCTCGATCGATGCACATTCTTGCGATGCAACATGAACAGTGTCGTAGAATCCTAATTATATCTGAATCGAGCGCGCTGCTCCTTTCCAGTTTTTTTTTCAGTATTTCAGTATTAGTAGATAAAGTTAGATTGCATAGCATTTGCCTAACTTTTTAAACTTAATCTAAGTAAGATAATTCTTATGCATTTCTGCTAGAGCCTGGGCATGTGGACTATACCTATGTGGCGGCTAGGTACTTAGCCACAGGAATCGGGCTGACGCGTAGGAATTCAATGTGGCGTCGCCAGTCGTCTCTCCCCGCTCACTCTGTGCGAACATGTAGCCTTGGTGAAAATAAATAAGTATTTGGAACATGTGTTTGTTGCTGCACTATCCTCAAGAAAAGTAGATTACGTAGTTAGGGATAGCATCATGGCCCTAAAACCCCTAAAGTGGTGACCCCGACGTGATATAACAAAGACTTATTTATTTTCACCAAGGCTACATGTTCGCACAGTGTGAGCGGGGAGAGACGACTGGCGACGCCACATTGAATTCCTACGCGTCAGCCCGATTCCTGTGGCTAAGTACCTAGCCGCCACAGTTACGTTCGTAAAGGCGTTTGAAACCGCTTCATAAAGTAAGTTTTTTCCGTGAAGGACATGGTCCAAATCGCGAAGACATTGTGTGGAATAGGTCTGTTCTGTACGTCACTTTATCGGCATGTGTGTCTGCCTGTCATATCGGCGAACCATAAACCGCGGTTATGTCTGAATGGTGAATGCTTAATAATGTGATGAGGGCAATCCAAGGGTCTCGTCGCTTACGATCGCAATCGGTGCGTTTTATCGTCCATTTACTGCCGTGCCGTTACACACGAGCGAGGCTTATTTAGCATTCCAAACAAAACCAATTCATCATAGTTCATAATATACCTACCTAGAGGGATGTTCTCGGGCTTTCCTACCTACTATTATCACAGATAGTACTCACATAGCAACCATATAAGTAGGTAGGTTTTTATTGCTATGAATATGACGGACGGTGCTTGATGTGAATGGGTTCGTAAGTTGAATGACTGCTTGTCTCTATGCCGTTGTATATAAGTATCTATAAGTTGGTTCCAGTCGCTGTGCCGTGACAAATGCACTCGCTAGCACAGCCACAGCACCTTACTAGTAAGGCATCATAATATATACACATAGCACTGTATGTACCACAGAACATAGTAGAACGGCCATGCGGCCGGAAAAGTGTCGCCAAAATATATGAGCGAGAGTCAAAATGAAAAATGCCATGTTGTACAAAAGTTACTAGAAGTCAAGTAACAAAGTAAAATAAAGAAATAATTTCTTTAAATCCTCCTCTCTTTCTTTTTCTTAGAATCCTCATATTTAGTGATACTAGCAGTTGGTGCCCGAGCTTCGCTCGGTATTTTTTTTTGGTAAATTGTTGTTGTGAATTATATTGAAATACGAATTACTTACATACTGATTAAATATTAATATTTTCCGATCTTACCGACATATTTATAAACTCCACTACTCGTCAATAGATGGCGTTCTCTGTCCCACTAACTCATGACTTAATCAATAGATGGCGCTAGGAGTTATGGTTTTATGATAAAGTTGATTATTTACTGTACGATTAGGGGGACATTTTCTGAAAATGAATCCTAGCTAGATCGTTTTATCGTCCCCGAAAACCCCTGTATACTTAATTTCATGAAAATCGTTGGCTCAGTTTCCGAGATCCTAAATATATATATATATATATATATATATACAAGATTTTCTCATTTAAAGGTATAAGATTTTCAATAACAGCTACAGAGCGGCTCCCATACAAACGGCGCCGGCGCATGATCGCCTTTCTACTGCATCCTGTGGCGCGTACCTATTAGAGCTGGTTGTGTATGTGTAGTGATGTGTTGTGTTGTGCGTGTGAGGCACAGGTGATGTCGCTGTCGGGCGACGTGCTGCCGCAGTACCGGCAGGAGGCTCCGAAGACGCCGCCGCACATCCTGCTGCACTACTGCGCCTTCAAGGCCATCTGGGACTGGATCATCCTGTGCCTCACCTTCTACACCGCCATCATGGTGCCCTACAACGTCGCATTCAAGAACAAAACCAGCGAGGTACCTACCCTCATCTCATCTCATTCTTACCCCACCCCACCCACCACTACTGTGCCTTGATGATATAGGTATAGCTATAGAAGCTGTTGTGTGTGTCAGGACGTGTCGCTGCTGGTGATAGACTCGATAGTGGACGTGGTGTTCTTCATCGACATAGTGCTGAACTTCCACACGACGTTCGTGGGCGCGGGCGGCGAGGTGGTGTCCGACCCCAAGGTCATCCGCAAGAACTACTTCAAGTCGTGGTTCCTCATCGACCTGCTCTCCTGCCTGCCCTACGACGTGTTCAACGCGTTCGACCACGACGAGGACGTGAGTGCGATGCGATGCCCCTTCCCTCTCCTGTCCCACGGTCCAGCGCCGCCGATGGCCGAGTGTCACGCGCTCTCTCTCTCTCTGCAGGGCATCGGCAGCCTGTTCTCCGCGCTGAAGGTGGTCCGGCTGCTGCGGCTGGGGCGCGTGGTGCGCAAGCTGGACCGCTACCTGGAGTACGGCGCGGCGATGCTGATCCTGCTGCTGTGCTTCTACATGCTGGTGGCGCACTGGCTGGCGTGCGTGTGGTACTCCATCGGCCGGTCGGACGCCGACTCGGGCCTGCAGTACTCGTGGCTGTGGAAGCTGGCTAACGTGACGCAGACGCCGTACTCGTACGTGTGGTCGAACGAGTCGGACGGGCCCGAGCTCGTGAACGGGCCCTCGCGCAAGACCATGTACGTCACCGCGCTCTACTTCACCATGACCTGCATGACGTCCGTGGGCTTCGGCAACGTCGCCGCCGAGACAGATAACGAGAAGATCTTCACCATCTGCATGATGATCGTGGCAGGTGCCGGAATTCTTCTCTTATTAGCCGGAGCACGCGCGGCCCCCCCGCAGCGGTGCACCCAGCGAGGGGCTCCCCCGGAGACCCTCCGACTGGGACGATACAATGCGTCGAGTGCGGTAGCAGCTGGCAGAGGGGGCCGCGCCTTCCCCCTCCCCTCCACCGGTACACCGGTCCCGTTACGTTTGTGTTGGTGCGCTATGTGTGCGTGTGTGTGCACGTCCTTCACGTCACGTCACATCACGTCACGACACGACACGACACGTCCGCTCCGTCTCCGAGCGGCTGCTCGAGCCGGCTCGCAGACGGCCGCGGATACTTTAACCCGTCCATGTTTTATTTTAATCCTGTTTATTTTTGTTTTTTTGGTTGTATGTAATATATTTTGTTTCAATTTATTTTGTTTTGATTGTCCTTCCGTTCCCCGCCGTCCTCTAAAGTGCAGGCCCACGCAACGTTGCGGCGTCCCCCGCGGCTCGATAGCCTCGCCTGCATTAGTTATGCTCTGCATTATTCGGCCATCATTAGCTTTCAATATTCGAAGTAGCCAATCACGAAGCTTACCTGTCGCTAGACCGTCTCGCTGGAGGCTTGCTGCCAACTTGCAAGTGTTGTCCTTATAAAATGATGGCTCGAAAAGGATGTAACTAAAAGCAGGCGAAGCTCTTCGGACAGGCTCTTATCAAACATGTAGTTCGGTTCACATTGTGTGTGCTAGTGTTGTCGCAACAAGGCACGCCCCCGCGAGCACGCCTCCGGACGGAGGCCGCCATGCGCCATGCGCGGTGCATTCCCCAGCTCCCTACAGTCCACTACAATAGAGCAGGACGGGCACTATGGTGCGGCGTCGCTTTAGCTTGGTTTCCGCAGCGCTGCTGTATGCAACCATCTTCGGCCACGTGACCACCATCATCCAGCAGATGACGTCGGCGACGGCCAAGTACCACGACATGTTGAACAACGTGCGCGAGTTCATGAAGCTGCACGAGGTGCCCAAGGCGCTGAGCGAGCGCGTCATGGACTACGTGGTCTCCACCTGGGCCATGACCAAGGGGCTGGACACGGACAAGGTACTGCCTCCCCCCTCCCTCCTCCTCGCCGCCCCGCCACTACCAGTACCAGTACCACTGCAGCGCGTCCGCTCGGCTCGGCAGGTGCTGAACTACTGCCCCAAGGACATGAAGGCCGACATCTGCGTGCACCTGAACCGCAAGGTGTTCAACGAGCACCCCGCCTTCCGGCTGGCGTCGGACGGCTGCCTGCGCGCGCTCGCCATGCACTTCCACATGTCGCACTCGGCGCCCGGCGACCTGCTCTACCACACGGGCGAGTCCATCGACTCGCTGTGCTTCATCGTCACCGGCTCGCTCGAGGTCATCCAGGACGACGAGGTGGTCGCCATACTCGGTCAGTCACCAACTATAACTACTTACCCACAGCCACGCTACACACTACATCGACCGTCGCTCATGCGCTCCTGTACGTCACGCACGCAGGCAAGGGCGACGTGTTCGGCGACTCGTTCTGGAAGGACAGCGCGGTGGGGCAGTCGGCCGCCAACGTGCGCGCGCTCACCTACTGCGACCTGCACACCATCAAGCGCGACCGCCTGCTCGAGGTGCTCGACTTCTACCAGGCCTTCGCCAACTCCTTCGCGCGCAACCTCACGCTCACCTACAACCTGAGGCATCGCCTCATCTTCCGCAAGGTACGAGCCTAGGCGCACCCTGACGCTGACTCGCTCCGTGCGCTCGGTGCCGCGACTACTGCCCTCCCGTGTGGTGGCCCGCAGGTGGCGGACGTGCGGCGCGAGCGCGAGCTGATGGAGCGCCGCAAGCGCGAGCCGCAGCTGGAGCAGGCGCAGGACCACCTCGTGCGGAAGATCTTCTCGCGCTTCCGCCGCGAGCGCAGCGTGGCCGCCGCGCCCCCCGCGCCGCGCGCGCTCGCCCCCGCCCCCGCCCCCGCCTCCGCACCCGCGCACCCGCACCACACCGACCCCGAGAAGGGAGACTCCTCAGGTGTGTGCTGAACGGTTCACTTCATTGGGAAAGCCCCCACTGGCGCAAAGCGAGTGCCCCGCTGGCTGGACTGAATTGATGGATTCTCGGAGCGACCGATATCTGGAACGTTCTGCATTCCGAATGCATTCTGCATTCTCGAAAAAATATTTCATTTCATTTACGATGGAGCCTTCTTCTCGCGATCTATCGGATAGGATTCCAATTCTAACTATATTCGTCGGCAGAGATTGATTCTTTTATCTTGGAAAAATATTTGCGAAAACTGGTTAAGTGTAACTTGTTTCTTGTGTGCGCGTTTCAGCGAGCAGTCAGTCGGCCGCGGCCCCGGCACCTAGCGGTCCGGCCCTGGGGGCGGGGGGCGCGCGTGGCAAGTGGGGCCGCCTGCTGGCGGGCGGGGGCGCGGGCGCGGGCGGGGGCTCGCTGGACGCGGCCCCGGAGCCCCGCGCCGCCTTCACGCGCACGCTGAGCGCCCGCACCGCCTCGGACGCGCCCCCGCCTGCTAACGCCATGGCCCTCGCATTGAAGGTTACATATTATATTCTAATTGTCTTATTGAAGAGCCAATCTAATTTTCTTCGCTATTCTCAAAATAAGGTTTATATTTTGTGCGACGAGGCTTCAGAGTGGTTTCCTCTAATAATGAATTTGTTGTTAGCAGGCTTCGTTCGCGAAGGGGCGCAGCGTGAGCGCTCTGGTGGTGGGGGCGGGGGGCGCGGCGCGGCAGGACACCATCGAGGAGGAGCTGGAGGCGCCGCGCGGTGCGCTACCCGCCCCCACGCCCCTGACGGCGCCCCCCGCCCCCCCCGCTACCTCGCACGCCGCAGAGCTCGCTGAGCTGCGGAGAGACGTTCACAATGAAGTGCAGCAGCTACACCAGAAGGTTAGTTTCAGACGGAGATTAACAACATTTTCACGTTACCTGAAAAGGTTATACGAAATCTAAGCACTTACCTACACAGTGTCTTCTATTCTAAGCCTAAGATCTTGTACAACCATCGAAGTAGGATAAACGTTAAAAGTTTAATACATCGATGTGTTAACACGTTATTTATGCAAGTGAATACCTTGCGTGTTTAACTTATAAAGAACGATGTTGACAGATGAGTCGCATGGAGAACATGCTGACATTGATGTCGAAGCGGCTAGGCGTGGAGCCCGCGGACGCGGCGGGGACAGGGGGCGGGGGCGCGGGCGGAGGCGGGGGCGGGGGCGCCGGCAGCGGGGGCAGCGGGGAGGGCGAGCCCCTGCGCGCCGGCGCTGACCTCGCCGCGCTCGTCAGGAAGCGCAGGAACAAGGTACATATACACACTTCACCCTATCCTCATCCTAACTACACCTCTGGGCGGTAGGCATGCCATAGGCCTTCCATGGTATAACAATACTAAAAATCGATTAAACAAAATGGGAGTTCAAAGAAATAGAAACTATATTTTATGGAAATTCGATGCATACGTGTACTTCCGTGTTCGTACGATACGAAGCAAGTGTACTTGTCCAGGGTCGGAGTAAAGGCGCCGCGCCGCAGGTCCCCACGCCCACGACGCCGGGCGAGGGCCCCCCCAGCCCCGGCGGGGGCGCGGGCGGGGGAGGGGGGTCCCGCCGCAGGGAGTTCGTCTAGCGCGCGGCGCCCCCGCACTAGCGCCGCGCGCCTCTCACCAGGTACAACTACTTTTATCTATTCAAATAAGTATAATACTGCTAGTAGCAAGTATAATACTGTTTCCTATAAAGGTAGCCATTAGAACGGGGACTGTACCTTTTAAATAACTTTTAAAATAATGAAGTGGTTTTTAATGCTCGATATGCTCCTTGCCTTCATTGACTTTTCGAACCTAGAATACTTAGAAACTCTCAGAAATATAAAGTAAAGCGCAACTCACCGACGGAAGTGTCAATTATGATGATGATGTTTGTTTGTCGCAGCATATAGGTGCGGTGTCTCCCCCTGTGCGCGCCGACCTGGACGCAGTGACGTTGTGGTGCCGGGACGTTGTGATGCCGTGACGTTGTGACGTTGTGCCCTGTGCCGCCGCCCGGGGCATTGTGTTAATCGCGCGCTGCGATCGAAAGCTGTGCCTTGTAGCCCCTTCGCCCCCGCACTTTGTTGTGTTCACGTGACCCGTGCGCGAACTGAACTTACGTGAGAGCCCCCCTTCCTCCCCCTGACTCCGACCCCGCCCGCGGAATGTTACTCCGATTACTTGGTCTCCCAATAGTGAACGCTTCGATATTATTAATAATTATACTCATAAATCTTATTTTTGAGTAATATCACATTTAAATCTCTTCCATGCAGAGCTGGAAGTTTATTCAGATTTTTTAGGAAAAAACCCAGCGCTTCTTCTAATGTCGTAACGCCCAAAACAAGGAATAATAAGGTCATGTAGGTTAGTCGGTTGCCTTATTGTTGAACTTAAGTAGCGGTTCGGGACGATGCACATTTACGTGTCTTCACTTTCAACGCTAGGAGACTATGCTTTTCTACGTCTTTAGAGTTTTCCTTAAACGGTTTTAGTAATAAGTGCTTGGGACCAGGCGGTGAGTGTGAGTGGTGAGGCGGGGCGGGGGTGTTCCTCAGTAGGCAGTGTACATATAGTATAGTATAGTATAGCACGGCGCGTGCTGTAGGAGGTCGCACGACAAGTCTCACGCACGCTGCATGCGCTTGCCGACGAGCGCGCTAGCCGCCGCGCCGCCCCGCCCCGCCGCGCTCCGTGCGCGCGCGCCTGCACGAGGGACGGCTTGAACACGACGCGTCGCCCCGCGGCGGCTAGCGCGACTCATAGCCCTTACTATTAACTGATATCGAATTTGTATAAATGATAATTATTATGTACGATGTAAGTGATATAAATATTGATATTCACGCTCGAAAAGCAATACTCGTTATTCGTTTCCGCTCCGAGCGAGGGCGACTCTTGACGACCAAGTATTTTTATATAGTCGCGGACGACTCGGTACGACCTTGTCAACTCTGTTCTGCAATAATGCGCTCATGACTTTTGTAACGATTCTACTGATGATGATAGTTGATTTACACGATAAGTAAAACTGCCCGTTATTCAACATGGATAGCTTCTCGAAACGTATCTCATTTTTGATCAGTCTACTTCTAGCTAAATTTTTACGGAGATTTTTCTACCACATTATTGCAAGACGGAGAGCGATCTATCTGGTGTTATTATACGCTTCGAGAGGTCGATTATTATTATATAAGATTGAGGATGTACCTCCTAGTTATCTATAAGAGAGCGAGGCGCCGTGACGCGTGCGAGCGAGAGCGGCGCGTGCGAGAGGCACGCACACATATCCGTCGGTGCCGCGCTCTTCTCCACCACATACATATTGGTTGTTCAAGTTTATAAAGTTTATCGCAGATATAGTATTATGTTTGCGTTGCTTGTGACGCGTGACGCGGCGTACAGTTCCTTCCGTTCGGGGTTCTCCACGCTGCAGATCTTCTTTTTAAAAGATATATTATATCGAGATGACAACACTAACTCGCTCGTTTCATTTACCCCCTCCGCTGCCCTTCCCTCGCGATAGCTAACTAGGAAAAGGAACTATCATAAAATAAAACAACATTCTTTAATCTTAACTTTAATATATAATTATATACAAAAGGAAATACATAGCATAAGGTCCGTCGGTCCCCCCCCCCTCCCCTCCCGTCTCCCCCGCACGCGAGGGGGACCGACGCACGCTTCACATTATATTAAGTTACTTCAAGCAGCGCACTAGTCACCGATATATTAAATACATTTTTATATAAAATCGTTAAGGCTATAAAATCGTAACGTACACATTCAGATCGAAAGTAGATGTGTCATCGGAGCCGGTTCGTCCGTCTCTCCCGATGGACGAGTCGACTCATCCGTTTCTCCCAGTGGATGAATCGACTCGCCCGTTTCTCCCGGTGGACGAATCGACTCATCCGTCTCTCCCAGTGAATGAATCGACTCGCCCGTTTCTCCCGGTGGACGAATCGACTCATCCGTTTCTCCCGGTGGACTAGTCGATTCTTCCGTCTCTCCCGGTGGACTAGTCGATTCTTCCGTCTCTCCCGGTGGACTAGTCGATTCTTCAGTCTCTCCCGGTGGACTAGTCGATTCTTCAGTCTCTCCCAGTGAATGAATCGACTCGCCCGTTTCTCCCGGTGGACGAATCGACTCATCCGTTTCTCCCGGTGGACGAGTCGATTCTTCCGTCTTTCCCGGTGGACTAGTCGATTCTTCCGTCTCTCCCAGTGGACGAGCCGGCTCAAGGCACCGATCGGTTCCGATCCCACTACTACACGATAAGGTTCGCACTCGCTCATAAAAAATAATATGCTTATCCTACTAACAAAAATACATGATTACAATCGGGTTGGGCCGCGACTGGCGTCCGGCAGACAGACGGCAGAGGGCAGAGTGCAGAGGGCAGACGGCAGCGGGTGCTACTGCCGGCGGTCGGGTAGCGCGGAGCTGTGCGGCAGGTGGGAGTGCGCCGAGTGCGCGGAAGAGTAGCAGTCCTGCACACAAACACACTACACTCAAGCATCACACAACACAACACATGCAGAGAACACATATAAAATAAAATAAATAATTTTAGTTTGATGGATAAATATTAGGTGTCCGAACTTGTTTCGCGTGTAGCACAGGGAGTTGCACAGACTCGCCCGTGAACTCCGAGTGTTAGCACCGTGTGAGTGGTACCTGGTATGAGAACTGCAGGAAGTGTTCCTCCTGGATGCGGGAGAGCGCGGCGCCCGTGAACTCCGAGTGTTAGCACCGTGTGAGTGGTACCTGGTATGAGAACTGCAGGAAGTGTTCCTCCTGGATGCGGGAGAGCGCGGCCTCGTTCTCGGGCGGCGTCAGCTCCACGGACTCGCCCGTGAACTCCGAGTGTTAGCACCGTGTGAGTGGTACCTGGTATGAGAACTGCAGGAAGTGTTCCTCCTGGATGCGGGAGAGCGCGGCCTCGTTCTCGGGCGGCGTCAGCTCCACGGACTCGCCCGTGAACTCCGAGTGTTAGCACCGTGTGAGTGGTACCTGGTATGAGAACTGCAGGAAGTGTTCCTCCTGGATGCGGGAGAGCGCGGCCTCGTTCTCGGGCGGCGTCAGCTCCACGGACTCGCCCGTGAACTCCGAGTCGAAGTACCGCGTGTCCGTCTCCGACTCCACCAGCGGCTTGAACGGCGGCGGAATCTATAACACAACATCACACATGCACTTCCTCGTCTAACTGAAGCCTTCGACGACATCTTTGTTCCCTTCTTATTGGATAAACAAACAACCCCATTGTGATATGAAACAGAGCCCACTTCAACGATCTTATGAAACAACGGGATATTTACCATGATCACAGTTGAACTGAAGTCCACGAGTCAAAGAAATGTAACGGAAAACTCAACTCAACATTTAATCATGGTAAATATCGCGTTGTTTCATAAAAATAATGTTAAAACCATGATAGTTTCAAAAGTTATAAACGTGCTTAGCAAGAAGGAGGTGAACAGATCTGGAGTCACGCAAGGAAGCTTCCTCGCGCCGCTCCTTGTCGTTCACATTCGTGAATGTATAATGTCAAGAAGAGCGTCGATAGTCGGTCGCTCGGGTGTAATGTATGTATGTATATGTATATGTATGTGTGTGTGTGTGTGTGTGTGCGTGCCTGACCCGCTTGTTGACGAGGTCGGTCCAGTTGACGGCGGCGAAGAAGGGGTGGTTCATGATCTCGAGCGCGTCGTCCGGGCCCGCGCCCAGCCGCGCCAGAGGGTCCTTCGTCAGCAGCCCCGCCAGCAGCAGCCGGCACGCGTTCGACAGCGCGCGCGGGAACCGAACCTGCACACACGCACGTTACCACCTTTATATACTTGCACTTACAGAAAGAAAGCCTTTCATGGAGACGATTAATCATATCTGATGTACCCGAAGCCGGAGTTTTGCTACCACATTACGACCAAATGTTGTTTTCATTTCGCCTATTTGTCTCTCTCTATTGTATGGAAAAAAGATGAGACAGCTCTCCGGCAGGGAATCGAGCCCCGGTCTCCCGCGTGACAAACGGGGATACATTACCACTGACCAAAGAAAAAAAGAAAGAGACACGTGCTTAAACGAAAACAACATTTAGTAGACGAAATGTGGTAATAAAGCTTCGGATTCAGGGAACTGGTAATACCGTTTGCCATAAGCCTTCCTTCGTTTCTTGTCGGGTTTCTTGCGGACGGCCTACGATCGCCAGCTGTTCGTCACACTCGGCCTTTACGAACCACGACTAAACGCGCGTTCGGAATGAGCCAAGAATCGACACTCGAACCTTTCAATTTTATATTGTTTTTGCTAGAATACTTTTAGGCAACAATTTACTGAGATAAAGACGGTAGCCACTTATCGTCTATCATTATTGTCGTTATCTTCTATCATTCTCATGTTAGATCATGTGTGGTTGGTACGGGGACGGGGGACGGGGGACGGGGGGACGGGTACCTCCTCGGAGACGATGAGTGAGAACAGCATGTCGTGGTCGCGGTTGTAGAAGGGCAGCCGCCCGCACGCCATCTCGTACAGCACCACGCCCGTGCCCCACCTGCCAACATCACGTCACATCACATCACGTCACATCACATCACATCACATGTGCGGACTCAACACAACGCACGTGGACGCTATGTACACTCCTCAATCATTACCTGTCTACATTCACTTACATGCCATATTAGTTTATGATTTCCAAAGTTTGGCATATTTTTGTTTATGATCCCAGAGCCACAAGCGAAGAAAACAAAAGTTATATAGAAATGACGGCTGTTAAAAATAATAAATCATCTTCAACAGTCGTTCACTACGTCAGGAGCAATTTTTAATAATGCTTTTACTGAAGGGAATGCTGTAGTTTCTTGGACAGGGTCTTCAGCTGGCGAAGGATTACCAGCACCTACAGCACCCTCCTACTGTAGTCAGCTCGATGCACAGGAGAGACCACGCTCGGTACGTGCGGCGCTGGCGAAGCTGTGAGTTTCCTCCCGATGTTTTCCTTTACCGTTTAGGAAAACTCATATTGAGCATTTATTTTTAAATAGGACAATGTAGTCGCACGATTGACTTGCTTTCATTAAACCTGCACCTAACTTTGGTAAGTAGTGAATTGGTTTAAGAAAATGTTTGAACAAAAACCAGAAAGGAACATAACTATATTGAAGAAACGGGTATTTCTCGGAATTACCTTTATTGTTTCCAGGCGTTCCGACTGTGTTACAACAGCCGTGGTCGCGGGCAGACTGGAGTTCATTGGAGTTACAAGTTACAGTCGACAAGCAGAGGCAGTTGCAACTACCCTCACTTGGTCTTCAGAATTACAAATGTCCGCGTTCATATTACGACACACCCGTACGTACCCGTTTCTTCCATATAATTATGCATAACGATTGCTAGAAGTGAACATGTTCACACTCATTCAGCTTTGACAATCGTTCATTGATCGTATCGTAGGAGTCAACGAACGCGAACAAGTCGTCTCCTACGGATGAATGTACATCTGGTCGTATAACGGCTGTTCCTAATATTTAATCTGAGGAGCATTGGTCTAGTGGTAGCGGCCCTGCCTTCCAATCTGAAGGTCGTGGGTTCAAATCCATCGTGTACCAATGAGTTTTTAAGTCGAAAAATGTATGTGCACTATGTCAGTACTCTTAAACGGTGAAGGAAAAGATCGTAGAGTAGTAGAACCTAAAAAAGTTCGAGCAACACGTGTCAAGGGTCACGCAAAAAGGGCCCGCCAGCGGCCTACTTGCGGAAAACCCCGCCCGCACATCAAGTGCGGATGATGAATTTACCGAATATTTAATATACCTTTCGTTCGTCCCACTGAGCATAGCAAGGTCTGGCAATCTCACAGTTTACTGTTGAATATAATGTTAGATAGACAGACGTTTCTATTTTAAATGGGGCAAAACAAGAGATATATGAAATGAAATGAACGGCTGCATGAGTGAGTAGTGTAGTGTTGTGTAGTAGGGATTGAGCTCCGGTGGTTTTGTTGTAACTCCGGAGCTTCGAATGATTACAGCATCGTTTGTAAAACCGGTTATCACGATCAAAAACCGGAGTTCCGATTTTATGGATTAATCTGCTCCGAGTGCTAAGCCGATAAAATATTAAAATGTAAGTGAGCTTGAGACGCGGTGCATTCGCACACCCATTTCCGCCTTGCTTCCCCGCGACCCGCAGCGTCCAGCGTAGAGCTAATTTAGAGGTACCAGGTACGCAAAGCGTCGAAAAAAAACGAAGCACAGAAAAATTTTAACTTTACAAATGTTTTCCACTGTTTAGTTAATTTAATTCCAGTAGTTCCTACTTACCTAACAAACCTGAACATTCGTTTAGGTAAGCACAAATAATCAAATCGAAATGTATTATCTACACCACTACACTTTTTAACGAAGCTTCGAAACTACGGAATTCCAGAGTTGGAAAGCTGAGCATCGAAACCCAACTCCGGAATTGAAAACCAGTCCGAGTTTCAAGCCCTATTGTGTAGTGTAGTGAGTAGTGTAGTGTAGTGTAGTGTTGTGTGTTACCAGTCGACGGCGGGTCCGTAGTCGGTGTCCTCGAGCACCTCGGGCGCCAGGTACTCGGGCGTGCCGCAGAAGGTGCGCGTGGTGCGCCCGTACGATATGTTCACCTGCAACACAACAACACATCACATCACATCACACGACCTACCACTACCCATCGTGCCTGCCCTCGCAGTTCACTGGCCAGCCTGCCTTCTGCGCTGGAGCGAGCTGGGTTCGATCCCCATCGACAACAAATATTTGTTTTGTTCTCGGTCTGGATGTTATATTGTATAATGTATGAGTTTACAAAAAAAAGTATTCAAGTATTATATCAGGTATCTGGTTCCCATAGTATGAGCTCTGCTTAGTTTGGGGTTAGATAGTGTTGTGTGGATTGACCGCAATATTTATTTGTTATTGTTATTATTATTATCTCTTCCACTCTCCCACCTCTCCTCAACTCACTATTCAATCTCAAATCGAGGCGAATCAAGACGCTAGAGATGCTAGTTCCACGCGTTCAAACTTCAAAGTACACTCAAGATATTTCCCCTGGTAGACCCAGGGGGATTACCGTCGGGATTCTATACTATTTAATTTCCACAAAATTCACACCTTTACCGTTGGAGATAATCCAAAATGACCTTATTAGGGTCTCGAGGTTGCGGTTCACATGACGCAGACGAAATTAGTAACTGTAAATGTGGTTGGTGGCTATAGGTAACCCAACTATTGGATTAAATTATGTAACTTCCTTCTTGAATTCTGAATGTTGAATTTGATCAGGCTGAATGTTATAATTTAAATAAAAAAATCTATCGCATTTTATCATGAGTGTACACTTTTAAAAATGACGTTTTGCTAAATAGATGTTCTGCTATACAGACCATCTGATAGATCTTTTGCTTTGTTGGACATTTAGTTACTTAGACCCTCTGATGAGCTCTTGTGTCTTGTTGGTATGTCAGAATGCGTAGCGTACCTTGCAGAGTCCGAAGTCAGCGATCTTGATGTGTCCGTCCTTGTCCAGCAGCAGGTTCTCGAGCTTGAGGTCGCGGTAGATGATGCCCTCGGAGTGCAGGTAGCCGAGCGCGGACACTATCTCGGCGCCGTAGAAGCGCGTGCGCTCCTCGCTGAAGGAGCGCTCACGCGACAGGTGGAAGAACAGAATGCGTAGCGTACCTTGCAGAGTCCGAAGTCGGCGATCTTGATGTGTCCGTCCTTGTCCAGCAGCAGGTTCTCGAGCTTGAGGTCGCGGTAGATGATGCCCTCGGAGTGCAGGTAGCCGAGCGCGGACACTATCTCGGCGCCGTAGAAGCGCGTGCGCTCCTCGCTGAAGGAGCGCTCACGCGACAGGTGGAAGAACAGAATGCGTAGCGTACCTTGCAGAGTCCGAAGTCGGCGATCTTGATGTGTCCGTCCTTGTCCAGCAGCAGGTTCTCGAGCTTGAGGTCGCGGTAGATGATGCCCTCGGAGTGCAGGTAGCCGAGCGCGGACACTATCTCGGCGCCGTAGAAGCGCGTGCGCTCCTCGCTGAAGGAGCGCTCACGCGACAGGTGGAAGAACAGAATGCGTAGCGTACCTTGCAGAGTCCGAAGTCGGCGATCTTGATGTGTCCGTCCTTGTCCAGCAGCAGGTTCTCGAGCTTGAGGTCGCGGTAGATGATGCCCTCGGAGTGCAGGTAGCCGAGCGCGGACACTATCTCGGCGCCGTAGAAGCGCGTGCGCTCCTCGCTGAAGGAGCGCTCGCGCGACAGGTGGAAGAACAGCTCGCCGCCGTTCGCGTACTCCATCACGAAGCACACGCGGTCCGCCGTCTCGAACGAGTACTTCAACGCCTACACACACACACACAACACTATCAATACGAAGACGACTACTGCGCACTATGTCCCTTCTGCCGCCGACTGGCGCAAGGGCGGACCTTGCGGTGGAGCGGCGACACAGGCGGCGGACACCTGTGGGCCTCCAGTTGATGCAGGGCACGCCATCGTAGAGATCATAAGTTGTAACAAGCGTGACCTACCGGCAATGTATTCCTGAGTGCTGGTCATTCCACATAGTAACCCTACGGCTACCGCCACCTAATCTGTTAGTGCGCAAGGCCAAATGCAATAAGCCTTGAACTCTCATCATTATCATCAACCTATATCAGTCCACTGCTGGACGTAGGCCTCTCCTAAGACGTGCCACTGAGCCCGGTCTTCGGCTCTTCTCCTCCAGTGCTCGCGGTGCTACATTTCGCAAATGGTAGCCCCACCTTGCCGGAGGGCGTCCTACACTACGCTAACCTAAACGCGGCCTCTACTCTGGTATTCGTTTGCTCCAACTTTTGTCTGTTCTACGGCTAACATGATCGGCCCACTGCCACTTCAGCTTACTAATCCTTTGAGCTGTTACCTTGGTTCTCTGTCGGAATACCTCGTTCCGGATTTTATCCTTCAGAGAGATTCCGAGCATAGCTTTCTGAGCGGCTTTCAGTTTGTGGATCGATCCTACTATCAGTAGGATCTGGTCGAAATCTTTCGTGTTCAGACATTGTGAGAGCCTATAAGAGCACTAGCTAGCATGTGGTGTGGTGTGGGTGGTGGTGACTGGTGGTACCGTGAGGAAGGGATGCTTGGTGTTCTTGAGCACGCGGTTCTCGGTGTTGGTGTGCGCCACCTCGTCCTTCTGGATGATGATGACCTTCTTGAGGATCTTCATGGCGTAGATGCGGCCCGTGCCCTTCTCCCGCGACAGCACCACCTTGCCGAACGTGCCCTTGCCCAGCACCTTCACGAACTCGAACTTCTCCAGCGTCTAACGAACACAACACAACAATCACAAGGATCACTTACAAACGGCACGTCTTACAGCTAGCTCAATCTAGGTGCCACTTTCTCGCAAGAACAGGACAGAACAGACAAGACACTGTCTCAAATATGTCATAAAGTGCACACACTCCTGTCTGTGCACTTTATGACATATTTGACTGTACTAGTTTATGTGACAGCAGTTTAATAATAATAGGTATATTCGTATTAAAGGTGCATTATGTATTGATATGGATTATTATGTTATTTTAATTAATATTGCAATTTAGATTATAGTGCTAATGTTTTCTTCCTTCTTTTTTTTCGTTGTTTCTAATTCCTGATATAGACTGGTACTCACGTTTTTATTGTTAAGTTTTCTAGTACATACTAACTTATTGTTAATAATTATATCTTAGTTTTTTCAAATTTCATAAGTGGAATCTGTTAAGAAAAGTTTTTAGTTATAATCTCTTACCTACTGATTAGTTCAAAGCTTTTTGTTTTCCTGTTAATAAATGGAATAAAATAATGATGTATTTCTGTTCAAAATGTTAGCAAGTCTTCGACGATGCACGGCTGTGAGCTGTGAGTCGAGATGTAACATTGGCGACGTACGTGTTTGTATGTGTTCCTAATCAATTGTAGGTATTTCTGAAAGTGAAACCAACACAATATGTTTACTGCATTCCTTTAATTGGGCGATGATGAATCTCCACTCGACTTGTTTACTCGTAGTAGGTATAGTGACGACAATAATTACCGCTTTAACCATATTTGCATATTGCTATACGTCATACAATACTTATTTGTTATACAAGAGTGCAATAGTACATTGTGTCTATTATAGGAACCAAAATAATGTATTTAGGACGAGAGCGATTTTTAGGGTTCCGTAGCCAAATGGCAAAAACGGAACCCTTATAGATTAGTCATGTCTGTCTGTCTGTCTGTCCGTCCGTGTCACAGCCACTTTTTTCCGAAACTATAAGAGCTACACTGATGAAACTTGGTAAGTACATGTATTTTGTGAACAGCATTAAGATTTTCTCACAAACATAAAGAGAAAAAAACAATAAATTTTGGGAGTCCCCATACTTAGAACTGAAATTCAAAAAACTTTTTTTCATCAAACCCATACGTGTGGGGTATTTATGAATAGGTCTTCAAACATGATGTTGAGGTTTCTAATATCGTTTTTAGGGTTCCGTAGCCAAATGGCAAAAACGGAACCCTTATAGATTCGTCATGTCTGTCTGTCTGTCTGTCTGTCTGTCCGGCCGTGTCACAGCCATTTTTCTCCGAAACCATAAAAGCTGGACTGATGAAACTTGGTGAGTAGATGTATTCTGTGAACCGCATTAAGGTTTTTACACAAAAATAGAAAAAAATCTATAAATTTTGGGGGTCCCCATACTTGAAACTGAAACTCAAAAAAATTTTTTTCATTGAACCCATATGTGTGGGGTATCTATGGATAGGTCTTCAAAAATTATGTTGAGGTTTCTAATATCGTTTTTTTCTAAAACTATAAATTTGGGGGTCCCCATACTTGAAACTGAAACTCAACATTTTTTTTTTTGTCAAACCCATACGTGTGGGGTATCTATGGATAGATCTTCAAAAATGATGTTGAGGTTTCTAATATCGTTTTTTTCTAAACTGAATAGTTTGCGCGAGAGACACTTCCAAAGTAGAAAAAAGTTGGTCCCCCCCCCCTCTAACTTCTAAAATAAGAGAATAATAAATCCAAAAAAAATATATGTTGTACATTACTATGTAAACTTTCAACGATATTTGGTTTGAACGAGATCTAGTCAGTAGTTTTTTTTTTATACGTCATAAATCGTAAACCGCAATTTACCTTTCGACGAACTACAAAAACCTTTAGCCTCAATCAACTTTAGCATCAATTAACATAATATGTTAATTGATGCTACGGAACCCTTCATGGGCGAGTCCGACTCGCACTTGGCTGCTTTTTTTCTAAACTAAATAGTTTGCGCGAGAGACACTTCCAAAGTGGTAAAATGTTCTTCCCCCCCCCCCCCCCACCCCTCTAACTTCTAAAATAAAAGAATGATAAAACTAAAAAAAATATATGATGTACATTACTACGCAAACTTTCAACGATATTTGGTTTGAACGAGATCTAGTAAGTAGTTTTTGTTTTGTAAGTCATAAATCGTAAACCGCAATTTACCTTTCGACGAACTACAAGAACCTTTATATTATGTTACTTGATGCTACGGAACCCTTCATGGGCGAGTCCGACTGGCACTTGGCTGCTTTTATTTGAATCCAGAGCGAAGTGAATGATTCTAGCGTCCTAAAAGTAGAACGCCAAAATTTAATAGCAATCCAAATTCGAAATTCATTTTGTCAGTGTTATAGGTAGCGGCACGTAACTCAAGCTCCTGCGCCGCATTTGCGAGTAACAGTGCACAAAAATCGGAATGCCGGGCAGTAAATTTCCGTGCAGTGCACAAGCGCCCTTAGACTTACTATTTGACATTACATTAAAATAATGTTATTAACGTTATTTTGCTAATAATCAATTAAAGTTATGATTGTATAGCGTGCGCGACAGAACACATGCGCAGCTATCCTCTCCGCGTGTCGCTCAGCGCTAGACTTACGTGCCGCTCTGATCTGAGTGCAAAATATAGCTTTTGCACTCCGATATCGAGGAGCAAAAATACTCTTTCCGAGATAGGGGGATGAAAATATCAATTGCCTTTACTTTAGCTTCACTAGGAACAAAGATGCAAATGTAGGGTAGGTATATCTGACGGCTAGAGCGGAGGCAGTGGAACGGGCCCAGGTAAGTGTCGCGTACAAGCGACCGTCATAAGAACAGGTGACTCGCACATAAGCGAATGAAGACACAGGTTTCGACGATGAGGGTTGCATGCATCGCAGCAGATATAAATTATTCAAATGTAGGGTGAAGTTCATTACACGACGCAGTAAGGCGTGGCGAGTGGTGGAGTGGAGTGGAGTGACACACGGCGCGGCGCTCGCAGGCGCATGCTTCTGGAATGTGGGATTTCGCAACCGACGCCGGCGCCGGAGACGCAAACAAGCTGACTCATCCAAGGCACGCGAGCTCTAACCGGCTGCTCTTGTTTACCGTCCCCACTCGACTGGAATACTGATAAAGGATACTTGCACTTAGTCATCATTACTACTGGATTTGGCAACTTGAAGTGGGCATGGGATCATTATTCACGAATCCGACTCGTAAAGCGTGATGTTTAGCGCACCCGATCGAGCTACCCCAGCACCTAATAGACCAACTTAGAAAGGAAAATCAAAACTTGAGGAAAATAAACAAGTATTACTCATTTACTAGGTAATAAATTGACGTAGGTAAGCCACGAACACGAACACCGTTTAGGGTATTCCTTGGATCATTATGCGGAATGCTATAGAAACAGAGATGACTGGCCTCTAGCTCAGTTGGTAGTAGCTCTGCCTTCTGCGCCGTAGGTCGTGGGTTCGATCCCCACCGAGAACAAATATTTGTGTGGTTAACATAGATGTTTGTTCTCTGTCTGGGTGTTATATTGTATTCTAAGTATGTAATAACAAAAAAAAAAAAAAAAAAATGTATTCAAGTATTATATCAGCTATCTGGTTCCCATATTACAAGCTCTGCTTAGTTTGGGGCTGGGTAGTGTTGTGTGAATTGTCCACAATATTTATTATTATTATTATTATTAGATAGTCACATTCGAATGTTAGTGATGCAGCTAAATCGCCATAACAATACAAACAGACAACAACAAAGTGATGAAATGAATGGATGCATCGCCGCGCCGCATCGATGTATGTGCCACGCTACGTCACAATCATGTTGTTGTTGGTCGGAGTGCCTGCAGCCTGCAGGGCACGGCAGGGCACGCGTGGCGTGACTCAGCGCGGCGGCCGCATGCGTGCATGACCTCCACGCCACGCATGAACCAGTGCGCCGCCAGTCAACCACCATAATACAAGACGTTTATTGCATAAAAAAGCAAAAAATCTAGTCGGAAGCAGAGCACATGTTGTTTTGAGCTTCATTTGTTCACTATAACGCGCGTAGAGTATCTTGCTGGGTATCTTAAGGCACATACCTACTTAGCTAGATACTCCTAGTAGCACCAGCCAGTTTTTTTTTTTTATTAAGAATAGCTAAACGTTTGACTGCCATCACACCTGATGGAATGTGAAAATGCAGCCTAAAGGCTGGTTTACACTTTGATTAGTGTGAGTGCAGGTGATTAGTGCGAGTATAAGTGTGTAGTACGAGTAGTGTCCAAGTCACTGCGAATGTCTGCGGTCCACTTTACCAATTTTTACAACAACAAGCGTCCGACGCTACACCCTAAACGCTAAACACTCCTGTCCAGACGTGTTTAGTGGCAGGCACGCTGCGAGTGAGGGGGAAGGGAGGGCGCGCGGGATGGCTACTCGTAGTCCACTCGCACTAATCAAAGTGTAAACCAGCCTTAAGGTACGCTTAGCTATAAGATATAAATATTTAATGAATGATAGTGACAGACAGCTGGTGTTGGATGCCCTGCCCCTGATACATCAAGTAAAAACAATCCTTAATAAATGATGTGAACACGTTTCGTCCGTTGTTACAATAGCTTGTATCACTGACCTACATGAGGTTACAGTAGGTCGTGTTAAGGATCGTGATCTGACACGGACCGGAAACCACGTCCCTAAATAAATTGCACGATATTTAGGTTATCAAGATGCCTTAATACGATCTTTGTTCGGCTCTATAAGAGACTGTCCATTGAAGTCACTACCATCGAGTAGCCTGGCTCATTCATGCCAGGTTGAAGCGCTTTGGACACCATTTTAGGTACATGTACATTTATTATCTTAGAGCTGCTATTATCGTGATATTTCGGTACGCAGGTACATGACACAAGATTGTGTCATACATAATGGACCAAAATTATGTATTCAGGGAGCAGGCCATTTTTTGAATCCAGAGCGAAGTTAAGGATTTTAAAGTAGGATCCTGAGCGTAGCGAGAGATGCAAAATAATGTGTGTGTGATGTTTTTTTTATTAACGGTACCAAAATTATTTAATCTCGAGCCACGTACTTTGAATTTCTCGCTACGTTTAGGATTCTACTTTAAGATCCTTTACGCTCTGGATCCAATAGGTCGCTATCGCCTTATAACATTATTTTGGTCTCCTATGTAGCTCCTGTCCTATGTCCTCGGAGCGCGCAGCGGTCAGAGTTTCTTTACTATATTGCCTTCCAACGGAACAGCTATCTAAAAAATATAAAAAAAAAAAATTGTCATGTAATTTTCGAGTTATGAGTATTTTAAAAAAACAAGAAAAACTGACATCCTGCGATGATCTTTTAAGTCCTGTGACTACAAATATTCACTTTTCATGAAACTTTTTTTTGCAACGTAAGCATGAATAACCCTTCTGTAAATTACAATTCAAAATTAAGCCATAACTGCCTCAGTTTTCAATGAAATCGTGGAGTTTTGGCCAACACTTCATTTCAGATAATTACATCACCCAACTTTAACCGTCTGTACCACAAAAAAAATGTACTACACTATCATGGCAAGTAACTTTAAAAAATGGCGCATTTATCCAGGATTCCAAAATGGTATAATACTTGCTAGAGTACTCCTTAGTTTTGGAAATAAAAAATGATTTTTCAACTAAACCGGATTTCCAATCTATTTTATTCCATTAGATAAAATGTTTGTACCCTTTAAATCATGGGTTTAAAATGCCTACGCTGCGTTTTTAAGTGACTTACAATTCACAGGTACAAGTAAATATCATTTGACGATGTAAATAAACAGTTAGAGCCACCATCTTGTCGAAAGAGTAATAACCATGGGTTTTCAAGTTGGATCAGTTGAGCTATCTCTAGATCGTTTGTAACGATCGGGAGAGCTCAACTGTTTTTTGTGTATTTTGTACATTTTGTAAATATTTGTTTAATTGCAAGTTTCTTAGTGTAAATAAAGTTTTCAAGTAATTTGTTAGTTTTAGGTAAAAGTTTGAAATAAAATTCAATCATAGGATTACTTCAATCGTGATTTTAATCTAAAGATTTCCTTCGCCCGTTGCCGGTCTTATTACATGGTTATTGACGTGACAACGTCTTATAATTCGATGTAGCCGGCTGCACGCACGAAAAAACATGACTCATGTGGCGTTACCTCGCTCTGAGGCGTTCCATTTAATACTTGAAGTGCAGTCCTACATGAATCTAATAATCCTATTGAATTTTATTTCAAACTTTCACCTATGGTTATTACTCCTTCGACAAGATGGTGGCTCTATTTGTTTACTTGCATTGTCGAAATGGTATTTACTTGTACCTGTAAATTGTGAGTGACTTAAAAACACAGCGTAGGCATTTTAAGTCCATAATTTAGAGGGTACAAACATTTTTATCTTATGAAATAAAATTGATTGGAAATCCGGTTTAGTTGAAAAAACATTTTTTATTTCCAAAACTAAGGAGTACTCTAGCAAGTATTATACCATTTTGGAATCCTGGATAAATGCGCCATATTTTAAAGTTACTTGCCATGATAGTGTAGTACATTTTTTTTGCGGTACTGATGGTTAAAGTTGGGTGATGTAATTATCTGAAATGAAATGTTGGCCAAAACTCCACGATTTCATTGAAAACTGAGGTAGTTATGGCCTAATTTTGAATTGTAATTTACAGAAGGGTTATTCATGCTTACGTTGCAGAAAAAAGTTTCATGAAAAGTTAATATTTGTAGTCACAGGACTTAAAAGATCATCACAGGGTGTCAGTTTTTCCTGTTTTTCTTAAATACTCATAACTCGAAAGTTACATAACAAATATTTTTTTTTATATTTTTCTGATAACTGTCATGACTTGGCGCATCCCCCATTTTCGGTTGGACGTTGACTTATGGGACACCCTGTATAGTAATAATAGTACGCCCCAGCTCGGATCGGAGTAGGTAGGTACTGAGAGACGCTGTTTACTGCTTCCTGCATCGAGGCTGGGATTCCCCACATTTCGACATTGGGGAAATATCGCGCGGTCAGCACACGTACTGTGCAAATAATATATTATGCAAATCTATTTTCTGAAGGTTATTTCTAACGACTTTACCTTATCGTTGCGATCAGCAATTTAATAGTATCTTGCTAAATATGATCATTTTGTTTTCTGATGAATAGATCTTCTTATTATTACAAAATCATAATAGTAATTATTTTCTTAATGTACCTACCTAAGTACTAGACTAAGATATACTTTCACCTACTAATACTTAGGTAGCAGTTCAATTACTTCAGTGGCTGATCCAACTCGCAAGGGGCTTCATTTATCTACCCACAGTATGTATCTTATACCTTTAAACGAGAAAATCTTGTATAATTATATATATATATTTAGGATCTCGGAAACTGCGCCAACGATTTTCATAAAATTAAGTATACAGAGGGTTTCGGGGGCGATAAATCGATCTAGCTAGGTTTCATTTTCAAAAAAGACTCAGGTTAAAAGTTATTTTAATAATAAAAAAAATTGCGCCATTTCTTGCCGAGTAGTCGAAATCACGAATTAGTGTCACGGAGAACGCCATCTATTGAACTTCTACGTAAACACTCGAGACAAAAGTTCCGGATATTTTTGTGAAAATTAGTATACAGACGGTTTCGGGGGCGATTAATCGATTAATATAGCTGGGTTAATTTTTTAGAAATTCTTTTTTTATTGTTTTTAATAATCTACTTTATCTATTAATCAACTTATACATAAGCTTATTTTATCTATTCCAGCAGATGGCGTTGTTAGTAAGATCGAAAAATATTATTAAATAACCGAGCAAAGCTCGGGCATACCAGCTCGTAATACATTATGTAGGATGGGAGATGGACCGAATAGCGAGTAGTATAGTGCATGGTGGGTGTTGTGTTGTGTTGGTACTCACGATGCGGCGGCGGTCCTTGCTGCTGAGGCCCGTCACTCCCATGCCGCAGTTGGACTCGAGCAGCACGTCCCCCGCGGGCACGGCGCCCCCCGCTCCCCCGCCCCCGCCCGCGCCCCCCGCCGGGCTCAGGTGCGCCGACACCAGCCTGATGGCAGCGACCCACTCCTCGCTGCAATACATCACTACATGTCACGCTAAAAGGGCCCATTTGCGGCCTACTTGCGGAAACCAGTCCGCTCATCAAGTATCTAGTACATCATTACATTCTACCTGGAGCACTACACTTTTAACCATCAGAGACAAAGTGTTGCTGGGTTTATGACCTAATTGTGACCTAACTAAACCATAATAATTGAAATAATTGAAGTCTAATTACACAGAATACCTACCTAATAATAGTTAATAATACACAGTAGGGTTATGTGACATAACCCTACTGTGTTTTATTAACTAATAGGGTTAACGCTTAGTCTGGACAGTTAGACATAACGTATGTTTAACTGTCCAGACTAAGCGTAAACCCCTAAAAGTATGGCAGAATGTGAAACATAGACCAGCCGTCCACCAAATGGACGACAACATTACACAGGTTGTACAAGGTCAGGGGTAGTGAATACAGCTGCCCAAATTACCAAAACAAAAAACAAAAAATTTATTATAATCATAATTTGCAGTACATTTGTAAATAATAAATATCACTGCTTTGTTTTATTCTTATTCTATACCAGTCAAATATCTAAGATGTTCTAGCCATATGTATGAGGGCACTGGTGGTCTAGTGGTAGCGGCCCCACCTTCCTATCCAAAGGTCGTGGGTTCAAATCCAGTAGTGTACCAATGAGTTTTACTGTAAAAAATTTTTGTGCACTATGCCAGTACTTTTAAAACGGATTAAAACATCGTGGAAACCCGGAAACCTGCGTGTCACAGAACTTAAAAAAAGTTCGAGCAACACGTGTCAAGGGCCACGCAAAAAAGGGACCGCCAGCTGCCTACTTGCCAGCTAAACCAGCCCGCACATCAAGCGCGGATGATCAAAATTTGCCGAATTTAGCCATAAATAAATAAATAAATATTGTGGACAATTCACACAACACTACCCAGCCCCAAACTAAGCAGAGCTTGTAATATGGGAACCAGATAGCTGATATAATAGGTACTTGAATACATTTTTTTTTTGTAAATACATTCTTAGAATACAATATAACACTCAGACAGAGAACAAACATTTATGTTCACCACACAAATATTTGTTCTCGGTGGGGATCGAACCCACGACCTACGGCGCAGAAGGCAGAGCTACTACCAACTGAGCTAGAGGCCAGTCTAAGCCATATATTTTTATTTATATTTATTGGAGAACCAACAGCTTTTTTTTTACCATCAAAACGTCTACACAAAACAATGGTTCTTGTTAAAATCAGTCGGCTTTTCAACACACACACACACACATGTTGATGAAACATTTTAATCAAAGCATTTGAAGCAAATCTTATATGAAGTTTTTACAATATTTTACAACAGTAACACTATCTGTAACAGAACATGTGGTATGATTGTACCATTGTCAAGTTGCCAAACACCTTTAATGTTTTGCTTTTAATGTCTAAATGCAGGTTAATATTAATGTTGCATACAATAGCGGGGCTATAGCTAAGGTATGCTTGTTTATTGATAATATGAGCCGGAGCATGTTATCTATTGATAAATGATTCATTCAGTGATAGTGTTGATGCAAGCATTTAATGCCTATTGGAACCACAAAAACAAAATAATGTAACCTTTGAAGCTTATAACAACAGACACACAACATGTTTACTCCAACTTTATGAATGATGGCACCCAAAGGTCAGAGGTCATCGCTGCACTTGATATTGTGCAACATCTGGACGTGACAACATACCTATAATAATACAACATTAGGGTGTTGCAATGCAAAGAGTTGAGGGAGTATGGAGAGGAGACTGACCGTTCCTTGTCGTTGTCGACGCAGAAGTTCCTCTCGATGACGGTGGTCCACTGCAGGCCGCGGATGGTGAAGGTGAAGGGCCGCGGCTTGTCCACCGCCATGATCTGGCAGTCGCGCACCGTGAACTTGTTCAGCGGGTCGCGGTAGTTGTTCCTCTCGGGCTGCGTCTTGTAGCCCATCAGGTCTCCGTTGTCGAACAGGATGAAGTAGCGGTCGCGCCAGTTCCTGATGTGCTCGCCGCGCTTGTGCAGCCAGCCCTCCTTCACGATCACCAGCGGCGCCGCCTCCGCCATGGTGCGCTACCAGCTACCAGCCGTCAGCCGTCAGCCGCCAGGAGCGCGCTGTTTGATAACAACACTCCGCGGCGACAGCCAGCAAGCACCACGTTTTGCGGCTCACGGACACGGCGCGCGTCTCACCAGGACTGGATCGCACGAGCCGTGCTTTTACAGCACATTTTCACAGATTCTGAACGCGAAAATGACCCGTTTTGAATGTTTTTCCTCCCAAAAAACACGAACACAAGCGATGTTACGACGTACGTACGTAGCCTCGCGGTAATAAGTATTAATAAAGAAATTTGAGGTGAACCATCTGGCTACAGACAAACGGAGATACACTATGTTTTATAGTCATGTCAGAAAGAGAAAACCGATAAGCTAACTCGTCAAATGGGTGTTTTTAATTTGGGTGCATTGTAACCTATTTTGACATTTTTTAAGCGGGGTGCGAGGGGGGCGCACGGAAGACTATTTACTATTGTCTGCCGCTAGGCGAATACACAGCGCTGCAATCGTTTACGTTCCATCGTTCCATGTTCGACACGCAGGTAAACAAAAACAAAACAACGTTTACAAGCTAAATTTGCACCTTAGTTTAATCTAAAGTTAATCTAAGTAGGTTTTGTATTAAATTTTGTTATTGATTTTTACAAGATCAGACTTGAAAGCTTAAAACTAATTAGTTATGAACGAGGTTACCTATGAATGAAAACTTACTGTTTATTGAGGACACACAGAACAGCAAATACGCTTTTGCTATTCATTATTCTGTGATTGAGGACATGTTACCCAGCGCCATCTGTCAAATTATGCAGGTAAAACTTGTACTGCCTACCTCGCATACCGTAGTCGTAGGTTGACTACCAAAATTACATTATAATTCCCATTGTACAAGCTCTGATTAGTTTGGGGTTAGAAAGTGTTTTCCAAAGCGGATGTTCCATAATATTTATTTATATAATTATCATCTCCATGGAAGTGGTTCATTCTAACTCAGCATAGAAGATTTGACCCTGAAACAAATGTCAAAAAACAAATTAGGTAAGCTAAATATAAGATGTTTAGAAATGTTTCTCCGTCGATTCCTAGATGGCGTTGTACGTTTGAAAAACGAAGTTTCCCGGCTCAGCAGCAAAAAGAAGATAACTATTTTTGCTGCAAATTAAATGAACAACCATAATAAACTAGTGATTTTAAAACAAAACAAACTTAAAATGAAACTCATTACCTACTTATCTCATGCATGACTATTCAACGGAGATATTATTATCAATTTAAAAAAACTAAGTATACCTTCTCAGAGCTCTATTAGAAATTAGAGATTTATTAACAAAATAATAACAATCAAATTACAGGCTTGTTCAAAGATTTTTATAATGTCCCTAAAGTTAAGAGCCGAGCGGGATTTGAACCCGCGACCTTCCCCTTGATACGGGGCTGCGCTGACCGCTGCGCCATCGCCATCGGATCATAGGTAGTCACACTCGACTCGACGAATAACTCAGCGGCTGTTCGGCACTAACGCGACCGTGACAAATCTTTGTGATTTCCGTAAGTAAGTGTAGTTAGCACTATAAATACAATAAAAAGCGGCCAAGTGCGAGTCGGACTCGCCCATGAAGGGTTCCGTAGCAACAAGTAACATAATATAATTTTCTAATAAAGAAAAATAAAAATAAAATAAAATAAAATAAAAGTTCTTGTTAGTTCGTCAAAGGTAAATTAAATTGCGGTTTACGATTTATGACTTATTAAACAAAAACTACTTACTAGACCTCGTTCAAACCAAATATCGTTGAAAGTTTGCGTAGTAAACTAGTAATGTACATCATATATTTTTTTTAGTTTTATCATTATTTTATTTTAGAAGTTAGGGGGGGGGACCAATATTTTACCACTTTGGAAGTGTCTCTCGCGCAAACTATTCAGTTTAGAAAAAACGATTCTAGAAGCCTCTACATCATTTTTGAAGACCTAATCATAGATACCTCACACGTATGGGTTTGATGAAAAATAGTACATTGTTACCTGAGTGTTGAAAGTCACGTTTTTTGAGTCCCGAGACGGGTGTGGCACCAGAGCGTTAGAGAGGGCGCCAATGGAGCTTGAGGGACTCAAAAGACTTTCACCCGAGGTAAACACTGTGCTTTTCATTACGAATACAAGGAAAGTAAAAATAAAAACATGAAAGAAAAATTAGTGAAAATGAAGATTGAATTGCCGCCTTCCCGGTTTTTTTTTCTTTTTCTCTGGCGGGCCTTCGGCTTCGGCTCGCCAGCATTATTCAGCCATTATTTACATTTTCATAATTTAACTCTATGTTATCCATACTAATATTATAAATGCGTTTGTAACTCTGTCTGTCTGTGTGGCTTTCACGCCAAAACTACTAAACCTATTGAAATGAAATTTGGTACACAGATAGTTCAGGGCCTGAGGAAGGACATAGGCTACAATAGGTTTTTGTGAAAAAAGGGTTGTAAGGGGTTGAAAATAGGGGTTGAAAGTTGTATGGAAGCATCGTCATTTTTAGAGCTAGAAACTTAAAACTTATTTTTTAGTCTGTTGATTTGATATAAAAAAATATGACATTCAAAGTTTGTGCTGGGGGGGTAGAGGGAGGGGAGTACAGGGGGTAGTGTGGAGGGGAGGTGCGAGAAGTGATGCGGGGGAGTGTGAGGGGAGGTGCGGGGGGAGTGTGGAAGGGAGTACAGGGGGAGTGTGGAGGGGAGGTGCGGGGGGAGTGTGGAGGGGAGTACAGGAGGAGTGTGGAGGGCAGGTGCGGGATGAGTGTGCAGGAGAGTACAGGGGGAGTGTGGAGAGGAGCTGCGGGGGGAGTGTGGAGGGGAGTACAGGAGGAGTGTGGAGGGGAGGTGCGGGGGGAGTGTTGAGGTGAGTTAGGGGGGAGGGAGTAAGGGGAGAGTGTGGAAGGGAGGTGCGGGGGGAGTGTGGAGGGGAGTACAGGGGGAGTGTGGAGGGGAGGTGCGGGAAGAGTGTGGAGGGGAGTACAGGGGGAGTGTGGAGGGGAGGTGCGGGGGGGAGTGTGGAGGGGAGTACAGGGGGAGTGTGGAGGGGAGGTGCGGGGGGGAGTGTGGAGGGGAGCACAGGGAGGAGTGTGGAGGGGAGATGCGGGGGAGTGTGGAGGGGAGTACTGGGGGAGTGTGGAGGGGAGGTGCGGGGGGAGTGTTGAGGGGAGTAAGGGGGGTGGGAGTACAGGGGGGAGTGTGGAGGGGAGGTGCGAGGGGGGATGCGGGGAGTGTTGAGGTGAGTTAGGGGGGAGGGAGTAAGGGGAGAGTGTGGAAGGGAGGTGCGGGGGGAGTGTGGAGGGGAGTACAGGGGGAGTGTGGAGGGGAGGTGCGGGAAGAGTGTGGAGGGGAGTACAGGGGGAGTGTGGAGGGGAGGTGCGGGGGGGAGTGTGGAGGGGAGTACAGGGGGAGTGTGGAGGGGAGGTGCGGGGGGGAGTGTGGAGGGGAGCACAGGGAGGAGTGTGGAGGGGAGATGCGGGGGAGTGTGGAGGGGAGTACTGGGGGAGTGTGGAGGGGAGGTGCGGGGGGAGTGTTGAGGGGAGTAAGGGGGGTGGGAGTACAGGGGGGAGTGTGGAGGGGAGGTGCGAGGGGGGATGCGGGGGGGGGGGGTGTGGAGAAGAGTGCGGGAGGAGTTTAGTGGGGAGTGCAAAGAGGGAGTACAGGTGGATTGTGGAGGGGAGTCTGGGGGGAGTGCGTACGACGCCATATGTCTAAGTTTAGAAAGAGGGCAGACGACTGTGTCACGTGCACGCGAATATCACGTTGTTATTTAATTACTGTTTTCTTGCTACCCATAGACACTATACCACGCGGACGAAGTCGCGGGCACAGCTAGTTTTAAATAAATAGTTGAAGCTATACGCTAATCAAGTAATTTAGAAGATGTATTATTTATTTAATACTATCTTTATGTTATTTAAATTAAAATATTACATTGCGCTCTAATTAGACTTTATAAACTTCTTACCGTTGTAATGGGTTTCCAACCTACTTGCTGAATAAAAAGTTGGAATTTGGTTGAACAACCTCCTTGCAGTTAGAAAGACTTTAGAAAGTTGGAACATGGTTGAATAAAATAGAACTTGTTTTTTTTTTATAATTTGACAGCTGTCAGTAGAAAGCGATTCTCCCTAGGGCTGAAAGTTTTACTTTCAATTAGGCCCCTCAGGCAACTTCAGACCTACTTTCAGAGTATGAGTAATGAAAAACAATTTTGAGTTTCAGTTTCAAGCATGGGGACCCCCCAATTTTTTTATTATTTTACTTGGTACTTTTGTGTAAAAATTTTAATGTGGTTCACAGAATACACCTACTCGCCAAGTTTCATCAGTCTAGCTCATAAAGTTTCGGAGAAAAATGACTTTGACAAACGGACGGACAGACAGACATGACAAATCTATAAGGGTTCCGTTTTTGCCATTTGGCTACGGAACCCTAATAAAAAAGGCTTGTTCGGTTCACATTACTGGACTGGCCTCTAGCTCAGTTGGTAGTAGCTCTGCCTTCTGCGCCGTAGGTCGTGGGTTCGATCCCCACCGAGAACAAATATTTGTGTGGTGAACATAAATGTTTGTTCTCTGTCTGGGTGTTATATTGTATTCTAAGTATGTATTTACAAAAAAAAAAAATATGTATTCAAGTATTATATCAGCTATCCGGTTCCCATATTACAAGCTCTGCTTAGTTTGGGGCTGGGTAGTGCTGTGTGAATTGTCCACAATATTTATTTATTTATTTATTTATTTACTCGTCATAATTACGAATTATTTAGAAAGAAGCAAAATGTCCACAAAATCTTCTGCTAAACGGCTGCTCATTTTGCTGGCCAGATAACCCGCCGCTTCAGTGCTCGAGTACAATTTCGTTAAACTCGCGAGTTTGTTCGGCCGAGATCAATCTCGCTAAAAAAGGCCGAGATCTCGCGAGAACGGTAGGTAATGCTATTTGCATTCCCTACCTCGTACCTACCTACGCTACGAGCATGGATTTATTAGTGAAATGCTGGGCTGTGCATGTGCATGGGCTGTGGGCTCTGAAGTCTGCGAGTGAACACGAAGTTATAGCACTTCTATTGGGTACCTATATGGATATGGCTGTGAAATTACTAAGCAATAATTATACTTTGACTTTGACACCTGTCGAGGTGTAGGTTAGGTAGGTAGGAATAGACCATACCAGGCCAGACCCAGACCTCGGAGGAAATTCCTCCAAGACCTAGACATTCTAAAGAAAGATTAAAGTGTGAATTATACTTAAATACAAATCGATCAAAGTCAAAGTCTTTTATTTCTGTGTTTTTTAAGTTTTTATATGTACTTATAGGTCTCGGAGGATTTTCCTCTGAGGTCTGGGTCTGGCCTGGGTATGGTTTCCTCCTACCTTTTTTTTTGTCTGGGGAAAATCTGCACACAGACACCTTAACGCACCGAGGGATGCGCTAAGGTAGTGTGAAGATGACGAACTCGTCGACTCACTAAAACCACCCGATGCATGTCAAGGGGTTCCGGGATCTCCAACGGAACGCACCGGTCTCTCGCATTTTGCCAAGAGCACTATCCCGGGAATGACACCCATAGCCACCCCCGAAGCGCACGGTGACACTTGCCAAGAGCGTCGCCGCCTTCCCAGGACCGCATGAAGAAACTCAAACTCAATAAAATTTTATTCAATACAATTGCAAGAATCACTTTGAAAGCTAGGTGAGTCTAGGTGCCAGTTCCACGCGACCAAGCCTAGAAGAACAGGCAACAAACTACGGCTCGGTTCCTACCGTTTTTAGGGTTCCGTAGCCAAATGGCAAAAACGGAACCCTTATAGATTCGTCATGTCTGTCTGTCTGTCTGTCTGTCTGTCCGGCCGTGTCACAGCCATTTTTCTCCGAAACCATAAAAGCTAGACTGATGAAAGTTGGTGAGTAGATGTATTCTGTGAACCGCATTAAGGTTTTTACACAAAAATAGAAAAAAAACTATAAATTTTTGGGGTCCCCATACTTGAAACTGAAACTCAAAAAATTTTTTTCATTGAACCCATACGTGTGGGGTATCTATGAATAGGTCTTCAAAAATGATGTTGAGGTTTCTAATATAGTTTTTTTCTAAACTGAATAGTTTGCGCGAGAGACACTTCCAAAGTGGAAAAAAGTTGGTCCCCCCCCCTCTAACTTCTAAAGTAAGAGAACGATAATACTAAAAAAAATATATGTTGTACATTACTATGTAAACTTTCAACGATATTTGGTTTGAACGAGATCTAGTCAGTAGTTCTTTTTTTATACGTCATAAACCGTAAACCGCAATTTACCTTTCAACGAACTACAGGAACCTTATTATGTTACATCACGTAACATTATAAAGGTTCTTGTAGTTCGTCGTGCTACGGAACCCTTCATGGGCGAGTCCGACTCGCACTTGGCTGCTTTTATTATGATCCTTTTACAAATCAAAAATAATCTAAAGACCAGCCAGGGCCCTCGCCCAGACCAGCTGCGGATCCCAAAAAGGCCTCTGTTTGGTAGGGGCTACCACTCGCCCCCTCTCGGGGCAGGCAGCGCAAAATTGCAGGACATCCCCCAACCTCTTGCCGCCCCCATCCCTAGCGACCAGTCCCATTGGTATGGCTCAGTGGCCTCCAAACACGTAAGTGGCAAAGCTAGTCGATCATGAATGGGTCCACGATTATTTCTTGAAATACATGTTGAAAAGAATGTTCATTTAGAAAAGGTCTCCAGTCCAATGTATTCTGCTTAGCTCAATGCGTCGTTCTTGATAAAGTGTACTATCTTTGGCAATAAACTACTTATTCTTATTTTGATTCATGCAATATTTAAATTTATATGGTAATGCCATGAAAATATAGAAATACTTACTTATATAGACATTTATAATATTTTCGGATATAATATTTGAATACTTTCACGGGATTAATAGTATAGATTAGATCAAATAACAGTTTAAAAAACACACTTTTATAAATAGATCAAACTAAAAAGTAGTACATTTTCATTATTTTATAGTTACTGAAGGTAAAAATCTTATTTATTACACAAAGAAACTTACAATTAAACAAAATATTTCAAAATACACAAGAAACAGTTGAGCTATCTGCAGATCGTTGCAAACAATCTAGAGATAAAAAGTTGTTGTTTATCTATACATAAATAATAGGTCCCTACTCCCTGTACAATTGTGCGTCATCAATATCTGTAGTCGTTACGTAACTCAGAGCGATGTATAGCATCCCGAATGTATAGCACTTGAAGTATCCGGAGCACGGTGCCGCGCAGCACGGCGCGCGCAGATCGATGGCGGTCCCACCACCGCGCCGCCGCCGCCGCCGCCGCCGCCGCCGCCGTCGGCAGTCCAGCAGCGCCAGCCGACAGCGCTCCCGCTCGAGCTCGCGTTCCCGCGTCCGTGTTGCGATGAAGGTACAAGGTCCCTCAGTCCGTAGCGCGCTAGTGGTATGCCTTAGCTGTAAGTAGAGGCGGCCGGAGCCTAGCCGGTACGTGCCCGTAGCTAGCCTGCGCCTCCAGTGCGCCGCTGCACATCCCACATCTCAGCACGGCGACGTGACCTCGTCACGGACACATCTCATCCGCCATACTTCTTTTCACTGGTTGCATGATTTTCTTTCGGCTGTGTAATGTTCCTAGATGTGAAAATGGCACTGGTAGGTTCAACTTTCAGTTCGATGTAAAGAAGAGCTCTGCGTTCAGAAATGTATTTCTTACGTCATTGTTATCTTGTACCCTGCTCGAGTTATATACCTAGTTAGCAGTTACATTCGTCGGTCGGTCGGTAGAGCTGTACCCGTCTATATAGTTTTATACCTAGGTCTCTACATAGGCACCTACTTGCCTCCCCACTTGTAAGAACTGGCCACGAGCTGAGCTGAGCGATCAATACCTAGCTTCAATATCCGCCCCATCTTTGTGCACTTCCGTTACGTATCATATAGCTAGGCTAGGAGACATTGTTCATGTCATCGATTTCATTCGTTTGGTGTTTAACGATGTGATACTTGTTATAAAAATAGGATTGTGGAGAGCTACCTAGTACCTACTATAAAGATACCACTAGGAATGTTATCTAATTTGAATTCCTGTTTGTTTTCCCAAAATTCAAATTCCTTTTCGTGGTCAATAATCTTTTGGGTAACAAGTTAACAACTTGGTGTGAACTAATAGGCAATAAATAAAGTACCTAGGTAATGTGTTAACAACCTCTGAATAAACTGAGCTATATTTAGAGCTTTTATTTGATATGAAAACTGTATTGTTTCAGCAACACAGATATCTGTCTCGAAACACGTATAATGCTAAAGCTACCCAAAGGACTTAAGAAAAAGAAAAAGGGTAAAAAGTCGAAACGCAAAGGAGAGGAGGAACTATTTACCGAAGAAGAACTTGATAAATACAGAAAAGAGCACCAGCAGCAGGCAGAAGCTGGTGAAGGATCAGAAAAAAATGAAGAATGGTCAAAATTCAAGGATTTGACGACTGGAGTCGACTCCATACTTAAGAAAACTCAAGGAGATCTTGATAGAATCAAATCTACATCGTTTTTCCAAAGAGTCCCCTCTGGACCGAAATTAGTTGAACCGATCCCGAAGGAGAAGCCGCACCGACCTGTGGTTGAAATCACTGAAGCCGACTTCCCGCAGCTGGTGCAAGCTGCTGCTGAAGCTGACGACGCCGATAAAAGCGACTACGGTCTTACAGACGACGAAAGTGAAGAAGACGACCAAGACGATATCTTCGATACTTCGTACGTTGATGCAGTAGAACGCGGGGAAGTTAAGCTTGCCTACGTGCCAGACTCTCCTGAAGATTTCAAGGACGACGACATCTTTGATACGTCACACGTTGACGCAATAATCAAAGGACAAGACGCCAAGACCTCACGGGGAAAAAAAGGCTTGGACATTGGAGTGGCTGTAGAAGTTCTAACTGGTCGCATCGATAACTTAACGGTCACTACCAAAAGATCATCTAAACGGGCTATACCCGGAGATCTTCTGTTGGAAGATACTAATACAGATAATAATTTTTCTTTGCCGTTGGCTGCAACCAGTGCACCTGAGTCTGTCGAAAAGAGTATCCTAGATTTAGATTCGGATATCCCGATCACAACTCCCATTGATCTTAGTGTCTCGCTTCACACTTCATTGATTCAACAAAACGCAAAGCCTCTTCAAGAACAGGAACATGATGATGATGAAATAGATGAATTTACTTTATTAGCAACAGAGTCTTTGGAATCAGCAGAAGTAATAAAATCACGACAAAAAGAAATAAATCTAGAACCGGTTTTGCAAGAATCTTGGTCTGCATTTGAAGCCGATAAAAATGAGTCAGTGTTTGCAGAATGCATAGTAGAAGATCAAATTGATGTTTTAGATCCCTACATTGGCGAAAACGATCCATTTGATACGAGTTTTGCTGATATTCCTTTGCAATTGAAGGAAGTGAAAAAAGAAGCAATTATACTTGAAGACGACGACGACTTTGATCCACGCGCTGAGGAGGTACAATTTAAGTTAAACAACAGAAGAAAATCTTCGGTCCGTATTCACTTAACGGATCCCTCTGGAATACGGGAGTCCATAACTTCCGACGATATTGTTGACCACAAAAAAAATAAGGAACAAACTTCTCTTGATTTATTAGGAGGAAGTACTACTGATTTGACTCAACTGGGTGATTCACCTTTAGACCCTATTGACATAATAAAAGCTGAGATTGATTTTGATCCTTTTGACACCAGTATCGTCGATAAAATCGTTGCCCCTGGCAGAGTTGAGCTAAAGTTTTTGGAACAAGAGTTGATTGGCGCCACCCCTGCACCTGTATACCGAGTCCCAAGTGACGACGATTTTGACCCACGTGCTGAAGAATCGAAACCATTTGAAAGGCGTCCATCAAGACCTGAAAACCTGGTCGTTAGCAAAAACGTGGTTTTTGACGTTGACGTTAATTCATTAGAGCCTGATCCTAAAAATAAAAATAACAAACCATTGACACCTTATTACACTCGCGAGGTTTCTATAACTGAAGATTTAAGCGAAGAGGCCGAGGCAGGTGACACTGTTACTGATACCCTAACAAGAACTCACTCTGACGAAGATTTGGTACCCAAAGTAAGCTATCAGACAAAACGGAGACACTCTGAGTATCCACAAACCAAACAAACTAAAGTAAAAGCAAGTGACTTACTGCACAGCGCTCAAACCGAAATACAAGCTAAAGTTTTGACTCCAACCGGTCCTCAAATACCCGTTAAGAGACCGGAAGTTGACCCGTTTGACACGTCGTTTGCGAGTAATATCGCACCTGGAAGAACGGAATTGAAGCTATTGGCCAAAGAGTTTTCATGCGAAGAGACCTCTGCAGATAAAGGTGAGCCAGATCTTTTGGAACCATCTAACGAACTCTTTCAGGTCAGAGCGCTTACTCCCCAAGCTTTGCAAGACGAAAACGCAGCCTTAGGAGAGGACTTTGACCCCTTTGACACATCGTTTGCTAGTGACCTTAATCCGGGTAGATCAGAAATTAAATTGCTCGAATCCGAGTTTCTAAGTCACTAACGTTTTATCAGTAAATTACACAATGGCTTTTAATCCATTTTTAAGCATGAATGAGCCAGCCGCACCGGTCACGACGGAAGAACTCAATCCGTTTATGATGACTAACACAGAGCCGGTTACGTTTGACAACGCCGATAATCCTTTCGCCACCAGTAATCCGTTCTCAGACTTTGGTGGAGGTGGGTTTTCTGAGCCCTCTATAGGCGATACGGTGCCTGTGGATATTTTCGGAGGTGCCGAACCAACGGGAGTAGGTGCAAAACAATTTACGGAGTTTGAAGCGGATGCCACGATGGATTTTTTTGGAAACCATCCAATTAAGCCAACCGAGCTCGAGCTCATAACTACCACAGCCGACGTGTTTCCCGACGACGATGGAGTTTCACAGCAACCCATGCGCCCTCTCCCAACTGAGACGCAGAACTTAATCCTCAGTGTCACGGGACAGATGGAGTTTAATAGTTCACATCTGCTCGATCGTATCCCTCCTACTCGCACGCCTAGCCCTGTCTCTGTGCGTGACATCCACTCACCGAGCCCAACGCCAGAGCCTGAGTTCGAGCTGGAGGCACAGGAGGAGCCACCTCCTCAGGTGGAGAACGCTGATATAACACGCGCCAAGCCAGCACGCCCCCCACCAGCGCGGCCACCAGTGCCCCCGCCCGTAGCTCGTCCTCCGCCCCCTCGTCCCGCACCCCCTCCTGTGCCTCAGATGCCACAGCGCCCCCCTCCACCAGAGACAACCGATGAGATCAATCTCTTTGCCGCTTCTGCCCCTGTGGTCATCAAACCGACTAAGGAAGCTATCCTCAGTTTGTACTCAGCTCCCAAAAAGGAAGAAAAGCAAATCGATTTTTTGAGTGATGACATTATGGATAGCGTGACTAATGATTTAACTACCGAGTCACCAACACGCCCTTCTACCATGGAGTTTAACATGGATGATACTATGGCGACAGGAGCTACCACTGAATTGAATTTCAAAGAAGATGTTGCAGTGACGGCAGCATCAGATGTTCTAGCCACGACAACTGACATAATGTTTCCACAACATACCGGGTCACCCCAACAACCAGTAGCTCCGATGGATTGCTCAGAGCCACCCACTGAGGCGACTCTAACGCCCATTAATGATACTTCTCCGTTTGCGGATTCTACGGTAGATGAATTCCAAGCACATCCAGATGAGTTAGAAAAGAACCCATTTGAGACTGGAGAAATTGATTCAACGGCAGCGTATACCAGCCCCGGGGCCAATATTTTCGGCTTTGATTCGACAGATACGACCACGAATGTTAATAATGTGTTTGGAATGGATGACGAAACATTTGGCGCGGCACCAACTGTGGATGCAACGATGGCTGAAACGAATATATTTGGAAACACTTCTAGTCCATTCGATGATAATACTCAAACTTCTGTCGATGCTTTGGCAACCGGACGCAAGGATAATATTTTCGGGGTTGTCCAACCCGTGACCTCAAGTCCTTTCGACGAGGATCAAGCTGATGCTTTCGATATTGGCAGTGGAGGCGAGAATATTTTCGGATTGAGTCAACCAGTGCCAGCCGCTCCTGCAGACCTAGGCTGGGGTGATGCATCAGAAACAATGGTGCAAGATGCGTTTCCGGATGTCCATGATGCATTCCCAGATGGTCATGATTCCTTCCCTGAGTCTCAAGACGCATTCGATGCCTTCTCTGCGAAGTTCGATTCCACTTCTGCGAACCACATGAACACCAGTAAGTAGCTCAGTCACTCACTGGAAAGTTAAATGTAGATTTACACATTATCGGAGTGTTCTAAACTTTTGTTGTTTGCTGCCAGGTGCATGGGGTGAGGATGGGGGGTCAGATGCCGGCTTGGGGGCAGGCTTCGAGGCAGAGGCCTTCGATACATTCCTCAGCATGGGCGCCCCACCTCCCCCCGCAGCCACTCCTCGGCTTGACCACCAGGGCTCTCGGGAGTCTACAGATGATACGTTCTCAGTTTTCATCAGGTACCTTAGTACCTTACGTACTAGATTAGTCACTCGATTAACAACAGATTGATTGTGGTCGTTGATCATTTTATGCATTTTCTAGACCAAAGGACAGCGAGACAAGCGGAGAAGAAACAGCGGTTCCAGTGTTGGCGCCACCACCTCGACCTCAGGTCATGCCGGAGTCACCTAGGGTAAATCCCTTTGACAAGAGCGGCTTTGAAGCTCAGCGTGTTGAAACTCAATTCGGTAAGTTTTACAAAGCCGATGCTAAGCAGTTAAGCACTCATGAGGGAGGCAATAGTGGATTCATGAATTGGATCCCTGTTGTGTGGACAGGACATAGAGTGAAGGATATAGACTAGGACTTAGACTAAGTGATGAGTATGCGTAGTGGAAGAGCCCCGCCGGGCTAGCGGCAGCGAGACGCCACCGACGCCGCTGTTCGACGACGACGTGTCACAGCCGCTTGAGGACTTCCCGCGCACCACCTACGCCGGGCCTGGCTGGGAGATGCATCTGCGGCAGCCCAACAAGAAGAAGATTACTGGACAGAGGTAAGTAGCTACACGATCGATCTATAGACACATTGCCGTTTACTTTAGCTACATTTATCTATGTCAAAGTTAATATTTGTATGGAACGTGGCTGGTATGCAATCCATCTCGTAAAAAGACACTGTCCTGCCTACATTATAATCTACTCGTCACTGCAGAAGTAGATATTCTTGGTAGTGGACACTGCGTAGGTATATTTTCTACAGTGAGAGACACAAGAGAATGGGTGGAAAGTGGCATACTGACAACTGATGGCTTAGGTTCTGGAAGAAGATGTTCGTGCGGCTAACGCTGCAGGGCGACAACCCCGTGGTGCAACTGTTCAACGCGGCTGGCGACAAGGAGCCCTTCCAGGAGCTGCCGCTGCAGGCCTGCTACTCCGTGTCCGAGGTGGGCGCGCAGCAGTTCGACCAGTTCGGCAAGATCTTCACCGTCAAGCTGCAGTACGTCTTCTACAAGGAGCGGCCCGGGGTCAGGTTAGTGTCCGCGACATGCACCCATTACATTCATGATAATAATATTGTGCTGTGAAACTAACTCTTGAATTCCGATTTGGATGATGACGTAATGTATGTCGGTAACCGCAGGCCGGGCCAGGTGACGAAGGCGGAGCGCATCACGAACAAGCTGTCGCAGTTCGCAGCGTACGCTATCCAGGGGGACTACCAGGGCGTCAAGGAGTTCGGCAGCGACCTGCGCAAGCTGGGCCTGCCTGTCGAACATGCTCCACAGGTATCTGCAACCATTTTATTGACGTGGAAGAACAACGAACTAATTGTTTATGGATGACTATTTTCTGCCCAATGTTAACGGTTATCTTACATAATACACACTGAAACTACTATAAAACATTTATAGATAGAGGGTATAATGGTTAGCACTTCCAATTGTGGTGTGTCGTAGGTGTCGCAGCTGTTCAAGATCGGCTCGCTGGCGTACGAGGACGTGAAGCAGTTCTCGTGCTGCGTGGAGGAGGCGCTGTTCCGGCTGTCCGCGCACCGCGACCGCGCGCTCACCTACAAGATGGAGGAGGTATGTGCTACCTAACTACCTACCCATCCACTTCCTGACAGGCTACTCTTTGATAAGTGATTAAGGTTGAAAAAAGGAAAAACTTATTTACTGTACTGTTGTGGCAAAACGACCCAAAGTGGATCTTAGCCTCCGGCACTAGAGTACGTCAGGCTTAACAACTTATAGATAGCGTTCATGCTTCCTCCGCTATCCGCTCCCGTCCTATTGTATTTTATCCTGCCTAATTGTTCTGGTTTAATTCTTTTATATTGTGTTAGCTCACCTATCTATTTGTGCCTGTAACTGTGTCTTTTAGTATACATTATTACGAACTGTTAACGTGGTGTTTTGCGCGTTTCCTGAAGGATCCGAAACTCCTATCTCAGGATAGAGAGAAGAAGAAACCGTTATAAAATATAGAGCATGAGTGTTGATCCAGGTGCAAATAACGGCGGTGGACGAGCTGTACGTGGAGCAGGACGCCGAGGGCTCGGTGCTGAAGCAGATCGCGCGCGTGCGCATCTTCTTCATCGGCTTCCTCAGCGGTAAGAGCGAGCCGGTGCCGGTGCCGGTGCCGAATACTGGCAACTGATCAAACCTTAGCCATATTCACAATACATGGTACCTCCTTATTGGCAAGTGCCGTTGTTCAGGCATGCCGGACGTGGAGCTGGGCGTGAACGACCTGCGGCGGCAGGGCAAGGAGGTGGTGGGCCGGCACGACATCATCCCCGTGGTCACGGAGGAGTGGATCCGCGTCGAGCTGCCCGAGTTCCACGCCTGCGTGCAGCCCGACCACTTCACCGCCTCGCAGATCATCAAGTAACCACTCATCCTCTTCCTCTTCCGCAACCCACCCTTATTATCATTCTGGCAGGCAAGCAGGAGACCCCTGCCTTGATAATACCTACCACAGCCGAATGTACGACGTTATCTGCATTCCTCCAAATGCATTCCTCGTAGCATAATAATATGGGTCCTTTTTATTGACATGTATTATTTTTTTATAGTCTAGTAACTACATAATATTTCCATAACCAACAACAATGACATATTTCTATATTTACTCGTATTTACACAGCAACATCGGTAGAGCATTTTTGTCACATCTCATTGTTTCCCCACGTTTGTTCAGATTCAAGCCACCGGACGCGTGCTACATCGAGCTGATGCGGTTCCGCATCCGCCCGCCCAAGAACCGGGAGCTGCCACTCCAGCTGAAGGCGGTTTGGTGCGTCACCGGGAACAAGGTACCCTTACATAGCTTACTTTGACACCAACATGGGACGAAACTTATGGGTTAAGCAGTGACAGAAACAGAAACTTATGTGACAGAACTTTGAGCAAAAGTTCCTAAGTTGATAGTCCCAAAATAAGGTGACAATTATAGCCACAGGAAGATGAAGCACGGCAGAATGTAACAGAAGACAATGAAAGAAATAGTTTATGGTACATAATTCTATTTTCAATATGGGCACTGTCATACACCTCACTCACAGAACCCCAGGCAATCCGTTATTATTTTGGTCCATCCAGCCACGGTTGCAAGTTGGCTGTGGATGATGATAATGTAGTAAAGGGTGAGGTGTGGTTGATGACGCGGCTGGTCGGCCGCAGGTGGAGCTCCGCGCGGACGTGCTGGTGCCGGGGTTCGCGTCGCGCAAGCTGGGCCAGGTGCCGTGCGAGGACGTGTGCATCCGCTTCCCCATCCCCGAGTGCTGGATCTACCTGTTCCGCGTCGAGAAGCACTTCCGCTACGGATCCGTCAAGTCGGCGCACAGGTACCCCCCGGGCACGACCACCGTTGGGGAGTAAAGGTTTTCGCATAACGGTCATCGAAGTGGAAAAGTGTTAGTGGAAGGTGCTTAGACTCGTTCTTCCTGGAAATGTGTAGGGGAGATCTATGCCCAGCAGTGGACTTCTTCAGGCTGATGGGAAATATGATGTTGAAAGGCCATGATTATAGCTCGACAGCTGAGGTTCCACCGTAGATATTTGCTTGTGTATACAAACATTATGCTAAATGCAAATGATGAAAGCGTTGCTACCGGCTATTATGTTCGAGTGGAGTGGAGTGGAGTGGAGTGGTTATTGTACCGTCTGCGCAGACGCACGGGCAAGATAAAGGGCATCGAGCGGTTCCTGGGCGCCGTGGACGTGCTGCAGGAGTCGCTGATCGAGGTGACGTCAGGCCAGGCCAAGTACGAGCACCAGCACCGCGCCATCGTGTGGCGCATGCCGAGGCTGCCCAAGGAGGGACAGGGTACGCACACAACACAACACAATACAATACAACACAATACATACTCTATTCTACTTTACATCTTTGTTCTTATCTCAAAATATCGGCTCTAAAAATAAGTACCATAGCGGTAAGTAGGTACCTCGTCTAACCTACCTAATGTAATTTTTTGTGACCACATTCAAACTTATGAAATGTTTGAACATTTTTATCTTGCCTCAGGAATTAAGAACGCGGACCCAACATGGTGTAAACTAAATATACTTACTGTAGTTATAGGTACCTCACCTGTTTTATTTTGCTTTGTGCTCCATTGCTAATTTGGCGCATGCCTTGGTTTTATTGAGATATTATAGCGAGCAACTAAGAATAATTACATCACCATAATCAAAAGTGAGCAAGGTGTAGCGCGTTGAAATCTTTTAAAGAGGCTACTCAAGTTCCATACAAAAGACTTAAACGCGCTCGTCTCCAATCCATAAGACTCGATGAAGGTTGAAGTTATAAACAGACTAGCTGTGCCCGCGACTTCGTCCGCGTGGTATAGTGTCTATGGGTAGCATTTTTAATTTGCAGCGGAAGAAAACAGTAATTATATAACAACGTCATATTCGCGTGCACGTGACACAGTCGTCTGCCCTCTTACTAAACTTAGACATATGGCGTCGTACTACGCCACACTTTCATCCCCCCCGCATTCCTCTCCGAACTCCCCCCACACTCCCCCCACTCTCCTCAACATTCCCCCGCACTCCCCCCAGACTCCCCTCCACAATCCCCCTGTACTCCCCCCGCACCTCCCCTCCACACTCCCCCCTGTACTCCCCTCCACACTCCCCCCGCACCTCCCCTCTACACATCCCCCCTCGCTCCTCCCCTCCACACTCCCCTATGTACTCCCCTCCACACTCCCCCCGCACCTCCCCTTCACACTCCCCCTGTACTCCCCTCCACACTCCCCCCTGTACTCCCCTCCACACTCCCCCCAAACCTCCCCTCAACACTCCCCCTGTACTCCCCTCCACACTCCCCCCTGTTCTCCCCTCTACACTCCCCTGTTTTCTCCTCCACACTCCCCCCGCACCTCCCCTCCACACTCCCCCCGCACCTTTCCTTCACACTCCTCCTGTACTCCCCTCCACACTCCCCCCTGTACTCCCCTCCACACTCCCCCCGAACCTCCCCTCCACACTCCCCCTGTACTCCCCTCCACACTCCCCCCTGTACTCCCCTCCCTCTACCCCCCCAGCACAAACTTTGAATGTCATATTTTTTTATATCAAATCAACAGACTAAAAAATAAGTTTTAAGTTTCTAGCTCTAAAAATGACGATACTTCCATACAACTTTCAACCCCTATTTTCAACCCCTTACAACCCCTTTTTTCGCAATAAAAAGCCTAATATGTTCCCAGCTTAAATATCGATCTTTTCAATCCATCGACGCTTATGACTATCTGCCACTGGCAACACTGGTCGGCAATCAGTCAGTCATAAGGACTTGGCGAAAAGACTTTGCATCCCCGCCAGCACAAAAAAAAAGTCAGTCAGTCACCTACCCTACACAAACAGAAATTTCTCGATCGAAAGCCGTCGCAATTGTACAAAAAAGTGTAATTCTCATGAAAAATTGTGTTTTCAATAAGTGTTTTGCAATAATAAGTTGCATAAATGTCCTTTCTAATGATTTAACCTATTTGTGTACCAAATTTCATTGCAATTGGTGATTGGTGATCGTCGGAGTGTTTTGGAGTCAGAGTGAGACAGAAACATCAATGTGATGCTCTTTATAACGTTATAAAAGGTTTGTAAACCTTTTTTCACAATAAAAATGCTATGTCCTTCCTTAGGCCCTCAACTATCTGTGTACCAAATTTCATTTCAATCGGTTCAGTAGTTTTGGCGTGAAAGCCACACAGACAGACAGAGTTACAAACGCATTTATAATATTAGTATGGATATTTTGGACTGAATATTGGTGGAGAAAATTAAATGATCAGTGGTGACATGAATGCTATAAATAATACAGGTGCATACACGACCCACAACCTGGTGTGTCGCATGGCGCTGACGTCATACGACCAGATCCCAGCTGAGCTGGCCAAGCATGCCTTCGTGGAGTTCACCATGCCGGCCACTCAGGTACCTTCCAGGCCATCATCACTCATTTTCCCGCTAGAGCGGCTATAATTGCCGCGGTGTTTCGCAAGGAAGACTCGTAGGGCCTTTTTTGTAAAAAATATACATAATAGAAAAAGTTTACTTTTCCTCTTATCGTGGACATTCGATAGCTTCTTCTAGTGCATTTGATATGTGGTATGTCGATAGTGAGGACGTTGTGTTGTGTTGGTTGCGTGCAGGCGAGTCACGTGACGGTGCGCTCCGTGTCGCTGCAGAACCACGACGCCGACCCGCCTGAGAAGTACGTGCGCTACCTCGCACGGCACGAGTACATGTGAGTATCTATACAACAACAACAACAACCAGTACCTACATGTGACTACTTGCAATACGAACATGCGGTCACGCGAACCCCAACCCAATGCCATGTCACACTCTAGTCTTACGTTTGAGGCTGAAAGCACACACTGACATTTTTGTTCAGATCGACAACAACATTGAACATTTGCCATTCAGCTGGTAGTCAACCATAGCATAATATCGGAAGGTTCTGAATTTTCGCAACGTGGCACTCTTTCCAGTCATTTCAAGATTATTTCTATCAAGATTAGCTGGGACTTCAGTTGGTTTGAGCGGCATTAGGTAATGTGTGGTTCTCATGTGACCTGCAGAGTGGGCATCGAGCGCACCTCGGGTCAGTCGGCGCCGGCGTACGCGGTGGCGGCCAAGCTGGAGGAGGCGCCCCCCGCCGCGCCCCCCGCCCCACCCCCCGTCGCGCCCATCCAGCCGCCCTCCTCCGACTCCGACTCGGACTAAGCCTGACGCATCATCATATTCGCACGGACTATCTTTACTGAGTGTCTTTATATTGTCAAACGCGATGGTAAAACCTATTTCAAAAAACACTCACTTGTAAATTATATTGCATGTCTAAAGGGTCTCAGGACTCTGGTCCTTCTACCGTGAAGATCGCTCGACTGTCCTCGCTCTGATGGCTTCGTAGCTCATGCAAACCATGTCAGATGTTCTGGCAAGTTGTTATAAGCTGATGAGCTCTAATGAGCCGCCTATCGGATCTAAGAGGGACATATAAGAGAAACAAGCTCGGGACATTGACTTATATATTATTAAAATATTGAATAACTCAAGCTTGACTTGACATAAATGAGTACCTACAGCAGCAGTACTGTAGGACCATGTTTAAATTGATTACTTGTACATTACATTACTAGGCAACATAACATTTAATCTATAAGTAGATAAAATTATTGTTCCATGAAACTGTTTCGACAAGCATTGCATGTGTGTGTTCACACTCGTAGGTTTAGAACATGATGAAAGGAATGGACAACCCATGCTGGGAAATTAATTTGGTTCTTAGTTAAATTAAAAATATATCCTTATCTTGTTTCTAAAACTCAAATTATTTAGTTTAAATAATTTGTCAGGATCAAAAGGTTTACGTATTTATAACATATCTATTGATTAGCGTTTAGCGTTTTATACAGGTTTATTTGTGATATTGTTTAGTAAGGGGCGTAGTGTTAGATGGCGAGTGTCCACATATCGCTGCTGAACAAATTGTGGACGACGATATTTGTACCCGATATTCTGCCAGACAAGAAATAATTTGAAGACTATTATAAAAGTGAAGCTAAAAATATAAGGATTCGATGTGTAGCACGAAGATCTGGAATATTGTATAGGGTATTGAAGGAACTATAGTCGTAGTGGCGACTGATCATTGTAAATAATCACGTAAATAATAAATCGAATGTTTATAAAATGGACGTGTTCCCACCGCGTATCTAGTCAAACAATAATATATTATTGATAAAATATACACGTACAGATGTAAGGTATAATATTATGAATTTAGTGAGGATTAGAAGATTCTACGCTTCGAAAATAATGTTAATGGCATCATAGATTAGTATTATTCCATTATTGTGAACTACCACATCTGTTATTGATAGACTAAGGGGTTGTTGTTGTATGTATCCTACCTCCTTCCTTATGTTCAGAAGTGTCGTTGCTTTCTTCAACATTTGTATTGCTACATGTAGCCTCTTATTGTGATAAAATAAAACTCATTCCCAAGTATTGTTGAAATGCATAACTAGATAATAAGGAATATGTTACCTGCTCTAATGATTATATAACTACACAGTAGCGATTCTTGGTGTGTTCCCTATAGACATAGCTAAATATATATGTATGTATTGTACATTCGAAGTAATAAAAGCACAAAATGTTAATTATATACCACTAATAGGTACATAGCCTTTAGATTTGGAATGTTCTATGGTTACCTATGTGTACCTTCCCACTTATTATTGGCCTTTTCAATTGTAGGAAAAAACAACGGTAAATAATTATTATGTACCTCTTTAGTAGTTTCTTAATAATTAATATTTAAAAATGTAGGCACTACGGTAGTTACATTATTCAGTTTCTAATGTATATTGTTAGCAGAACGTGACACTATAAGAAATATCTTTCTATAACAAAATAGTTATACATGTATCAGGTGTTGTTATAAAAGTAGTATAAACAAATTTGATATATTAATAAAGTACCTACCTACTGTATGTACGTAATACCTAATTAATTCATGAATAAGATTAGGCATCGTAACAAAAAAACTTGCCTGTTCTGTATGTTATTATAACTAATAAGATATTATTACATTATAAACGATGTTTCAAAAGTGCTGTATGAGTACTTAGTACCTCCACGTGGACCCTGTTTTGTTGTCAAATAAATAAATAATGATTGTGAGTTTTATTTTAATTGAAAGAACCAACAATAGGTATGACTGCTGCTCTTGACAACATAATATATTATTGCCTGATACGTTCTAAGATTTCATTGTATTTGATTTTGATTTAACCCCATAAACTCGCTGCACCATGCAGTAGGTACGTAACCCAACGTACCTACTCAATTGTCGTTGGGTGTCAAGTGGGTAGGTATCGTCTGTTAAAGTTACGAGGCCAAATGTTGTAACATTTAAGCAGACTTAATGTAGGTCAGGTGGTCAGGTGCCTCCCTGTATGAAATGCGAAACCTATGAAATAAGAAAAATTAAGGATGCATGTGATACGTAGGTCTAGGTACCCCCATTTACGGGACGCTGCTTCCGGAGGAGTGGAATACCTAACATAAAATAAATGAATATTGTGGATAATCCACACAACACTACAACATGCTTCTTGCAAATAAAAATATTTAATTTCATTTTTCATTTCATTTCATTTCATTTTTTCATTTCATTTCACTATTTAGCCCCAAAGTAAGCAGATCATGTACTATGGGAACCAGATAGCTGTTAAAATACTATTTTTATGTAAATACATACATAGAAGACAATATAACACCCGGACAGAGAACAAACATCTGCGTTCACCACACAAATATTTGTTCTCGGTGGGGATCGAACCCACGACCTACGGCGCAGAAGGCAGAGCTACTACCAACTGAGCGCAGAGGCCAGTCGAAATAAAACGATAAAATTAGCGAATTTAACTAAAGCAATAAATACTCGCAATCCATGTTCCTCATATTTTATCCCATCACATCATGACACGTGTAACGTTACGAACGACCCGCGTGCTTCATACCAAATATATAAATTCAAAGATCGATCCCAAAAGCACAGCCAGTGCCAGGAACCGACGGTAATCCAATTCAGAAAGGGCTCGAGCGCTACTCCCCTCGCTCGAAGGCAAACTCATCTAAAAATAATCGGTTGAAGGGTCGCGGGTAGTGAACCGGAGATCGAGCAACCAACACAATACATAATGACAAGGAACGAGCAATGGAAGGAAGAATTGGGGCGCGAGCGGAGTGCGGTGCACGCATGCGCGCTACATGGTGGCACGCATGCGCGCGGGCTCGGCGCGCAGGGCTCCGTCGGGAACAGCGTCGCTCGCAGCGCAGCCCCGACCTAACCCTAACCCTCGTCCGCGGCGCGTGCCCGTGCGAGCACTGCCACCTGCCAGTGCCAGTGCCACTGCAGGCCGAGCCCGCCCCGTGACATCATCGCTCATGGCTCAACCTTGCGATGACGCCACTCTCCACTGAACTTGTCAATTGTGCCCTATATTTAGCGAGCGCGGAGGCCGACCTAACGCAGGTAAGGGAGGAGACCAGTGGCTCAGTGATATAGGTTAAGTCGGTTAGGTAAATAAGAAGGAAGAAACTTGTGTAAAACTTCGTGTAGCATTCCGTGGCATGTGAAATAACAATAGCAAGTGGGGTAATCCCACTATGAAAATACATTTCTACCGCATATTACGATACGATACTAACTATAAATATAAATAATCTGTTCGCGGTCTAACTACCTTTATACTTATATTTATTATTCGGAAGCCCTGAATAAATAAAATAATATAATTATTTGCTTGGTAGTATAATTATATTTGCCTAGCGTCTTCAGCTCCATCCAATGACAATGTAACTAATGTAGGTACTGATATACCTACAATAAACAGACCAGCCGAGTCAGTGGCAAATCTACAAGAAAAAGAATGGAGGTGCTGTTTGGGTTGTTCTTTGGCTCGACTCCAGAATTGGTTAGATCATGAGAAGAGTAGGTATAATGAGAAATTTTGTTTGACGTAAATTCTGTCAAAGGAAACCTGATGGGCATTGCTGCGGTCTCTTCCAAGTTTCAGTGCCTAATCGACATTCGGTAGGTAGGTTCGAAGTGTTGAATGTCTGTATAGTAACATCACTTACACCTATATTATGTCATCTATCAGATTCAGGAGCACGAATCCAATACAATTGCAAACAGAAGTGAGACAGGGAGATGCTATTTCTCCTGCAGCGAAGATTCAAATTGTAGTGGTAGCACAAAGGGCTTCATTTCTATAGTAGGAGGTTACGAAAAGAGTAACAGGGACTTGCCGAGGAGAAGTGGCCAGCTAGTCGAGTTCCATTTCCATAGCTGAAGTCGAGTTTAGTTTCAGTGCAGAGGTGCGATGCACCTGTAGCGGATGGACGCGGAGGCACAGGGGGGGCCGGCGGCGGCGGGCGCGGGGGAGGGGGCGCCGCGCCAGCCGCGCCGGGGGCCCGCGCCCATCGCCTCCTTCGACCACGACGGCTCTGACGAGGTGAGGCCAGATGTATGTATCTCTGTCTTGTCTTCCTTCGCTTGGCGATAGCCCTTCTAGATGAGCCTGAGTGAAAAAAAAAACAGAACAGAAAAGTCCACCGCGGAGACTAAGTTCTCCAATTCCTCGCAACTCCACCGACCGAGTCTCATTCATCGAAAGGGGCTATCGATCGCTTTCCCGGGTCATGACCGGCTTTCGAGGGACCGAATGGCAGGTGGCACTGACCCCGCTCTTCCCGCAGTCGAGTCCAGAGGGCAAGCAGACGTTCCGGCTGCCGGAGATCCGCGAGCATCCCGTCGGCGGAGGGGACGGCGGCGGCGCGCTGCTGGCGGCGCCCAGCGGAGGACGCGCGCGCTCGCACTCCACGCCGGCGCTGGTGCCGGGCGCCGCGCTGCCTGCGCCCGCGCCGCGCATCGACATCTCGCGCGCCTCCTCCTCCAGCCACCATGACTCGCGCGACAGCTCGCCCGAGCTGGCGCTCTTCGCGGGCGACACCGGCGACGGCCGCACCCAGCGCCTCGAGCTCGCCTTCCGCGAGGACGGCGCGCTCGACCTGCGCTCCTCCACGGAGGAGCTCTCCTTCATGGAGCCCTCGCCGGGGGAACCCCGCCCGGCTCCCCCCGCGCCGGCCCCCACCCCGAGCGCCGCGCCCGCCGCGCCACCCCCCGGCCCTGGGTCAGCTAGCGACCGGCGGCACTCGCGCAAGGACAGCCAGAGCTCGGAGGCGGCGCTGCTGGGCGTGTCGGGGCGCACGTCGCGCCTCTCGAGCGTGGGCTCGGCGTGCTCGGCGCAGTCGGCGATGTCGCGCGTGTCGCGCCTCTCCGTCGTGTCGGGCGTGTCGCGCTCGCCGAGCCCGCACCGCATGCTGCTCGAGACCTCCTTCTGCGGACCGAAGCCGATCGAGACGGACCCCGAGGCGTGCGCCGCCGCCGTCGCCGAACACATCCTCGAGATCGCCAAGATGAGCGGTGACGTCCCAGCGAGCTCCCCGCCGACGGCCGCGCCGCCGCCCACCGTCGACTCGCGCGATCACCGCGAGGTGCGCACCGAGGTCACCGTCGAGGCGGCGAGGCCGGTCTCCGTCGCGCCCGCGTCGGCCGTGCCTCGCGCGACCCGCCAGCCGGCGCTCGCTCTCTCGCCGATCATGGCACCCGCGGCCAAGCCGCCCGAGCCGGAGAAGCCCGAGAAGGAGAGCAAGAGTCGCGCGCGGACCGAGGAGAGGAAGGCGCGGCCTCGGGTGCGTCGCGAGCCCTCCGAGCCCGAGGTGTACAAGAGCGGGAACCAGTCCAAGGACATCATTCGCATCAAGCTGCGGCCGGACGACGAGGAGGAGGAGGGCGAGGAGGCGGCGCGAAAGCCGGCCTCGCTGGCGCTGGGCGCACCCGCCGGCCCCGCGCCGCCCAGTCCCGCGGCGTCGCGCCGCCGCTCGCCCTCGCCACTGGGGCCACCTTCCGTGTCGCGCAAGTCCTCCTTCTGCTCGCTGTTCAAGTCGCGCGAGACGATCGGCTCCCCTGAATCCCCGCAGGCGCAGGAGGCCCTGCGCCGGAAGCGTAGCCTCACGGAGGGCCGCGCGCGCAGCAAGAGCCGTGACCGCTCCGCCACGCCCACCTCCAGCAAGATCCGCGGCTCCGTCCTCTCCCTGTTCCGCACGCCGCGCAAGAGCGCCGCTTCCTCGTCGCCCGGCTCACGGGCCCCCTCCCCCGCACCCGCTTCCGCCTATACCAGCACCCCCTCCGACCCGAGGCGCGCCCACCAGGACAAGCTCAAGTACTATGAGGAGGCAAGGAACGGCGTAATCCACATCCCGCTGCGGACTCCCCCCGAAGAGCGCAGCGGAGCTGACTCCCCGCGTCGCAGCTCGGGGGCCGAAGCGGGTACCTCGGGCGCTCCGGCTCCCGCCCCGGCGGAGGGTCCGCGACCCGCGTCTGCGCCGCAGCCCCGCGAGGCCCCGGCGCCGGCCCCGGCCCCCACCCCGCGCCTCGCGGCCGTCGCTCCGTCGCGCGCGCCGCCGATGCTCCGCACCGTGCTGCCGGACGGTAGCATCATCATCCCGCTGCACTCGCCCACGGAGCGCGTCACCGAGACCGCGTTCCCGGAGCCGACGCGACCGAGGGCTCCATCGACGCCGCCCGAGCCGCGGCCGACTAGCCGACGAGACGACGCCGAGCCGGCCCCAAGTCGAGTGGAGTCCGCGGTGACGTCGATATCATCCCCAGAGGCGGCGGTGGCTGCCCCGAGCCCCCCGAGCGAGCCCCGCCCGAAGGTGCCAGACCCGATGCCGTCTCCGCCGGGTCAGCCGCCGCCCGAAGTGACGAGCAAGAGGCGCAAGGAGAGATTTGTGTTCACGACTCATGTCGGAAGCCGAGAGCAGGTGAGGCTATCACATTTTTGTTAAAGATAGGTATATACTATTTCGAATTACGGAGAAAGTAATTGCTAAAACAATAACTCCGAACTCCAGGTGTTCAGCACCCAATTCAGTATAACGAAGACTCCTAGCGTCACGAGCGAGATCTCCGGCTCGTTCCCGAGCTTCGAGAATGGCCCCGGCGAGCTGCGAGACACGCACATCACGGCGGATGCGCCGCCGCCGCCAGCCGCCGTCATCGGCGCGGGCCCCGCGGCTGAAGAGGCCGGTGACGTCACCAGCGAGGACGCCCTCACGCCACAAGAGCCGCCGCGAGACTCATCCGAGTCGGAGCCCAGCTCCGAAGCGGCTCCCCCGCAGGCTGGGAACGACGTTGAACGTCGTGGACTAGTGGTAAGCTGCTTTTCAGTTTTAGCTACTTTATTTGTAGGTTAACTATATATATGGACTACGAGTTTTTACGGTGCTAAGGGAAACATGGTGAGGAAACTCATGGCTCTGCACGTTTGGTCTTTCTTGTGGATAAGGCTGGCTGAGAGGATGGTAGGTAGTAGAATAGCACAAGATAGGTAAAATCTCGTATCACGCACTATAGCGTCCTTCCCGTAGAGCACCCGAAAACAGTTAATTTTGGCCTGATAGATAGGTAGATAGAAAATTTAATATTTTTTAATATATTATTCGAGTTCTAAGTGTTGAACTGAAGGCAAAAGTCGGAAGGAGAGAAAGTAGAGGTATCTTTAGGTATATTTTGGTTTTCGTCGGAGGAAACCCGCGTCCCGTTGATGCAACAATGTATGTGCGCAGGTGCAGGAGTCGTTCGAGGAGGAGCTCCCGTACATCCCGACGACGTTGCCGCAGGAGCGCTCCGTGGCCGTGCCCATGGTGCCGGTGCGCGAGCGCGGCGGCGTGCTGGTGCGCGGCGTGACGCGCCCGCGCGCCGCCACCGCCACCGCCACCACCGCCACCGTGGCGCCGCCCTCCCCCGCCGCCGCCCCCGCCGCGCCATCCGACAAGCTGCGCATCAAGCTGCCGCGCCGCCCGAGGGTGGCCTCCTCCTCCGCGCCGACCTCGGCCCGTCTGCGGACGCGCAGCGGCAGTGCCAGCGCCAACGGCAACGGCAACGGTGAAAGTGGTGAGAACCACCGACCGACTTATTAAAGTTTGTGATGTCTTATGAAAGCAGCTAGTAGGTTAGTTACTAATTGATCATCTCCGAGGGTCAATTAAAATAAAAACTTTATAAAATTAACAAATATTTACCTACATCCAAACATGTAGGTAGGTTAAGGGGGGACTTACGAATACCAACGGTTTTTGGGTACCATTTATGGAACCAGGAATAATAACTGTAGACATAACATGGTATAAAATTAAAGAGGATATGTTCATCTATAGTGATAGCCAATAAAAAATGGGCAGTCCTATACAACATTTTCACATGAATACGTTTTTACCATAGCAAAAATCGCTAAAAATGGGGTCTGGATAGGTACATAAATAGCTAAATCCGCTGAATATTATAACGTGAAAATAGAACGAAATTGTGGCATACAGAGTCTTCTATTCGTCTTCGTTATTATTTTGTACCCAAATAAATTACTTTGAAAGAATAGACAATTTTAAAACGCACTAAAATTTCTCCATACATTTTTCCAAGGGTAGGTAGATAGTAGGTAGACTTCATTACATTTCGTTCGCCATTCCGCGCTCAGACGCGGTCCTGGAAGGACGGGTGTCACACATTTTTGCAAATAATTAGGATGAATACGACAAGGTTCTAAAGAAAGCACTGCGGCGCCTGCTTGAAGAACCTTGTCGTTCTCATCAGTACACAAGATGCGCCGTGCGTGTGTGTACTGTGCCTGGATAAAGTTGATACTTTCTTGGACCATAATAAAAGTCATCATTATCAGCAAGAAGAAGTCATGGAACGAACCTTCAAATACGTCATGGCATTGGCTGGGAAAGGAAAATGAAAATGTTTTTACATTGATTATGTATAGAAATTTACATTTTTTTCCTGGAAATGTATAGGGGAGGCCTATGTCCAGCAGTGAACTTCTCCAGGCTGATGAAGATGATATTACCAATATACCTGTTAATGACAGCGGTCAAATTTAAAACAGCCAATTAAAGGTTTCAAGACCTGCATTTTAAATTGACGGTTGTCAAACTTAAAATGGTCATATTTCGAAAGCTATTCGTCCTGGACTCCTCGTTCCAATCCCAAATGATAGGTATGACCAAGACCTTCATTTATGACAGCTGTCAAACTTAAAACGGTCATATCTCGGAAACTACTCGTCCCGGTCTTCTCGTTCTAATCCCAAATGATAGGTATGACCAAAACCTGCATTTTTAATGACAGCTGTCAAACTTGAAACGGTCATATCTCGGAAACTACTCGTCCTGGACTCCTCGTTCCAATCCCAAATGATAGGTATGACCAAGACCTTCATTTTTAATGACAGTTGTCAAACTTAAAACGGTCATATCTCGGAAACAACTCGTCCCGGTCTTCTCGTTCTAATCCCAAATGATAGGTATGACCAAAACCTGCATTTTTAATGACAGCTGTCAAACTTGAAACGGTCATATCTCGGAAACTACTCGTCCTGGACTCCTCGTTCCAATCCCAAATGATAGGTATGACCAAGACCTTCATTTTTAATGACAGTTGTCAAACTTAAAATGGTCATATCTCGGAAACTACTCGTCCCGGACTTCTCGTTCTAATCCCAAATGATAGGTATGACCAAAACCTGCATTTTTAATGACAGCTGTCAAACTTGAAACGGTCATATCTCGGAAACTACTCGTCCTAGACTCCTCGTTCCAATCCCAAATGATAGGTATGACCAAGACCTTCATTTTTAATGACAGTTGTTAAACTTAAAATGGTCATATCTCGGAAACTACTCGTCCCGGACTTCTCGTTTTAATCTCAAATGATAGGTATGACCAAAACCTGCATTTTTAATGACAGCTGTCAAACTTGAAACGGTCATATCTCGGAAACTACTCGTCCTGGACTTCTCGTTCCAATCCCAAATGATGGGTATGACCAATACCTGCATTTTTAATGACAGCTGTCAAACTGAAAATGGTTATTTATTTCGAAAACTTATAGCGCTTCGGGATTTAGAAAAGACGTTAAACGTTAATATTCAAGAATGTGGATTGCACATTGACAAAGAATTTCCATTTCTGGGAGCTACTCCGGATGGCAAATGCATACATGGTATTGTAGAAGTGAAATGCCTATCATCAGCTTACAATTTAGAGCCTGAAGAAGCAATCAAACAGAAGAAAATTGACTTTTGGTTGTATAAATCTGATGTTTACACAGCGAATAAAAAAAGCAATTGGTACTACCAGATTCAGGGCCAATTACGAGTTACTGACAAAAATATGTGTGTATTTGCCGTTTGGACTGGAGACGGCAAAATTAAATATGAATTCGTAAAAAGAGACGACCGGTTCTGGAAAGAAAACATGGAGGGGCATTTAGTAAAATTCTACAATAACTGTTTGCTTCTTGAACTTGTTGACCCTCGTTATGCAAGATCAATGGATCTTAGAGATCATAGCTCACACACAAGCTAAACAATATTAACAGAAAAAAATGCAAATAGCAAGGCGTAATAATTATATTTAGGACTAGTGACTGCCAGCAGCTTCAACCGCGTGGTAGTTATGATTAACCCGTTCCTGTTATTTTTTGGGATAAAAAGTAACCTTTATTCCAATCCAGGTATTCATTTCAAATTTCATCCAAATCGGTCCAGTAGTTTTTACGTAAAAGAGTAACAAACATCCATCCATACTTACAAACTTTCACGTTTATTATACAACGTGTATCAAAATATGTGTACTATCCTGAACGGGGGTGAATTTCCACCCCCCGGGGAACAACTTTTGTTCAACGACTTTTCGAACTCCGATTGGTATCTCTGAAAAAACTGCAACGAAGTTTCAACATGAACAGCTGACTTTATACAAAGTGACAACCCTAAACTCAGCTACAGAGGTAGTAGGTAGTAGTAGTAGACCTACAGAGGTAGTAGGTCAAGGGGTCAAGGGGTTACAAGGATAGGGTTGTCAATTTATTTAGGCATTATGAAATTAAATATTTTTGTATGGGAAACTGAAAATAGGAATTTTTAATTATCTCCCCCCCACAACTGATCACCATTGTGGTCTGAAACCCCCCACCTTCGCATAGTACACATATTTAGATACACCTTGTATAATATTTATTTATATATATATATATATATATAGTAGGAAGTAGGACTACCGCTTATGAAGCTTAGTTGCATTTTTTGGAAGTTTATTGTAGGAGCGTACTCAGTTCCCCATTAATGTAATCCATCAACCTTTTGCTTGGTTTTGGTGTGTTATTTCCATTTTATTTAGTATTTAATAAAGTATTTATTTACACAAAAAACTTTCAATTAATACTTGTAGGTATTTACAAAATGTACAAAATACACAAGAAACAGTTGACCTATCTGCAGACCGTTACAAACGATATAGAGATAGCTCAACTGATCCAAATCAGTGCCAGACGGAAGCGTCCCCAAGACGCTGCTGGCGTCTAGGTCACGCGTTGCTTCGATCGGTCGCCTAAACAAAATTTTGTATTTTAATTCCTGAAAAAAAAAAGTGATTTTGTTTTCATTTGATTTGTGAGTAAAACAATAGCTTAAAGACACATTCGACTTATATAAAATAAAGTAATTTCAATTAAATGCCTACCTAACCATCAAGTATCAAGATTATTGGAATAATGCAGAAAATGGAGCGTAAATGGGCTTGAATGTGTTCGTGGTCACTTTGCTGTTGTGTGCTGGCGCAGAAAGCCGAATTCGAGACAGGGAAAAATGTAATAGCGTCCTTAAGTATATAAGAGACGTACCTAGCTGATTATTGTTTAATCGTGATGCAGGCAGCGAGGGCCGCGGCAAGCAGGATTGGATCGACTTCGAGGAGGTCCCCGAGCGGCGCAAGCAGCCGAAGCGCATCCAGACGCTGCCGCCGGGCGCGGCGGGGGCGGCGGGGGACCCGACGGGCGCGGGGGGCGTGCTGTTCAGCTACGTGGAGCCGGAGCACTGCCGCTGCGAGTGCCACGCACACACGCACGCGCGCGACGACCAGCTGCCCCTGCTGGCAGACGCTGACGACATGAACAACTCTAGGATCAGGTACCTCATAAGCTTCTTGTCCTCCAGTACCTACTAAAGACTAGGCAGACTTGGCAGAATGACCACCACATGAGTGGATCATCATCTTCCTGCCCTTATGCCACTTTTAGTGCTACCCACATGTTCTCTTCTTTCATTCCCCTCTATCACCATACGAGTGTAAACGAAACAAAACAGAGAAAGTAGGTACTTGCTTACGTCCAATAGGTAGTATAGGCGCACTCCTAAGGGCTAAAGTCTGTAGCAGGAATCAGGAGCTGTATTAGGAACGCGCCCCAAACTTGGATAGTGTAGTAACGTTTAGCCTGTGTTCCAGTACATCGTCAGCGGAGTGCGGCGAGGAGGGGGCAGGGGGCGGGGGGGCGCGACCCCCTCCCTTCACCGCCGACCTGCACCTGCGGCACGACGCGCACCATGTCAGTACATACCTACCTATACTATACTATACCTATTTAGATAGATAGATAGATACCAACAACACCAAGGGTGCTGTTGTTGCATTGCCTATCCTGAAAATTAACTACAACGCTGCCTTTCTGGGGCAGAGCTTGATACCAGTGACACAAGCACAGGGCAGCAGGGAAGGGTCCATCCAGGTGTAATAGCAGTGGTGTGGTACTTGCAAGGGCGGATCCAGCTTTGGCGCCAGGAGGGGGTCACATAGTCGTGGTCAAGTCAAGAACTTATAATTTAATTTTGGTAACAATAGATACAAGTAAAAAGTAGGTATTTTATTAATGTACGTAAGTACTGTAGGTACTTAAGAAATATTTATTCTTTATTGTACACTTGAATAACTTAACACATAATAACTTCGTACATATTGCCATCTTCTCTTGAAGACTTCCAGAGAATCACGCACGGAATGATATAGCCTATATTTTATCTAAATATACAGGGTGGCCGGAACATTGACGTCCAAAATAAAAATTTTGGCTCCTTGTATCGTGGGGTATCCGAATCATCCCCATGTATGTTCCGCGATTTTGTATAGTTTTCAAGTTATGATTTTTTTTCTGAATTTATGAGAAATTTCGAAATGACCAACTTAAAAATTTCTAAAAAACAAGTAGAAGACATTTGGGTAATTTTTTTTTTGCAACTGAATCCTCATAAGTTGTACTTTTATGCATAAAACAATTAGTTTTGTTACTTTAAAGAAAGTTATGAAAATGATGACCCAAACTAAACAATTTACGTTTGGTGAATTGTAATACAAGTTTTCAACTTAAAACTAAAAATCTAAAAAGGTAATTTCATGATTCCTAAGTAGCTTTAAAAAATGCGCCATACTTTCAGCTTCCATAATCATTAAAAAAACAGTACTTAATTGGCCACTTTTGCTAAAATCGGACTTCAAACACAGCAAGATGGAACATTCTTCTGAAAGGCTAATTTGATTTAAACTAGTTTTTTGCCCATTTTTCCATTCCTAAGGCTATATAACTATTTATAGAGAATACTGGAAACTAACCAACAAATAGCTTCAGAGGTTTGGTAAGACAAGTTTTAAGTAAGAAGTGGTATTGTTAATTAAACACAAATGATAATGTGAAAAAATATTTACTTAAAATTTACAGAAGATTTTCAAAGTGGCCACCTCCAGCAGCAATACACATTCTAAACCTACGTAAGAACTTGTCGTTCAATCGTCAAATTTTTACTTAGGTAAATGTTTTCGCGGAACATGCATGGGGGTGATTCAGATACCCCACGCCCACGATACGAGGGACCAAAATTTTTTTTTTGGACGTGAATGTTCTGGCCACCCTGTATAACTAGTCTAAATCATATAAAAGAAAGTCGTGTTAGTTACTCCACTCTTCTTCTTCTTATCGTGTCACTGATTCTTTCGAACCAAGTGTGGTGAAAGGATTTTAAGTGCGCCTCGAAGAGGCTTACTCCACCTATAACTCAATAACGGCTGAACCGATTTGGATGAAAATTGGTTGGGAGGTAGCTTAGAACCAAGAGAAGGACATAGGATACTTTATCCCGAAAAAGTAACAGAAACGGGGTGTTACGGGAACGGGCGAGCGAAGCCGCGGGCGGCCACTAGTCTTATATAAAACTCTTACGTTACTCACTGTCGACTAACTGACTGACAATCAACGCACAGCATAAGCCGTTAGTCCTAGAAGCATGAAATTTGAAGGGTGTGTTCCTCTTAAACGAAATTAACTAAGGTAACTAGCAGTTGGTCATGTTAAACCAAAAAAAGCAACCAAGTGCGAGTTGAACTCGCCCATGAAGGGTTCCGTAGCAACAAGTAACATAATATAAAGGTTCTTGTTGTTCGTCGAAAGGTAAATTGCGGTTTACGATTTATGACGTATAAAAAAAATCTACTGACTAGATCTCGTTCAAACCAAATATCGTTGGAAGTTTGCATAGTAATGTACCTAATACAACATATTTTTTTTTTTGTTTTATCATTCTCTTATTTTAGAAGTTAGAGGGGGGCCGGGGGACCAACTTTTTACCACTTTGGAAGTGTCTCTCGCGCAAACTATTCAGTTTAGAAAAAAAACGATATGAGAAACCTCAACATCATTTTTGAAGACCTATTCATAGATACCCCGTATGGGGACCCCCAAAATTTATAGTTTTTTTTCTATTTTTGTGTAAAAATCTTAATGCGGTTCACAGAATACATCTTCCCCATACTTGAAACTGAAACTCAAAAAATTTTTTTTCATTGAACCCGTACGTGTGGGGTATTATATAGTATTTATGAATAGGTTTTCAAAAATGAGGTAAACGATATAAGAATTGAGGTTTCTTATATCGTTTTTTTCTAAACTGAAAAGTTTGCGCGAGAGACACTTCCAAAGTGATAAAAAGTTGGTCCCCCCCCTCTAACTTCTAAAATAAGAGAATGATAAAACTAAAAAAAATATATGTTGTACATTACTATGCAAACTTCCAACGATATTTGGTTTGAACGAGATCTAGCCCGTAGTTTTTTTATATACGTCATAAATCGTAAACTGCAATTTACCTTTCGACGAACTACAAGAACCTTTATATTATGTTTTTTGTTGCTACGGAACCCTTCATGGGCGAGTCCGACTCGCACTTGGCTGCTTTTTTTTTTTGTATTTTAACCTTTTTAGGGTTCCGTAGCCAAATGGCAAAAATGGAACCCTTATAGATTCGTCATGTCTGTCTGTCTGTCTGTCTGTCTGTCTGTCTGTCCGGCCGTGTCACAGCCATTTTTCTCCAAAACCATAAAAGCTAGACTGATGAAAGTTGGTGAGTAGATGTAATCTGTGAACCGCATTAAGGTTTTTACACAAAAATAGAAAAAAAACTATAAATTTTGGGGGTCCCCATACTTAAAACTAAAACTCAAAAAAAATTTTTTCATCGAACCCATACGTGTGGGGTATCTATGAATAGGTCTTCAAAAATGATGTTGAGGTTTCTAATATAGTTTTTTTCTAAACTGAATAGTTTGCGCGAGAGACACTTCCAAAGTGGAAAAAAGTTGGTCCCCCCCCCTCTAACTTCTAAAGTAAGAGAATGATAATACTAAAAAAAATATATGCTGTACATTACTATGTAAACTTTCAACGATATTTGGTTTGAACGAGATCTAGTCAGTAGTTTTTTTTTTATACGTCATAAACGGAAACTCAAAAATTTTTTTTTCATCGAACCCATACGTGTGGGGTATCTATGAATAGGTCTTCAAAAATGATGTTGAGGTTTCTAATATAGTTTTTTTCTAAACTGAATAGTTTGCGCGAGAGACACTTCCAAAGTGGAAAAAAGTTGGTTCCCCCCCTCTAACTTCTAAAGTAAGAGAATGATAATACTAAAAAAAATATATGTTGTACATTATTATGTAAACTTTCAACGATATTTGGTTTGAACGAGATCTAGTCAGTAGTTTTTTTTTTATACGTCATAAACCGTAAACCGCAATTTACCTTTCAACGAACTACAGGAACCTTATTATGTTACATCAAGTAACATATATAAAGGTTCTTGTAGTTCGTCGTGCTACGGAACCCTTCATGGGCGAGTCTGACTAGCACTTGGCTGCTTTTTTTTCTCGTGATTTTGTCTTAGTGGCTAAGTTGGGTTTGTGTATGCGTTGGTGTATAATCGAATCTGGTTTGTTTAGTTTGACATGACCAACTGTAAGAATTTCCTGTTTTTTTTTTACACTGTGCTCCTACATTATAATTATGTATTATTGTCCAAGTTTTATGCTTCTAACTTTGCTTTGATTTTTACAATCATGATTTTTCTTAAAACCGTTTTTCCCCTTTTTCTCCTGTTAGCGAAATAATTTTACAATTTCCTTTCATAATGAAACTCTAAACTATAAAAGGAACACACCCTCCAAGTTTCATGCTTCTAGGACTAACGGCCTAGGCTGTGCGTTGATTGTCAGTCAGTCAGTAGCGTAAGAGTTTCATATATTTAGATTAAAATAATTAAATATTGAAGGTTTGAAGTTACATAAAATCTGTATGGCGACAAAATATACATACTAAGTATAATACAAAATCATTATGTACAATTAGTGGTCCACCTAAGTCCTGGAACCAGCTCAGGGGGGGGTCATGACCCCCATGACCCCCCCCCTGGATCCGCCCTTGGGTACTTGCAGGAGAGTGCGGGCGGGCTGCCCTGACGGCCGGCACGCGGCGGCGCGGCGCTGACGGCGACGGCGGCGGCGGCGGCGACGACGGCGGCGACGGTCGCGCACTTTTAGATACCTACCTACCTTTTACAAATTATATTCTCTATTGACTCGACGAGATGTTATCTTTTTTGAGATGTAAATTTACCTGGTTCATTAGTATAAATTATATTTATAGCATCGTTTACTATATCTTTCCTATTAGCCACAACTGAACTTGCAATTTTGATGTTTATTGACTTCGAAGTGAGTCTGGACTTGTGCGTCGAGTCGAGGCAACGTCCATTCCGGCGTAATGTTGCCTCAGAATAACGTCGCTCCGATCGCGTGGCTACATGGGCTCGATGGCTGCCTCATGCCTCACATCTCTGCATCCTGGGCGTCAATTCCAGCAACACGGTTCGATTGAGTGATCGTCGAGTGATCACTGAATCCGCGTTCCATTTTCAAATTTTTCAAACAAAAATTGACAACTCACATGTTTTTAGAATCGACACCCTGCACTGAACGTGGAACAGAGCTGAACACCTAACTTGATAACAAACAAAATCTATCATTTTGAGGAATGTTCAGCATGGTTCCTATACTCCAAGGCATCTGTGAGCGGAGTCCTGTAGCGTGCCGACTGCAACATCGACGCAATGTTTTTTGTTATAAACAAATGTAGGATTATGAATTTGGCGTCGCTTGAGTTCCGTGCACCGTCATCTCTCTTTCACGAACTATTGTTTAATGTACTGTTATTTAATAGTTAAGTTGTTCTGACTTACCCCTGTGGGTGTAACGCGAAGAGGGACCCTTGCATAGGTTACTTATCTCAGTGACGTGGCGTGCCCTAGCACCTTACTGCCAGTTGGCCACTAGGGTGACTGAATGCTCTCGATATTTAAACATTACGCTAAATAGGCCAACAATTTTTATTATATCTAAATTGACCTATAACATAGACATAAGTTTAGGTATTGATAGTACCTGATTGGATTACTGAATAATATATCTCGTTGGACTGTGACCACGTCGTAGGTAAATGTAATGGATGAGCTAATATCATAGAATGTACGAGTATCGAATATCTATAATGTTACCTATCTCAGATCATAGACTTTCAGCGCAATAATATAACAAGCAATGGTTTTGTGATAGCTACGCATGTAAGAGTGTTGAACAATTTTAAATATTTGTAAATTGGACATTAAATTATCGAGGATCTCTTAGTCTCTCCATAGAAGTGTTGTATAGTGGATTTTAGTGAGTCTTTAAGACTCGTCGGTTTAACTATTCCTTCCTGCGACAGGCAGAGGTCTGCTTGATACGTTGAGTTGAAGCAACGCACAGGAATGACGATCGCACGCCGAGTCACTGCGCGTGCTCTCTTACGAGGCCGGCTTGCGCAACAAACGATGCATTTATTATCAATATGTATACATTTTAATATTTTAACTTTTACTATGTAACGCTATTGTTGTATTACTATAGCTTAACTTGTATTTGCGCCATTCATGTACGCGCAGAGGTTTCTGATGTCCAATTTGATGGTTTTTTTTTAACAAATTCAGTAAAGTATTCAAAGTTTCAAAACAACTTTGGTTTGTTACAGCAAGCCCCTGGCATCTGCTCAAACTCGAGTTATAATCGTTGGACATTAGAAACGATATATTTTAGCACTCGCCACTAATTTATATCAACCTATCCATCGTAATCATAAAGTTAGTCGATCTCTTACCGCAATAAAATTTACGAAACGTATGTTATAATGTTGATCAAAATTCTATCGGTTAGCAAAAGTCTGATATAAAGATAATATATGAAATTTTGCTTTCAAAATGTTTTTCATTCAGCCCAACACCCCAGGATTCCAAATGAAAAGACGACAGTGCATAAATAAAAACATTTTAATTACACGCTTCGTACAAAATTAAATGAGACTGATGATCGGAACAGAGCATAATAATAAATGCAAAAATGTATTACAAACGAGTGTCCTTACGATAGATGGAGTTGGAGTTGCGACGGAGTAGTGTCGGCGCGCCGGCCCTTGCGTCTGTCGGGAAGGAGGGAGGGAGACAGGCAGTGGTTCGTCACTTGAAGATCTTGCCCTGGTTGAAGGGGCGGCCCGCCTTGTCGGCGCCGCTCCACGAGAAGTACTGCTGCACGAGCGCTTTCGTCTCAGGGCTGCCGGCGTCAAGCTTCTTCCAATCGTATGATTCGTAGTCGATCTGGAATTATATTATGCTTATGACGTGACAACTTTCCCTAAAATGCATTTTGTACATGAACATTACAACGCATTCAGAATCCTTACACCCGTCTCCGTTCAAGGTATTCTATTCAACCATTATTTTGATAAAGGTATTTTTCTTGGTGTCTAATAAATTACTCTCAAACAAATGTTTGGATCATTTAACGACTTTTTATTAAATTTTCATGTTAAGTTTTCGGTTTTGATTGCTTTTAGCTTTAGATACTTCTTCAGGTAATCCTAATGTATTAGAGTGTAGTATAGGCTAGTGTACCTGTGTGTCGGGTGACTGCGTGAAGGCGAGCTCGTGTCCCTTCCACACCCACACGCCGGAGATGGTGGAGTCGTTGTCTCCGCCGAACAGGCAGACGGACGCGAACGCATGCTTCCGCATCTTGTCTAACCGCTGGAACATGCCTGGAACAACGGAACACCTTAACAACTATAAACCACTTTACACTAACATAACAACACTAATTTAACATTAACTTAACTTAGAATAACTTTAATTATAAATAACCTTCATAACATTTTATACTAAACCTGCTTACATACAATCTGCGTGACTATAATAATATCGGCCCGCTTCTACAGTATTGCAACACCCTTACAGGGTTAATTATGTATTGATTCAAAAACTAGTTTTAAGATCTGACACTGTTCAATTAACATACATAATAAGGCAATAAATATACTGAATACCTTTAGCTATTTTTATGAAACAACGGGATATTTACCATGATTAAATTTTGTTGAGTTGACTTCCGATATTTCGGCACAGTTGCATGCACCATGATCACGGTTGAACACGGAAGTCAACTCATCAAAATTTAATCATGGTAAATATCCCGTTGTTTCATAAAAATAGTGTTAAAAACCATGATAGTTTCAGAAGTTATACCTTTAGCTACTTTATCGAAATACCTCTGCTTTATGTAAATCATGTAAAGTCTGTCCAAACCCTGCGACGTTACATGGGGGGATGTTCTGCGGGGAATTATGCGGAAAAGGCGGCTGGTGCGATTTGGTTTTGAATGAAAAACACCCGCCTTTTTACTTTTAGTGGTCTCATTAAAATCGTTTACCTATAGTTAGTATACTTTATAAACTGTTTGAAAACATCTTAGTGGAAAAAATAAGCTCACATCATTTAGATCTGGCTTACTGCATTGTGTTCTCTAATGTGTGTGTAAAGAGGAATGTCTCACCAGTGATAAGGTTGCAGCTCATGAACACCTTGGCTAGCTCCTCGGGGAACTTGTACTCTCCGTACCAGATGGAGTAGTTCTCGGGGTCGAACTTCTCCCAGAAGTAGGGGATGGAGACGGCCTCGTCTTCATTGGAATAGCACCGTTTGAAATCGTCCATGACGAATTTTCTGGAAAAATAGATTACGTAAATAGGACTTACTGCATTCTGCGGGTTCTTTCGACAAAAACAAACAAGAGTTGCAATAATGCCAAAAGTAGCATGAAGCGTTATGTATAGATAGATAATACATGCGAAACCAACGCGGAATTGGAACTATGGCGGATTGAGCGCGGAGATGTAGCTGGCTTCCGAGCAGATCCCGGCAAAACCGCGCGGGAACAGAGACTGTTCCCGCTACTTTGCATGTTACAGATATTGCAGACGCAGACCAGTTTACCGGCAACATAATTTTACTCACTAGTCACTATAGATACTTACCTAGCTACTTTTTTTTATTGACAATACAACAACACAATGTATTCGTTAGAACAGGCAGGTTTGCTTGGCGTACAAAATATCACGGCGAAACGCGGCGTAAGGTAACAATTCGTAGCAAGCTCAGGACTACCATTCCTCGAGCAGTCATTGCTTGTTAGAAGAGAAGGTTGTGAAAGTGAGAAGACATGCCTACTCACTCTGTGGGAAGGTTCTCGGGTTCCTCTGCTGGGGGCGCCTCCTCTTTTTTGGGCTGTTCCTTCTTCTCCACCTTCTTATTGTCCTTCTTGCCTTCAGCCTGGAACATTGAAAGCCATTGTTATAGTCCACTTTACATTTTGATCCTTTTGTATCTTCAAGCCGAATTAACTTGTAGAATATAATTAATTATTGTGTCCGCCACCTTGTAAAAGTAGACAGGCCATGGGGTCTGAATCTTCTGCTCGGTGATGATATGATCTGCCCTGATGCTGCTGCGTCCAAGTCATGTGACATTATGGTCACAATATTTAATCAGGGCTTTAAAAGTGTCAGAGTAAGAGAAACAAATTGAACACTAACCTTCTTCAATTGAGGCTGCTTGGAAAATGAGACGTACACAAGTTAAAACTAATAAATCATGACAAATTTTTCTATCTTAATTCACCTATAACTTAAGAATAGAAAACCATTATACAATTCATAAGCTTTGAAGAATATTTTATTCATACTCATTAGAAATAAACAGCTAGAGTCTGTTCAGAAAGAGAGCCGTCGTGGCCAAATTGTGAACTAACGTTTCGATTTTTATATGGCAGCATTTCATCTCTTTCTTTCTGTCAGCATTTTGCATCATAAAAATTAAATAAAGGAATAGTACACTAGTTGTGATAGGATCAAAACGCAACAGACGCGCTATTGTATTGACCACTAAACAAAAAAGGTAATTAAGCACAGCAGCGCCCTCATATCCCACGACGGTTCTCTTTCTGAACAGACTCTAACAAAAACATGGTGCAGTAATAGAGTAGTAGGTACCTTCTTGTTGGGCGCTAGTTCCTGGTACTTCTTGGGATCGTAGACGGGCGGCGCGGCGGCGAGGCTGACGTCACCGGTGACGGCCCGCACGCGCGGCTGGTGCGCCAGCGTCAGGAACCAGCGCGTCACGTTCCCCAGCGCGCCGCGCACGCTTGGCTCTAGCACGTGCTGACCACATATACATGCATACATAACTACTACAGCCCTCATACATTATAGTAGCTCTTCATTTACAAAACTATTTTAATTGCTTTAAAGTGTCATCCAAATTCATTCGAAAAATGCGTAATTCAGCCGCAAACATTTTTGCATGTTCAACCAGAATCAACTTTCGCATTTAGGCATAATTTAAATTAGTACATATAGAGGATGTTCTTATTGCTGAGTGGTTTACCTTTTTTGCCGTCATTTAATCTAAGTTGAACTGTACCTTTTAATTTTAAGTTGACGCAAAATAAATTATTTCTATTGTTGAAATGATAAGATTGGCTAATTAGTGGGTAAGATATTCTCACAATTGTTGTGTGTTCACACGTTTTATTAAATAAACACATAACTTGGAATGAAGAAGAGTATGGGAATAAGGCGCCTCCGCCCGGCCGGCGTACCTTCGAGCGATCCTCTGACACAACATTTGACAACCATCAGAGCTTAGTTGGTAGGATATAAGCCGTCTGCGCTGGAGGTGTGAGTTCGATTCCCACCAACAACAAATATAATCGTCGTTGTGGTGCGAGAAGTCACTAAGTGACATTTTTTGCCAAAATGAGTTATTGACGCCAAAGTGTTTTGAAACCCATTATGTACCTTCTCAGTATGTAAAAGAGTAGATTTTACTAAAATTATAGATAATACAAGAATGTCAGAAGTGCATAACTACCTGTAGAGGCAAAAATCTGTCTACAAAAATCATCTAAAGGATCTTAAGAAGTTTAATTCAATCACTTTACTTGCAATATTCTTCAAGTCTTGGGGTTGCACTGCTCACTAAAGTCACTTAGTGATTTCTTGCAGATAAAAAGCTATTGAATGAAATGAAATTCTGTTGTCGGTAAGAGTCATCAACAGATCATAATTAAGTAATATTTAATCAAGGTATTACGTTAATGTGTATGCCAGAATTAATTAACTTACTTTTTGTTATGTATCTCAGTAACCATATAATTACTTACATTAATTTGTTGAAAGTTAGTGTGTAAGGTAAAATTATCTATATTTATGAAGACACCTCTTTTGTAACTATAAGTGTTGATAAGTTACACTCATTTTAAGAACAAAAAAACTTTATAACGCGATTATCTCGAGACTAGCTTTTTGCACTTAGTTACTTCTCGCACCACAACGACGATATGCAGGGTGCAACAACTATTTACAAAAAAAATATGTAAGAATTATATCCCCTGCCTATGCCCTGTGGAGATTGCAATGTGTGAAACAGTACCTTGAATGCGTGTATGAGCGTGGTGAAGACGGCGATGTCCGCCAGCGTGACGCGCTCCGTCACCAGGAAGGTCCTCGTGGCCAGGTGCGCGTCCAGCACGCCCAGCGCCGCCACCAGGTCCCCCCGAGCGCGCTCCACGTTCTGGAAACACATGCACTCCAAGCTCTTACTATCATTCAAACATGGAATATAAGCAACAACCATGCAGAACCTCTTTTATCATTAATCTTCTAAGCCCAAAGGGATCTTATTCAAGATCCTGGGGATATCTAAGGATTAGATCAATGGCATCAGTATTATTACTTCTGTTCTTGGAGCCAGGTCATGTATGTATCAGAAAATATTTTTTAAACTGTGCCTGGTTCATATAATTAGAATGGCATACCACTTTGTTGAACTGCATGATCCCAAGGTAAGGGAACACCCAGGCGCAGGAGGCGGGTAGCAGCTCGCTGTCGGCCCAGGAGGCCCACTGCCACACTCGTGCCTGTGTGGCCAGGTCGTTCCCCCGGAGACCAGCATCTGACACTGAACACATTCACTGTCCTTTAGTGCACTGTTAGGGTCATTAATTAGGCATATCATCGACACAGATAAACTCTTGTTAAGGATTTGTCCTAGTATACACCATGTGGAATCTCTTTTCTTCATTTATTTAAAACTTTGTTGAGCATAAATACAATTTCAACACAAAAAAGGGAACTTAATACTTTTTCTACATGTTCTTCAGGGAAGGCAATCACACCTTCAAACACCAAAAACTTCTAAACCTGTATGAGGAACTACTGATAAAACCAGATAGTCCTAGGTACCAGTAATTATGATAGATTGAGTACATTACACTTAGGACTGCCTTCACAGCTCAGTTAGTAGTAGCTCTGCCTTCTGCGCTGGAGGGCGTGGGTTCGATCCCCACCGAGAACAAATATTTGTGTGGTGAACACAGATGTTTGTTCTCTGTCTGGGTGTTATACTGTATTCTATGTATGTATTTACAAAAAAAATATATTAAGTATTATATCAGCTACCTGGTTCCCATTGTACAAGCTCTGCTTAGTTTGGGGCTAGATAGTGTTGTGTGGGTTGTCCGCATTATTTATTATTATTATTTATTACAACACAGTTAACTAGCAATATGTTTAGGATTCTATGTACTTTGTATAACTAGTTCAGTATTATTTTTAATGAGCTTTACCAAGTATATAACCTAATTTACTATATGTTTTGTCTATTTCAACTCATTGGAAGCAGAGATGTGTGGCTATGAATAAGTTTAGATAAGTTTATAACCTATTATGAATTTAACCTGTCTCTATCATCATGATTATCCGAGATATCAGCTGTTCCATACAAAACACAACTTGTTTACGTTCTATAGCTGATAGAATAGAGGCAGCCCATGAACTTTTCGTAGCATATTGAAGCTTTCTAAGCCGGGAAAACTGGTAGGTATTGGAGGTAGGACTTTGAGTAAATGTAGCACTTCAGGGTAGGGAGACTCACCGTAGTATGCGATGGCATTGCTCTCGGACAGAAGAACTTTTCCGTCAGCACTTTCGAAGGCCGGCACCTACAATATACAGCCAAGTTTATACGTCACAAACATTAGACCGCTTGTAATTTCACAGAAACTGTCCTCATATGACACTCACTTTACCCGCTGGGAACTTCTTGAGGAAATCCTCAGACTTGTTGGTTTCACCGAACACGAAATTGGGGGCTACTTTCACATCAGCCCCGGAGTATTGTGCGGCGATCAGCGCCTTGTAAGCGCGGAAGTTTTCCGGATAAGTATAAAGTACCTACGGAAATAAATATACGGCACATTAATAGGAGAACGGAGCTAGCTGAATACTTGTTATCACACGTTATAGCGACACGATTATTTAGATTTTTTGTAGTAAATGTAACCTACCCCGGCTGCCATGGTTAGATTTTTGGAAAGAGAAAGAGGGAGGGAGAGACCACGAGGAAAGGAACACAGCGGCCAGAGCGAGAAGGCTGAACGAAGGGTGGGAAAGAAGGGCAGAGGGGAAAATTTGACATTGACATTCATTTTTATCTGACAGGTAAGGTCAACGTACAGCAACGTCTGTCTGAGCAACTTGGAATGCTGCGTTTCATTTCATGGAAAAGAACAGAGCATATAATTAAAGCATGAAAGTGTGAACTCCACCCACAAACAAATAATAATATTAGATGTCTGCATCGAGATATAAGTACTACGTACTAGAGAAGAGACCGTAAATTCCTACTTTGTCTCGTTCAATTGCGGCGATCGCGCCGCACCTCACTCAGTCGCTCTCTAGCTCGCGCGTAAGTGCTGTGATTTACATGGCGCCTTTTTGCCGAGAATAAATACACTTCCGCAGCAAATCGCTAGAATAGGACAATTGAGTTATTTGACGTAGCTTCTCTAGTACGTTACTACTTATCTCGATGGATGTCTGAAATAAAACTTTATTTCAGACATCTTAGGTTCATAGTTACAAAATCACTTAGATATACACATTAAGGCTGGCTGTAAAATAGACCAATAATTCAGGCTGGACTCTGGATACACGACCAATTTGCAATCGAATTACACATCATTCTATTAATGAGGGACATAATTAACATGACAGCTACAAAATCCAATGCGTTCATTATTTGACTCTTTAACTCTTCTTCTAGATAAAACTGAAATCTTGTTTATTTTAGAGATGTGCCCCTGGCCTCAATCGTAAACGCTTTGTATTGAATTTAAATAATATCTTTGGTCTCCTCCGCTCCAACAGCAACAGGATATTATTCTGTCTGTGTCTGGCTATTTTGTCTATGCTGTAGTACGTCTGTGGTTTTGCTGGTTGGGTCGAGCTTAGTCTGTGGGTCGAGCTTTGTCTGTCATAATTTTGCAAAAATTTGCTATCTGTGTACAGATCGATGGTATGAAGGTGCAGTAAATTAATTTTTGCATTTGCAATTGATTTTTCATATTTCCGAGGACAAAACCGTGTCCAGTGCAACGCTAAATTACTAATTTCAGTTAACCAAATCAATAAACCAAAATGGTAAGTCGAGGCATTCTAGATTTTAACAAACCAAGTCATGATTTCGTGCTTCTACCTTCTGTTCTTTGGACTGTAGAATAATAAGATAGGTCTTGTAAAACAGCCCAAAGCCTCAAAATTCTATCAAAACAACTCGTTAAAATTCCGCGTCGTATATAGGCACCCCGTATTTGTTAAAAAACGCCCGATTATTTTCAGCGATCAGAAATATTTATTTATTTTTCAGGGTAATGAGAACTCAATTCCCATGGAACTATGTTCCAACTGTAAGTATTCGACTATGGACTTTAACAAAATACTATCTACTTTCCATCTCAGTCTTTCCTTTGTCCTCTAAAATTCAGAATACTAATATTGCTTCCTTGCCTTATCAGTAAATTGGCTTCAAGCAGAAAGCTATTTCAATGTCTAATACAAGTACTAATAAATCTCATCAAAACTTGCTTACCAGTATTAATATCGTCCTACGTTATGAATATTGAGAATTGTGTTAATCCCGAGTAGGTGGATGTGTACTGAGTGAGTGTGCCATGAGTAGGGTGTGCAAATAAAGCATAACAAGAGGTTTGTTTTCAGCGCGTGTTAACTGCATTGATTTTAAGGTGGAGAACTGTGAGTGTCGTAGTGTCACTCGGGTCCCATGTTCATCTCCATGATAGAGTATCGCACGAACACCATCCACGTCCAGAACAATTTTTATCATCTAAAAGAATAGCTTTCCTGAGGCATACTGAAATTAATTATAATGAATGTACAATTGATCAATGTTAACCAAACAATCTGGACCAAAGTTATTCCTTATGATAATTTGCCCTGATGTTTCTGTTTCTCATTTGTTTTGCCTCTTCTCTCCGCTTCACTTTGCTTTTGAATTGTGAATATGTTTCGGATGCATAATTCCTCCATCCTGACATTTTACAAAAATTGTTCTGGATATGAGACAACATGTGATCCATATTTGTATAGTTAGTGCATCCCGCGGACGTTGGCTGCTAGTCTAGAGAGCTAATGTGATGAATGTTCTAGAATGCTATCAGGTGCGAGGAATCTATGCAGATCAAGAGGTCACTTGTGGTCAAACTCATTTAACTATAGACACATACTCTGTCCTAATATCCAAGTTCTAAGCCTATTTAATAAATACAGTACAATTTATGTAAAACATTTCAATAAGGGCACTTTCCATGGATATGCCTAAAATAAATATAAATATTGTGGACAAATCCACACAAAACTATCTAGCACCAAATAAAGCATTGCTTGCACTATGAGAACCACATAGCTGACATAATACTCATATACATTTTTTTTGTAAATACATACTTATTATTACAATATAACACCTGGAAAGATAACAAACATCTCACTTCCATTTTTTTTTTCGTGGGTTCGGATCGATCTCACGACCTACGGAGCAGAAGTCAGAGTTACTACCAAACAGAGCTGAGAGGCCAATCAAAATATAAACAAGGAATACTTATGTGTAAATTATTATCTGATACTATAGTATACCATAGCTGCTAATTCTTAGGAAACACAACATAATTATGTTTCTAATAAGTATGCATATATTGTATATAACTATGTACACACCTTATCAATATTTGCAATGAGCCACAAAGAAGGAAACACTTAAAATAGTTAACAACTTACAAATGACCTCTCTTGCAGCTTATTATTGTTAGATTTGTACATTGTCTGGCCTATAATGGCATTTGTTGGAGTGCCAAAAAAAGGTGTGTTTACATACAACAGTCTAGCTAGATACATGTTCTATTTTCTAACTAAAGATAAACACAAGAGTTAAATAATCGTCCGTTTACGAGTTAGCTGATGACTATGGGTATGTAAACAAGCTTTTCCCATCTAAAGATAGATGGGCGAGTATCGCTTTCCCGATCCCGCTGGGCTATGATTGGCAGCTAAGATGTGACCCTGGTGGAAAGGTGGCTTTGCGCACCTAAACACTAGTCTATCGCTTTGTATGTTATTTATAGACGCCAGCCAGCTACGAAGGTCTATTAAAAACTGTTCAATTCTATTTATTACGGCATAATCGCGACCGCAAATGTGGTCCCTGTGTCTAATTAGTAGAATGTATACAGCGGTGCTGTAGCTGTTTGCATTACGCTACTGTCTAATAAGTAAAGTAACCATTGAAGATAAGCGACGCGACGCCTGCCGACACGAGTCGTCGTCGGCGGAACGCTTCCTAGCTGAGCTGACTACGTTTTATGTAAATCTGAAAGATAATGACGCATCAAGTGCGGAATATTTATAAGGCTCACTTTTGCCGAAAATCTTTATGAAAACCACTTGACGACTTCAAAGATTGAGGTCAACATTTCTAATGAGCTTCACGTGTGAACTGGTGTAGAGATGCTTAGATTTTTGTGAAGAAACTGACGCTTAGGTCGGGTTGTCTTAGTATTGTCTTCAGAATACATGGCGGCATGGGTGCTATGTGGAAATAGGACGAATAACGTTTTGCTATTGTGTTTTCTCAAGTAACACTTTTTTTTATTCCAATTTCTGTAAGTCTATTCGATGTTTAGAATGAAAGTAGGCACCTTAGCGTTGGGTTGGGATTAGCCCGCCAAGCATTGAGCATTGAGTAGTTGTGTGAGTGAGTGAGTGACTAAAGAGTGTGCGTGGTGTGATGTTCAGTCGACGCGGACGAGATCCGGCGGCTCGGCAAGCGCTTCCGCAAGCTGGACCTGGACAACTCGGGCGCGCTCTCCATCGACGAGTTCATGTCGCTGCCGGAGCTGCAGCAGAACCCGCTCGTGCAGCGCGTCATCGACATCTTCGACGCCGACGGCAATGGAGAGGTATGCACGCATTCCGCTCATTACAACCACCACGACGCGACGAGAATAGGTACAGTCAATTTTTCAGACTGATCCATTCTAGCTAATTATAACCTGTGTTTCGATTGTATATTGTATTGTAGCAATATGAACCCAGAAAGCTGGAAATAGGATGAGGATGCCTTTGGCCTACAGTGTTAAGTTGACCAAATTTTTCGACCGAAAGTTTTGTCACGCTCCTCATCATGTTTTTGAACTACGAGATGGTCAATCATGACCCTAGTTGAGCCCTTGAGATTTATGTATAAGTGAGCTCTATAAATTGGCCCTACTCACATAATCCAGGTATGGAGTTTAGATACGTGGTTTTTTTACCCGGGCCAAATAAACCATGTAAAATGCACGGCTTGCCCGACAAAACATTTTTCAGTTGACCTGCTTCGCCGTGAGAACGATCAATGAATTAACTCTACATGCCAAGGTATACCTATCTAGTTACCTGGCGGCCCGTAACAAATAAACGTTGCATACTTGAGTAGGCTTTGTGCACGAACCCGATGCTCATCGGGGTTAGGCTAACCCGGCCGAATGAGGTTTAAATACATTTGTTCAAATATGCTACGTGGGAGGTTTAATGTTCCACTAAAATCAACTCAAAGTACTAAAAGTGGACTACTCGTTCCTACTTAAAAATACTTACATTCAGCTACCTACTAAATTTTTTGTGTATAGATGGGGTGGTAAACAAAAAGCATACTTTTTCATTGATTTAATTGTGTTTACTACACTTAAGGATATAACAAAGATTATTATAATGCCCCAAAAGTTAGCGCCACGTGGTCAGCGCAACCCCGTGCCAAGAAGAAGGTCGCGGGCTCAAGTCCCGCTCAGCTCTCTTTTGGGACATTATAAAAAAGCATGCTGGTCTGAAGGTCTTATTGAAGGCTAGGAGTGGTGTTTTCACATCCTATCTCGGTATACCTATTGTTGAATTGACCGGGTGTGGTCTCCAGGTGGACTTCAAGGAGTTCATCCAGGGAGTGTCGCAGTTCAGCGTGAAGGGAGACAAGCTGTCCAAGCTGCGCTTCGCCTTCCGTATCTACGATATGGACAACGACGGCTTTATCTCTAACGGCGAACTGTTCCAGGTAACTCTCCTATTCTACATTTTCGAGTTCCACTTATCGATAAGGGCCCGTCTCGTCGCATCGAAGTATGGCGGGCCAACGGCTATACGGACCTCTGAACGCTCACGCACGCTTTGACAGCTCTGTCGGACTCTTGAACGTGATTCCTATCCCAATCTTAAGTTTTGACGGAATTTTGATAGAAATCCTATGGGTTTTCTGTCAGAATTCCGCCAAAACTTAAAATTGCGATCGGAATCCCGTTCAAGAGTAGACCAGCTGAACTAATCTCATCGAAATTGAGAGATTGCTGAATTCGCGTTCTATTTTCAAATTTTTCAAACAAAAATTGACAACTCACATCGATTTACGCGATCGCTTGAGTGGCTTGTGTTGTTGGAATTGACTTGACTTGTGTACATTGCAGGTGCTCAAGATGATGGTGGGCAACAACCTGAAGGACACGCAGCTACAGCAGATCGTGGACAAGACCATTCTGTTCGCGGACAAGGACGAGGACGGCAAGATATCCTTCGAGGAGTTCTGCAACGTGGTGGGCAACACCGATATCCACAAGAAAATGGTTGTCGACGTTTAACTGCACATCTGACGTTACACTGTCAGATCTGACGTTTCCCGTTCGAAAGGACGGCCGTTTCTTTCTCTAGCTAGAATACTATTCAAATAGCGGTTGCACTCGCCGAGAGGAACTTGCATCTACCTTCGTTTCTATTTTCGTATCTCTCCGTGTAGACAGAAGTGTGATGCTGAGCAATCTGCCAGCTTCAGTTCCCGCTGTGATCGTGCCATGTCTTTACTGTTAGCGAAGCTAATCGTTATTCACGCGTCACTACCGTGTGCCTTTACTAACTTATTTCATCTTCGACGTAGGTATGTAGGAATAGTGCCATAAACATGCATCATATTAATGTAGTCTCCGCTAGCTTGAGTTGAGTGAGACTGCTATAGATCGTAGGCAAGCTCGAACACGATATTGTAGAGTAAAGAAGTATGAACCTACTGTCTGTTACTTATTCATTATCAAATGACAGTTACAGGCAGAGGTTTGATTACTGCAAGCACAAATTACAACTGTTCAGCTATAAAATGGTATTACAACTTTACATATTCTTGAACATATGCCGATTGGTTGACAAAGTCAAACGTAACTTGTACAATAGCGAGGTATCGTGTCTCTCCAAGGTTGAATACAATTATTTAGTTGATCAATGCTTTACATGACAATGCGAGAGACTAGAGGCGTTTTACTGCGTCTACGGAACAAGTAGCGCTATTATTTATATGATGTTGTAATGCCGTTTTGTACGCACGTAGGTAAGTTCTTTAGAACATTAGATTGGTGTACGTGAGCGTGTGTTTGTGTATCGTGTTTGATTGTGTGGAGTTGCTTCACTGTGTGACAGGTAGACAGACATTGTCTTGGCAAGTTCCTCTCGGCAAAAAGACACCGCTTTATCTATTCATTTTAATTACTTAACAATTTATACATTTATTACTAGTTATACAACATTATAGAACTTTTATTGTAGTCGAATCAAATAGATTTTTATTTTAATTTTGTTGCGGTTAGTTTAGTTGTTATTTAGTATTTTATTTATACATTGAATGCATCCCGCGCGGTGGGAATCATTTGGTATCGGGGCCACTGCGCGGGTTTCGTCTAGTAGCGATATTTGTGGCGTAAATAGGCTTAAAATCAGCCTTAATAGTTCTGTAGTTTCAAGTTTATTACTGCACATCGGTATGGTACAGTCACGGAAAAAATACTTTCCAATGGTGTCATTTTTGTTTCCGTGATTGTACGAGTCCTTGCCGGGTCACAATATTACACAATAGTAGTCTTTCTTACTGTTTATACGGATCCTATCGCCTTAACCGAATTCTATTAAAGTTGTATAAAGTTAGCTTGAATTAGTACGTGAACGTGTGTTAGGATTGTTCGTAGATTCATATTAGTCCTTCAATAGCTTTTTCAGCGGGAATGTGAAAGAATCAGTGCGGCATTGACAACCTATCTCAATTCTCCGACCTACCAGTTTTTTAATTCAAAAAACAAGGATTTTTTAAAGAAAGAAAGAAAGAAAGAAAACGTATTTATTTAAATTTATTTATTTTAATACAGTTGCTCAAAAAGTGGAGTATTGCAGGGACGTATAGCGTTCGGGATGTGGGCTATTACACACGCGTGCTTTTTTTTACCATTCCCGCACTAGTGCTTTTTCTTTCCCAACTGTCAAAATAATGTCTAAAAAGAAAAACCAACCATGAAGTTTTAACTAAAAAAATTCTTCGAAGTTTTTATGATTCATGCAAATACGTATTATTATAAGTAGTGTATTAAAATAAGAAGCTACTAATTTGTTTCATTAGCAGATTTAATGATTTGATTGAATGAGTTATGTTAGGTTTCATTTCATTTCATCTCATTAAATTTCATTTTCAATTCATATCAATAAAAAAAATCTACTGAAGACTTGGCTGTATGGGTATAGTTCCCTTTGCCTTCCAGAATGGGTTGAAGAAAAAAAAAAAATCTCTGCTTATATTTTACGGTTGGCGCCATTTTTCAGAAATTTTCTTTGCGAGTTTATTTGTTTGTTGCAAAATGAGTAATTTCGACCCTAGTTTTTTTGAATTAACACCACCGGAACTCAGTATAATTGCACAAAATGCTTCGGAGAACATTTTACCGGAAAAGTCAAAAAGTCGCTACATGCATACATACGACGAACTTATTGCGTGGAGAGAAGAGAAAAAAGAAAATGGTATTTTTATTCTCTATATCTTATTAAATTGCTTAATTTTTTCGCAACTGTATTAAAAATAGTCGTTCAGTACACGTGCGGAACCGTCATTGCAACTTGTTCCGACTGTCAACCCTCGCCTTCGGCTCGGGTAGACATTTGTCGGAACTCTTTGCAATGACAGCCTTCCCGCACTTGTAATGAAATATACTATTAAATGCCATCTGGTGTCGCCTCTGTACAACATCATCAGGAAGAAAACTGATTCTCTCATAATCCTGTGGTCTCGCAGACGGCGGCAAGCTTTACATCGTGTCTGTGAGCGCCCATCCAATCCAACCTCCCCCCCCCCTCCCTAACCCCTCTCCCATCCGCAGGTCCTCACCGCCCTCCAATAACCAGCCTGAGGCGAACTTAGAACTTACGTCGATGATTGTACAAAATAAATAACATAAAATTGTGTTACTACCACATAATAAGTGTTTATATATTTTAAGGACCACAGGTTTAACTGCAAACTTGTACAGCTAGACAATCGTTACAATCTACGTATAACATTATCTCAAGTTTGGAAGCTAATACAAGTTCCCAGTTACGTCTGTAGCCAGTTTTAGGAATGTTTTAATGAATTATATTTGTAACTATTTGTTCTTATCGAAGATTATCACTTATCTTCGTTAGAAAGTTTAGTTTTCAGTTAGGTTTGGATTTATTTAATTTAAAGCGAGTTGATACGATGCGAGCTAGTTAGAGTGTGCGCTAATTTTTTTTTTTTTATTTATGTGGGAATAGCAAAATTGTTTATTAAACTATTCGCCTTGCCTGTTATTATTGCCTTCAGTTTTTGTTAAGTAGCTATCGATCAAACACTTTGTGTTCTTTGGCATACCTACCACTGCAACGTGTTCAGGATCAGAAATATAAGAGCCATAACTGGACCGACTCGTATCGCGTCAACCGCCTTTAGCATACTGATTTTGTGTGTTTGTATGGTTTATGCATGGTATGTGATACGATAAAACAAGGCACCCATTGATGGCTATCCCGGATGTGTAGGTTATATAGGTACCTAGTACCTATAACCATATTTATATCTCGTCGACGTAATACATGCACGTCGCGCCATGTTTGAGGGCGTGTTCACTAGTAACTAACGAGTCACGTATCCATAAGCCTTCACATAAGTCTAGCTATATTGCTGTTAGAGGAACAATACGAGACAAGATGTGCGGTAAAGTCGTACACACGACATGTATTGTGACAAATCCCGTTACATTTAGTTGCTAGTGAATGCGTCCATCTTGTGAGGAGAGTCCTCACGCACGTCTCGATACCTTGTTTTGTTGAGCATGGTCGATGCAAGCCACCGGATGGCCGCGCCCGTTTCGTAGAGCAGATCGCACGAATCTTGAAGTCTAGTCACATCTGTTGTGCATTATACAAAACATTTTAAAAGAGTGCTGGCTTGCCACAGAGAGCCACTTGTTTCAATATTGGTTACTTAAGCAGAGTTTCTTGAATATATACCTATGTGTAAGCAAATAATTTATAAATAACAGAGAATCGGAAAGCCCGTTTATAAACTTTTAAACAGTCTGAAAATATATTTAACAGTAAAATGTTATTATGTCTAAGAATGGCTAGCTCTGTGTGCAGCCATGTTGGTTGGATTGTAGATTATGGATAACTTCTAGAAATGTATTGGTAGGTATTGTTCACAGCTTTAACGATAGATGTTGATGGCAATACTAATATTCTTAAGCCTTATTAAAAGGGGATAGACGTTTCGCACGCGCCATCTTATGCATGGTGTATTAAGATTTCAAAAAATTATAAGACAAAGATAAGCATTTAATAAAAGATATTTCAAATAAATAAGCTAGTCTTCAAAATGTACTTAATGATCTGGTGTATGTGTATCAACAATATGTTTTGGGCATAGTTAGGTCTAGTCTTATTAGACCATAACTTACAAACAAAATTAATCAAGACTAAAATAACATTATTGAGCAATATAAAAAGATAGCGGTGTGGAACGGCTCGTCTCCGTAAATGTGAACTGTCCTATTTCTACTGATTACTTACCTAGCTACTGCGGAGACGATCACTGTCATGTGGTCTGCTCTTCTCCATCAGTAGGTAGCGTGTCTATTGTTAAGTCTACTCTAAAGTGGAACTGAATAAGTTTTATTAAATTTTCAAATTTCAATCACATGGTTTTATTTTAGGAATAGTTTATCACAAACAGTAATAGGTGTGATTTTGAATAGGAGTTCCTTACATGAAATGAGCTAAAGTTGGGGATTACAGTGTAAGAAAGTAGAATTAATTGTAAAGATCATAATTTATTTACATTAACACTACTTAGACATACTCTACATTTAAATTAACTTATTTCATACAAATCTAGTAGCTATAGCTAATAACTTAGTGTAGTCAGCGCCTTTAGAATGAGTTCTCTCTTTGAGAATAGTTCTGAGGATGGTGGGGATGGGGACGTGGATGCGGGTGCCGAGTGGAGTGCCGTTGTCATCGATGAGCACTACATTGTTGCTGTCGAACTTGGGAACTTTGACATTTTGAGTCTGCTTTAGGCCAACCAGGATTCCCTTCTTCTTCTGACCTTTGATGGCCACCATTACTCTATCACCAATGCGTCCTACATCTGGAATAAAAAATTACTATGATACATTGACTCTCATGAACTGATGCATACCTAACTACTTGCACTTCACATTTTTAACAGGTTAGCTGTCCGATGAGGCACATGTGCCTCATGGGTGATTGCACTGGTACGTCCATGAGGCATATGTGCCTCATGGCCAATGATGTAGATATGTCATTATTTACTACGAGGACGTGTAAAAAGAAGATCGAAACTTGCTTCGGGACAGCTAACCTGTTAATAAACTACACTAAATAAGAATTATGAGGTTCGAATATGAATATTGGGTAGCGACTGGCGATCGATATTGACATCAAACGATTCCCAAGCTCAGTAGATACCCCCATAGATCTCTTAATAAGCACCAGATTCTTTGAATACGTACTCTAGTCTCTTGTACCAACCTACCGAGAAGGTGAGACAGGTACTTACGCGTTTTGTTGTAAACATGAATAACTTTGGGCGGCTTTCCCTCGGCCATCGCTCGCTTGCCGAGTTCAGAGTTATCCACGACTCGGAGCCTCGTCAGCAACTGTACTTCGCTCAGACGTGCTGTGGTATGAAACCCGCATGATGGATGAGCTGGGTTCATTTTCCAGAACAACGTTTTCAACATTTTTATAGCAATATATAATCTTTTTCTAAGATTACAAATAGAGAGGTTACCTACTTAATTATATTCTAATGAACATTGTACAACATTTTGACAGAACAGCTGATTGAAAGTATTTTGACATTGACAATGATTGACAAACATAGCATGCTGGTTGACATCGACATAACAGTAAAATCTAAAAATTAAAACGTTCCGTTCTACGCGTTTGTTGAATGATCGAAGTATGATGGTAAAAAAGCGGCCAAGTGCGAGTCGGACTCGCCCCTAGAGGGTTCCGTAGCAACAAGTAACATAATATTTTTATTTTATTTTATTTATATTTTTTTGGTTGGGTGCGCCGTGCTGCGCACCTCATCGGTGCCAGTGCGGTACTGCAGTCGATCAGCTTGGGCACCACGGATTATCGTGTTCTAGGGCCGCCGGCCGGTCGGATATCTCGTCACGCCAGCCTTAACGACGTCATCCGGCGGGCCTTTACAACCGTCAACGTTACCAGCCGTTCTCGAACCGAATGGTCTGTTGCGTGACGATGGTAAGCGGCCTGACGGTATGACGCTTGTTCCTTGGGAGTTGGGGAGGCCACTTGTTAGGGATGCTACGTGTGTCGACACACTTGCGCCTTCTCATCTGCCAAGGACATCCGTTGTGGCGGGCGCGGCAGCAGATCTGGCCTAGGATCTCAAGAGGCGCAAATATGCAGGTCTCGACAGAGCCTACTTATTTGCTCCTCTTGGGGTTGAGACTCTGGGTCCGTGGGGAACCGAGGCCTCGCGGGTCTTCAAAATTTTGTCGAGGCGACTGATTGAGGCGACGCGTGACCCAAGAGCTGGTGGGTATCTGGCGCAGCGTATAAGCATTGCTATTCAGCGTGGCAATGCCGCCAGCGTCTTGGAGACGCTTCCGTCTGGCACTGATTTGGATCAGTTGAGCTATCTCTGATCGTTTGTAACGATCTGCAGATAGCTCAACTGTTTCTTGTGTATTTTGTACATTTTGTAAATATTTGTTTAATTGTAAGTTTATTTGTGTAAATAAATATATTTTATTTATATATAACCATTGCCCTATTCTTACAGGAGTATCCTAATACAATAGTGCAGCCTTTCCTTCCTTTATTTATAAGTTCTTGTAGTTCGTCGAGAGGTAAATTGTGGTTTACGATTTATGACGTATTAAAAAAAAACTACTGACTAGATCTCGTTCAAACCAAATATCGTTGAAAGTTTGGGCTTATTCAAACTCAAACTCAAAAATTTTTTATTCAGTTATGATGCAAGAATCACTTTGAAACGTCTTAAAGCTAGGTGAGTCTAGGTGCCAGTTCCACGCGACCAAGCGTAGAAGAACAGGCAACAAACTACGTCTCGGTTCCTACCGTTTTTTTATATGATCCTTTTACAAATCAAAAATAGTCTAAAATAATAGCAGTGAAGTTCCAGTGTGGTGGCACTTCACTTAGTCAGACGTGTGCAATGCAATAATACAAAAGCAAAAGTTTCAAAGACAGCACACGCTACGCTTCAATGTTATACTATAGTATCTACACAGCTTTAAAAATAAGATACGAAATAGTAGGTACAGACATTGCAAATTGACATGTTAGCTTTCTATGGGTAGAGTGACCGGGACATCGGGCCACGCAGTTTTATCATTCATATAGCTATTTAGAGTATAGTACGCTTTCTTTATTAAATTATTCTTAACATAGGCTTTAAACTTCCGAATAGGAAGCATAGTTGCATTTTCCGGAAGTTTATTATAGAAGCGTACAGTGTTCCCCATAAAAGACCCATTTACCTTCTGCAGACGAAATTTGGGAATATTCCACTAATCCCCGTCGACAATCCCCGTTAATGGGGATTAGTGAACTTTTTGTTCATTATTCCCCGTTGACACCGATTCGATCTCGTAATGGGGATTAGTGAAATAAAAAGTTCATTAATCCCCATTCCCCAAAATCTCCATCCCTCATCCCCAAAAATTACTAATACCTATAAGAATCATATTTTTTTTTATAAATCTCGCTTATTGATTATTTTTATAAATATACAGGGTTATTCATAATTAGCTGCAAATACTCAGGAATTAGGTTCAACAAATAAAATAAAAAATATTTATGAAATGATTTTTTTTAAGTTTTGTTATGAAAATCCCGAGAAAATCGACAAAGAATATCCTTTGGAATCATTGGCGCCTGACCTATTTTCAAATTCAAATTCAAAATTTCTTTATTTGGTACTTAATACAAATGGAACAGAAACAGATGGAAAACGATGAAATTCGCAGGAGTTAAAAACTGTGTCGCGAACATCAACGCCCTCCTCCGCAATACCTATTAAATTTCAAGGTTTCAAATGCTTAGAATAAAAAGATAAATGGGTACATAAATGAGGTAAAATGAATATAGAAAAGTAATAATGTAACTTAACGATGACAAAAATAAAAAGTTAGCAATCTTAATAATAATGATCAATGATGAAAGTACACAAGGATACAGTTCAAGGTGTGTAGAAAACAAAGAAATATAACGCTTACTACGCGGGCATAAGAGTGAGCAGATTATATTCTGATACGTGTATCTTGTGTACAAAGAAAAATTAAAAGTCTAGGTAAATAATTAAAAGTAGGTGTAGAAGTGAAGTGGTGTTTGTGCAGTGTGTATATGTGTGTGTGATGTTGGAGGGTGTGTGTATTTGAGAGTACTCCTGACAACGCAATTCTCTTAGGAGTCAGGGTTTACAGGAAAACTCCTATAGTGTGTGTGTGTGTGTGTGTGTGTGTGTGTGTGTGAGAGTGGTGAGAAAGTGTGTGAGCAAATTTGTGTAGTGACAGAGTGAGAGCAAATTCAGCAAAGGACCCAGTCTCTTAAGAGTCTGGTTATTGCCAGATTTGCTCAAGTGTGGTGAGTGTGTGGTTGAGATTGTGCTAGTGTAAGTTGTGATTGTTATTCAGCGGAGGTAAAAAGACTTTCAGTGTCGTCATAAGATAGAGCCAGGAGCCATTCCAGACATTTCAATTTGCATTGGTAAAGGGGTAGTGGGAATATATTTAATTGAAGGTTAATTTTATTATATAAGGAGGGACTGCAAAAATGAAAGTGCCTACCTGCAGTTACCGTACGGCGACGTTCTATCTCACAGATATTCTCTATTTTGACCTTTGATCCGCGCCCGCGCGCCGTGAGCGACACTCTGAGTTCAGTCACCACCTGGGTGGGTCATCGTCCTGTTCTCCATGGCAATCATTATGCAATAGCCGTAAAAAAATTAATAAAAATAAAATTTTGATACAAAAACTTAAATCAAAATAAAAAAAAAATAATTACATATATATTTTTTATTTTATTTGTTGAACCTAATTCCTGAGTATTTGCAGCTAATTATGAATAACCCTGTATAGAATAAAACACAGATGCCTATGTAATCACAAATATTTATTTTACGTTTGTCGTAATTCGTAATACCTACCTACAATCACAGTTTATTATAGGTACTCGTACCTAATCAAATCACAGTTCGTTACAATTTTTAATTAAAGGCCTGCGCACACCTAGTTCGCTGGCGGTAGCGATCAGTGAAACCACAGAGCACCAAGTGAAACGCTGTCAAATATTCGCTGTAAAATCTCAAATCTGACAGCGATATTTGACAGCGTTTCACTGATCGCTACCGCCAGCGAACTAGGTGTGTTCGAGCCTTAAAAAGGAACATTAAAAACATGATAATCTAATAATAAGGTCAGTAGTTTATTTTGATACTACGTCGTAAATCTTAAACCGCAATTTACCTTGCGACGAACTACAAGAACTTTTATATTATGTTACTTGTTGTTACGGAACCCTTCATGGGCGAGTCCGACTCGCACTTGGCCGCTATTTTTTCTTGTATTTGCTGACATTTTAATTAATTCTTATTTTTTGTAAGTAGGTAGGTATTATATAGGTATAGAATTACTCGTATATATAGTTGGAAAAAAAATAGGTAAGTATATTAGATTCAGTTTGCATTACCTAATTATTATTTATTTATTTATTAGGACATCCAACAAAGGAAACACTTGAATAACAATTACCTAATACTAACAAAACGTCTTATTAAAACTATGTGTCCCTCCAGTAATAGGACGCACAAAATTATTAGTATACTAGCTGACACCCGCGACTTCGTCCGCGTGGTTAGTATAAAGTCATAGTTTGAGTTCGTTTAAAAGAAACTATTTTATGGTGGAAAACGGACAACTATTGATATGTTTTCACTGTTTTTTGCTTATATTTTGAGAGTTATTTTTCGTGAATTTGCCTTAATGGCTAATTTGGGTTATGTATGCGTTGGTTGTACATGTCTAAGTTCTGGTTACCTTAGTTTTGAGTTTGCATTCAAAACTATATAAAGTGTGTTCGAAAGATGGTAACTGCTGTTGTAGCCGATTTTTGTCAGCTGTGTATTAAAACCTGGTGACAAATGCTGCGGTAGCTGAAAAATGTTTAATGGTTTTTTTTGCGTATTTTGTAAAGCAATTTCTTGTGATTTTATGTTATACTAGCTGATACCCGCGACTTCGTCCGCGTGGATATTTGAGTTCGTTTGTTTTAGTTTGATATGACCAACTGCTAGTTACCATTGTTTTGAGCTTGTACTTAAGAATGTATTTGAATTTAAAGGTGAGTGCTGTTGGAGATGATTTTTTTCAGCAGTGTTTAGTTTAAGTATGATAGATGTTTCCCGCGATTTTGTCTAAGTGGTTATCATCGGTTTTTTTGTAAACATTTGTGTGTATTAAAACCTGGTGACAAATGCTGCGGTAGCTGAATTTTTTTTAATGTTTTTTTGTCGTATTTTGTAAAGCTATTTTTTGTGATTTTATGGTATATTAGTGGCTAATTTGGGGTTTCGTATGCGTGTTGGTGTATAATCGAATCAGATTTTTTTAATTTGATATGACCAACTGCTAGTTACCATTGTTTTGAGCTTGTACTTTAGAATGTATTTGAATTTGAAGGTGAGTGCTGTTGGAGCTGATTTTTTTCAGCAGTGTTTAGTTTAAGTATGATAGATGTTTCCTGCGATTTTGTCTAAGTGGTTATCATCGGGTTTTTTTGTAAACATTTGTGTGTATAAAAACCTGGTGACAAATGCTGCGGTAGCTGAAAATTTTTAATGTTTTTTTTTCGTATTTTGTAAAGCTATTTTTTGTGATTTTTATGTTATATGTTTCCCGCGATTTTGTCTAAGTGGTTATCATCGGTTTTTTTGTAAACATTTGTGTGTATTAAAACCTGGTGACAAATGCTGCGGTAGCTGGAAATTTTTTAATGTTTTTTTTTAGTATTTTGTAAAGCTATTTTTTGTGATTTTATGTTATATTAGTGGCTAATTTGGGGTTTCGTATGCGTGTTGGTGTGTAATCGAATCAGATTTTTTTAATTTGACATGACCAACTGCTGGTTACTATAGATTTGAGCTTGTACTTTATAGTGTATTTGAATTTGAAGGCGAGTGCTGTTGGAGCCGATTTTTTTCAGCAGTGTTTAGTTTAAGTATGATAGATGTTTCCCGCGATTTTGTCTTAGTGGTTATCATCGGTTTTTTTGTAAACATTTGTTTGTATTAAAACCTGGTGACAAATGCTGCGGTAGCTGAAAATTTTTTAATGTTTTTTTTTTCGTATTTTGTAAAGCTATTTTTTGTAGTTTTATGTTATATTAGTGGCTAATTTGGGGTTTCGTATGCGTGTTGGTGTTAGTTTGTTTGTGAACCTTTGTGTGTAATCGAACCTGGTGCCAGATGCTGCGGTAGCTGATTTTTTTAAATGTTTTTTTGCGTATTTTGTAAAGCTATTTTTTGTGATATTTCTTAAAATCATTTTCCATTTTTCTTCTTTTAGGGAAATAATTTTCCTATTTTCTTTTTTAGTACACCTTTGCTCTATTAGAGGAATACACCTTCTAAGTTTCATGCTTCTAGGGATAACGGTTTAGGCTGTGCGTTGATTTTTCTTTAAACCATTTTTCCCCTTTTTCTCCTCTTCGGAAAATAATTTTCCATTTTCCTTTCTTAGCGGATGCCTACGTCATAACATCTACCTGCATGCCAAATTTTAGCCTGATCTGTCCAGTGGTTTGGGCTGTGCGTTGATAGATCACTATGTCAGTCAGTCAGTCACCTTTGAGTTATATATATATAGAAGATTAGTGGCTAATTTGGGGTTTCGTATGCGTGTTGGTGTGTAATCGAATCAGATTTTTTTAATTTGACATGACCAACTGCTGGTTACTATAGATTTGAGCTTGTACTTTATAGTGTATTTGAATTTGAAGGCGAGTGCTGTTGGAGCCGATTTTTTTCAGCAGTGTTTAGTTTAAGTATGATAGATGTTTCCCGCGATTTTGTCTTAGTGGTTATCATCGGTTTTTTTGTAAACATTTGTTTGTATTAAAACCTGGTGACAAATGCTGCGGTAGCTGAAAATTTTTTAATGTTTTTTTTTTCGTATTTTGTAAAGCTATTTTTTGTAGTTTTATGTTATATTAGTGGCTAATTTGGGGTTTCGTATGCGTGTTGGTGTTAGTTTGTTTGTGAACCTTTGTGTGTAATCGAACCTGGTGCCAGATGCTGCGGTAGCTGATTTTTTTAAATGTTTTTTTGCGTATTTTGTAAAGCTATTTTTTGTGATATTTCTTAAAATCATTTTCCATTTTTCTTCTTTTAGGGAAATAATTTTCCTATTTTCTTTTTTAGTACACCTTTGCTCTATTAGAGGAATACACCTTCTAAGTTTCATGCTTCTAGGGATAACGGTTTAGGCTGTGCGTTGATTTTTCTTTAAACCATTTTTCCCCTTTTTCTCCTCTTCGGAAAATAATTTTCCATTTTCCTTTCTTAGCGGATGCCTACGTCATAACATCTACCTGCATGCCAAATTTTAGCCTGATCTGTCCAGTGGTTTGGGCTGTGCGTTGATAGATCACTATGTCAGTCAGTCAGTCACCTTTGAGTTATATATATATAGATTAGTGGCTAATTTAGGGTTTCGTCTGCGTGTTGGTGTATAATCGAATCAGATTTTTTTAATTTGACATTACCAGCTGGTTACCATAGTTTTGAGCATGTACTTTAGCCGTTTTTTGAAGCGGTGCGGTGTTTAGTTTCGGTACGATAGGTGTTTTCCGCGATTTTGTCTTAGTGGTTACGGTGGGGTTAATGTAAACTTTTGTGTGTATTCAAATTTGGTGACAGATGCTGCGGTAGCAGATTTTTTTTTACTGTTTTTTTGCGTATTTTGTAAAGCAATTTTTTGTGAATTTTCATGAAACTTTTTTCCTTTATTTTTCTTCTGTTAGGTAAATAATTTTCCAATTTTCTTTCTTAATGCACCTTTGCTCTATAAGAGCAACACATCTTCCAAGTTTCATGCTTCTAGGACTAATGGTTTAGGCTGTGCGTTGATTTTTCTTTAAACCATTTTTCCCCTTTTTCTCCTCTTCGGGAAATAATTTTCCAATTTCCTTTCTTAGTACACCTCTACGTTATAAGAGGAACATACCCTCCAAGTTTCATGCTTCTAGGACTAACGGTTTAGGCTGTGCGTTGATTGTCAGTCAGTCAGTCAGTCAGTCAGTCAGTAACGAAAGAGTTTTATATATTTAGATTAGTGGCTAATTTGGGGTTTCGTATGCGTGTTGGTGTATAATCGAATCAGATTTTTAATTTGACATGACCAACTGCTGGTTACCATAGTTTTGAGCATGTACTTTAGAGTGTATTTGAATTTGAAGACAGGTGCTGTTGTACCCGATTTTTTTCAGCGGTGTTTAGTTTAAGTATGATAGATGATTCCCGCAATTTTGTCTAAGTGGTTATCATTGGTTTTTTTGTAAACCTTTGTGTGTATTCAAACCTGGTGACAGATGCTGCGGTAGCTGAAAAATGTTTAATGGTTTTTTTTTGCGTATTTTGTAAAGCAATTTCTTGTGATTTTATGTTATATTAGTGGCTTATTTAGGGTTTCGTATGCATGTTGGTGTATAATCGAATCTGAATTTTTTAATTTGACATGACCAGCTGGTTACCATAGTTTTGAGCATGTACTTTAGCCGTTTTTTGAAGCGGTGCGGTGTTTAGTTTCGGTACGATAGGTGTTTTCCGCGATTTTGTCTTAGTGGTTACGGTGGGGTTAATGTAAACTTTTGTGTGTATTCAAATTTGGTGACAAATGCTGCGGTAGCAGATTTTTTTTTTAACTGTTTTTTGCGTATTTTGTAAAGCAATTTTTTGTGAATTTTCATGAAACTTATTTCCTTTTTTTTCTTCTTTTAGGTAAATAATTTTCCAATTTTCTTTCTTAATGCACCTTTGCTCTATAAGAGCAACACATCTTCCAAGTTTCATGCTTCTAGGACTAATGGTTTAGGCTGTGCGTTGATTTTTCTTTAAACCATTTTTCCCCTTTTTCTCCTCTTCGGGAAATAATTTTCCGATTTCCTTTCTTAGTACATCTCTACGTTATAAGAGGAACATACCCTCCAAGTTTCATGCTTCTAGGACTAACGGTTTAGGCTGTGCGTTGATTGTCAGTCAGTCAGTCAGTCAGTCAGTCAGTCAGTCAGTAACGAAAGAGTTTTATATATTTAGATTAGTGGCTAATTTGGGGTTTCGTATGTGTATAATCGAATCACATTTTTAATTTGACATGACCAACTGCTGGTTACCATAGTTTTGAGCATGTACTTTAGAGTGTATTTGAATTTGAAGACAGGTGCTGTTGTACCCGATTTTTTTCGGCGGTGTTTAGTTTAAGTATGATAGATGATTCCCGCAATTTTGTCTAAGTGGTTATCATTGGTTTTTTTGTAAACCTTTGTGTGTATTCAAACCTGGTGACAGATGCTGCGGTAGCTGAAAATTTTTTAATGGTTTTTTTTGCGTATTTTGTAAAGCAATTTCTTGTGATTTTATGTTATATTAGTGGCTAATTTAGGGTTTCGTCTGCGTGTTGGTGTATAATCGAATCAGATTTTTTTAATTTGACATGACCAGCTGGTTACCATAGTTTTGAGCATGTACTTTAGCCGTTTTTTGAAGCGGTGCGGTGTTCAGTTTCGGTACGATAGGTGTTTTCCGCGATTTTGTCTTAGTGGTTACGGTGGGGTTAATGTAAACTTTTGTGTGTATTCAAATTTGGTGACAAATGCTGCGGTAGCAGATTTTTTTTCAACTGTTTTTTTTGCGTATTTTGTAAAGCAATTTTTTGTGAATTTTCATGAAACTTTTTTCCTTTTTTTTCTTCTTTTAGGTAAATAATTTTCCAATTTTCTTTCTTAATGCACCTTTGCTCTATAAGAGCAACACATCTTCCAAGTTTCATGCTTCTAGGACTAATGGTTTAGGCTGTGCGTTGATTTTTCTTTAAACCATTTTTCCCCTTTTTCTCCTCTTCGGGAAATAATTTTCCGATTTCCTTTCTTAGTACATCTTTACGTTATAAGAGGAACATACCCTCCAAGTTTCATGCTTCTAGGACTTACGGTTTAGGCTGTGCGTTGATTGTCAGTCAGTCAGTCAGTCAGTCAGTCAGTCAGTCAGTCAGTCAGTAACGAAAGAGTTTTATATATTTAGATTAGTGGCTAATTTAGGGTTTCGTCTGCGTGTTGGTGTATAATCGAATCAGATTTTTTTAATTTGACATTACCAGCTGGTTACCATAGTTTTGAGCATGTACTTTAGCCGTTTTTTGAAGCGGTGCGGTGTTTAGTTTCGGTACGATAGGTGTTTTCCGCGATTTTGTCTTAGTGGTTACGGTGGGGTTAATGTAAACTTTTGTGTGTATTCAAATTTGGTGACAGATGCTGCGGTAGCAGATTTTTTTTTACTGTTTTTTTGCGTATTTTGTAAAGCAATTTTTTGTGAATTTTCATGAAACTTTTTTCCTTTATTTTTCTTCTGTTAGGTAAATAATTTTCCAATTTTCTTTCTTAATGCACCTTTGCTCTATAAGAGCAACACATCTTCCAAGTTTCATGCTTCTAGGACTAATGGTTTAGGCTGTGCGTTGATTTTTCTTTAAACCATTTTTCCCCTTTTTCTCCTCTTCGGGAAATAATTTTCCAATTTCCTTTCTTAGTACACCTCTACGTTATAAGAGGAACATACCCTCCAAGTTTCATGCTTCTAGGACTAACGGTTTAGGCTGTGCGTTGATTGTCAGTCAGTCAGTCAGTCAGTCAGTCAGTAACGAAAGAGTTTTATATATTTAGATTAGTGGCTAATTTGGGGTTTCGTATGCGTGTTGGTGTATAATCGAATCAGATTTTTAATTTGACATGACCAACTGCTGGTTACCATCGTTTTGAGCATGTACTTTAGAGTGTATTTGAATTTGAAGACAGGTGCTGTTGTACCCGATTTTTTTCAGCGGTGTTTAGTTTAAGTATGATAGATGATTCCCGCAATTTTGTCTAAGTGGTTATCATTGGTTTTTTTGTAAACATTTGTGTGTATTCAAACCTGGTGACAGATGCTGCGGTAGCTGAAAATTTTTTAATGTTTTTTTTTGCGTATTTTGTAAAGCTATTTTTTGTGATTTTATGTTATATTAGTGGCTAATTTGGGGTTTCGTATGTGTATAATCGAATCACATTTTTAATTTGACATGACCAACTGCTGGTTACCATAGTTTTGAGCATGTACTTTAGAGTGTATTTGAATTTGAAGACAGGTGCTGTTGTACCCGATTTTTTTCGGCGGTGTTTAGTTTAAGTATGATAGATGATTCCCGCAATTTTGTCTAAGTGGTTATCATTGGTTTTTTTGTAAACCTTTGTGTGTATTCAAACCTGGTGACAGATGCTGCGGTAGCTGAAAATTTTTTAATGGTTTTTTTTGCGTATTTTGTAAAGCAATTTCTTGTGATTTTATGTTATATTAGTGGCTAATTTAGGGTTTCGTCTGCGTGTTGGTGTAAAATCGAATCAGATTTTTTTAATTTGACATGACCAGCTGGTTACCATAGTTTTGAGCATGTACTTTAGCCGTTTTTTGAAGCGGTGCGGTGTTTAGTTTCGGTACGATAGGTGTTTTCCGCGATTTTGTCTTAGTGGTTACGGTGGGGTTAATGTAAACTTTTGTGTGTATTCAAATTTGGTGACAAATGCTGCGGTAGCAGATTTTTTTTTTAACTGTTTTTTTGCGTATTTTGTAAAGCAATTTTTTGTGAATTTTCATGAAACTTTTTTCCTTTTTTTTCTTCTTTTAGGTAAATAATTTTCCAATTTTCTTTCTTAATGCACCTTTGCTCTATAAGAGCAACACATCTTCCAAGTTTCATGCTTCTAGGACTAATGGTTTAGGCTGTGCGTTGATTTTTCTTTAAACCATTTTTCCCCTTTTTCTCCTCTTCGGGAAATAATTTTCCGATTTCCTTTCTTAGTACATCTCTACGTTATAAGAGGAACATACCCTCCAAGTTTCATGCTTCTAGGACTAACGGTTTAGGCTGTGCGTTGATTGTCAGTCAGTCAGTCAGTCAGTCAGTCAGTCAGTCAGTCAGTCAGTAACGAAAGAGTTTTATATATTTAGATTACTTAATTAATTGTGACTGAACAAATGAATATGAATAGTAGGTATGTATATTATTAGAGGTATAGGGTACCTAACTTCAGAAACAGAGCATAATCCCATGCTGTATAATTTCTGCTTTCAAGGTAGTAAAGGGAGATTCTTCGTTTAGTAAAAGCGCCTCCTATAGATAGGTAGGTAATCCGATAACTCTAAGGAACAAATCTCAAAGAAGCGCGAACAGAAATAAGATTCAATAATTTTTCTCGCAATGAAGGCGTATTGATTACACAATCAGGTCGGTCGGGGTATAGATTGATTGAGCCATCGTTAGGGGCCCGCGACAATGATTAAAGGAGGTAACCCAATAACTGGCGGAACCCGGCGCGTTGTGCCGTCCCGTGCCACGGAAACAAAACAAAAGAATCTCTCGTCTCTGGTCTCGCCTTACTTCATTAGTCGCGAACGACGCCGCACCGACACCTTTACACTTTGCACCTTTCAAAGACGATCTTTTAAAATGGTTCGTTTCTTTCCCATCCGGCGTTATTGTCTCGCTGTCCAAACAAACCCACCCCCCCCCCCCCTCCCTCTACAGCACCCCCTCCTTCCGGATCCATTACCGAGCTTCTTGAAATTGAACAAGACCTTTGGTTTGTTTTGCTGATGAATGTGTCTGTCACGCTTTTATTGGGACAATACGCCTTTTAGTGATCTGTTAGAACAGTATTTTTGGTAATATGTAATACCTTCCTGCATCCTATCCTACGAATAATAATAATTATTATTAATTTATTTATTTCAGATTATACAAATCAATGTAGGTATACAATAAAATACACACAATTAAAATAAAATGTCAAAATATAAATACACAAATAAAAATATAAAATTAAATTAAATGATGTTTAATCCCATTGTGATCTTCATCCATCTATCTTGGATGGGGCAATCCATTCGGGAAACAATCATCTGCAGGATTCCGAAGAACTTTCTTTCGAAGAAGCGCGTGAAACCCATCGACCCTTGCCTCCGCAAACATCCCCGCGGCACTATAAAATAAAATATTAAGAAAATATATAAAATTATTTATTTATGACGACCCGTAATAATGTACGGGCTGGTTTTTTGAGAAGGGCGGTGATGGCAAAGTCTGAAACCACGATAATTAATAGGAGATGGGTAAGTAAGGTATTCTTCCGTGTTAAAATATTAAATAGTCAAAATTTGCTATTTCCATTCATTTTTAGTAAAACATTTACTTTCAAAGATTGATCCTTATCAGCAACAGTATCCATTGGTTCAATAATACAGTAGGCCTACCACAAGCTCTGTCTAGCTCTGTCTCTGGTTCTGGTTTTGAGTCTGTATGTTGACTAAATAAATCCTACGTTGAAACGTCACACACACAGTATAATACACTGGTAAGCACTCACACAGACTCAAAACCAGAGCCAGAGTCAGAGCTAGACAGAGCTTGTGGTAGTAGGCCTACAGGTGTAATTTTTTTTGAAAAGTCGGGTCGGTTTCAAAAAGTTCGGGCCAATTCCGTCAAAAGTATAAGATTTTTGAAAAAAATAAATATGCACTTTTTGCCTTCTTATAAATCGAGGGCATGACTCCTTTCACGACTTTTCCGTAACTCTTGTGGTTTCGGACTTGGCCATCACCGCCCTTGTCAATAAACCCTCCTGCATAACAAAGCGAGCAAATATATTATTATTATGATAATAATATATGCAAAAGTAGTTCTATGTTTGGATGTCTTTGGCTCCAATCACGCCCTAACCACTGCAGCACTGTACCTACCGATTTGAATGAAGATGAAGAAGAACAAATACTTACCTGTAGATTGTTTTTCTGTGGATTGTAACCTATCCTTAGATTAAATAGGTGCCTACATTTTATTCAGAAAAAATAGCAGGAATGGAAAAAAGTAAAGAGCAAAGGGTTTAGAACCGCCCGCTGCCCGCCGCGCGATGACGGAAAGAAAACATAAACAACAATATTTAACTGACCTTATTAACATCTAGATTAACATAAATTTGGGCCTATCCTGCCTGTAGGCACATTACTTAAAACCTAAAATAGACAAATTTAATTTAAATAGTATACCTATAAACAAAAACTAAGTTGGGTATTTTTTAGGTAATTTTAGATTTATAAAAACCCAAAAACAAAAGTAACTGCAGTAACTGGCTTATATACCTAATAAGCACTTTTGGTGTTGAAAACAGAATAAGAGTCATACTAATGTGAATAAACTAAAACTGCTTTTTAATTGAATCTAAATTTTTGCAGCCCTACTTTCCAATATGTATTGCTTACAAAAGTCTAGTGTGCTTACCTACCTACTTATTTAAATATTTCTTTTCCCATGCCTATTTCGTCCCACCGCTGCCTGGCTGGGCGAAGGCCTCCCACAAAGACTCACCATTTCCTTTCGATGGCGTCCAGATCGTCTCGCCGATGCTCTCTGGGTTTGACCAGAAAGGTACTTACGTAGGTACCAATGACTGTGTGCAGTGCATAATAGCTGATTGAATAATAATTAATAAGTAATTAGCGAGCCACAAGATGGAGGTGCGATGTTGTCCGCGTGCATGCCTATAGCTCGCCCTCTTACCTACCTATTCAAGCGAACTGATTTTTTTTGCCGCCATTTTGAAAGAGGTGGCGAATCCAATAATGGAGAAATAATTGAATCAGGCCCGGTGTGAGGTTTTTAGGTTCTATGCGGAAGGGTTAGGGTGTTTTTTTGCGTAGTGAGTGAACCAGGGGGTGGTGAAAAATGTGTGGTTGTCGTGTGTGCAGCCGCAACGCTCCCCCCTTCCGCGGAGACTTCGCCGCAAATTGAAATGAAATTGCATAATTCGGGTTCCGCCGACGGGATTTTTGCGCCTAATGAACTCCATTTAAGTTCTATTCAAACTTAAGAAAATGGAGAAATGTTTTCAGAATGTTGTTTACAGCGCAATTTTCAAATTTAAGCTAACAATCTCTCTGTGGGGATTTCCAATTTGTATTCAGGGGCATCTTAATTCATAATAAATAGGTAGATAATTTAGGTAAGTGTCATTATAACTGTACCTAGTTAGAATAAAAAAAGCAGCCAAGTGCGAGTTGGACTCGCCCATGAAGGGTTCCGTAGCAACAAGTAACATAATTTATAGGTTCTTGTAGTTCGTCGAAAGGTCGAAGTGTGTCGGCTGCTCAGTTGATGGTGTTCGCATAAACAACATCAGCTACGCAGACGACATGGTGCTGCTCTGCCCATCGGTCAGTGCTCTCAGAAAGCTGCTGGGCATCTGTGAGGAGTACGCCAGTAAATACGGGCTGGAATATAATAGTAAAAAAGTGAGTTCATGGTGTTCAAGGCCGCCGGTATAAAGTACCCGAGTATGTGCCTGAAATCAAATTGGAAGGTAACGACCTAAAGCGCGTTAATAGTTTCAAATATCTTGGGCAGTTCATTACGGACGACCTTGACAGAGGCGTCTCTAGCCCATGTAGCGCCCGTGTGCAAACATTACCCAAGCGCCCCCTAATAAGTGTGCGTTCAAAATGGAATGGATACAAAGTACAAGTAGCAGCACATCAAGTTACCACAAACTGTCAAATTTCCCCAATGGGTAATTAACTCTAATATTGTTTGAAGATTTTTAAGAAGAAATTTTTCAGTTTGGTTACCACAATGTCCTGTTAACTATATTTAGAATTATTATGCAAGGTGTTCTGGTGTTTACCCTAACAAGCCAAAACGTATCCATGATTATGACGTTGACATGACTATCTTCTGCTTCTTTTTTCTTCTAAATATATAAAACTCTTACGTTACTGACTGACTGACTGACAATCAACGGCTAGCCTAAACCGTTAGTCCTAGAAGCATGAAACTTGGAGGGTGTGTTTATTTTATAGCTTAAAAATGCATTTAGAAAGAAAATTTGAAAATTCCTTCTTTATGAGGAGAAAAAAGGGGGGGGGGGGAGGGTGCCAAGTGCCAGCGGCGCTCGTCGGCCCCTATGATATTATTCATCAAATATTAGAAGAGCTCAAGATGCTATGCAAAATCTATGCAGAGCGGAGCTTTTTTTACGTTGGTCATTGAAAGTGCGGCGCCCGGCCAACGCGCCCGCCAAGTTGAGCTCCGTAGCGGTCCTAGGGGGCGCCGAACGCAGAGTGGAGCGCTTTTTACGTTGGTCATTGAAAGTGCGGCGCCCGGCCAACGCGCCGGCCAAGTTGAGCTCCGTAGCGGTCCTAGAGGGCACCGAACGCAGAGCGGAGCGCTTTTTACGTTGGTCATTGAAAGTGCGGCGCCCAGACAACGCGCCCGCCAAGGGTGAGCTCCGTAGCGGTCCTAGAGGGCACCGAACGCAGAGCGGAGCGCTTTTTACGTTGGTCATTGAAAGTGCGGCGCCCAGACAACGCGCCCGCTAAGGGTGAGCTCCGTAGCAGTCCTAGGGGGCGCCGAACGCAGAGTGGAGCGCTTTTTACGTTGGTCATTGAAAGTGCGGCGCCCGGCCAACGCGCCGGCCAAGTTGAGCTCCGTAGCGGTCCTAGAGGGCACCGAACGCAGAGCGGAGCGCTTTTTACGTTGGTCATTGAAAGTGCGGCGCCCAGACAACGCGCCCGCCAAGGGTGAGCTCCGTAGCGGTCCTAGAGGGCACCGAACGCAGAGCGGAGCGCTTTTTACGTTGGTCATTGAAAGTGCGGCGCCCAGACAACGCGCCCGCTAAGGGTGAGCTCCGTAGCAGTCCTAGAGGGTACCGAACGCAGAGCGGAGTGCTTTTTACGTTGATCATTGAAAGTGCGGCGCCCAGACAACGCGCCCGCCAAGGGTGAGCTCCGTAGCGGTCTTATAGGGCACCAAACGCAGAGCGGAACGCTTTTTACGTTGGTCATTGAAAGTGTGGCGCCCGGCCAACGCGCCCGTCAAGTTGAACTCCGTAGCGGTCCTGGGGGCGCCGAACGCAGAGCGGAGCGCTTTTTACGTTGGTCATTGAAAGTGTGGCGCCCGTCCAACGTGCCCGCCAAGTTGAGCTCAGTAGCGGTCCTCCGTAGCGCCGAGCGCCCCACCGCGCCGCTCGGCGCCCCCTAGGACCGCTGCGCCCGTGTGCACCGCACACCCTGCACAATAGGTAAAGACGCCGCTGGACCTTGATGACCAAGCTGATATTGAGAGGGAACGTAGGGCATTGGCGATCAGAAGTAATATGTTGGCACGCAGGTTTGCTCGATGCAGTAGGGAAGTTAAAATATCACTCTTTAAAGCCTTTTAAGCCAATCTTTTTACGCGAGCAGCCTGTGGTTCAATTTTACTAAAAAGTCGCTTAATGCCCTACGCGTCCAAAACAACAACGGGTTCAGGATGCTGATGGGGCTGCCTCGCTTCTGCAGTGCATCCACAATGTTTGCGGAGGCACGAGTTGATGGTTTTCACGCCATTCTTCGCAAAAGAACAGCCTCACTGCTTGGCAGACTGCGGAGCAGCGCCAACAGCATCCTGCAGGTCATACATGAAAGATATGACCTGCCCGTAATGAAGTCCTTCATTCGGCTCCTGATCCAATAGTCTCTTGAGAGACTGGGGGGTCAGGTACAGAATGAAAGACATTTAATCTACCTACCTACCTAAAGCTGTGTTCGTTGTGTTGCTTGTACATACTAACATAGCCTAAAATAGCCTGTAAGTTTACTAACACAAATGGACCACAAAGTCGTCTGACAAATAAATCTAATAATAATAATAAATTGTGGTTTACGATTTATGACGTAATTTATCTTATACCTTTAAACGAGAAAATCTTTTATATACATATACAGTGGTGGTCATATAATTAGAAACACAGAGTCACTTGTTAGTGTTAATGATTTTTTATGTTATTATTGCAATTAATTGGAAGGTAAAAGATTCATTTACCACATTTAAATGTACACTCGTAACACTAGTTTCAAAAACCGATCATTAACATTCTGATATTTGATTAAAAAATATAAAAAAATGCAACTTGGAAAAAAACATGAATATATTTATTACTTGTAGTCGGACAACTAATTAGAAACACAAGAAATAAACACTAAAAACTTAAACAAAACTCCAATAATTTGGTTTAATTGTGAAATGGATACCTTCGAATACTTATTCATAACCGATTAGTACTTGGTTGGGTAGCCTCTGTTGTCGATTACAGCTCTACATCGACGTGGTATTGATACTATCAGTTTTTCACTCGTTTCCAATGGAATAGCTATCCAAACTTCAACAAATGCGTCGTAAAGTTGGTCGACGTTAGTGCTATGTTCATCCGATAGTGCTTTCTTCACAATGTGCCACAAATTCTCTATCGGATTTAAGTCCGGACTATTGGCAGGCCACTCCAACATTGTCACCGATTGTTCTCTGAGAAACACTATAACGCTATTTGCTGTGTGCTTTGGGTCATTATCGTGTTCAAATATCCAACTCACTGGCAAATTTTCATCAGAATATGGAATCATTGTTTCCTCTAAGATACCTCTGTACTGATACTTATCCATTAGTCCTTCAATCTTTCTCGCGGGACCAACCCCGTATGCAGAAAAACATCCCCACACCTTAACATTTCCTCCGCCGTGCTTAACTGTCTTTTTCGAGTACTTATTATTCAAAGCCTCGTTAATTGGTCGTCGTACGTATCGCTTTCCGTCGGAATTTACCAAATTTATTTTAGTTTAATCTGAAAATAAAACTTTTTTCCATTGATGAACTGTCCAACTGCCATATTTTCTCGCGAAGGCTAAGGTGGTAAGATGTGGCACTTTCCTAGCAAGTTTCCCAAACAATTTCCCTTCAACCAACCGCCTACGGACTAGTCTTGCGGATACGTTTCGAGTATCGTCCTGTGAAAATACTTCTTTTCGAATATCATTAGAACCTTTGAAGGGGTCCGTCTTAGCGAAACGAATCATAAGCCTGTTTTCTTGAATTGTGGTCTTCCTTGGCCGAACTTCTCTTGGCACATTATCCGGTGTTCCATGCTGTTTGTAATGTGCTATGGCGTTATACCACCCTTACGGAACACTCTAAGTGAGCGGCTATTTTTCTGTAAGCCCATATTCGCTTGAAATAAAAATTCACTATAATTTTTCTTATTGCTGCATGATAGCGCTTGTTTTTACCCATTTTCAATAATAAAACCTTTCGGAATGTGACCAAACGAAATGAATAAGAAAAGGCCGGAAACTGCCTATTATGATGACATTATGCAAAAAGTATTGTAGTTTTAAAATAAAATTGTATGTTTCTAATTTGCTGTCCGACTGCCAGTACCGAAGATATTAATAGTATATTTTCAAAGTTATATATTTTTATATTTTTCTATTAAATAACAGAAAGTTAATGATCGTATAGACACTAGTGCTACGAGTGTACATTTAAATGTGGTAAATGAATCTTTTACCTTCCAATTAATTGCAATAATATCATAAAAAGTTATTAACACTACCAAGTGACTCTGTGTTTCTAATTATAAGACCACCACTGTATATATATATATATATTTAGGATCTCGGAAACTGAGCCAACAATTTTCACGAAATTTACTATACAAGGGTTTTCGGGGGCGATAAATCGATCTAGCTAGGATTCAGTTTTAGAAAATGACGAGAAGTTGGTGTTTTGCAATAATCAAACATAAACTCAATATACGACTGTTCCTGCCATCTATTGGCGATTGTGAGCAACTAACTACAAGCTAGAGGGCGTTGTTAATTAAAAATAAGCCAATAAAGATACGACTCTTCCTGACATCTATTGGCAAATAATAATACTATTTTTTTTTAAACCCGAGCGAAGCTCGGTCATACCGGCTCGTGACGTATAAAAAAAAACTACTGACTAGATCTCGTTCAAACCAAATATCGTTGGAAGTTCGGTTGGAATGTACAACATATTTTTTTAGTTTTATTATTCTCCTATTTTAGAAGTTAGAGGGGGGGGGGGACCAACTTTTTACCAATTTGGAAGTGTCTCTCGCGTAAACTATTCAGTTTAGAAAAAAACGATATTAGAAACCTCAACATAATTTTTGAAGACCTATTCATAGATACCCCACACGTATGGGTTCGATGAAATACAACTTTTTGAGTTTCAGTTTCAAGTATGGGGACCCCCAAAATTTATAGTTTTTTTCTTGTTTTGTGTAAAAATCTTAATCCGGTTCACAGAATACATCTACTCACCAAGTTTTATCAGTCTAGCTCTTACGGTTTCGGAGAAAAACGGCTGTGACATACGGACGGACAGACAGACAGACATGACGAATCTATAAGAGTTCCGTTTTTGCCATTTGGCTACGGAACCCTAAAATAACATTAATCGACTCGTTTACATTTTTATTTCTTTTAATTTTATTTTGTGTGATAAACGGGTTCATCTAACTAATGTATCCTGCTCGTCCTAACCAATATACGGTGCTCTGAGTTGGTCATTGACTGAGGCACAAAAGTCCAGAGATCCAGGTTTGCTAGAGGGCAATGGAACGCAGTATTAATTCGGAATAAATGATTAATCATTCGTTCTTTTCGTATTCTCGACCTTAAACGCATCGACCGGGTGCGGAACACAATGCTGCGTTCGATGACTGGTATTGCCGACGTTGGGAGCAAAACAGCTAAGCTCAAATGAAAGAAAGAAAAATTAAGTACCGATTTATTCAATTCTTTTTTTATGTGATTGGTTTACTTCCAGATTATTTTATTTTACAACTAGCAGATGGAACTATCATATGGCCCACCTGATGTTAAGTGGTAACCATCGCCTATAACAAAGTATTGCCTCGTAGGTCACGCACGTTGTTGATTCCATTAAAATTTCATAAAAATTGGTTAAATAGTTTGGCCATGAAGTCGATTTCTCAAGTTTTAAACTTACATTATTTATCCATTCTTGTTACCCCGTACATCCAGCTCAACATTCGCATCTCTGCCGCATGCACTCTTCTTTCATCCGTCAGTCCGTCCTTGGTTGCCCAACACTCAGACCCATACCTACAGTACGACAGGGGGCATCCGTGGATCACAAGTGGATCACATAATAATAATATTAAAGTAATGTTTATTGGCTTAATAAAAAGGTTTAACAAATCGATTTTGAACCCATAGTCTCCGGAACTAGTACCTAGGTAAAAAACTGGTTTTCCGGCGCCAGTGGCTTCTCCTATCACAAGTCATTATGCGTGCACAAAAGGATACCTACAACACACATGCAATCAACAAAAAAAAAAGAATGACCTACCTACATAAAAACTCTGAACTACAATGGAAAAAAAATGATATTACCTAAACAATTGTGCATGTAAAAACTACTTAGCAACGACGAGCTGTTTGACTCCAAGCTTTACAGCCTGGAACACCATCGTATTCTACCGCATACATTTCGGGGAGTGCTCACAAGAACTGCACGACCTTATACCTCCATCACCCTTTTACCTCCAGACTTCTAGACGCACGGATAAGTGCCACTCTTTCATGGTGGATATCCCACACTCGCGTCCAAAGAGTTTTGATTCCACTTTTATAGTACCTACGAACTGCCAAAGAGTGGAACTCTCTTACCGTGTTTTCCGCGTCAGTATTTCCGGAACGCTATAATTTAGGAATTTTCAAGACAAGAGTGAACAGGTGGATTATGGCTAAGCATGCTCCATCTTAGGCTGCACTGCTCACTTTCCATGAGTTGTGATGGCAGCCAAATGCTTAGCTATCTATAATAATAATAAAAAAAGATTTATGAAAATAAAGTATTAAATAAAGTTAATTTACAAAAAAAACGAAACGGAAACTGTTGCGGAAATTGTACAGATTGTGAAAATCTAATTTTTTTGAGACGAATCTCTAATAATTACTTTTGTAATTATGTAGGCACGTAGGTATCTGCGAGTACAAAAATATTTATTTATTTTACAGTCTTAATAAGTTAGTTAGCTTATGTATTTATTTAAGCACTCATGTAATCCGCTGCATGTCTAGTTTTGTTCTACTCCTGCAATATGCGCTATCCTTCCTAGAAAGATAACCCACACCTAAAATCTAGATGAGAGACCCTCCCATTTTGCGGCTGGCTATAAGCAGAAGTACCTTTGTTTCAAGCAGAATAAGCTTCACTATTGAATGGCATTGGAATGCAGTACCGATTGCAAACAACTGTTATGATATCCATGGTAATATGCATCTAGTCATCTTCAATTTATTTGATTTATTCGGAAAACAAACAATTCACTATTTAATTCATTAGAAGTTTATATTACTTTACTGCTTAAGGGGGTACGATTTCCATACAAACTTAATTTACACAACTATGGGCGAATAAAGTATTAATGTACACTGAAATAGCTGTAATAGGCTTTTACAGTGGTCCTTATTACCGGCCAGTTATATAAAGTTGGAGTGTCAGCCGTTGGTCGTGGCAGTCGGGGCTTCAGAAAAAGAACTAACAGACTTTTACGTCTATTTTGAAACAGTGATGTACAAAATTGACTCGATGCTTAAAGCTAGTACCCGTTAGAAAGAATGACGAAAAAATTACTTTTTTGGTTTTTTATTAATATTTATGTTATCCTACAGTTTTCTCCAACTTTATATATGTAACTGGCCGGCAATAAAGACCACTGTAAAATTCTATTACAGCTATTTCAGTGTACATTTATACTTTGTTTGCCCATAGTTGTGTAAATTCAGTTTGTATCGGTGTTAACGCCTACGCTCCATCTTCAAGCAAAACCACAACCATGATGCATGTTGCACCGCGCATTCTTTAGGTGCATCGCATTATCTAATCAAATGTCAATTCATAATTTTACGCAGAAGACAAACCATTGTTCCCATACCCAAATTCCAAAAATACACTGTATAAAGGACAATATAAACCTAAAATCAGTTCGGGAGTTTTCATTTTGTGTTCCCCTGTGCACAAACATCTGGCGACCGTACCAAGAACTGCAAATATCTTCGGAAATACAACAAATTACAAAAACGGTCCACGCGCACCGCCGCCATTAGCCGGTTGCCGGCCGTTCCAACGACGAAAACAACATTACGAGAATCCTGGAGGTCCATCCATTGCAGCCACCGCCGGTTATCGATCAGCAAGCAGCATCGAGCCGCAGCTCAGGCCAATGCAGATAAGTTACCTTCCTATACTTGTTCCGTCAACGTAACCAAATTATCCAATCTTCCTAACCTAAATTCCCGATCATTTTTACCAAGTTTCCAAAGTTTATTGGTCAACTACTTGTGCCAATTTCTCTTTATACAGTGTAACTGTACCTAAATCAGTTACCCATTTCAATTAAATCCATAAAAGTCAATCATTTTACAGTAAAAAGTTAGTTATTATTCCACGTCACAAAGACAGCTGATAAACCTTCTAAATATAGGTCAGACTTTATGCTAATTAGGCAAAGTGTTTTCAAGTTCATGCATAGGCTATTAATAATACAATTTCCATAGATATTCCATTCCAAACTGTTGTATTTGTGTTCGAAAATCCTTCTAGGTAAATTGAACTAGTTTGTTTTATCAATCAATTCACGCTATTTCGCCGAACATTCCAGGCAAACGTTGCACAGTGGCACGTACCTACCTGTCGCACGGGCTGCATTGACGAAGTCCAGACCTGCTGCCGGGTCTCACAGCAGCTGGGGCAGGGTGCAGCTGTAAAGGTGACGCCTAGTCGAGGAGCGTGAGCTAATTTTTATTACATATATACTATTTACAATTCACTATTTACAATTTACAAATATTTTGTTATTTTGTTGTATTTGAGTTTCACTTCTATTGCCGTGACTACTTGTTCTGTGCTAAAATACGTAATTGCATTCATTTTATACTAAAAATATTATATTTTCACGTTATCTAAAACAGACTTTTATATTAATTGTTATCCATGATGGGAGGTGAGACTACTGCAACAGAAGCACAAGATTTACTTGATTTATTTGCCAAACGTAGTTCCGTAAAGGGCCAAATTACTAAGTTTAAGAACTACTTGACTTATGCTAAGTCAAAGGAAAGCCTAAGTTCAATTGAGTTAGCAGAATTAACACTTAAACTTGGTAAGTTTGAATCCTTATCAAATCGTTTTGACGACTTGCAAACTCAGATTGAGGTTAAAAATGCTAAGAATTTAACAAGTGAAATCGATGAACGAGATGACATTGAGCAGCTATTCATTTCAAACATTGCATCTGCGCAAAATCTAATTCAAAAATATAACTCGAGCAAACATGATGAGAGTAGTTACAAGGATCTCAATTCGAGTCACTCATCCTCTGCTCAATGCAATGTCGATCACCGCGAACCATCATTGGGTTTTAAATTGCCCCAAATACAAATTGCCAAGTTTGACGGATCCTACTTCCGTTGGCTTGAGTTCCGTGACACGTTCGTATCTTTAATCCACAACAGCGAGCGCATCGCACCTATACATAAGTTTCACTATTTGATATCGTACTTAACAGGCGATGCGTCACGCATTATTTCAAATATCGAGGTTTCCAGCGCGAACTATACCAACGCTTGGAAATTATTATGCGATCGTTATGATAATAAGCGTCAGTTGATAAATCATCATTTGAATTCTTTGTTGAGTATTCAGTCAGCATCTCGTGAATCCGATAGATCATTGAGGTTCATGGTAGATCATATAACAAAAAATCTGCGTGCATTATCCAGTCTCGGACAGGCTACCAACCAATGGGATGTCCTGATTATTCATATTATGAGTCCCAAGCTGGACAATAATACTCTTCTTAAGTGGGAGGAGTGTCGTAGCGCGTTGACTGATGTTCCCAAATTAGACCAATTTTACAAATTTTTAATTGATCGTGCTGATGTTCTCGAATCAATAAACCGGAACTCCAATAAATCTACACAACCTACACAAAGGACAGTGTCCACACAACCTGCTCAAAGGGCCACGTCCACTAATCCTAATAACAATTATCGAGCTCCTACAAGATCATTTGCATGCTCCAGCGATGATGCAACTGTTCCCGCCGCTCCTATATCATGTGACGTTTGTCATGAAGGGCATCGTATTTACCAATGTCCCACCTTCCTGGCAAAGAGCGTAGAGGATCGCATCGCTGAAGCCTATAAATTAAAGTTATGCACCAATTGTTTGAGGCTCGGGCATAGAGTGCAAACTTGTCGGTTAGGTCCATGTCTCAAGTGCAAAGGGAGACATAATACCCTATTACATAAACCGTCCAATACTAATAATAATGACGTTTCTAATTCCAGCGTTGTCACGGCCGTCCCGGACAACACTGACGATACTTTAGCAAATTTCTCGAATCAAAATTCAAACCAGGTGTTGCTGTCTACCGCTTTTATTGAGGTGGCCAATCCTCGGACGAACCAGACAGAGAAGGTTCGTGCCCTACTAGATTGCGGTAGTCAGTCCTCGTTTATAACGCAGGCTCTTAAGGAGAAGCTGTCGTTACCATCCAATTCTGACTGTCATGTTAATGTTATAGGCATCGGCAATCAACAAACTGGTAAGGTCACAGAATCCTGTGTGGCACAGTTGAAATCATTATTCAACCAATTCCATGTCACATCAGGTTTCCTTGTATTGCCCCAACTGACAGGTCATATTCCTAGATTCCCTATAGATGTAAATCAATTACAAATATCCAAAGAGTTTCAGCTAGCAGACCCTATGTTTCATCAACCAGCGCCGACTGAGGTTCTCATCGGTGCCGATCTTTTCTGGGATATTCTTGGCCGCGAGCAACACTCGCTCGGTCCCAACAATCCAAAATTAAGAAGCTCCCAGTTTGGTTGGATTATTTCAGGTCCTATGCATACAAATAGTACATCATCCAATAACATAATTCAATGCAATCATTCCATCATTTCAAACAAATCAAATGATGACGATAATATCCATGCAGAACTTACTAAGTTCTGGGAACTTGAAGAAGTTCCCCTAAGATCCAAACTAAGTGAAAGCGAGAAGGCATGTGAAGCTCACTTTTTGGCTCACACCTCCCGCCTCGATTCAGGTAGGTTCTCTGTAGCGCTACCTCTCAAAGATTCACCCGACTGTCTCGGGGAATCATACAATTTAGCAAAAAAAAGACTGCTCAATTTAGAAAGACGATTCAAAAGACAACCCGAAGTCAAATCACAATATGTCGAATTCTTGCAAGAGTATGCCGATCTGGGTCACCTATCGGAATCTCCTATTGCTAAACCCGATAACTCCTATTTCTTATGTCATCATGCTGTCTTCAAGGACAGCAGCGAATCAACCAAGATCCGAGTCGTCTTTGATGGCTCGGCTGCAACCTCGTCTGGGTATTCTGTCAATGACATCCTTCTGGTAGGTCCAAATATGCAAGATTCACTTTTCTCCATCCTCATTAGAGCTCGGCAATACAAGTACCTCCTTACCGGTGACGTTGAAAAGATGTACCGCCAATGCCTAGTAAATGCTGGGGGGGACCGAAATCTTCAGCTGATTCTGTGGAGAGAAGATGAGACCAAACCTTTCAAAACTTTGCGTCTGAATACTATAACTTACGGAATGGCGAGTTCAAGTTATTTAAGTACGCGCTGCCTCTGGCAACTAGGTGAAGAATGCTCAGATCCTGAAATCAAACAAATAATACAACACGATTTTTATATTGACGACTTAATAACTGGAGCTAGCAGTGAAAGCACATTACGCTACATACATCAATCTGTGTGTGCAGCTCTTCAGAAAGGCTGTTTTAACCTAAGAAAATTTAAAACCAATTTACCTTCTATATTAGAGACAACTTCTTTAAATTCAAACGATAAACTGGTTGTAAGTGAAGCTTCATCCACTTTGGGTATAGGTTGGAATCCATCTACTGATCAATTGCATTTTCCATTCAAGATTCCACCTCCATCTGATAATCATGCCCTAACTAAAAGACTGATTTTATCATCTCTATTTAAAATTTTCGATCCTTTAGGATTGTTAAGTCCGTGCGTGATCAAAGCCAAAATCTTGTTGCAGCAGTTGTGGCTGCACAAGCTATCATGGGACGATCCCATTCCTAATGAGATTCAAAAGGATTGGAACAAATTTACCCTTGCTATCTGTAAAATGATGCGACCTGGAATGATTGAAGAGGTTTATTGGGTATAAAGAGTAAGGAGTGACAAGTATGCGTCGGTCGGTGATTCCGAGCAGAAAGAGGGCGGGGTGGCCTCGTGACAACTATTTATGCCGCGTGCGCTGGTGTCGCACGCGGATATGGACGGAACTAATTAATTCTTGACGTTTATATATTAGTTTCGATGTTAAACATTAGATGGCGTTTAACATGCTGCCAGCGAAAAAGGTTAAGTTAATTAAGGTTGTCCAGGAGCGACCCCTTACAAACTTGGTAATATTTAACTAGGTATCTAAGACTACATAGGAACGTCCCAGATTCTGGGTTACATATGTACTACCTGTCTAGTGCTTAATTTAGGTTTTTATAAAGAATACTATCGGTTCTGGGACTTAGTGTTTCCAGATAAAATATATCTACCTATACATAGATCTGTGTTTTATTCTACCTACCTACTACCTATTTCTTGTAACATAGGTTCCAAGGCAAGATAATCTATCTACTAGGTAGGGTACCTATTAGGGTATGTTTGCCTATCCAATGATTAGACATGAAATGACAATTTATTTATTGCGTATCTACTATCTAGGGTTACAATAATAATTAAGGTATTTTATAGCTAGGTTTATGATTAATAGATTTAAGCTAAGTTATAATAGGTTTAACTAAATATTTGTTATAAGTACTAGGTATACATTTAGGTGTTTATAGGTAATGGGCATATGTTATTGAAACTTCGCTTGATGATCTTCTTTTCGGTTTGGATTGATGCTACTCGTCTCTGATGGTCTTCTCCGTCATGAGTTTTGACAATTCGCCCGAGCCTCCAACGACAGGATGGAAGATGGTCGTCCTTCACCAACACCATGGTCCCGACGGCGAGCCCGGGTCCTTTGGAGCTTCGCCACTTGGTGCGCTGCTGGAGCGTCCCGATGTAGTCCATGGACCATCTCCTCCAAAAGTCTTGTTGAATTTGTTGTAGTTGTTGGAAGTGGGTCAATCTGTGAATAGGTACATCCTTGTATTCGTAGTCTGGCAACGAAGTTATCGATCTACCAATCAAGAAATGAGCAGGCGTTAAAATAGAATAATCCGTGTCATTATTAGATAATGGACACAAAGGCCGTGAGTTTAAAATTCCCTCTATTTGGACTAAAACAGTTAAAAATTCCTCGTAGGTTAACAAAGCTTGTCCTAATACTCTCTTTAGGTGAAATTTACAACTTTTAACAGCAGCTTCGTGTAATCCACCCATGTGGGGTGTAAGAGGGGGTAGAAACTTAAAAGTAATATTCTCATCTGAACAATTTGATATAAGTTCATCAGAGTGATTGCAAAGAAAGTCATGAAGTTCAATTAATTCATTATTAGCTCCATGAAAAGTAGTAGCGTTATCACTCACCATTTCACGCGGTTTACCTCTCCGGGATATGAACCTGCGAAGCGCCCCCAAGAATGTTTGTGACTCTAAACCTGTAACCAACTCAATGTGAACCGCCTTCGTCGCGAAACAAACAAAAATTGCAATGTAACATTTTGAAGTCTTGTAACCACGTCCTCTCCCGTTCCTTACTAGGAAGGGGCCAGCGTAGTCGATGCCCGTATGTAGAAAAGGGGGAGACGGGGTCACTCTTGCTGTAGGTAAGTTGCCCATGATAGGGCGGAAAGTGGTTGGTTTTACTCTAAAACAGGTAACACACTTGTGTACTATTTTAGAGGCGAGAGACTTACCATGAGTTGGCCAGAATCGTTCTCTTACCGAAGATAAGAGTAACTGAGGACCAGCGTGTAATAGTTTTATGTGTTCGGTTTGCATGATGAGTTTTGTGAATGAATGTTTATGATGAAGTATCATCGGGTGTTTTTTATCTAAACAATAGGTAGAATGAGATAGTCTGCCACCTACTCGAATTATTTGGTTTTGAAAAAAAGGAGCTAGACATAAAATGTTTGACGATTGTTTTAATGGTTTTCCATTTTTTAACAAATCATATTCTACGGGAAAAGACTCAATTTGAGCATGTTTTACAAGAATTTGTAAAGAATTATTTATTTCGATTATACTTAGAGGTTCCGTGTTGATTGGACCCTTTAGGTTATTTATAAATCTGCGGATGAATGCAAAAACTCGAATGAGTTTATTTGCATTGGACCATCTTTGAAATAATTTTGTGTAAAAATCATTTATTGGTATGTTACTAGAACAATGACAGTTCAAATCAGTGTTTGATTCTAAGTAATTAGTGTTAATGACTTTAGGTATTGGCCATTCACCTTTCGGTTGTGAAAGCCACGGTGGTCCTAGCCACCATAAACTGGTGTGTGTTATTTTGTTTGCTTGAATGCCCCGGGTAATTAAATCCGCGGGATTTTCCCCCGAAGCAACCCAATGCCAAGAATTTATTTTAGATAAATTTCTTATCTCTTTTACTCGATTATTCACAAATGGTATTAATTTATCGGTTGAAGAAGTTTTTATCCATGACAGTACCACATTAGAATCAGACCAAAGATAATAATCATTTATTTTACATGATAATGCATTTTTTGTGTCATTGTACAAGTTAGATAACAAAGTGGCTGCCCTAAGCTCGAGTCTGGGAATAGTCTCCTTCCTTGTTACGCGTGATTTAGCGCAGAGCAAGCGTATTAGAACAGTACCTGCCTTATCAATCGAGCGTAGGTATATTACAGCGCCATAGGCGTTCATTGAACTATCTGCAAACCCATGCAACTCGATGTTTACGTAATCGCAAATGACAACATGCCTAGGTATGGCTATAGAATTTAAATGAATTAAGTTACTGTGGAATTCTTTCCACTGCTCGCATAGAGAAATAGGTATGTTCACATCCCAATCAGACTTTATTTTCCATAGTGATTGGATGATTATTTTTGCTAAAATGATGACCGGTGCTAACAAGCCTAATGGGTCAAAGATTTCGGATGCAATGGATAAAACCTTCCTTTTTGTTATGATACTTGGCAATGGATTGATTTTAATTGAATAGGTAATATAGTCATTATGACTGTTCCACACAAGACCCAGTATTTTTACGGGTTCCTGTGTAGGTAGGGATGTGTTATGTATTGTGTCGGTGTTGGAAGTACTTACTGCATTTAGGATCGTACTGGAATTCGACTTCCATTTTCGTAGATTGAAGTTTGCGGTGCGTAGAATGTTTTTAACCTGCAGAGCTGTCTGTATTACCTTCGACTGATCGTTCCCCGTATGTAACATGTCGTCCATGTAAAAGGAAGAACATATAACGGCGGCCGCTTCTGGAAACTTATCCTTGTTCTCGTCTGCTAGTTGTTGTAAACATCTCGTCGCTAGGTGGGGAGCACTTTTGAGACCGAAGCTCAAAGTGGTGAGAGTGTAGGTATGTAGTATATCGGTAGGCGATTCGCGCCAGAGTATGCATTGTAGGTTTTGTTGGTTAGGATTTAGGTATATAAACCTGTATAATTTTTCTACGTCTGCATTTATAACGAATTTATTTTCGCGAAATCTTAGTAGAATGTTAATGAGTTTGTCTTGGCTGATTGTACCTGTATACTGAATATCATTCAAGGATATACCCGAGCTCGTTTTAGACGAAGCATCGAAGACTACCCTGAGAGGGGTAGTGGTTTTTTCTAAATTGACTATGGCATGATGCGGTAGATAGTTGCAGGACTCAGAAACATTTTTTTGTTTAATCATATGTCCCGCTTGGTTGAATTCGCGCATGAAATTAACATATTGTTGTTTAAAAATAGGATTTTTTTGAAACTTTGATTCTAATGATGTAAATCTTTTGTAGACAATATGTTTAGACTGTCCGAGAACAGTTGGTGAAGCTTTCAGAGGGATACTAACTACGAAGTTACCATCAGACGTACGAGTGTGGCTTTGAAATGCCTTTTCACACTCTGTGATCTCATCATGTGGAAGTTTCGTATTATTTGTCTCCCCCCAAAAACTACGAAGCTCGTTTGTTTGTTGAATGAAATTACAACGAGTTTCGTTAGTAGGTATGGATGAGTTTAATGCGCCGGACACTACCCATCCGAATTGAGTGTTTTGTAAAATGGGTAGGCCCTTTCCTATTTTGTATTGACCTGTACAAAGTAATTCATAGAATAACTCCGCGCCTAGTAAAAGATCGATTTCGCTAGCTTCAAAAAAGGTTGGGTCTGCTAACGGGTATCGTTTTGGTATTTTAATTTTTTCAACATTTGCATGAGGTATCAAATTACAAATTGTAGGTACAATGAGACAAGACACGTTGGTAGTGAATGTAGAAGTTTGTGATAAAATTGTTAAGTTACTGGAATGTGTGATATGCGTTATTTTTTCGTTAAAACCTAACACTTGCATATTTATCGGTATTTGTGACAACTTTAGTTTATCAAAGGCTCTTTGTGAAATGAAATTAGATTGCGAGCCTGAGTCGAGCATGGCCTTTAGAGTGTGTGATCGATTATCGATATCCATCACACTCACTAGCGCGGTAGATAAAATAACTACCTTATTTTGCACTAGGTTAAAATCATCGGTATTTTTGGTTAATTGTTTGTTAGTGTGTAGACTAACTGAATGGCTCGGCTCGGAAATTACTGGTTGTGGATTTAGAGTTGATGGTTGTGTACTGGTTGACGATGATGTACTGGTAGGTGTGGCACTGGCTATGTGTAAAAGTGTGTGATGCTTACCTTTACACGTTCTGCAGTGGCTCGCTCGACAATTAGGTAAAATATGACCTGACCTTAGGCAGTTGTTGCAGAGACGTAGGTTTCTTATCACTTGGATGCGAGACCTAACGTTCAATGCTAGGAACTTTAAACATTGGTTGATGTAATGTGAGTTTCCACAATACGGGCATCGGCTAAAACTGGTAGATGAATCTGGTACCTTATTGTTCTGGATTGGGTTGGACGTGGTTACCATGGCCTTCCCAGTTGACTGTTGCTTCGCTTGTCCTTGATCACTCGACTGGTCGGAGGAGCTTAGAGACTCCAGCAGATCGGCCCGTGAACGCAGGAAGGTTTTGAAATCCTGTAACGAAGGCGTTTCCATTGAATTGGATTTTTCCTCCCATTTACGCAGTGTTTGTGGATCTAATTTGGGAGCTAAAAAAAATATGATAAGTGTGTCCCAGCTTTCAATAGGTATGTTTAAGTTTTTCAGCACCCTCAAGTGCTTCGATATATTGTCATTTAAGCCTCGAAGGGCACTTGAGGTAGCGGGCATCTGGGTAATTTGAAATAGTGCCTTGAGATGGTGAGTGACGAGCTTTTTAGGATTATTAAACCGCTCGCAGATTAACCTCCATGCCACCTCATGGCTTTCCTCGCAATAATCTAAAGAACTAATTACATTGAGCGCACCTTCTTTCAAACATCCTTTCAAATATTTAAATTTTTGTATAGGTTTTAAATTGCTTTGATTTATTAGCGCGTCAAAGGTGTCTCTGAATTCAAGCCATTTGGTTACTTCGCCGTCAAATGACGGTAACGCTATATCGGGAAATTTTATGTTTTCGTTATTATTTACTTTTTGATTAGATGTTTGAGGTTCAGGTGACGGTTTGTTCGATTTCATTGATGCCGCTAAATAAGTTTTGGCTAGTGCCATGTTTTCAAAAAAAATATTTTGCGTTAACTCCCTTTCTGCTAATTGTGGCTCCACATCGGAACACAATGTTTCGATTCGGTCCTGGATTTGATCGTATTCTTGGAAAACTTTATTTATTATTTCTAACCGTAGTTGTAAATCTAAACAACTTTCGGTGGATAACGGCAACACAAGTGAGGTTACAAATTTTTTGAATAGGGTTATTTTTGATTTTAAACTTCCCCGTTTTTTATTTTTCTCTTTTAATTCTTGTGTGTCTGTGCTTACTTGCTGAGAGAAGGAAGGATTAGCTTTAGATTCAGTCGACATTTCCAGAACCGAACACGTGGCCACGTTTTCAAAAAAAAATGCTAATTAATTGGCCTTGAACTATAAATTACAGGTAAATAGGCACAATTAAATTAATCTAATGTTAGACAGAATTGTCGTTAAAGGTAGGTAAAAAGAATATGCACGTGGTCGTGCCTAATTGCTATACAAAAAATGCCGATTAGAGGGAATTTTAACACTTTTAGGTAGGTAACGTAGAATGAATTTAAATTTTAATAGCTTGCACTCACTTACTTGAAAGGTAATCGATACTTAGGTAGGTAGGTATGCCTTGATGCCGACGCTCGGGTCCTTGCAAAGGCTCGGTATGGTCCGGATCTCGGTCTCGGAGCTTGAAAATAGGAATCCTCTTCTTCCAGATCTTCTCAATTATTGAAGATTGCGTTTGTTGTCCGTCCCCCCACAGCCGCGTAATTAGCCACGCGCCGCGCCGTGCACAGGTACACGCGGTGCCGCCAAAAATGCCACGCGCCGCGCCGTGTGCCTGGTTGTGCCGTGTTTTCGGTGGATCTGGACTCGTTCCCGGTTTCGACTTCTGGACCGGCGTTTCGGGGTCAGAATCAGAAGGTTGCGTGTTCAGATCACGTCGGGGTCACCACATGTAAAATGATGCGACCTGGAATGATTGAAGAGGTTTATTGGGTATAAAGAGTAAGGAGTGACAAGTATGCGTCGGTCGGTGATTCCGAGCAGAAAGAGGGCGGGGTGGCCTCGTGACAACTATTTATGCCGCGTGCGCTGGTGTCGCACGCGGATATGGACGGAACTAATTAATTCTTGACGTTTATATATTAGTTTCGATGTTAAACATTAGATGGCGTTTAACACTATCCCTAACCTCTCTAACCTCAGTGTGCCTAGATATGTACTCTGTGACGCACCTACAGCAGTAGAACTTCATTCGTTTAGTGATGCGTCGCAGAATGCATATGGAGCTTGCATATATTTGCGCTCCCTTGATTCTAATAATAAAGTAACTGTTACATTGCTCTGTTCCAAATCCAAAGTAGCTCCAATCAAATCAACTACAATCCCACGGCTCGAGCTGTGTGCCGCTCTATTGGCCGCCAAGCTATGCAAGGCCGTCAGGGAATCATTGAGATGCGATATACAGACCCAAGTACATTGGTGCGACTCCACGATTGTGCTCGCATGGCTCCGCAGCAGCTTCCAAAATTTGAAAACCTTCGTCTCAAATAGGGTTTCAGAAATTTGTGAACTTACTAATTCTGCTTCTTGGCGCTACGTGCCAACAGCTGCCAATCCAGCTGATCTAATTTCCAGAGGAATTTTCCCAGAACAAATAAGTAGCACAACACTGTGGTGGTCTGGTCCACCTTACTTATCCCAACCTGAAAGTACTTGGCCCATCTTAAACACTAAACTTGATTTGACTAACTTACCTGAAACTAAATCTACTTCAACTATGACTAACTTAACAACTAATAATGATTCTATAATGCAGTTCAATAAATATTCTAGCTTACCTAAATTAAAGAGAATATTTGCGTATTTATTGCGTTTCATAAATAATACAAAAAATCCTAAATCGCGTCTCACCGGTTTATTCTCAGTTCAAGAACTAAATAATTCATTTCTGTGCTTGTGTCGCTTATCACAACAGGAATCATTTGTGACTGAGTATGGACTATTGGCCAACGATAAATCACTGAGTCCCAAATCTCACATCTTATCATTGTCTCCGTTCTATAGTGAGGATCGCGTCATTCGAGTTGGCGGTCGATTGGCCGCATCTGATTTTACATTTGACAAAAAACATCCCGTGCTTTTGCATGCCAACCATCACTTTACTAAAATTCTATTCGAACATGAGCATAAACGAAATTTGCATGCTGGACCACAACTCCTTCTATCTACTATTAGGGAGTTTGTGTGGCCCATCAATGGTAGATACCTAGCTCGACGCACGTTTCATAACTGCTTTAAATGTAGACGACTTCAAGGAAAGACTATGAAGCCTATGATGGGTAACTTACCATCTCAACGCGTTACGACAAGTTTCCCATTCAAAACTGTAGGCTTAGATTTTGCCGGTCCATTTTTCATTTTGAACAGAAAAGGACGCGGTGCATCTGTCATAAAATGCTATTTGTGCCTATTTGTTTGTTTACGGTACAAATGCCTACATCTTGAAGCAGTAAGTGATCTCTCAAAGGACGCTTTTATCATGACTTTTCGCCGTTTCGTGTCACGTCGAGGCAAACCAACTGAAGTGTTCTGTGATAACGGACGCAATTTTGTAGCAGGTGCGAAAGAAATCAACCAATTTCTCAAAACTAATGTAGATTCCTTATCTGATTTTGCAAGTGAGGATGGAATAAAATTTATATTTTCTCCGGCTTACGCTCCTCACTTTGGCGGAATCTTTGAAGCTGGTGTAAAGTCAGCCAAATTTCATATCAAACGCGTCATGGGTAATTCTCATTTGACGTACGAAGAATTATCAACTCTTTTCGCACAAGTAGAAGCCATATTAAACAGCCGTCCGTTATGCCCTCTGTCTTCCTCTCCCGATGATTTCCTGTGCCTTACTCCCGGGAACTTTCTCATTGGTCGAGCTCTCACCGCTCCACCATCACCTGATCTGGAAGACTGCAACCCCAACAATCTGCAACGCTATGCTCGACTGCAGCAAATATATCAACACTTCTGGAAGCGCTGGCAGCGTGAATATATTGCTGAATTGCAGCAACGCCATAAATGGAAAACCTCTTCTTGTATAAGAACCAACTCCTTGAGTCCTAAAATAGGAGACTTGGTTCTTATACAAGAAGACGATGTACCGCCGCTCTGCTGGAGGCTTGGACGAATTTCAAGACTATTCTGTGGACCAGAAGATGGTATCCCTCGAGTAGCTGATGTAAACACAACAAGAGGATGTGTACGCCGCCCTTTAGTCCGCCTTGTCGCCCTGCCTACTTCAGATAAACTAGAGGGTTGAAAACCGAAGATTTTCAACGGGGCCAGGATGTTAGCGCCTACGCTCCATCTTCAAGCAAAACCACAACCATGATGCATGTTGCACCGCGCATTCTTTAGGTGCATCGCATTATCTAATCAAATGTCAATTCATAATTTTACGCAGAAGACAAACCATTGTTCCCATACCCAAATTCCAAAAATACACTGTATAAAGGACAATATAAACCTAAAATCAGTTCGGGAGTTTTCATTTGTGTTCCCCTGTGCACAAACAATCGGAATGAAACAAAAGAAAGAAAAAATAAATAAACTACTGAAAAAAATATAATTAATTTTGCTAAGGTCTAGAGCGGATCACAAACGAGGTTAATAAGTATTATATCAGCTATCTGGTTCCCATAAGTACAAGCTCTGCTTAGTTTGGGGCCAGATAGTGTTGTTGTGTTGTCTACAATATTTATTTATTTGTATATTGAGTTGGTACGGAACATTATTTAATGTAATAATAACTGTTGACATAGTTTAGGGCGACGTCAACATTAAAATACTTATTACTATAAAAACATACTTAAATTTAAAATATTCCTACCGAGGTAATCTTACGATAGCATTGCACGCAGCCAGTCTTAATCTAAACATTTGAACCACTCAAAACTCTTCCTGAAACTGAACTCTACACTCTGCTGCTTAGGTGCACTGAATTGGCCCTTATTTTGGTACGTGCTATTACAAACATAAGTTTTTATATAATCTGGAATATTATGTAACAGACGATTCAAAAGTAATGCAGTATTCATCATCTTTTTTTTACCCACCACTCAGATTGGGTGGTATAATGCGTTAGCAGTAAGCTCTCCTTTTTTGTGCAATAAATAATAAATAAATAAGCCCTATCGTACTTAATCGAATTGAAGTCTGACGGTTGAGATGAGAGGTAGAATTGGTGTTAACATCCTTTAAAAGCAATGAAGCCTCGTGTTAGTGTATTCCAATTCGCTACCATCGTGGTCTGTGTAGGACAAATGCTATCTTATGGGCAGATGTTATAGATAATAGGCAGAGCTTGATAGAAGATAACATAATTTTTTAGCAAATTTTTTTTTATTGCTTATAATCGGAAAGTAGGTCTGAAGTTGCCTGAAGAGCAGGTGCTTTTCCCCTCTAGGTTTTTTCCCTAGTCGTTTTCAACCGAAAGCTAAATTATTAAAAAGTTCTATTTTCACATTTCTTTTTAGCCATGTTCCAACTTTCTATATTCAGCCACTCAATGCAGCTCGATGGAATATTATAATACCATACAGGTTAATTAATAGTTATTTGTTATACAAGAGTGCAAAGCTGCTTTTTAACCGCGTGCTCAATTTTGATGAAAGTTAGAATCCTAAGCGTTGAGGAATCAAAAGAGCACAAGGTGAAAAATCTTTGCACTCGAGTGCAACACGTAACTTTTCATCCCACCTCAGCGTGGAAATGACAAAATGCAAAAAATAACATGGCGCGACTAAACGTAACACACCAGGAAGGTTACGAGTGCGAGTTTATAACAAATTAAAAAAGGTTTTATGATAAATTCGGCACCATGGAGGCGGAAGTAAATAGGTTGTGTATTCACAAATGAGTGAACTCGATATTCCAAATTCAAATTTACTTTATCCTCTAGCGGATAAAAACGGCTTTTGCACTCAGATATCGAACAGCAAAAACACACTTTCAGGGCGTCAATTCCAGCAACACGGTTCGATTGATTGATCGTCGAGTGATTGCTGAATCCGCGTTCCATTTTCAAATTTTTCAAACAAAAATTGACAACTCACATCGATTTTCGCGATCGCTTGAGTGATTTGTGTCTTTAGAATCGACACCCAGAGCTGGTGGGATGAAAATGACTATTTCATCCCACCAGTTTTTAACAAATTTTAAAAGGTTGTATGATAAATTCGGCACCATGCAGGTAGAAGTAAATAGGTTTAATGATGTTTTGAATTCACAAATACACCAAGAAGGTTCCGAGTCTGAGTTTTTAACAAGTTATAATAATACTCAATACTCAATACTCAATACATTTATTGCATAAACATGGTTTAGTTTAGGTACATAATAGGTTGTATGATAAATTCGGCACCATGGAGGTTGAAGTAAGTAGGTTTAATAATGTTTTGAATTTATTTACTTAGTGCACAAGATGTTCTAAATTTAATTTTACTTTATCCTTTAGTGGATAAAAACGGCTTTTGTACTCAAACATCGAAAACCATTTAATACACTGAAATGGGGGGATGAAAAATGTTTTATTATCCTTCTAATATTATAAAGGGGTTAGTTTGTGGCTGAGTGGATGAGAAATAAGGTATGTTTGTTCCCACTCATCTATGAAACTGCAGAAGGGATTAAGAAAAGTCAAACAAAAATATATCAAGATACTACAGTAACTGCAAGTGAAATCATGAGGCGCAGTCTTAATTCAATAAAAATGCAGCACGCCTCTACCCATACAAAAAACTTTCTTTGAAAGCGTTTTGATGTAGAGTGCCCATTACTTTCAGCCTCGACTGAGCCGTAGTTAAGTATCGCAGGTAAAAACAATTTTAATTATCGCGCTACACTTATCGCTTCATTATATAAACAGCAGAAGCGAAATATTCCCCAATGATTAAAGCACGGAGTCACTCCACTCCGCTCTCCATTATACGGAACTGTAATCATGAAACTATCCCCCCTCCCTTCTCGGCATACCTACCCCGTGTTACCTCTACCTCCATAACGCTAAAGTTAACGTTACCTTTCCATACAATAGTATAGGAGACCCAACGCAAACGCGCGAGGCCTACCGATGGGACTCGACACACCACAAGTTCGCCTACCTACATAATTATTTTAGTTAATGATATACTACCTTTCTTGCCATAAATGATTTATTTTTGCAATGCGTGCAAGGAAGACCCCTATACTCAAAAACTCAGGTGCAAAAGAGATGGCCAGTTACAGGGTGGTGCCTCCCTACTTTAGGCTGGATTAAGGCAGGTTTACATTGAGTTAGTGACTGGTATGAAACTAAAACTTTACATAACTTCAAATTATTTCAAGTTGTTGGGACCAACCAACGAATGAAATAGCTATAGGCGATGGCGATGGCGTTCAGTGGAACGCTGTCAAATATTGTTGTCATATTATTATTTGACAGCGTTACACTGATCGCCATCGTAGGGATGGGGGGGGGGGGGGGGAGTTTATAAACGCAATCTAAATTATAAAATTATGTTGAGGTGCTCACAATTTCAAACCGAATTGTACGTCCTGATACTGATCACCAGTAATATTGTAACATATTTTTTTATCTGAGTACAGAGAAAATAACCGATGGCGCGTGTAGCGGGATGCTACGAGTATCAGGAAAATCCTAAACCTAATCATTACCAAGTGCTCTTTCGAGTTAGCTCTCAACAGATTTATCAAGCAGCAGTATCAAATTAGCGCTGACTGATGACTGTAGGCCTGTGGTGTGGTGTATGTATTTGTACACCCAGTTTTTGTAGAGAAACAAGTAGTTGCGTCGAAGGGGGGCGTTTTTAATTTTTCCTTACAAAAAAGTGGCCGACGTGGCAACAGGCGTCAAGGATCAGACAAAACTGCTACTAGGCCCACTGGCGTAAGTTACTTGCCCCATGTAAGCGGATGTTTACAGCAGGTACCTAGCTGTAGCTCTCGAGTTGTCGACTCGAAGCAGTGGGCTGGTTTTAATCTCGTTTACTTATGTAGTGTGGTTATGTACTCGTTTAATGATACGCACACTGGTTCTTGGTGCTCGAGCACATTCAATGCAAAATTCCTTTTGAGGGCAGACTCCCATAATTATTTAAAATTGGAAAACGAAAAACATAAGATGAATATTGTTGGTTGTTCAGATATTGTCTTTATATTCGGGCGTTTTTATTTAGGTGGCTGGTTAAAACATGTTTTCCGAATAAAATAAAATAAATAAATACACACCTAATACCTGCATATTTCATAAAAATCTGCATTATCATGAAATCACACCTTCGATTCTTCAATCTATAGTCTAATATCTATATGGCTTATAGGTAGGCAATTAATTGCCTATAATAACTTATCTGATAGCTCTTCAACATATGGCTATCAGCACATAGGCAAATATGGTTCGTTCAAAAGTTAGACATAACAAAATATGAATAAACAATGCAACAATTTAGAGCAGTAGAACTCTTTGTGTGTGGCTCGTCCGGGAAAGTACTATTAGGTACGTACAATGCCTTTTGCTGCCGTGAAGCAGTATCGCTGTGTTTCAATTTGAAGGGTGTGGGTGCCGGTGGAATTATGATATTACATACTGGCACGTGAGGCTGAACATCTGTATGCCTCAAGTTGATGGACGCAGGGCAGTGCATCGTAGGACACGTTTATGAAGTGCGTGACCTACGAGGCAATGTTTTATTATAGGCGATCCATCAGCTAATTGTATAAAAAAATGCTTTGGATGAAAGGTATGTACTCGTATATATTAGATTAATTTATACACTCCAACACAACTATAATAATGTGTATGGAAACTCTACGAAAAGTATCCAAAGACTAACAGAGTAGTAATAATAAGACTAACGCCAAGTATCACAGATATTGGTCGATTATGTACGAGATTGAGTTTAGAATCGAGAAATGAGCCTTATACTTTTTTTATTTCAAACGACTGCAGATCCTATTCTGCTGTAACCCAGGAGTTGGCACGATCCATGCCAATGGTGATCCACCGAGAGAGTCCACTGTTATAGAGGGAAAATGAACCGGATTCTCTAACACTATTTTTATGAAACAACGGGATAGGTATTTACCATGATTAAATATTGAGTTTTGACTTCCGATATTTCGGCACAGTTGCATGCACCATGATCACGGTTGAACTATCATGGTAAATATCCCGTTGTTTCATAAAAATGGTGCTCAAAACCATGATAGTTTCAAAAGTTATATCAGATTCTTTAATTTCAGATATTTATATTTACTTGCTTATGCATAAAAATTGCGTTGCGAGCTTACAACTTTTATGTTATTTATACTGGACGTTACTTTAATATGCGCACCTATGTACAGTTTATTATATAGTTTTTTTATTTGACTCTGTCGCTACAAGATGTATATATTTTAGTGATTTTATTGTACTTTTATTCCCCAGAATAGGGATATCCACTTGCAACGATCCCAACCAAGAGTATATACTATTAGCGTCATTCGCTCTTAAAACATTCTTGAGGCACATATTTTCCGGTAACCGTACGCTTAGTTCAAAAAAGGCATAAGGCAACTATATTAGACTAACGAGTTTTTAAAAATAATCTTGTAATCTTGTGTAGCTTCAAACTAATGTTATTTTTATTTCAAAAATCAATCACATAGGTTGTGTGTGACAGTTTTCTTCCACCTTTGAGTATTGATCGTGGGCCGTTTGCTATAACTATAAGCGAGCATCTCATATTGTATGTACCAAATAAATATCGGTCAATGTATTGAAATAATATTTTTTATCCTCAGTAGTCTCCGTATTTTGTTGTTGTAATATTGTATTTGTATTATAAACCAGCGAACACCATATCATATGCCAGTTTCTAAGTCCGGAAGCGCATCAGAAGCTCCTCTGGTGCTGCAGGTGTCCATGGACGACGGTGACCACTGTCCATCAGGTGGCCCGTCTGCTGAGATAATTGGGGACTTGAACTGTGTGATGACAGAGTTATTAAAAGATGACAGTGATATAGAGAGAGAGGAGGGCTCTCGCGGTCAGGACAATCAACGCTGCTTTGATAATTTTGCTCTGCGGTTTGATTAGATTCGTGTCAACTATAATAGTAATCATAAATATGGTGGATAATCCACACAACAACATATCCGTATTATTATTAAAGTTTATTTGGTATATCATATTTTTTGTTTGGAAATCGCTTTAATATTTCTCATGTGATAAATCGTGTGTCACGCGTCGCTCTCTCCGCTGAGTTCGCTGCTGGACAGTGTATGGTGTTCTATTTTCTATTACTTGTAAATTTTATATTGTGTCTATTAGTACGTTATGGGTGTGTATAGTATTTTGCCTACTAAACCTGAAATAAACCAATTTTATTCCATTTATTTGTTTTTAGGTTTCTACTGCTCCGTTTGGCATGGCATAAAAATCATTGAATAGCCGGAAGGTCAATTTCTTAAAAAAATCTAAAGATAATGTTATATATCGTTGTAAAAATAGATAAATGGATCAGATCCCCTATTAATAATTTTAGAAAAGCGGCAACAAAAACAGTCTTGCGTTTTTTGTACGATAAATTCTACATAATAGAGTCTTGACGGCTTCAGTGTAGTATCATTCTAACTATTGAGCTTGTTACCTATATGGGGAAAACTATGTTCACTGCTTTACTACGGCCGCCATTCTCGGCACCGTTTCTTACTAACCAAAGCGGAACATCATCCCTCCCCCTCCCATATTTCTCTATTGAGGCTGTGAGGCATCTCATTACGGCACATAATGTGCGTCCTGAGTGGTGAATATGAATAGAATACATGAATGTGAACGAATGGGGAAGAGTATGGGATGCGCGCTATGTCTAGCCATGTGCCGTGGCCGTGGGTGTAGCCTTAGTGTGCTGTTTTTATTATTTATTAAATGTAGGACCTTCTTCTTCTTATCGTGCCACTGGTTCATTCAAACCAGTAGGACTACCACAAGCTCTGTCTGGCTCTATCTTTGGCTCTGGTTTTGAGTCTGTGTGAGTGTTGACTAAATAAATCTTACGTCAAAACGTCACACACTCAGTATACCTAATACACTGGCGAATACTCAGCTCATATTTGGTACCTTACCCGACGGACCAATATTTGTTGTAATTTGGTTTTGAAGCATCTAAAACATGCAATATAATTGTACTTTACACTTTCGTAACTAAACTGCTAGAATAAATTAATATGAACTTAAAAATGTAGCCATATTTTTATTTTATATGTAAGATACTTTTATTAAACACACAACTGAATCACTAACTAAATTAAAGACGCATTGTGATTGAAATAAAAAATAACTATACAATCAAGAACGTCATAAAAAAATACAGTCTCGCAAAAATGTTGCTTCTGTCTGTACCGTGTAGGTAGTATTTCCACGCGCCTCCACCAGTATGTACACGATGTGTACCCGGCCTATTATACCGAGACGAAGCACTCGCCTCATAGGTAGTGTACACAAGGCCTTATGTGCACTCAGATAATGAATCATAATGACGTGGTGTTTATGTATGCATAGTACGAATAGTGCTTTCAAGTCGGTGCTGGCAGGGGATGGTATGTTATATAGCCTGTCATACAACTATATAAAAGAGAGGGTGGCACAAATATTGTAAAGTCGGCCTACCGAGAGCTTCAAATGGTTATTGCTGTCAAAACTGAGTAACACAAGAAATGAATGTGTGGATCAGTTGTTTGTTCTATACACAACATGACAGCCATAGCCATAGCGGTAGCACTGCAGAAAATACATTTTTTATTTGAGAAATTTTGAGAGACTATTTTTTTAATCGTTTTTTTTTTCTCTATTTCAAAGAAATTAACACCTAAAGTATTTAATACACAATAAATTCATTTATTTAAGTCCACACTAACTAGATTACTAACTTAATAATTAGATGATCCTATCTAGTTAGTAAAACTTATAAAATTTATAAGTTTTACTAACTAGATAGGATCATCTAATTATTAAGTTAGTAATAACAATAGATTTAATCTATTGTTTCAGTTATGATTTCTGTGCTATTATTTTTGTACTTAGATACTAAATTATTGATTGAGAACCAGCACACCCGCTTAATATGATACACAGGGTGTAAAAGACCGTTCCTTATTGAATTTATCGATCATTATTTAAGATACCCATCAAGTAGAAATAACTTTCTTCTTTCATAAAACTCGTAATAAGGTGAATCACATTATCTCAGATCTCCCGTATTCACAATAATCTACTATAATTCCATCAAGACCCGGCTTCAATAACCCCACGCCAAATTCAACTCTAACACCGGGCAATATGAGTGGAATCAGCAAACCATAGTCACCGTCTTCAGCTCTATGGCGGACGCTAAACTAAACCGTAATGGTAAGTGAATAGAGGCGGAAATAAGCGAATCAATCTGGTTAGCTGTTGAGGATGTCAGGGCTGTCGAAGAAATCGCTTCCGATCTTGTTATACAGGGTTGCAACAAACACATGAGTTCTCGATTTTCATGATAGAGTTTAGTAACTTCTTTACGTGTGGGCTTTGTATAATAGACGACTTACTTACTTTATTTATGTTCTTTATTCATATGCACCTTTCTTCCTTTTGCTATAATAGTATTTTTTACAATCTTTCATTTAATTAACCAAGTTAAGAAAATATGATTATGCAGGTAATATATACGAGGGGAGGTCAAAAAGTCCGCGGAATGGAAGGGTTAAGAAGGAGTGGGGTTATTTTTTTTTACCTGGTACTCTTTGGGGACTCAATACAAGTATATATACCAAATTGTAGAAAAATCGGGTCATTAACCAATTAGTTATCACAACATTAGCAGTTCAATCGGGAAAACTTCGCTAAACATGGATAAAATTGAGTTTCGTGCTGTTATAAAATTCCTCAAATTGTTTTGAAAAAGATGTCATTTGTTTACGAGGATTCTTGCCCTAGAAAAACAATGATTTATAATTGGAATAGTTTATTCAAGCAAAGCAGGGAGCCAATTAAAGAAGATCACCGCGCGGGCCGGCCGATCGCGGTCATCTCCTTAGACTTTATCGAATAAGTCGAAAAACTTATTCTTGAAGGTGCCTGATTAAAGAAGAAACAACTTGCAGAATTGTTGGAGTATCGTTTAGAACCATTATAAGTATCCTCTACGACCATCTTGGCATGACTAAGATCAGTTCAAGATGGGTGCCGAAAATGCTCTCAGCGGTTTAAAAACAGCAGCGTGTCGAGTGTTCACGCGAGTTTTTGGAGCTCTGTAGTGAGAACAAGGACAATATTTTAGGCCGGATTTTTACTGGAGATTAAATTTGGGTTCATCATTATTAGCTTGCATTAAAACAAAAGTATATGCGGTGGCAGAAAAAGGCACATCACCCCCTAAGAAATGTAAGGTGTCACAATCGGCCGGAAAAATCACGGCAACGGTTTTTTGAGATTCAGAGGGAATTTTGTTGATCGACTACAAAAAAAAGGATTGCATATCATAGGGGGATATTATGCCATCCTACTGGAAAAATTAAAAGATGCTACAAGGTAAAACGACGTGGAAAATGGACTCGAGGCGTGCTGTTTTTGCACGACAACGCACCCGTTCACAAGAGCCATGTTGCAATGGCTGCCATGCAAAAATGTGGCTATAAAACTATAAACCACCTTCCCATAGTCTAGCTCTATCCTCCTCTGATAATTGTTTGTTTCAAAAGTTTAAAAAAAAACTCCGTGAAAAAAGTTTACTGACGATGGAAAAGTTGAGTCGACAATTTCAGCTTATTTTGAAGACCTTGACGAAAATTTTTTTTTCGGTGGTTTATGCAAATTTTTTTAAGTATCTGAAAAATGTATTAGGCTTAAGGGAGAATATATTAACTAGGAAAAATAATAATTCATGGAATTTAGCCTGTTTTCTCTGCCATTCCGCGGACTTTTTGACCTCCCCTCGTATTACAACCTAATGACTTTTATAGAGTTACAAACTTATTTTGAGAGGTGGTTCACCCTACGCGAAACAGCGTGTAGAAGTTTTGTTTACAATAAGTATAATAAATACATACACAACTGACAGCCCTAGCCAGTATTTCAGTATTAGGGGGTCCTTGTTCGAGTATAATTTGATAATTTGCTTCCCGTCGCCATTTTGAACGGCGCAGCGTGAGCCAACCATTTGACGTTATTATTTTGTTGCAAGTTAATAAAATAGAAGTTAAATCGCAAGTAGAACTCAATTTTACCTTGTATTTTTCTTCTTATAGAAAATGGACAAAAGGTAAATAATGTCGGTAATTTTAATGTTTACAGCTTGGCCAATGTTTGTGATAGGAGCGCATGTGCGTTTGTTTATAGCAAACCAACTGATTTGCACTAATCCATCGTTTCTTTCAAACCAAGTGTGGTGAAAGGATTTAAGCGATAATAATAATAGTAACTAATACTGAGCTCTCCAAAAACATGGCCACACAAGCAAATTTCATGATTATAAGCTCAGGTTTTCGCATGTTTTAGTCTACTTTTCGCGATCTTCTCCAGCTAATGTTTTCCCTTCCCTTGTGATTCCGTTTAGTGTGATTTTTTACACATGCACAAATTTTTTGTTAATAAATAAAAAAATGCCGGATTCCCTCTTTCTGTAGCGAGGCAAGAATTAAATTGAATTGTATTGAGCGCCGGGAAATCACCCTGATTGCACGAATTATTAGCGGGAGCATGGGGGAGGGAAATATGGGTGCTTTATGTAGATTGCGGCCTCTGAGCTCTCTTAGTCGTATTATAATGGCATTGTACATAAAAAAAAAGTTTCTGTTTCGTCTCAAAACGTCATACTATTTACTATTTAATTTAAAAGGCAGCGTGGCAGTGTGTCTGTTATTCTTTCTTCATGTGCATCCAGCTTCCTCATATGAGGAAGCTGGAGACATGCACATCTTTCTTCTGGTGTTGCAAGCCTCCATAGGCTGCGGTAACCGCTTTTGATCAGGTGGACCATATGTTGGTTTGGTCATAGTATGAAAAAACACTCACGGGCTCAACCCCCATTTATATTATTATATTTACGTCAAAGCGAAAGAAATAAAAAGATTCAGCGTAAACACTTCAAATCGATTTATAGCAAAATAACCTACTGTTGGGCAAAGGACTCTTAATAAATACAAATACCCACTGTAGTTACTTCCAAGAACATGAAAACTATTTCAAACTATTTCCTAAACGCTTATTCCAGAGTTATGTTAACGTAAATAAATATTTTCATCTCTTTGATGCGAACATGAATTATTCACGTCCAATCCGAAATGTTGAGGAAATCACAGGAATAAAGTCTGGAAAAGGTTTGCACGAGAGAGAGAGAGAGAGAGAGAGAGAGCGGAATATTATCATATTTTCGAGTTCGGTGCAAGTCCTTCCCGGAGGCGTTGAATACAAATTGAGAGTTAGTTTTGTATAAGTATTCAAAGTAAACTAAATTTATGATTGAAAAGCAACGTCGGCGTCGTTACATTACGGAATAGGAACTTAGGAGTTTTTAAACATAATACCGAGTAGTCTACAGATACCAATCAGCCCAAATTAAAGTGAAATTATAGTACTGAAAGGGTATTTTCTTAGTAGTGTGCGGATCGGAGTGGCTCGCTGGACAATTGATCAAGTATTACTACTGTACTACTTGCCGTTAATCACAGTTCAAATTCAAATATTATGTTTTTATGTTTTTAGCATTGCTATTCAGCGTGGCAATGCCGCCAGCGTCTTGGGGACGCTTCCGTCTGGCACTGATTTGTATCAGTTGAGCTATCTCCAGATCGTTTGTAACGATCTGCAGGTAGCTCAACTGTTTCTTGTGTATTTTGTACATATTGTAAATATTTTGTTTAATTGTAAGTTTCTTTGTTTTTATTCAATGGAATCACTTTGAAACTTCTTAAAACTAGGTGAGCCTAGGTGCAAGTTCCACGCGACCAAACCTAAAAGAACAGGCAACAAACTAATGGCTCGGTTGCTACCGTTTTTTTGTATGATCCAGTCATTCCTGTGATGATCACATTTCATTCCTGTGCTCGGATTTAAAGAGGTATCACTCAACATCTAGCAAACCATTTGCTTGTTCTTTCACTCTATATAATTAGAGTAAGAAATGAGAAAACTTTTACCTACAGTGTACATTTTTACAAGAATCATTCATCGATTTAAAGCTTGCCAAGGCTCGGAGCAATATCGTAGCACTTAAAATGTCACACAAATACTCGAATCTCTACCTAGTTATCTGTATCTTCGAACGGTCCAAGGCTTCAATAAATCTACTGAAGCAGGCGGTCTACCACAAGCTCTGTCTGGTTCTGTCCCTGGCTCTGGTTTTGAGTGTTTGTGAGTGTTGACTAAATACATCCTACGTCGAAATGTCATAGTATAATACACTGGTGAGCACTCACACAGAATCAAAACCAGAGGCAGAGCCAGACAGAGCTTGTGGTAGGCCTATACAGTCCACGTAAAGGCTTCTCGTCGAGCGCTCGGCTGATTGCTGGAGGAGGCTAGAGTGGATTATTTGCGACAATAAATTGCTATTAGCGCCGTGATCGAGAGCTCTCTCCGCCCACCGCGGCTCGAGCGCGGCGCCTCTCTTCCACTGAACGATTCTTACAGGCAGAGCTCGAGATCTTGTTAAGCTAAGAAATAGGTTTTACTTTTCTCCTATTTTCACGAACTAGATTTTTTGCATGAAAAGGTAGATAAATCTGTAAAAATAATATGTAAGAAATTGTATTTAGCATCAGTGTACTTTATCTATGCAAAACGAGAGATTTATCCTGCAAAACATAAAAAAAAATGTGGTAAAGGAATATGTAACGTATTGATTACAAAATATATGTATGCAAAGACATCATGCTAACGTAATCTGTACATAATAAAACTTATTCTTCCAAAATCTAAATCGTTTAATTTAATAAAATGCCAGCTCTATCAGGTCGGCATTCCCGTTCTAAATGAGGAGTTATGAGTGGGCTGCGGCCCCGCTGGAGGCTGCAGGCTGGAGGCTGGTGGAGGCTTTCACCGTTATGACTGGAGATTGGATGTATCGCAAGCACTGCTACTTGTAGTAACAATTGATTGTTGGTTCTCTTTAGTATTTTTTGTTGACCATAGAGCATTGTTATCCCTGTAAGGTACTTTTTCACACGTTCCGGTTGCCGAATTTCGATACCGGGTACCCGGTGCCAAAGTGTATGGGTATGCGTGTCCAATTCAATTTTAATTTCAATATAAATAAAGTCAATCAATTTAACATTTTCTAGAGACTAACTAAGAGTCACGCACAGATTATAGTTGGTATAAAAATATCGAGCATAATAAAGTAATAGTAGATTATGCACCAAAGGGATAAAGTAGTGTCTTATGTAGCGGGCGCCGTATTGAATCCTGAGCGAAACGAAGGATTCTAGCGTTAACTCCCGAGCAGAGCGAGGGAGTTTAGAGTTAACTCCCGAGCAAAGCGAGGGAGTTAAGACAGAATCCTGAGTGCAGCGAGGGATTCAAGGTCGCCCAAGACGAAGGCACCTTTATCCCCGAGGTGAATACTCTACTTTTCACACCATCTACGAGACAACAAAATGCAATAGTACTAGTACTAGTACTAGTACTAGTACTAGTAATCAAAGAATTTATTAAAATTACATTAACAGTTAATAGACTTATTCAAAACCATTAAAAGTTAAAGATAATGTTTGATACATGAGACCAGTTGTGGAAAGACAAAGTTAAGTATGTTTTTATTCGGTACATTTTTTGAATTTATTTGAGTATTACTGTTGTGTAAAGCAACAAATTTGAATGTTTTTCAATATCTTGGATTTTAATGTTTATGAGTTCATTTCCACGACAAACACCGTTCACTCCAAAAATCAGTGCTACCTGTAACAAAAATAGGTAGCTAGATAAGTATTTAAGTAGGAAGGTATCTTACGTAAAATATCGTTTTTTATGTAGTTCCCATGGAACTAATAAGTATGTATGTATTACCTATTGCATGTTATAAACTTTCTTAGATTTGACTGACACAGTCATGTGTGTGTCAGTTAAAATATAAAAAGTTTATTATTTTTATTAACAAAGCAAACATGAACCTTACGTTTTAGGTTTACAATAATAACTATTACGAGTATTTAACATAAGCTCCGAACATCACATCAGTATAGTATCCTACCTACTTACTACTTACTTACCTATTGTAAGCATGTAGCTATTTTAGTTACTAAATATTTAATCAATGAGTAGGTAGGTACTTACTTTTGGGGCAAGAAAGCTGTGGTCAGGAGCTTCTTTAGAAACGTTTCCACATTTTGAGCTGTGAAAACTTTAGATTTCTTAGGACGATGTCCTTCTGATTTTCTTTTTAAAAATGCCAATAATTTGGTGTATGTATTGATTTGTATATTATTTTTAATGCTTATTGTTGATCTGAGCATCGAATAGATGCACCTTATGCTACTTGGCTTCTTTGTGCATGATAAATGCAGGAAGTAGACTAAAAGCACTGATTCAGATACGGACTTGACGCTCTTTGTAGTTAACCATTTAAAAAAATCATGTACGATTCCTTGTACTTTTCTGGAAGTAGATTGTTGGTAATGCCAATGGCTTCCGATTTAATGTTCTCCGGAGTCAAATCACTATCGTCACTTGACATTTTTGTGAGAATTTGTAGTTTATTAGGAAAGTTATTTATAAAAAACCAAAAAAAAAACAGTATTCGATTCGCGCCTTTTTTTAAATTTGTGTTTTTTTTTATTTATATTCTACTCTCGTAGTGGCTAGTTTGATTTTCGAACAATTAGTATGTTACTTAGAGCACAGATAAGATAATACTAGTCTAGTACCTATAGTAAATGTTCGTATATTCCAAATTCAAATCACATTATTGACTAGTGCGTGATGAACATAGTGACATAATGAAATTCAGTACAATATTAAAGCCCTGCTAGACCTTTAGTCTCTAATGACTCACTTTAGGTTAGTTTTGCATGACATTTAATTTGACATTGTCGAGCAGGTGGTGTGAAAAATATTATGTTTCATACGAACCGGTGTGATTCGCCAAACAGTAGGCCTACCATGAGCTCTATCTGGCTCTGTCTCTGGTTCTGGTTTTGAGTCTGTGTGCGTGTTGACTAAATAGTAAGACCTTAGGTCATAACGTCACACACACACAGTAGAATGCACTGGTGAGCACTCACACAGACTCAAAACCAGAGCCATAGAAAGGCCATATATACGGCAATAAGGCTTTATGCTTTATTAAAAGCTGGTATACCATGGTGTAATAATATGTTTGGTAATGACGTATAACTCAACAAACTGCACGGGAATGCGACGCTCGTTACTCGCTGAGGATGGGACAGAGTTATTATCGATGCTTCAGGAATATTCTCTTTTATATATATTTTTTTTACCTAGGTACATATATGTATAGGAACAACTTTGACGTCTTGTGAGTCTAGAATCACAAGACTTCTCAAAGTGGTTCCTATGATATAACTGAATTGTTGAACTGAAATGAGCTCGGAAAGGATGTCCAGTTATTTATTTATTTATTTGTTTGCAGACATCAAATAAGAATTTAAATTAATTGAAAAATGAAAAGCAAGTCTGTGTAGTGTAATTCTAATAATTTTGAAGAGGGACATTTATTTATTCCAGAGCAACCAACCAAATGATAGTTATGCTATTTATATATTTAAAAACAACAGAAACGCTAAGTATTATTCAATAAAACAATTGTTACTACTTATTTAAATAAAACTGAATCTACATTCACACAAAGTGGCAAACCCTGGAAGAGACCTTTGTCCAAGGACTACCCGACCTGTGTACCACCACACCGGTATCATAACAGATCAAACTTTTGCTTGGTTAAATTTATTAAGTAAGATTAGTATAAGTTAAGTTAAGCAACACTATTTTTTGAGGTCGGTGCAATCTTGTATAAGTATATTTTTTCACAAAATTTTTTGTTGTTTAGTTTATTAGTGGTTAGTTAGTTATTTAGCTTGTAAGATATTTTTTAGCATACTAGATGTTTATTAGTTGTTGTTTAATATCCAAACACTTAAATAACGCTTTGGATTAAATATCTGTAATGTTATTTTTTAACTGAGTAAATAAATTGAAATTGAAATCAAGGCTTATTTTATTTGATTTATTTATTGAAATCTTCATTGCAAAAACACCAGAAATAGTATTAATTGACTTTGTTTCCCACCTGTAATACCTACTATTTATTTGTTATTCTTTTGAAAACTATATAATGATCGACAACGTTGGCAGCCCTCATGGCGCGGTGAGGGAGTCCCAGTGTTCGCATTACTTCATAGTGCATTTTATATATTTTACATTTGCGCTCGAAAACGCTCATTACGAAATGCATTTCCTAACGAATGTGAGAAAAGCGAGCGGCACATACACTACGGAGTAGGTTGAGGAGCTGGCGATATGTTTGACAGCGAAGTAGGGTTTCCGATTTCTCGAGGTTTTTTAGTTCTCGGGTGTCGAGACTTCTCGAGCCTGATTTCTCGGGTCTTCTCGGGTTGTCGAGAAAAAATAAAATACGTCTAAATTTTTCTGTGTTTATTTTACATGAAAAAAATCAACATAATTTTTAACAAAAAAAAAAAGTTCTCAATAAAAAATCAGCTCAAAACAAAATTGCTAACTAAAAACAATCATACTTCTTCTCCTTATCATAACTAATCTCATCTCACTAATCTGTAATAAAAAACAAAATCTCTGTTAACAATCAGCTTAAAACAAACATCTTAACTAAAAACAATCATACTTCTTCTTATTATAACTAATCTCACTAATCTTTAATAAAAAACAAAATCTATGTTAACAATCAGCTTAAAACAAACATCTTAACTAAAAACAATCATAATTTTTCTCATCATAACTAAAGATCACTCACTAATCTCACTACACTATCACTCGCATTTACAAAGAAAGCTAAGCGTAAAAATGTTTATTTAAACTTCTCGATGTCTCGACTTTTCTCGAGCTGAATTTCCCGGGTACGAGACCGACCGATTTCCCGGGAATTCCCGGGACGAGAATTCCCGGGAACAAACACTACAGCGAAGAGACCAAGTAGCACAATAGACGCTGGACAAGTAAGTAGCCTGAAATCGTACCCCATCTATAGGTACCTAGCGTCTATGACTCGGTTCGTCGATATAGTAGCCGGCGTTCTGTGCATATGTCAAATAAATCATATTTTATATAATTCATATGAAAAAAGTAATAAAACAAAAATTACCCTTATTCAGTTGCATCACTAATGATCTTAGTGGTTTTTTGAAGAGAACGATAAGCTTGCAGTTACTGTGAATAACTTTGTGAACTTTGGTTGTGTCTGATAGGCGGCGAGCTCGTGCACTATCCGTCTGAAATGGCCGGGTACATAGCGCAGGCTTTGTCTCAGCTAACGACAGTTCCGCCCCGTAACGACCTCCCCCCGGTAACGACTCCCCCCTTGCACCCCCCTCGCGTCAGCAACTGCTAGTGCTGGGCAGAATAACAAAAAGGCTGAAAATTCTGTAGAAGATAATAATTGTAAAAAAACAATGGCTGTGAATTGAAAATGTTATATTCGCAAATGTAATTATCAGGCACGGTAGAAAACAAGTCTTTTTCATTGAATACTAACCACCGGATAATTTAAAGCGTCTTTAAAAGTGGGTGTAGACGCAAGTTCCACGTGACCAAGCCTCGAAGAGCACGCAAGCTCAAACTCAACTCAAACTCAATAAAATTTTATTCATTACAATTACAAGAATCACTTTGAAACCTCTTAAAGCTAGGTGAGTCTAGGTGCCAGTTCCACGCGACCAAGCCTAGAAAAACTGGCAACAAACTACGGCTCGGTTCCTACCGTTTTTTTATATGATCCCTTTACAAATCAAAAATAATCAAGAAATGTAAACTTCAAGCAAAACTGATTAAAGTAGGAATGAGGTTTTTGGCGTTTACTTCCCATCTCTAGGTATTAAAAACAATGGCATTAGCGCGATGTTTTCATACCCACTCCGATGAAAAGGCAGGTTAGGGAGAGTTTCGTAATGAAAAGCGCTTAATACCGATAGTGCTGCCTGGGGGAAATCGCCTCAAGTGATAGGGTTGGAAACTGAGATGGAATAGTTTATATTCTGAGAATTGAATGCATTTATGAAAAGGAGAGACGGAAATTACTAACTGGTAGCTTTTATGGGTAAATAATTTAGATTTTATGTGGATTTATTTTTCTCTGTTTTTATTGATGGTAGGGTGATTGGTAGTAGTGACGCACATTAGGTTGTGACACGCCAAACTATCGGTATTATTTATTAGAAAAACCTCTATTAGTTGAATTGTAAAATCTTAAATTTTATTTCGGGTTTGATATTTAAAAACTAACTTCGTTTCTGTTAATACAGAGAATTTTTCTTTATATGCAAACAGTCAATAACTCATTAACATAAATTAAAATATAGAACATTACGCAAAAAACAAAATAGATTGAGAAATGGTCGTAGCCAGTGGGCTACGCCGCTCGTAGACCCGCTACGACAAACAAAAGATATGAACGCACTCATTTGCATTGAACCATACTACTATAATAATAATGTTAAATTTGCCAATAATCAAATAATCAAATAATTAATCAATAGCAGCGCTTTGGGATCAGCTAAGATAGTAATAAAATTTAATTTCCTGTCTTTTTTAAAACATGTTCAACAGGAGCTTGTATCCATTTCCTGAAACTAACTATTCCAATCCTCACTCCACAAAACCACTCTTAAAAGCCCAGGCCCTCATTTTGCGACTCCACAAGGCAGAAATAAATAATGCAAAGAGTAATAACGACGTCCAATGAAAGAGCTCTCATTCTGATGAAATCCAGACCTTTGAAGTCGCTCGTTACCGGCTTCTAAAGAACTCCCAACAAAATAATATGGAAATAAATGAGAAAACATCACAGGGTGGCGATAACAATACTGCTTTGTAAATAACGGAAATACCATTTACACTGCAGGACACTGATACCACACTACGACACATCATTAATAAGTTTCTACCATTTTTTGTATAGGCTAAATGTTGCTGATCTTCTGACAAATTTTATTCCAGTAATTACTGAGAACAAGTGTGGTTTAAGAAACTTGAAAAACTGACTTTATGGCCAAACTGCTGAAGCGAATTTGATGAAATTTCTATGGGAAGAATCTGGGTATAACTATAGAGTTTTTTTTTCAAATCGGCTGATAAATGATGAATTAATGTGATGACAAACATGAATAAATAAAAATACAACCCAATTGAGAACCTCTGCTTTTTTTATTTGAAGTAGAAAAGAAAGAGAGTACCTGCATACTTTTTTTTTCTGATTTCGACTCACATAATAATGTTTAGATCCAGGCTACTTTAAAACTTTAAATTGTCTGCAGGTTTACCTACAAATTGGATGTTTTCAAGACAAGAGTGAATAGGTATCTTCTAGGTAAGCGTGCTACATCGTCGACCGCATCATCACTTAACAGCAGGTGAGATAGCGGTCAAACGCAAACCTATAAATTGTAAAAAAAAAAAAAAAGGTTTTAGAACCATATTCTAAAATAATGGTTTTAGCATGGTTGAGTTTGAGCTCAAATAAATAATATATTAGAATATAGGTCTAGGTTTGGTTGTTCTTTTTAAATTAACTGTAGTGTACAGGTTACCCAACGAAGATACGTCCATTGTCATCGGCGCGCATTGTGGGTGCCCATCGGAGTAAGTAGGCGTCTGCTTTGAGACCAACATTATACCATCTTACTTACCAGTAAATATCTACTTCTCTCGTTGTAAATATCGGTTAGGTAACAACAGGTTATAGAAAAATATACTTAAAAATGGACTTTCGATGTTGGGAATAAGGGCCATTGTAAGGAGAGAGATTAAGATCCCAGTTTGCTTTTCTTTGTTATAATTTTAGTAGTTATATATTACGATACTTTATTTGATAGTCGTTGAGATTGAAATTTCTTGAATTACTGCGTTGTAAAAGCAATTGGTAATTTTCTTTGTTTCAAAAATTATATTTGATGGATTAAATCCAACATCCTAAAAACGCATTATGTCATTATTATAATAGGTATTAAAATAACTGTATGTCTTGTTTGATTGGAAATAAACGTTATTCATATTCTTATTCATTAACTTCAATAAAAAATGAGGTTCTCATTCGGTTGTTTTTTTTTACTGTTTGTTATTATGATAGCTTTGTCATTTATAAGCCGATTTGAAAAATGGTTTCTTCATCGGAAAGGTACTTAATGCTTTCAGTAGGCCTACCACAAGCTCTGTCTGGCTCTGGTTTTGAGTCTGTGTGATTGTTGACTAAATAAATTCTACGTCTAAACGGCACACACACAGTATAAATACACTGGTTAACACTCACATACACTCAAAACCAGAGCCAAAACCAGAGCCAGACAGAGCTTGTGGTAGGCCTACAGATTCCGATCAATTTCTAAACAAGATAAACATATTAGTCATTCTGCAGTACAGACAGATAGATCCCGCCGGGGGGCGGGATCTATCTGAGCGGAGCGGGGGCTCCGCCCGCTTGCCCGGCAAGCAAAGGTGTTCTCTTTCAATAACAATATCGCGAGATCTGTCACCAATGTCTAATGTTTTGACACTTTGACAGTATTTGTAAGCTTTCAATAAAACTTATTTTGAGAACAGTGGATATTTTTTCTACAATCCCAATTGTTTGGTCTTTTTCTTTGAAGAATTTGACCATCATGATATCCAAAAATAATGTCGAATGATTGGGAATACAAAAGAAGCACATTTTTGTTGTGATTTTATAGCTTACACTATTATTTTTGAAGTTAAACTAACATTGAAATGACACTATTTTCATTGTTGGTTGAAGTACGAGTACTTAGCCAAAGTTGAAACACAGTGTCCTAAAAAGGAAAGTTTAATTTTTAACGATGGATGAAGTTTAGTTTAAAAGGCATTCAATTAATTCAGCAATATTGTAAGTAAACAGCCCTTTGCATCTATTGTAGATAGTTTATATTGCCAGGGGCAACTCATGCCCCTACTTTCGGGACACTATAGTACCTAGGACAGGATTTTAGACGGAATAGGCTTGCCCAGCACCTTTATTTTTTTTTGTTGTCGGGGGGAATCTGCACACAGACACCTTAACGCACCGAGCGATACGCGTGAGTCGCTTTAATTTTCATATATTTTTTGTTTCTCTAAAAGTAAAAAAAAGTAAACAGGCATTTGCATCTATTGTAGATGATTTATATAGCGTCAAGGGCAACCGTTGATTAATAATTTAATGCCTTACTTCCAGGGCGCTATAGTGCCTGGGACAGGATTCTATATGGAATAGGCTTGCCCAGCTCCTATACCATCCTGACAGCTTAGTCGGCCTAATCCACAGGAAAGACATGGTTAATACTCGTGTGGATCTGACTCAGCCGCGGGTTTCCAAACGGTGAAGCAATATAGAGTACATTATATAATTAGGTATACTTTCGTGGTAACCCAAAAACAAAAGTTCCATTTGTTCAATTTGCTTTTTCCTCTCAATTATCTATCTGATCAGTGAAGTAACCCCTTGGAAGCAGCTACCGGTTTATCTAAAAGCCAATCGTTTAGCACCCGCGCCCCACTCTCCACTCGACAACGAGTTGTCAACTCAACGCCAACCTAATGGCCTGTCTCTCCGACTGCGAAGCGACCTACGAAAATATACAACCAACTTCGTGTTCATCATGTGCTGTCCTGAAACCTATTAATATATAGGGTGTAATATAATATTCATATAAGCCTGAAAAAGGGTATTCCGCACGTCATGGTAAATAACGCTTCGGGAGTAAAATAACGTATATTATTGATGCAATACGAGAGCCCCAGGTGAGAAGGCTAGAAGAAAAACAAAATTTGGCAAATCCTTAAAACTGACAACAGGGCCGTTACACCTCCACTACAGAAAAATAATTAATCTATGAAACAACAGGACAATCATTGAAAAAATGTTAGTGTACCTTAAAATGAAAAGAACCTTTCTTAGCTCCACGTCAGCATCGGCTCACACGGACGATTTGCGACTTTCTAGAGTGTGCTCTCGTCGTAAGCACCCTCGCCGTAACCATGCACCCCCTCCCCCCCCCTGCGCCCCGCACCCCGCCCCCCGCACCCTGCTCTGGTCTGCAAAGAAGAGCCCTTCACCGACTTCTTTGAACTGTTTTTGCAGAATCTCAATAGTTCTTAGATGCATTGTAAGATTGTTTCCAGTGACTGAAGCTTTGCGCACATTTAAGTTTTCTGCAGCGGCAATAAGTGAAATGCTGTGAAATGTTGCTGTCATATTTGAAAGCGTTTCACTGAGTGACACCGCAAAACGCTTAGATGTGCGCAAGGCAGCATTGAAACTGGCTGCATTGTAACTGTTTTGCTGTTGCATGAGGAACAAGACTGAAGGCATACACTCTTCAGTATAACGCTTCCCTCCACCATGAACCGAAGTATATTGGTAAAGATTACTGGAAGTCAGTAGAACGAAAGCTTAAGAGCATTCGCCTTGGAGTTCCTAAAGAAGAGTCATGTTCAGCAGAAAGTTTCATCAGGTTCATGATGAAAAGACATCATTTTGGCATCGATAGGCACTATGTGTGAAGGTACGTTATTAAGTTTAATTCAAAACTTATTTTTGAGTATTGCTCTTGTCGGCGTAATGTATGCATTTTTCTTCTGGTATTTCGTTTGACGGCGATCTTTGCCGTTAATTTACCTCATGTAGCTTATCCTTGGCCTTCCCTTTCCTCTCTTTTCTTTTACCTTTCTTTGGGTAATATTTGATAAAGCTGTCATGTCATACACGATGACCAATCATCTTGTATTGATTCAAATATACCTATAGGTCCAATATTTTAATTCAACCTCCATCATCATCATCATATTGATCCTTTTCATGGATCAATAAACTTGTAATTTCTATCAAATGTAATGTGAATCTATAGATGTGCTTTTTAATACTTTTAACTTCCTGCATAGAGATCTACAAAAGAAATTTAAAAGTTGCAAGCTCAGCTACTCGTAGTCGGAGCACCGCGCAGTAATTGCAATCCAATTCTCAGTTCACGACTCGCTGGAGATTGATTTTAATCATTATCGTTTTCGCTGACTTTGTAGGGTAGGGGGTACTTGGGTTAGCACATAAGGATTACGAGCCGGTATGACCGAGCTACGCTCGGGATTTTATATTTTTGTAAATCGTATTATTAAAAAAAATTGTATTATTATTTGCCAATAGATGTCCGGAAGAGTCATAATCTTTAGTGGCTTATTTTTACTTAGCAACGCCATCTGCTCGAATAGCTTGCAGTTAGTTGCTCACAATCGCCAATAGATGGCAGGAACAGTCATATATTTAGTTTATGTAAGATTATTGCAAAAACCCATTTCTCGTCATTTTCTGAAAATAAATTCTAGCTAGATCGATTTATCGTCCCCGAAAACCCCTGTATACTAAATTTCATGAAAATCGTTGGTGCCATTTCCGAGATCCTGAATATATATATATATACAAGATTTTCTCGTTTAAAGGTATAAGATATGTATACAGCTTATATGAAGCTGATGTTAATAACTGGGCAAAATATACACACTGTGACTGTATTTTTCAGGCACAGTGAGTATTGCAGAATTTATCATCTTTCTGCCCTTATCCCACTCTAAGTAGGGTCGGCACAACAGGTTTTCTTCCTTCTCACTCATTCTCCTCTTTCATTCGTCGTCTCAGTGAGTATTGCAGGATTGCTGAATGAAAACTTCACAAATCTATTAACCACTCAACCGTCCCACTTGCGCCCAGGATCCTGGAGGGCACGTCCGAAATGCGTCAACCGGCATATCGTAGAACATAAAAAGTTCGAAAATATGTGTCAAGTACATGAAAGGAGCCTCTTTGAGGCGCACTTAAAATCCTTTCACCAGACTTGGTTCGAAAGAATCAGTGACATGATGAGAAGAAGAAGAAGTCACTCGATTTAACTCTGTTGAAAAGTTATTTTCGCTCAGCGCTCGTACATAACTTTATTGCTTGTTTTGACTTACAAGTTCAAAGTGGAAGTACTTTAACTTCCTCATTTCCAACACTATTTCTGCCGTGAAGCAGCATTGCTGTGTTTCGGTTTGAAGGGTGTGGGTGCCGGTGAAGTTACTGACACGTGAGGCTGAACATCTGTATGCCTCAAGTTGATGGAGGGGTATTGCAGTGCATCTTAGGGCACTTTCCTGACGTGCGAGACCTATGAGGCAATGCTTTGTTATAGACGATGGTTACCATTTAACATCAGGTGGTATGCTTGTTCCATCACAAACAAGAGGCAGTATGCTTGTTGTTGCAATTGTATAAAAAAAACACAGCTTGCCAATTCAATTTTTTATTCAATTAATAAATAATGTAGACAATCCACACAACACTATCTAGCCCCAAACTAAGCAGAGCTTGTACTATGGGAACCAGGTAGCTGATATATTACTTAAATACTTTTTTTTTTGTAAATACATACATAGAATACAATATAACACCCAGACAGAGAACAAACATCTGTGTTCACCACACAAATATTTGTTCTCGGTGGGGATCGAACCCACCGAGAACACACCACAATTCTATAGTATTAACGCTTTGTATAGAAGCAATTCCGATATTTTCACATTTAATAAGTCATCAAAAATAGAAAAAAGCAAGAAAAAAATTATGGAAATTGTCACCGACAAATAACTGGTTTCGTAAATAGCAGAGTACCGAGGAGGGAAATAAATAAAATCGTAAGGGTCGTTGGGGTAGCTGTAATCTCGTTTATTGCCAATCTACGGCAATTTCGCACCCTTAACGAACGTCTGCGCACACCCTTATGACAGAACGATGTATGCATGTCACTTACACATACAAATAGTTACAATACCTACGATTATTTATTACATATTTATTTTATTTTATTTTGTTTTAAGGCGCACTTTAAATATTTTCACCACGATAGTTTAAAATAACCAGTGACAGGATAAGAAGAAGAATTACTTTGACGCATAAAATAATAGCTCGTTGATAAGTTTTTACTTCGTATTGGTTTTTTTATGCTAAGCTTGAACACAAACTAAATCGTCAATACATATACCAAACTAAATACAAACAAAACAAAACATAAACACAAACTAAATCGTCAATAACTTACAAGCATTTTCCAAAAGATAATCTGTGTTTAGGCAACTGTCATCTCTCACCACCCGGTAATGTCAAACAGTGACAGGGTGAACTTTAAGCAGTGTGTCACACTTTAGTAACGCTTGTAAGTAAGGCCATTATTGCCACAGTTATCATGGCAAACGTAAAACTAGACATAGGTTTATCTAGTTTATAGATAAACTTTTATTATAATATATGTGTAATTATTCTTTATAGAATATATCATAATAAAATGTAAATTAATGATTAAATTGATTTATTATATTACTAGCACCTTCGCTCGGCCAGTTTCCGCTACGCCTCGTTCCTGTTACTTTTCCAGTATCCTATGTGCTATTTCAGACTATATCTATCTTTGTGCCAAATTCATCCAAATCCGTTCTGTCGTTCTGGCGTTATTGAGTAACAAAAATACATCCATTCATACAAACTCTCGCATTTATAATATTAGTGGGATTTACATGCTTATGATTTGACTAAATATAATTCATTGACAATGATTTCACTCTGCACAATGTCATGTCTACAATAGCTATACAGTAAATGGAGTTCGTTTGTAAAACATGCTCATATTTCATGTTTCCCCACCGTGAAGTCGGTCGCAATCGCAAACACGATCAAATTATATTCAAATCCGATTTTTCCATTAGGTAATTGCGTAAAAGCACCATTATTTACCTCCCTCGCGCTATCAGATTGTTGGCTCGCCTCGCTGCCACCCCTCAGGCAGGGGCACGTCCTGGCACGGTGTTTGGTTACCGAAAGCAACACACAAACATATTTCACTCACATTTAGTTATAACATCTCGAATGACATGTTTTGAGCCGACACAATGCACTAAATTATTATATTTAATCATTTACCTAATGGCTTGACAACAATAGATCGGACGTGATAAGCATTTTTAGGGTTGCTTTGTTCAATTTGAATACCAAATACCCAAATCATATGTAATAATAAAATTCGGTAGATAAATAGGGTAGATTTGCAGAGGTCGGATTATTAAAATACAAATTATGTGATTTGAAAGGTGTTCCAATTATTAACTATTTTCTATTCATTCAAATAATATCAATTGAAGTGGGGCACATTATTGTAATTCATTGAATAATAAACTGGGTACCTACGACGCGACGTGTAGAGATTGTTGTCTGTTGTAGAGGTGCGGCGTAGCAGGCTCTACGAAAGTGCTACGAACCTAAAAACTGTTGAAACAAACGTTTTTAATTGCAAAAAAGTACTCCCTTCTTTTCTATATTATGTTTCAGTATCGACTTGTACTTAGCTGTTATCAATAAAGTTGAGCTGCAGCTTAAAGTTGTTTTTGGAATTTTTAGAACTAAAGTTTTAAAGTACTACGCTACACTTGTTATTTAACTTAGAACTTCGTAATGCCGTATATTTTTGAAGTGAAAACTTCTTTAGCGGCGTTGAGCACTTTCTGAATGGGGATAAAATCTTAAACTCGCGTCAGGATCACGTGACCCTGATCGAAAAAGCGTAGGACGGATTTTTTGCAGAAATGTACCCTAAGACTACAACGTAGAGTTCATAATAAAAATCGAAAAAGCGACGCTACAGATACGCTAGTAGTTACTATGACACGGTAACGTCACAGAATAGATAATAGTTAGTAGCAAGCATACCAAGGCGTTTTTCGTGACTGTAGTAGGTATAGGTACATACCTATTATAGATTTTATGAACTAGCGGCCGCCCGCGGCAGGTAGTAGTGGTCATTGGTACATGATTTTATAGATCTACTGTATTTATTTTTCGAGTGGAGCATTGCGGCGAGCGAAGCGAGCCGCCACGTGACCACGGGGAACAGCGCGGCGAGCGAAGCGAGCCGTGCTGTGACCCCCCCTAAGCCCCCCAGAACCCCCTCCTCCGAAACCCGGGGGGAGCGTCGCGGCGAGCGAAGCGAGCCGCCACGCGATCACGGGGAACAGCGTGGCGAGTGAAGCGAGCCGTGCTGTTACCCCCCTAAGCCCCCCAGAACCCCCTCTTCCTGAACCCGGGGGGAGCGTCGCGGCGAGCGAAGCGAGCCGCCACGCGACCACGGGGAACAGCGCAGCGAGCGAAGCGAGCCGTGCTGTGACCCCCCTTAGCCCCCCAGAACCCCCTCCTCCTATGTCTGCCGTTTTACTTCATTTAGGACCTACTTGTAGGTCGCGCGACAAGGTCCCTTCTAGCGTTCCGACCCGTTGAGGATTTGGCTTTACGTAAAATTTAGGGTTCCGTATAGGGTTTTGATTGGGGTTATACTATATTGAGGAATTTGATTAAACGGTCGACTTTTAGGGTTCCTTAGGACTTTGATTGGAGTTTCAACTACACTTAGAAGCTTGATAATGTTAAAATTTTTAGGGTTCCTTAGGACTTTGATTGGGGTTTTACTACATTGAGGAATTTGATTAAGTGGTCAACTTTTAGGGTTCCTTAGGACTTTGATTGGAGTTTCAACTACACTTAGGAGCTTGATAATGTTAACATTTTTAGGGTTCCTTAGGACTTTGATTGGAATTTCAACTACACTTAGGAGCTTGATAATGCTAAAATTTTTAGGGTTCCTTAGGACTTTGATTGGGGTTTTACTACATTGAGGAACTTGATAAAATAAACAACTTTTAGGGTTCCTTAGGCCTTTAATTGGACTTTCAACTACACTTAGGACCTTGATTGTGTAAACAATTTTAGGGTTCCTTAGCACTTTGATTGGAATTTCAACTACACTTAGGAGCTTGATAATGCTAATATTTTTAGGGTTCCTTAGGACTTTGATTGGGGTTTTACTACATTGAGGAACTTGATAAAATAAACAACTTTTAGGGTTCCTACGTTAATAATCAAGTTTTCACTTCTGCCGGCACTCCCGGAGTGCAACCCGTATTTTTTTTTTTTATTGATTGAGTGGCATTTCTTTCCACCCTTTTATTGTCTTGAGAAAGGATCAATGAAAGAACATCCGGACGAACCTTGGTACAACAAAGGGCCGTCGCAAAAAACTTAGTAAAACAAACACGAATCAATCGATCGTAATCGATCGTCAAAACAAAGCTTTGATCGGAAGTATCTTGTTTCGTGCGGTCGCACGTTTTTATCAAATCGCATGACAATCAACACCTGTCAATTAGCGCGCTGTCAAATGCATCGGCTGTCAAACGGACAATGACCCCGACGGAAGGCTATTATCAATAGTAATACAATTAAAGATGCTCGATGGTCAAGGCAGCTGTTTTGCAGGTAGGGGCTTTTGTGGTCCTTTCTTATTGTTATAATAATCTATCTGCGATTTTGAAATAGGAGGCGGTTGTGAATAGTTTGTGCCGACTCATCTATCACGTCTGGGCGTAGCTTGTCGGTCTTTTCGTGAGAAGACCACATTTGTTGTGATATACCATGACAATGGCCTTTTGTGGTGCCGATTGTAGCCGATTTTTGAAGTGTAATGTCATGATGCGAGTTGACAATTTGACAACATTAGATGTCCATTGATAATGGACAATGGGTTGAATTAAAATGTTCTCGTAAACATTTTTTGCTTCTGTATTTTGATGCTCAATTTTATATGTTTGAATTTAATTGTTGATGCTTTGTGTTACTATGAAAGTATTTCAATACTGAATACCAGCGTGCATGGTAAAGCTATGAGAAGAAGAGAAAAGGTGTGTGGCTTATTTTTATTTATTTAATTCTTAGATTCATAGTTTCAACTAAGTATTGTCTATGTTAAACTAATCGATGTACTTACATTGTTATTAAATTGATTAATAACAAGTGCCAAATAACGAAATTATAGGGAAATATCCTGCGCCCATCTAGACAATGGCGATAGAGATCAGTAAAACATTGTCAAATATTGCTGTTATATTTGTCAGCGTTCCTCCGATAGCCATCGCAGAACGCTTAAATATGCGCAAGGCTTTACTAACATACATTTTTACCTAGTGAGTTGTAATGTGTTTGGTGGTACATATAGATTGGTGTGCAACATTATTAGATACATATCTGTTGCAACAACGTGCCTTTTTCTAGTTATGTACTATTCGGCCAGCACTCCTACTCACCACTCTGCCTTGTTTTCCTGATTTGATAACCCGTGCGTGTTCCCTCCGGCGCCATTTGCAATCGCAATCAAAATTACTGCCACCCTTCACTTTTTAACCTTAAGGGCGCTTGTACACGCTAAGAAAAAACGCCGGGTCTACCCAAGAATTCGTGTCGTAACTAGAAAATAACTGTGTACACTGCTCGCAGCGGTGCACGAAAAAAATCTTATCTGCGCAAGACACGACGCGGCGAACGTTGTTGCGTTTTCGTGTGTGGAAAAGACAAAATTCTTGTCTTGCGCAGATAAGATTTTTTTCGTGCACCGCTGCGAGCAGTGTACACAGTAATTTTCTTGTTACGACACGAATTCTTGGGTAGGCCCGGCGTTTTTTCTTAGCGTGTACAAGCGCCCTTAGAATACCAATAACCTAGACATATCTACTCGCTTTTATATCTAAGGAAATAAGGTCGCAAGTTGTACAAATATCTAGACGGTAGAGCTTGTTTGCAAAACCACGACCTAAAGCTCGAGGCTGAAGAGAAAATACGAGTGAATTGAACCGAGCATAATTTTGAGTTTCTTTTCTGAAAAGTCGCACGCTGATTGGCGGAGGCATGGCGCGACGGCTGCCTGTGATTGGTCGGACGACGGGGAAAAAAGCGTCTTTGTGCCGACTCCGGCGATTTATTCACGACTATTAGTTATGGTTGGGTGAGCGGACCCAGCGCCGCGCGCTAGTGTTGGGAATGTATCGATTACTTTGGACAAACTATAGAGCTTTTGACAAAGTATTACTGACTGATTGATCGAATTAGCAATAGAGTTTTCACCTTAGAGCCATATGTGGAATTCGCTGGCAGTATTAGATGAGGTAATGCAACTGTTATTATACTGAAGTGCGTGAACTAGTTGTGTAAAAATCGGCACCAGGTGGGCCATTTTCTTGTTCCATATCTTTTCCACGTAAAATAATATACATGTTATCTGTTGAAATTACATGACCAGTATACATTAATTAAAACCATAAAGAACTTAAACGAAACCTATGAAATAATTTCTTTACACTATAACAATGTTTGGGATCTTATTATTTTCGAGTTATCGATATACTGTCCATCGATAGAATGCACTCCCCGTGTTTACAATCCCTGGTGTAATGGGACCAGTGGCAGTTGGCAGTTACGTCTCAATCACCCACCTTTTACTTGCTGCTAGAGCGAGACCGCTGCAATTTTGCACTGGCTGGAGCGGGACAGAGCGCACGCATTCTACTTTGTGCATTCTCAATTTATGAAAGTTAAATCTCATAAAATTTGAACTTTATCTCAAAAGAGTTAAGGTCGCTTTTAGTTTGAGGTAGGGGTGGGACGATGTTTACAATATTTAGCTTGTATGTTTTCTTTAGATATGAATGCAAATATAGTAATGGCGCATTTTTATTTGAAATGTTTACATAGAGGGGTTGTGTGCCTCGCGGGCGCAAATACGGACGCCATTTTGTTGAGCTGTACTGTACCGTCAGCAAAGAAGGCATTGAAGTACCTAGGTGCTGTAAGAGGGTGGCAAGTGTTCCTTAAGTGAAAGCCACTGGATGAGGGCTCTCTCGGTGATTGAGTCTTGCCGATTGGATCTCGCTTTGATGTGAGCTTCCGCAAGTTTTGATGGCTTAGCCTTACCTGTATGCGGGTCTTGAGGAGCCTTCAATGGATTCGGAATAATAGGAAACTGTAGGCCTACCATGAGCTCTGTCTGGTCTCTGGTTCTGATTTTGTGTGTGATTGTTGACTAAATAAATCTTACGTCAAAACGTCACACAGTATAATGCACTGGCGAGCACTCACATAGACTCAAAACCAGAGCCAGAGACAGAGCCAGACAGAGCTCATGGTGGCCTACTGGTATAATAATACCCGCACGAAATGTTTCACGCTTCAATATCTACTTCGTATCCATCCTTGCATGAATTCTCTTATCTTGGTACTCGGGTACCATCAAGTTTGAGATATTAGAAACTGTTATTCATTTAAAATTTTAGTATAGCCTTGCACATCTAGGCGATTTCTGATGGCGATCAGTTTCAGCATAGGGTTTTACATAATCCCGCACACACTGCTATGAACTTTTACAGTGTAATTTTGACAGCAATGCAGTGATCGCCATCGCAGGCCATCTCAATGTGCGCAAGACTAAACTGTAGGCCTACCATGAGCTCTGTCTGGCTCTGTCTCTGGTTCTGGTTTTGAGTCTGTGTGAGTGCTCACCAGTGCATTATACTGTGTAACGTTTTGACGTAGGATTTATTTAGTCAACATTCACACAGACTCAAAACCAGAACCAGCGACAGAGCCAGACAAAGCTCCTTGTAGGCCTACAGTATGTATCAAGAGCAGGTTTCAAGATCTTTTGTCGCCTGGCTTCGCCCACTGCTGAAAAAACTCTCTCTACTCTCACTCTCTTTTGTGGACTTCTCTTAGTCCTTTTGTTTTAGTAAAACTACCGTAACCCATTGTTCAGGGGTTATCTAGAGCGGATGACTGAAATGAACACTATACATAAATATTTAATACTAAATAAGGCTATAATAAGGCTGCACTCTGTTGTGCTTAACAAGGTATATCTGAGGTTAGGTAGGTAGTATATGCTGCGGGGTTCTTTCCAAATATTGTATAGGTTAATCAAGTACTGACAATAGATTTATACTAACAAAATGATCCCTAGTTGATTTTAATAAATTAGTCAATAATAATAAAAAACAGGGCGCTATAAATAATAATAATAAATATTATATACAATCCACACAACACTATCTAGCCCCGAACTAAGCAGAGCTTGTACTATCGGAACCAGATAACTGATATAGTACTTATATACATTTTTTTTTGTAAATACGTACTTAGAATACAATATAAAACCCAGACAGAGAACCAACATCTGTGTTCACCACACAAATATTTGTTCTCGGAGGGGATCGAACCCACGACCTACGGTTCAAAAAGTAGAGCTACTACCACCTGAGCTGAGAGGCCAGTCAAAAAAAAAGAGTGAAGATCAATTTTTCTTTTTCCCACCGTCCATGTAAGTGACCAAAATATATGATAAGCCTTGAATAGCGGTGTTCAGTACAAACTGGCCGGTTGCGGCGCGGTACAGCCTCCACTCATTACCGAGTTGGACAACTTGTTAAAAGTTCGAGCGCGACCTTTAAACTGATTAATAATACAATAAATTCTGCTAAGGATATTTAGGATATTTATATATTAAGGGCGGCAATGGTTTAGACTGGCACAGGATCGAGGTAGATGGCACAAACTAAGGGAGGCCTATACCCAGCAGTGGGTGAAGTCGGGCTGTGGATGATGATGATGATGAAGGATATTTAATTTACTGCTCAAAAGCTTCGCCAGTGACTTTGCTCTTCAAGCCAATAGTTAGGTCGAAGTGTCATCATCATCATCATCATCATCACCACACAGCCTGACTTAACCCACTGCTGGGCATAGGCCTCTCTTTTTTCTTGCCATTCACCACGAACTTGGGCTACTCTCATCCATCTGCGGCCAGAAAATCTTTTGCATCACCTGTCATCACCACGCCTTGCCAGGTGTCCTGGTCAACTTCATTCGAGCTCTATTATTCGTATTCCGACGTCTTGAACCTCCAGTACATAAGAATGATTATTGCTAATTAATTAATCATGGATAAAATTTGTTGGACGGAAAAAGTTACGAACAAAGAGGTCTTAGAGCGAGTCAAGCAGTAGAGAGTTATACTTGAGACGATACAAAATCGAAGAAGATAAATGTTTGGGATGTACAATGATCTACGACATGACAGCTACATAAAGAATGATGTTCTTTGAAGGGAAACGGGGAAGAGAAAGGCTAAGAATAAGTTACATGAGCCAGATAAAAAAAATGTCGTACGTCCAAGCAACACTATCTAGCGCCAACATAATTTGCTTTATATAGCTGATATAATACTTTACAACAGAATATACATTATTTACAAAAACTATTATTATACAACATGAAATACCTAATTAAAAAGAAAAAATAAAAACTACATTTTATAGAAACTATAAAATTTTATAATGAACTCTGTTTTCCACCTGTAGGTATTACAGGTAGAAAACAGAGTTCAGATCACCGACCGCAGGCAAATAATAATAATACTTAAATATATTTTTCAAAATAGTATTGTCGTTCCTGTTATTGACAAGTCTAAAGTTCAAGTTCAAGTTCAATAAAATTTATTCCATTTTGATACATTTTGTACATTGGGAAAAGTCACATTATACAAATTCAGATAAAATACAGGAGAGAAGGAAACTTTTTAATGTGAAGCATAGCGTTATTGGGAAATACGTCCCTACAACGGCAAATCTTCTATACGTGCCTTTTAGTAATTGTTAGAATGTCACTACAGCCATGACAGTTTACTCTCATGCCAATAAACGTTTAACGGTTCTATCAAGTTGTGACATTTTATCTAAATCAGTCGCGCCCTGCGGCCATCACGTGGCGAACGCAGCCGCGGGCGTTAACTAGTATTCTCAACGCTATTAGTTTTTATAGCAACATAATTACTCTGTTATTGCGCCTCTAAACAAATGGCAATCGATATTGAAAGTGGAAAACTTTTCCTAGTATGTATTGAAAAGTTCATAAAACTGCATACATACTAAATTATCGATTTTCATTTTATCCGATCATTCCCTCTCTGAACACCTTTCATCTACTTTTTAGGTTTATGGCAAAGCTATTAGTAAATTTTTGTACTAAAAAAACATGAAAAATATTTTATTTGGAAACTTGTTACAGTCCTTCGTCAGGTCCCTTTCAGGTTATACATTGCATTATTTCATTAGAACGAAAAAACGCATGCGCATGCATCTTCTGTTTCGTTTAAACTTCCGTTTGTCCCTTTTTTTATACTACTAGCTAATGGAACAACCATATGACCTACCTGATGTTAAGCGGTAACCATCGCCTATAACAAAGCATTGCTTCGTAGGTCACACTCGTCACTTGTCTAGAATGATAGAAACAGCATTATATTCTGTGTGGGAGCCGGCGGCGAGTGCGTGACATCGTGACTTTAGTTGGACCCCCCCCCCCCCCGCACTCCGACGTCACGTAAATACATTTATATCATAACGTATTGACGATTATTTTGTCATCGGATTGGGATTGGACAGGGTGCTCTGTTTTGATCATGAAGATTTTAAAATCCATTTAAGGGGAAATCATGTATTGATTCAAAAAACAGTCCTAAGATCTGACAGTGTTAAATTTATTTGCATAATAATAAGGCAGTAAATTATAACTGAAATAAGTTACGCAACGAAAAAAGTTTTAAGCAATTAATAAATGAATATGAATAAGTATTTTGGCTGTCCAAGTAATTTCTTCTGCAACAGCTTCAAGACATTTCAAAGATCCTTGCGATTCAAGTGAATAAATGAATTTCAACATTGGCTTTCACTTTGACTCTGGCGATACCTACGAAAGGGACCGAAGGACTCCATTCTATGCCACGGATCATTTCTATGCTATAATACGCCAGAGGACCGCATCCCTGATGAGGCACCAACACTCTGCTGAAAGTCGTTGCCGAGGACATGTACTCATCTTTTATGAGACACTGGCTGGCGGTGCTTGGGCCGATCTCTCGCTTAGTGTCTAAGTAATTGTGTATGCGTGCTATTTTTATATTACTAACATAGTCCCAAGTTATTTTGTCGTGTTACTAACCCCTATAGATTTTTTATGCCGGGACCAGCAAGGCCTTAAAGTTCCCTGGCGCTAAACAAATAATCTATCAAAGGCCAGGTGTGTGGAGCACCATGTAGGCAGGTATTGATAGAGGGTATCAGCGATGCTGCGAGTCCTCGTTAGCGGCTGATGAGCACAGACCCACCACTATATCCACCTGCACCGTCTCTGACACAGTACAGACCCTAACAGTAGATAAGGGTATCAATTACCTACATATTATTAAATTGTTTTTACTTTGTTTCTTAGTTATATTCGTTTTCTTTCTCTCGGGTCTTGCCTTGTTTCTGTGTTATTTGCTTTTGTTGACATATTAATATAAATCTTAATTTTAGTACTTTGGCCTTCCGCGATACAGGCATGTCCTAATGCGGGGACCACCAGTAATTTAAATAACACTGTATGTTCTTTAGTAAATAAATCATTTAGTATTTTTAATTCGAAGGACTCATTTTCTCCAGCTTAACTTATAAACTCTCTGCCTAATTTTATTAAATAACCCGTTTGAACTATGGTAATATATGAATCATATCTACATACATAATTTTAATAAGTATTGAATTTGAGTACTTGCAGCGTTCTGCAGGGTACATGTACTCCCCTTTTAGCTACTATAGACCTAAGCTATGTAAATAATCTGTGTGCATATTGGCAATAAATAAATCTAAATTTAAAATAAATAAAAACTTGATTAGGCAATTTTGAAGAAAAAAACATACAAATCTATAGTTTGTGTTGTCAAAAGAGGATTTTCTAGAATTTATTCTTCGATGGCACTGTTCTACAAAGGGCGGTCTTATCGCTCTGTGCGTTTTGACAGCACTTGGAATGCAGCCGCCCTCGATAGATATAAAATACTTTATTGCATACCACAGAAAATTAACAAGGGAATACTTACAGAAAAACATCAAAGTGGAATACAATGGGCGGTCTAAACACTAAGAGCGATCTCTTCCAGACAACCTTGAACCTAACCTGAACCTTGCCCTATTCTTCATGAAAAATAAACAGCCTATTTTAGGCGTCAACAATTGTGTGAGTTTTGATGTTTGGAGCTACAACAATATGACGGAATATTTTTGTGCAGAACGCAACGTTTTTGGCAGTGGCCAAGGGCTCATCTTTTCGTTTGAAACTTAGTGAATATAACACAAAAAGCTTGACTTTTTGTATATATGGCCTTACTTATAAAAATATGTCAATAGATAAACAGTGCTTAAACTATTGCCATCTCTTACCATTGGGTAATGACAAACAGTGACAGGGCTAACTTTAAGCAATGATTAAATTTAAATTGCGTTTATAAGTATGGCTGATAATGTTAAAAGTCGAGTGTGGTTACTGGTAGTGCGGAGGAGAGCGTGGCTCGTCAGGCGGCGGCGCGGCGTGCCAGATTGGTCTCATTATTGAGACAAGGCGATGAGATCATGCCCATGATGTGATGGTTATTAATACGGGTACTTACTTCATTGTTATTCGTGACAGCCTGCGGGACTCGAGCCAAAGCTTTTAACTTTTAATTTATCAAGTTTATTGTAACATTTCAATGCCTGAAATAATGGAAAGTCGAGGTTGATGCTCAATTAAGGATTTAAAGAATACATTTTATATTGTGTATCTTTAGTATATTCTAAGTTATTAATAATTTATTAAAACACAGTTAAAATAAGTAACAAGCTAGCAGAATGATAGGTTGATATTGTAAAAAAAAACAAATATTGACCTTAGACCACCGCGCTTAACATAAATACCTATATGTATGGATTCATTAGTACCTACCATGAGCTCTGTCTGGCTTTGTCTCTGGTTCTGGTTTTGAGTCTGTGTGAGTGCTCACCAGTGCATTATACTGTGTGTGTGACGTTTTGACGTATAGGATTTATTTAGTCAACAATCACACAGACTCAAAACCAGAACCAGAGACAGAGCTCATGGTAGGCCTACAGATGAGCCATATGCAAAAAATGTTCATACACTCGTACATTTGTATTTAAAATAGCAATACTATGATCTGCTACGTCTACTGCATTACTCATCAGAGCACTTTCTATAATGGACTATCTTACTTAAGGCCTGCGCATATCTAGGCGATGGCGATGGCGATCAATGAAACACTGTTAAATATCACTGTCATATTTGACAGAGATTCACTGATTGCCATTGCAGATCGCTTAGATGTGCGCAAGGCTTTAATAGGTACCGATTACAATAGGTGTGTCTAATTTGATCTCTACGTGTAATGAATGGATATAATTAGTAATTCTGAGAAGAAGAGAAAGACTATTTAATTCGGCATAAAAATTATGAGAATGAAGAAAATGTTAAAACCAGTAATTATTTTAAAGAAGCAAATTTTAAAGAAGTATTCAATGGACCCTAATTGGAAATGATGGCGCATTGTTCAAATCCAACTATGAACCCGTCGTCCGCCGTCTGAGGATTCACGCCACTGGCACTGAAATTCACTGAATGAGAACGATGCCCAATCAATTGAATTGAATTAGGTTTCCCGCGCGTCCAATTTAATTCGAATTCAGAACGCTGCGAGCACCAATGACCGTCGCCGGCGGCGGATCGCGCCAATCGCGGCGGCCGATTGGCTGCCGGGTCCCCACTACTAATTATTGGCCAGCGCGAAACAAAAGCCAGGCTTGATTGCTAATATGGCGGCGATGATGTATTGTTCCTCAATTTGCTGACTCGCCAGTTGTAATGGCGGCGTGATTATTGATAGTTCTGTTAGTTATCGGTGATTGTTTCCAGTGTCCAGTCATAGTGTTGTTTAGTTACCAATGTTTGGAAAATATCAATGGTAGGTTATTATTTATAATACCTTATAGGGCCGAAGATATTTCATTTCCATATGTTATTTATAACATATAACAGCAAAAATTAGAAGAAATTGTTAATAGGCATAAGTTAAAAAAATATTTTGGGTATTGATCTACAATATTCGTTGAATATAATTTTAATTAGCATCCTATTTTTTCTTTAAATAATAAATACCTAGTGAGGTTGCAACTGGGCAGAGACTACAACCTCAAGTGATTTAAGTGAACTATTGAAATGTATTTTATTTATTTATTTAAGAACTCTAATATTTTTCACCTGAAGCTCCCGATATTATATAAACTAAAAAATAGATGTGTCAGCTGTAGGTACCGCAGTAGCAATAATTTGATCTTTATCAAATTTCAAGCGACAGAGTTTATAAAATATTTTTTACTACCTTATTTCTGGTCTACTTAGTTAATTTTACGAAAATGTTATGCATGCACGAAATATTCATCCATGGCCCGCGGTTGTAGGTTATTGAATTAATAAAGTTAACCTATAGGTTAACGTAACATTTAAAGGTTGATAAGTACCTAATAGCTGGAATCCTCACTTTAAAATTTAATTTTTATGAGCGGTCGGTTCAACTTTTAATGTTCTTAAAATAATTGATCAAATTTATTCAAATTCAATTCTTATCTCAGTGCCCTACAGGGCACATATCCTCAGGGTTACATGGCCTAATAGCTGCTGTAGACCTAAACTTGCGAATAATGTATGTACAAATGCATGTTTAATGTAATTACTGGCAATTAATAAAACTGAATCATTTACGTACAGAATTAAAGTAGCTGTTAAAGGGTTAAAATTCTAGTGTAATTATATCAGTTAATATTAACCACGTGTTGCCGATAAATACAATATAATATGTATACATAATTAATATGCTACACTTGCTAATATGCTATGCTTACTTCAATGCTATAAACGATCAGGCGGGCCTAATGTTTGTTTCATCAGTAAGTTGTATGAATTCTTCGCAGAGCACTGGTTTTCTGACTCCAGTTATCTAGAAGGAATAAGCTGAAAAAGTACAGCTTTCTGCTGCTGTAAAATTGTCTTTAGTAAAACAGTGGATGGGCCCATGGATGGTTTAGTTAGCATACAGAACAAATATTTATCGAAAATTTAGTTGATATTATTGCAGTTTGAACAGAATCTTTGACGGCGATTTTAAAACGTTGCTTCTCTGGCACTTTGTTTCCCTACTACGAGATTAAGTACTAGGTCTAAAGAAAAATCTAGAATAGGTTAGAAGTAGTGGGTTAGTTATATACTGTAGTTACTACAGTCTTTAAGTTTGAAGAGTTTCTAGATTTTTAGAACTTTGTAATATTGAGTACCTTACAAAATTTTAGAGATTTCTGAAAATAACGAAAACGAAAAGCATTCTTAAATTCAACTTAATCGAATTACGTAATTTACTGATTAAAAAACCGTTTTCTCAGGTGCAAATAAAGTGACAAAGGGAAACATCAATGTTATTTATGAGACTTATTAAATTGTATCTATGGTGGAGGCATCGCCCGTGGCTTTTCATCAGAATTATTCCTTAAAAATATAAATTTTGTTCAATATTTTAAGATAACTTCATATTTCGAAATTGTAGTAGGTATATAAAATGGTCTATCCGCTCCTGTCAGGTAATCAATTTCCACCAGGTGATGTTGCGTTCAATAAGACTTTTCAAAACCTTATAGTACTTTCCTACATTAACCAAGTCGTGTCCATCGCTCACACAAAAACAAAAACCATAGATACGGGTATAAAATCTACGAACTTGCGCACATCTAAGCGTTCAGCAATGACGATCAGAGAAACGTTGAAAATATGGCTGTCATAATTACACTGCAGAATCTTAGATTTAGGTACTGGCCTCTCAGCTCAGTTGGTATAGTAGCTCTGCCTTCTGCGCCGTAGGTCGTGGGTTCGACCCCTTACTTGTAAAAAATCTTTGTGTAGGGAACACAAATGTAATTGTTCTCTAATCTGGGTGTTACATTGTATTATAAGGATGTATTTAAAAAAAAAAACATCAGCTATCTGGTTCCCATAGTACAAGCTCTGCTTAATTTGGGGCTAGCCAATATTGTGTCGATGGTCCACAATTAAAAATAAAACAAAATACCTACTTTACTTTAAATGTAATTAAAGTAAATTAAAACTTTAAAATATTTGAATAACCTGTATCCGTGGCAGCCCTGGCTGAAGGGAGGCGGTAGGGTCGGCACGCCCCACAACTTAGGTTTTTTAATCAACCGCCCTGTCATTAGTATTCTGTATAATGGAGTGCGCTATAGCGCGGTAATGCATTTAGCTCTCAATGTAGCAATGAATACATAGCTCTACATCACGGCACATACACGTTATTTACTCTCCACTGGGCCTCTGTACATAGTCGGTGCTTCTGTTATTGTGGATATTTATAAGTTTTCTTGTTGGTTGGATAATTTACATCACGACAACTAAATGAAAATTTATTATGAATTGTTTACAAAAATATGTTAAAACAGTGCGTAGTAATTAAATCGTAATGCATTCAATAGCTATCTTTCATTACCTTCTATGCTTTTAAAATAGGTGCGTTCTCAAAGGGTGTTATTGATAATCCTGGCGTAGCGTTGGACTAGTTAATCCGTGTTTTGTCTCTTGCATTGACATGCAATTGTCAACTCGAGCAAATGTGACAAAACACGGATTAACTAGTCCAACGCTACGCCAGGATTATTAATAACACCCAAAATGTATAGCAATAGATTAATAATTTGTACCTAACTATCCTTGAGTATATGCTGTTGTAAGGCAAATTTGTTTATTTCTTGTACTAATAAGGACGGGTTTTACCATCTCGGAGTAATGCTATCTGTCTCATCTCTATTTTATTTTTGAATAAGTATAAACTAGAGACGGAAATAAAATAAATTGTTTTATATTAACTAAAATATCAATAAACTTTTTTATCTGACGAGTAGGTACCGTTAAATATAAGTGATGGTATAACCTGAACTTAGTTTTCGGGCTAACTTTTCAATCTACCGATAAATTTATCCATCAGACTAAAAATTGACAAAAACAAGGACTGCTTTTTTTATTCAACTATTAGTTAAACGTTATCTAATTTTAACAATCAGCCTTGTGGAGTAGCCCGATATATTAGGGTAATACGTTCTGTAAGTGTAGGAACTCGAAGAATTTCAAGGGGTATTATTTTTGGAAGCATACAGACACCTAAATAAAAACAGATTTAAAACAATCATCGATGGCACTATCATATAAGTAACCCAAACAAAAGAATACAATTATTTACAGAACTAGAGCATTGCCAAAACGGCTCGGCCGTATAAAATAGCCAGCAACAAAACGATACACAAAAAATGCCTATAACTGGGTTCCCTCATAGGTTGCATAGATGGCGGGGGCCGCAATTATGCACCCCACCGACCACCCCTTAGCACCCCTTACCACCCTACGCCACCCGCGACACTCAATAAAAAGTAGTGTGCTGCGAATTTGTGGTGGCCCTGACGCGAGCTCAGGGCTGTCACAATGTTTGACTTCTGGTTTCGGGGGAATTAGGAGATTACAATTACACGCACATCATGATGTGAGGCTTTGAAAGTGGATGAGTAGACTGTGCAGGGAGCAGGACAGAGCACCCATCTTCGCTCTTAGACAGGTTTACTGGTTTTACCATCTCTGAGTACGTGTTTATCGCTATCCGTTAGATAAAATGTAAAATACAGAAGTGCTTACCGTGTTAAGTTTAGACAAAACGACGTAAGTTGCTATCGTTCCCGAAGGTCTGCTTATAGCTGGCCTCTCAGCTCAGTTGGCAGTAGCTCTCCCTTCTTCGCCATAGGTCGTGGGTTCGATCCCCACGTAGAACAAATATGTGTGCGGTAATCATAGATGTTTGTTCTTTGTCTGGGTGTTATATTGTATTCTATGTATGAATTTACAAAAAAAAATATTCTAAGTCAGCTATCTGGTTCCCATATTACAAGCTCCGCTTACTTTTGGGGCTAGATATAGTGTTGTGGTGTGGACTGTCTGCAATATTATTTTTTTATTATTTATAGCAGCCAGCATCTTAGCTCAATCGCATAAAACTAACTATACACGTTCTTGTAATAATTATTTTCAGGCAGATATTATTATGCTAAATATTTTTTTTTGCTTAAGGCGTCGTGCTATGCTATCTTAGATCTGGTGTGCGTTGTGTACATAATCTGTAAAGCCTTGCGCACATCTAAGTGTTCTGCGGTGGTGATCAGTGAAAAGCTGTTTAAAGGCATACGCACATCTAGGCGATGGTATTGGCGATCAACTGAAACGCAGTCAAAAATCGCTGTCATATTTGACGGCGCTCCAGCTAATTGCCATCGCCTAGATGTGCACAGGCCTTAATATCAATGTCATAATTGACAGCGATCCACTGATCGCCGCCGCAGAACGCTTAGATGTCATGATCATCTACTTTCTAATCGCTGTATGCTTCATTAATCTGGTAGTACATTTTCACTGACTTTTCAGTAGCACAGACAGATACAAATCAAATCAAATCAAAAGTTATTTATTTCTAAACACATTTGCTCGTAAATGGTCTCTTAATTCACCAATTTAAGGCCCTTTTTGCTGCTGTAGCACACAGAAACACGACGCACTTCTCCAGTATCAATGTTTGTATCTTTCTTCTGTTAGTGTCCTTGTATTTTACTGGTTTTTGTGTGCTTATGTAGTAAATAAATAAATGTCTATGTCTATGTCTATGTCTAATTTCAATATCGTAATGTATGATCGTTACGTACTTGTGCGTTATTGTAATGTAAAATGCGCGAATTTCTTTTTAATAAGGTAAAACGTAAGGTTTATCAAGATGCTCCGACATAAACGAACGTTAGATACTTTTTTTAAATCTTAGCAAAGAGTTTTTATGTCAGAAAATTGGTCAACATCTTATAAATAAAATTAACTTTGGGAGATAAAATATAAAAATATAAATTTAATTCTTTGATTTCATTATTTTTGACAATAAAATACAAACATTTATCCGTAACTAAAACTAAAAAATACTAATTAAAGTAAATTAGTAATACTGGCTGTTTTTGTGCCTTTGCCTTGGCCTTGCGCACACCTAGATGGCTGGCGATGGCGATCAGTGAAACTCTGTCAAATTTGACAGCGTTTCACTGATCGCGATCGCCAGTGACCTAGGTATGCGCAAGCCTTAAGAAAGTCCGAATTTTATTTATTTCCTCGCAAATATAAGTCGCATGACATACGTGCGCTTTGATAATTACAACCTCTGCTTTCTTGTATAGCATTATCGTCTCGGTTGTAATTTTCAACTAACCGCACTTATATAATAATGTACTTACTATTATGCCACACAACAATAATAGTATACCTACACAAGGATTATATTTATACACGTATCAATGACACAAAAATGTGCCGTCACTCAGCATTATGCTGTGTGTGTGACATAGGATTTATTTAGTCAACACTCACACAGACTCGAAACCAGAGCCAGAGACAGAGCCAGACAGAGCTTCTGGTTGGCCTACAGGTACAGACATGTGTTGCTCCATTATCAAATGTATGTATTTTAAGTCGAAGACTGCACAATAACCAGTCTTAATTGTGAAGCTGGTACAAACATTATTTAGAAGAGTCTTGACTGGCACAAACTCCAAACTAAAGCGCAGCCATTGTCAACATAGATAGTTTATCCAACACTTTTTTCAATTAGGAAGTGACTGAAATAAGGTTAAACAAAGTAGTTTTTGGTTATGAAAAAGACTTTTTAGTTTCTTTGACATTAATTGGGACATGCGCAAGCTTGCGGAAGTGACGTTTGGGACGCAAGTGTGTTTGACGTTTCGACGTAAGATTTATTTTGTCAACACTCACACAGACTCAAAACCAGAGCCAGAGACACAGCCAGACAGAGCTTGTGGTAGGCCTACAGTATTGAGGCATGCACTATGCCAAGCATTTCAAGTTTCAACTAAATATGAAATTTGGAGAGTTATACCAGATGGAGACGAAAAAGACTGAGATAGAATTTTCTTAACTAAAGAGCTATTGCTATAGACGAAAGACCAGAAAGCTGGTATTGAATTGGTATGAAATTTTGCGAATACCTAAGCCTCCTAGCCTAATTTAACAAGGAGGGAAGCATACGACCATGTCCTGTCATCCAAGGTAATATTCAAAACCAATGTTAAAGTAGTTTTTAAAATTTATAATGTTATAAAAGTTAAGAGCGGGTCGTGCGAAAATTTGAGATTTTTTTTCAAAAAATTCATAACTAAATAACTAAGTGACATTTTAAAAATCGCAAAAGGACTAATTGTAGACTATACATTTGAGATTAATTCGAATTTAAGTGTGTTAAAAAAATATACTATTTAACATGACATTCTATTTAACGCTAATGACGTATGTCAGCGTTAAATAGATCCGAACGAGATTTGAACTCGTGGCCTCCCCCTTACACCTTTTGGGACATTCTAAAAAACTTTGTGATTTTCTTAAGTATAGTAATAATAAACACTATAAAATCAATAGAAATTAGTTTATAGAATGTTGTATATGCTTTTCATCAGCTCACTGTGATTCCACAGTTGACAAATGTAAGTTTAGGCACAATATGATAGAAGCAAATAATTGTAAAAGCCACAATAGCTATTAATTGAGTAGTAATAACATTCAAATCTGGAATACGACTCGTTATTTACTGAAAACTGCAGAAGGAAAGACTAAGTTATATCAATGACTAGTTGTGGCCAAGGTATTTAAAAACTTTAACACAAACAATGTAGACTTAATTATAATGGAATTGTCTAACTACTTTTCTCAAATAATACTAGGAAATTAAAACTAAGTAACAGATACTGTTTGTATTTGTATTTGTATTTATTGTTTTACTTTAATTATAACGGTTAACACCAATTACAATAATTAAAGACATAGGCAATAGACAGACAGAAAAATGAAAATAAATAAAGTCTATGTAAACAATTTTGGTAAAATTTAAAATACAATGTCAATAGTAAAAATATAAAACAAAATGTCAGGACAATAATATACTACACTATAAATTGGAAATTCACACACAGCTATACATCACGCTCACAGAATCTCAAACATTCAGACATTCATGTTTGAACTAATTTTGTCAAATACAATATATGTGCATGTCTCCAGCTTACTCATATGGAAATTGTGAATTCTGAAAACGAAGAAAGCTGGAGAAATGGCTTCCCAGCAAACACGTTGTTATAGTCTTCTCAAAGAGTTTTCAAGCTAGAGACTTGAATTTTTTTTATGCCGGGTGCTCTAATTATGCTTTAAAATCTTGCGTTTACTATATAGCTCTATCGTTAGCCGTTTGCCCGCACTGAATGAGGAAGCTGTGGAGCCGTTACTACAGCTAACACACCCATATAGTCTCATAGAGTCGTTGTTTTTTTTGCTGCAAAATTTTCCTTCAAATCAATGATTGCTGTAATTATGCTTTAAATGTTGGCGTTTTCAGAATTCACAATTTCTATATGAGGAAGCTGGAGACATGCACATAATACAATTACGAGAAACAACCAATAACACTAAAGGTTTGCAGACATTTAAGTGTGCTGCGATGACGATTAGTGTAATGCAGTCAGATATCGCTGTCATATTTGACAGCGTTTCATTGATCGCCATCGCAGATTGCTTAGATTCTGATGTGCGCAAGGTTTAAATAGATTCTCCTATATATTAGATACAACTTTTGCCCACATGTATTTAATGACTTTATATGAATATGTTCAGTGAATTATATAAATTCACTGAACATATTCATATAAAGCCAAGAACAACTACTAAGACTCCTAAGACTTCCCTATAGGACTAAATCGTTAGTAGTTATAAGTTACTACCACTTTGTCTGTTTTTGTAACTAACACCATGGACTCCATAGTTGTCTAAAGAATGTAATTATAATTATTAAAAGGTTAAAAGGTACGAGCGAGAAAGTACACCGACGGTAGTCTTCGCCTTAAAAATGATTTTCAGAAATTCTTATTTAATCTTATAACATTACTATCACAGAACAGGATGCATGCCATTTTGACTTTTTCTTTTTCATTTATTTATTTTACTTTATTTCATTCATCAATTTACTTTATTAAGTTATTAAGTTAAGTTTGGTTATAATATCGTATCTATCATGCAAAAAACGTTAAGAATCAAGTCTTGCCTGTTCGGACTTCAGGGAGGCGTTTCAAAGTGATGCTTGTGATACAAATTGGTTTTTAACTTTCACTTTGCTTACAAAGGCTCGAACACACCTAGTTCGCTGGCGGTAGCGATCAGTGAAACGCTGTCAAATATCGCTGTCAGATTAGAGATTTGACAGCGAATATTTGACAGCGTTTCACTGATCGCTACCGCCAGCGAACTAGGTGTGTTCGGGCCATAAGATGGCAATACTCGTGTATTTGTATAGGATTGTATGATTAGTTTTATATTGTTATTAAATTTTTAGAAGTAGAATCGTTAATTTAATTTTCATCCCACCAGCTCTGAAAGTGTGTTTTTGCTGTTTAATATCTGACTGCAAAAGCCGTTTTTATCCGCTAGAGGATAATAGTACATTAACAAACAAATTATTTTTGATTTTGTTTTGATTTGTAAAAAAAAAAGGATAAATAAATTTAAGTTTTCTACTAAAACAGTATATAATCCAACGCTAAACTCCTTGTCAAAAAATCATATCCAAAGTATTTATGGCGCAAGAAGGTTTTAAGGTATTGAGATGGACGTTGACCTTATTAGTGTGTTCCAAATTCAAACACCAAAACAGTGATTAAAAGGGCTTTTTATTCACTGTTTGCAGTGAATAAAATAAGCTTTTTAGAGGGGGTATGGTATAAAGTAAATTTGAATTTAGAATATCGTGTTCAATTAGTTTGTGAATACACAACCTATTTACTTCTACCTCCATGGTGCCGAACTTATCATACAACCTTTTTTATTTTGTTAAAAACTCGCACTCTAAGCCTACTTGGTGTATTTGTGAATTCAAAACACCATTAAACCTATTTATTTCTACCTCCATGGTGCCGAATTTATAATACAACCTTTTTAAATTTGTTAATAACTCATACTCGGAACCTTCTTGGTGTGTTACTTTTAGTCGCACCATGTTCTTTTTTGCATTTAGTAATTTCCTCGCTGAGGTGGGATGAAAAGTTACGTGTTGCATTCGAGTGCAAAGATTTTTCACCTTGTGCTCTTTTGATTATTTCGCCAAAGCTTAGGATTCTAACTTTTAAACCACTCGCTACGCTCGTGGTTAAACTTTAGAATCCTGCGCTTGCTCAGTCATCAAAATTGAGCACGCGGTTAAAAAGCAGCTTTGCACTCTTGTATAACAAATAACTATTAAACACGTTATAAGGGTTGTGCTCATTTTATTAGCTGACTTCAATAATAACATTTAAATTTAAATTTTAGTTGAAATTACGCACACAAATTTTGGATTAAATGAATATGAATATGAAAGGTTCTCAATTCGGTTTTATTTTTTTCATTAAACCCATACGTGTGATTTTTAAAAAATGATAGGTATAGAGGCTTCTAATATATATATTTTTTTAAACTGAATAGTTTGCGCGAGAGTCACTTCCAAAGTGGTAAAATGTGTCCCGTCTCCCGACTAAAAGTTCTAAAATAAAAGAATGATAAAACGAAAAAAATATATGATGTAGGTAGTACCATGCTAACTTCCACTGAAAATTGGTTTGAACGAGATCTAGTAAGCAGGCTTTTTATACGTCATAGTTACTTGCTGCTACAGAACCCTTTATGGGCGAGTCCGACTCGAATCTGACCGCTTTTTGTTTCACAATCTATTCGTGCTGATGTGGCGTCAAATAAGCATTCAATCTTTCTAATATCATAATAATAAGTTAAAATTTCATCTAACATTTGAGTGAAACTGTCGTCAGAAGTTTAAAAAAACAACAAAATGAATTTGTCTTATATCTATCCGTAAATAAATAAATATAATCTTTATTTCAGACATCTTAGGTCCATATACACAATTACAATAGAAGAGAACACAAAAACATACGTAATAGGCGCGGCGATGCGTGAAACCAGCTTTTAGATTTTTGATAAATTAATTTGTCTGTTACGTTTCCGACGGAACGGTTCTTCATTTCAAAAATGGCCGCACGGTTAAAACACTTTACTGTTCGTTAAAAAGCATATATTCTACGACATGATAGCTACATAAAGAACATCATTGAAGGAAAGGCTGAAGGGAAACGGGGAAGAGGAAGGCCAAGAATAAGCTACATGAGCCAGATAAAAGATAAGCTATTAAATTTAAGAAGAAGAAAAAGCTAATAGTTTGATTTGCTATTTCTTTTTGACCGTTTTCTTGCAAGGAATACGATTTTTTTATTAAGTCTCAATTTGCATCTTAAAGTAGGTAATTAATAGTCAGATTATATGTTTACAAAAACCTGTTAACAAAATGAATTCGACTTTTTCTACATTTAAGTAAAATGTTATGCTATTTAATATTATCGTATAATGTTTGCAGGACTAAATAACATGTGGTAATACATAATTTTAGAAGACATACATCTTTTGAATATTTGTCAAAGCAATGTTAAAGTATATAATTATGAATACACAAGAAAAAACAAATCAAATACCTACATAAAATTAAATTAGTTCAACAAAAAACATTCAAATTCCTTTAAAAATTTAGTTGTTGGTAGTTTTAGTATAGAATAGTTCCTATTTTATTCATAATTTAGTCTCAAACGGTGATGGGGAGTTAAGTTATTCGCATAAAAAAACCACAGCTGTTTTCTGTGAAATTGCGAATGGTCTATGCATATTTTTCAGTTGAAGAAGTTATTACCTAGTCTTGAATGTTTGGGACTCCATCAGTGACCTATTCATACGATATATCAGAAACCTGAAGAAAATAAAATAAATTTAGTCTAAAACTAAAGATAAAATAAATTTACAAAGATTTTTATAATGTCCCAAAAGTTAAGAGCCGAGCGGGATTTGAACCCGCGACCTTCCCCTAATCGCGGGTTCAAATCCCGCTCGGCTCTTAACTTTTGGGACATTATAAAAATCTTTGTGATTTCCTATGTGTAGTCAACACTATAAAATTAATAAACAATTAAAATAAATTTAGTCTAAAACTAAAGCTAACTTCATAGATTTAGCTGGTATAATGTCTATGAGCTGTTATACAAAGAACTTCAGTTTCCATGAGCGTTCTATAAAACCACTTCAACGCGATTTGTTATTGTTAAGTTTTAAGTTTTAGTTTAGATTATTACAGAAGTATAAAGTGAATTCTACAAGTCTTCAAAAAAAAATATCTTTGTTTGTTATTGAACAGCTCGGAAGTTTAAGGAATCATTAATTATATTACATCGTGTAATATGCAGCTAAAGTGTTTCACAATTTTTTTGTTAATAATTGACCATTGATTTAGTTTAGAGTCAAGATTATGAGAAAATGTGTGAAAAACTATAGAAGATGAAAAAAGTATAGAACTTTTAATGTTGCTTTTTTTTGCATTTGTCTAAGTACCTAATACCACTTCAATGTATGTATTTAAACATATATTGAAAGAAAAATAAAGAAGGAAAGAAAATATGTTTATTGACTCCAAAAACAAATAAAATAAAAACAAGTATATGGTACCTAACACAATTGCACGCGGTCCCGACAAATACTGAACATTAGTCGCACCGTGTAGGTTACATGACACTAATTAATATTGCTTATTGTTTGTGTATGTTTATGTTTTTCTGCATCTTCTTCTAGATGCTAAGTCGACCGTGCTTGGAAATCTAACTCGCAGATTTTTATCGGTGATCAAAATCTATTTTCCAGATTGTGTTTTGATGAATACTATTTATTTGTTCATTTGTATTGATGTATGGAGGTATCTCAGATGTCGTTATTCTGGTGAGAACGGTCGCGCCAGTCTCGCGTTACGATCGCACAATGCGTCGTGCTGTGTGTTGTGATACGGAACAACAACACGAACGCGATACGCCCTCTGTCGGCATTGTCCGCATTACATCTTTGACAGCTCCTCCACACCTGAATGGTGGTGCTTTTGCTCATTTTTGGACGTTCTAAATCATGATTTTTGTTTGTAGAGAGTTTTTTTAAAGTCTATTCTAAAAGCTGTAAGCAAAAAACATGTAGATAGACCTATATTAATTAGTAACACATGAAAAATCAAACACAGGTAACAAAGTTGTAATTTATAAATTTCATACTTATGATTTTTAATGATAAACTTTACAAAATATTTTTGAGTGAAAACAAACTTTTTTTTTCATACATAGAAAATTATTACTTAGATTGAGTAACTGGGTTCGTTTTGCCATATAACCCACACTACCTTACTATGTTTTATCTGAGGTAGCTATAACCTTACATAATACTTCATAAAAGGTGAAAGTAAAGCATAGTTTACAATGAGTAAACTATTAAAATAAGTAGGTACTTCGGTCCTTATTCAAATAATACAAACCATATTAGGTAAGTTTGCTTTAATTGTTATTTCAGACTTGAAAAGGAAATTAACTAAAAAGGCACTACTTGTGTAAAAAAAAATATTTCAAAGGTTAAAATTAGCTACAGCATTTATTATTTCATACAAATGTTTAAGTTTTGATGAACAGCCTACAGCCAGGCTTTCAACTTAATAAATAATTTTATTAAAATTGACAGCTTAATTAATGCATTTCACTTCCATATTTTGCTGATCTTTTTAAGGCTTGAACGCATCGTCGCTCAATAGAATATTTAATAAATACATGACAAATTATTATAATTAAAGTAGGCAGGCAGGTAGGTTCGTATTAATTTCATGTGCATTAAATTATAGAAGAGTGTGAATGGAGGCAGGCGGGGTCGGGTTACTAGCGGAGGACCAATGATTGATAATGGGACATTATGCATTCACGCGGACGGACGTGCAAATTATACTTCAGAGGAAGCCATCGAGACTGGAGCCCATAATAAGACATAGAGTACAACAATCTCCCACCTGCCTTAATGTGGCTCTCGCCTTATACTACCCTGTCCGAGCCCCCCCCCCCCCGTCCCCCGCGCACTCCCCCCGCCAGCCCCTCGACCGCGGACCTATTCATTCTTACAATTAATCAAAATTAAATCAACCACCGACAGCGACTATGATTCTAGCATTTAATAAATAGAGAATAACGTCGCAAATGCTACGGCGTAGCGCACGCGGGGCGTGGCAGCCGGGAAGAAATCTGGCCAATACAGTGCGGTAACAAAATATCCGTATTGGCTATTAGTAGGCCCCGCCCGCGGGGGGAGGGGTCTCACCTCGGAGGCACTACGGCGTAAGCGACAGCGGCGCGCGGGACGCCTACGCCGTTACAGAAGCGAGCTACGAGAATACGTCCGAGATCAATAAGGTCGTATGTAGTTGGCGAGGGGTGGTGAATTAGGATGGTTCGGTCGTGAGGGCCCGGTGTATCGACACCGGGGGCTTCGTTTGTACAAGTCGACGGGCGGCCCCGCCGGCAGAAGCGCTCCGGTCGCCGCGCAGAGCGCTCGCGTCGCGAACAACACTATTACACACGTTTTCCGCGAATTTTCCACCGAGAAAATTTGCATAGATTGTTTACGCGATTTTTCGCAAACTGCCTAAGCTCTCAGGCCTAATTTTATTGTTACTAAAAAGTATTTCTAATATTGCAAAAAAAAACTAAGTATTTAAAAGTGCGTAAAAAAACATTAACACGGCCTACATTTGTGATATTAAAATAACCACTCAAATTCTCCAAGCGATGTAAATATAAAGCTGTGAATACACAAGCGAGAAAAATGCAAGCGATGAGCGCGAACACAACGCCGCGCGCGCCGCAGCGGTCGCCCTTCGCCATCCAGGAGCTGCTGGGCCTCTCCGACAACCGCGAGAGCAGAGAGCGGTACTTCGAGAGAGACGGAGACCGAGTGCTGAACCTATCGGAGAGCAGAGAGCCACGGTACACGCCGCAGTTCCAGCTGCCGGCGTCCGTGGCCAGCCGAGTGGCGTACGCGGCTGCTTTCAATGCACAGGCGGCGGTGGCGGCGGCCTTCCTGCCGGGGCCGCCGCTGGGCCTGCACCATCCACCTGGTAAGTACCGCTGCCCATAGACACAACAGTTAGGAGTCCAGCAGAAGTTAACAAAAAAAAACTGGGAGGATGCTATCTGTTGCTGGCGCTGGTGATGATGCTATATTTAGGTGCATCTCAATATTTAATTTTTCAGCATTTTAACTGATCGAAGTATGCATATTTCATTCAAAGTTGGCTTGCTCAATAATCTAAGACCCAAATTATATTAAGAATAAAACATTTTAAAAGTACTATTTAATTGTAAATATTAAATCAAACTTATACGTTTCAAAATTTCTAGTAGAGTAGGCCAAAACAAATTTCGTACTCGAAGCTCAATATTTCACAACGAAATCAAAGCCTAATCTTTTACTTTGTGACATTTAAATATAGCTATTAATAAAGTTTATTTTGAGTACTATTTTTCAACTAAATAGATTGAATATAGTCGTAGTAGTTTTAACACGTAGTGTGTTGTGCGCTTTATGCGCGCAAGCCGTCGCTGGCGGCGGGTTTCTTTGCGCCGACTTGTACAACGCTCTCTTTGTGAGACGTTTAATTACCCTTTTTGATTATTTTTTATTGTTCTTCATTATAATTAGCGTCCTTACAAAGACAATGCGTCTGTTCGCGCCGCGCGAGGCTCGGGTTTCGCCACGCATCGTGTGTCTTTAAACGATAAAAACATTACAAAAAACAGTTTTTATAAACACATTTCATTTTGTTATCGGCTAATAGCCCCAATTCAACAAATAAATAAATTACTAAAATAATAGATTAGGATAAACCACAATGTACTGGTGACTATTTTAAAGTAATCATATTAGATAAATTAGATATCCTTAAGATGAATTGAAGTTTGTTTCAACCTAGGTAAGGAGTGGTATTATTAGTAGTATTGGTTATATATTTTTATAATTTACAATCTACTTCATTTTTTTTTCAACCAAGATCATGTTCCGACGGCAAAAATATTCACTCGTTATTTTGTAAAACCAATAATAACTTGTATTTTTGATCCTTTACATTTTAACTTATGATTAAACTAAGTTTTCATTGCTCATACTCTGAAAGTAGGTCTGAAGTTGCCTGAGGGGCCTAATTGAAAGTAAAACTTTCAGCCCTAGGGAGAATCGCTTTCTACTGACAGCTGTCAAATTATAAAAAAAAACAAGTTCTATTTTATTCAACCATGTTCCAACTTTCTAAAGTCTTTCTAACTGCAAGGAGGTTGTTCAACCAAATTCCAACTTTTTATTCAGCAAGTAGGTTGGAAACCCATTACAACGGTATGAAGTTTAAAAAGTCTAATTGGAGCGCACTGTAAAATTTAAATTTAAATAATATAAAGATAGTATTAAATAAAAAATATATCTTCTAAATAACTTTATTAATATATTATCATCCATGTCAACAATATTTATAAAAAATATGATAAAAATTAGCACTGCCTACTATCCTCGTGTGTTGATTCCTTATACGGCTTAATTATTATATTGGTACTCGTACGTTCAACTATTTCTTTAAAATAACATAGATTTGAGCAAACAATTTACCATTTTTTAAATTATGAAAATGACAATTTTGGCTGAATAATGCTGGCGAACCGAAGCCGAAGGCCCGCCAGAGAAAAATAAAAAAAAAACCGGGAAGGCGGCAATTCAATCTTCATTTTCACAAATTTTTCTTTCATGTTTTTATTGTTACTTTCCTTGTATTCGTAATGAAAAGCACAGTGTTTACCTCGGATGAAAGTCTTTTAAGTCCCTCAAGCTCCATTGGCGCCCTCGCTACGCTCTGGCGCCAAACCCGTCTCGGGACTCAAAAAACGTGACTTTCAACACTCGGGTAACAATGTACTATTATTTTAGATTTAAGCAAGCTTCTTTTGCTAGGTATTTTTATTTATAATTTTAATCCAAAAGAATAAAAGAGCTTGGAAAATTTGTAGGTCATTTATTTTTCGTTTCTAGTCTAATCAATTATCTATGAAATTAAGTAGATTAACTCTATTTCCATAAAAAACAAGATATATTTACCTCAGAGTAGGTAGATGTGTGTATTTGAGTATTTAAATTACTGTGATACAGTTTCAAGTTATACTATAAGTTATGCATGCAAATGAGTCTCATCGCATCTTTTTCCTTTTAAGTAAATACAATTTAATAATTTAATAAGATTTAAATAATATTTTTACTTGGTAAATCATAAGCTTATTATTGTTATTTATTAGTTTATTTAAATTAACATGGTATAACATAGGATAGGATAGAGCCTAACCATTAGTTAGGTCCTATCCTATTCTATGTTATGTTGAGTACCTATGATGTTGATGATGACACAATGATAAAAGCCTTCTCCCTCCTACCAAGTAGCCAAGCCATACATTTTTTTGCCAGTTTATAGGATTGGGTAAATCTGACACCTAGATTCTCCTTCATGTTATAAAGTGATCCCTGTTCATATTAAAGCTCTTTTGACGTAGATTTCGTCGCCAAACGTTCTGTTACAGCGAAAACCTTAGAATAAACTAAAATTATTTGCTAATCTACAGTTGCCGTTCAAATATTTTGAACAGAAAGCCAATCACAGGCTAGTTAGCACAAAGCGAACAGATTGCGTCAACTCCTGCGCAAGACAAAGGCGCGCGCACAATGGACGCGCTATTATTACTCGCATCCAGCTGCTCTCACGGCGCTGCACTCTTACCACTGGTTCCTTCTTAGCCTATCGATTTAAAAAAGCTAATTCTTAAGCTACGTATTAAAATGTATGCTTATACAAGTAAACTTCCAATTAATACAAGTATGTATTTCCAAAATGTACAAAGTACAAAAAATACTATTAAAATTGTTCATAATTTTCGAATATTTTTTTTTCTACAAGTATTATATTCCTATCAGACTTTGGTCTAGTTGGATTTTGGGCCTATAAGAATCCAAGGCTTCTCCTATTTTATTGTTGAAAATTCGTTCAATGTAACTTTGGTAGGTACATTAAATATTATATTGACGAAGCTCCTTCCAAAGAGAAAAGGTTCGTGCAAAGGTAGGCCTAAAACAAATGTTATCTATACTAATATTATAAAGAGGAAAGATTTGTACCTATTTTTGTATGTTTGTAATGAATAGGCTCAAAAAGTACTAGGCCGATTTAAAAAATTCTTTCACCAATAGAATGCTACATTCTTCCAATTTGACATAGGCTACATTTCATTTTGAAAAAAATTAGGGATCCTTGGTAAAATTTGAACAATGTAACCGAAGGTGTAGAAAAATGAGTCTTAAAATGTCTTTCGTCGAATGCGCTGCCGAAACTATTAGCGATAGAACAAAATAATGTACAACAATATTGTCTACCCCGTGCGAAGCCGGGACGGGCTGCTAGTTTAAACTAAAGAGGTATCATTATTTTGACTATGCTCAGAGTCTATGCATCGGAAATTGGTTCACTAATTTGAATATTAGCGAGGGTTTTCACGTGACAACTATAATTTTGTTTTTGCATTGAGAAAAACTTTAATAGAGCGTGTCAATTTAGACAAATAATACGCAGTTATCGGCCGGCGCTCTATTCAGAGGAGCGATTCGTTCATCATCATGCACCTCCATAGGATACCCTCTTCAAACAAACAAGCGTCTCACCTCCTATTAGAGCCTTACAAATTAAAATAATATTCCTATCGAACTCTCAACACACGTCAAAAACACAGCAACACCTCACAAAAAGGTTTTTTTCGTCCTATTGAAAGAACTAAACGGCTCACACCTTCGAGACGTCCTTTGTGTTGGACAAAGGTGGTGAGATAAAGAGTGATGTGAATGGTATTCGGATGATAAAGGTTGAATTAGTGGTCACTTGGAGAGGGCAGAATGGGAGTATTGTCGACGCTCTGTTTATGTCGTGTACGGTGTCTTATTGTTGGGGCTGCGAGACCTGACGAGCTTGCGAATCTTGGCAAGGTCGTGTGGATTGACAACCATTTATTATTTAGTCATGATAGAGCCTTTACTCTGAAGGCCTACCATGAGCTCTGTCTGGCTCTATCTCTGGTTCTGGTTTTGAGTCTGTGTGAGTGTTGACTAAATAACTCCTACGCCACACACATGCACACACAGTCTAATGCACTAGTGAGCACTCACACAGACTCAAAACCAGAGCTAAAGACAGAGCCAGACAGATCTCATGGTAGGCCTACTGGTCTGGATAGCTGAGAACTGGATGACTAGCAGTAGAACGCGGGAGATTAAAACACTTCTTTCCTAATTAGTTACATATTTCAATTAGAGCAGAGATATGCGGAGATGTCTATCGCGCTATGGATTACATTCTTAGTTTTTGTGTGTTTAGCTAAAACCTTCAAAGAATAAAAAACATACGATGCCAATGTGCAGCATGTAACTTTGTTATATATTATAGATATAACTTAAAAAGTGTCATTTGAGCAGCCAAAACTATCAGTAGAGTAACCAGCTGGTGAGCGTTCCGTGATATGGGTCAGAGCGGGTTCCGCATAGATCCGTCGTCGGGATGCGGTACAATTAGACAGGCATTAGACGAGCCATTAGCGCCTGCGGAACCCTACTTAGGAATGTGCTCCATCGACCTGCTGTAGGGGCTTACCATAGTTTTAGCCAACTCTATGAAAACAAGTTATCAGCTGTTGTATTCGGCTGTTTTTCTTTTTGGCTGCACTTTGAACTTTTGGTTCTTGGTCTACTTAACATGGTTTCTTCCTCCACTACATTATTTCCTTAGAAACCAATCCGCAAGTTTGCTGCGAGGATATTTTGACAATAACTTACTGACATCTTTATCAACAATGGCACCCTGAAATCGTTATGGATCTTGATCAAGAAGTCTGATTCTAAAATAATGTCTATACAAGGAGTAAGAGTAATTGCAAATCGATAATCACCAACGAAAGTCCAACTGGATTCCGAAAACCAGTCAGCGCTGGTGGAACCCACCGCACTCACACCGGTGTGTGCGAAGTGAACCCTTCGACAGCCTAAAACCTTGCGGTGTAATTGAAGACATGTAGCGGAATACCAGAAACCAATTCTTCCTGACCATTTCTTTCTGGCTGTTTTTCCTGACCATTACAATCTGGGCCTCTTCAAGGCAAGAGTGAATAGGTGTCTTCTAGATCATTCTGCTCCATCGTCGGCCACATCGTCGCTTACCATCAGGTGAGATTGTAGCCAAAGGATGGTCTATCTATATCATGTAAAAAAAAAGTTCCACAAGAAGTTAATGCAAGCTTGAGCCAACTCTGGTGTGTAAGCTAGACTGCCCAAGGTCTCTAAGATTTGCGATGGACATCGCTGCAAATTTGAAGGTCATCATCATTGTGTTGGTGGTTTCCAATGAACCCCAATTGTCACACTGTTACTCGTTGCAATGACCATATCATTATTATCAGCTGTTACAAATATACAGCTGGTCATAGGCCTACCCCAAATTTAGGAAGATTTGCCGTGGTCACTACAATCACCGGTGGACCGCAGTGTCGGTGTAAAGTGGGTACTCAAGAGATGATGCAGTCCATCTTTGTGGTTCGTTCTTTAGCCTATTACGACATCCATGGGAGGTGATGAAAGGGTTGTGGTCGCTGACCTCTCAGCTAATTTGTTATTGTGATGAAAAAGGGATTGTTTCTGTAATTACATTGGATGTAAAAACACTTGATTAAACCGATTGCTAAATTAATTTTCATTTGTTGCTCTGACACTTGTCTACACAACAATCTTTGGGTGTTATAATCCTGTGATTCGCGTCAGCTCCTGGCTTCACCCGCCGTACAGTAGGGGGCGCGTTGGGCGGGTGTCGACGTGTGAAATGCACCCACTCCTTATTGCTAACCATAACATACGGAGCGCATTGCACCTACCTATAGCACGTGTACCTACCTCGGGCGAGGGGACTACCAACTCATTTCCCTGAAGAATTACCTACAAGTAGTAAGAATTCGTTTTAGAAAAGTGGTCGGAGAAAACTAATGTTAAATATTAAAGAAATTGAGCTCATATCTAGCCCTAGGCACGGTAGGAATCATCTAAACTCTCTTGGTACTTAGTGGTAAAATTTAGGTAACTTTGGAAATCTAAAAAAAAGTTCGGTTACACTTGTTTTTTTCTACTGAATTGCTGTCTATAGTTGAGTGGATTAACAAGACTACATTTATTACTAAGTACTTTAATATACATATTACTATGAAAAATATTGATACACACACTAAACAGTGTAGTAGCTCGTTACAGAATTACTTTGCAAGTTTTATAAGACATTCTAAGAATATTCACGGACAAAAATTCATTAATTACAAAATTTGGGAATTATTTCTCTATTCCGTTAAGTTATTGAAATGACCTCAATCACAGAAACTTGATTTATGATCACGTATTTTTGTAAGCTGTATAGGTGCCAGGTTCATTGCAAAGTAGACTTTATCCTAGCTGCCCTGGGTCTAGATCGGCTTTCAGCCCAGCAGCGTTGGAGAGGCGCGAGGGTGTGAAGTGAGTGCAAGCCGACACCTCGACACAAAGCCGCCTGTAATAGCTAGTTTCACACCACTAGTGATCACGAATGGCTTTACTTGCAATCGATAATGTTGCAAAAATCGCAAGGATCACTTTGTAACGTCTAATAAGATTTAGTTCCTCGTGACGTTGGCACTTGCCAATGACTTTTGAGAGGTTCACTTGCCATTTAGTGTTTTTGATGTTTGGCAGAAATAACAATAATGACCTGAAAGAATACAAAAATTTTGATTAATAATGTACCCATACATGGATAGGTAAAGTGAACAAGGTAATTTTTTTTGAGCTCATTTTGTAAGACGTCATAAAACTTTACAGCAGTTATTGTCATGATTTTCCAAGAATTTTAGGAAAGAAGGCTTTTGGTTTTCCGTCCAACAACACCATGGTCCATCTCGGAGGTTGGGCATGAGTAGAGTATGAGAGTAGCTATAGGACCTAGTTTTCCAAGCATCAAATGATGTATTTGGCTACATAAAGACGAACTTGCTTTGTGTCACAACTTTTGAACCTATCATAGATTTGACTGTAACACTTTCACACTTTACGCGACTTAATGCCAGGGTCAAAAATAGTCGCGCTGTCCGTTTTATTAGGTGATTTTTGAGCGAATAAAAGCTTTGATACCGTGGTTTAACACACGTACCAACCTACACTAGGCTAAGATATTCATCTAGATTGGATCCCCTTAGTAAATTGATAAAACAAATTCACAAACAAACCTTGTAATTTTTTTTCTAGCTGTTTTCGAAAAAACATACTCACATTACGTAAACCCAAATCTTACTCTACGCTACGCTATTTTAAAGTCCAATTTCAATTACTCTCAGAAATGGCACCCTCGTCTCTAATTAGCTTGAAAACGAAACTACTGTAGTGAAATACGATTTCAAATTCTAAACTATTAGCTGTAAGGTTTATTTTCGCGTGTGGTGTGAGGCACAATAATAGAGGACACTCGACCTCTCGGAGGAGTGTGAATTCCACTGAGATTTACTTTTTTCTTGTAAAGTGCTGCACTGAACACTTTGTAAAGTAAATTAAGAATATCTTTGTATTGGAGTTTTAATTACTTAGGATAGTTCAGAGTTAATTAATAGAAAGCACATTTCTCCACATGAGCTTACAACATCGGTAAACGTGGGAAGTGAATGCTTGAAACAAGTTTCGGTAAAAAATATGCACACTGTACGATAAATATTTACCTACCGTACCGTTCATCGTAGCCGTTACTTGTGTGGAACAACCTGATGATGATGATGAAATTGGGTATGTGGAGCTGATTCACCACGGAACGATGTATATGTATGGTCTGGGTTTGACCTTAAGGGCTAGCTAGACCGTATAGCATCTACTTCTAAATATAAATAACATTGGTTGAATCTAGGCAGCCAACCCCATTTTTTTATAATTTACCTAGTGCTTTAACAATCTCTCTGATTTTCTCTTTTCATCAAGTCCTATTCAGGGAGAAGATAGGTAAGTAATGAAGGCTTTGAATAAAAAATTCGAAATAAATGTTATACTTAACAAAATCCTAAAGTAATTTTGTTAGTAACAATAAAGTACAATATTTTAGCACCGCCATTGTAAGCCGGGCATTTAACTTCACCATCGACACAATAATTCAATAATACCTCATTACCCTCTGAAAACCCAATAAAACCTAACTTCTCGTCCATATTTCAGCTGACGCCAAATAGCCCGGTCCCCTTCTCTCTCTCTCATGCAGCTTTCTATATTGTCTATCCCTGTCGTCGAACAGTAATACCCGATTATGATAATACTCCCTCGGGCAGAATACAAATTGGTAGGTTTTATACAATGAGTTATTTAACGCGATAACTTCATGATCTTATTATGGAAATTTTATTATCGTTTATACGACGTAATGAATTTATTATGGTGATATATTTTATAATATTGCCGGGAACCGTGTCAGGATATGCTATATGGCTTGTTTCAGAAGATGCTCGGCATGTGACACATGCTTAGGTGGATTTCATATGAAATTTCAGAAAGTTATTACGCGATCGTAAATCATACTTGCATGCTTTGAAGCTGCAGCCTTTTTACGTTCTGTCTCGTGGCCGGCAGTGCCCCTTCCTCCCCCACTGAGTCATCAGCTAAATTATTATATGCCAGAAGGGATCTAAATCCTAACGTTGTCTTAGATAGGGTAAAAAATGTTGTTATTCGTTCACTGAAAAGCAAATTAAATGGAGATATTTCCCCCATAGCAGACTGACAAATAGCCATTTCATTTGTTGTGTAACGCCACCGTATCGCGTCTAAACGCTTGTTTTCACAGCTACAAAACGCACCCCCGAAAAATCTATATCTCCCCCTACTGCCTCCCGCTTCCCCCTCGACACACTCCAGTTTTGGACTTTTTAACCCAAGATGGCTTAATTTCCTTCTCGCAACGATTATTTCTTTCTTAAAAAACTCCATTAGAATTGCTCAGCGGGGCGTTGGTGGGGAGGGGGGCAGGTGCCCCCGGTTTGCCCCCGCTCAAAATGTTTGGGGATTAGCATTTAGCAGGTTTGCGGACAATGCGTGGAAAGGAACGTTTTTTTTGCAAGTACGCCTCGAGCTTCACGAGTAGAACGGAACGCTTTTGTTTTGAGTGGCGTCTCGTGATGCCGAATTACGGGTTTTTGGGGCCTTGAAATAAAAAAATATTTAATGTTTTAGAATTTGGCGCAGGGCAAATAGGTTTGGTAGCTAAGCAATTTAAACAATAAACAATTGAGTAAGTAGGTATATCAACTTCTCATTGGATCTCTGAACAAAACAGATTTGCACATAGGTAAGAATAGTGAATTATTTGAACAAACTTGGTCAAAAAAAAATGCAGGAATAAAAACATAACTACAAACAATTTTTCAAATTCCCAAATATATTTTCTAAAATATGAGCAAACTCAAGCTGCGTATTAGAGTATTTATTACTATTATTTATTGCTTAGTTTAAATATAGGCATAAAAAACGTGCACCGAGCCAAAGAAATAATGAATGAGTGTGCTAGTCTCCGATTATTTGACCCCAGCAGGTCAGGCAGACGTGGCACGATTACATTTAATTAGTCAAATACCAACCGTCTCACTCCGATCTACACCCGAAATTAACCTGTCTTAGAGAAATGGCTTAATTAAATTACTGAATTCAACTACTTGGGACTGGAATTGTTTTATTACTCGTAAGTAATGAAATGACACCCACTTGTATTTTACTTCAGATTTTGTATCCCAGCATTTCATTTTAGCTATAAATCAGTCTTTATCAAGGACTAAAAATACTGAATAGGACATTCTTGGACCCTTTTTATTTACAAATACATTATAAAAGCCTGTCACGTAGGTAGTAAGCCGGCAAGTGTTGGTAGAGTTACGTTGGTAGGTACGCCCTGGCCAATTGACACTTTCCTCAGTTAGTGCGGATGCGTTTTGCTTGCGTGGCGGCAGCGGCGCGGCGACGGAAACGCCGCGGGGCGCGAGCGGCTTTGTTAATTAACTGCCGACCGAACCGACTCACAATCGGGTCAGCGGTGGAGGCACACCGAGAGAACCTCCGCTCATACTCTGAATGTTCTATCGAATTACCAAAAGTCATAAACTTATAACAGTGTATAGTTCAGCCTAGAATTAGATAAGTACGTTTCAAAGTGATACTTTTCTCATGTAAGTAACTGAAATAAAGGATTTTGAGTTAGTGTTGCCAAAATATATTTTTATTTAAACTCTCTTGAAAGTCAGAACGTACATTTTTTAGAATAAGGGGGTTATTTATTACTTTAATTATTGGGGATAATTATCGTGTGTATCTACCACACATCCATGTACTACGATCCATCTTCATGCCCTGTGCTTGTAGCCAATTATTTAGTACAAAAAGATGAAGATAGTGGATGGAAGGAGTCACGACCATCAATGAGGGATGCAACTTTTTTTGCCGTCATTTCATTTATGTTGAACTGATGATGATACCTTTTAATTTGAAGTTGACGCAAAATTATTTCTATTCTATTCTATTCTATTCAACTGAAGATTATGGATCATATTAGGTATACCACCATTATATTAAGTTTCGATGAATTAATTTTTAATTTTCTTTAATTGAGAAAAGAGGAAACTAAGAAATTTTGTCTATAAAATTTGCGTACAATGAAGCAAATAAATACATTGAAAAAAAGCCGTACCAAGTGTGTCTCGATCTTTAAAAAAATCGCTCTATCCATGGTTTTAAATCGCAATTTTCTTATTAAGTGCAAAGTGAGGCAATCCAGTTTTAATGAGCCCTTCCTGTCCCACTGAACTGAACCGAACCACAGACCAGGGAATAGTGGACTGCCAGACCTGAAATATGCCTTTGTACATCTCCCCACTTTGTCTCTCGCTAGTGCTGCCTCATTTATCTTCAGATTTGAAGCCTTTTTGATGATTTTTAATCAGCCAGATAAAAGAGAAGGTCGCTGTCTTGTCGTATAAGAGAGTCAAGGAGGCATTCAAAAGGCTCAATTGGAGAAAACCGTATCAAAAATCCTGGCAAGAGCTAAGCTCTTAAATTTAAGAAGACGAGAACTTAAAATAAAAACTTAATGGCTGGTGAAATAGAGCTAATTAAACAATGCTCTGGTAATATTCTGGTGATATAGCTGGACAATGATCTGGTAATAATTTTATTTGAGCTCTACAACTTTTTCAAATATATCCATGTCAGGTTTAGTAAAGGTAAATTTCTTGTCATGATCCGATGTACCCCTCTCCCCCGCCCAATGGGCGAGGAGTGATCATTAATTGAGTAAATGGCAACATTGCCACTCAATGCAGGTTAATTGATCAGTCCATCTTGCAATTAATCGCGTTATGTTGGCAGTACTGTCCAAACCCAGACTGATAATATATTATTGTATTTATTCTTTACAGTAATGTTTCTCATCTCATTGTAGGTACCTACTATTTGTTCGTATAGATACCAAGTATTGTACACCAAGGGAATCTTTTGTCAGAATAGAAAAAAAAAGATTGTATGGATGGCGTTATTGGTTCCTCAATAACGCCAGAACGGCTGAACGGATCTGAATGAAATTTGACACAAAGATAGATCATAGAATACTTTTTTTCCCGAAAAAGTTACAGAAGCGGGACGTAACGGGAACGGGGCTAGCGAAGTATATTACATAACCATAGTGACAAAAGTGTAAATATATTATGTAACCATTGTGACGTCGCCGTATTATTATACTGGGCCACAACCTGTTTGTATGCTATGTTTTTTTTGCTAAACCTTAGTAACACTTTCTTTGTTCATTCACCAATGTCGGTGAACTCTCAAACCAAACTAACTTAATATAAATATATTTTTCCATGAACCAACCAGTTTTCCATTTCCCAACGTATTACCCATCCGTCTTGTCAGGCTAGATGGAAACTAGAACAATATTAGAATCGCTCTTTTCCCAATCCATTTCGAACCCTGACTCCTTGAGCCAAGATTCAAATTACTTAACAGTAGTATCCTGTGTGTTATGCCATGTTTGTGTGTTTACGGGAACATCAAAGCTAGCCGACGACGGAGTGAATGCCACTTGGTTTTTTTATCGTTTTGTGGAGTCGTAACTTCATCCCCTTGTCCTCGCTTCCCAGCGGTGTCCTAAGATCACTCCTCTATGGGGGCACGCTTTGCCAATGACTTCTGAACAACTGGAGACAAGTCACAAGGTTAAATAAGGGATAAGGTAGGTAGTACTTATAAAAAAAAACAAAACGGCATAAAAAAAACATTTATTGTAGAGGACCCGTAAATTGATGGAATTCATAGTAAAAATGTCATCATTATCATCTTAGCCTGGTATCACCCACTGCTGGGTATAGGTCTCCTTCATCTTCTGTCAGCCTCCTCTATCCTGCATGAGCGTCTCTTTTCTCGGTGTTTCCTGCTACTTTAACGATGTTGTCGATACCCATTGCGCTTTCGGACGGCCTAGATTTCTCCAAGACTTTATTGTAAAAGTAGAATCGGAGAATTGTTTAAAAAAAGGCTCAGAATCTTATCACCAATCTATAAGCCTAATTTGAAACCCAAACAAAATTACAGCATCGACCCTAAGCTATACTCCACCCGCGGCTTTGCTCACTGCTTATGAACACTGGACCAACCTACCCTGAACTCTACACCACTCTTAGCGTGTAACAAACTGGGGTCGACTTCCCCTGGTTGATATTGCTATTGACTTGTAGCCAGAACTCATAAATACTTTCACGACCCTCAAAATACCCCTCGAAGGCACGTTTTGGTTCACGCGCGGGGATTGTAGTAGACCAAGGTGAGCTGGTTATTTGAGTAGAACTATTGAGTAGTGACCAGATTACCATGAGCTCACGTTAGTCGTGTAAGCTCCTCGCGTGCGTCCTGTGGGTTCGCATGGCGGGGGGCGCGGAGGGCCAGGGTAGGCTGGTCCTGGCAAGCCCTAGTGTTCACTTCACACGTACTACAAAGGTCCCTAACTGCCTGCTATTAGCACTGGCCGACCCCTACACCAGCTAGTGATGTGGTTACGTTCTACCTTTTAGACTTGGTAGAAATAAGCTAATTACTTATTTAGCTTATAACTTGAGCTAAATAATTGAGTACCTCTAGTATTTTATAAATATTCTTAAGGGATACAGAATTTTGTTTAATGTTTATATTTTATTTTTGTTTTTTTTTATTTATTGCCTTATTATGCATGTTTTAACAGTGTCAGCTCTTAGGACTAGTTTTTAAATCAATACATACATAGTTTTAAAACTAACTTAATTTACACTTTAAATTAAAAATAGTTAAAAAGTTTATTTGTATAAAACGCACATACACGTTGTATATATTTATATAAATAATAAAAAGATTTGAATCAAATCTAGATAATCTCAATAAAATTATGATGATAAAAATGCTCATGAAATGATTATGTAAACTTACAAGCTAAAGCTCGAGCTAAACACAATTATTTAATTTAAAAAAGCTTTCCCAAATTCTCAACGAGTTAGTGCTCGCGACTAATTAGCAAAACTCTAAAAAGTACCCTCACATCACTACGAGCGCGCCGCCCGAGGCATATTTCCTCAAACCATCATTAAATCAAATTTAACCGTACAGCCCTTACAATAAAGCATTAATTCGCTTGTCTCATAATTTTATTATTTCTCTCTCTTTGCCAAACGAAATTAACTCTTATATCTCTGATGTTAAGATCGTTTTAAATGAATGTTTGATTTAATTTCGGCTAAGATTCTAGCAAAGCAGGACAAGAGGCAGTCTCTTAAGAGAACCTATAAAATGATCCACGAAGCTTTATAACATCGGTTCAGATAGCAAATTATATTAATTTTTAGATTTTTTTTTTCGAATAAGGTGAATGCTTGGCTTACAAGCGAAAGTTGTCAGTTCGATTCACGGGCTGAACCAATTTTTCAAAAGTAAACATTTAAATGTTTACTTTTTAAACAAATTTCCTAAATGCAGAGTTTCGTAGCACCTCTACGGAACTCTTCTACCTACTTTACCATCATCATTATCCACAGGTCGACTTCACCCACTGCTGGGCAGTGGTCTACTTATTTTTATGAAACAACGGGATTTTAACCATGATTAAATTTTGAGTTGACTTCCGATATTTCGGCACAGTTGCATGAAAACCGCTGCCGTTGTTTCATAAAAATAGTGTTAAAAACCATGATAGTTTCAAAAGTTATATGTATAGTATAGTGGCCTACTTATCATACTACATAGTAATAGTCTCATATTATAGGTGCCCATCGTATTCCACGCCTAATTGATCACGCACACAAACCCGAATGGAAACTATGAAAAAAAAGCTATTACATGAACATGTATTGTGAGGGATACCCATTTTATTTTTATAAACATAGGTAGCTTCACAGCATCAGGTGGGCCATTTGCTTACTACATAATTTTTGACATATTATTATCAAGGTATTTCCTAATCAGTACTTAGTGAAATATTTAAATTGAAAGCTAGAATTATCACAGTTTAGTTAAATGAAATGACACGTTACCCGACTGCAATAAAGGGGCGAATGTGTTTTATATTTATGACATTGTGTTACTGTTTAACCCTTTTAGTAGCGTTGTGAACAACACCCATTCAACCAGTGTGTCTCAACATTGGAACTATTGTACCAATGTCTCTTATTGAAACGTTTCGTGTTCTCTACACGTCAGTGAAACTCCGAGAAAAACATACAAGAACAATAATTTAAAGAATAAAGTAGAGCGGCAATATCATTACCAAACACATAAAATTAAAGAATGTGGTATCTAACACACACATCATCAGATTCATCCTAATGTAAAAATTGTCTGAAAAAGATCGTTTTCAGCGATAAGGTCGCCCGTTGGAGCCTATTACTCGTTATTTTGAGTTATATCTGTATTGTTTTCTTTTTATCTATAAAACAAAACCTTAAACATACCTACATACGAGTACTAATAGAAAAAAAGTTTGATGATTTAAAACTGTAGATAGAATAAGCGATCTGCGGATAATGTTTGAGTACCACCGCGCGCTAAGCACCCGTCAGATTACTAATCCATCGCATAATATTGTGACAGCGACACAATGCGCTTTGTATCCGGCGGATAGGCCCCTTTGTGGGCCCTTTGTGGGCCCTAGTCGATGTCGCGAACCCATTGTAGCAATTCAACAACATCTTACAAGCAATTGTATCATTTTAACGGCGTATTGCAACGTAGTGAAACACTTCAAGATGTATTGTAAAATTGATGGAGACCTAATTGTATTGGAAATTCATCCAATAGTTATGTCAGGATTTTCAGGCTGATACTGTTTTTATTGTGTATACCTACGCATTAGTTGGACCAGACCACGGCGTAACTTAGTACTAAAAGTCAAAGCCAAAGTATATTTATTGCTTGAAATACATGTTGAAAAGATGTTTTACTATAATAGGTAATGACTGGTAATGTCCAATGTATTCTGTATTCTGCAAAACATAGGTACTTTTACTGGAATTTCGAAATATACGGATGTAGCTCATCAATTCAAAAAGTTACCTGAGTTATATTAAATTATGAGTTAATATCATCATCAGCCTTACAAAACAAAATGAGTGTTGATTTTACGCTTAGTTTTTTCCATTTGAATGACATAATTACCACTCAACAAGTTACCTCCGCGTCCATTCGTGGAACTGTGGCTTCCGCACACTCCGATATAGTATAAACAATCGGCCGACTTTGAACAAACACTTGATCCTTTTCCAAATCTCATTTTAGTTTTGTATTTTTATAAGTTTTTACAATCATTAAATTTTTGAGGCTAGCGCCAATGGATTACCACTTCATAGAAAAAGGTGGCAATTCTTAATTTATGTCGAGATAACACACTGTTTCGCATGCGCAGAATCACAGTGTGTTATTTTCTAAATCCAGATTTCAAGATTCTAGTGTTTGTAAAGTTTGAGATCCATCGTCTGTAGCCAATATTTCGTATAGGGGGGTGCTGTGGTGACGTGTCAGATATAGGTATTGGATCCGCACAAAACATCATGCATAAGTTCTAAGAAATTATAGACTGAAGAAAGATAGAGCCGCATTTATAGTCAAAGTCAAATATGTATTTATCAATGGTATCACAAGAATCATTTTGAAACGTCTTAAAGCTGGGTGAATATGTAGGTATAGCTTTTAGATATGTTAAGGTACCGGCAGCCAAGCGACATCAAAGCGATGACGTTCAAATCCTTCCGACGTGCAAGTGATATTGGAACCAGATCTTGGCTTATCGCGTATCAACAAGCCTAACCGTCAAACTCGCAATAAAATTTCAATTACCTTCTAAATTATAAGAGGTCTTTTGTTCGGGGATTAGCCGACGAAATGCGGAGGGCCTCGCGTGCCTTCGCACGGAGTAATTGAAATAGCTCTGCACATTAGACGGGGTATAGCCACCAGCGCACCCGGACCTTTCACGACCCCACAGCTAATACAGCTTCCGAACACATCTTCAGATTTGGAAGGCCAAGTTACACCGGCGGGGTAAGAACACCGTGCATTCTTGCAGGATTACAAGTTCTCGCCAGAGCAATTAACTAACCCCAATGATTGGATATTAATTTATTGGCGTCATACAGTAAAGTCTACTTAATTGTGGTGCGAGGAATTTGCGGTAGTTAATTAAATAACGCAAAAGTAGCACTAGATTGTTTTGAAAAAAAAACTGATGAACAGTTTTTATTAAAAGCTACGTAGATGCCTAGTAAGTACCTGCTTAAGGTGAGGTCTTAGATGCAATTATCCCGCACTTAAGCTTTTGGAACTCATAGTTTGATATTTTTTCCCGAATAGCTGACAGCTTATAAGCTGTGTAGCTTTACTGTCTTTACCCCGTATGTTGGTATTTGTGTGATTTTTTTAATATAATATAAGGGCTGTCGCACACCGCGAGTCGATGCGTGCGACAACAACCCGTCTAGCACTTGGCGCCCGAACGTGTTCTGAATTCAAATGTGACGTTTACAACAAGATGGCGGGCGCTCGTGCTAATGAATTGTGACACGGATTAACGCTAAGTAGGTTAGTTGTTAGCTTACCTGAGTAATAAGGCTGTCAATTAGTGATGGACTTATTTTCTTGTTTAAAAATTGAGTTTTTACTAACAATTTCTTTGTTGTTTCCATTTTTATTTGTATACAATGCCAGCATTTTGTAACGATGAAGGAAACATTGTGACAAGATGTTGTGATGAGAAAACAGTCAGTGTCCCAGTTAACTACTTGACAGATTTGTAATACCAGCTACCACGAAGTGTTTTTTTACGTAACTTTTAGACGTGCCTCTGAATACCCCATTAAATCAGTAGGTTAAAGCTTTTTTCATAAAGTTCTAGAATATATTTTGAATTGGGCTTATAGGAAAACAATTCTACAATTGCTTATTACATAGGCATACCTACTGATACCCAAGTATATGCCTGTAACTTTATAAATAAACAAAACAATACTTATTGAACCCACAAATTGATCGTAGAACTCAATAGGTCCTATTGTGGGCTATCAAATTCCATAATAATTAAGGCTAACTGATTTAATTGTGGGCCCACTTGAGGGCCCACAGCGTCACTGTCGGCCCATCTCGGCCCGTCTCTAACCGGCCTAACAAGACATCAACTAATGATATGAGCCATGGTGTGTTGTGGCCCTCAATATATCAGCTTGTCGCTTTAATAATTATTATTGAGGAGTTATATTTTTTAAAATAGGTAAGTGATGCCATGCATTTGAAAATAACATATTCTATTAGCATGATAAAAACAAGCTATTGATTTTATATTGCTAAATGAAATAAAATTTAACTGTCTGTTTAAAACCGAGTCACAAAAATTACACTATTGGCAATTTGTTATAAAATACTCACATCGAAATATACCCACCTATTCAATATCGAAACCAGTAGAATAGTCTTCACTTTTTTATTCTTTACAAAGGCTCACTTTAAATTGATAAAGGATCACACTTAAAACAAAAGCTGCGCGGGAGCACACTAATCGCTGTTGACGTATTGAGAGGATGACACAAGCCAAGTGTGGATTTAAGAATCGGTTTCGTAAGAGGTGTCCAATGTCTTATGACGATCGTTATATTTACAGATAAATATTTTTCTTTACGTTTGGGCTGATATGATATATTACAATAATGCTCGTTTACCATTGAATGAATCCAGTCATTCAATGGTAAACGAGCATTATTGTTATAAAAAAAAAAGATCTGTGGTCACTCTGAAGTCGACAAGCTCTGTAAGTTAGTGAGATTACTTATTTAAAAGAACTACACTGTCTCACATGAAAAAAAAACAACTCAAGAGCCGATTGTTCGTACACTTGAGCTCAAAAACAATATACCTAGTATTTAAATAAATAAATAAATAAATAAATAAATAAATATTGTGGACAATTCACACAACACTACCCAGCCCCAAACTAAGCAGAGCTTGTAATATGGGAACCGAATAGCTGATTATAATATTGAATCTAAAAACAAACTCTGTAGGAGTGCGGCCGCCATGACGCATGACGGTGACTCCATCTTACGAACCAAAGGCTAAACGTCTAAGTGAGGAATCCTCTTTACATTGTTAGGAGCACACAGGGAACATGATGCCTCCATTGAGTTTTTGTGAAGGTTTGTAAGGTGAGGGGCTTGGGCGGAATGTTGGCACTACGGAACTGAACGTTCTTATTTAGTAGGGTATGTTTCTTGGGGTAAGATGCAAGTGTCGAAATGGCAGATGTATCCGTTGGGTAGCTTATTTTTTTACATGTGAATAATAAATATTTTTATTTAATAAGTCATCGTTGTTAAAATATGTCAGCTTATTAAAAATAATTTTGTAGAATGTACGAGCACGTACACAGTGACTCATTAAAGTGCGCTTCTTCTTCTTATCGTATCACTGATTCTTTCGAACCAAGTGTGGTGAAAGGATTTTAAGTGCGCTTAAAATGCACTTTATGCCAATCATTAAATGCATCAAATCAGTTCGTGTTTGGTCATCACGCATACCTCGCGACTCACCTTACCATCTTTTCATCATAGTTTCTTAATAATATATCAGTTAAAATTTACTGGAATTTTTACTGATTGAAGATTAAGTACTTGCCATTGCCAGGGTGTGCGTAATGTTAATAAAGAGCTATAAAATAATTTGGCATTGTCGTTTGGGGTGGGTTTGTTTGTTTGTGTATTCAGTATATTTATTATGTATGTAAAAAGAGTGTCAAATCTTAGAACTAATTTTTGAATCAATACATATTTTACCCTGTAAGGGTGTTGCAATGCTGTAGAAGCGGGCCGATATGATTATAATCACGCAGTTTGTCAACAGGTTTAGTATAAAATGATGTAAATGTGTGAAGGCGTGATTTTATGCAAGTATTAGGTTGTAAAAATTAAATTTATGTTTGGTCATACCTTTGACCATCAATTTTTTTTGCAGCTAGTTGACGGAGCTAGAATATGGCCCGCCTGATGTTAAGTGGGACCTATCGTCTAAAACAAACCATTAGCTAGCCTAGCCTATTTTGTAAATTTTCAGTGTAATGGTCATTTTTATCTTTAACATAAGTGTAGCACAAAACACAAATAGGTTTATAACCCTCCTTCTCTAATTTGACTGTCAACTCTAACTACTGCAAACCCGTCAGGAAGTGCAATAATTTCAGCATTGTGTCCGGTTCCCATCCGCTGCATAAAGCAACACTAGCTGTCATCATCATCACCACCACCGGTGTTGGTGCGTGACGTGCTAAACGGCACTACAATGGCTCCACGCACCAATTCCTTTATTTATCTTGTAGATTGAGGAAGTGTTTAGTCTTTTGTGTTGTTTCTGCAGTAGAAAGTGTGTCGGTTGAATGTTTCAAGGGTTCTGCGGAAAGTATCAAAACCTGCCGTCACATTGCGAATGTAGTATTTTCGCATTTAATATTAGATTATCTTTACACTTCGATAAAAATACTAACAGTTGGTCAGACTTATAAAAAAACAAATTTATTAAGCCTAAAAAATATAAACTTAATTCATCTAGGTCAGGGATTCCCAAAGTGGTCGATATCGACCCCTTGGGGTCGATATTGGTTTCCTAGGGGTCGACATAAACGAAAACTGATTTTGGGGGTCGACGAGGTCTAAAAATCGACCCCTATTAAATGAACACAAGTTCTTATTTCAAACTTTCAAGTTAGGTAGGTAGGTACTGTATTGTTTATGTTGTGTTACGTGTACTAAGAATAATTAATATTTTTGTAGGAAATAGCATTGTTGTAGTAATGTAAAATCTCAAGTTTGTACAACGTACGTTTATTTTGCTAAATTTTGATGAGAAAATGAAGTCAACTTTAATCACTTAACAAAGTGCAAAGTTTTCCAATTAGTGCCTTAGTACCTAGGTATTTTGTATCAATAGGAAAAAAACTAAAGATAAGCCCCCTTATTCATAATAGTCTGCTATAACTTAAAGCATTGCTAATTCTCACTCTGTCTTCTTCTATTGACCTAAATCGAGAGAGAACTAGGAAAAATAACACTCTGTAGCAGCTGTTTTAAGTCAGCGGACCATTGTGGATATGGGGGTCTGATGTAACTGTTCATTTTGGAAAAGGGGTCACTTGTCCAAAATAGTTTGGGGATCCCTGATCTAGGTGAATTACCCCAGGTGAACTAATACGGCGCCACAATGTCGACACTCCACCAAATTAACATGTTTAATAATAAACATATTGGCTGCGATACTATCGAGTATTTACCGAAAAAGAATGTGGGTTGACTCGCCAACACGAAGCTTCTCACAAAGTTCCAGCCTGTTCATCATCATCATTATAAGCTTGAAGAAATCCACTGATGGACCTAGGCCTCCCCTTCATATTTCCACAGGAAGAATGATTCTGAGCCTTTTCCATCGATCGACTTCCCGCAATGTTAACAATGTCGTCCCTACACCCTACGTTTCGTCTTCCGGTTCGTGGTCGCCATTCGAGAACCTTTATTCCCCAACGGCCACCAGCCCGTTAGTAATCAATTAAAAAATATCTACGAGTATTAGGTATACTTACACGAAGAAAGTTATATCAATAAATCATAGGCATGCGAATTTTAAAGGAACCCCAAAAGGAATAGACAAGAGAGTGAAGCTGTAGCGCTAGCGTTGTAGATGATTGAATAGAGCTGTCTACGTATTTCGCTAACGTTCCTTTTGTCTCGCGCGTTTGATTTGTATTCGATTACCAGCTTTTATCTGTATTGTTTTCTTTTTTAGCGGTAACCTGAGCCGGTACTGGAATGTAGAGAATTCTGTCGTTTCAATAGTACGTGGGTTTATAAAAAAAAACAAATTAAAAATGTGAGGATTTTGGGTCTGTAATGCCCAAACAATACTTTTGCCAAACTGTCAAAATACTCGAAGGTCCATTTTATTATTGGCTCAAGCTTTCTGTTGGAAAACTCCACGTCTCGCTAAAGATTTGTTCGTATAATTTTTTAAAGATAATTTCAAAACAGCTTTTTTCTTTGATATATTTGATTATTATTAAACTGCAACTCAATTGTAAAAAAATATCAAACATTTCAACATTATTATTAAGTTAAAACACTTTCCTCCCTTGTCACCCGCCCGGGCCGGGACGGGACGAGACGGGACGGAATGAGGAGTAAATCAGAGACAGCACTTTTAAATTGGAATTCCTCAGGAGACAGTGGCTTGTAGCTTAATTACCGCAGTTGCAGACCCTTGCAAATTAAGAAAATAGATTAATTTAGAGAGTCAATTAGTTGTTAAATAACCTTGTTTATCATGCGCCATCATGGAACGAATATTATTATTTAAAAACATTTTTAAATAATATTATATATTTTTGTAAATTTTTAGTTTTAGGAGTTTTCAATTCTTCATGTAAGGAGTTTATGATGAGTTTAGATTTTCTTGTACTTGCAATGAAATCAAGTGCAAAGTTGCAAAAAATATATCTGAATCAAATTTTTATTGACTTTTATTGATCTATTATTGTTTATTTGTTCCAGGATTCCCTCAAATCAAATCACCGTACAGCCCAAGTTCTCACCAGCAGCAACTTTCAGGTGAGTTGGCTCTATTTTTAAAAGTAATTAGATATTTTTACTGTAGTTAAAATTAGAAAAGTTTTGTAAATTTTATATTGCAGCAGACATTTAAATATAGCGAATACCGCACACATTTGATCAGGTTCACTAGAAGCCACCAGTCAACTACAACAATACATTTGCCGGTGATTTAGGAAAGTGGCCGAGTAGGGGGAACATCCCCCTCTCTCTCCCCCCTGCCTTTGTCTCAGTAATGAATCCGCCAAACGCCAACCTTCGCGCAGCCGCCTAACACAGCCAATACCACAACTCATAAACCAATACACGTAACACACGGAATTCAACCCTATTTCAAGGTTGCTCAGGGTGGTTTTGGGTTGAAATTACAAAGGATGCGGGGACTTTTCAGTTGGCAGGGTACGAGGAATTCGTTTTAGAGTTGACGTTTAGAATATTTGTTACTCGTTGTGGCATATTAGTCGCAGTAGCCAAAAAAGAAGAAGTGAAGTGAAATTAGAGGTAGACAGAAATATTATAGACGAGAACTCCCTCTATATAATTTCTCATTTTTATAAACTATCTGTTCTGCTTCGGAGCAAGTTTCTAGGAGAGCTGGAGCAGGGCTGTGAAAACTAGTAGCTAGATAGTGAGTGTAGGTACCTAGGTCTAGCAGCGCACGTGTGTTTGTTCAGCCCTAGCGGTGTCTATGAAAAGCGCCGCACAAAACAGACCACCTGCCTGGATCCCCGACCGGCAGCCATTTTGTAAAAATTACCTCCGCCGCCATTTTTACGCGGGAATTTCATATTTGGAATGCCGCGGGGTGGAAGCTGTAGATTTGACATTTCACCACAGTGCGTCTTTATTGTTTCTAAAACAATGTGCGATGGCCTTATGGTGCTATTGTTTAGTTTTAGACGCCATTTTTAAATTCAAAATTGGGGTCGTTGTGTACCTTACCTAGTGTACAATAAATGTTGAAAATATAAAACCGCGACCCGATTGGCTGTGTGGCCTTATTGTAAGGTCATGAACCAATTAAAAAACAAGTGCTAGAATAGAGGCCATAGTGCCTATACTGTAGGTGACTGCTCTAGACTTGTTTACTTTCAAAAAGTATGAAAACGAATAGAGAATACTTATAAACGATTTTGAACGGAAAAAGTTGTTACATCTTACTATATTACATGGTAGTCTCTGTACTGTATGGCTTGTCTTTTATCGTATATGCATTAGACATTCTTAAAATATTAAACATGCAAATGAAATCCTGTTGAAACCACAACCACACATAAATTGATGATGACAGCAACAGATGTAACCATTCAATTGGAATGCTTTAACAAGTCTTAAAAAACTTTGTGATGCACTGAATAAAAGATATGTCCAAGATAGACTTCACTAGGCCTACCACAAGCTCTATCTGGCTCTGTCTCTGGCTCTCGTTTTGAGTTTGTGTGAGTGTTGACTAAATAAATCCTACGTCAAAACGTGACACACATCACACAGACTCAAAACCAGAGACAGAGCCAGACAGAGCTTGTGGTAGGCCGACAGCTCTTCTAATTATTTATAGAAAGTGTATAGAGTAGTAACTTACACATTTTTTGATAGGTCTAGACTAGAATCTCGTTGCCTAGAGATAGATAATACGTTATTGTAAACAAGAATAAATCATAAAACTAGGCGTAACTTACTAGAGTACAATGGATGGCCGCTGACAACGATTTTTTTCCGGAAATAGGCCTATTTCAAGATTAAACTAGTATACTCGTGGAACTAACACATTGACTCGTTTAGACTAGCTTTAAGACGTTGCAGTGGTCCTTACGATACAAGCGAATACCTAATTGATTTTAAATTTTGACTTTAAAATATTTATCTCTATAATATTACATCTTCCGGTACGACACAGGCCCAATTTAAGCGCCGACACAACGTTCTCAATTACCCGAAACATTCAGGAAACTTTTTTTCTGACACCTAAGACAAGTAGCGCCTGTTAATATTGACACTTTCGACCACAAACTAAACTCAACCTTATACCTTCAACTCATCGTTCATTTTACCCTGGCACGAGTAAAATATGAAAGTTGAAAACGGCATGCGATTTTGAGCTTTAGCGTGTAGGAATAAGAAGGTTTGTGCGTTGAGGGTAAGCGTAGGTGTCAAATGTCAGAGAAACCGCTGTTTAGTGTTGGTAAGTGGCGACAAGTTGTAATAACAAGTAGTATATTAATGTGGTGATTGGGTATTGCCTTTCAGCGGTAAATTAATTTGGATACACGAAGCTATTAGGAGATGTTTTGAGAGGGAGCTCTGGAGTGTTCGGTTGCTATTGTGGAGTTTAGTTCAGTTTGAGTAACATGTTGTAGATATTTTTATCAGAAATATTTTTTATTAAAAGTGGGATTTTACCATGGTTATAAATGATGTTAAAAACCGTTGTAGTATCAACAATGGTAGCATAAATAAAGCAAATAATTACGTTTTACGCTTCTATTTCTCGTTGCGCAAATTTAGTTTTTATGCATTCCCAGAAAGTAGTTTCATACACTTTATGCATCTACCTATATCAACTCACCTAATAAAAATTTAATGACAAAACTTGAGAGATAGATTGAGAAATAAATTAATGTAGCCAGGTACTAGATACCTAAAAAAAATATTAATGAGTAAAATAAATGATTCGATTTAATTTTGATAAATTAAATGATTTGATTTGACTATTGTTTAACATCAGGTGGGTCATGTGCTTGTTCCATGAGCTAATTGTATAAAAAAAACAGTATATTTGAGGTCGATCTATACAGTCAAACTTTTATAAATAAAATGTTAAATTTAATAAAATCCTACGACCTGAGTGAAGGTCGCTGCTATACAGACCGGCCCGGTGTCCGCGTTATAATATCAAATAACAAAATAAGCACTTCCAAGTGGTCAGCGTCCGTGTAGAGTGGTGTTGGTGTGGTGAGTGGCAAGTCACACTCGCCACACAAACAGTGTGTGCCGACTAATTGTGCGTGTCTAGTTACCAGTGCCAGCGGTGAGAGATGCCATGTGGTGTACCAACTGTATCTAACTTGTACGAGTATCTTGTATTCTCAAACGGTGAGGAAACAGGCCTGTAGGCCTACCATGAGCTCTGTCTGGCTCTGTCTCTGGCTCTGGTTTTGAGTCTGTGTGAGTGCTCACCAGTGCAATATACTGTAAGTGTGACGTTTTGACGTAAGATTTATTTAGTCAACACGCACACAGACTCAAACCAGACCCAGAGACAGAGCCAGACAGAGCTCATGGTAGGCGGCCTACTGTTGTAAAACATAAAAAAATATCCTAGCTGATCTGGCATCTCCCAACCCATTTCTATCCATCAGCTTCTTACAATCTTCTTGAGTTTGTTAACAAATAAACTATTAATGCAAGTATTTACACAATAAAAAACACACACGAAACAGGTGCGAACTATCTGCAAACTGTTGCATACGATCTACAGATAGCTCAACTGATCTAAACCAGTGTCAATCGGAAGCGTCCCTAAGACGCTGGTTGCATTGCTACGATGTATAGCAATGCTGAAGCTACCACAAGACCATCAGTGCTCTCTGATTCGCTGTTCTACAAGCTCACGCTTCGATCAGTTTCCCAAGCATCACTTTGCAAGCCCGTAAGACCTCAAGTGGATAATGTGCCCACCAGCCGTAAGTTCTAATCCTCCTTCCAAAGCAGCTCTCACAACAATTCACAAAAACCCCAAATAGATTGAATTCGCTTTCACACAACAATAACGTTTTACGATTAGGAACCCACCCCACCCCCTAGGCCACTGATCGCTTAATGAATATACCCTTACATCCTTGCCAGGGGATTTGCGCCTTCTTGTTATATGTAATACGGTTTGGATTCGTGAAAGCTTATCCTAAATATCAAAGGACCATTAGCAATTATAATAGGACCTGTCGTGGCCTGTAAGTGCCTGCTCATTAGAGGCCAGTCTTGGCCTCTCAGTAATGGCTCGAGACGACGGTACTCGATTAGGATGCCATTGGAAAATTGTGATGACAGAAGAATTCGCATAGTGCTTACCTTCTAGTCGACTGGATCCTGTTTTCTTACTACATGTGCATTTTATTATGATGACTGACAAACTCCCTCCTACGGGGGCTCTTTTTAGGGTTCCTTAGATGCCTTGAGAACCGCCTAAATTTGTTATGAAATATGGGAAAATTGAATATCTTAGAGTTTACTACTAGCTTTTGTGATGTTCGCCATATTCGCTAAAATATCACATCTGCATAAGGTGGAATATCAAATCATTATATCCACCTTTCTGCTTTGTTAGTAATCGATTATTCCCGTTAGATCCACTTTCGTTCTATTATGACTGTATTTGTCTCCAGTGGTAATGTGGAGCGCGTCAGAGCTTGCTTCTAAGGTTTCCTCCAATGAAGGTAGTCGATCAAAGTAGCCAATTACTAAGAAGCAGTTACAGTGTCCGCCCCCGCCCACAGCGCCCACCATACTACAGGTAGGCAGTACGATAACTACATGCTAGTTAAAACAACTAAGAGTTAGGTACAGTATATACAGTTAAAGTCTTATTCGGCTGCCCTTTTCAGAAAGGATAAGGAAACAGGCCTTTGCATCCATTGTAGATGATTTATGTAGCGTCAGGGGCAACTGGAGATTACTCATGCCCCTACTTTTTTTTTACAATTTCTAGGATAACGCTTGACCGCAATCTCATCTGACGTTAAGTGAGATTAAATTATTATTATTTACTTACGGGACGCTACAGTGTCTATTTACTTACCTAGTATTTTTTTATTTACCTAGTATAAACCAATCTTTCAAAAATGCATTTTGCGTTTTGCTAGGTTTGGCAACAGAATTGCAATTTCAAAACTTAAAATAAACGCTCACTGCTCAAATTATAATTTCCAAACAAGCTAGCAAGCACAAATCGATGTAAAAACGTTGGGTCAACCATTTCAAAACATAGCATAGACCAGAAACTATTTAAAACGCTGATAAAAATCGAAGTAGGTACCTGGCGCTTGCTAGGTTCAGAAATGGTTAAAGTTGTGTTTTAAGGAAATGTTAATCCTAAGCCATTCGAGTGCTATTTCTGCATAAACCCTATAAAATTTTCGAAAAATTCACAAATTTTGGATTGTGACAATGTGAACTTGACTTACTGCATGCCACCAATAATCCCTGTACTATGGCGATCAGGAGGAAGCATGGCAGTATCTAACAATCCATTATATTTCCCCGCTCGAACGCGCATGTCCGTTCGGCTGTGTCGGTAATGATGTGGTTTTTTCCTTCGACACCCCTAAGTGAGATATGTAACAATATTCTTTTCCAAGCTTATTTGTGAGTAATTTTTAATAGATGCTACACAGGGTGTATAAACAGTTACTAACGGTAAAAACTATTTTACAAAGTAACCGCATTACATCAGGTGGAAGGTCAGAAAATGATGAAACACCTCTGCACCACGCTGGAACTTGCTGCTGTTTTTTACAATGCTTTTTTATATTTTTGATTCGTAAACGAATCATAAAAAAAACGGTAGGAACCAATACGTAGTTTGTTGCCTGTTCTTGCGTCGTCGGTTTGGTCGCGTGGAACTGGCACCTTGACTCACCTAGCTTTATGGCGTTTTAAAGTGATACTTGTGGAATAAATAAATGTTTTATTGAATTTGAAAAACATTTTCTTATGTGATATTGTTTAATAACAGTATTCAAATGATACTCAAAGTAGCTCACGGGCTACCTGATGGTGAGCGGTTACCTTTGCCTGTCACCGAGACACCGACAAGATATCAGTGTCGTTGCGTTACATACATGCTCTGAATATTTTACAAATTATTTTATTATTTTCGATGGAGTTTGAACCCTTGAATGAGTGAAAAATTTACTTTCAGGGATACCATAAATATCTATGTGAATTCTCTAAAAGTGAGAAATATAAAAATAAAATACCACTAACATTATTAGAATCACTCACATTTTCCCATCTTTTACGTACTTGGTATATTCTTACGTCATTACTTTCCTCTCGAGGGCTCAACAATATCGTTTTCAAAAAATTGCAACCCCCACACCCCATAACGAGGCCCGAGGGGCTATTCCCCCAAAAATGATTTCTCGAAGGCACCAGCCCCCTGTAACGCCGTTATGCCGTTTAGCTCGTTAAATACGTGGCAATGCTATAATTTAGCAAGAATTTTATGCACTTTGGACTAGGAAATGAAATATGATCACGAAATGCACGCTCATGAAGCTTTGATTGTTTGTGAGCCCAGGTGTTAGGCAAATTAGATGGTAGGTGAGTGTGGGTTCGAATCCCTTGAAGCTGTTCCCTAACACTGTTGCTATCGACCCAGACATTTTGACATAAGAATACTTGAGAGCTGCGAAGTGTATTTGCATTTGTTCTAGGTTTCTTCTTACGAGTTCAAAGTCAATAGTTTTGACTTTGAACTCGTCTCTTTGAAGTCAAGAAACGTCTTAAAGCTAGGTGAGTTAAGGCTATCACTCACGACATTTATTTTAATATCATTCATTTGATCGCACTGTACATCTGTATAAAATTAATTCTAAATTGTCTATTATGTCTTCTACTAGTTATTGTTAGCACTTATGTTAACACATAATTGCCACATGTTTAAACAAAACTTAGAAACAATAGACAATTAAAAATCTTGTACTTACGATTGCGTAAATACAGGTAAATACATAGTTATCTGATATGTTATGACATGTTTACTAAACTTACTAATTGAAAGGTATTGTTTAGCTCCAATTAAAACAATTTGTACAATTCCGTCCGAGAGATGGCGCGGGTAAATATTTTTTTAAGACAATGTAATTATCAATCGTTTCAAAATGGTTATATTGATAAACGACTATTTATGCTATCGGAATCTGACAACTCTTAAATTCAATAAATATTAAGCAAGCATTATTTTATACAGGGTGTAAAAGACTACTCGCGAAAACTTGGGAAGGTTTACAGTACCCTCGATATAAACAACATTTTCTATGGAATCATAGTTTTGAGTAGAAATATTTTTAGTTTTGGGAATAGTTTTGACCCGTAATAGTGAGTTTTTTTTTTAGTCTTCGTGCCTTTTGTATCAATACCTTCCGCGATCAGTCCTTCAGAAAACCAGTTTTTGCCAACCAAAGATCATAATATCGCACAAAGAGACCACTATAGTCTTTTGTCTTTATCTTTGCTCGTTTTTCATTCACACCTGAGGCTGTGGGAACACTAAGCACGTAATGTGATACCATCTTGGATCTCCAAAATTAAATGGTTATGTCACAGATTAAATGCTAGTGGAGTCATAAAAGTTTGAGGTTACGCACGCGATACGACTGTGCATTGTGTATTTGTGAGCACGCCATCTTTTGGCAAAATAAAAGAACTCAGTAAGATCAACCTAAGGACCTATTGTGGGATTATACTGAAGTTGGTGTCGTGAAATAAGATGAGAGTTGAAAAAACTGGTTTGGAATATTATTAGATCTACTCATGTAGGTTAGCCGCTGATGGGGAAGGTTATTGAATGATGACCACAAACTGGAGCCTAATTCTCGGGCCGACCGAGATTTTCAATGTCCCTTAAATTTACATTGGCATTGCACAACCCCGCACTTTTTTACGCTTTCCGTATATCGTAGCTGTCGAGGCTTCTACGATGAGGTCGTCGATGTATTACTCAAGGAAATCATCCATTCTCTCTTCGAAAAGAAGCAATAAAATAAAATTGCAAAATGATCCGAGATGAGCCGAGAATTAGGCTCCAGATTAGATGTTGCAGCTAGGACGATTACTACTCGATAGACCGACGATATTGTGAGGAATACGGAAAAATAAAGTGTATAACATAGAGCGACTTAAAACCATTCTACCTGGAAAAGCTCTACAAAAGCAAAAGCTCCACAGCTTTTGAGGTTGATAAGGGGATGCGCGCCATCTTTTGGCAAAACCAAACATTATATTCCATTTCAATCTATTTGCTTAGATTTTGTGCTCTGTAGACTTTTTTAAGCTTTCCTAATCTAGCGGTACACCAACCTGGTCATTGACCTTACGCAGCACGACCGAGAAAGCACCAGTGACAGAAAAAAACAAGCACACTTTTTTTATATCTGAATTATTTTATTTAGTAGTGCTCTTCGCTTTCCTGTCTGATATTGTATTTTTGTTTGTTTCATGTATCCGTAGCGGTTCGGCAGTTTTATTCAGGTAATATTGAATTTCCTTATTTTTTTTTAGCTTAAGCCTTCGCCCTGCATTCGTGCATGCAATCGCAATTTGTATTTAGTCTTTTTATTTATGTTTATATGTTTCGGTTTTTTTTTAAATTTATTCTATTTTTGTAAGATCATAGTGACTCCTAAGATTCGCTAACCTTAAGTTTAGCTTAATAATGCTGCATGGAAACGGAACATTACATGCAAGCATGTCGCATCTACATGCAAATGGTACAAGGTGTAAGAAGACAACCCTCTAAGACTGAACTGATAAAATATTCAACAGCATTTAACTTATAAGGTACACTAAAAACCATTGGATTTCTTTTTCCTTAATAAGTAAAGGTAACCGTACCAATTTTTATTGATATTAAATATCTATTATGCTTGAGGCATGGTACAAAAAAATAAATTAATGGTAGGTATAGGGTAGATAAAAAAATGGTTCTGTTTTATCGATCTAGAAGGTGCCGTTTTTCGTAAGTCTTCTTCTTCTTATCGTGTCACAGATATTTTCGAACCAAGCGTGGTGAAAGGATTTAAAGTGAGTAGTATCGTGGCACCGTGTAAATGTTTTCCCGCGGCGGCTCTCAAATGAGATCAGCAAGTGCGCGGCTGCCTCAATTGGCCTGACGCGAAAATTGCCAATTTCTTGTGCGCACCCTTAATTGCGTGTCTCGACGTATTCCTTACGAGATTTCTTTATAATTTCGCATTACACATTACATTTTTGCAAAGATTGCCAGTTAGATTGTTTACGTCATCTTCGTCGTCATTTGATTTATGCATACTTAAAATCTCAGAATTAGCAAGTCAAGGCATTCTACGGTATACAAACGGCTCTAGGCTAGAGAAAGTTCTTAATTAAAATCAGAAATCGTAAAAAAAATGTAAAGAATTAAATGAAAATGCATTCATTTAACACAGGTGTAGACATAAAATGATAAATAAGTAATAAATAGCAACAAGTCAGCCGATGAACAATAATAATTATAAGTTTAAAAAACTTGAGAAACCGACTTCATTGTCAAACGGCTAAACCGATTTTAATCAAATTTGTTTGGGACAATCTGGAAGTAAGAATAACCTTCCAAATAAAAAATATTTTTTTTCTATATCGGTTCATAAATGACGAAGTTATGCGGTAACAAACATTAAAATAATAATAATAATAAAAATAAAAAAAATAAAAAAAAATACAACCGAATTGAGAACCTCCTCCTTTTTGATTGGAAGTCGGATAAAAAGAGAGGGCTATGTCCAGCTGTGTGATTCTTATCATGATGATGATGATTTTTTGAGTGTGAGTTTCATTACATTTAATCGTAATGATGTATTCATCATTTTTAACTTCAAGACCTCACCATGTAACATAATAATTGCAATAAATAATATGAGTATGAGTAATATTTATAATTTACATTCAAAATACAAAATTTAAGGAAATATAAATTATCTGGAGGTTAATTTGCATTTGAATACTGCTAAGACTATTTTTATGAAGTAACGGGATATTTACCATGATTAAATTTTTGTGAGTTTTGACTTCTACTATTTCGGCACAGTTGCATGCACCAACCATGATCACGGTTGGACCCGTTGTTTCATAAAATTTGTGTTAAAAACCCTTAATTTTCAAAAGTTATCCTGCTAAGACTGTACAAATTTTCATCAAAATTCAATTCCCAGTACCATTTTGGGTTCTCTCTCAGTACTAAGGAAGCAAATATCTCAAGCTAAACACAAACAAAGATCCAAGACAACAATAAATCCGCAAAATCTTGCTTTTCCACATGATAGGCAATTATAGCGAGCCCGTGGAAGTCACGTTTCGTCACATTTCGTCGTCGCATGCAGATTGCCCGGAGCTCCGCCAACAAATCTAATTCTCTCGTGATGGAGTAAATTGCCCAAGAATTGCCACTTTGGCGTTATCCTCGCGATCGGCACAATATAATATCGAATATAGAATAAGCTGCCGTGCGGATATTGTTAGATTGTATTTGGAAAGCTTTGTGAGTAGTTTAAACTGGTTTTAGAAGAGGTAATAAAATTTATTCGTACAGCGCCATCTATCGGAACTAGTTGATAAAATGCTTGAATCTTTTTTTACATACTATTTTAGACACTGTAACCGTGGTTAATTACATGAAGAATTGTCCAAGGTAGAATCAAACCCACAAGCTACAGCTCAGTCAGATATAACCGCACAGCGACCCCAGTCAAATCAGAATGTGTAATCCACTTTATACATAGATATCTGAGTAAAAACTCAAAAATTACAGCACGATGCATTTAAAGCTTTTCACCACATTGATTCCCTTTAAAATGTTGACACAAGTCTATTAGGACCTCCACACTAATGTTTTGGTAATTGATCCTAATTGTCCCAAGTAACCCACCATATTTTCTAGAGGCTGCCCGCGCGGAACGAAACTCACCTAGCTTTAAGACGTTTCAAAGTGATCCTTGACAACAAGTTGACAACTGAAAAAAAAGAAAAGAGGTGTTTTTTTATAGTCAAGACTATAAAAAACATTGCGCACGGTATTTTACTTATAAGAGACAATATTTTCAAAACTGCACTTTTTTCACGTAACAATATTGACGCTACAACATTTGTCCGTCTGAAAGTGGCGGTTCTTGTGACGAGTAGCTCGCGACTTCCCCGCGAGGAGTACCCTTCCGTACAATTATACCCTACACAACCTACAAACAAAACACAACTTTATCCTCAGCGCACTAAGGATGAAAGCCGTATGCTGAGGGTGGAGGAGTAATCGTTCACATTGACATGGGAATATATACTTTATGTCTGAGAAGGTAAGATAGAGAGTAGGCTGGGGCTGGTAGTCGTGTAATGGCATACATTATTGGTTCGTAGCGGACTCGTAGCATTGCTACGATAATATTGTAGAGGGAAATGGAGTTGGAGTGTCAAATATGAGCGAACCGAAAAACTGATAATTTTATTGAATATGCTTTTGCATGCGGCTTCGTTCGTTAGATACTTGTAATATTATTCTTCACACACAATTATTAAGTATTGTATTGTAACTCTTTTAACGGCTATCGGCCCTTCCTGAAATAATATGATAAGCACCCCAAAGTGACCTTAAACTATAAAAAATTATTAAACCATATTAAAATTTAGTCTTGTTTAGCTTTTATAAAAAAAAGGTACATAATATATGGCAGAGATGCAAATGTTGAGATGGATGTGTGGAGTGACAAGAATGGATAGTATACGGAATAAGTATATCAGGGGAAGTTTGAAAGTAGCGCCAGTGACAGGCTGGCGTCGTACGGACATGTCATGAGTCATGTGACCATAAGAGAGTGATGAGTATGGATATGGATGGATATGTGAGCAGAGGTAGACCAAAGAAAACATGGATGAACCGTGTGAAAGATAACATGGATAAGAGAGGAGTGAATGCAGAGATGAAGGCTGACAGAGGGGAATGGAGGAGGAAGACATGTAGTGATCTCACTTAAAGTGGGATAAGGGCAGGAAGAAGAAGAATGAGACATTTTAATTTAATGAATGTAAGTATTTGATCGCAAAACAGTGTGCATTAGCAATGTAGCAGTGTGTCGAATCGACGATTGGACGTTGCGATCAGTCACGCCCGCCTGCGCCGGGGCTATTGTGCGGAACACTCGGACACATGTTACTGCGGACGACTTTACAACATTAGGGTTCCGCACACTACGATAATACAACATACATATTACCTACTATTTGCATAAGGTTGCCTAGAAGAAACCGCTTTCAGCGATAAGGCCGCCCATTGTACTTTATTTTGTTTCGCCTGGTTTTTATAATGTATTTTTGTGTACAGTAAAGTGTTATCTATCTATATATTTGTACACCATCACTGTATTTTTTTGGTAAACGACCACTGAAATTACTAAAATGAAAACACAAAAATTTTAATACAGGGTGTAAAATAATCTCTGTAAGCTCGAAAAGAAAGGTATTCATCGTCTTATAAATTCCTATAGGGTCAATGTCATAAAATTAGTAGCAATTATGAATTATGGAAAGTCAACACATCAACTTAAACTTATCAATAACAAAGATTGTTTCCTATAAAAATAGAGCAATCTCCCCCTGTGAAACGAAACAATCACTCTAACAAATAGATTACAATGTAAGTCGGGTTATCACCCTGTCCTCTGACCTCACATTACGTCACGCGCCCCTAAACAACCATTCGTCCCGCCACCCGTCACGTCAACATTCCCATGTCACGACTACATTACTGCATATCTTGAGAAAAAACACTCAACCGCGGTATTGGGCCAGAAATGCACATAATCCTAAAAAAAATATAGCTTTACCAACGCCAAATCAACGTGGAACCTATGTATACCTGTAACTACAAATAAAAAAAACGTGTTTTTTCACAAAGAAACTTACAATTATACAAATATTTACAAAATACACAAGAAACAGTTGAGCTATCTACAGATCGTTACAAACGATCTAGAGATAGCTCAACTGGATACAGTTATGCATAAGGAGTCCAAGCGCCAAATTTCATTTTTTGATTTTTTCGCATTTTCGTAATCACTAGGGCATAATTAAGCCATAGAAAAAACACTCTTGCAGCCAGCTTCACTCTAAGTGGTATTTTTTGATACCCCGTCCAAGCGCCTTCTATAGCAAACTAAGTATTTTGAAATGCAATACAAGTCCAACAACCAATTTAAAACTAACAACCAAATTTTATGATGAAAAAGCACATTTCCATTATACATTACTAGTCCAAACGACGTAGTGTTACGCATCAGTAGTCTACGCGACAGTTTTTTGTAACTTCTGAACGTAATCTTTGTTTGGGTGGAAGGAGAATCTGGCAGAAGAACCCAAGTCATGTTTACGGAAGCACATATTATACTAGTTTACCAAAGTCAAAAACTTAATTCTTTGGTCAACTTAATTGTTGCGGAGAACAGAATAAAAAAAATAAAGGCCAGAATACACGTATAAAAATATTTTAATGTAAAACTGTGTATAAAAGATCTTAAAAGTAATTATGTTCCAACAGCTTACCCATTTCGGGCGTACAATATAGCAAAAAAGTATTAAAATAGACGTGATGATCTCTCCTCGAAAAGCACCCTATACCTATTTCTGAAACTGCAATTAATACTTTATACTCCACAAGACTACAAGAAAGTTATGGCAAGCTGCAGAACAAAGAATCACAAATACTGAACAAAAGGAAAAATCTATTGTTAACAGAAAAAACATAACAGTGGGCGAGAAGGTCAATAATAATTGGTTAAGAATAAACCAGATAAAGGAAACCTAAAATCATCCATTGCCTCATTATGTCAAGGCAGGAGCAGTAGAAGAGGAAGAAAGCTTAGAAATTGATGAAAAGAGAAGAAAGGGTAGGAAAGGACAAAATGTTTCAGAGAAAAAACTAAAAGATTTAAAATCACTGTTTCATAATATCCCAAACGACGCTATAGCATTTGACAAAGATTTGATTTCTGATGACACGATTGAAGATGATATTGTTGTTGAAGGTGTTGATGGCCATTTAGGTTTTTGATCCGGAACTTATTGAAGAAGAGTAGATTTATATATTATTTACCTACTCCATCCTACATCCTACCCGATATGTTCTGGGGTTGGGGTTGGTGTTGACCAATAATATCATCAATCATTTTTCTGTCTGTCAGCTTTCAGCTGAAGATATATCTGAGATAGTCCCTATCTTGTTTTAAATTATTATTGTTTATTAAATTATGATAATTATATTGTTTTATTTTCTGGACATACTTTCAGTGCCATTTTAATAGTTTTTTATTTATTTTTATCAATCCTCTGTAACATCTAATATAAGATGCTGAGTAAATACGGAAATTCAAGGGGTTTTTATTAAACGATAGGAAAATAGTCCAGGAAACATTTTTATGTTATACTTATGTATACTCATTTTGCAAAATGAGTACATCATATTAATTCGTTTCCATACGTGCACTTAGACTAATCTTCTCGAATAAATAATTATTTTGTCTCTTGGACTCGTTTTGCAAAATGAGAACATCATATTCATTGGGAGTCCAAGTGCATTTTTAACGATATATTCCAAAATAAAAACTTATTTAGTGTTTTTTTCTTGTAGCATGTTAAATTACAAATATAAGCTTCGATGTACATAGATTTACTTTCTGACGATGCAAATGCAAATCTTCTACCAATAAAAACGCGTTTATGTAATTTCCCAAAAAACTGAAAATGGCGCTTGGACTCACTATGCATAACTGTATCCAACTGATCCAAATCAGTGCCAGACGGAAGCGTCCCTAAGACGCTGGCGGCATTGCCACGTTCAATAACAATGCTTATACGCTGCGCCAGATACCCACCAGCTCTTGGGGCACGCGTCGCTTCGAAAAACTAGAATGAAATTTAAAACGTGTGACTCTACAATACTGCATTTCTGTAACAAAACAAACTCTACATCTACACAGCAACTCGCTACACCCACCGAGGAATGTACAGCAACGTGATTTACTTACCACTGCGGGCCGTTCTAAATTTAATAATTCATTGTCGTATTCATTGGCACCAAATTCAATTACCCGGCTGTCCCGGGGGGATTCCCCTCTCCTCTCCCGGGGGATCCCCCCCCACTCGTGTTTACTAATTCACGCGGCAATCTCACGCGGTAATTATGTGACGAATCCGATAGTGCGCTGGGTGTGGGTAGCTAGTTGCCCCTATAGTGTGTTTGCTAAACTTGTTGGGAAGATCGCATATTTACACAAATTAATTGGTACTCACCTAAGTCTTATGAAAATTTAAGCTTTCTGTGGTGGCGATCAGCAGGCCGATCATGTAACTTTTGTTGCAATGGTTTCAATCAAAATCTTATTGAAACTGTCAATTTGCGATCACGTAATAATCGCCACCGCAGAAAGCTTAAATTTTCATAAGGCCTGCAGGTCTCGTTGTCAAATATCGCTGTCATATTTGTTAGATGTATGGGCTATATGTAGATTCAAGAATATTATATGCCAAATTCGTAAACTTATAATTTTATATCAAAAGGTTTTAATTTAGGATTAAAGCCGTGTTGGATGGTGCAATTAGGAAAACAATTGGAATTACTATAGTATGTATGTATGTATTTTTTACAAGAGATAAAAAACTTGTTCTGACCAGCTGTCCTACCGGGAGTGTCAAAACTGACCCATACATTAAAACCTATAGAAGAAACGGCTGTGTGCGTCACCTGATCTGTACATAATTTGATAGCCATAGCCAGAACCTTATGGAGCTCCCGGTAGCCCTGTTGTTTGAAGGTTATGGTGACCGAGATTAAATTTTAATTTATTTGAAAATGGAATATATTTTTTTGATGTCGTTAATTTTGATTTTTATTATTCTTTTGTTTTGAATGATTATTTTGTATACGCTTGGATCGCTTTGACGAAACAATAGAAGTTATGACATGAGAATCCCAATTTCCTAGATTAGCATGAATATCAGCAATATGTTAAATGTTCTATTCCTTGCAGGAGTATCATCCCTGGACGCGGCGAAAGACTTCACAGTAGACGGCCTGAATAGTTTCAATGGAAAGAAGAAGAAGAAAAAACGCAGACATAGGTAAGTAAACACACATTTTTACTTTAGTTAAACCTATTAGCACCGCCCGCCAGCGCCAGTTCCACGCCAGTTTAGGAGATCCAGCTAGAAAGCTGTCTTTGTTCATAAAATACATTTTCTAATAAATAAATAAATAAATAAATATTGTGTGAAAATGTGTAAATAATGATAGTAACGCAACCACTATCTAGCCCCAAATTAAGCAGAGCTTGTGCTATGGGAACCAGATGTTGACATAATAATTGTATAGGTAGGCTATTTATATGGCTATTTCTTTTGTAAAATACATACCTACTTAGAATACAATGTAACACCCAAACATTGGACAAACGTCTTAGTTCACCACACAAATATTTGTTCTCGGTGAGGATCGAACCCACGGTCTACCCATGCTCTGGCTCTGGTTTTGAGTATACATAAATGTTAATGCTGATAAAATACATCTTAAGTCAAAACGTCACACTCACAGTATAATAAAATGGTGAGCACTCACACAGACTCAAAACCAGAACCAGAGACAGAGCCAGATGGAGCTTGTGGTAGAACTTCTGTATCAAAAGTAATAATTTGAAGATGTTTTATTGATATGATGTATCCCCAGCCGGACTATCTTCACGTCGTACCAGCTGGACGAGCTGGAGAAGGCTTTCAAGGACGCGCACTACCCCGACGTGTACGCCAGGGAGATGCTGTCCCTCAAGACCGACCTGCCCGAGGACAGGATCCAGGTCAGATTAGCATACCTACCACTAGAACTAGATCTGAACATCCTTTTTAACATGAAGCTGTGAGCTTAGACTTTACAGGCCTTCCCAACGCACCTATAATTACGCTTACATACGCAAGAAACCTTATTTTAAAAGGTGGATAGGTAAGTAAAGCATACTTACTTACGGATGATTTTTTAACAGCAGCCGTCCTTTTTTAATTTATTTCTATTTCTTGTGCAATAAAGTAACAAATGTTAATAAATAATGTGTAATGTTATTAAATGATAAAACCGTGGGTACTTCAGATGTTAATCACTGCGAATAACAAAATAACCCCCACATTCATAATGTCTGTCTCCTTTGCTCGCTAAATCCTTGCGGATATCCAAAGTTTTTCGAACTTCTAAGCGATCTACGATGGCGATATGACAGCGATATTTGACAGTGTTTCACTGATCTCCATAGTAGAACTCTTAGATGTGCGCAAAAGGCTATAAAGTATTCTGTCACTTTCATGACCGCAAATAGAGATAGACACAGACTATTGCGGCCTGCTAAGTTAAAGTATGAATGAGGCCGTCAAGTTATAATGATCGTCTGGGTTTTGAAATTATTGCATGTAATATGTATTTCTTAAACGGTTAAAGACCTACGCACATCTAGGCAACAGCAATGGCGATCAGCTGAAACGCTGTCATATTTGACAGCCTAGGTTATGTGCAGGCCTTAAAAATGTTTCATGTGTTTTTATTTAGGCACGTATCAAGAAATTTTTATGAAGTGATTTTTTGGTGTGTAGTCCCAATACGTTGGTATGTTGTGTTTAATGTTATTGGCGGGTGATTAAAGATGAATTTATCGTCACAAAAAGTTATACAGCTACTCAACTAGTTTGTAAATCTTCTCAGAATATCGAGTGCCTAATGCCTAATCGGGTAACTCAAGCCCACTTTTACCTACGCAAAAAATCCCATTGAAAAGTGTAGGATGTCACAAAAAATCTATTATCACGTCGTTAGCTCGTCAATTGGCTTCGATTGGTGTCGTGTGACGTGACGCGGGCACAATGGAACAACTTAAGGATTTCATGCTGTTCTTAGTCCGAATTGGGCAATTATGGGGATAGTGTAGTTATACTAGTTTCGTAGTTTAGCTACGATAATGAATTAGATAGTAAGTTAAATTACATATTTCATCTTGCCTCTCACTAAATTGTATTAACCCCAGTGGTGCATTTTTTTATTTTAACTACCTACTGATTACTAACTTACTGATACTCGTATTTTACTATCTTATATTATTTTTATAGCGATTGGCGCCAAGCCGCAAGTTTGTTGCTGTTCTTGCGTCAGCTTGGTCGCGTGGAATATACTCACTTAGTTTTCAAAGTTATCCTTGCGATAAAAATCAATAAAATATGTTTTTAACTTTGAGCAAGGTGAAGAAAAATACTCGTTGTATTTTATTATAATCTTCTTCTTCTTATCGTGTCAACGATTCTTTCGAACCAAGTGTGGTGAAAGGATTTAAAGTGCACCTCAAAGAGGCTCCATTCGTGCACTATAATGAAAACTATAGCTTTAATAAATTAAATACCTGTAAGAAAAAAAATTGTTATTAACTTTGGAACTTCTATTTATATTCTTCTATCAGCTGTTCTCCCTCACAAAATTGGTTTATAGTTCAATATAAAATGCGGATTTTTTTTATAATCCCGTGTTCTTGTGGGCCGATTTGAGTTCCCAACTGTCAAACCGCATCACTCACATCATTCAGCACAGTGTTGCCGTGAACACGACACCACCGACACACGATACTTTGCGCAAACAATGCTCAATTATGTTCCTTCAAGACTTTTGTATATAGTTTCGCGGAAGGAAGTTCTTTTGACAATCGATTTGTTGAACGATTGAATTTACCAAATTGGATGAAGAAAGTTGGCCGTTTTTGCACTCGACGTTATAATAAAGTGATTGTAGATTTCTACAATCACTTTATTATCGTTTTCTGTCATTTTGGGAAGTCACATAGCTCTTTCATTTTTATTGTTTTTCTGGTGTTATTTTGAGTTTTGCTGTGTAACGTGTGTGGTGGTATTATAAGTTATAACCAACATTACTTGAGGTCTTAAATGAAAGTGTTAGCAGTTGGAATGAAAGTGTATTATGTGATATTCTGATTTGATCGAAAAGGTTTTTGATGGTTTGAGGTTTTTGAAACAAACAACCATCATTTTGTTTTCAAAGCCAAGTAGGGCCGACTTGTCTATGACTGACTTGACTTGACGAAAAAGTATTTTATTTATGTAATATATCCTCACTCGACATTGGCTGATTCAAAATGGACAGATGCCATTAAATAAGAAGAAGAAATTGATTGTAGTGACAAACGCAAGAGCAAGCGGTTGAATGCCGGAGGGTTTGGGTTCATGTTTTTAACTAAGTATACGTAACAGATTAATCTAAATAAGTAATAGGTAATAACACAATTATGTTGTGGTGTATGTTGATTTAAATTATTTTGACAGATTTTGTAGGATTTGATGTCTCAGTTAAAAAAAGTCAAAGTTAATCATAATAGAGGAAGAGCTATTTTAAAGTTTTACCCTCATACCTTATGGCAAGCGGATGATAATAGTTTTTGCTCCGCGCGATGCAATCCCTAGCATCCGAAGTGGTCGTATTAGGCTTTTATGTATGTAAGTGAATGCCTTCATCGCTAGGAGCACATTCCTGGTCTAGTTACAACAGTAATTGCTAGACTCATAATTATTATTAATAGTTTTCCGTCACAACGCAACGGGGGCTCAAGTATCGCACAAACTGCGGGAAAACACAAATACGACCCTCCCCCCTCTCACCACCCTCCCCCCCCCGCCACCCCCCTCGTCCGCGAACACCGCATTTATGAAAATTTCATTTCCAAACCAGCAGCCCTCGACATTCTAAAATAAACCCTAATCTCACTGCTTAAAGTTTATTGCCACTTAATTTCATACGAACGGAAAACCTTCCCCTCTCAAACGAAAATGAAATTTATTTTCTTGTGTCCAAAGTTTCTTTTAGATGAAAATTGGGTAGTTATGAGTGATGGTAGTTGAATTTTCGGTATAATGGCTTACGGGGATTAGGTTTCCCCAATTTTAGGGCGGTTTGTGAGACGTTGCAATAAATGGATTCACTTTTATTATGCAATCACTTTTGTGTATACCTAACTGTAAGCTGATATTGGGGTATCTTCCCGAATCCTCCCGGCTGATTATAAACTGCTTGCAAAGATTTACCCACCCACACTACAGCTTGTGAAGAGTATTAGGAAATATAGGTTTTACTTTTTAGATAATATTGTAGATAAATAAATAAATAATAAAAATAATAATGTAGAGCTATTGCAATGGGTCCAGGGGGCTAATTTTCGGGCCGATCTCGATCATTTTGCAATTTTATTTTATTGCTTCTTTTCGACTTTTTCGCACTTTTTCTACGTTTTCCGTATATCGTAGCTGTCGAGGCTTCTACGTAGAGGTCATCGATGAATTACTCAAGGAAATCATCCATTCTCTATTCGAAAAGAAGCAATAAAATAAAATTGCAAAATAATCGAGATGAACCGAGAATTAGGCCCCTGGAGCCTAATTCTCGGGCCGACCGAGATTTTCAATGTCCCTTAAATACACATTGGCATTGCACAGCCCCGCACTTTTTCTACGTTTTCCGTATATCGTAGCGGTCGAGGCTTCTACGATGAGGTCGTCGTTGAATTACTCATGGAAATCATCCATTCTCTCTTCGAAAAGAAGCAATAAAATAAAATTGCAAAATGATCCGAGTACCGAGAATTAGGCTCCTGGTCACCTCCTTTTTATTTTAATTGTTCACTTCAGCATCTAAAATAAACTGCGTAGGTGCACCATAATTTTGAAAATAAAATAGAGATAATTTTGTTATTATTCAGCCAATGCATATCAAGATTTTGCCAAACATTCTTTGTTTTGAATCTCTGCGGCTAAGGTGTAGCAAAACAATGATAGATAAAATCAAAGTCAGTGTTCAAAATCATTTTTTCATTAGAATCTCTAGGATCACTTTGAAACATCCTTAGAGCTAGGTGAGTCTAAAACTAGGTGATAATATGTTCCACGTAACCAAGTAAGTGTAGTAGCACAGATACAAGGAAAAAGTAAGTAGTAGGTAGTAGCCTAGGTATATGCAAATAGTAAGTACTTTTAACTTACATTGGAGAGGTGCTAGTGCCTTGTGTATGACAGAATAGATTATTTATTAACACGTGACGTGACGCTTAGTAACGATGTCGACGGGTGTTCTACTTCCACATCCAATCCACCGTACTAAGTGTTCCACGTTCAAACCATACGAGTTATAATAAATCAAGACAATCTCCAAGTCGCGCCATCTATCGAACGCTCGCGCCAACTCGTCGCTATAGCAACCGCGCGCTGATTGGCCACTTTTCTTTGCCCCACGTAAAACGAAACGCACAAACCAACATTTATCATCACAGAAATACAGACCGTGTTTCTATGCCGGTTAGGTTTATATTCAAGAGTTCTTGTGGTGTGGGTTCGTACGTTTTGGTTCGGTTTTGGAATCTGATTAGCTCCGCCCTTCTTAGCGGCATGGCGGCGGACCGGCTGATGTCTTTTTACGTCGTGTTTTGTTTTGTGCCCCTCTACATACTCATACGTGTGTGCACGTTGTTTTGTGTAGAGCGGATGTGTGTAGCTTTGATTTTTTGTTAATCTAAGGTAATTGACGCTAATGTGATTAGTGGAGTCTGATTAAATAGATGGGTTCGTTGTTTAGATAGCTACCTACCTAGCTACCTACATAGCTAGTAGTTTAATCTATAGGTGTTATTACACCATAATTAGATGCAACATAGGTAGTTAGGTACTATATTAAGTTCTAGTTTCTTAAAGTTCACCTTTTGAACTTATCTGGCAAGAGGTGAGAGCTTAATTCTTACCGCTGCGCTGGACAAAATTTGGCATGTTCTGCAAATATTTGTTACCGGTCTGGATGTTATATTGATACCGATTTACTAACATCTAAGAATCTATTTTATAATGCGCACTCTAATGTAGGTTTGGAGCATAGGACACTTAATTTTTTTAGGGTGACCAAAATATTAAGACTTAGAATGAAAGGGCTGACACTATTCAAAAATCTAAATTAAAACTGTTTACAAAACAAAGCAGCATCACCCCGGTCGTCATTTTTATTTGTTCGTTATTATGTAGCCGTATACATATATGTAATGTCCATATAAGTCCAATCAATTTCATTTTGGATGGTATGTATAACCATACCTACCTTAGTTTAAGTACCATTAAAATGAAATTGGTTCAGAAACCAACCCACGTATACAAGGACCACAAACTGGAGCCTAATTCGAGAATTAGGCTCCAGTCAGACTCATCTCGGATCATTTTGCAATTTTATTTTATTGCTTCTTTTCGAAGAGAGAATGGATGATTTCCTAGAGTAGTTCTTCGACGACCTCATCGTAGAAGCTTCGACGCTACGATATACAGAAAACGTAGAAAAAGTGCGGGTTTGTGCAATGCCAATGTGTATTTAAGGGACATTGAAAATCTCGGTCGGCCCGAGAATTAGGCTCCTGTTTGTTTGCTAGTCTATGTTTAGTTTTGAAACACATAAATAAGCCAATGATACACCGGCGGCGAGATCCGGAATACAGACAGAACGGACCGGATCGCGTTTCCCGCCAATTACGTGCCGGTAACCGACCCGCGCCGGTATCTGTTACTGCTCCTATTAATTTGCACCTCGCGAACTAGACACTAGATAATTATTATTTCATCAACACAGAACAATTGGCCAGCTCAATGCTCATTGTTACCTTTTTGACGAGGCTTTTTTCGTTAGTCTTAGGCCAATTATTGATTTGTTCTATCATGTCGCTAAGTTTATTCAATTTATTGTAAGCATAAGCCTAAATTTTAATCTTTAGGTAAAGCACAGCAAATAATATATGTGCTTCGAAAACAATTTTTTAATTTTGCACAAGGGTTTATGGTGGAAATCTCTTTTTACTTATTATTTTTACAACTACATAGGTTCATTTTGTAAAATAAAGCATCCACAAACTATTTGGACTTACTTACTTACAATAATTTTAAAAATAAAGTACATAATATTATATGGCTAGATCTTATAAATGCAAAAACGTGATCACAAACAGTGACACTACCATAAAATACAATACAGGACAGTTAACAATGTTTAAATGTAAAAAACCTATAAGAGTATGCATGAGTTCGTAAAATCTTTTTATGATTTCTGTTTTCATCTATTAGCAATCCAAGCAAATGTAGCATGTACCTACTAAAATCCAAAGAAAATACGTCCATTTTAAGACTTATTTCTGATCAAAAACGTCTTAAACGTGCTTTTACTGTGCTAGTTTAGGCTCGATATCCACCCAACAAGCAAGCTATCGATCGATTGGGAACGTCTCAGGGCAAGCCAAGTGCAAGTTTGAGCTCAATATCGCGCGCACAACGGAGCAGCCCGTCTCGGATGCGATGATCGCGTTTCTCGGCAATTACTCCCGTTCAGCTGCAAGCCGGGTATCTGGCACAGCCCAATAATATAAGCTAGTCTGCTCTCTTTCTCGACATATTCCTAACCTGACTGAGTCGCAATGCCTTAGGATCTGGCATTGTGATTCAAAAACTCACTCGCAGGGGAATCTTGCTCATCGATGTGTGATTTTTATCTGTCGTGTAATCTAAAAACGGAACGACTTTTTACTCTGAAACATGGCAACCAAGGAGGTAACTCATTTAAAGTTTAATTTAAATTTCATCAATTAATGATGATAAAATAAATGAATAATAAAGTTTATCGGTATTATTGAGTTCGATCTTGATTTAGGAAAATAAATTAATAGTGTCCTAACTTGATCATAAAAATAATGAACTCCAAGTGAGGCAGTGGTTCTAATTGAGCTGCATACCCGGATAGCAGTAGAAAGCTGGTAGCCAGTGTGTCTACAGCCGATAATGTGCTCGAGAAGGTATCGACGAGTCGGAAGGAAAGGTGGCAATGGATTGTGCTTTGTAGACTTGTTTGTCGGCCGTTCAGCGAGAAGTTTATTCCGAGAGCTTCTGTCAATAGGTCGTGAGGACTACTTACTTTATTGCTCCGGGTCACAAATACCTTGCTAAGCCATAAACATAGCGGTTCAGGTTTGTAAATAACCAGTACGATTAAAACAAGTTTGAATCGGTATAGGCTCTGCAACTACTTATCTTTTAAAATATTAAGATTACTTTCAAACGTTTTAATATAAAACAATCTAAGCATCAAAGTTCTTTTTGACTAAATATACTTCCGACTCGTGTTTTTAGCTTGTTTCATATTATGAATTTGGAAGCTCTAGTTTTTGGGATTAGCTGAATCTAGTGTACCTCAAGATTTTTGACATCTTTAAAATGAATCAAGTATTTAGACTATTCTGATAAGATAACCCAATAACCCTGATAAATATTAACCTGTGTTATTGCTACGAATGTAATTGTAATAACTTTAGAACTACTTTGGTATGCCCTTCGTGTCTTATTATAAACACTCGGTAAGTCTATAAAGGTGCCAGTTCCATGCAACTAAGCCTAGGAGAAGAAACAAGAATCATTTCATGACATGAAACAATACAAATTTGATACAAAATAGTATTTAAAAATAACGAAATTACCAATTTTCTAATTCGTAAAAAGAAAGAAGATAGAACAAGAAAAACACAATCACAAAATGTTATTACTTAATTCGTACACAAAATTTGAGCGTAATTTTCATAACAAACTCTCGCAACCCCGCGAGGACAATAAGCCCACCCCCTCCTCACTGCGCCGGGGGTATGGGGGAGGGGGGTTGTTCTGGGCGAATTTAGCAATTAGCGTGCGTGCGCACATTCCGGCGCGCCCGGACGTAATAGCCACCTAGCTGGACGCTGGCCAGGTGGCGGCCGGATCACGGACATTCCGATCCATTCTGGAAAGTTTCATCATATTTTTCTTCATTCAAGTAAAATATGTTAATTTATCTTTTCTGCACCCCATTATTTCAGTCAGTCAATGGGAATTGTTCATTGCTTATTGAGAACACAAAAATTAACCAGAAATCATCATTCAAACGCATTAAGTTTAGATTTAGATACTTTCCTAAAGAACAAGTTCTAAATAAATGAAGCATATATTTGCTTCAAATAAATGATTTACAAATAAGTAGGTATGCTTTTTATAATGTCCCAAAAGTTAAGAGCCGAGCGGGACATTAACTTTTGGGACATTATAAAAATCTTTGTGATTTCCTTAAGTGTAGTAAACACTATAAAATAATAAACAAGTAGGTATGCTGTCCTAATAAGTGTACCGCGTGGTGAGCGTATTTCATTCGCGCACCGCACCGCGCAACCGACAGACTCGTGCTAGCTTATTTGCATGTTTGTGGATCCTTCGCCTTTGTGCTAGATAATTTACACATTTTACACTTATATTCTTTATCATTATGTATGAGATATCCTATTAGTGCGTGGGGCAAATTAAACTTCTGATTGTACCAAGTAAAATCTCAAAAAGAATTGCCTGCAAGAAAAACTGAAGAAACCAGTTACGCGAGTAATATTAGAACAGTAGTTTAAATTTTTGTACGCACAATAAAACACACATACAAAAAACAAGTATTTGTTTGGGCGATAAGTCATCCGTAAAACCGGTCCTACAAACTTTCAGTTCGTTTTGACAATGAAACTGAACGTTTATTGTTGGCACTGGGGCCTAATTCTCGGGCCGATCTCGATCATTTTGCAATTTTTTTTTATTGCTTCTTTTCGAAGAGAGAATGGCAGATTTCCTTGAGTAATTCATCAACGACCTCATCGTAAAAGCCTCAACAGCTACGATATACGGAAAACGGTGAAAAAGTGCGGGGTTGTGAAAGGAAGCAATAAAATAAAATTGCAAAATGATCGAGTTCGGCCCGAGAATTAGGCCCCTGCAGTCCTGTTTTTTTGTATCAGACTTCAAATAAAAAAGGAGGAGGTTCTCAATTTGGTTTTATTTTTGACGTGACAACGTGTTATAATTCGATGGAGCCGGCTGCACGCACGAAAAAACATGACGTCATGCGGCGTTACCTCGCTCTGAGGCGTTCCATTTCAACGTTGTCACGTTCAACTATCGTCAGTAAACCGACTTATTTGGTAGCGGATTACTTCGTCATTGATGAACTGATTTGAATAATTATTTTTGGATCTGTACTTCCAGGTCCTATAGAAATTATATACCTACCTAATTATATACAGAATACATCGAAATCGGTTCAACAGTTAGGCTATGAAGACAGTTTCTAAAGTTTTAAAACTTAAATTATTGACAGTCTTGTGTTGTGTTGGTTAAAACTAGCGCGATTCGCCCCAACATGTACTTACAACTACAAGAGTTGACAGATCAGCATCGGAATATCATCATTTACAGCTTACATCATCATCGCGAAGGTGACTGCGTTACATCAGGTGACTTGTTTCCTCTGACAGCTACATCATAAAAGCTACAAGCCCTCACTGTTCTGCATCTAATTTGAGTTCGGAAGACAAGCTGAGGGTGAGAAAACTAACATAGGGGGGTATTACAAAGCGGTACTTCACTGTTCCTAATCCCCACTGACCGCGCACTTCAACCGGATTCATTAATATCCATATGTCACTGTTACAAGATGACATTAGGGACTTATAGTATCACTCTACCAAGTTATTCTTAGTAGACAAATCTTTGGGATATTGATTGGCGCACTTTAGAAGCTTAGCAACTCTTAGCAACGCTTATTAGGGTCACAAATGATTCTAAGTAGTTTTTAATAAAAGTGTATATTAGTACTTAGTACTAAGTACTAGTACTTAGTATACTAATATTACAAAAAGGAAAGATTTGTATTTTTTGAGTGTATGTTTGTAATGAATAAACTCAAAAACTACTGCGCCGATTTCAAAAACTTCAACCATTTCAAACATTTCACCATTGGAAAGATACATTCCCCTGAGTAACATAGGCTATTGTTTAAACCGGGACAGGCAGCTATATAGTATAGAATAAAGTAGGTACGCATTATCATTCTAGACACCGTTTTTGCATATTTACTAATTTATTTGTTTGCTAAAGAAATAACAAGCCAACTCGACAGCCACAAGATAAATGGAACTAGCGAAACTCATAACAAAGTTAAATCAAATTAACTTCGTCATAAAAGTTGTAGGATTCATCGCACCGCAACTACACGTAATCCGATTTGCGATACACACGCTTCAACCGGCCACAGCTCACGAAGAACAGCTGGGATGATACAATCACGGTTCACGCCCGCCGCGCCCCGCCATACGAGAGAGACGTAAAGATGAGGACGAGTCGCGCTGAAAACAAGGCGTGGACGAGTGTCGTATCCGCGCTACGAAATTGTAATAGTGAAAATATTGTTCATTCTGAAATCATGTTATTTTAAAGACATTACAGATGTTATAAAACAACTGTAAGGACTCTGATTTTTTTGCGTCGTCTACAGTTTTTCGTAAGTTGACAAAATCGAGGAATTTTTTGTTTACATTCAGTCTCGATTGTCTGAATGTTTGAATTTGTCAACTTCATGCAGCTGAGTTTATCAGCTTCAACTTGTCAACTTCGTCAATCGATTTTGTCAACTATCGAAAAATCACCTTGTTTGTAAAAAATATCTTGTCCGATGACCGACAAGAACCATGAAATTTAAAAAATATTATAAGAACTAATTAACTGTTCATAGGCGGCCTTAGCCAAGTCTGGTAAGCTTTTGGAATATTCTTGTAAGATACCTATCTGAACTGAGCAAGCCGTCACTTCTATAAACTGTGACAAAAGTAATCGATTCATACGTAACACTAAAGACAGCGCTACAACTTCGTATTTCGCGTTTTATGCACTCTATTTCAATGCAATAGCGCATGTTTTCCTATAACTATTTTTAATGCAGTTTTGTTCATGTCATAATGTTCGGGGGAGCACCCGTGTTGTCCCCTAATCCCTAATAATGAACTGGTACAATGACTTAAAAGTTTTAATACTGATTGATAACATTTTGAATTTAATAATGTTTCTCTTCGGGTCCTTTTCTAAGAGGTTAAAAAGCTCTATAACAAACGTTCTAGCTACTTACAACAAGAAGGTTATAAATAAATAAATAAAATAAAATAAAAATAAAAGGCCTATTGTTGTGACTATAATGGGCATCTATAAATTTGGTTTTTGTTCTTATTTCTTTATGGCGTACCTTATCGATTAATCTTATTTTTAACCGACTTCCAATCAAAATAGGAGGAGGTTCTCAATTCGGTTGTATTTTTCATTATGCTTCTTTCCATGGCTCTTTGGCATTTCGCGATTTTATTTTTAACAATAAGGAGGTTATTGACTTATTATTTAATCGCCTTAACTTGATTATTAAAAAAAAACTCAAAAGGTTAGGTTAGAGTGCCTGAATATAATTCTCTAAAAAAATTAAAATTAGTAAATCATATTTTATTTTAATTTTTGAAACCATCGCTGTGCAAAATAAATTTGTTTTTGTTCTAAGCTTGCTTGGTTCAACTTGTTAAACTATCCAAACATAATTTGACATTGACTAATAGCTGTCCCCAGGGTCCGTTTGCGGGGCATGTTCAAACTTGGCACAAATTATAAATACGAGAATCATCCCCTAAAAGTGGATATCACAGTATTAACAAATCATCCCTTCTAAAGTATTCATGTGAGAACGTTTTATGTTGTTTTCATTTGATTAGGGGTCGTGAGAGGGTAGTTTTTCTTAATATTACAAGGTCACAAATTGAATTAAAGTGCACTTAATTTATGGTCCATTTGATAAAAGAACCATAGACTTGGTAACGATGTAAGATACTTATGAGGATTTGATAGCTAACTTGGCAAAATACTAAATAGATAGATATGCATTTTAGGCACCTTTAGGTAACATTGGTCGTGGTGGTCCTGACTTAAACGATTCTTCCATTACCATAGTTGTCGTGAGAGACTATAGTAACGCACCAGGGATGAGAAACAGCTTCTTTTCAGCGCCACCTGTCACAAATCCATCTGCTGCTGTGGACTTATCTGATGATGATGAAGAGCTCTTAAATTTTCCGTTATTAACGCTAAAGACTAAATTTCTGTGATACAAACATAATGAAAAATGTTATTAGAATTAAACTATCTGACCCCAACCGCTGCCGACCACACAATGCTGCGCGCGCGCCGGTAAGCCCACTAATTGCGCCCTAATGTGGGATAATGTGGAGTGATGCGGAATAATGGCGGGGCATAATGGGATGCGTCCCATGCAACAACCTACCACTGCACATTTAATAAGTGTTTAACAAGGTAACTGTTTATACTTACCTATAGATTGTAAATAAACAGGGTTCTTACGAAGAAGCTAAGCAGGCAGAAAAAAACTTACTTAGCTTGATAGCTTAGTAAGTTTTTTTAGGCTAAAGGTCTAAAAGGCTAAAAGGTCTTAAAGGTGATCCTTTAAGACCTTTTAGCCTTTTAGACCTTTAGCTATGGCGTTTCAGCCGTCGAAGGAGACACGGAAAGGCTACCAAATGGTTGTCCTTCCATGGCTCATAAGTCTCTGATGTCTATTAGCTGGACCCTGCCTCCTTCATAGACCAGACCACCTTCTCGGGAAGGGAGAAACTTCAAAGTTATTAGTTCTATTTTAAATAATATCTGCTTCGTCTTCCGTTTCATTATCGCCATCCAAAAATCGATTTTCCATCTAGCTAAAATAACTCAGTAACGTTTACCACAACAAATCCAAAAGCCCAGCTAAATTGTACATAAATAATGATTATTATGTTCGAATATAAAAGTGGACAGCGAAATACAGACACTATGAAACTGCAAAATAAAAATCCCCTTGTTAAAAACTATAAACAATAACAAGAAACACGCACGTCACAGCGGGTGTCCGGGAATCGCACTCGTTAGTGTGTCCATCCGCCGCCGACGCGCCG